>JAQPZY010001455.1:215000-1617500 GCA_029931535.1 Margaritifera margaritifera | reverse complement strand
ACGTTCATCGCTTGAAACAGTAAGCCCATTTGTAAAAACTGTAGTAATACGAGATACATTCATCGCTTGAAACAGTAAGCCCAGTTGTAAAAACTGTAGTAATACGCGATACGTTCATCGCTTGAAACAGTAAGCCCAGTTGTAAAAACTGTAGTAATACGCGATACGTTCATCGCTTGAAAGAGTAAGCCCATTTGTAAAAACTGTAGTAATACGCGATACGTTCATCGCTTGAAAGAGTAAGCCCATTTGTAAAAACTGTAGTAATACGCGATACATTCATCGCTTGAAACAGTAAGCCCATTTGTAAAAACTGTAGTAATACGCGATACGTTCATCGCTTGAAACAGTAAGCCCATTTGTAAAAACTGTAGTAATACGCGATACGTTCATCGCTTGAAACAGTAAGCCCATTTGTAAAAACTGTAGTAATACGCGATACGTTCATCGCTTGAAACAGTAAGCCCATTTGTAAAAACTGTAGTAATACGCGATACGTTCATCGCTTGAAACAGTAAGCCCATTTGTAAAAACTGTAGTAATACGCGATACGTTCATCGCTTGAAACAGTAAGCCCAGTTGTAAAAACTGTAGTAATACGCGATACGTTCATCGCTTGAAACAGTAAGCCCAGTTGTAAAAACTGTAGTAATACGCGATACGTTCATCGCTTGAAACAGTAAGCCCAGTTGTAAAAACTGTAGTAATACGCGATACGTTCATCGCTTGAAAGAGTAAGCCCATTTGTAAAAACTGTAGTAATACGCGATACGTTCATCGCTTGAAAGAGTAAGCCCATTTGTAAAAACTGTAGTAATACGCGATACGTTCATCGCTTGAAAGAGTAAGCCCATTTGTAAAAACTGTAGTAATACGCGATACGTTCATCGCTTGAAAGAGTAAGCCCATTTGTAAAAACTGTAGTAATACGCGATACGTTCATCGCTTGAAAGAGTAAGCCCATTTGTAAAAACTGTAGTAATACGCGATACGTTCATCGCTTGAAAGAGTAAGCCCATTTGTAAAAACTGTAGTAATACGCGATACGTTCATCGCTTGAAAGAGTAAGCCCATTTGTAAAAACTGTAGTAATACGCGATACGTTCATCGCTTGAAACAGTAAGCCCATTTGTAAAAACTGTAGTAATACGCGATACGTTCATCGCTTGAAAGAGTAAGCCCATTTGTAAAAACTGTAGTAATACGCGATACGTTCATCGCTTGAAAGAGTAAGCCCATTTGTAAAAACTGTAGTAATACGCGATACGTTCATCGCTTGAAAGAGTAAGCCCATTTGTAAAAACTGTAGTAATACGCGATACGTTCATCGCTTGAAAGAGTAAGCCCATTTGTAAAAACTGTAGTAATACGCGATACGTTCATCGCTTGAAAGAGTAAGCCCATTTGTAAAAACTGTAGTAATACGCGATACGTTCATCGCTTGAAAGAGTAAGCCCATTTGTAAAAACTGTAGTAATACGCGATACGTTCATCGCTTGAAAGAGTAAGCCCATTTGTAAAAACTGTAGTAATACGCGATACGTTCATCGCTTGAAAGAGTAAGCCCATTTGTAAAAACTGTAGTAATACGCGATACGTTCATCGCTTGAAAGAGTAAGCCCATTTGTAAAAACTGTAGTAATACGCGATACGTTCATCGCTTGAAAGAGTAAGCCCATTTGTAAAAACTGTAGTAATACGCGATACGTTCATCGCTTGAAAGAGTAAGCCCATTTGTAAAAACTGTAGTAATACGCGATACGTTCATCGCTTGAAAGAGTAAGCCCATTTGTAAAAACTGTAGTAATACGCGATACGTTCATCGCTTGAAAGAGTAAGCCCATTTGTAAAAACTGTAGTAATACGCGATACGTTCATCGCTTGAAAGAGTAAGCCCATTTGTAAAAACTGTAGTAATACGCGATACGTTCATCGCTTGAAAGAGTAAGCCCATTTGTAAAAACTGTAGTAATACGCGATACGTTCATCGCTTGAAAGAGTAAGCCCATTTGTAAAAACTGTAGTAATACGCGATACGTTCATCGCTTGAAAGAGTAAGCCCATTTGTAAAAACTGTAGTAATACGCGATACGTTCATCGCTTGAAAGAGTAAGCCCATTTGTAAAAACTGTAGTAATACGCGATACGTTCATCGCTTGAAAGAGTAAGCCCATTTGTAAAAACTGTAGTAATACGCGATACGTTCATCGCTTGAAAGAGTAAGCCCATTTGTAAAAACTGTAGTAATACGCGATACGTTCATCGCTTGAAACAGTAAGCCCATTTGTAAAAACTGTAGTAATACGCGATACGTTCATCGCTTGAAAGAGTAAGCCCATTTGTAAAAACTGTAGTAATACGCGATACGTTCATCGCTTGAAAGAGTAAGCCCATTTGTAAAAACTGTAGTAATACGCGATACGTTCATCGCTTGAAAGAGTAAGCCCATTTGTAAAAACTGTAGTAATACGCGATACGTTCATCGCTTGAAAGAGTAAGCCCATTTGTAAAAACTGTAGTAATACGCGATACGTTCATCGCTTGAAACAGTAAGCCCATTTGTAAAAACTGTAGTAATACGCGATACGTTCATCGCTTGAAACAGTAAGCCCATTTGTAAAAACTGTAGTAATACGCGATACGTTCATCGCTTGAAACAGTAAGCCCATTTGTAAAAACTGTAGTAATACGCGATACGTTCATCGCTTGAAACAGTAAGCCCATTTGTAAAAACTGTAGTAATACGCGATACGTTCATCGCTTGAAACAGTAAGCCCATTTGTAAAAACTGTAGTAATACGCGATACGTTCATCGCTTGAAACAGTAAGCCCATTTGTAAAAACTGTAGTAATACGCGATACGTTCATCGCTTGAAACAGTAAGCCCATTTGTAAAAACTGTAGTAATACGCGATACGTTCATCGCTTGAAACAGTAAGCCCATTTGTAAAAACTGTAGTAATACGCGATACGTTCATCGCTTGAAACAGTAAGCCCATTTGTAAAAACTGTAGTAATACGCGATACGTTCATCGCTTGAAACAGTAAGCCCAGTTGTAAAAACTGTAGTAATACGCGATACGTTCATCGCTTGAAACAGTAAGCCCATTTGTAAAATCTGTAGTAATACGCGATACGTTCATCGCTTGAAACAGTAATCCCATTTGTAAAAACTGTAGTAATACGCGATACGTTCATCGCTTGAAACAGTAATCCCATTTGTAAAAACTGTAGTAATACGCGATACGTTCATCGCTTGAAACAGTAATCCCATTTGTAAAAACTGTAGTAATACGCGATACGTTCATCGCTTGAAACAGTAATCCCATTTGTAAAAACTGTAGTAATACGCGATACGTTCATCGCTTGAAACAGTAATCCCATTTGTAAAAACTGTAGTAATACGCGATACGTTCATCGCTTGAAACAGTAATCCCATTTGTAAAAACTGTAGTAATACGCGATACGTTCATCGCTTGAAACAGTAATCCCATTTGTAAAAACTGTAGTAATACGCGATACGTTCATCGCTTGAAACAGTAATCCCATTTGTAAAAACTGTAGTAATACGCGATACGTTCATCGCTTGAAACAGTAAGCCCATTTGTAAAAACTGTAGTAATACGCGATACGTTCATCGCTTGAAACAGTAAGCCCATTTGTAAAAACTGTAGTAATACGCGATACGTTCATCGCTTGAAACAGTAAGCCCATTTGTAAAAACTGTAGTAATACGCGATACGTTCATCGCTTGAAACAGTAAGCCCATTTGTAAAAACTGTAGTAATACGCGATACGTTCATCGCTTGAAACAGTAAGCCCATTTGTAAAAACTGTAGTAATACGCGATACGTTCATCGCTTGAAACAGTAAGCCCATTTGTAAAAACTGTAGTAATACGCGATACGTTCATCGCTTGAAACAGTAAGCCCATTTGTAAAAACTGTAGTAATACGCGATACGTTCATCGCTTGAAACAGTAAGCCCATTTGTAAAAACTGTAGTAATACGCGATACATTCATCGCTTGAAACAGTAAGCCCATTTGTAAAAACTGTAGTAATACGCGATACATTCATCGCTTGAAACAGTAAGCCCATTTGTAAAAACTGTAGTAATACGCGATACGTTCATCGCTTGAAACAGTAAGCCCATTTGTAAAAACTGTAGTAATACGCGATACGTTCATCGCTTGAAACAGTAAGCCCATTTGTAAAAACTGTAGTAATACGCGATACGTTCATCGCTTGAAACAGTAAGCCCATTTGTAAAAACTGTAGTAATACGCGATACATTCATCGCTTGAAACAGTAAGCCCAGTTGTAAAAACTGTAGTAATACGCGATACGTTCATCGCTTGAAACAGTAAGCCCATTTGTAAAATCTGTAGTAATACGCGATACGTTCATCGCTTGAAACAGTAAGCCCATTTGTAAAATCTGTAGTAATACGCGATACGTTCATCGCTTGAAACAGTAAGCCCATTTGTAAAATCTGTAGTAATACGCGATACGTTCATCGCTTGAAACAGTAAGCCCATTTGTAAAATCTGTAGTAATACGCGATACGTTCATCGCTTGAAACAGTAAGCCCATTTGTAAAATCTGTAGTAATACGCGATACGTTCATCGCTTGAAACAGTAAGCCCATTTGTAAAATCTGTAGTAATACGCGATACGTTCATCGCTTGAAACAGTAAGCCCATTTGTAAAATCTGTAGTAATACGCGATACGTTCATCGCTTGAAACAGTAAGCCCATTTGTAAAATCTGTAGTAATACGCGATACGTTCATCGCTTGAAACAGTAAGCCCATTTGTAAAATCTGTAGTAATACGCGATACGTTCATCGCTTGAAACAGTAAGCCCATTTGTAAAATCTGTAGTAATACGCGATACGTTCATCGCTTGAAACAGTAAGCCCATTTGTAAAATCTGTAGTAATACGCGATACGTTCATCGCTTGAAACAGTAAGCCCATTTGTAAAATCTGTAGTAATACGCGATACGTTCATCGCTTGAAACAGTAAGCCCATTTGTAAAATCTGTAGTAATACGCGATACGTTCATCGCTTGAAACAGTAAGCCCATTTGTAAAATCTGTAGTAATACGCGATACGTTCATCGCTTGAAACAGTAAGCCCATTTGTAAAATCTGTAGTAATACGCGATACGTTCATCGCTTGAAACAGTAAGCCCATTTGTAAAATCTGTAGTAATACGCGATACGTTCATCGCTTGAAACAGTAAGCCCATTTGTAAAATCTGTAGTAATACGCGATACGTTCATCGCTTGAAACAGTAAGCCCATTTGTAAAATCTGTAGTAATACGCGATACGTTCATCGCTTGAAACAGTAAGCCCATTTGTAAAAACTGTAGTAATACGCGATACGTTCATCGCTTGAAACAGTAAGCCCATTTGTAAAATCTGTAGTAATACGCGATACGTTCATCGCTTGAAACAGTAAGCCCATTTGTAAAAACTGTAGTAATACGCGATACGTTCATCGCTTGAAACAGTAAGCCCATTTGTAAAAACTGTAGTAATACGCGATACGTTCATCGCTTGAAACAGTAAGCCCATTTGTAAAAACTGTAGTAATACGCGATACGTTCATCGCTTGAAACAGTAAGCCCATTTGTAAAAACTGTAGTAATACGCGATACGTTCATCGCTTGAAACAGTAAGCCCATTTGTAAAAACTGTAGTAATACGCGATACGTTCATCGCTTGAAAGAGTAAGCCCATTTGTAAAAACTGTAGTAATACGCGATACATTCATCGCTTGAAAGAGTAAGCCCATTTGTAAAAACTGTAGTAATACGCGATACGTTCATCGCTTGAAACAGTAAGCCCATTTGTAAAAACTGTAATAATACGCGATACGTTCATCGCTTGAAACAGTAAGCCCATTTGTAAAAACTGTAGTAATACGCGATACATTCATCGCTTGAAACAGTAAGCCCATTTGTAAAAACTGTAGTAATACGCGATACATTCATCGCTTGAAACAGTAAGCCCATTTGTAAAAACTGTAGTAATACGCGATACATTCATCGCTTGAAACAGTAAGCCCATTTGTAAAAACTGTAGTAATACGCGATACATTCATCGCTTGAAACAGTAAGCCCATTTGTAAAAACTGTAGTAATACGCGATACATTCATCGCTTGAAACAGTAAGCCCATTTGTAAAAACTGTAGTAATACGCGATACATTCATCGCTTGAAACAGTAAGCCCATTTGTATAAACTGTAGTAATACGCGATACATTCATCGCTTGAAACAGTAAGCCCATTTGTAAAAACTGTAGTAATACGCGATACATTCATCGCTTGAAACAGTAAGCCCATTTGTAAAAACTGTAGTAATACGCGATACGTTCATCGCTTGAAACAGTAAGCCCATTTGTAAAAACTGTAGTAATACGCGATACGTTCATCGCTTGAAACAGTAAGCCCATTTGTAAAAACTGTAGTAATACGCGATACGTTCATCGCTTGAAACAGTAAGCCCATTTGTAAAAACTGTAGTAATACGCGATACGTTCATCGCTTGAAACAGTAAGCCCATTTGTAAAAACTGTAGTAATACGCGATACGTTCATCGCTTGAAACAGTAAGCCCATTTGTAAAAACTGTAGTAATACGCGATACGTTCATCGCTTGAAACAGTAAGCCCATTTGTAAAAACTGTAGTAATACGCGATACGTTCATCGCTTGAAACAGTAAGCCCATTTGTAAAAACTGTAGTAATACGCGATACATTCATCGCTTGAAACAGTAAGCCCATTTGTAAAAACTGTAGTAATACGCGATACGTTCATCGCTTGAAACAGTAAGCCCATTTGTAAAAACTGTAATAATACGCGATACGTTCATCGCTTGAAACAGTAAGCCCATTTGTAAAAACTGTAGTAATACGCGATACATTCATCGCTTGAAACAGTAAGCCCATTTGTAAAAACTGTAGTAATACGCGATACATTCATCGCTTGAAACAGTAAGCCCATTTGTAAAAACTGTAGTAATACGCGATACATTCATCGCTTGAAACAGTAAGCCCATTTGTAAAAACTGTAGTAATACGCGATACATTCATCGCTTGAAACAGTAAGCCCATTTGTAAAAACTGTAGTAATACGCGATACATTCATCGCTTGAAACAGTAAGCCCATTTGTAAAAACTGTAGTAATACGCGATACATTCATCGCTTGAAACAGTAAGCCCATTTGTATAAACTGTAGTAATACGCGATACATTCATCGCTTGAAACAGTAAGCCCATTTGTAAAAACTGTAGTAATACGCGATACATTCATCGCTTGAAACAGTAAGCCCATTTGTAAAAACTGTAGTAATACGCGATACGTTCATCGCTTGAAACAGTAAGCCCATTTGTAAAAACTGTAGTAATACGCGATACGTTCATCGCTTGAAACAGTAAGCCCATTTGTAAAAACTGTAGTAATACGCGATACGTTCATCGCTTTGAAACAGTAAGCCCATTTGTAAAAACTGTAGTAATACGCGATACATTCATCGCTTGAAACAGTAAGCCCAGTTGTAAAAACTGTAGTAATACGCGATACGTTCATCGCTTGAAACAGTAAGCCCAGTTGTAAAAACTGTAGTAATACGCGATACGTTCATCGCTTGAAAGAGTAAGCCCAGTTGTAAAAACTGTAGTAATACGCGATACGTTCATCGCTTGAAAGAGTAAGCCCATTTGTAAAAACTGTAGTAATACGCGATACGTTCATCGCTTGAAAGAGTAAGCCCATTTGTAAAAACTGTAGTAATACGCGATACGTTCATCGCTTGAAAGAGTAAGCCCATTTGTAAAAACTGTAGTAATACGCGATACGTTCATCGCTTGAAAGAGTAAGCCCATTTGTAAAAACTGTAGTAATACGCGATACGTTCATCGCTTGAAAGAGTAAGCCCATTTGTAAAAACTGTAGTAATACGCGATACGTTCATCGCTTGAAAGAGTAAGCCCATTTGTAAAAACTGTAGTAATACGCGATACGTTCATCGCTTGAAAGAGTAAGCCCATTTGTAAAAACTGTAGTAATACGCGATACGTTCATCGCTTGAAAGAGTAAGCCCATTTGTAAAAACTGTAGTAATACGCGATACGTTCATCGCTTGAAAGAGTAAGCCCATTTGTAAAAACTGTAGTAATACGCGATACGTTCATCGCTTGAAAGAGTAAGCCCATTTGTAAAAACTGTAGTAATACGCGATACGTTCATCGCTTGAAAGAGTAAGCCCATTTGTAAAAACTGTAGTAATACGCGATACGTTCATCGCTTGAAAGAGTAAGCCCATTTGTAAAAACTGTAGTAATACGCGATACGTTCATCGCTTGAAAGAGTAAGCCCATTTGTAAAAACTGTAGTAATACGCGATACGTTCATCGCTTGAAACAGTAAGCCCATTTGTAAAAACTGTAGTAATACGCGATACGTTCATCGCTTGAAAGAGTAAGCCCATTTGTAAAAACTGTAGTAATACGCGATACGTTCATCGCTTGAAAGAGTAAGCCCATTTGTAAAAACTGTAGTAATACGCGATACGTTCATCGCTTGAAAGAGTAAGCCCATTTGTAAAAACTGTAGTAATACGCGATACGTTCATCGCTTGAAAGAGTAAGCCCATTTGTAAAAACTGTAGTAATACGCGATACGTTCATCGCTTGAAAGAGTAAGCCCATTTGTAAAAACTGTAGTAATACGCGATACGTTCATCGCTTGAAAGAGTAAGCCCATTTGTAAAAACTGTAGTAATACGCGATACGTTCATCGCTTGAAAGAGTAAGCCCATTTGTAAAAACTGTAGTAATACGCGATACGTTCATCGCTTGAAAGAGTAAGCCCATTTGTAAAAACTGTAGTAATACGCGATACATTCATCGCTTGAAACAGTAAGCCCATTTGTAAAAACTGTAGTAATACGCGATACATTCATCGCTTGAAACAGTAAGCCCATTTGTAAAAACTGTAGTAATACGCGATACATTCATCGCTTGAAACAGTAAGCCCATTTGTATAAAACTGTAGTAATACGCGATACATTCATCGCTTGAAACAGTAAGCCCATTTGTAAAAACTGTAGTAATACGCGATACATTCATCGCTTGAAACAGTAAGCCCATTTGTAAAAACTGTAGTAATACGCGATACGTTCATCGCTTGAAACAGTAAGCCCATTTGTAAAAACTGTAGTAATACGCGATACGTTCATCGCTTGAAACAGTAAGCCCATTTGTAAAAACTGTAGTAATACGCGATACGTTCATCGCTTGAAACAGTAAGCCCATTTGTAAAAACTGTAGTAATACGCGATACATTCATCGCTTGAAACAGTAAGCCCAGTTGTAAAAACTGTAGTAATACGCGATACGTTCATCGCTTGAAACAGTAAGCCCAGTTGTAAAAACTGTAGTAATACGCGATACGTTCATCGCTTGAAAGAGTAAGCCCATTTGTAAAAACTGTAGTAATACGCGATACGTTCATCGCTTGAAAGAGTAAGCCCATTTGTAAAAACTGTAGTAATACGCGATACATTCATCGCTTGAAACAGTAAGCCCATTTGTAAAAACTGTAGTAATACGCGATACGTTCATCGCTTGAAACAGTAAGCCCATTTGTAAAAACTGTAGTAATACGCGATACGTTCATCGCTTGAAACAGTAAGCCCATTTGTAAAAACTGTAGTAATACGCGATACGTTCATCGCTTGAAACAGTAAGCCCATTTGTAAAAACTGTAGTAATACGCGATACATTCATCGCTTGAAACAGTAAGCCCAGTTGTAAAAACTGTAGTAATACGCGATACGTTCATCGCTTGAAACAGTAAGCCCAGTTGTAAAAACTGTAGTAATACGCGATACGTTCATCGCTTGAAAGAGTAAGCCCATTTGTAAAAACTGTAGTAATACGCGATACGTTCATCGCTTGAAAGAGTAAGCCCATTTGTAAAAACTGTAGTAATACGCGATACATTCATCGCTTGAAAGAGTAAGCCCATTTGTAAAAACTGTAGTAATACGCGATACGTTCATCGCTTGAAAGAGTAAGCCCATTTGTAAAAACTGTAGTAATACGCGATACGTTCATCGCTTGAAAGAGTAAGCCCATTTGTAAAAACTGTAGTAATACGCGATACGTTCATCGCTTGAAAGAGTAAGCCCATTTGTAAAAACTGTAGTAATACGCGATACGTTCATCGCTTGAAAGAGTAAGCCCATTTGTAAAAACTGTAGTAATACGCGATACGTTCATCGCTTGAAAGAGTAAGCCCATTTGTAAAAACTGTAGTAATACGCGATACGTTCATCGCTTGAAAGAGTAAGCCCATTTGTAAAAACTGTAGTAATACGCGATACGTTCATCGCTTGAAAGAGTAAGCCCATTTGTAAAACTGTAGTAATACGCGATACGTTCATCGCTTGAAAGAGTAAGCCCATTTGTAAAAACTGTAGTAATACGCGATACGTTCATCGCTTGAAAGAGTAAGCCCATTTGTAAAAACTGTAGTAATACGCGATACGTTCATCGCTTGAAAGAGTAAGCCCATTTGTAAAAACTGTAGTAATACGCGATACGTTCATCGCTTGAAAGAGTAAGCCCATTTGTAAAAACTGTAGTAATACGCGATACGTTCATCGCTTGAAAGAGTAAGCCCATTTGTAAAAACTGTAGTAATACGCGATACGTTCATCGCTTGAAAGAGTAAGCCCATTTGTAAAAACTGTAGTAATACGCGATACGTTCATCGCTTGAAAGAGTAAGCCCATTTGTAAAAACTGTAGTAATACGCGATACGTTCATCGCTTGAAAGAGTAGCCATTTGTAAAAACTGTAGTAATACGCGATACGTTCATCGCTTGAAAGAGTAAGCCCATTTGTAAAAACTGTAGTAATACGCGATACGTTCATCGCTTGAAAGAGTAAGCCCATTTGTAAAAACTGTAGTAATACGCGATACGTTCATCGCTTGAAAGAGTAAGCCCATTTGTAAAAACTGTAGTAATACGCGATACGTTCATCGCTTGAAAGAGTAAGCCCATTTGTAAAAACTGTAGTAATACGCGATACGTTCATCGCTTGAAAGAGTAAGCCCATTTGTAAAAACTGTAGTAATACGCGATACGTTCATCGCTTGAAAGAGTAAGCCCATTTGTAAAAACTGAATAAATACGCGATACGTTCATCGCTTGAAAGAGTAAGCCCATTTGTAAAAACTGTAGTAATACGCGATACGTTCATCGCTTGAAAGAGTAAGCCCATTTGTAAAAAAGTTAGTAATACGCGATACGTTCATCGCTTGAAACAGTAAGCCCATTTGTAAAAACTGTAGTAATACGCGATACGTTCATCGCTTGAAAGAGTAAGCCCATTTGTAAAAACTGTAGTAATACGCGATACGTTCATCGCTTGAAAGAGTAAGCCCATTTGTAAAAACTGTAGTAATACGCGATACGTTCATCGCTTGAAAGAGTAAGCCCATTTGTAAAAACTGTAGTAATACGCGATACGTTCATCGCTTGAAAGAGTAAGCCCATTTGTAAAAACTGTAGTAATACGCGATACGTTCATCGCTTGAAAGAGTAAGCCCATTTGTAAAAACTGTAGTAATACGCGATACGTTCATCGCTTGAAAGAGTAAGCCCATTTGTAAAAACTGTAGTAATACGCGATACGTTCATCGCTTGAAACAGTAAGCCCATTTGTAAAAACTGTAGTAATACGCGATACGTTCATCGCTTGAAACAGTAAGCCCATTTGTAAAAACTGTAGTAATACGCGATACGTTCATCGCTTGAAACAGTAAGCCCATTTGTAAAAACTGTAGTAATACGCGATACGTTCATCGCTTGAAACAGTAAGCCCATTTGTAAAAACTGTAGTAATACGCGATACGTTCATCGCTTGAAACAGTAAGCCCATTTGTAAAAACTGTAGTAATACGCGATACGTTCATCGCTTGAAACAGTAAGCCCATTTGTAAAAACTGTAGTAATACGCGATACGTTCATCGCTTGAAACAGTAAGCCCAGTTGTAAAAACTGTAGTAATACGCGATACGTTCATCGCTTGAAACAGTAAGCCCAGTTGTAAAAACTGTAGTAATACGCGATACGTTCATCGCTTGAAACAGTAAGCCCATTTGTAAAATCTGTAGTAATACGCGATACGTTCATCGCTTGAAACAGTAATCCCATTTGTAAAAACTGTAGTAATACGCGATACGTTCATCGCTTGAAACAGTAATCCCATTTGTAAAAACTGTAGTAATACGCGATACGTTCATCGCTTGAAACAGTAATCCCATTTGTAAAAACTGTAGTAATACGCGATACGTTCATCGCTTGAAACAGTAATCCCATTTGTAAAAACTGTAGTAATACGCGATACGTTCATCGCTTGAAACAGTAATCCCATTTGTAAAAACTGTAGTAATACGCGATACGTTCATCGCTTGAAACAGTAATCCCATTTGTAAAAACTGTAGTAATACGCGATACGTTCATCGCTTGAAACAGTAATCCCATTTGTAAAAACTGTAGTAATACGCGATACGTTCATCGCTTGAAACAGTAAGCCCATTTGTAAAAACTGTAGTAATACGCGATACGTTCATCGCTTGAAACAGTAAGCCCATTTGTAAAAACTGTAGTAATACGCGATACGTTCATCGCTTGAAACAGTAAGCCCATTTGTAAAAACTGTAGTAATACGCGATACGTTCATCGCTTGAAACAGTAAGCCCATTTGTAAAAACTGTAGTAATACGCGATACGTTCATCGCTTGAAACAGTAATCCCATTTGTAAAAACTGTAGTAATACGCGATACGTTCATCGCTTGAAACAGTAAGCCCATTTGTAAAAACTGTAGTAATACGCGATACGTTCATCGCTTGAAACAGTAAGCCCATTTGTAAAAACTGTAGTAATACGCGATACGTTCATCGCTTGAAACAGTAAGCCCATTTGTAAAAACTGTAGTAATACGCGATACGTTCATCGCTTGAAACAGTAAGCCCATTTGTAAAAACTGTAGTAATACGCGATACGTTCATCGCTTGAAACAGTAAGCCCATTTGTAAAAACTGTAGTAATACGCGATACGTTCATCGCTTGAAACAGTAAGCCCATTTGTAAAAACTGTAGTAATACGCGATACGTTCATCGCTTGAAACAGTAAGCCCATTTGTAAAAACTGTAGTAATACGCGATACGTTCATCGCTTGAAACAGTAAGCCCATTTGTAAAAACTGTAGTAATACGCGATACGTTCATCGCTTGAAACAGTAAGCCCATTTGTAAAAACTGTAGTAATACGCGATACGTTCATCGCTTGAAACAGTAAGCCCATTTGTAAAAACTGTAGTAATACGCGATACGTTCATCGCTTGAAACAGTAAGCCCATTTGTAAAAACTGTAGTAATACGCGATACGTTCATCGCTTGAAACAGTAAGCCCATTTGTAAAAACTGTAGTAATACGCGATACGTTCATCGCTTGAAACAGTAAGCCCATTTGTAAAAACTGTAGTAATACGCGATACGTTCATCGCTTGAAACAGTAAGCCCATTTGTAAAAACTGTATTAATACGCGATACGTTCATCGCTTGAAACAGTAAGCCCATTTGTAAAAACTGTAGTAATACGCGATACGTTCATCGCTTGAAACAGTAAGCCCATTTGTAAAAACTGTAGTAATACGCGATACGTTCATCGCTTGAAACAGTAAGCCCATTTGTAAAAACTGTAGTAATACGCGATACGTTCATCGCTTGAAACAGTAAGCCCATTTGTAAAAACTGTAGTAATACGCGATACGTTCATCGCTTGAAAGAGTAAGCCCATTTGTAAAAACTGTAGTAATACGCGATACGTTCATCGCTTGAAACAGTAAGCCCATTTGTAAAAACTGTAGTAATACGCGATACGTTCATCGCTTGAAACAGTAAGCCCATTTGTAAAAACTGTAGTAATACGCGATACGTTCATCGCTTGAAACAGTAAGCCCATTTGTAAAAACTGTAGTAATACGCGATACGTTCATCGCTTGAAACAGTAAGCCCATTTGTAAAAACTGTAGTAATACGCGATACGTTCATCGCTTGAAACAGTAAGCCCATTTGTAAAAACTGTAGTAATACGCGATACGTTCATCGCTTGAAACAGTAAGCCCATTTGTAAAAACTGTAGTAATACGCGATACGTTCATCGCTTGAAACAGTAAGCCCATTTGTAAAAACTGTAGTAATACGCGATACGTTCATCGCTTGAAACAGTAAGCCCATTTGTAAAAACTGTAGTAATACGCGATACGTTCATCGCTTGAAACAGTAAGCCCATTTGTAAAAACTGTAGTAATACGCGATACGTTCATCGCTTGAAACAGTAAGCCCATTTGTAAAAACTGTAGTAATACGCGATACGTTCATCGCTTGAAACAGTAAGCCCATTTGTAAAAACTGTAGCAATACGCGATACGTTCATCGCTTGAAACAGTAAGCCCATTTGTAAAAACTGTAGTAATACGCGATACGTTCATCGCTTGAAACAGTAAGCCCATTTGTAAAAACTGTAGTAATACGCGATACGTTCATCGCTTGAAACAGTAATCCCATTTGTAAAAACTGTAGTAATACGCGATACGTTCATCGCTTGAAACAGTAATCCCATTTGTAAAAACTGTAGTAATACGCGATACGTTCATCGCTTGAAACAGTAAGCCCATTTGTAAAAACTGTAGTAATACGCGATACGTTCATCGCTTGAAACAGTAAGCCCATTTGTAAAAACTGTAGTAATACGCGATACGTTCATCGCTTGAAACAGTAAGCCCATTTGTAAAAACTGTAGTAATACGCGATACGTTCATCGCTTGAAACAGTAAGCCCATTTGTAAAAACTGTAGTAATACGCGATACGTTCATCGCTTGAAACAGTAAGCCCATTTGTAAAAACTGTAGTAATACGCGATACGTTCATCGCTTGAAACAGTAAGCCCATTTGTAAAAACTGTAGTAATACGCGATACGTTCATCGCTTGAAACAGTAAGCCCATTTGTAAAAACTGTAGTAATACGCGATACGTTCATCGCTTGAAACAGTAAGCCCATTTGTAAAAACTGTAGTAATACGCGATACGTTCATCGCTTGAAACAGTAAGCCCATTTGTAAAAACTGTAGTAATACGCGATACGTTCATCGCTTGAAAGAGTAAGCCCATTTGTAAAAACTGTAGTAATACGCGATACGTTCATCGCTTGAAAGAGTAAGCCCATTTGTAAAAACTGTAGTAATAGGCGATACGTTCATCGCTTGAAAGAGTAAGCCCATTTGTAAAAACTGTAGTAATACGCGATACGTTCATCGTTTGAAACAGTAAGCCCATTTGTAAAAACTGTAGTAATACGCGATACGTTCATCGCTTGAAACAGTAAGCCCATTTGTAAAAACTGTAGTAATACGCGATACGTTCATCGCTTGAAACAGTAAGCCCATTTGTAAAAACTGTAGTAATACGCGATACGTTCATCGCTTGAAAGAGTAAGCCCATTTGTAAAAACTGTAGTAATACGCGATACGTTCATCGCTTGAAAGAGTAAGCCCATTTGTAAAAACTGTAGTAATACGCGATACGTTCATCGCTTGAAAGAGTAAGCCCATTTGTAAAAACTGTAGTAATACGCGATACGTTCATCGCTTGAAACAGTAAGCCCATTTGTAAAAACTGTAGTAATACGCGATACGTTCATCGCTTGAAACAGTAAGCCCATTTGTAAAAACTGTAGTAATACGCGATACGTTCATCGCTTGAAACAGTAAGCCCATTTGTAAAAACTGTAGTAATACGCGATACGTTCATCGCTTGAAACAGTAAGCCCATTTGTAAAAACTGTAGTAATACGCGATACATTCATCGCTTGAAACAGTAAGCCCATTTGTAAAAACTGTAGTAATACGCGATACATTCATCGCTTGAGACAGTAAGCCCATTTGTAAAAACTGTAGTAATACGCGATACATTCATCGCGCTATTCTTTCTCAACATGGCTGCTAATGTAATTCAAGTCTATGATATCTTTTATCGTATATAATAACGTTAACCAAATATTTCTTCGTCCCATGACTGCATCGCTTCTTTTGGAACAAAAGTTGCATCTTGTGGGTGCTGTGCAGCAAGTTTGCTCATCAATTGCTCGTAAAATTTTGGATTGGTCTCTTTTGTAATAACGGAAAAAAGCTACATATGTATCTGGACTAGATCCAGATTTAAGCTCTTCTATCTGTTCTTCTGTAAGCTCACGCTCATTGAAATAGCCAGTAGGTATTTCTGAAACGACAACAGAGTCAACATTATATCCTTCTTAATATTTTTTTTCTGAGAAAGTAAATTTCTTTCAAAGGAAGAGAATTTCCACGCTCTCTTGAATATTTAAAAGTGTTGTAGGCTTCAGCTAACTTTTTTTTTCATCATCATCATCTGACTGTGGTTGCTTTTCAAGTTAATCTAGTTTGCGAATAATATCAAAGTAATACGGTGATCATTTTAGCTGCATCAGGTCATGGTACAACTTTGTCATGGAGGTGTCATGTTTTTTTTAAAGAATTCTTTTATTTCGTCTGATGGCTCATCTCCATGAACAGTTCCAGCAGTTGTATATTTATATTCTGAGTCATAATATGCGCTTATCATCCGTATTCCAGCATCAGATTTTGAGTTGAGGTATGAGTAGTTGAGGCGGGGGGGGGGTATTCGGGGAAAATTTGTAGGGGGTGGCACTTGGGGGAAAAAGATGGCGGAGGGCCTCTTCAGGGAAAATTTTTAGGGGGTGGCAGTTGAGGGAAAATTTTTAGGGGGTGGTAGTTGAGGGAAAATTTTTAGGGGGTGTCAGTTGAGGGAAAATTTTTAGGATAAAGGGAGGAGGGTTCGCTTTAGGATTCCAATTTTCTTTTATTGGAATCCTCCTTCTCCTTCTCCTTTTTAACCGGTGAAGACGTGGTTTTTTAATATATTAGAATTTCCGACGTGAATGAAAACATCCCTTTCACCTAAAAAACATCACTCCAATACCCCCGCGTCTGACGTCATTCTTTCTACGTCATTCTTGGCTTCGCGGAGTTTACACTCCATGACCTCTGACTCTAAAAAAGCGCCGACCTAAAAGAAACTACTTTTGATAAAAAACCATTAGATCGATAGAAAGAAAGAAAGAACATATTCATTTTTTTTTTTTCAAATTCAATAAAAAAATAGAAGGGGAAAAAAAAGGTTTTTAACTTTTTTTAGATCGATAGAAAGAAAGAAAGAACATATTCATTATTTTTTTCGAATTCAATAAAAAACCACACAACACCATTTTTTTTCAACAATCCACAAAATTGTTTATTCAACAAGAACTATTCCAACATTAAAAAACTAACTATTCAACCATAAATTTTTCAAACAGGAACATATTTACAAGGTTGACAACGTTGGGAAGGTAAAGTAAATGTCAAACTTTCTACATCGACATCATCATTTTGATGTACACTACGATTGTGAGCTAAAGACAAGAGATAACCATAACGTTGACAAAACCATTGTTGTACTTTAGCATCATTTCGAACATAGTCACTATCAAAATAAGTTAGTAAATGTTCTAAGGAATATCCAAGACTGCGTTGATGAAGATAATGAACACAATATTGTCCACACACCATATAATCTGATCCTTGTAGTCTCACATTATTGAATCGAGTCGAGATGGCATTTCTTCTCATAAACTCGATGATGTCTTTTTCCAAAGGAGGTAATCCATAAGAATCAAAATATTCCACACCACAGTGATCGTTGGGAAAGTACACGGCAATCCAATGGGTTCCTGGTAGATGACTGTCGTCAGTATTGATGACATAAGCATGAACGTTTTTTGGTTTACGATGAGGTAGTTCATCTTTAGCACATACCACAGGATTCCAAGAAGAAGTATAGGAACTGCGATTCAATAAGTAATGAAGTTCCCTGGTATCCATTTTTTTCTTCTTTTTTTGTCTTCAACAATGGAAATAACTCACTATCAATTCACACCTGACTTTATGCTTGAATGTATCTGTCTTGTAATTCCAAGAATATTCACGTCGGATAGCTTCTGCACTCTGATGAATGAGTCCTTCGATCCGTTTGATCTCCAGAGAAGTAAGTGGAGGAAAAGAAGAAGTCTGCAAGACTTTATACCACTGTGTCAACACGTGTTCATCTGAGAGTTGTGTCCAGGCCGTTTCCAAATATTCATCCAATTGTTCTTCACCTGTCAACATCATACATTTGTCGTGTTGTATCTGACTGGGATGATCGTTTTGACATCCATAACATTGTTCTTTAATCAGACTGTTAATGATTGGACTCAATTCCTGAGCATAACAGGTCACTAACTGTTTTTCGTGTTCTGGCCATCGACAAACCATAAATCCAGTAAACACAGGAACGGAATGGTTTTCTTCTTCTTTGTCTTCTTCTTCTTCTATTTGAGGTACTGAATGAATGACTTCATCATTATAATTATCCTTTGTGGTAGTTGGTGACTGGTGAATCACTTCACAAAATCCCTCATCTACTATCTCCATAGGTTCTACTTTCTGCATCTTTTGTTTTTTTTTTTCTTCTAATAGTCTACAATGACTTCTCTCAAACTGTTGATCTCTAGAGTGTTATCAAATTCTGCATACAAGATCACGTTCACTGTCTGGGTTAGAGCTTGACCAAACTGAAGTTCCACGAAGGGGGCCTGATTTTATAGGGTGGAAATGTCCTTCATCGCTGCCTTGGTCCGGAGTGAAATCAAATCCCCACAAGGCATACCCTCCTGCATAATCGTCGTACGTAATGCCGTGGCTACTGTCGCGGCCTAACTGTCCTGTGGCTTCATACAGGGTCAAGTAAGATCGTAAGTAATTTCTCTCGCCACCAAAGTCAGGTTCAAAAGGTCTGGTACACAAGGTCTTGCCATCTCGACTGACATCTATCTTGGTAACGTTAAAGTGCTGAAACTGGAACGGATTTTCACCGATGGCTCCGTTGAAGGCTGCATTAGAAACCATACCAATGATCAAACGTTTAGGGAGCTGTCCTTGGAAGATGTGATCTTCGACTATGGATCGGAGTCCAGCGGCTGCAGTAAAGGTTTTCACTTCCACACGTCTAAGAGGATACTTTGCAGTGGTTCTGCTCAAGGTTTGACTGATGTCGTTAGCTACTTTGGGTAAGACTTCTACACGTCGCACATAAAGTTTGGCTTGTTGAATGATGGTTTTCCACTCGTTAGAAAAAGCTATCAAATGGAAAGCGGCACTACTGCGATTTAGTCTCAGACGTACATCTACTCCGTTCAACAAATACTTGTCTTGCAACCACATGTCCAAATGCAAACGATCCATCAGTTCTAAACTGTTCCCTCTGATTTTCTTTCGGCGTTCGTTAAATCCCACATGATGGGGATCTGCTGGAATTATTTTATGAGCAGCATCATCAGTCTGGTCAATCCTCGCCCCTACTGACGGGGATATGTCGTTGAAGGCACTCGCGGTGTCAGGTTTCCAGACCACAGAAGCATCCAGATGAGTGTTCTTGGCATCTTTTCCGTACGACAAGAGATTTTCCAAATAAGCACGGTAAGGGTAAGTATCCAAACTGCTGCTGATCAGTTTGTTATTCAAGTACAAATCTATTCCACTGAACAAAGAATGAAAGAAATTATTGACGGGAGCTACTAGGGAAGCTTCCACAGGAAGGCTGTTGTCACTTTTTTGTACTAGCAGTTTCAGGTACAAGTAACTGTTATTCAGATCGATGTAATCTTCGGTTTGTCCTTTGATATCAAATTCGATAGGAGCTGAATCCGTCAAAGACGATACAGGATGAAATTCCACCCATTGGGATTCTTGCATTGTCATCATGGTGGGACGCATAGAAAACAGATCTAGTTCGGACTTGGAACATTCGCAAGAATCTCGGTGCATCATTTTTTTTTTCAATGGATTAGTAATCAAATACGTCTAATTCTCTACCAGTTCTTCTTCTTTTCTTATTTTTTCTGGAAGTACTACTGTCGTGTGTTCCTTTATGAACTTTGAAAGGATTTTGAGGTCGTCGTCTCTTTCTACCTTGTCCTTGCTGCTGTGAAGTAATGCCAGAGTCTGAAGCGTGAAGCGTATTTATAGGATTTTCTCGGAGACCTAAAAGATCTTTACCAGTAGTCATCAACACATTTTTGCCTGCTCTCAAAAAGGTTTCTTTAGGATTTTGTTTGTCGATGAGGACGTTTTGCAAAAATTCTTTTCCTTGTGTCAAAGCGGCATCTTTTAAGGCATGAAATCCTCGAGTCACCATTGGTTTCAAAATAGGAGCTACCGTCCTAAAGGCTGATTTTAACATATCTCCTAAACCATGTCCTCGTTGTCGAGCCACTCCTTGGTACACTGGATACATTTTTTTGAGGAATGTTAGAGAACTTGTTTTTTTTTCGAAAATGTAGTTTCACCGTGACTTTTCCTTGGTCAATGAATGGTACACTTTGTCCTAAATCTCCTTTTATACTAATCTGGACACTGTCAAAATACGATTTACTGACTGGAAGATAATGAGGATGTACAAATTCACGGTGAACGTGAAAGGTGTTGCCACCAATACTAGCATTAGTAGTGGTAGTACTTCCACCCTCTTCGTCCACAGTAACACTAGAACCACCACCACCACCAATATCCAATTTGAAAGGAATGACTCTCAGTAACGGAGCAGATGTGTGTCCCACCACGTTGTACTCCACCACATCGGAGTAGACAAACATTAAATTCAGTCCACCATTCAATTCAATAGGATGTTTAAATTTATGTCCAAATTCTACGTTGGTTCCAAACTCTAAATCACTGTCAGCGGTAAAATCTTTATTTCCACCCAAAATACCAAACAATCCAGAGCAAAATTCAATGGTCAAATATTTTCTCTCTTCCAAAGGTAAACCTTTATCTTTCTCAGTAAGGAGTTGCCCTCTCTCTTTGAAAAATTGGACAATTAAACGTCCTGCCAAAGCATGGTAAGCAATTCGTACAAATTTATTGGCTGCTGATATGGCTTAGCTAAATTGCCGTGCAAACTGGGTTCTAATGGTGTCCACCAAATGTTCAGGACTAAAATAATATCCTGTAGGAATTCTCAGAGTAATCTGAGAATAGACAGTAGGTTCAGTAGATTTAGGATCTGGTACTAACTTTTTGAATGCCCCCTTCATGTCTGGATCTTCAGGGTCTTCTTTCCAGATTTCAGGATCATTATTTACCAAGTGATCATGTATTTTTTTGTTCAAGATTTGTACAACCATAGTGTTTTGAGTTTTGTTGATGTTTATGATTTGCGTAGGATGAATGATCTCTACCAAACTCACTTCCCAATGAGTATCGTGATCCAATTGAATGGCTTGAGGTAATTTGGCCGTGAAACAACATAAGCGGTTGTTGGGAAACACATCCATGGAACTGTCACTAGGTAACGTTAAATAAAATTGGTCATTCATAGTTCCAAAGTGGTGGTTCTGGTGTCCGAGGTGTCACTCAAGTGGACAGAAGAAGGATGTTCAAAAGGTTCCAAAAGAGGACTGGTATTGTGGTGGTGGTAACTGGACGAAGAAGAAGGTGAACTGGCGTTGGTCGAACTAGCGTTGCTATGGCTGCTGTTGTCTGTCGTCGTAAATTTCAAAGAGGGACTGGGTAAAAGATAACCGATGCAACTGCTCAGTAAAATGGTCCACAATTGTTTGTCTCCTTGTTGTAAACTCAAATTGGCAATCGCTGCAGCGATGACACAATACACTACAAAGATTTGGCAGAAAAAGACGATTTGATTTTTAGGCACACGTTCTCCGCACCACACCCAAAGTGGTTGTTTTTGTAATTCTTGAAGAGAAGAAGAACTCTGTGAAGGAGTCGTTGAAGTCGTCGTCTGGGTGGCTACTGTGTTGAATGGCATGTTGTGAGTTTACTTCTTTTTCTTTTTATAGTCGACGACTTGAGAAGCCGCAATCCAAGAATCAAAACTAGGTGGATATCCTTTCCAACGTACTTTGACTTCTTCTACTTAACGTTTACCAACTTTCCGTGTTCTTTGTTCGAGAATGCTTTCGATGTCGTACAAGGTGTCTTCCTTTTTAGTCACTCGTTGTAACTCAGGCAAGTAAAATGTTCCTTTGAGTACTTCACCGTGCATGTCTTCCAATTTATAGACGGGAGGATCACGTCCACGGACGGGGGTAGTGACACGAAACAATTCGGTAGTCCAGTTAGGTAAATAACCTTTGTCAAAAGTACGTTTGGTTTTTCCGATGCGAACCCAATCTCCCGTCTTTAACTCCAACAAGGGTGTTTTCTTTTTCTGCTGGGGTGAACCAAATAATTTATCAAACACAGACACTTCGTTTTCAGGGCTGACCTCTTCGGGGGCACATCCGATGCTACGATGGTACGATTGATTGTACGCTTTGACCAAACGAGGTAACACGTCGATGTACTTGAGAGTATGTTGATGTGTAAAATATTTCCACATACGTTCTTTCAAAGTTCTTTGAAAACGTTCCACGATACTGGCTTTGGTTTCAGGATTTTCGGTCGTAAAAAAATGAATGTGTCTTTGTTTCAATTCTTTTTGAAAAGCTTGGTTTAGAAATTCGGTGCCTTTGTCCGTTTGCCATCGTAAAGGTTGACGTCCACTTTGTTTCAAGACCAATTTTAAGGCTCGTACCAATTCGGTACTGCTTTTAGAAGTCAAAGGCACGACCCAAGCAAATTTGGAAAACACGTCGATGACACAAAACAAATATTTGTGACCACGATTGTAAGTGGCTAAATGAGAGACGTCCGCTAAATCGGCTTGCCATTGATGATCGATCCCTTCCACTTGAGTAGTACTTCTAGAAAATTTACGTCGAAAGGGTTTGTGTAACGTGTACGTCGATTGTTCTTGTAACCATCGTCGTACTACAGGTAAACGTACACTTTTCAATTGACTTTTAGCAGCTCGATATAATTTTTGAACTCCTCCGTAACCAGCAGCATGACCAGGATTGTAATAAATGGTGGCTAACAGTTTCTCCATGATGATGATTTTCCTCAAGAATAAGTTAACCAAGTTCCAATACTCTTTTCTTCGTGAGGTATCTTTTTGGATTGTTGTTGTTTACGTGTCCGACGTGCTACTGGGGTAAAGGAGGGAGTTTGATCAGGGGTCATCGGTTCTGTTTTGACTTCTGTCTTCACTTCTTTCTTTTTTTCTTTTGAGGGTAAAGGGGTAGACCTCTTCTTTTTTATCCAATCCGGTGTGGCTAACTTTTTTATTTTTTTAAGAGGTGGAGTTAGTAAAAACTCTTCTTCTTCTTCTTCTTTTTCTTTTTTGATGGTCACTTTAGGTTCGGTTTTCATCAGAGCCTTAAAATCTCTCAGAGTGGGTGGAGCTGTTTCGTCGACTGCTTTTTGGCGAAAGAGTTGTAGACATTGTAAAAGTTGACCGTACCGTTGGGATTTTTCTGTTTCGGACACATTGTTTTGTTCCATCAGGGATTGTATTTCTTGTTGTAACTGAGACATCTCGTTAAGATTAGGATTGGGTGGTAAATGAGGTATCCGTTGTTCGTTCCAACGATGAAATTCCATCCATCGTTTGTAAGGTACTAAAGTCAGTTTTCGTCCTTCCATTTCATTCAAAGGTACCAAAAAGGTGTGATCTTTTCGGAGAAGGGTGGTCCTTTTTATCTTCTTTTTTTGGTTATCGCATGACCCCTCCTAAAAGCGGTCCAGCAATTGTTCCTAACAAAGGAGCGGCTATTTTTAACAACGGTCCTAACAACATAGGTAGAAATCCTCCTCGTTGTACTAACATTTTTTTCTGAAGAGATATTTTCTTTTTCACCATTTGACGAAGAACGTTCCGATGTTTCCCTAATTTTTGTTTCTGTATCTTGGACAAAGGTACCGTTCCTTTCAACACGTTCAAACAACATTCACACACGGTATCGATGATTTCTTTAGGAGATGTTTGAATGAGTTGTTTTCGCATGGGAGAATTGGATTTGGTCAAGACAGACAAGACATCCCAATGTTTAGCTAGACGAGGGGGAAGTCGTCCTTTTTTGCTGGTTTTCTTCTTTTCTTGGTGGTGGTGGTGTACACGTTTGGGAGCCATCTTTTTTAGTCGGTAGAAAACAAGTCTGAAGTCTTTTGGCCTTTCACCCTTCTATTTTATACTGGAACACGTCTCCACTGATTGTCTGCACGACGTACCAACTTCACGACAGGTCTGACTCGACGTTGAGGTGTTTTCAAGGGACTAAATCGTTTCAATTCTTCTTTGGATAAATCCACTAAACTTTGTAAGATGCCAGTTCTTTCTTGGACTTTGGTTTTAGGGGATGGTACTTTGTGGGTGGCTGCTGCCATGGCTAAATCAGCTGAAGTCGACGGTCCCGACGGGGTAACTTTCGAAATAGGTTTCCATTTTTGCATCAAATTAGGAAACACAGATCTTAAGTCTGGTTTGACAGGCATCATGGTAAAAGGGGGTGAAGAAGACAAAGAGGAAGAGGAAGTGGACGCAAAAGGAGACCTCGTAATCATTGGGGACTGTGATGGTGGTGGTGATGGTGGTGGTGTTTTGCGGGTGTACGTTTGCGTCCTGGCTGCAGTACCTCTCTTGCGGGTGACAGTGGTGGTGGTAGTGGGTGTTTTTTTTCTTCTTCTGGGCAGAACTTTTCTTTTTCTTGGGGCTGGTTTTCTTCTTCTTTGGACTTTTCTTCTTCTTTTTAGGAGTTGTTTTGGTTTTGGCATCATTAGGATCCCATTTCAAAAGGGAACGAATCATAACCCCTCCTAAAGAACCACGTCCACCAGGAGTTAAAATGATTTGTTTTTTAGTCCGTGAATCGATTCTAGGATCAGCCAGTTGTGACAATGCTACTTTATGTCTTTGAAAAAAACGTTGAGTTTGATGAGGGATGTGAATGATGCCTTGTAGTAATTGACGTGCTGTCAAAGTAAACCATCGTAACACTTCTTTAAGACTCGCTTCTAACAAATGAGCACGGACTTGTGCATTTTTTTCACGACTGATGCCATACAAGGCACGAATCAATTTAGCCGAAGGATGAGATTGAAAGGAAGTCATCTTATCTCAAAAAGAGTGTGAGATAGAAATGACGTCGTAGGTTGTTTTTATAGTTTTTTTTAAAAATGGGCTGAAGGGGACGTGTAAATGACAGGACCTCCTTCTTCACTCCAAGGGTGAAAGATACTGGCACGAAATCTCAAATAGTCAGGAGTGTTCGGTTTTAAGTCGATGAGTAAATACTCGTGAGGGGTTTGAGTGGCATCGTCGTACGCATAATTGAGCCAAGGAGCCCCTAACTGTTTGGCTAACACTTGTACTTGAGATTTGTCTCTGGGGCTTTTAAACAACACCACGTATTGAGCATTCAAACTAATAGTTCGATGGGCTTTACTTTGTTGAAATAAATTTTGTGTAATGTAGACAATACTAGCGTTACGATGGTGTCCTTTTCGTGTAAACCAAAGTTTAATTTCTTCTTAGTCTTCTCCTAACATGTCATCAAAAATAACTAAATGAGTTTGACTCACGTCAGACACGATTCCATCGTCTTCGTGAGGAATACCATCCACAAAGGAAATGGTTTCTCCTTGACTTTCTTTCAATAACGTGTAAGACGGTTGCCACTCTTTGTAACACCACACGATACGTTGAGGTGGACGATCAAACAAATCAGTTTTGTGTTCGATCAATCGTTTGACAAATTCGGTTTTCCCTGAACCACTCGGTCCAGCAATCAACATGTTAAATGGATGGCGTAGATACAAAGCATTCCAACTTTGACGATCTAACTTTTCGTCAATCACTTTAACCACAGAAGAGGAGGAGGAAGCAGACGAGGCAGAAGAGGATGATGTAGCCATGATTGAGGTAAGAAGATTTTTGAGAAGAAGACAAAAAACCCAAGGCATTTTATACGATTTTCATACACGTTTATTTTTTTTTAAAAAAAAGTAACCAACCAACCAACAAAAAAAAAAAAAATTTTTTTTACAAGTCATTCACACCACGAGTGATAAAATAGCAAAGTAAAATTAACAGGTACACAATGAAGACTACCACTAAAACCATCAAACTGTCATATAAACACGTCAATGTACAACAATAGTTTCGTGTCCTAGTCATGAAAGACACTGTGTTTTGGGTTGGTGGTAGTATTCTTCTGCTCGTCTTTTGTTTTTTTGAATCCTCTGACGACGGCGGTGGTGGTAAAGAAGGGTGGTGGTGGTGTTCCTCAAGAGTCATTGGAACCACAGTGGTGGTGTCAGGTTCTTCTTTTTCTTCTTTTAGGGTTTCCCATGGAGGTTCCCATTTTTTCACTTTTAGACCCTTATGGACATGTGGCCAAATCTTTGCTGAACTGGGCCACTTCTTGTAACCAATATTGGAAACCAAGGTTTCTCCAGGGTCGTACATCTTTCCAATGGAAACGGTGTTGGTGTAACTCACTAGCAAAACACACTTCTTGAAATGTTTTATACACAGATAAAGTGTGACGAATGTCTTCTTCACATGGAAGTTCGTCACTAATTTTCATCACCACTCTCAACGCTTTACGTACAATGTTTCTTTCTTGGACTGATAAAATCAAGTTTTTATAGTCTTCTTCTTCTTCTACTAAGTCCGAAAAAGAACACAGGGTCATATTGTTTTTTGGAACTCAACAACAATTGAGTCCAAAACAACCACGGATCGTTCAAAAGAATCCAAGGCAAACACTTGTCCTCAAAAATAGTCCACAACGAATGTCCTGGAAAACGAATTCCAAGATAAGAAGTCACTAAGACACACACCACATAACGTCCAAAATTTAATGGACACAGTTCTTGTATCACTTTTTTATAATCCTCTAAGGTCTGAACATGATCTATGATTTCCTTCCACGGAATCCGTTTCACGAGTGGCGTGTAGAGTTCAGGCATACCCACTCTTTTATAGCCAGGCTGCCTAATAGTCACTTAGTGGTGACGGGCTAGATCTTTGGCAAACTGTGGTACTTCTTCTAGCCAAGCATCGAAGCCAAGGCATCTGGCTCATCGTACCCGTACTGTTCTAAAGCCACTAAAGGTAAGAAGTGACAATGCGGAGACCATCTGGCATGTTCAATGTCAGCTGAGTCGGTAGGTTCCCAATGGTGAAGTTTCACACCACAACTAAAACATTGAACTTTATCTCCTTCTCCCGTGTATTTAAATCCAGATCTAGCTAAACCTTCCGGTTTAGGTCCTTGTAGAAATTTTGGCCACTTGTCTTTGAATGACTCAAGTCGACTTTCATACTTGGAATAACCAAGTAAACTCACAGGTATTCTGATATGCGAATAGGGACCCACATTCACCTTGTTGTCATTAACGTCAATACCAGTTCCTTTAGTATTTCCAGTAAAACATAAAGGGCGTACTGCCTCTTTAGAGGGTGGCCGATGAGTGGTGGTGGTGGTGGTGATGTGACAAGCTACGGAATCCTTTTGAACGTGTGAATCGGGAATACCAAACCGTACAGAATCCGTTTCATCGCATGGTACTGCATCACACTCCAAGTCGTGGTGACTCATCTTTTTTTCTTTTTTTCTTCTTGGTTAACGTTGAAAGTGAGAATGAAGGGTTAGGCTTGGAAGGGGTTCCTTTTTTATACCTGTCGACTGTACCATCCGAAAAGTATTGTAATGTCATCCGTGGAAACGCTAAAGAAAGGTAAGCACAGTTTGGTGACCATCTGGTATGTTCCACGAGAGCTGAATCTTTAGGACTCATGCGAATGCATGCACCACAACTAAAACATTTCACTAAACTTCCCTGTTCAAAGTAGACAAAGCCTGCTCTGGGTAAAGAGATGGTAGTGGGTAATCGATCCCCTTTAGGCCATTTTTTAAATGTGTTCAAGCGACTGGTACAATCAGCATAGTCAGGCAAGGCCCATGTTGTTGAAGTCATCTTTTCTGTTTTTTCAAGAGTGGGGTTTCCTTTTTTTATACTTCTCCAAATCGGCGTGTCCGTAAGGTAAAGTGGTGTGATCTGGAAGTCTCACTCTTTTTTGGTACACGATGCGATACACTTTTTGAACAGGTCGAGTCACGATTTTATGATTTGGTAGGCGTACAATCTTGTGAGGTTCTAACGTGGCTACTTGAAAATCTTTCACTTGTCCAGACAGTAAAGCATTTTTTAAAACCTCAAAGTTTACGACTTGGTTAGTTCGATAGTTCAGAGTCAACCCTTTGACTCTGCATTGGGTGTGAAGTTGACCTTGAGGGTCTCGGTATCGGTACCCATAATTTTTAGGGCCACCGCTAGCAAAACTCAAAATGGTATCTTGAGGGTGCTCGTCTGTCCAGGCTCCTAAACGATCTCCTTGAATAGTAGGGTGGGGACAACCGGGGCGATGAATGTAAATGCAACTGTCAGTATCAAAAAACAGAACACGATCTCCCAAGACTTCTAACGCTTCGTCATACAATTTCAAACGAGCATGAGCAGTCACGTAGGCGGCAATGACTACGTTACTAAACTTGTCAGGTTTGACAAACTTGGGTTCATCTTCGAAATTGACAATGATCAAATCCTCACAGACAATTTCGACGTGCTTGACTAGAATACTTTTGTCGTCCACCAGTTTAAAGTAACGATAAGGATCGTCCACGTATTCCGTTTTGGGTAAGATCGTTCGTTGAGCCATTTTTCCCCACAAGCAATTCAACATCACTTTGGCAAATGATCTTTTTATTTCATTTTTTTCTACGTCTTCTAAAGTGATGCCTTCGACGTCACGGTATTCTTCTTTAAATCGGACTTGGTCATCAGGAGTTTGGCACCACGAAGGATAACCACTAGCTTCTTGTTTCAGTTTGAGAAATTGGTTCACGTACCCCGAAAAAATGCCTGGATGATTAGTGGCGTCGTCCTTTTGGTATTGGGCGGTGGTTGGAAAGTGCCAGATTTCATACACGTTCAATAAACGGTATCCACGATCCAATGCCCGAAACAATTCGGCACTGACCCACGTTCCTATCATCGACCGTTCTTCCTCCGTGTGGCGACAGGGATGATCTTGGTTGCACGTTTCGGCACACGTCCGACATAAAGGAAACATCAATTTTCCTTGACAATGGCAAGGTAAGATGGGATGAAACAAGTTTGTCGGAGGTAAGACTTTACATTTGATTAATCCTTCGTATTGACGAATGTGTTCCACGTCAATGTGTTCTGTTAAAATTTCAGGGTGTCCAGTAGGAAAACGAGAATATTTACACACCCAAGGATACAAAGAACACACGTCGATGTATTTGATTTCTTCTCCTTGGGATTCATTCACGTCGTACAACAAACGAGTGGCATTGGTTCGTCCTCCAAATAAACTGTGGCGTGGATCCAAAGGTTCGATGTCGGCTGCGTCGTAACTTTGAGTGATGGTCTTAAATTCAGGATCGGTTTTCAAACGTCGATCGTATTCGTGTTCCCACATTTCTACCACTTCGTAACCTTGACTTTCTAACTGGAGTCGTCGTTGACAAGTCTGTTCGTATAACTGGTCCATGGTAGAATCTGAATAAGGGCTTTTCATGTCTCGGTTAGGATAACAAGTAGGACATCCGTGAAATAAACATCCCTGAAACTCGTACACTATGTGCGGGTTTTCTAATTCCCAACCATCCACGGAATAACCTCCAATCTTTTTTTCTCCTCCTCCGTTTCTAGCATGTTGTATCCATTTGTCTTCTTTTTGACATAAGTAATGAAGCCAACGTAAAGCTTTGACCGAATATTGACGGCTAGCAAAAACCCCCGTGTTGGAGTCGATGATGGCGAGTTGGTTCTCGGGCATGAAATTTTGTCTGTAGACTAAGAAACAGGCTTTAGCTAAAGTGGCTGCATCTTTCAAAGGATCGACCTCCGCACTATCGAGAAATAACTCTCGAAATTTTCCACAACAACGTCTTAAAATATCTACATCCGATCGACAATATTTGAGCATCTCTTCTTGAAAGTCAAAGGGATCGTTCTGATCAGTTCGGTACCAAGCGTGAAAAGCTTCTCGCTGTTCGGGTCGCATTCCATCGGGGTCGTAATCACAAAGGTCAGGTAAATGAGGTAGGACGGCCTGTTGATTAGCTTCCGTGTTAAAGAAGTGAGGAAAGTAACCTTTAGCCATTTCTGTCATGCCGAACGTTTTTGGCATGCGACTCAAAGGCATGGCCAAATAACTCATCGAATCTTTGAATTGAACTTGTCCTACTTTCATGTAGATGAGCTTTTTTTCCGTTCATGGTGACTTCAGGACGTTCGGTTCCATGGTTCAAATAATAATTAAGTAAAAACTGTCCATCGTATCCCGAAAAATTGTGAGCTATGACGGTGGCATACCGATGACAATCTCCGTAACGATGAATGTCTTCTTCGCTCCAACTGTCGTGGGTGGTAGGGTCTAAAACCCATTCAGCAAACTCAGACAAAGTATTCACTCCACGAAAGATTTTTTCACGTCCTCCTGGAATACGACAACAATGAGGACAGTGAAAATGAATCGATTCTTGAATGCACTGATCACAAGCCCGATGTGCTACACAGAAATTTGGAATGTGAGTGCCTGTTTCTTGCATACATTCAAAATCAAAAAAGATGAAATCTACTTGTTTCTTCTTCTTCTTCTTTATTTCTTTCTTCTCTATCTGGTCAAACTTTTGAATAAAACATCGATGATCAAAATCGACGATCTGATGACAAATAGAACATTTTTTCTTGCCATCACAAACGTGTCTCTTGGAGTTGTTGGAACGAATGAGTTGTCCACACGTAGAACACGATGGTAATAACTCACAAGCACATTTTTGTTGCTGACCTTGGGTCTTGCGATGCTGTTCGTAGCAAGTAGGACTGACAAAACGGCGTCGACAGGTTTCACAATAAATGTGATGTTGTTGTGGTTCAGGAAGGCATGGTGGGTCGGCTAAACAACCCCGACATCTTGCTCCACAAGTAATGTGTTTCTCCCGACTATTACACCCTTTGTTACATTTCTCACAGTAGTAAGAGTATCCCAAAAATCCAGTAATACTGGTAATAGTATCAAAATGTTCTTGATGGTGATAAAGATGAATGTATTTTCCCTCAGGAAAATCAGGGCCTCGAAAAAGTAGAGCTCCACGCACTTCTTGAGGGTGAACTTTTAACGTATAATGAGGAGATAAAACATCTTGAAGTTGCTGTAATTGAGAAATACCACACACGGTCTCTTTAGGGATCCCTGCTTGTTTCAACAAGAGTTCTGCCTCATTTCGTTGTTTGGCATTCTTTGACTTTCGAATGTTTTCCCAGGCTTTTTTCCATTCTTTGCTCTCGTTCTTGTTAGCATAGGTTCGACCCACCACGATAGCTCGAGCTAAACACATTGAATCTTCAGTATTGTTAATTTGGACGACACTGCGTTTGGTAGTACGAAGATCGTCCACCAATAACGGTTTTCTGCTTCGACCACTTCCTCGAGGTGGAGAAACGTGAGTCAAGTAAAGGGTCGCCTTTCCATCGGTGATAGTAAATTTGTCATTGGATTGTTGTACATGTTCTATTTTAGACATGACTTTATCTGGCGTTAATTCAGCCGGACTGCTAAATTCAATCCAAACAGGACTCTTCAATTGGTCATGATGAATGGCTAGTCTCAAGCTATCCTCTTCTTTAGCTCCACATTGCCGTTTCAAGTTGATTAAGACAGATTCCCACAAATCGCTAATGAACCCCGCCGCTTTCTCTGGAGGTACTTCGGACTTGAAGTCTTTGAAGTGAACCGTATGTGTATAGGCAGTGGTCCTAAATTTTCGAGAAGTGATTTTTTGTGTCTCTCGAATCAGATAGTAATTTTCAGGAGCCACGGCGGTAGTAGGACTTTCTTGGTTAGGGGTTCTGGTGTTGGTAGTAGTGGTTTTGGTTTTGGGTGGTAGTGGTGGTTTGGAAGTTTGGGTTTCAGGTTCACTCATCTCGTCTTCAAAGTCACTGGCATGGACTTGAGCTAGTAGTTGGTCTAAGGGTGTTTCAGGCGGCACGGAATACCTTTGTCGTCGTGGCCTCTTGGTTTGTTCTTGTTCTTCTTCTTCTGGTTTCTCATAGATTTTGCGTGATCTTTTCATCTTGAACTTTACTTTGAAACTGATTCAGATTTCACCCAGGTACCTTTATATAGAGAGAGGAGAGTATATAAAGAGAGACCTTCGTACCTTCAGAATCAGTCTTTGGGATTGCACATTCAAACTGTGAAGATGGAAAAGTACTGTGCTAAAGATAAAAGTCAAGATACTTGCTATATCTACCAAGAGAAAGGACATTGGTCTTCAGAATGTCCACCACGTTCACAAAAAAGAGATTTTGGAATTGAATTGAATAAGTACGTTCATAAAGTGTATGATAATTATGCTGCAGACATACTTGGTAATGTCTATCATTTGAAGTCTGGAAGAAAAGTCAAAGGAATTTTGAGATCAACTGGATTGATAAGGATTACGGTTGCTGGTAAGGAAGGAAAGAAGAGAAAACATAAATAGAGGGAGATTTGTCTTTGAAGCGGTAAATGGACTGGATCTACCAAGACAGAGTCGAATGGTACATCTCGATGATGTACTTGATGATGATAGAATAGAAAATCTTAAAGTGATGACTGCTAGTGAACAAACTTGTTTACACAAGCATGTGAAGAATGATAAAGAAAAAAGGAGAGTTAATTTTGGAAGTGCTAAAAGTGTGTTGTGTCAGTTGATTGGTGAGACTGAGGAAAGAAGATTTGGAAGTATGGCAAAGGCTGCTCAATATTTTGATTGTCATTCAACAAGTGTCTATTATTGCTGTACTGGGATTTATAAGTCAGTCTTTTCGAAGAAGTTCCAGAAAAGATTTCAAGCTAGATGGGAAGAGCCAGAGAAGAAGAGTCAAGTCATTGGAGGATTTGTGAGACCTGTGAAATTAACTGACTTGAATTCAGGATTATATAGTCGAATGGATTCCATTCGTGATGTGGCAAGGTGTTTTGGATTAGATCATCGTGAAGTTTACAGGATTTGTCAAAAAACGCAGTGGATTCAAGATGATAATGGACATTTTATTAAGTTGGAGTTATCAATGAGAGTCCAGAAGAAAGTTATGAGAGAATTGTCAACAAGAATCTTATTGAAGTGTCAGAACAAGAAGAAGATGAAATGGTAATAATATAAAAATGAATTGAACTGTATTGGACTTATATGAAATTGTTTTATTACCACGAGTAACATAATGTATATACATTAAATAAAATATAATTATTATTATTGATGTATATCTCGGCTCTTGTTTGTTTTTTTTAGATCCGAGCAATGGATGGTGTATGTGTTAAATAGTATGTTAGCGTGATTTCATTCCTTCGTCTTTCCCTCTATTTTGTTATTGAATTTGAAAAAAAATAATGAATATGTTCTTTCTTTCTTTCTATCGATCTAATTGTTTTTTATCAAAAGTAGTTTCTTTTAGGTCGGCGCTTTTTTAGAGTCAGGGGTCATGGAGTGTAAACTCCGCGAAGCCAAGAATGACGTAGAAAGAATGACGTCAGACGCGGGGGTATTGGAGTGATGTTTTTTAGGTGAAAGGGATGTTTTCATTCACGTCGGAAATTCTAATATATTAAAAAACCACGTCTTCACCGGTTAAAAAGGAGAAGGAGAAGGAGGATTCCAATAAAAGAAAATTGGAATCCTAAAGCGAACCCTCCTCCCTTTATCCTAAAAATTTTCCCTCAACTGACACCCCTTAAAAATTTTCCCTCAACTACCACCCCCTAAAAATTTTCCCTCAACTGCCACCCCCTAAAAATTTTCCCTGAAGAGGTCCTCCGACATCTTTTTCCCCCAAGTGCCACCCCCTAAAAATGTTCCCCGAATACCCCCCCCCTCAACTACTGATATGCAATGGCTCTTGCAAGAACGTTTGGGTCATATATAGATGCTTTAGGTGATATGCAATGACATGATAATATGCAGTAGATGTTACTACTCCATCACCTAAAAACTCGGTATTTAATGTACCTTTTATTATATCAGAAATATTTTTGGCCGCAGTATCTAGGTTCGTTTTATGAGGTGTCATATCAAACAAGCTGTCTTTAAAATGTTTTTTCATTTCTTCACCTGGATACGGCGCGTTGACAAAGTGTCTGCTAGGTATATTTGTAATCTTGTCATCAAATGCAGCAAAAGCCAGTTTGTTTTATGATGTTAGCTTTCTTACGTGCTCAAGAGCTGCAGCAAGAACGTTTTCCTCATACACGTTATAATTTCTGTATTTTATGATGTGATAGCAAGCTTCAGGAGTCTTTTTTTTTTTTACATTCTCTGGAATCTCATCTTGCTGCGGCTTTTCTGTTTCAGGTTGTGGTTTCTCTGGCTCTGGTTGTGGTTGCAACTTTTCTGCTTCAGGTTGTGGCTGCAGATCATCATCAAGATAATTGTTCGCTGTCTTTTATATCCGGTAGCGCCATTACTCCCAGAATCGTTTCCACGTCGTCATAATCCAAACCAAACTCTTTGTAAAAATACCGCTTGTCGACTTGTTCTTGAAGTCTTTCTTGGTTTTTACGTGTTTTTGTTGCACACTTGATTGTATATGCATACGTAGTCCTCATCTAGATCCTTTCTTTTCTTTTTCGTTTAATTTTTGGGGTTTTTATTCTTTTGGTTAGGTTCACTAATTGTAGGTTACCAACACTCAACTCGTTTAGTATGGTTTTAAAGAGCACTCCTGTTTCTAACAACGCTGGCCGATTATTTGTCCTTGCAAAACTATATTTAACTTGTTATATTCGTTTAGCTCGTCCCTCAACTGTGGCGCTCTCATATGAGTAACCGGAAAAAGATGGAGCATAATATCATCTATTTTTACGCTTTCTGGATCCGCCAAAAACTTTTTATACAGTTGTTTGTTTTCACTGATTTCATCATAAAACGTCTTAAATCTCGCGTCATCAAAATCAACATCATCATGCTTTTCTTCAAACAACAGCATGCTAAATTCGCGTGCCATTCTTACGAATTCTGACATTTTATATGTGTTGTTTACATAAAAGCATCTAGCGTAAAATTCTGAAAATAAGTCAGACCGGGATTGATTGCCATCGCAGAAATACAATACAATCTGCAGAGACGATATTTTATCGTACCAGGGCTTGCAATAACAAACGTAGCCAGAGCTGGCCCTAAAGTATATGTATTTGTGTAAAGCTTGGTCCAGTTAACGCTGTTATTTGACGCTTCTAGACGCCAATGGTTGATGTATTCAGTTCCAACTGATCTGCATCTAAGTTAAAAGCGCCCAATAGTAACGGCCACAGGACAATCTGTTCTTATCCAAACATTATTATAAAAGCCTGCTGTAGCCCATTCGCTATTTGATGCAGTAGATATGTGGGTAGTAAAAGCCAGATGCGCTCTAAAGGCTGCTGAATATTTCGAGGATGCAGAGGCTATAAATCCGTTGCGATTATCAGAATTAGACGACAGCGATGGAATATGCCAGGTCGTATTTTTTATTCGCTTGGAATCCACATATAGTTTTGTGGTCGCATCTGTATTATCTGTAGTAACACTTAGATTTTTAATTTGTACTGAAGTTACATCAATTTGATTCAAGCGCCATTAACTTCAAACATAACTGAATTGACATTGATGGAAATTCTAAAACCTTCTGGCGTTTGAATGATGATTGGACTATAAGATACATCAGATGATCTTTGACCAAAAACACTCCTTGTCTGCGATCCAAAAACTAAACACAGGGATTTACCCACTGGTAGATCAATAGCCATTCCAATGTATCTGTTTCGTGCAGTTGGTGCGCTAAGCAAAATGTCATCACTCAGACCAAACTTTGTATCCGCATATAATTTTGTAGCTGCTTCTGCATCAACAAGAGACACGGCTGAGTTTGTCATTTTTTTTTTAGAATTCATGTCGATTTCGCCAGTCGTAGTTCCAGCAGTTAGCAATAAAACACAGGGCGCTGGTAGTAAAATTTCATTGCCAAGGATTACAGATGCCAAGTTTTGTCCTACAAAAAGTAAACGTCCTCGAAGCAGATTTGTATTGGCATCTGTTAGCAATACTTCAGCGGTTGCATACTTATCTGCATACTGTTTATTAGCCGCATCCGCGTTATATGTTGGTACGGCCACATTTGTAATCTTTCGTGAGGACATGCTTAGCGGTCCAGACATAGTATAACCAGTTTAAAACAAGCGCTTGTCGAGTTCTGCATCAGAAATGGCTGATGTTGGGCTCGATTCAGCGCCACTAAGAACGGTACCAAAAGCTGTATAATGACTCATTATATATTCTCTGCTGTATAAAAATGCGCAGCATCAACTTTGACTCAGAAGACATCAAATAGTCTAAAATCACGTTTTGTTTCCAGATTGCCATTACATGATCGTCGGTTCAACCGGTCGCGGTAAAACCAATTTGCTTTTGAATATGCTGCTTAACAATTGGCTCAATTATGACAGAGTAGTTATTTACATGCTCAATCCAAGTCAAGATAAATACAGGACACTTAGCGACTTTGACAAGGTTGTTGCTGATCACAACAAGATCGCAACGTTTACAATATTAGATCCAGCAGAAATAACACCCGTAGACGAATTGGATGGCAACATTGACTCTGTCATAGTGTTTGACAACATTTAAATTGACCGCAACAACATGAATACAATAAAAAATACTTTTCTCTGTCACGAAACAAAAACTGCAATTTATCTTCTTGACACAATCTTACTATGGACGCTAAACAACAGCGACATCTCTCTCCACATTAAATATGGTGCTCCTGACTGTTAAATTCTTGGTCACAATTGTATCAGTATGCAAGAAATCCTGTGATACTTGTAATAGCATCGACTGATTTTGGTGATGATAGACATTAATGTATCTTCCGTCTGGAAAAATAGGTCATCGAAACTAAACATGTCCTCGAATGACTTGAGGGTACATTTTCAACGTATAGCAAAGAGCGAACATGTCTTGAAAGTTTTGCATTTCAGGAGCTCTATACACAGTCTTCATGCTTGTTCCAAAAGGATTTCTGCTTCTCTTTGTTGTTTGGCTCAGTCCGATTGGCTAATACTTTTCCATAATCGTTCTCAATTTGGTGTATTGGTTTTCTCTGCATCAGTTCGAACCACTATACCACGGGCTAAACACATCTGATCTTGGTAGTTGTTAATGTGGACGATACTTGTTTAGTAATGAGAAACTGAACCATCAATAAAACCTTGCGTCGTATGCTGCCCCTTATAGGTGAAACGTGTGTTATATGAAGAGTGGTTTTTCCATCCATCATGTCAAACTCATCATTCAATTGTTGGACGGGCTGAATTTTGATATTAATTCCGCAGATGAACTAAACTCGTTCTGAACAGGAGATTTCAAACTGTTGTGAGTGTTGGATAGTCTCTCAAACGATCGTGATCTTTAGTTTGACGCTGTCGTTTTAAACCCTGTAACATATACTCCAGTAAGTCCGTAATGAAGACAGCTGCTTTTTCTTCCTGAATTTGAGACTTGAACTCTTTTAAATTTGCCCGTGTAAGTGTAGGCAGTCATTCTAAATTTTCTGGAAGTCACTTTGTTTGCGGCTCGAATGTGAAAATTCTTCAGGGGCTAATGAACGACTGTTTTCTTGGCCGATCTTGCCTCGGTATTGTTGGAGTCCATGGTATTGGAAAATGAGCACTCACCTCCTCTTCAAAATCGCTAGGGTGAACTTCTGCCAGCACTTCTCTCAGGGCATGAGGCAACAGACAGACAGACAGAGATAGAGCCTACGAAAGATGGTAACATCGTTCTGAGTCAAAATGAAGAACGTGCATACATTTTATTTTAAAATTTAGCTCGGCTAGCATCAGCTAGATTGAGATCTTTGTTTGTTCCCAATGAAAATAATTTGATTACTTTGGTTATCAAGTCACAGCAACACAAGTAGCTAATAATTAAAAACTGCAGTGAAATGACTGTGTTATGTCTTTCTTTATTCATATGGTTTTATTTCTTGTCATTTTAGTACATTTTTGCTACTCGATACTCGCCTTTTGGACTCATACTCGCTTTTTCTAACTCGACGCTCGCTTTCCTTGACGTGACTCTCGCTTTTATCAACTCGATACATACTATGAGAATGTACTACTAGGATGCAAGTTAATCTCGTAAAGCACACGAGTGCCCTATCTGCGTATTCAGCAATACACTGTTGTTTCAAAATTACGTAACCGCAGTGACTTGTAATCTTAGTACTGTGGGATTGTGTCCAAAATACAACAATTATGAATATAAAAATATTTGAAAATTATAAAATATAATTACTTTTATTGAATTGATTCAATCTTTGGATCATTATGTGTTTCTGCGACTTTCACGCACCCTTTAAGATAAGATAAGATAAGATATGATAAGATAAGATAAGATTTGTTTATAGTTGGCATGATTTAAACAATTCAACAAAAGCTCTGATGATCTTTTTACCGACATGTATTTCCCTTTGTGATCTTGAGTGGGAAGACACAGACGAATTTAAAAAAGGAGAAATAAGAGCGCACTTTGGAAAGTTCACCGATTAGAATGCTTCATCATTTCAAGAAACTAATAATTTAAATATTTGCACAACCTTCTGATTATAAAGTTGTATGTTTGCAATATTACGGGTGAGACAGGACAGGTTTCAAAAAAGAACTTAAGAATATCGACGTATTGTAGATAAAAAATGGTTGTGCGAATACACTTCTATAAGCTCTTTAAAAACGTTTCAGTTTATTTTTTTTTAAACTTAAGTATTGTGAAGGCACAAAGTCTATTGCAAGAAAAACTCTAACGTATCATTTCATTTTCTTTTTATAGGACCAGAGTCACTCTGCATTTTTACAGACAAAAAATCTTTTCTTAACAAGCACAGACACTCCATGTATGATGCACAACTTCAGTGTACTTTAGTTTGGTCATTTTCAAACCCAAGCAGAAAATGTCACAACCTTTCAGTACAAGGAAACCTTAGCTTAACGCCACATTCTGATCCAGTTTGACAATGCGGCAAACTTAATTCTGGCCTCTCTTTACCAACTGCGCATTACCATAGGTAACATTTCACCCATCATATTAAATCAAGCACGACAAAAACATTTGTAACAAGGTGAACCAAATTTATATTGGGTAGTAGGTGAGTGAGTGTACTAACTCTAGGGTGGCAAAACAAAAACCATATATTTGTAACAAAGTGCAGAACCAAACTTGCTTCAGTGTTGCATAAGCAGCCAATGTACACGAGTTGGTTGCTTGGTTGATTTGTTAGCATTTACCAGCACATTTTAACACATTATTCGCTACATCATGCAGAGGAATTTGGGAGATATGTAAATGTTCCTACCTATACTTTTCTGCTTATCCATCTTAAGGTTCTTTACTTTTATATACCAGTGTGTATGTGAATTTGTATTATTGATTTTTAGTATCATACTTGCTAAAACTGACTGTTTTCATCTAAACAGCTGTATCTACATTTATCTCTCATAATTCTCTCTCGTGTGCATTCCACACACACACACACACACACATATATATATATATATATATATATACATATATATATATATATATATATATATATATATATATATATATATATATATATATATATATATATATTTGTTAAATAAACCCAGCGAGAAACTTGAATGAGGTCATGGTCATGTGCTACCTATAAGACATAAGGTCACGTCTTTGGTTAAAACAGGTGACTCCCATTGCTTATCTAGGTCACATGGATGAAAGTGCCAGAAATACTACTTATATGTACAAGTCACTTTGTTCATAAGATCAGCGAACTATAAAAAATTAATGCAAGCAATGGCCTTTTGCTATATCCTAAGGCTAAATGGGTCTGTTTTTCTAAATTCGTTCATCACAGTATAGATATATTGGTGATCAGATCTATACCATTTTGCACTCAGAACTAATTACATATGGTAAGATATATTCAAATCAAAACCTTATGTCAGTGGCAATATTCATGTGAGAGCAGAAGTTATATTATTTTCCACATGGCCACTATAGTGTCATTTTGGAGGTCAGATCGAGGAGCAAAATTATCATTCAGTACTAGAAGTGGCCAAATCAAGATTTTCAAGATGGCATTCAAGACAACCATTCTTAGCACTATAGGAACAAGAACATACTGATCTTTTTAGAAGGAAAAAGAACATATAGGTATGACAATACATTATGGGTAAGTAGTTTAACAAATATGTTGACAGTGGCTGCTGTGGTGGTCATTTTCTTTGGGAGGGGTCTATGTTAGCATCACTTTCATTTAAGACCACTATATATAGTGAGAAGTGTCTTAGTGAAAACCCCATCTCCATGCAACCGTCCCTTCATTTAGAGCCGCAATGACACCATTTTCAAGATCGCAAATGTGGCTATGTTGGAGGTCTGACTGGCAACATTTTTATCGTGATCAATTTGATACTGTATTATAAAAAGTCCTTTAGTGAAAACCCCATGTCAATATGACCTTCTGTTCAGGAGGAGTAGTGATAACAAGCCTTTTAATAAAGCCACCACAGTGCCCATGCTGGTAGTTTTATTGGTACCATTTTCATTTAGGACTGACAGTATATCATAAGAAGTCTTTCAGTGCAAAACCCCATGTCAGTATAACGATCTTTTCAGGACAATTAGTGACAAGATTTTTAAGATGGCTGCTGTGGACATCATGATGAAGGTTTCACTGACACCATTTTCATTTAGGACAAGCTCCAGAAGAAGTATTTGAGTGAAAACCCAATGTCAATACAAACCAGTCATTCAAGTGATGTAGCCATAAAACAATTTTTCATGATGGTTGCCATGATGGTCGTCAGATTTGGATGATGGTCATGTTGGTCATCAGATTTGGATGATGGTCATGTTGGTAGTCAGATTTGGATGATGGCAATGTTGGTAGTCAGATTTGGATGATGGCAATGTTGGTAGTCAGATTTGGATGACGGTCATGTTGGTCATCAGATTTGGATGATTGTCATGTTGGAATTCAGATTTGGATGATGGCAATGTTGGTAGTCAGATTTGGATGACGGTCATGTTGGAAGTCAGATTTGGATGACGGTCATGTTGGTAGTCAGATTTGGATGATGGTCATGTTGGAAGTCAGATTTGGATGATGGTCATGTTGGTAGTCAGATTTGCACTATCTTCATACAAGACCAACTAGATAAATGTCTTTTCACGACAACTCCATGTTAATATGACCATCCATATCGCTCACTATAACTTATGTAATATAAACAGTTTCCAATCAGTACAAGCTAGAACAAGTCTTTATTACAACTCTTTTCTTCCTTCGGACATGCGAGAATTGAAAAAATTATCTATTGAGGCTCGTCAAATTGACTCCATTAACAACTGCAAAAGCACATAAAAGAATCATGACACTAATGTTACCAGACACTTTTAATGGAGGAAAAGGAAATTTAAATTCTACATGCCCGATTTTGAACAAATTGCAGTTGACTCAAAGAACATTTGGATCACCACTTTGTAGATGTGGATCTGTAGAAAGTGGACGTCACTTCTGTTTTTCTTGCATTTATTACCAAGAACAATGCATCAAAACTGTTTCAATCCCTCCAACCAAATGGTAATTTTACTTTAAATACCTTCTTGTATGGTGATACAACACTTCTGTTGGAAGTAAACATTTGTATTTTCAATGAAATTCATAAATTTATTGAAAAATCAAAAGGATTTACTTATAAACACATAATATTAACATGTATGCACTTCCATGGGTCAGGAACAACTGTAAGCAGCAATTTTTCCTATTTTTCTAAATGATTTACCTTTTTTTCTACAACTACTCATTCTAGAAGGAAGTACTGTTGAATTTTAAATCTTGCTATTTGGTTCCTTTTTAATTTATTCTTTTTTTTTGTTCCTCACCCTTCTTTCCTCACTATTTTCTCAACTTTCTACATAATGTTCAACACATTTCAATTTTATTTTTTTTCCTTTTAACATCTTTCTGTTCTTTATCCTAGTCTTTCACCTAGGCCCATTCATTGTTCATCCTCATGCTTTATATATCTTGGATAAATGCTACTGTTTAACCAAGACTCTTCACTTCGACTACTTAATAATAACATTGTCTGCCATATATTCATATATATTTAAAAATTTTGTATCATCAAAGAAGAACATTATATGCCACTGGCTTTCATTCTAATCCTTTACCTTCTATATTGTACTTAATATAGCTGCCATCTTGTAGTCTCCAACTATAAATTTATGAAATAAAATATGTTTAAACTAATATGACCCTTCTTTCAAGAGTAGTATTAATAAGATTTTTTTGAGATGGTTATGGTGGTGGCCATATTTGATGTCTGAGGGGCACGATTTCCATTTAGGACCAACTAGACGCTGGGATGAAAGTGTTTAATGTTTCAGGGCAGACCAACTGTAGTTTAGGAATAGCAATCAAACTTGCTAACAGTTGGATAGACACTAATTTCCAGATGACAGGTGACTACATAAGCTCTTGTGGTCTTGGACCAAACTGTGGACAAAAATACATTTGGACAGAAAAAAATAATTTGGACAGAAAAAATAATTTAGACAGAAAAAATAAATTGGGCTGTTACTGCCTCTTTATCGGATTTGGCAGAATAGGTTTGTTGCACCTGCTTCTTTGTGTCTGCATGAAATATATCTTTCAAACTATTATATTTAACAGATTAGACAAATCAAAATGTAATTTCCAATTTCAAGCATTTTGTTGAGGATGGGTAGAGAAAATTGATACACCCTCTCACCCAGAGGGGATATTTAAGTTTGAGAATTTTCAGAGTCATATGTATGATATAATTAACATGCACTCATTCCTATAATAAAATGCAAGAGTCTGCTGTGAGGATCCAGAATACATTTTTAAGCACTTTTGTTAACAAAGTGCATTCATTGGAATCTTTTAGTACATTTAGCTATGCTCCTGACTTTCCTTCTTCCTAGCACTATAATGTTTTTTACATATCTCCATATCCATCTGATCTCCAAGTTATGAGAGAGAGAGAGAGAGAGAGAGAGAGAGAGAGAGAGAGAGAGAGAGAGAGAGAGAGAGAGAGAGAGATAAGGGTAGGTGGAAGGAGGAAAATTGTCTTTTAGAAAATTGTCCTTTTAGGTCTTCAGTTCAAAGAGACTTCTAATATATATATTTAAATAAATAAAGGAAGATTTCAGCTGCAAATAAATGACGAAAACTGAAGGTACATATAATATATGTGATATTGTCTTTATTCAATATATTAATTATAATTCAACAGACCTCACAAAGGTAATTTGTAATCATAAATTAAACATTTGTGTATTACAAAACGGTCTGTTTACAATTTTCTAAACTGGCTTATAACTATGAAAATATCTATATTCCTTGAAAAAGTCATTTTAATAAGCACTCACTCAGTGCCATATTAAAACAGTTCTGAAAAACCCCTGCTACAATGGATGATTAAATAGTAAATTATATATATATACTATTGACATGGCTTTTCTTTATTGCTATATGTATATATATATACCATCAAAGTCAAGCATGAAAGACACAAACTCAACAATAAACACAAAAACCATGTGAATAAATTTTTTTGTATTGTTCATTGTTGTATTTCTATATCTTTTGCTTCTGCTAAAGCAATGTGGCAAGCTTCACACTTATTCCCCACTGCGATTTGTAATTTTTGTCAAAACAATTTTTTCTGACATACATGATCACTCGGAAACCACTGTGTGTGTTGTTTTATCTTTTGATTATATATATATATATATTATTACAAAGTTTCCAAGTTATGTCACTTTTATATACCCTAACGATTGATTATGATGACATGGTAATGTTTAAAACATAAAATGAATTTGTTAGTTTTAATGGCACTTTGAAAATCCATACTGATGTGATTACTGAATCTACAAAGTATCTGTGCCAAATTGTACATTCCACTTTCTCATTTTAAAAAACAATGAACTTTTGTCCAACAACTCATACATTCTACAGTCATTTGGAACCCATGTTTGTGCTGTAAAACATAAAAGCACCTCCACACAGAAGGTCCCGGTTTCATTTACTTCCTAATTACATTTATACTCTTTCATCCTCTGACGTGTTTTGTTGGAATTTGTAATTAAACAGCATTGAATTCATGTAGTGAAAAAAAAAGAAAGTACTAAATATGTCTTTATCTAAATCCAAGGCATGTTTGTATTTCTGCATTGCTTACATTATGATACCCTGCTATATGTCAATATGACAATCATCAAAGTAGACATCATTAATTGTGACATTGTCATGGAAGTCAAAGGTCCAACACTTTGTTGTTTTGACAGACTTTGCAAACTTTTATCACTTAATACTGGTGTTATTTGCTTGATTTAAGTTTATTACTGTCATCAAAATGAGTGAAATCATTCAATGCAACAATTAACTGACCAGTAAATGAAAGAAGTGAAGCCAAGCACGTCATGTGTGAAGATTTTCATGGACACTCAATGAAAAAGGAAGTGAAAGGTTTGATTAGCTGTATATATAACTAAGATATACAAAGACTGTAACAATATTGTCTGATATCAATCAACATATCAAGAATAATACTACAATATAGAACCACAAACAAGTTTTCCTGGACAATGAATATATATATATATATGCACAGAGTTTAACAGCACATCAGCACAGTCCTGGCTATATAGGTTAAAACAAAGATAGGTGTTTTCAGTTAAAGTTTCTGTACCATTCTGAAATGGAACAAATTCTTTTCTTCACTATTCTTCTTCTTCCCTCTCTTTATCCCATGATGATTGCCTAAATTTTAAATCTGTGTCTAGTGCATTATCAAAGTATTGATGTAAATCATGTGACCCTGACACCAAGGTCAAAAAGTAGAGTGAATATGTCATAGAATGAATTGCCTTCACTTCATAATGATTCTTCTCAAGTATGAAGAAATTCCACCAAGGAAATATATGCACATGAAAACAGATTAACTGCAACCTCAACACATATTTTCTATGACTGTCATCTTGACCCCATATGTCACATAATGAATTGTCTTAGCTCCATGATGATTTATCCCAAGTATGAAGAAAATCCATTTGTAACCAAAACCATAGTGAAAATTTTCTATGATTGTGACCTTGACCCCTAGGTCATATTGTCAAGTGAGTATGTCATAAAATGAGTTGTCTTTGCTTAATAATGCTTCATGCCACAAAATGATAAGAATCTATCAAGGAGTTTAGGACATATAAGCTAATGAAAAATCTGTAAATAAAACTTTAATGCAAATTTCATATGACTTTATAATGCTTCAGGCAAAGTATGATGAAAATCTCTTAAGAGGTTTTGGAAATATAAGCAAATGAAAAACTTCAACCAAAAGCCTAACTACTGATACCACCACTGGAAAAGAGACTACTATGTTTCATACTCCGCTATGTTTCATACCCCACTAGGGCCCAACAAAATGAAAACTTTTGCTCTTTCTTTTGTTTTAATCACAAGATGTGACCATACAATGCACAATTTGTTTTATATATTTTGAATGAATTTCAATCAATAAACCTCTACAGTGATGGATGGTTAGCTTGTTCTCAATTGATGTCACATACAACAGCCTAACTCTAAGGAGGTAATGCAGTCTGTAATGTTGTAGAGTATGACTCCTCATTCATTTTAGCAGTAAATTTGGGGAATTGGGTCACAGTAAGTTTTAGTGGAGAAAAGGATTGCTATTTTTCTCATACTGTTCTACAAAACTCATGAAATATTTACTAACAAGATTTTCTCTACATCTGACCTGTCTCACTGATTTTAATCTAGGGTGTGCATGAATATATGGATGGACACGCATGTGGATGCCATTGCAATGACTATTTTGAGCTTTCACCACGGTGAGTTAAAATATAATCAAACAAAAGAAATAAAATGTTTTACCAAGTCACTTTCAGCACAATTTCTGCAGGATAGGTATTTAGTAGCTGATAAATAAATTTTAACAAAGTTTCCACAGAACACTGTCTTGCAAAGGAAATCCCATGGTAAATCATTTCCAATATCTTTAAAACAAAATTTAGCATAGAATTTTAACTTTTATCATGCCAACGCCATTACACCAGCTACATAAACAAAATACTCACCATGTGCTAAATGCAGGCTTAACAAAATGTATTTTTTGTTGATATCAGTTACATGCAAAGGAAAATATTTAGACTTCGTCAATAAATATAATAATTTCTTAGCAAACAAATCTCAATCTCACATAACAGTAATGTTACAAGTTCAACTCTGTAGTGTATGCAGACAGATACTACACATTACATAACAGTAATATTAAAATTTCACATCTGTAGTGTATGCAGTATCCAGTAATGTTATAAGACCACATCTAATTCATACAAAAATATTCTATCCAATATAAATCTTAAAGCATATATTGTCATTAAAATTGAATGAAAATAATCTGCATCTAAAATTTTGACATAATTTCTTTCTAACTGCTTGAAAATCAAACAAAAAAAAATTATTTTTTAATAACAGAAAAGGAATTTTTTTAAAAATCTGATGTACAAAGATTTGTATACTGGAAAAATAGGCTCTAAAATTAAAGATAAAACAATTTACAAATACATTCAGGCATAGCAAACTTTAGAGAACAAGCATTTTTGTTCTCCAAAATTGAAAATTAAGCTTTTGGATCACACAGAGTAAACGTAAAACCTGTCTATGAAGGTCAATCATAATAATGTTTTTATTATGAAGAGGTAATTTTTAAGAGATTTGTTAATGTTATCCCTTGTTAGCAGGTATACTTTATATGGAAGTTATGCTAATATTGGTTCCTCTATGTATCCAAATATCAGAGAATTGGTTCATCTCAACTAAGGGGATCTGCAAAAATATCAGCCGCATCATCAATAGGGGATTTAGCTTTTTGTGCTGTTGAGGCCACTGGTGTTGTTTTCTTCTCCTTCTTCTCCTTAGACTTTGGTGGAGTTGATGCCTCAGCAAAAATGTCATCTGAAATGATGAAATGGTAGTAAGATTTGGTACTAAAAATGATGAAATTCTTGTGCAATTTATGGTCGTACCTTCAATAAGTGGACACTGGGAACCAACAGTTTACAGTAATATTTATGAAGAATAATGTCTACAACTGTTGTCTACAATATCAATCTAAAATATTACGAACAAAATCTGTGAGAAATAAAATGGTGTTTATCTAGGAATGATGAAGTTACAGAGGTTATACTAAAAGAAGGACATTAACTATCTAGGAAGTACACAACATTGCCTTAGTATGACATAGCTAGTAATTGATACAGTTTTTATTAAAACACATATTTAATTAGGTCTATACAGAAAGAAAATGCAATCTGATATGTTAGTGTTGAGTTTAACAGTGAACTTGAAACAAACATGTAAAGTAAATGTTTTGATAATGAGGTCAAGTGGACATACAAATTTAAATCATTAATATAAAAATCTACTTGTACAAAAATACGATAATGAAGTTTTAGCTTTCCTGGACAATGAACATGTATATATAGCATTCAACAGCACTTCAACACAATCCTAGCTACATAGTTCTATGTAAATCAAGCCATCCAAAACAAAGATAAAGGCATAAATTGGGTATAATCTTTAAAATACAAAGTCAAAATTTTAATATAAACCTGAATTTTTTTAAAAACCCATGATATATGTATAATTGTTTATCAGCACATCAGCACAAAAATGGATATGTGGCGCCAATAAAAGTAAAGTTCTAAAAAAATGTAAATATAAAGAACTGCAAATAAAAACACTTTAGGAAAATATAACCTTAATAATAAAGGTGAACATAAGGTAATAAAAGATACAAGTTGAAAAGTAAATGTGTTAAAATTTCTGTTAAAAATTATTTATAGAGAAAAGTTTTTATTACTTATTGCTTGGATGTAATTTAGCAAAGAACTTTTTCTTTTCACAATAATCTAGTCCAAGGGAGATAATTCATTATGTAGAAATTGTCAACAGCAAATAAGTGATGTTGACAACATCAAGAGAATTGAGCTTTGAAAAAGGTAAAAAAATGATTCAAATTATGTAAAAATATTTTACACTTATTAAATTACTGTTAATATAAAATGAACTTTTGTTTATGTTACTTGAAAAGTGACTCTTACTGATGATAACTGCAAGGAAAATCAGCTAATAATCAAAGTATGAAGATCACAATTATTTGCAGAGTACTCAATATTAAAAATCAAAATCATATCTTGTAAGACAGAATAATGAATGAATGAGAGGGAGTCATTGTAAGACAGAATAATGAATGAATGAGAGGGAGTCATTGTTAGACAGAGTAATGAATGAGAGGGAGTCATTGTAAGACAAAGTAATTAATGAATGAGTGGGAGAAATTGTAAGACAGAATAATGAATGAATGAGGGAGACATTGTAAGACAGAGTAATGAATGAATGAGAGGCAGTCATTGTAAGACAGAGTAATGAATGAATGAGAGGCAGTCATTGTAAGACAGAATAATGAATGAATGAGAGGGACTCATTGTAAGACAGAGTAATGAATGAGCGGGAGTCATTGTAAGACAGAGTAATGAATGAATGAGGGGGTCATTGTAAGACAGAATAATGAATGAATGAGAGGGAGTCATTGTAAGGCAGAGTAATGAATTAATGAGAGGTAGTCATTGTAAGACAGAATAATGAATGAATGAGAGGTAGTCATTGTAAGACAGAGTAATGAATGAATGAGAGGGAGTCAGTGTAAGACAGAGTAATGAATGAATGAGAGGGAGTCACTGTCAATAGCTACTTGTTTTTGAAGAAGAAAGAAAGAAAGAAAAGATGACAATTGCCTGCTTAATGGAATTGATACACTAGCACATTTACTCATGGAACACAGATGCCCCACAAAAAAGCTTGAAAATTGACCTAAAGACAATAAATAAGCAACATGACAGGTGGATATACAAGTCTAACACCATATGATGCGGTCATGTGGAATAAAAATGGTCAATTTATGATCTTCCCTGCCATGAATGTTGTTGTTTTGCAATACCACTGTAATCCTGCAGTGGCTGCATGGTTAGCATGCCATACTTACATACTCGACTGTGACCCTGAACCCTTATTATTTTGGTACAATCTGCAGTGACTGTGTGGTTAGCATGCCAAACTTACATGCTCGACTGTGACCCTGAACACTAATTATTTTGGTAGGAGCTGCAGTGGTTTAGTGGTTAGCATGCTGGACTGGGTATCTCTGATTATTTTGGTAGGAGCAGCAGTGACTAAGTGGTTAGCAAAGACTATATCACTGAACTATGTTTATTGACATAAACTTACAGCCAAATGTTATGAGACACAGAAAACTGAAAATATGGCAAGTTTGAAAAGATTTAACCATTCAAATCCTGAGCTTTAAACAACTTTCATACATTCAGATATTTTGTTTTCTATTGGAGTAAATCCTGAAAGACAAACCTAGGTCATCCTTGAATGCGGTCTTTTTAGGGGCAGAGCTGGTTGTTTTCTTTTTCTTCTTCTCCTTTGGTTTTGCTGCTGGAACATCAGCAAATATGTCCGTATCATCCTAAGAAAAAAGAAAAACATAGCAATCAGGTCTATGCTGCTTGAAGTTAGACATGTGTTATGCTTAGATAGTAAATACCACATTCAAAATTACCATTTGCAAGGCCATTACATGATCCAGGACAAACCACAAACTCACTTAGGTAAGGTAAAAAAGATGGTGATCTGGTCTATGCCTTTTCAGGTTGGTTGTGTTATATACTTGAATAACTACAATAAAAAAGAGACCCATGAACAGTACATTATAAACCTGCCCTGAGCACTATCAGGATATGGTTGATAATCTTGAACTTAATGTGCTCAAACCATTATTTTTTCATAGACTTACCATGACCTCTGCCCTTTAGACCCCAGAATCTATAGGTTTCTTTATTACCCAAAGTGTAAGCTCTCCACTCACTTTGGTCAAGGAATGGAGTCTATATAACAAAAGTTAATTTGCCAAAAACCCCACATATTTCTTTTAGTCACAGTGACCATGACCTTTGAACCCAAACTCAATAGGATTCTTTCTAATCCAGCATATAAATCATCCACGGTACATCGTCTAAAACTGAAATTGTGTGCAGAAAACACTTTTCTTCTTTCAGTCACAGCAAAACTGACCTTTAATCTTTTGACCCCCAAATGTATGGGGTTCTTCCTTATCCCAAGTGTAAGCCATCATCAATGTTTGGTGCTGATATGTGGTGCAAAATTAATGTTATTGTACAGAAACCACATTTTTAGTCCTTTAGTCTGTGACCTTAACCATTGGCTTTCTGACTGCAAGATCGATATGTTTCTTCCTTATCCCAAGTGTAAGCCATCATCAATGTTTGGTGCTGATATGTGGTGCAAAATTAATGTTATTGTACAGAAACCACATTTTTAGTCCTTTAGTCTGTGACCTTAACCATTGGCTTTCTGACTGCAAGATCGATATGTTTCTTCCTTAACTAAAGATTAAGCCATCCACAAAGTTTGGTTACTGTAGATCATGTAAAATTCAAGTTATTATGCAGAAACCAATTTTACTTCTTTCAGTCAGTGACCTTGACCTTTTATCTCTTAACCCCCAAAACAATAGGGTTCATTCTTACCCCAAATGCAAGCCATCCACAAAGTTTGGTAGCCACAGATAGTCAAGAAATAAAGTGCGAAAGCCATTTTTCTTCTTTCAGTTAGTGACCTTGACCTGAGTCCTATTGATCCCGAAATCAACAGGGCTTACCTCAAGTGCAAGAAGGTAATGCCTGAAGGAATGTGGAGGCTTACCCCAAGTGCAAGCCATCCACAGTATATTGTAACTGTAAATTATGAAGAACTCAAATTATTGTGAGGAAACCATGTTTTTTATTTTAACCACAGTCAGCTTGACCTTTGACCCTTTGAACCCAAACTTGATAGGGTTCCTTTTTACCCCAAATGCAAAAGATCCACAAAGTTTGGTAAATGTTGATGGTGGGCTGCCAAGCTATTGTGCAGAAACCATCGGTAATGGATGGAGTGATGACATCCTAACATAATATGCTCCACCTTTTTGGGGTAGGATATAAAAATTTGATCTGAATCAGTCAATAAATAAATAAAGTAAATTCCTTTACATGGTTTAATATATGTAATCATATTTCATGGAAATATATCACAATTTGTCCATTGATGCATTCAATAATGGATATTTACATACCATTCTTTGCTCCATAACTTCATATCACAATTTGTCCATTGATGCATTCAATAATGGATATTTACATACCATTCTTTGCTCCATAACTTCATATCACAATTTGTCCATTGATGCATTCAATAATGGATATTTACATACCATTCTTTGCTCCATAACTTCATATCACAATTTGTCCATTGATGCATTCAATAATGGATATTTACATACCATTCTTTGCTCCATAACTTCATATCACAATTTGTCCATTGATGCATTCAATAATGGATATTTACATACCATTCAATAATGGATATTTACATACCATTCAATAATGGATATTTACATACCATTCAATAATGGATATTTACATACCATTCTTTGATCCATAACTTCATATCACAATTTGTCCATTGATGCATTCAATAATGGATATTTACATACCATTCAATAATGGATATTTACATACCATTCAATAATGGATATTTACATACCATTCAATAATGGATATTTACATACCATTCAATAATGGATATTTACATACCATTCAATAATGGATATTTACATACCATTCTTTGCTCCATAACTTCATATCACAATTTGTCCATTGATGCATTCAATAATGGATATTTACATACCATTCTTTGCTCCATAACTTCATATCACAATTTGTCCATTGATGCATTCAATAATGGATATTTACATACCATTCAATAATGGATATTTACATACCATTCAATAATGGATATTTACATACCATTCAATAATGGATATTTACATACCATTCAATAATGGATATTTACATACCATTCAATAATGGATATTTACATACCATTCTTTGCTCCATAACTTATCAAAACATGGACTGACATTAAATCTGATTGTTTAATTTTTTAGGCTCAATTTCTTCTCAGACAATTTCAGAGAAAATGTAACTACAGAGGAATATTCTTGCCTTACCTTAAACAAGTCTTCATCTTTTGTTTGAGCTTTCTTGGGCTTTTTCCTCTCTGTTTTGACACTCTTTCCAAACAAATCCTCCTCCTCCTGGTCATGTATAAAAAGCAAAGTTTTTGATATATTATGTTTCTCCAAGAATGTTTACCCAATCACATTTATTTAACATTAGGAAAGCTCCATCACCTCTTAAATCCAGCAACTGATGAAAAATGTAGTCTTTCCTGTCTATATAGCATATAGACAAAGGGAAGGAATTCTTGCCCATTACTTTCCCTGATCATCTATAGCTGGCTATGCTTGCTTAGTGCTCAATTTTAGCTGGAGTAATACATCAACAAGGATGCTTGCCTTGTGGGAAGGTGTGGGAGGGTTTAATAGTAATGTGGTAGGGTAAAGAATTCTCAGAGAAACATAATTTACTAAACAGTTTGTATTCTCCTTGGAATACATTCCCTGATCACATTAACATTATGAGAATAGGTAACAGAAGGAGGCATTGCTAAGCCTCCTACCTCTACCATGGTCACCCTTTGAAGAAAAAAGATGGTATTTCCTGTATGAGGATAAAACGCACTCCTAGCATGAGACCAGCACAACTGACAGTCATGCATACAAGGGCTTGAGTGGTTATATCCACTTTTCCTGGCATTGTCAGGCACTTCTCGATTCGTTTCAGGCAGTGTTTGAGAGCATGGATCAGGTGCATTGCTGCCTCTCTAGACTTATCGATGGAGGCGAGGGGATGGATGACAACTTTTTGATTGCCCGCTGATGGCAACATGTTTTTTCCAATGAAACCTCGTCGAGTCATTAAGACCACAGAACAATCTGATCTGAACTGGATAGGTTTGGGTCCACTAAAAGTGCATGCAGCTCACTCACCCTGTTTGCTGAAACTAGACCTATCAGAAACCATGTTTTGCATGATAGCAGCTTCAAGGAGGTTCCGGTTAAATGTTCAAACTGATCTGAATTAAACCATGTCAACATCCATGACTAGATTCCATTTAGGAAACAGGGTGAGAGATTTTGCCTATTCAACTGTTGATGTTGCACCAGTCCCTGAAAACCCACCACTTTCCCCGCATACATCTTGAAAGTAGAGGACTTTCTAGCTCATGAGATTTTCTCCATGACTGGAGTTTTATATTCTTTTCTCTTCAGGGTTCTCCTGACAAGAGTCAGGCATGAATGAGTAGCATGTCCAAGCAGGGAAGGAACACCTGGAACAGTGATTGTTTCAGCTGGTTGGGTCTCGGGGGATTTTAACAGGTGGCCAATAGGGATCAAATCCATTGCCACATTGAGCAGACTGAGTCGCAGAAACTCTCTGGCAGAAATCCACTTCCTGTCAGAAACTGAATCCACCACCTTAATAATCCATGTCATGTGTACTTGAGCAAGGCAAAGAAGGTTGAGGCTGTTAACAACTTCCATTAACTGAAGTGCAAAATATTCAGGAATGAACTGAGGCCTGACCTATTCCAAATAACAAGAAACCCTAAATGACTCAAACGAGACTATTCGTGTCATTCACCAAAGATAAATTTACCATGTGTTTTTGGAAGATGTCTTCAAGATATGCTGCACTGTTGATGTAGTCAACTTAAACCAAGTGAACACCCATGGACTGATGCCAAGGCTGAATGGGACAGCACAAAACTGGTATATAGTTCTTTGGAATCTGAATCGAAAGAACATGTGTGAGGATGTGAATACCAACATGAAAGCATTGTCAGTTAGGTCTAAACTGACAGCAAAATTTGTCTCTTTTTACATAAGTCTGGTTGACCTTGCCACCTCCATTTTGAAACTCAGTGTGGCTATGTAATTGCTAAACCAAAGGTCTATGACTGCCATGAGATTTCTGTTGGCCTTGGGCACTAAAAAGATCCTGGAGTAAAACCCCGGAGAGTTTGGCTTGTGAATTATCTCACCACTCACTTTTCAAGTAACAATCAGCTCTCCTTCTGCAAAATTCATGCCTTCTCCTGATCAGATGGCATGTCCATTACAGAAGGGAAGTCATATAGGGAGGGGTTGGATAAATGAAATCGAAACCCCTCCGAAACAACCTGGACCACCCAATCCTTTTCTGCAAACAGATCAATCCACATGCTGTGAAAATGAAGAGTCTGGTGTCAACCAGCAGCCTATTTGCAGGTGGTTGAGGTGGTAAGTTAATGACAGCTGTTAGGAGACTTTGGAAAGGTGAAACCTTGTTTCCTATCCCCTTCATTAAAATGGTTCTGGAATTGAGAAGCCTGTTGCCTTGTCAGTTGGACTAAGGTCAAAATTGTTGCCTTTATGCAGTGTTTGGCCTCTTGTCCTTTTGCCAATGATCATCTCTCCATTGTGGTTGAGACTGATTTGGCCTGAAGGACACTACAAGTGGGAAAGCAAATTGGAGAGGCAGTTCTTGTTATGCTTGCTTTCATACCTCCTCTATTTTACTGTCAAATAGCAGTGGTATGCTGAAGGTTGCAGACCAGAGAGCCAAGAATGATGTGGCTTTAGTGCGGATGAGTGCAGACAGGTATCTCATCTTACTAGATCCCGATTTGGAAGTCATCAGGGCATTAGCCATCATGTGGTGCATGGCCCTGTTAATACCATTGACAATCCTACACATGTACTCCCATGCACGTTTGCAACCCAATTTTTCAACCAGTAGAAAAATCGCTACAGACACCAGGACACACAAAGCAATGACCATGTTTCATACTAACTTGGAGGTGGTATATGAAACATTCTTATCCACCTTATAAAACTGTGGGTCGGTCATACCAACCGCTGCAATGTTCTTATCCAAAGATGGTAGATCAGTGATAAATGTTGAAGAGTGTGAATGATACCTGTATGATGAAAATGATGCTGGTAGCTGGCTTTCAGAAAAGAAAGGCCTGGTATCTTCTGAATGGGTATGCTGTAAAGAACTGACTCAATGGTTGCATTGGTGACAGGACAGGTGCCACAGCTTATTTTGCTGGTATGTATTGCCAGGAAGTGTGCTGACTGGTCGGCTGGATTGTTGGCTCGGTGAATGGCTGGCTGGCTGGACTGGCTATCGACTGGTCGGTCAGCTGTGCAACCAACTGGGCAGTATGTATTGTAAAACAGACAGATCAGCCATATAACTCCAGATACGATGGTGCAGTTGGCTGGCATGTGGCACAGCCTACAGAAATAATGGATTCATGATCAGTCATGAACCTGTATGGCTGAGTGGCTGGTCAGCTGGACAGTCGACAGCTTGAATGGCAGTGTATAGTCCATACAGATGGTAAAACAGACTTTTAAAATCCCAAATATAGCCCATGCACCCAGATTTACAGGTCCTAAGGCCAGGCTCAGACATGCTGAGGGACTTACACCCACTGGGCTGCCTAGTAAAGGGAGAAGGCTCAAAGTCACCCAAGGCCAGCAATGGTGTCATCGCCTCCTGAACTAGTTGCCCATGATGAATTTAGGGCCAGCAACTTTGTAACCCCTTGTTCTTCTATCTCAAGCTGACCTGATGTACTGGTCACCATCAGCATTTTTTGCATCACATTCAAGGGAGGGGGAAAGGAGGGAGCCAAACCATACTGGCCAGTGACAACTTTTTTAATATGCTGTCTCAGCATGTCACATTCCGTGGTTCTGGACTTGCCACATATCTCTTCGTTCTTAAGACCGTTTCCCAGTACTGTGGACCAGATTCCTTCCGACCATGAAGCACAAACACTGCATAATGAATTTGATGAAAACTTTGTACAAAGCTAGGCATATCTCATGCAAGCCCTATGTGGCTTTTAATGCATTTCATTGCCATTGTCTATCACTTTGACAAGAATGACCCAAAATTAGGAAAATAACAACCTGAAGGAGTTCACATATGCAAATAATAATTAATGCTTATTGCTCAAATAAGCCACAAAAAACGGGCAGTGTGCCCAAAAAAATCCAACAATAGGCACCAATTCTACTGTGTTGGAACACAAGGTCTGAAAAAGAAATCCATGTCTGCAAAAATTCACATAACTAACAAATTAAAAAATAAGAATTGAAACATGTAGTAAATTCCTGTATACTCAAAACTATACATGTACTGACTTTTGTGATGGATGATTGAAAACCCTCGTGATATTCATCAGATTTTTTGAGTGGCACAAGATGAAATGCTGATCATATTTAGCGAAAGCTAAAAGCAAAGTAAACAACTGTAGTCACCTAATGGTGATCTGGGGATGAAATGGAAAAAGTTTCTACCCTTTGTCTATAAGGTATATATATAGGAAAGAAATTTTTGTCATCTTTTCATGAATGCTGGATTTGAGAGGTAGTGGAGCTTCCTTTATAATGGTAATGCAATCGGGAAATTTATTCAAAAGGAGAAAAATTCCTACAAAGGGTCTTTTGTCAGACTTCTAATTTTAGGTAAAAGTTAAGAAACAAACTGAATTTTCATGTAAAAATGCTTTAGCAAGACAAACTATAAAATTCTGCACTAGATTTTACATATTTTCATTCAGTGAACTCACAACAAATGATGTTGACTTTATAAAAGAAAGTATTAGTACTTTGTCCATGCCCTTATTGAGATTTCTAGAACCTAGTTTTGCACTCATCATAAATGAATTTAGTTTTAATGCAGAGATTATACTAGTTTCTTTCTCATAGTATATTTCATGAAAGAAAATAAGACCCACAATAAAGGGACAATATTTATGTCTCATGAAACTACCCTTTAATAACCCAAATGGGTTTGTTTTATGTCTCATTAAATTACCCTTTAATAACCCTAATGGATTTTTTTTATGTCTCGTTAAATTACCTTTAATAACCCTAATGGATTTATCAACACATAATTACCCTTTAATTACCCTAATGGATTTTTTTATTGACACATCTTTATTTAACTAAAGAAAAAAAAAAAGCTAAGCATGTCGTGTTCCTTTTTAGTTAACTGAATATATTAAGAAATGTAAGTTACCTCATCCACTTTTTTCTTTGATTCCTTCTTGTTCAAACTGCTGTCACCAAATATATCATCTTCCTTCTTCTCTAATATTTTCTTCTGTTGTTCTTTGCCTGTAGACACAAACCAGATAATCACTACAAGTAATGACTGCTCATACTGAATGCCTCTTAGATAATCACTACAAGTAATGACTGCTCCTGCTACTGAATGTCATAGATAATCACTACAAGCAGTGACTGCTCCTGCTACTGAAAGCCTTTCAGTTCTGAGCTCTATCTCAAAAATGATGATCAACATAATGCTGGAAAATATTCCAGGTGTTCACTGTGGTGTCTGCTTCATAGTGTTCACTGTGGTGTTTGTTTCCTAGATGCTCAATGTGGTGTTCACTTGCAAAATGTGGTCTTTTATTCTTATTTGACATTTATTGTTTTTAATTTTTTTCTTCTTGGTAACAAATTATTCTGCAGTAAAATTGATAGGAATGACAAATGAACTACAGACAACTTTTTTTTAAAAACTGGCTTTACTACTCAGCTAGAGGCTAAGTATTTACCATAAGAATTTTTGTAAAGGTCTGAGCTGGGCCCCCTGTTGACAATAAGCACCAGGATGTTACAGTTTCAGGATGAAGCTGAGATTGTACCTATAAATACCTGTGATCAGCACACACCTGTCATTGGATAATGCACTGATCAATATAAATCATAAGAGTGAAATGGCTTTAGACCATGATCTCCCCATACATATATGATGACAGATCTGGGTCTCAACTGTCATTGGAAATCATGAAAATTAACAGCATGAGACCATGATCTCTCTGTACATATGTGATGACAGATCTAGGTCTCAGCTGTTCATTACAAATCATGAGAATAAACAGCTTTAAACCAGAATCTCCCTATACATGTGATGACAGATTTAGGTATCAACTGATCACTGGAAATCATGATAATGAACAGCTTCAGACCTTGATCTTCCTGTACATCTGTGATGACATATCTAGGTCTTAACTGATCACTGGAAATCATGAGAATGAATAGCATTGGACCATGATCTCAGTGTACATATGTGATGACAGATCTGGGTCTCAACTGATCACTGGAAATCATGAGAATTAACATCATTAGACCATGATCTGGCCGTACATATATGGTGACTTAATGTGCCTGCAGATCAGGTTTTATGCTTTCTGCTTGTAAAATTAACAGCATACACTCCAATCTACTGTCATATCATATCACAGTCATTTGGTCCAATTATGTTTGCTCTTTTTATTACATGCCCATTTAATTTTACATGCTTGATCTGGCATTTGATATAGCTGTTCAATCCATATTTCCACATCACACAACCAGATTCGAACTACTTAGATTTCTTCTTTGACATCTGCACATAGACCTTTTTAGATACAGTGAATCCAACATTTATAAATCCCAATTTGCTCGGAATATCATTCATACAGTAAAGCTAAAAATATTTTAAAGGCATAAAAGAGGGGGTATATAATAAATACAAAACTGCATTCATGTTTTGTTCCGAGTTGTGAGAAAGAACTTGTTTGATATGGCTTATCAATACATCTCAGCCTGATGGCCTCGATGTATACCTATGCCATATCAAACTCATTCTTTCTGCCTACTCAGAACAAAATATGTATGCATTTTTGTGCATATACATGTATAAACATGGTACAAAAATATCACAGTAGATTTAGTAGTTAAAAAATGGACGAATGGTAGGTGTCATGCTCAAACCTGAATGACACTCCGATACAACTACAAAGCATCTGCCTACAGTTTACTGTAATTTGTCAGTGTCATATTTCAATCCATATTTCTCCAATCCCTTGCCTTAGAAAAAGTATCAGAAGACAAAATTAGAATTCTCCATACAACAAGACCTACACAGCTCAGTCAAACTGATCATCATCTTTTAACACCTGTAACTTTCAATTCTGACACAGAATCTAATTTGTCTTTCATTACTTCCTACACCATATGAACATTTCAAGTTTCCTGACAATTCTATACATCTTGGCTCAAATAAGAACACAAGTAGGTAAACTTTGAGAATCCATGTCACTGTTGTACAAGATTTATACAAACCTTTCTTTTTGTTCAAACTTGAACTTGCAAGCAAATCATCATCACCAAATCCAGGGTCAGGAGATTTGGCCTTGACATTGATTTCCTTGGTAACAGAAGAAGACTCCTGTCTCTCTTCCCTTTTCACTTCCTCGGCTGATTCTGAATTGTCAATTATGGCAGAGGTTTTAGGTGTACTTGAACCAAGACCACTAAACAAGTCATCAACATTGTTTTCATTGCTTGCTTTTGTTTTTGACTTCTCTTTTCCTCCATAAGGACCTGAGAACAAATCCTCCTCCTTGTCAGGAGTAATGGCACTTTTTGATGTAGGAGCACTTGTTTTGGCAGCTGAAGATGAACTGAATATATCATCATCCTTAATTGCACTTGTGGGTTTTGATTTACTCTTGAAAGGAGATCCGAATATATCATCCTCAGTATTAAGACTATCTTCTGTCTTTATGACAGTTGCAATGCGTGGTTTGGAAGGACTAATACTGAATAAATCATCATTACCAAACAAGTCCTTTTTGGGTGGAGAACTAAGATTTGGTGACAATGTGTCAGGTGTTGGTGATGATGGAACTCGTGTTTCTGAAAGAGTTACTGGACTTAATTGCTCTTCATTGACAGAAGAAAAGAAAGGGTCTTCCACTTCAGAAGAACTCGGTGCTGTTCTTCCCCTTCTAGATGGTGGACATCTCTTAGTTAGAACTTTTGCTCTATCCTGTTGGGATAAGAGGACACACATTGAGAAGACATCAACCATTATCTAACTGTTCCAATGGCATGTATAACATTTATATGATATGTAATGAAGGAAACAAAGCATAATTTAATGGTTAAAATGTAGTGCATTGATTTTTAACTTTTTACTTGCTACACTTTTCATGGATATTATTCATATTACACTTTTCTCATTACAGTTGATATAATGTGTACATGTAAATCAATATATTGCAATTGATATACCGTATACATGTAAATTAATATATTACAATTGATATACTGTATACATGTAAATTAATATATTACAATTGATATACTGTATACATGTAAATTAATATATTACAATTGATATACTGTATACATGTAAATTAATTTCTTGTACTAGTTCTTTAAATTATGAACATGATTTATGTTAAAGTCAAGCACTTACTAGGTCCCATACATTAAATTTCAACTTTCAACCTCAGATATTTCATAATTTACATTTTCATAGCTAAAGTGAATGCCACTCAGTATGTGGGACATTCAGAAGTGTGAAATCTTTTAGAAGAGTAATACAATTTTATCCTATATTTTATTGTTCTCATGCTTTGGCTTTATCAAACGGTTTACATTTGTAATGTCCATCATTGGAGCTTTATCAAAGGGTTTATATTTTTAATGTCTATCAGTGGAGCTTTATCAAAGGGTTTACATTTTTACTGTCTATCAGTTGAGCTTTATCAAAGGGTTTACATTTTTAATGTCTATCAGTAGAGTTTTATCAAAGGGTTTACATTTTTAATGTCTATCAGTAGAGTTTTATCAAAGGGTTTACATTTTTAATGTCTATCAGGAGTTTTATCAAAGGGTTTACATTTTTAATGTCTATCAGTGGAGTTTTATCCAAGGGTTTAAATTTTTAATGTCTATCAGTAGAGTTGGACTTTTTGTATGAAAAATTGAAAATCATTTCATCATTCAACAGTAAAGGCTGTAAAATACAATATTTTTTACCAGATACACCTGTATTTTCCCAAGAGATGAACTGGTATCATGCATACACCTTAAGCAGGCAATACATGTTGTGGTTATTTTTTTCTGAAACCCTAGTTGTGCCTTGTACATTAAGGGAATCTACTGGTAATTCCCAACATTATGAGAATTCTGGTTATTATCATTAAAAAAGTCTCTTAGAATCAATTATTTTCCATCAAATATGGGTGAGACACCGCATTTATATCAGATGAAAAACTAAGCAGAATGGGAAGTCACCGGTATGCTGAGGTTGCACTAATTTTATGCCCAAGGCTTCATGAAGACATCTACCTCCTCTTGATTGGCAAAACAGAAAGGGTTACATGTATTCTGACACTGTGACCACTTTTCCATGAACTATTGTAAAGTAACTCTTGGCTAAGTCTAATGAATAAATGTTCATCATTTTATTTGTGAAATGTTGCAAGATCTTTTGATCATATCCTCTAGACAAGGTGACAATTTAATCAAGCATGCTCTCCCTTCTTGAAATTTGAATTGGTCACAACAACTAACAAATGGCAGCACCCTGCCATGTTATCAACTTCAGGTCAAGCAATAAAAAGATAAAAACAAATAAGGCCATTAATTAACTGTAACTATTAACTGTGATTTTTCATTGCACTTTAGAAACCTTTACAAATTGATCAAGGTCTTCTAATCTGTACATAAAATGGCTTGTCCAAAGATGATCTATCATCAAGGTCTTCTAATCTGTACATAAAATGGCTTTTCTAAAGCTGATCTATCAACAAGGGGCAATAGATTTAAACAAACGGTTGTCCGAGTCCATATGTGGTATTACCACCACTATGTCCAACATATTCTGGTTTTTTCTTCTCATCGATACAAAACTCTAAAAGTCAGGTGTAATTTTTTAATGGTAAGTCAGTGAAGTTTAATTATGCTATCTGTCTCTGATGTTGGAAAAAATTTAAATCTGAGCATAATTATTACTTGTTTACATTTTCATTGGATTACACAGAATTAGTCTTGATTTTCACATTTAAAGCCAAGTATCTTTTACATTTCTTTTTGCGAAGAAATTTTTTTAAGCGTTTTGTGCACACTTTCAAATGAAATTATTATCTACTTATTTTTCTTTTACACTAAAATTCCTAATTCTTTTCAATTTACTGTGCAAAGCTAAATTGCCAGTTTTTACCATTTCAGCTAATTTGTCCTAGGAGGGGTTAGGAAACCACCTTTTTATATCCATACCGTCTTTAGAAAAATGTTGAAAATGTATATTGATTCTGTCATTTCCTACATCACTAGTTCATACTCTCCTCCCAAACCAAAATAATACATCGGGATTCCAGCAATCTATAGTCAATTCAAGGGGAATAACCCTTTAGGGGCTAGATCTTCAAAGCTGAAAAACTGCCAAATACAAGATTTCCTCTTTCTACTAACCTTATTAGCACTATGTAGAGTTTTGACATCTGCTGGTTGGTCAAATCCCACACTCTGTGGTGCTTCTTCCTTTATAGGAGGTGCTGCCCCTGGCATCAGGGCTGCAGTGTTAATAGCAAGGGTGGCCTTTAAAAAAAACATAAAACCTTTTTATGTATGTCAGAAACAGTCTGTATAGTTTCCATAGGACACAACTATCTAATATTTTTAGTTGGACCAAATTACATTACAATCTCAAAAGAATACTTATATAGCTACATGTACAGCAATCACTACAGGTACAGCTTTAGATTATAACGATATTTCAGCTGTGTGAAGATTCCTTCTTGCAATTACAATAACAAGCCAATCATCCAGTTCTGGTGATCACAAAATTCAGAGCTGGAGTCTTAAATTTGATTTCCACAAATCAACCAATCAAAAACAGGCTTTCAAAAGTAGGCATTGTGATTGGTCAGAACTAGTGTCCTGCTCAAGAGTTTTTATGACAGAAAACTAGATTTACTGGGAGATATGGGGTTTATCTGGTAAATTGGTTGTCCTGGAAACTAGATTTACTGGGAGACATGGGGTTTATCTGGTAAATTGGTTGTCCTGAAAACTAGATTTACTGGGAGACATGGGGTTTATCTGGTAAATTGGTTGTCCTGAAAACTGATAAATTCATACAGAATAAGTCATGTATTCAAGGAACACTCTGTTGGTATATATGCTGAAAATTCCATAGGGGTGGTGTCCATATAATACAATTTTTTCTTGGTTTTTAAAGCACTTTTAACACATTATTGGCTATAATGTGCCGAGAAAATGTGAGCCAAGTGCCTTTCCAAAGGGCACACCGAGCAGCCAACTTGAGCTGATCTGGTCTCGGCAGGTATTCAACCTGTGACCCTTGGATTATCCATCTGACGTTCTATCAACTGAACCATCATGGCTCCCTTTCCATACAATAAACATGTTACTGTGCTCACACTACAAAAATTGCCTTTCAAATAAAGCTGTACCTGAAAATATGCCCAACTTCTATCTACATGAAATATCTACTGAAATTTTTGTGCAAAAATAAGCCAACCTCAAAATTAAGCAAACTTTAGTAATAAGCCATGCATGTGTTAGTAACAAGTAAAATAAGCTATAATTTGGTTCTGAATTCTTTTAATGTATCTGAGTGAGAAAAGCCATTGGTTTTGAGAAAATCTGGTTGAACAATATGATTGTATGAAAAGTTAATATTAACCTGGAGTTTCCCTATTTTCCCTGCTGGTGTTTTGCGTTGTACTGTAACAGACTTCTCTTGTTTCATCCCAGATGGGAAGGGTGGGCTACCAGCCGACTAATAAATCATAACAGATAATAGAAATGTAGCAGGCAGACTAAAGAGCATAGTTCAAGCAGTAAACAAAAAAATAACTAAAACATTAGTATTAGTAAAACATAGGCAAACACAAATAAGGCTAAAAATAATTGCTTAAAATAAAAGCTACTTAAAAGCCCATCTTACAATACAAAAACTTACAAGCAGCTAAGGGCAATAAAATGCGTTCTGTACAGCAACAAAACAAGTGTTCTGCAAAAAACATGATATCTCACCAGAAAACAGTGTTATGACTTTCAAGCTAATAGATCCATGTCCCTATGAATTCATACATCTAAACAAACACTATATGTCCACTGCACTGTGGAAATGAAAGGGGGGTTAGGGTTTGAGGTTCGTGCGCCATGATGATTAAGCTGAATCCATAACTGATGACACAACCAGAGTTTTGCACTTGCAAAATTGGGATTAAAGATCTTGATGGTTGATTTAGTGTTTCTGATATTCTTCAACATATGTTGGGGTGAAATTCCAACTTAAAATATGATCATGTTCCTGCCAGAAAATGCGTTAAAAAGGAAATAAACCTGTAAAATGAAAGCCAATACCAAGTGTCATGATTCTGTCCTACACTGAGATACCTTCTAGGAAATGTGTCATATATTTTAAAAATTAATTAAATGTATATTGAAGCATTAATTTACTTGTATTGTTTTATGCCAATGAACAGTAAACAAACAACTATAAATAATACTGATGAAAGTCCAGCCTAGTAGAGGCAAAATGTATAGTCAAATATGATGGCTTCCAGTGAGACTTTATTAAATATTTAGGATGTTACAGCAATATCAATATTTTATTATATGCTTAAATATGAAATATAGAAATTTATTGGCAAAATAATTTTCGTATTTTTTAATTCCTATATTTTCACATGGGCAAAATATATCCTTCTATTTTCACATGTGAAAATATAAGATTTCCCATGATGCCATGCGACACTTGGTTGTGTGAGCCTACATAAGTTATACCTGCAGCAACAAAAACAAGCACTTTGTGAGCTAGAACAAATAAAAATAAACTGCATTACATTTCAGACATGGAGATTAATTTTTGCTGAAGAAATCAGTCTCAACACCATTCATGTCTCTATGAAGTTAGTTTCCCTTATTTATTTGACAACAATGATTTGGTTTGGTGCTTTACGGTACACCAACACAAATAGGTTATTTAGTGCCAAGGCAATTGGAGTAAAGGATCTTGCCCAAAGACACACCACAGTAGCTGACCCAGGCTGGTCTGATGGTAGGATTCTAACCCACACCCTTTCAGTCATGAGTTCGGTTCACTAACCACTGAGCCACCGCAACCCTGGCAATAATGATAAACCCACTGTGATGCATTACTGAATCAGACTTGCTTTATGGTCAGATATGATCAAATAGTTTACAAAATGTCAAAAATGTAATTTACAGTAACAGATAACATCATCCCAATCTTACCACTCTCTCAAATCACTGATATTTATATAATCAGCTGATGAAAGTAAGGTGAATTTATGAAAGGGGGGGGGGGGAGGGGTATTGTGCTGAAGAGTGAGTTTAATCTTCTAAGCTTCAATTCTGGAGCAAGTTTGGTATATATATTAAAAAGAAAATTTTCTTTTCCTATGTAAATACCAGATATATTTCATCTTGTGGTAATAAAAACGATATATTTAATTCGTGGCCTAGCCACTCGTTGAAATATCACGTTTTGTTTACCACACAATGAAAAATATCTGGTATTAACATAGGAAAAGAAAATTTCCTCTGTGAATATATTAAATATTAGGTATATCAAGCAGTAACCAAGAATAAACAGAATTTAATCAATGATTACATATCTCGCATCTATGAAGCTTTTAGTTGTATCCAGCAGTCAATGTAAACATTAATTATTATGCAGAAAAAAATCTATAATGATCATAATCTATGAAATCTTGGCCCCTCTGACAGGGCAGAAGTAAGATAAAAAAAAAAAATAAGAACATTCTTTCTATGATACTAAGGTACTATAATGAGTTGATAAAAAACAGATAATACTGTTTCTTTCTTAAAAAAAACAAAAACATTGTTCATAAAATCTGCTTTAGACACTAAAGCATGCAATATAAATCACTGTGACATCTATCTGCAATATGAGTCTAGTACTTATTAAGATGGATACCCTCAGTAAGTTTTATGATTCAAGGTGGGATAGTATGCATATAGCATGCCAAAAGCCAATGTGGTCAGCAGCTAAAAACAAAAACCTAATCAATATATAGATGCTATTAAATCCACTCCAAACTGTTGCCTAGAACCTAGGAAGAAAGAATGATTGAAGAATAGTGAGAATACATATGTATATGCTTTTATATGTGTGTATGCTGATGTGGACACCAAAGCCAATGGCAGTACAATCACCCTCCTTTATTTTTTAGAAGTCAGCTAAAAGTTGGATAAGGTTGAGTACAATAGCTCTTTTACATCCATCAGCTCCACCCCACCCTATGTTTACATGAGTGACATTATTTTGCAAATGGTCTACTGGGTACAAACTTTAGTCATTTAGTTATATAGTTGTCATTGTATATGGCCACCCCTTCTGCAGCATAAAAGTTAGTGATGAATCAGACCCCAAACCTGTGCTGGTATGCTGGGTGGTTTGACAATTTACAAAATAGACAGATTAATTTGACACTATAACCCAAGCTGCTCAGAACTATGTCAATTAATTTGTCCATTTTGTAATCTGATGCATTGTTGAACCATGATAATAGTCACATGACGAGATATTCATGAGTCATGACAAATCTACACACTCCAGTGATATGACCAAAACAACCATTTTGAATGAGTGAAGTCACATCTGATTGGTTCCTTGATATTGATGGAACAGCCAATTATCTGCCGACTGAACCTGATAAGTCAAAATGGTGGCAGAAGGTATGGTTGCGTTATTCCAGGTGGATTTATAAATTGTCAAACATCAGATTTGTTACAGATATATACTATACAGTTTACTGAAAGGCCCTACAACCATCCATGACTGAAGTGCTGCAAAAAATACTGGTGTCTAAAAATGATCATTATGTGCATTCACGTGTTGCAGACAAATCTATCTGCAATAAAATTCAATGTTTTCTAAATATGTGAGATCAGACTGCAAACCCCAAACATATAATACAGGTTTGACAGCTGAATTTTTGTAGTACAGGAAAGTGACCTTGTTATAGTGGTGGCCTTTCTAGAGTGGGAATCACATGGATCTGAGTACTAATTACAAAATAAAGTAGTAATTAATTTAAAATATTTTTTTAAAAGTCACATGTATGTTACAGAATCAACGTGATACAACTTTTATTAATGTTATTTAAAATAATTATGAATAATCATAAAACATGGTGCAACACCATTCAAAAAACAGCATACAAATGTCTGACTGTACCTAACATTCTCCATCCATCTAATTTTTCCATTGCTGCAGAATGTAATTAACCAACAACTCTCCCCGTTTTCATTCAGCTGAAGTAATGTCACTTTATCTTCTAAACTGAAAACTAAAACTCCTCCTCGTCATTGACATTTTGCACTTTTCACCACAACTTATTCCTCCAATGGTGATGGCATCACTGTGAAACTAATTTGTAGCTTTCTGTATGAAATGTTTTGCATTTACAAAGAAAATGAGCTTGTCATGTGATCAATTGTTTATAGTCTGGCACCATTTCCAATACATTTTATAATCTATGAGAGAGAAATCAAGAAGAGCATCATACCATTTTTACTTGGAGGTGATCTGATTTTAGGTGAGCAATACTGGGTTCCTCAGCAATTAGCTTTTGTCATCTTGGTAATTATCGGATATAACAGTAGTCAGTAATTATCAAAGTGACAAAACCTGACAGTTATGGAACACAGAGCAGTAAGGATTACTGGATTAACAGCTTGCCTCTTTGTATGGATTAAAGTTGGGTACTTTATTGAATACTTTAATATACGTCATCGTCAATTTAGAAATAAAATAATTCACCTTTAAACCCCAATAAGTGTCCACTCATATGGGGTACACTTGACATTATTTTGCATTAATATGCTGGCTGCATTAAAGGAGTGGATGTCCAAGACGGTTAATGCAGACCACAAAAATTGCTGATGCAAAAGAATTCTGGTCATAAATAGCAAGTGGCCACTTGTTCGGGTCACTGTTCAAGGGGGGAACCACTGTATTATCCAAAAGTTTCAGTTAAATACAGCAACTGATGAAGAAAGTATCTGACTTTAAAAAAAACTAGAGATGCTGTGTTAAAGTTAACACAACACCTTAATAATGTTCCCAATACTGCCACTGCTGTCTGCTTATGCCAAATAGGAATTCTTAGCATATCAAGGTACTAACCTTATAAATATGTAATGAAAACACTGATTGTCCAGAACCAAAAGAAGACATACATTTTTTTCAAGATACCTAGTTGTCTTGATAACTGATAATTTTGTTGTGTAATTGGAGAAATCTTCATTGATTCTTACGTTTCAAAAGTCCAGAGAAGTGGTGTCCACATAATTTACACTTTTGTGACATTATCACAAAATTTCAGTTAAATACTGAAACCGATGTAGAAGACTTTCAAAAACTTAAATACAATAGCTTAACATTGCTGATACTGCATTTACCTTTGTTATTTTTGTCTTTGCTGCCAGAAAAGTAATATCTAAGTCTTGCCATTAAGAGGCATGACAAAAATAAATACTAGACCAGTCAAACCTCCATAAACCAGACAATGTTGGCACAAAAATAAATACTAGACCAGTCAAACCTCCATAAACCAGACAATGTTGGCACAAAAATGAATACTAGACCAGTCAAACCTCCATAAACCAGACACTGTTGGCACAAAAATGAATACTAGACCAGTCAAACCTCCATAAACCAGACAATGTTGGCACAAAAATAAATACTAGACCAGTCAAACCTCCATAAACCAGACAATATTGGCACAAAAATGAATACTAGACCAGTCAAACCTCCTTAAACCAGACAATGTTGGTACAAAAATGAATACTAAACCAGTCAAAACTCCCTAAACCAGACAATGTTGGTACAAAAATGAATACTAAACTAGTCAAAACTCCCTAAACCAGATATTGTAGGTACAAACAATTAATACTAAACAAGACAAACCTCCCTAAACCAGACACTGTTGGTACAAATATAAATACTAAACTAGTCAAACCTCCCGAAACCAGACACTGTGGTACAAAAGGTTTTGGCGCTTCTTACAGAGGTGGCCAGTATAAAGAAGTCTGATTAGTATCAGAATAGAGCTACCTATTCTTAAGTGAGACCAATTAAAATATGGCCAGTTGTACGAGGCCTGTTCAGGAAAGTTTCACATTACTTGTTCAAGTGAGTATCTTAAAAAAAAATATAAAAAAAATCATAATGTACAAAAATGTTGGTAAAATAAACAATTAGTGTCTTTAAAACATTATTGCCCTTATGTAACTATTTTTGCCTGAAATTTGCAAGAACAATCCAATTAATGTTTATACACATACAAAAATCTGGAAGATGAAAACTGTGTCATTAATTTACAGATAAAGTCTTTTCAAAGAGATTACAAATTCATACATAGAGAGCTGCTTATTGAAATAAATAAATCATCAGAGTACAATCTGCCAAACATCAGAGTGCAATCTGCCAAACATCAGATTTCAATCTCCCAAACATCAGAGTACAATCTGCCAGAGTTCAATCTCCCAAACATCAGACCACAATTTGCCAAATATCTGAGTACAATCAGTCAATCATCCAAGTTCAATCTGCCAAATATCATAATACAATCTGCCACACATCAGAGTACAATCTGTCAATCATCAGAGTACAATCTGCTAATCATCAGAGTACTATCTTTCAAACACAAAAGGTACTGTCTGCAGCACAGGGTCAAAAATCAAAGTGACATCAATCAATATCGTGTAAATCCAGTTTGACAATGAATATGGCATCTTGGCAGCTCACTTCATATGTGAAATGTCTTATGACATATGGGAACTTTTGCTACTTTTTCATTCTTTAACACTGGGGGATTTTTTATTATGAAAAATGGCATATGACTGACTCCTGTTTTTAATGCAGTCTTAATCTTACACAGACAAGATTCTAATGCACATCACTTTGATATCTGACCCTGTGCCCCTGAAAGGCAATATTCCATCTCACAGTTAAGAGTCACTAAAGTTCCATTGAAACAGCTTTTTTATAAATATATGCAAGGGTACTTTTATTATTCAAAGTATTCATATGAAAATTATACAAAATTCAAAATGAATTTATTGTTAATAACTCCACATTGAAAGTGTCTCCCCAATGCCTAAGTATGTTTTATAGGAACAGCCCGAATTCCCATACCAATTTCAATATATGTATTGACAGTAAAATCTGTCAATACAAGTCACCCATGGGAAAAGGCAAAACTGGCTTTTGTACACAGGTGACCTCCATACACTGGATCACCTTTTAAAATTGGTTTTTGAACAAATACCATGCACTGAATATCATTAATGCTATTATTATTATTATTATTATTATTATTATATCAAGATTATTTTATGTGCACTGTACAACAAAATCATATGTACAACAAAATCATACAATACACGTATATGCTGTTCTCTAACAAATTTATGTTCCACACAAGATTACTGTATCCTGCTCACTTTAATTGATCCTATAAATCAAATCATCACTGACTTAAAATAATCACCAATCTTAGTTTGCTCATGCTTTAAAACAATTATCTGGATTAGCCAGATGCTAAACTCACCGAGATCAACAGACACTCGGCTTACGTAAGAAGCCTGTGATGAATAGGAAATCAAAAGAAGCCGTATATGGTTATTCTTTGTGACCTTTGAACCGAAACTTCACCTGGCTTTACAGACAAGTTTTAAATACAGAATGACCCCTGACCCTAAGAAAAAGGGATCTCGTATTTCCTCTCAAAGACAAACATTTTTCTTCAGAGATAGCTATAATTCACAGGCAAATAGATGAAGATACTGAACTATACCTGTCATACTGGCACAAAAGGCGACTTCATTTCTGTTGTGATAATGCAACTACATTTTCCCACCATGCAGCAAATGAATTGCTTTGACCCTCTATAGTACAGTACCCTAAAGATAAAAGCTGCCTTGCTTTCGAATTTGACGAATTGACACCTTTGAGTTCAACTATCAACATGATTGGAGTACAGTGAGTACAAGCAAGATAAGAAATGTTTGCAAATTGATTCATGTGATATTCCTTTATCTTAAACTGTGCTCATGAAGCATAAGACTGTGCTCATGAAGCATAAGACTGTGCTCATGAAGCATAAGACTGTGCTCATGAAGCATAAGTTCCTCATGAAGCATAAGACTGAGCAGTCACTGTAGTTACGCACTGGTGAACACCTAAAGCAGGGAGAAACCACTGTTTGGTTAGGAAACACCTGGCCGCAGACCACGGAAGGCAGGTGACCATTACATAAAAAACATTTATATAGGAAATTTGCCAGGGGGAAATTAAATTGGCAGTTGTGAACAGGCAACCACTGAGTAAAGGTGACCATTAGCACAGGTTTCACTGTACTTTGATTCCTTTTACTTACATTTCTTGAAATTCATCTGTGAATTTCTTATGTCTTTCTTGTTAGATGTATAACTTGGATATATGTTTATTTGTTGTAAATGATGTAGGTACCGCATAGCTAAATTTAACAAAATTGTAATGACATTGCCAAGTAATATCTATATCCAAGCCATATAACTATAGATATTCACAAGTTATTAACTGTCTTATTAAGTAATGTCTGAAGAATGCATGAGAAACAGCAAAATATTCCCCCCAAAAGAGTCATCGATGTTGAATGAGCAATACAACCAGCACCACACTAAGATTACAAGCAAACTAAAAGCAAATAACACTATTAAAATGGTAGCCATGACTAATGATTACTAGAATTATGCAGAATGTTATGTTTTGCCTGCTTTCCCAAGCCATATTCCAAATACCCAGCAAAGCCAGTGTAGCATGACAAGTGGATTGTTGTGTCCTCCTTTTACCTGTAATGAGCAGTACCCTCCATGATGAATACACCCATAAAGTTTCATAACTGTACATACAAATGTCAGAGAAACTGAGCTAGATGCTAAACTTTAGCATAGGTATCTACACCACCTACAATACCCCTGTCAGAAAAATGATTCTTATATCTCCCTTATGCTTCACAGGCAAGACGAAAGGAAATCTACAAGAAACACTTAAGCCACTAAATAGTACTTTCTTAATTACATGTATATCAAATAGGTATGCAAGTGATGTTGGTATGAGAATATAGAAAAACCTTTAACATCAGAACCCAATTAACCTCTGTTACTATTTTTGCTCATATTTTGGCTATAAGCAGATCTTCCATTTAGGCTGATCAGAATCTGAATGCTCAATCAATTTATGGTTTTAAAGGCCAGTCCAGGCCTTGATCTGCTGGCATTTTATGCAACAGTAGATTAATCTTTGATTTTAAAGGCCCAGCCCAGGCCTTGATTTGCTGGCATGTTATGGAACAGTAGATCAATCTTTGATTTAAAGGCCCAGCCCAGGCCTTGATCTGCTGGCATTTTGTGCAACAGTAAATCACTCTTTGATTTTAAAGGCCCAGTCCAGGGCTTGATCTGCTGGCATGTTATGCAACGGTAGATCAATCTTTGATTTAAAGGCCCAGACCAGGCAGTAGATCAAGGTTTATGATATTAGCAGCTGTATATAGGTTATAAACAGTTATTAAACAGTTATGCTATTGTATTCATTTTTCTGATTCCCCCTCCCCCCACCAGTCAGAGTTATCTCCAACAGTACCCTTATCGTACCCTTAATATAAACTTAAACCATGACACCATAACAGATTATAAATCTCTTATCATCCAGAGTCTTGGAAGTTTCTAGAAACATTTTTATGTCTCCCCATGAGTTCTGATGACCAAGGCTCTACTGTACCATTAAGTAACATATGTATGAGCAGAATAACTGAGCAATGGCCAGGTCAAGAACTTTCAAGACGTAAGTCTCCTTTATCACCGATGAACACAAACATTTCCTTGAGGTAGTGAGGGGTTGTGAGACCATGGGATAATGAGCTGATCCAATAAGTAAAGGGTAGAAAAATCCATTGTTTGGCAGCCTAGGAAATGATAAAAATTCTGGTGGGAAAGTAAAATTTTCTGTCATGTCCGGAATTTCATGTGGACTGAATATAAAGGAAAAATCCAGCTTTTTTCCACCCATTTTCTGACAATCTTGATTTCAGGTTTCAGACAGGTAGACCACATTAGGATTTCTCCAGCCCTGTATATTCATGGATTACTAATGATTCTTAAATAAACAGGCTGATTCCAGCCGATTAAATGCATGGATTACAAATGATTCTTACACGAACAGGCTGCCTCCAGCTGATTAAATATGGATTACTAATGATTCTTACATGAACATGCTGATTCCAGCTGATTAAATGTATGGATTACAAATGATTCTTATATGAACAGGCTGATCCCATCTGATTAAACACATAGATAACTAATAATTCTTACATGATCAGACTGATTCCAGCTGATTAAACACATGGATTACTAATGATTCTTATATGAACAGGCTGATTCCAGCCAATTAAACACATGTGTAATCATGACAGTCATCCTCAAACATCGGAAATCATGTGCTGTTTAAGTACTTGTTGTTTTGGATACATGGACTCCTTTATGTAGATTACTGGCACACAAGTTTGCATTTAATGATTGATCATGTAAGAATGACAACCAAAAATCATTTGCTGTACTAAAACAACTGCTGTTACACAGTAGTACTTGGAAATGATTTTGAACCCCTAGGGTCCAAACTCGTCCCTTGTACAACTGCTGTTACACAGTAGTACTTGGAAATGATTTTGAACCCCTAGGGTCCAAACTCATCCCTTGTACAACTGCTGGAACACTCAGGAATGACTTCAAACTCATGGATCCCAAACTCATCCTTAAGCAAACATTTACACACATCACACTTTGTATGATATCTATACTCACTGCAGATTCCTGACTCCCAAATATCTCTTCTTTGTCTTCAGTCTTCTGTGCAGATGGTTTGGGAAGCTGTGGTGGTGTGGAGGCTAATCTTTTGGAGCTAGAACCAAATAGATCCTCTTCCTCATCTTCTTCACCAAACAGCGGATCTTCAATAAAATAAAGCTTGATTTGAATAATAAAAAACTTTCTCATTTTCATTCTGCAATCTAAAATTACTTGAACCCTTTTCATGAAAACCACTGTTAAAAGTCATGACATACACACTCTGACAGGAAAATCTCTGTATAATTGTGTCTTGGTTATTTTCTCAATAAAACCTTTTACACAAGCATTTGATTTTAGTACGTTTTTGAATGTTTCATTACTGCTCATCTCAACTCTGACATTCTAGTAAGTCTGCCTTTGCAAATGGAGAGAAAACAATTTCTAGTTGCATTTAAAAGCTGGAGCTTTACTCATCAACAATTACCTAAATACAGACACCTCCCGCACTTTACGTGATAAGCACCCAAACAGGTTTATCATGTCTCACAGTGCAAATGATCTGCAAAATTTGAGGAAAGTATGTCAGGCAGAACTAAGTTATAGCATGCAAACCATCTTGCTATGGTTGGACAAAGTGACCTTAACCTCTGAACTCTTGATCAAAATTAATAGGATTCTTTGTCTCTTATGGGCAACCCACTTCCAAAGTTTAGTGAAGATATATAAAGCAGAGCTCATGTTATTGCAAGTAAACCATGTTGCTATGATTGGTAACAGTGACCTTAACATTTGACCTTTAGACCCCAAATCAAAGGGTTCTTTGCTGTCTATAACACAACTCACCTGCAAAATTTGATAAAGGCACATAAAGAAGAATTCAAATTATTGCACAGACACCAATTTGCTTTGGTCATCCACAGAGAACTTGGCCTCTAACCTGTTAACTCACAAATCAATAAGATACTTTGTCTCCTATAGGGTAACCAAAATGTAAAGTTTAGAAGAACTGAAGTCAGGTTTTCACATAGCAACCATATTGTTACTGGATGGACAGATGGATGGATAGATAATATAATAACATACACTTTCAGTGAGTGTATAAACAAAATGCATGATTTCCTAGGCTAGAAACTAACTAACCGCTATGCAAAATCTATTCCTCTCTTGTCATATAATGAGCAAAACAACTCTGCTGCACTGTACCTTTCTTGACAGGTGTTTCCTTCTTTTCCTCTGCTGAAGCTTTTCCCTTCTGTTTAAGCTGAGCAAATGGGTCCAAACCCCCAAACATTGACACTCCTCCAACTGGACGCTTGGGTTTTACTGCCTCTTCTCTGAGTTTCACTTCCTCCTCTTCATTCTGCTATAGTCAAAGTATGTAAAATTTCAACAACTTAAAATTCAAACAGTCCTACTGAATCACTTCAGGATCAGAGGTTGGTTGGTGGATGTTTAATAGCACATAAGCACTTCAAAGGTTATATTGGGCCAAGGCAATGGGAGTAAAGTGTGCATGTATACGTGTGTTTAGGGTTTAACAGCACATCAGCACAATCTAGGATATACAGTGCTGAGCATGTTTAAGCATTCCCAACAAAGAATATAATGCCAATTAAGTTAAATTCTTTTACAAAATGGCATACAAAACAAAGATAAACCCTCCAAAGGGTAAAAGATCCTTCCAATACAAAGTCCAATTTTTGCTATAAACTGCACATCGTAAAAATATTTCCAAGACATGCTCAGCCGGAAAATTGTCATGAGACAGATCCCTGGGCAATGCTCAGCTGGAAAATTGTCATGAGACAGATCCCTGGGCAATGCTCAACTGGAAAATTGTCATGAGACAGATCCCTGCCAATGCTCAGCTTAAAAATTGTCATGAGACAGATCCCTGGGCAGTGCTCAGCTGGAAAATTGTCATGAGACAGATCCCTGGGCAATGCTCAGCTGGAAAATTTTCATGAGACAGATCCCTGGGCAAATAAGGTTGCCTCCATTAGTTGCCTCTTATGATATACAAAAGGGTGCTTGGATCTATTCTACATCCCAAGTCTGAAGGAAGTGTAAATAAGGTGCCCTTCCCAGATACACACCACAGCAACAGATTCAGCACACTGAACCATTGCAACTTCTGAATGAATAAGAACCACACAATCTTGGATGCAGTTACTAGGCAATGATCATATATGCTGGCTTGTGTCAGATTGAAACTGATTACATTTTTTTTGCAGACAGACTTTTCTCTACTAATAATACTAATATACTCAGCAATAAATATTTGTAAATAATTTAACATATAATAAGTTTAGAAGGTGCAGACTTGATAAACCTACAAATCGTACAAATAATGGCACATCTGTTCAACCACCTCTGTGCACATAGCCATATGCATTGTGAGGGTGGACTATTCAGGTACAGTGTATGCTGTGTTTATTCAATGTGTCTCAAAGAATATTAAATTTAAATAATGCAGAAATGTGTGGACACTAAAAAATGTTTGAATTGAACACTCTGAATATCTCACACTTGCTTTTAAGATGGAAGAGAAAGCTTATATTTTAAACTCATTCACTCAAACTGTATCTCTTGAATTCATTTGCTGGCTCCCATAAGTGTTTGAGCTATCAAGATTCTACTCTACTTCTTTCTTTCCTTATATTTATTGTGTTGAATATTTACTGGGTATATAATAAACACATCATCAGTATAGAAACCTGGTATAGATTGATGTATCATGTCTCCTTGATAGCATCTGTATAGAAACCTGGTATAGATTACTTTATCATGTCTCCTTGATAGCATCTGTATAGTAACCCGATATAGATTACTTTATCATGTCTCCTTGATAGCATCTGTATAGAAACCTGGTATAGATTACATTATCATGTCTCCTTGATAGCATCTTTATAGATACCTGGTATAGACTGCTGTATCATGTCTCTTTGATAGCATCTGAATCCAGATCAAACAGAAATCCCTTTGGGTATAGTTGATTCAGAACTAAACCACTGTCAATTGAATGAGATACAGTATTCCATATCCATGATAATCTATATGTATTACCCTGATATAGGTTTTGCATACAATTAAATGCATTCTGAAATTACAGGGTACAGGGATCAATTGGAAATATTTTAAAGGTTAAAACAAGGGTAAATTTGATTACTGCTCCTATATTTTATCCTTGGCTTGATAAATCTGTCTTACCCTATGAATAATCTATCTGACCCTATGAATAGATATGTCACTGATATACATAATGCAATGTGAAAATTGCACACCAACTGTTCCTACTCTGGCAATTTTTTATTTTTGAAAAAAGCATGTGGTGGGCAAGAAAGAAAATTCTTACTACTGTATATGGGGAGAATATGGAAATGTAACTTGCAAAGATCAAGATTTGTACCAAGGACTCAGGAAGCCTTGTCCCTAACACAACTCTTATCCTCTTGGGTTACATTTTTTCTATCCTGCCCATACAGACAAGGTTTGGTTGAGCATGTTTCGATTGGCGTTTTATGGCACAGAAACACATAAAGGTTATTTAGTGCAAAGACAAATAAAACAAAGTTTCTTGCTCAGCGACACACCTTGGTAGTCTACCTGGTCTGATCTGAAAGTAGGATTTTAACCTGCACCCTTCAGGTCATGAGTCCAGGATGCTAAATACTGAGCCACCACAGCCCTCAAACATAGTGCCAGTTTTACACTATTTCCAAAACTTTAACCTTAATTATTATTAATGATGTTGATGACAAATATCACTATAAACACTTTTGATGATAAAGATCACAAAACAATTGTTGATGATGAAGATCAGAAGAAACACTGTTGATGATAAAGATTACTATAAACACTGTTGATGATAAATAGAGGGTATCTATGTTTTTTAATTAGATATATGGAAATATTTCATGAGTGAAGTGGAAACATTGTATTGTCATGATTGGTGAAGCCATGAGTGACAATACAAAATGTTTCCACTTCACGAGTGAAATATTTCCATATCTCTACTCAAAAAATGTAGATTTTCTTTTTATTATATATTTTTTAAGGCAAAAGCCATCAATTTGCAAGGGTTTTCTCCATTCTGTGTCAATGCAATTAACAGCCGCATTACTACATCAATAAAAAGAAGTTCCTAAATTTTACAATAATTTTAAAACAGCAATGTTTTACAAACTTAGCTAGTATATACCATGCTTCAAGTGTGAATTTTGTCAAAAAATGACTATTCGAACGAAAATGAAGACATTTTTATTTTTGTTAACACATTTCATGCGCAGATTGATACTGTTGGGGTGGGGTAACCTATATGTAACTGAGCAGTTGTATCTGACAGACTTCAGAGTGTAACATCTTTAAACAAGATTTTAATGATTGCAAGTTTACTTGTAAGGATTTTTGTTCTTCATTTTGTTTATTTCTACATTCAAACGTAAATTTGTGTGTGGCCTTGGCAAGCCTGCAGTCTAGCTCGGTAGCAGATGCTGTATCCAGTTTTCAATTGTCACTTAATTTTGGTTTGCAATCAACATTAATCAATCCCCGATTTATCCATCATTTTCAAACATGATTGTGATGTGCGTTAAAATTGCTACTTAAAATTTTTTATTCCTATATTTAATCATAATTTTTTGTCTGTTAAAAAATGTGTACCATTTGTCATAGAGTATTGCAGGTATACAATACTGTATGAGTGACACATAGCAATAGGTCATGTAAGTTCAGTCACTGACAGTTTCCATGACTTATGTAGAAAACTAATTATAAAGAAGTTAATACCTGAAGTCTACTTTTTGCCATTTGGAGTTCATTTTTGGGCATTTCTTGATGGCACCTCATTGATTGCATAAATGTACATTTGAGGGTCTACAGTTGACACATTTTAAGATCTGTACTGTCCTGATGTGGAGTGAGAGAGAGAGAGAGAGAGAGAGAGGAATAAAGGGAGAGAGAGAGAGAGAAGGTGCAGAAGAAAACTAAAATGAAATAGGCCTAAATATGGAAATATGGGTATGAATAACACACATATGGGCAAATATACTTAATTCCTAAAGGGAAAAAGAAAGTAGTTCCAAAAGTGATATAGCCACTGTGGCGATAACAGTGGTACAGCCACTGTGACAATATCATTTTTCTCCCACTGATATATTTAAATATCTCACTATGAAGTATATAATAAAGACCACAATAAACACTGTTGATGATACAGATCACAATAAACAATTTTGATGATGAAGATCACAACAATGTTGATAATGCTCTCAATAAACACTGTTGATGATACAGATCACAATAAACAATTTTGATGATGAAGATCACAACAATGTTGATAATGCTCTCAATAAACACTGTTGATGATACAGATCACAATAAACAATTTTGATGATGAAGATCACAATGTTGATAATGCTCACAATAAACACTGCTGATGTTACAGATCACAATAAACAATTTTGATGATGAAGATCACAACAATATTGATAATGCTCACAATAAACACTGCTGATGATAAACATCATAATAATTGGTACAGACATCACAGAAAAGTGATATACATGTCTCACAATATGAGAATGGAATGAAAAAGAATCAAACTTAAAAATTTGAAACATGTTCATACAATATGAATGTCTCCATTAACATGATGCAAATAAGGAGTAAAGTTCCAAGTCAAACAGGGGCCATGACTCTAAAATGTTGTCAAAAAAGATCAAATCAAACTTGACCTAGGTCCTCATAATGCAAAGCCTCATGCCAAATTTAGTTTAAATGCATGAGGTCCTTAACTATTAAGTGGATACACAATCCATGATTCATGTGAGGTGATATGACAGGTGTGATGTGATGTGATGTGATGATGGACATGGTTAAAACTACATGTCTTCTTCATAAATTTGGTGTGACCATAAAAATAATAGTCTGAGTTAATCCTAAAGACATAACTTTTCAAAGGCACAGCTGATGCAAGAAATACAAACATACCATTTATTCTCTCAACAGACCATTGGGACTTCTCTAACAATTTAATAAAGTTAACATGAGTCAGTCATTTAAAGACAATCTATGATTGCTTTTTTGTAATCTGAATTGGAGTTCATATATATATATATATATATATATATATATATATATATATATATATATATATATATATATATATATATATATATATATATATAAAGAAGCTGCTAATTTTAACTGTAACTTACCTGACATAAAGTCTTCATTGATTATGATGGTGCTAGCATTCATAAAAATCACCAAAGGCAATCCAAAACTTCAGATGACAATTTATTCAATTAAAACGCAAATTTGGCAAGTAAGCATTAGCATTGTTTCAAATATTTATTAGTTTTCTAAGAGCAATGTGAATGAAATAGGAAAGTCATCAAGAAATAATATAGCAGATAATGAGTAAAGATTACAGCTCAATAACAGCCAGATTTGGAAAGATTTGGAAATGAAGATTCAATAGAATAACACCTTTTTCATACAAAGAAAAGCTGAACATTCTAGAGTCAATTTGGCAACTACTTTTGAATGTTAGCACCAACCTAGTGTCACATAATTTTGTAATTGATGCATTTTTCCTGATTCATTATAATCGTATTTTGATGATCAGTATAACTACCTTAACATAAGGTCATAGGGTAAAAAAATTAAATGTTAGATGCTGATAGGTCAACAAGCACAACACTGGTACAACACTACTGTATTGCAATTTGTTAATACAGTGTATATAGCTGAGAGCACATAGACAAGTTCATAATCCTCAAGTGATTAGGAGTGTTTATTTGCGTCAGATTGTTCTGGGCATCTTATCGGCAACTCAGACAGCAGTATTGTAACAACATTATGGTTGATGATGAATCAAAAACAGGCAAGTAATATGAACAAGGGAGGTAACTCGAGGTGATTTTGATAGCTATGTACCTTCTGACTTGGTGGTTTTTCGTCTGTGGACCCAGTTGTAGTGACACCAGACACTGCAATTGTGTCCTGAAATCAAAAAGTACCCTAACATCAGTCTCTTTCCCCTTTCCACTGCATATGGTCAAAGAGCACTGATAAGGCAGATATGATATTAAACTTAAGTATCATTTTCAAAAGGACTATTCAAGATATGGAAATTAAGAAAATGAGTGAATGGTCAGTAACATTTATCAATACTAAAGAAGACAATCTCCCTCCCAACAACAAAAACAAGTTTACTGCAAATCAACTGTACCCTTAAGATACCAAATTTGATTGCTTTTGTGGTTCCATGAATTGAAAAATACAACATAAAATGATCCCCTTGCAAGAAATGAGAATATGCCACATTCATCAGACATATCCAAGAACTTTAAAAGTACCAACCGAAAATAAATATTTCACAGCCATTACATCAATTAAAGTTTTAAATCAAATGACATCAATGTTGAATGCTTACATAGATTTGATGACTATAAGAAATTGCAGAATTTAACTTACAATACTTGGAATACAGTCGACTTGGAGTCAAAACCCAGCTGGACAACCAGCTTTTGATGTAAATGGTTTAAAATAAGTATGTTTGCAGAGATGCAAATTTAATAAAATGGGCTGTCTACATACATGTACAATGAAAAGCAAAATTTTGTAGTAAATTATGTTTCTCAGAGAATACTTACCTGAATCCATTAACATTAGGGAAACTCTGCTACCTCCCCAATGGAGCCCTCCCAAAAATATGAAAGAAGTCCAATTTGCCATCTATATACCATATAGACAAATGGAAGAAGTCCTTACCTATTACATCCCCATACCACCACTAGGTGGGGCCAGTAGTAAACCAGTTTAAGCCAAGTGATATATCAATGAGGAGACTTGCATTTGTGGGGAAGAGTGTGAGGGTTTAATAGTAATGTGATCAGATAAGTATTCTCAGAGAAATTTAATTTCTAAAAAGTCTGCTCTCTCCCTTTAATACATTCCCTGATCACATTAATGTTAAGAGAATTGGTAACAGGAGGAGGAAATGCTGAGCATCCTACCTCTACCACAATCAACTTTCAAGGGGAGAATGGCTGGATTCCCTGTATGAAGGATAGCCACTCTCCTAACATGATGGTATCACAACTAATGGTCACATAAAAGAACAAAATAACGAATTCTTCTTACTGATAAAATTATGGATAAATCCAGTGAAAGCGCTAAACTGACGATCATGAAGAGTTTGTGCTGACATCAGCTGGGTCTGGTGGTCATCTGGTCTGCAGTCACTGGACCCACCAGACTGAATTCTTGTCTCTGCAAAGCTAGATCATGGAGATAAAAACTTTAGAAGGTTGACTGTGTATACCAGCCAACAGCTTCTATTATGTCTCAGGTTGAAACATCATGTTTGAATTTGAGGCTGGCAGAGATCACTCTAATCTCATCAGCTGAAATCTTCATGAGGCAATTCTGATCTTTTTAAGACTTCAGAATATGCTGAGCATATTACCCACTTCAGGCATGATATTATAACTTTAAGAGTTATATCCTCTTTCCCGGCCTTCACTTGAAGAAAGGGACAGCGTGCCCAATAACTTTTCACCATGTACTTCAGTAATGCTTGAGAGCACAGACAGGGTCTTACATTGCCGCCTCAATTGATGTACTGATCAAAGAGAAAGAGCGTATGACCACTTCTTGATTGCCCTCTGATGGCAATCCATTCTTAGCTACAAAGCCTGGTTTCATCATTAGGATCAAGAAACCATCCGATCTGAACTGGAGATAGTTTGGGTCAACTGAAAGGACATGCAATTCACTCACCCTGCATGCCAAAGCTAAAGTTATCATGTCTTGTATGATAGCAGCTTCAATGTCAAACCCACTAAAAATTCCATTTAGAAAACACAGTGAGAAATGTTGGCCTATTAAAATCAAAATTGGCTAGCATGTCTCATAGATCTGTATCATTACCAATACCCCCTCTGCCATGATGCCTGAAAGTGCCGAATTTCACGGAGTGGTAGCCTTTGATAGTAATCGGACATAACTCTTTCTCCTGCAAAAGCCAGAGAAATAAGACAGCCAAATGCTGTATTGAGGCACTCAAAGGGAAGATGCTGTTGACCCTGCACCAATCCCTGAAAACACACCAATTTAACTAAAGGTTGAAATTCCTGTCTTTGCAAGGCTCTCCTGGCAAAAGCCAAGCATGAAGGAGAAGCCTGACAGTAATGAAGAGCTTACTCTTTTTCCTCAAAAAGTAAAACAAAAAAAAAAATATGTCAGCCAACTGCTGGATTAAGCACTAAAATGGATGATGCTGTTGACCTCGCACCAGTCCCTGAAATGGAGAGACAAAGGTGGACAGTTTGTGATTCCACCCCCAAATCACAAATCTGATGAATGGACCACGTAGTGTGAAGTGTCTGACCCCTTTCTGACAGATAGTTGGCCAGGACACTGAGCCTGCCAGGAATGTATCTGATCTGGATGGTTGTATTTAGCTGGGAGCACCAGTGCAGAAACTTCCAAACCAGAATGAATAGGTCAGATGTTTCATCCCCCACACCCCCCATTTTAGGAGGTTGGTCACCATCACTGAGTTGTCATACATGATAAGGACTACTTTCCCATTGAGTTGATCCATCCATAAATAAAAAGTGTTTTTCATTTCCAGAAGAATGATTGAAGAAGAAACTCTTGCTGACCCCAATTGTCACTTACCACGGTGAAGCTTGCAACAGGTGGATTCCTCAACCATATGAATTGGTGTCTATACATGCTGCAACTTAAAGTTGGGGCTTTTCCAGAGGGAATCCAGCTGTGAACCAATGTTTGTTGTACCAGTGACGCAGGAATACTGCTACTTTAGATGTGATCATAACTCGCTGGTTGACACGACCAGAAAGGGGCCCCACTGAGACAGCAAGGCAATCTACAAAAGACGTGTGAAAAGGCTGCCAAGAAGACTCAAAGCCCCGGATGCACTGAGCAAACCGAGGAGTTGCAAAATCTCACTGAAATACACTCCCTGCTGGAAATCGACTCCATGGGTCTGATAATCTGCACCACCCACATGTATATGAGAAAGACAGACAAGATTGAGATTGGTCAGACACTCCATGCCTAGGTGGACACACTGTTGGGATGGATTGACATCCAACTTTTCCCAGTTCACTAAAATGCGTAGATAACCTAAATGGGACAGAAGGTCATTCATGCCCTTCACCTAAATTGAACTTTATCATGTGTTTTTGGAAGTTGTTGTCCAGAGATGCTGCAATTGCTGTGGATGAAGTCAATCAGAACAAAGTGATGATTATGTTGATGATTTTTGATGAACTGATGCTGAGACTGAATAATGGGAGTGCATGAAATTGGTATATTGGTATATTTTCCTTGGTATGCAAACTGAAGGAACTGGCATGAAGCCAGGTGGATAAGGGCATGAAAGTATGCATTGGTTAGGTCCAAACTGATTGCAAACTTGTCCCTTTTATGGAAAGCCTGATCAACTGTGCCATTTCCATTTCCATTTCCATTTTGAACTTTGGAATGAAAATGTATATGCTGAGTCAGCTAAAGTCTATGAATGGCTTGAGTTTTCCACCGTCTTTGGGCACTAGAAAAAGCCTGGAGTAAAACCCCACAGTATTTGGTTTTCTCCACTGCCTACTTGTCATGTAATGACCAGATCTCCTTCTGCAAAATTTTTGCTTTCTCCTAATCTGTCAGTACATCCATCATGAAAGTGAAAGGTGAAAGGGAAGAAGGCTGGTTAAATGAAATCCATACCTCCTCTGAAGCAACTTGTATCGCTCATTCATTTTGCCAAAATAGTTGAATCCAGTATTGGTGAAAAAGAAGGAGTCTGGCACCAATTGTATTCTGTCTGTGGATGGGCAGGGTGGTGAGTCAACAACAGTTGCTGGGAGACATGGGGAAGGAGTAAAATTTTGTTGTTGGGCAGTATTCGGTTTCTTTCCAATATCATTTCTGTGCTGAGGCTGAGATTTATTTGGCCTGAATGCCAGTGCATGTAGCAAGGCAAGTTTTTAGAGGCAGTTCCTGTGCTGCCTCCCTCTGCACTTCCACTATTCTACCTCCAAATATTAACAGCGACACCAAGTGTATAGCACAGACTGTCAAGGAAAGATGTGGCTTGAGTAACGATGAGAAAAGACAGGCATCTCATCTCACTCAATCAAAGTTAGCTGAAACCATTAGCGTGTTAGCAATTGGAAGCTGCTCCATTGATGACCTTGGCAATCCTGGCTGAATACTCCCATTCATGATCGCCTGATTTTGTGGAAGTCCAAAAATGGCTAGATCTATTATGGAAGATGTTGTCACAATGTTACGCATGATCTTCGATGTGACATGAAAAACATTATTATCCACCTTGTAAAACAGCAGGATTGTCATATTCACAGATGCAATGTTTTTATCCAATGTCAGAAGCTCAGTTGTAAGTGTGTCCAATGTCTTTGGTGCCAGAGTGACAAAAACATTGCTGATAGCTAGCTTTCAGAAAAGAATGCTTTAGAATTTCCCAGATCATGAATTTTATTTGACAGACTGTCTGATATTTCCTTTATTTTCACTGACTGCAGCAGTAAATGAAGGAGGGATGTTCATCCTCATCTTCAAAGTCTACTGAGGTCTTCACCTTATAGGCTTGGCTAGCAATTGGCGGAGGTGGGCATTTGGAAGTAGGCAAGAGAGGATATATTTCCTCTACACCTGCTTTACAGCTGAACTCAATTCATTCCATTGTGGGCTCTAAGTATACTATGTCATCGAGGTCATACATGCACTCGCTGTAGGGATTGTCCCATCAGGCGATACTTCCATATCCATATAGAACATTCCTGGTGGCATGGACGAGGCATTGCCATTGTTTCTAATCATGTCACAATATCTCTCCAATGGATAAGCCATGAACAAATGACTCATTGGTTGAATCAGTGGTATTATAGGTATGGTGTGCTGGATGGCCGGCTGGATAGTTGGCTCAGTTTCCAGCCAGACAGTATGCATGGCCATCAGCTGGACTGTTGACTCTCTAAGTGCCCATGCAGAAAGTGCAGCAAAATGGACTGATCAGTCAAACTGATTCCCATATGGTTCCAAATACCATAGAACTGTGGGCCAGTATGTGGATGGATCACTGAAGTGACTGATCTCTGGTCATTAGACAATAGGTATGGTAGGTTGGACAAGTGGAATGGCTGGTAGGCAGCAAGACATACAGTGTATGGCAATATAGATCATCAAGATCTGACAGATGCCCATGCACCCATACTTACAGGTCCTAAGACCATGCTCGGACAAGCGGGGAAACTTATGCCCACTGGGCTGCCTAGATAAGGGGGGACAATCCCCCATTAACTCCAAACCATCATTGGATGCTTGTGATGGACATATGGACAATTGCCCCGAGGCCAGCAACTATGTCATCTCTTCTGGTATCAGTCAATGCAACTACAACTCAATCAGCGTCTGGAAAGAATGTGAGAATGGCAACTCCGCAACCCTTTGTTCCCCCAATTCGCTGGATGTAATCATAACAATTGCCTTTTTATGCATCATTTTTGATGGAAAAGGTCAGAATAAACAAAGTCCACAAGTGCAAACAAAAATTCACATAAATACTGATAAAAAATAATTATTGCAACATGTAGCAAATACATTAATACACACTACTATGTGGACTTTCTGGATGGATGCATTGAAATCATGAAGATATTCAAAGATTTCAGGAGGCTTTGCAGTGCTATGTTGATAGTACTAAGCAAACACTTAAACTGGTTTACTAACAGCACCACCTAGCAGTGGTGTGAAATGTAGTGCATAAGAGTTATTTCCCTTTGTCTACATGATATACAGATGGTAAAGAAACATTTTTTTTCTTTTCAGGAGGGCTGGATTCAGGAGGTAGCAGAGTTTATTTTCTTAATGTTAATGTTATCAGGGAATGTATTCAGAGGAGAAACTGAAGACAAACTTTGGCCTTCGTTGTACCTCGTCTGGTAGAGCACTGGACTTGCAATCCAAGAATCACAGGTTCAATACCCACCCAGATCCCCCCCCCCCCCCCCAGGTCAGCTGCCTCAGTGTATCCTTGGGAAAGGTACTTGGCTGCCATTTCCTCGGCATGATATGGTAAATAATATGTTTAAAGTGTTGTTAGATCCAACCAACCAACAATCACTTTCACGTACTTTGCAAGAAATCCAACACTACATTTTGAACAACTGAATAACCACTGTTTTAACTTGAGCTACCATTAAGGCTTGTAATCAGAGAACCGGATCCCTTTATTGGGCAACCAGATTTTTCAGTCTGGTAAGCAACCATATTTTTTGAAAAATGTTCTACCCCTGCTAAGACAGGTGGTTGCTAAATAGAGGTTGACTTCTATAATATGATCCCTGGGACTATGAAATGGTGACTCTTTAAGTTAAGTCACTGCTTAATACAGACAACCTTTCAAGCAGGTTTGACTTTATAATGGACTGTATCTATCACAGTTGGCACAAATGTTATCAAAATCTGCAAAAGCTTCACATTCAAGTCACTGTGTGTACATGAAAAATGGCATTAAAATCAGACAAATGGTTGCAGAGTTATGCTTGCTACCGGGTGCTGATGGATAGACAGACAGAAAGATGGACAGACTGACAGTTGGAAAGAGTCAGATGCTAAAAGCTACAGTACATCACTTACACTTTTTAATTGTGATCCAAACAAATCATCCACTGGACTGGGTTTGGATTCCTTGACTAGTTCCTGTTTGGGAGGAGGTTTAGACTGTGAATGAAACAAATCATCCACTGGACTGGGTTTGGATTCCTTGACTAGTTCCTGTTTGGTAGGAGGTGTAGAGTGTGAATGAAACAAATCATCAACTGGACTGGATCTGGATTCTTGCTGTTCCTGTTTAGATGGAGGCTTGGACTGTGAACTGAACAAGTCATCCTCTGGACTGGGTTTGGATACCCTGACTGGCTCTTTTTTGGATAGTGGTTTGGACTGTGATCCAAGCAAATCATCTTCATCACTTTCATCACCTCCGAACAAAGGATCTGTGGGTACATATATTATCAGAACAACATACAGCATACATGCAACTGCGATAATAGATAAACAAACTATGAAATGATGATCACACTTATGGAATCATATGACAAGGTAACAGTATTTATTCTAAGCCTTGCAGTCAACATGGGGAGGTGACTGTTGATATCAAATTGACACAACTTAAAACAGTAGTATACCATTTTATTTCTTCTGAAAGTTTGAGTCATCAATACAAATAAAAGTACAGTCAAAATGATTTCATTTTACCAATGGTCTTTTACAAGTTTAAAAATAATGAAGCAATGTCTGCAATGAAGTCACACTAACTTTTGCATTAATTTGTGTATACTTCACAATTTAATTAATCTTCTCAAAATTATGCTGAATATTCACTTTCATGATCAATATCTTTCACCAAACTTTAAAGCTTTGGAAAATACAGTAGCCCTTTGATGACTCAAAGCATTGCGGGTAAATTTTATTAGAGTTTTTGGTCATTTAGAGTGTTCTGTGGTCACAGACAAGAGAATGTGTTACAGATGGACCAAGTTAATCTTCCAAGTTATACTGAATATTTGAGTGATTGATTTTCAAGTTATCAAAGTTTTGCTGTAACTGAGGCAGGGACCACTTAATTACCTGCTATTATTTTGTAGTTTTTTACCTTCTATTCATATCAGTGTCATCATTAACCTGCTGATTCATGTTTGCATGAGCAGTCTGAACTAAACAGCCTGATACTGAATATAATTTTACTCACAATAAAGCTGGTGGACAATGGAGCAGACTGATGTGCAAAAAGAGTACTTCAACTATAATAATAAATTGACAGGAATAAAGTGTGAAAATAAATTTTATTATCATTTATACAATATAAACTCCAATGTAACTTAAAACCTTTACAAAAATAAATCACTATGTAGCATTTTGTAAATAGTAAGAATGACTAATAGAGTTCCAAAGTTTGTAAATAGTACTAATGACTAATAAAGCTTCAAGGTTCAGCAACCTTTTCTAAGATTTGCATACCTATAGGCTTCTTTTTTAGCATTGGACTTTTTTTCGGCTCCTCTTTACGAGAAGGTTCTTCAGTTTTCTTGGCTGGTGGGGCAAATGGGTTGATACCACCAAACATGGACACTCCTCCCACTGGCTTCTTGTGCTTCACTATCTCCTCCACCTTCACCTCCTCATCCTTTTAAAGTTACATTGTCAAAATATTGTTAAATCTGGCTCTGTATGAATGAAACTATTCAACTTCAGTAGACACTCACAGTAAAACAATGACTTCAGTACACACTCACAGTAAAACAATGACTTCAGTACACACTCACAGTAAAACAATGACTTCAGTACACACTCACAGTAAAACAATGACTTCAGTACACACTCACAGTAAAACAATGACTTCAGTACATACTCATAGTAAAACAATGACTTCAGTACACACTCACAGTAAAACAATGACTTCAGAACATACAATAAAACAATGACTTCAGTACACAAAGAAAAACAATGACTTCAGGACACACTAACAATAAAACAATGACTTCAGGACACAGAAAAACATTGACTTCAGGACACACAGAAAAACAATGACTTCAGTACACACTCACAATAAAACAATGACTTCAGTACACACTCACAATAAAACAATTGCTTATTTAGATTTTTCTGAGGTTTATTTTTTTTAAAATAATCCTTTATATTTAGCAACACTCTTTAACTAAACAAGTCCAAACTTTCGAATTTCTTAAATGAAAATCAAATTGTTCATTATCGGATATAAAAAAAACGAGGTAGAGTGTATACTCCAGTTATTAAGTTATTAACAGGACAAGTATGGAAATATATTTTTTAAAATTGCAACATATTTGAAATTCAGCAGCAATGTATTTCTTATTTCATATGCATCTGAATTGCTGATAGCAGCAAAAGTCAATGAAGCGCTCTACATTTGAGCAAAGGAATGTACACTATTCCAAAGTAAAAGGTAAATGAGTCATGTTTACTAAAATTTGACACCAGTATTGTATCAGTAAATTTTGTACATTTGGAGAAAGTATAGCTTATGAAATGTTCACAGTGATTTCTTGTATCAACTGGTGGATGTAAAGGAGTTGTTACACTCAACCTTACCCAATATGTCTTCTTGAGTTCTGCTTGATATACATAATATTTAATATATTAATCCATATAAGATATTCAAAGTTTCATAAAATCTTGCTCGACACTGCCTCAATTGACAATGCTTTATGCCTCTTTTAAGTTGGACCCTTATCAGTATTACTGACATCGTCTTTCTGTTCATCTACATAATTTATATTAACTGGCTAATGTTTTGATATGTATTTATATAATTACTAAAGTATATGACAACTGTCCTATGTATTTATATAATTACTAAAGTATATGACAACTGTCCTATGCATTTATATAATTACTAAAGTATATGACAACTGTTCTATGTAAATACATCTAGAGAAAAATCATAACACTAGTAATGGACTTCAAATTCACAAGTTTATTCCCTTTTTAAGAGCTTCCATGCTGGAATATGATGATTATTTTAAGCAGACAAAATTTGGCATATAAAATTATTAATTACTGTCTATACTCGCGTATAAGCCGATACCAACTGCAAACTGCACAGACCCAGATCTGCCATCTCATAATGCAATGGTAGATCTAGGTCTATGTAGTCTGTAAGGACTAATCAATAGAACAAACAACACAGATCCTGATCTGCCAGTGCACTATGCAACAGTAGATCAGGATCTATATTGTTTGCATTTGGACTCAGCTTATACGTGAGCATATACGGTACCTGATACAGTTAGAACATATACCAGTTCATCTGCCAACACATTACACTATCTACACAGCTACTTCGGTCAACATGGTAATACATGCTAAGGTCACCATCAATACCATATTACACTCGATATAGTAATACAACCTAAGGTCGCCATCAATACCACAATACAGTCAATATGGTAATACATGCTAAGGTCACCATCAATACCATATTACACTTGATATAGTAATACAACCTAAGGTCACAATCAATACCACATTACAGTCAATATGGTAATACATGCTAAGGTCACCATCAATACCACATTACAGATAAGACTGCAGCATATTCATATTTCACTAGAACAGCATAGACTTTGATCTGCCAACAAATTACATTACTGCAGATCAGGGTTTACATGTTTGCAGTAGAAAATGTTTTCTACACTACCTTGGTGGTGGTGCCAAACATATCATCTTCCTCATCATCATCTTTCTCCCCAAACAGATCAGGTGCAGCTGTTCTAGACTGTGGTGTGTGAGCAAGTTTCTGAAACACACAACAAAACAACAAAAATGTAGAAATTGTGGATAGTACTTGAATGACCATTTCATTTTATATTTATGGAAAAATGTCCAAAATTTTAATAATCTGAATAAGGTGTTTCTCAAAACATAAATCCACTTGCCAAGTCATACTTTTCTTTGTAAATTCACATTAGGCAAACATACATGTCAACAGATATGGAGCTGGTTACAAACTTCTAAAACTTCAAAAATAATTCAAATGTGAAAATAGGTTACAGTGAGCTATTATTGGTATGGTTGAGTAACTCTTCCTCAGATGCATTTGCATACCATGCATTCACACAGAAGGGTCTTATGAATGAAATTCTAAAAAATGTCACTTACACAAGCAGGAAATGAAGGTCACAGTCACCTACATTTGGTATAGTTAAGTTACTCCTTTTTAGATGCCTCCACATACCACTTTTAATAAGTGTTAGGTAAATCATGGTTCAAGATATGGAGGGTGTTAACTGGTTAGTTGCTTAGTTTTTAATGGCTCATTACTGGTTTTATGATGATGAGAAAATAGAATGTGCCTTTCCTAAGGAAACACCAAGGCAGCCGAGTTGAGCTGGTCTGGGAGGGTAATGAATCAGTCAACCTTATTAAAGCAGATAAATAGTTTATAGCGACATGCATTTGGCATGGTTACGTTACTTGTTAAGATGCATCCACATACCAATTTTGATGAGTGTAGGGAAAAAGGCTCCATGATATGGGGAGTCACATTACAAACAAACATCTAAAATACAAGTCACTCAAGCATGAAAGTAAGGGCAGATTGACCTACTGTTAGTATAACTTATTTACTCTTCCTGATATGCAGCCACATCCAAGTTTTTGTGACAGTATGTTAAACTGGGTCCAAGATGTGGAGGTTATTATGAGTAAACACCTAACAATGCAAATTACTGTTGACAGTGAAAAATATATCACAGTGACCTACTTTTGATATGATTGAGTTAATGTTGCTAAGAATCATCTGGATACCAATTCTTCTGAGTATATGTGAAATAACATCCAAGATGTGGAGATTTGTATGAATGTGTACAGGGTTCGAAATTAGTGGTAGTCCTTTAGCCTGAGGTTTAGTAAATTTCCTGTTGGACTAGTAGTTTATACAATTGTAATAGTCTGATGGCTCGTAAAGTTTCAGTTGTCACCAGTCAGAGTTTATTTATGCTATCATACATAATTTTAAAAAAAGACTGAATGATTGGATGATGTCCAAGTTATCTTGGAGCTAATCACATAAATCCCCAAGATTCAATTACTCTCCTAGAGGGTTAGAACAAATGATTTTACAAGTTGTATTTCAAAATGAGGCTGCATAAATCTTAACCAGTTTTGTTAGATTTATAAGGTAAATTTGTATGTCAAATACTGTTAGTCCAAGTTTCATCTTTTTTACAGTTAATTTCAACAGAATCAGTCAGTTTTTCTTGTGAACTTGTACTTATATTTTCTTGTGAACTTGTACTTATATTGTCAAGTAACCTTGGTGGTTTTTGTTTGAACTTGTACTTATATTTTCAAGTAACCTTGGTGGTTTTCTAAAGCAAGATTTGTACTTTTGGAATTATGAATGATTGTGATATTTAATAAATAAAAGTGTTATTAATCTACATAAATCTCTGACATTGTTTTGTGGAAGGACTCATGAAGATTCAGCAGGACTAGTCAATTTCTCAAGCTACTAGTCCTTCTGGCTATAAGAAAATTTTTCTTAAACTCTAGGTCTGGTGTAATGAACAAATCAATAAAGAAAAAAAAGAATCAGAAACAAAGGAGCAAGATGCTACTAAATTCTTTCTTAACTCTGTCAGCCAGGAGACAATTCAAATAAAACCTGTCTTGTGAAACCACCCTGTCTTATGGAATCATCCATTCTACCAACATAAATGGTCTCTCAAGACAGGTAGTCTATTTATTAAAGAAGGTTATTGCTCTGCATTAAAAAAAGAACCTATAAATTAAGAATCAGGCCTCTGAAGACAGCTGGGCTCAAATAGCAATGATCTTTTCAAGTCAGATTTTATTGTGTTCAAAATGATTCATCACACCATGTGAAATGAAAGCAACATTAACATTCTGTTCAATAATGCAAAAAGAATTGCAACGATCAATAATCTTGCCATTTTGATACACAAACTGACACAAGAGGTGGAGAATCACTTTAAAACAAAAGTTACCTATACAATTTACTGTTAATCTTCAACAATCATGAATAATTATTAATTTGCCTCCTTATTTTTTTATGTGCTTCAAAATGTATGGGATCATAGTTTGTATATCATGCTATGTAATGATATGTGCTATAGGCATATCATTTCATCCCTAATAATTTCAAAAAAGAACTTGTTAATTGCCTTAGCAGCAGTAACAGTGTGAAATTTGAAGTATTAAAAGACTCTGATTGGCATCTATCCTGTCAGTAGCAAAGTAACAAAATGTAGATCATATCGATGTAGATACACTCTATATCATTCTCACCCACCAGACAAACTGATCTGTGTGAAAAAGTATAGCTAAGATTTCAGATAATGTTAATTAATTACTTTTGGGGGTATACATTTTTGTGGTTTTGCAAAAACATGACGTTTTCATTGGAACTTATATTCGAGGGTTGGGGAAGTGGTCCTATTTGCCATGGAATAATCACTGTCCACTTTGTTGAGGGTTGGGGAAGTGGTCCTATTTGCATGGAATAATCACGTTCACTTTGTTGAGGGTTGGGGAAGTGGTCCTATTTGCCATGGAATAATCACTGTCCACTTTGTTGAGGGTTGGGGAAGTGGTCCTATTTGCATGGAATAATCGTTGTTCACTTTGTTGAGGGCTGATGAAGTGGTCCTATTTGCATGGAATAATCACTGTTCACTTTGTTGAGGGTTGGGGAAGTGGTACTATTTGCCATGGAATAATCACTGTTCACTTTGTTGCGGGTTGGGGGAAGTGGTCCTATCTGCAGGGAATAATCACTGTTCACTTTGTTAAGGGTTGGGGAAGTGGTCCTATTTGCCATGGAATAATCACTGTTCACTTTGTCTTTAAATCTGTAGTTGTTAGTGATTACAAACTCTATGAAAATTGGTACCCAACAAAAAATAGTGAAAGAAAACCCTAAATGATGCAAATCTGATCCCAACTCAGAAAACTGAACCTTCAAGAATGAAATCACTATGAAATGACAAGACCTAAGCTTGTGACGGTATGAAATGACAAGACCTAAGCTTGTGACGGTATGAAATGACAAGACCTAAGCTTGTGACGGTATGAAATGACAAGACCTAAGCTTGTGACGGTATGAAATGACAAAACCTAAGCTTGTGATGGTATGAAATGACAAGACCTAAGCTTGTGACGGTATGAAATGACAAGACCTAAGCTTGTGACGGTATGAAATGACAAGACCTAAGCTTGTGATGCTATGAAATGACAAGACCTAAGCTTGTGACACTATGAAATGACAATACCTAAGCTTGTGACACTATGAAATGACAAGACCTAAGCTTGTGACACTATGAAATGACAAGACCTAAGTTTGTGACACTATGAAATGACAAGACCTAAGCTTGTGACACTATGAAATGACAAGACCTAAGCTTGTGACAGTCCCTTTAACCTCAGCTGCCTGAATTTTCAGCCCAGATAAATAAATCCTAATTTAATGCTACTGCACAGTAAGTTGTTTCTGATGATGTTTTCTGGTCATGCTACATCTGTGATCAATTTAATATTAATTAATAAACATGAGGTAGAAATGGGCCTGATATTGCTGAATTGGTAGTTGACATGTCACCTTGTGAATGCAAATTAGACATGTACTGAAACTGGAAATAAAAGCTTGGAACACATAGTTGCTACACTGTCTATTAATTTGTCATTTATCTTCTTTCCTAGACCATATATGTAGGCATAAATAAAACAAATCATTTATACAACCAGCATTATCCCCTGGATCTTTGAATGCCCCTGAGAATTAGCTCATCCATAACTCAGAAACTGCTGATATCCCAACCATTCAAGTGCATACACTTGCTTGGCATTAGAAGGTCAGTTAATCTGTGCAGTCCATATTGAGTCCCACCAGTCAAGTTATACCTTGGAAACCATTAAGATCCTCACCCAACGGAGCTGTGGTGGCTGATTGTGGGTTTGATTCCCAATCACCCTGGATCCTCATTAAGATACGTTGATCTTGCTCACAATCAAACTCATCGGATACCTTGATGATACAAGCCTGCACATTTTTTTTATGATACTAATCAAAACTGATCAAAATCATATCAGAAATATGACCTCTAGAGTGTTCACAAGCTCAACCAATCCGATGCAAGATCACCTCATTAATGTGTGGATGTCACTCATAACTGAATTCATCTGAGGTCTTGATGATATAAGCTTACATACCAAATCCATCAAAATATGATAAGAAATATGGCCTCCATAATGTGCACAAGCTCAGCCAATCAGCTACAAGATCACCTCATTACTATGCATGTTTGCCACTCATAATCGAACTCATTCAATGTTTTGATGATATATGCTTACATACCAAAAATCAGATCAGAAATATGACCTCTAAAGTACTCACACACTCAGGCAAACCAAAGCAAGATCACCTCATTAGTTTCCTAGGATGTTGCTCATAATCCAACTCACCTGAGATCAAGATGATACAAGCTTACATACTAAATCTGATCAGAAATACAGACTCTAGAAATATGGTCTCGATAATACAAGCTTACATACCAAATCTGATAAAAATCTTATCAGAAATATGGTCTCTATGGTTGGTCGTAACTTGGAAACCACTGAGATCCTCACCCAAGGGAGCTGTGGAGGCTCAGTAGGTAAGGTGTTGGTCTCACCATAATGTTGCGTTCAATTCCCACCATCTGATCAGCCTTGATCCCCATTAATATCCCCATTAATATGCATGGATCGCATTCACAATCAAACTCATCTGTAACCTTCATGATACAAGCTTATATACCAAATGTGATCAAAATCTTATCATAAATACAGACTCCAGAATGTTCACAAATCACAGCCAATCAGATCCAAAATAACCTCATTAATAAGCATGGATGTCACTCATAATCAAAATTCATATGAGATCTTGATGATATATGCTTACACACCAAATCTTATAAAAATCTGATAAAAAATTTAGCCTCTCGAGTGTTTGCAAGCTCAGCCAATTAGATGCAAAATTACTTCATTAATATATGTAGACTTTGCTTATAACTGAACTTATTTGAGGTTTTGATGATATAAGCTTAAATATCAAATCTGATCAAAATTGGAAGCCTATAGATTTTCACCAAAATGCCCAATGAACAAAAAGTCAAACACAAGCCCACTGGGTCTTTGACCAGGTGAGCTAAAAAAAAAAAAAAAATGTCAAACAAACACCAGTGCGAAAAAGTAAAACATCACAGAAAACAATGAAGCATCCGAACAACAAAATTTTGGCACCACTCAAAAATTGCTACACATGTTAAATACCTAGAGTTCTGCAATGCTCTGCAAATGTATCAAAAATCTGAATCTCTGATCAGCAATGGCCACAACAATCATGGACTTTGGGGTAAAAAAAAAAGAAATTACTCTTGTGGTGTGCTTTTTAAAAACATTTTAAGGCATAGTAAAAAATGAAAATAACTAATGTTTATCTTGATATGTTTAACATTTATTGTGTATGCATCAACCACATCATCATTACAGTATAACCTGGATGCATCAACCACATTATCAGTACAGTATAACTTGTATGCATCAACCATATTATCAGTACAGTATAACCTGTATGCATCAACCACATCATCAGTACAGTATAACCTGTATGCATCAACCACATTATCAGTACAGTATAACTTGTATGCATCAACCACATCATCAGTACAGTATAACTTGTATGCATCAACCACATTATCAGTACAGTATAACCTGTATGCATCAACCACATCATCAGTACAGTATAACTTGTATGCATCAACCACATTATCAGTACAGTCTAACTTGTATGCATCAACCACATCATCAGTACAGTATAACTTGTATGCATCAACCACATCATCAGTACAGTATAACTTGTATGCATCAACCACATTATCAGTACAGTATAACTTGTATGCATCAACCACATTATCAGTACAGTATAACTTGTATGCATCAACCACATTATCAGTACAGTATAACTTGTATGCATCAACCACATTATCAGTACAGTATAACTTGAATGCATCAACCACATCATCAGTACAGTATAACCTGTATGCATCAACCACATCATCAGTACAGTGTAACTTGTATGCATCAACCACATCATCAGTACAATATAACTTGAATGCATCAACCACATCATCAGTACAGTATAACTTGTATGCATCAACCACATCATCAGTACAGTATGACCTGTATGCATCAACCACATTATCAGTACAGTATAACTTGGATGTTGTATTGTATCAGGTCTCGATAACTGCTTCCCTAAACCCTGATGTAAACTAAACCATTTCAGCCTAATTTGAATTGTCTAGGGCAATGTAATAAAGTATTCATATTAAGTTACTTTACTACTAATAATATACTAACAAATATTACCAAGCTACTTTACTACTAATAATACACTCACAAACCATATCAAGTTACTTTACTGCAAAAAATATACTCACAAATATTACCAAGTTACTTTAATACTAATAATACACTCAAAAATATTACCAAGTTACTTTAATACTAAAAATACACTCACATATATTATCAAGTTTCTTAATTTATAATTTACTGATTAATAAAACAAAAAAATACTTTACAAACTGCAGACTGAAAATGTTTGTTTGAGTTTTCCTTGTTTTTTCAAGTTTTCAGACAAAACAAGGGTTCATGCTGGGATTGTGTCAGTCACTTGGTTGAAATTGAATATCTGATGGATTGATATCTTGAGTTATCAAAGCGTGAGTGTATATCTGATGGATTGATATCTTGAGTTATAAAAGCATGACTGTATATCTGTATAATAACTTACAGCAGGAGTTACTTGCTCCTTGGGTTTAGCAGCTGATGGCCCCTTTTGACCTCCAAACAGATCCACTGCTGGTGACTCTTCCTGGTCCTGGAAAAATCCCTCCTCGTCAAAGAGGTTCCTCCCTGATTTACTCCTAGGTTTGCTCTGAAGGGTACAAACCATGCACATATACAGTATTGTTAATATATAAGTACTGTATACTCTGATTTACTCCTGGGCTTGCTCAAAAGGATACAAAACATTTACATATTCAGTGTTCTTAATATCTAAGTACTGCAAGGGCTTGCTCTGATGGATACAACACAAGTATATATACAGGATTCTTAATATTCAAGTACTTTAAATAAAAATGTTAGCAAGCAATTTTGCACTACAATTTTATGCTTGCCAAAATTATATGATAAAGATGTATTACTTGTATGACAGAAATGCCAACATTTTCCTAGAAGGACAGTACTGAAAGTTTATAACAGTCTGTGGATAAATATCAGAACCCACTATTTTATAAGCACCATGTCAATTCAAAAATGTTATGCCAATAAGTGAAAAGATGGAATTGTGGCTGTTACTTTAAGGAAATGCTCTGATTTGTGTATTGTCCATTATTTTTTTATAACATCCCTCAATTCTTGTTGCAATTCGTGTTATGTGTTGTTTTATAGTGTGTTATGTTGGAATCAAACAATTACGATACTTTATTTTGTCTGTGCTGTGTTGTGATAACATATCATACAAGCACATATCTCTTTTAATAGGCAGGGTAACAATACCATGAAAAATGAATACTATAAACATCAGTAATTTGCAAAATGTCATGTAACCAATATGATTACATTAAAGAATTGCTAAATTTGAATCATGCTAAAATATTGTCATTTACATTATAACATGTATAAATGGAAAACAAGGGACAGACATGTAAATGCTGTAAGGTAGATACATAATAGATAACATTAATGAACACACAGATAAGCAGCAATTATTTTCAGGAAAAGATATGTTTAAAATATACAAATAGCTTCACCAATTATATGTGATACCACCATAACAAAAATATAATTTTTTTCAAATGATATGGAAAGTGTAAGAATAAAACAACAACAAAAAAATACAAGAAAAATAATGTTACATTAAGCATTTAATGTCATGATTCAATTTAGCATCTAATCAAGATTTTGGACAGATTTGCTAATGTTAATAACCCCAAAACTAGAAATATATTGTAAAACTTAAAAGATAAAAAGACATGGTAGATTAATTCTTTATCTTGATTCTAATTTTGTGGAGAAGGAAATATGGAGTAAACTGGCTACTGACAGCATGCCAGTTCTCATCAGCAACCAGTTCTCATAACAACTCTCAAAAAACATATATTTGAAATGTAAATTAATTTTTGCATTTTCCAAGCTTTCAGTAGCTTACAATCCACATTTGAAGAGCAATAATCAACAAAAACTTGTAAAGCTTACACATATATTCAGAAAGTGGACCTGAAACTACAATGTTTACGTTGCCCTTTGGGAAGCACATGCTGAATTTGTAATAGGAAACCAATAGTGGGAAATAATAAAGAACAATTAATTTATTGCACGCTCATGTTGTAATTACATGCAATTAGGAATTAAATTAGTGATAAGTTACATGTAGCAAATGCATTTATTTGATGGATAACATAGATTTATCAATATTTTGAGTTCAAACAGTTTGGAAAAATTTGGACAGCCCTTGATGAAAGTTACAATGTATTCTCTGGATTGAGAGTGCACCTTGACATAATTATCACTACCAAGCTAGCAAGTTATAAAAATATAAAAAATAATGCACTAACTGAAATAAAACAAATCATTGTAATTTAATATATTACAGCACTGTAATGGTGGATGATGAGAAATGTTTCAGAAGATGAATTCATCAGTTCCACCTAAGCTGTTGTTAAAAATGGCTGAAATTACAAGATATTTGCAATATAACGATTTAGGTGATACTTGGTTGGAATAAGAATGTACACTAAATTTTATCTGTAAGAAGTGAAAAAATTCTGAAAGCTGATTTTGAAAAATTAAATAAGTTTTGTATTAATAAAGAGAACTGGTAAGATGCCAGTAGAATAGCTGACAAATTTGCAAATAGGCAAAGGATATGAGACTTGTCTCGGAATGAAGGTCTGATCATTCATTTAAACTCTTAAATTACAATCAAATAACTTTATTCAAGATTTTTGGAAATTTAGCTAAAGTCTTTTTAAATGATCAAGACTATTTTATAATTTTTTAAAATAAAAAGAACAGAATAAATGAACAATATGCATTACCCATTTATAATTTTAAAGCTCTCAGCATTTGAAACTTTCTATTGTGAAATTTAATACAAACCGGGTCTGGTTGTGCAGCAGGTTTGATTGATATTGGTTTTCCTCCAAATAGGTCACCTTTACTCTCCTCATCCCCATTATCTCCAAATAAAGATATTGTGGGGGCAGGTGCAGCCTTTGCTGGGGTCTTTTTCTCTTGTTCAGTCTTCTGTATGATAAAATAATACAGTAGTAACTTGTAGAATCTAAACCTGTATGATAAAATAATACAGTAGTAACTTGCAGTATCTACACCTGTATGATAAAATAATACAGTAGTAACTTACAGTATCTACACCTGTATGATAAAATAATACAGTAGTAACTTGTAGAATCTACACCTGTATGATAAAATAATACAGTTGTAACTTGCAGTATCTACACCTGTATGATAAAATAATACAGTAGTAACTTGTAGAATCTACACCTGTATGATAAAATAATACAGTTGTAACTTGTAGAATCTACACCTGTATGATAAAATAATACAGTAGTAACTTGTAGAATCTACACCTGTGTGATAAAATAATACAGTTGTAACTTGTAGAATCTACACCTGTATGATAAAATAATATAGTAGTAACTTGCAGTATCTACACCTGTATGATAAAATAATATAGTAGTAACTTGCAGTATCTACACCTGTGTGATAAAATAATACAGTTGTAACTTGTAGAATCTACACCTGTATGATAAAATAATACAGTTGTAACTTGTAGAATCTACACCTGTATGATAAAATAATATAGTAGTAACTTGCAGTATCTACACCTGTATGATAAAATAATATAGTAGTAACTTGCAGTATCTACACCTGTGTGATAAAATAATACAGTTGTAACTTGTAGAATCTACACCTGTATGATAAAATAATACAGTAGTAACTTGTAGAATCTACACCTGTATGATAAAATAATACAGTAGTAACTTGCAGTATCTACACCTGTATGATAAAATAATACAGTAGTAACTTGTAGAATCTACACCTGTATGATAAAATAATACAGTAGTAACTTGCAGTATCTACACCTGTATGATAAAATAATACAGTAGTAACTTGCAGTATCTACACCTGTATGATAAAATAATACAGTAGTAACTTGCAGTATCTACACCTGTGTGATAAAATAATCCAGTAGTAACTTACAGAATCCACACTATATTTCTCCATATTATAAAAATTTCTACATGAAGTTTATTTCAGTTCTTTTAGTTTCTTAATACTTAGGAATGCAAACATTATTTGTAAACAACTTTGAAATGTGTTTAAACAACAAACTCTCCTGTCATCCCCACTTTTGCAATATATGAATAACCTAACCTCAAATCAAATCCTAAGGTGTGATGGGCAGATGGATGGAGAGACAAATAGATGCATAAGGGTTAGAATGTATGTCCTTTTCACATTTGTCATGAGGCATAAAATGTACAAGAGTATAACGAGTGAGCTATAATGAAGTGGATCAAGATGTAGGTCTGCTTCTTAACTGCTGACAAATTCCTTAAATTAACTGTTACTAATAACAAACAACTAAACAATAAAAACAAAAGTACAGTGAATGGCATATTATACACCTGCCCCATGTTTAACAGTCCTCAATGTAGATAATGGAAAAAAATGTGTACATAAACCACTTTTCTTATTTTCATCAGTGACCTTGACCTTTGATCTTTTGACCCCAAAATCAATGGGGTTCTTCCTTACCCTAAGTGCAAGCCACCTACAAAGTCTGGTAACCTTAGATGATGGAAAACACAAGTTTTTGTGTGGAAACCTTTTGTCTTTTTTTTAGAGTGACCTTGCCCTTTGACCTTTTAATGCTGAAAACTACAGAGTTCTTCCTTACCCCAGGTGTAAACCATCCACAAAGTTTCATAACTGAAGATGGTGTAGAACTCAATTATTTTGTACAAACCATTTATCTTTTTTTGAGTCACAGTGACCTTTTTACCTTTGACCCCAAAATCAATAGGCTTCTTCCTTACACAAAGTGCAAGTCATCTACAAAGTATGACCCAGATCTGTGCTGTAACTGTAGAACTAATGTTCTTGTGTGGAAATCATTTTCATTCCTTCAGTGACAGTAACCTTGACCTTTGACATTATGACACCCTAATCAATAGGGTTCTTCTTTACCACAAATGCAAGCATCCACAAAATTTGGTAACTGTAGATGGTGGAGCACATGAGTTATTGTGCAGAAATAAAATTGGTAACATATGGATGGTTGGACAACATCACAACATAATACATTCCACCTAATGCCAGGTATATAAAAAACTACTTTTAACATTCAGGATTTCACTATTTTCCTGAAAAAATAAAACTGGCATCCAAAAAACAAATTTAAATGGGTTACTGTCCCAGTAAAAACTATTTATCAATCTTAAGAATTCCTAATTTTAACAATAAACTCCATAATTTTTTTCCAAACTGGTATTTTCTTTCTCTAAAATTATCAGCTCAGAACCCTGTCTGTTCCCAGTCGCCCTTAAACAATCCCTAATACAACCCGAAACAATATACATTTTTATCAAAGAACAAAGAAACTTTTGGAGTAAATTAACTTTTAAATGGGGTTTTGAAACTCAAAATGCAGTGTCTCAGCCAGGTTTGAGAAAAAAGGGACCAAATATCCCTCTTCATTTGAAAAAGAATGTTGCTGGTGTAATCATAATGGGCCAACCTCATAATGAAATGAGATATAATTTACATTTTTATCGCTTTCATGGTCTAAGAGTGCTACTGGGGTAAAGTAAACAGTTATTTGTCATTTCCTATCTACCCTTGGTGAAACTTTGCTTCCTTTACAAATGCAAATGGCACTACATCAAGGTCGTCTTTTAGTTAAAGATGTTAATAAAACAGGACAGGAAATTACCTTTATACATTACCTGAATTTGTTTCATATTTTCATCAAGGCTAGTACAATTCAGTAGCATGCCACGCCTGTTCTCAAACAAGAAATATTATGGGATATACCAAGTGCACATGATTATTTCTGGTTAATCCCAAGTTTGCCACATATGAGATTAGGTGAATGGGGGAAAACACACAGCCTGGTATATAAACCAGTGCAATAGGAAAAGATCCCTTCATTTCATAGAAACAAACACTGAGCAAATTTGACATTTAATGATCAATTTACACATCTGTATCAGATTAAATGTAATAAATGGACCTTGATCAATTTAATTGCACCACTTTTGCTACATTGAATATCTTTCTTTGTGAGACTTGGTGTCTATTTTGTGTGCAAATTCCGCAATGGCGCATCTTGGCTGAAACACTTAAAATGTTTAATAACTGTCACATTTATCAAATTTTAAAAATTCAGTTACTTCTTAAAAGTTCAAAATTATGAATTTTTTTATTTCTCTAAATTAATCTTTGTTTTATAATTCTAAACAAATTACATACTATAGCTCAAAGGGATCCATAAATAATCCATAAACTTGTAGTTAATATGCGTTCAAAAAAAAAATCATTTTTACCTGTTCCTCCTTTTTCTTCCCCAATGTATCAAAACTATCTGGCAACAGGGACACTCCTCCAGTAGACTTTTTGGGACTGAAACAAAATTTGGAATAGTGTTGACCAGTACTTTATCAATAGAAGTTTTTCTCAACAACATCGATACTGTCTCTGATTCAACAAAAAATTCTTCCATTCATTGACAAACATTTTCCCTAAAGGGATGATTGAGACTATTCCATTGAAATCTGCATGTAGATGCAATGGGGGGAGTGGGAGAGATACCACCTTTAAGTAGGTGTACCACCGACAGAAAAAAAATGAAATTATAGAGAAAAATAAGGTAGAACTCCACCATTACACAAAAAATAAAAAAAAAAAAAAGGCCCCCCCCCCCCCCAGTACAGTTATAGATTAATATGGAACAGCTCTAAATATTTATCAATAGCAGTGTGTGCATTACATCCTAAACACGGATAACATTTTCGGGGAAAAAATTACAATATATGAAATTTGGTTTATATGGAAATTATAAATCAGACACAATTATCAAAATCAGCACAGGTTTAACCTTAAATTACTACAAGTGGGTATAATTTTAAAAAAAGGGAAGCAAATGGCATAAAACCTTGTTCTGCATTGCAATTAGTATGACATCTTACCTCCCTTTTGGTTTTGCAGCTGTAACAGCAAACAAATCATCTTCTTCTTCTTCTTCTTCATGAAACAAGCTTGCAGTTCCAGTTTTACTGGACCCTGCCTGGGTCTTGCTGGATTCTGCTTTGGACATGACTGGTTTACTTTTGCTCATACCACTAAACAGGTCTTCCTCTGCTTCACCATCTCCAAAGAGTGATGCCGTTGGCTTGGTCTTGCTTTGTGTAATACTGAAGCGACATGAAAGGCTTGCATAAAAATTCAGCTTTAATTGTTCATCACCAGAAGATACAGCTATAATAGAGATAATGAGTCATGCAAATAAATGAATGGCATGAGGAATACTTTACCATTCTAGAATTCATTCCATTGGAATCTTAGTAAATTGAAGAGGTCATACAATTTTGAGGCTGTTTTCAGTTTGAGATTTTATGGCAACTAATCATCAAGACTTTACATCATCTGAATTATCATCTTTTTTTATTCTCTGAAAGTGAAAAATCAATCTCAAACTCAAGCTCAGTGTTGTAGGATTCACAGGCCTGGTAACAAAATGAAATGATGGAAAGTTTATAGTCTCATTTACACTTTATGTTACTGCTTTTTATTTCTCACATGAACATAATCTCTGACTTTCTGGTCTGTTAGATAGTTGTTGACTCTTGAAGAAATTGTAATAAAGATGGAGGTACATGAAAACTTCAAAGCATGTCATCTAAATCAATCAGTTGGACATCAGTACTGTGCTCTGTAAGATAAATACTATGCAATGGCAGATAATTACAGTATAACTGTAAGATAAATACTATGCAATGGCAGATAATTACAGTATAACTGTAAGATAAATACTATGCAATGGCAGATAATTACAGTATAACTGTAAGATAAATACTATGCAATGGCAGATAATTACAGTATAACTGTAAGATAAAATCTATGCAATGGCAGATAATTACAGTATAACTGTAAGATAAATTCTATGCAATGGCAGATAATTACAGTATAACTGTAAGATAAATACTATGCAATGGCAGATAATTACAGTATAACTGTAAGATAAATTCTATGCAATGGCAGATAATTACAGTATAACTGTAAGATAAATTCTATGCAATGGCAGATAATTACAGTATAACTGTAAGATAAATTCTATGCAATGGCAGATAATTACAGTATAACTGCTGCATTCAGGTGCAACATGTCCTTAAAGGCCTGTGCTACATTTTGGCAACAAGACAAGGTGTTAGTGGCTAAAATCCTATCCAATTATTCAATCAAAAATAGAATATAATAAGTCATGACATACTGCATATTAGGTTATTTCTACTATTTGATAAATGATGGTTTGAATAAAATTTACAATTAAGACTGTCTACTACAAAGTTTTACCCATGCATAATGTATACCCAACTCCAAACAACATACATCCTGACCTGTCCATGTATGCTGCACAACAAATCAGGATCCATGCTAATTGCATAATGTGTGACCAAATGACTATACTTTTGTGGTAAAACTGGCAAATCATGCTTACATCATATGAAAGATCTAACCAAGAGGAAATTTTTAGAACGAAGAAAATATGCTGCACAGCTTGTTTTTGAAAATAATTCTCTTATAGGTTCTGACTATAAAAATCTGTCACAGTGAGATCTCCCCGTTTACACCCAGTAGTACCTGTACAGCAACAGCAATAAAATGATAATGGTTTTAGATTAAAACCTACTATTGTGTACCCCCATATAAAGGCTTCTTCTGAAAAATTATGTTAATTATTTCTGGTAATTATTTTCAGCCAATCAGCAACCTTTATTCTTTTAAATATGGTATTTAATATACCACAACACATAGGCTGGTTCCATAACTCATAAGATAATTAGTTGCCTGTGACCATTATGCAACAAAAAGATGTTTATGATCTGCCAGGTCATTATATAACAGTAGATCACTGTCTATGCTATTCACTGTATGCTGATCTGCCAGGTCATTATATAACAGTAGATCACTGTCTATGCTATTCACTGTATGCTGATCTGCCAGGTCATTATATAACAGTAGATCACTGTCTATGCTATTCACTGTATGCTGATCTGCCATGTCATTATGCAACAGCTGATCTGTGTCTATGCTATTCACTGTATGCTGATCTGCCAGGTCATTATGCAACAGCTGATCTGTGTCTATGCTATTCACTGTATGCTGATCTGCCAGGTCATTATGTAAGAGTAGATCAGTGTCTATGCTATTCACTGTATGCTGATCTGCCATGTTATTATGCAACAGCTGATCTGTGTCTATGCTATTCACTGTATGCTGATCTGCCAGGTCATTATGTAACAGTAGATCAGTGTCTATGCTATTCACTGTATGCTGATCTGCCATGTTATTATGCAACAGCTGATCTGTGTCTATGCTATTCACTGTATGCTGGTATGCCAGGTTATTATTCAAAAGTAGATCAGTGTCCAGGGCTGAGCAAATCCCATAGCCCGACGTCTCGGACTAGTCATTTTTGAAGTCGGGCAAGTAAAATTTTCCAAGTCGCTAGTCCGGGACAAGTGCTTTTTAAAAAAGTCGGGCTAGTCCTTATTTTCGAGCTTTAATCACTATATCTACCTCTATTTGGCCAATCATGCCCTCCGGTCTTACTGAATACTTGATTCTACCCCTCTTCGTTTATACATTTACATCCTGTTACCACTTGACTGCATATTGGGCTAAGCGACCAAATTATCGGCAAATCAAAACACATCAAACAAAAGAAAGCCAGTATGATCAATTAGTGTTTTAAGTGGCTTTGTTGCATTGAGTTTACTCAAGCCAGATTATCACGAGCGGCTCACTATGATTTTAATCCAGCGAGTCAGTGTAATTAAATTAATGAAAGATACTTTACCGACATCAGTGATGGTTTCTTTTATGAACTGATTAAATGACAGTAATGATTCTTTAATTTTTAATTGATTATACAGATGATTAACTTCCACGTGCGATATTGCATTTGAAGCGAAACAATTACGCTAATTAATGAGCTGTCTCTGTTCGTATTTAAAAGAGAAAATGTATGTTATGATCACTTTAGAAGTAGTTGTCAAGCAAGCTGAAAGTTACTCTGTGGATAAAATGAGTTTGCTAAATTATTTTCGCAAGGAAGGTAATAACGGCGATTCGGAGAAAGAAAATTTGTTTGAAAGTGGAGGGATAAAACGTAAGACTGATACTGAGTGTGCGGTAGCTATTTCGCCAAAGAGACATAAGCAACAATCTGTGGTGGCAAAAAATGTCAAATATGACACTACTAAGAGACAGAGAAATTTTCAGCCGCATTGGGTTGATTGTTATCCCTGGCTTGAATGTATTGACTCGGAAGGAAAGATGTTTTGCAGTTAATGCAAACAATATCCAAAACTGGCACAGGTTGGAAATTCACCCAGTGTATTTGTCAGTGGAAGTGACAATTTCAGGATTTAACCAATCAAGTCTCATGACATGTCTGGACCCCACAAGGCCTGTGTAGCACAATATATGCATGACACTAGCCAGCATGTGCAGAAAATCAGTGAAGTCAGATTTGCCGACACTCCACTAGGAAAGGCCCTTTCAAAACTAAATGAGACTGAAATGAGAGCTCTCTTTAACACAGCCTACACCCTAGCCCGTTATGGAAAACCATTTTCCGATATGGAAGAACCTTTGAGATGCTTTAGAGCATTTGACTACAGGCACTTTCCTCATGAGAGAGCAGCTCTGATGAAATATGCAGGTTCTTCTTAATCATCTTGAAGTGATTTTCAAACAGGAAGACCATCATGCCATTCATGAGCAGTATCTGGAGTTCAAAGCAAAGATGAGGGCATACAAGTAGTCACCGGATCCACCTGCTGAAATTCTTGGAACACTCTTAGTAAATACTCCACCTAGTCCCAGTCAATTATGCAAACTATTAGAAATCATGTTTGTTATAAGCTCATCCACTGCTGAGTGTGAACGAGGATTTAGTTCAATGAACTTAATCAAGACTTCTTTAAGGAATTCCTTTAACCAAAAGAGTTTACAATTGCTAATGAACATTTCCGCAAATGGACCAGAGCTTGAGGACTTCAACCCAGATACAGCTATCAACTGCTGGCTTAGTGCTGGTGCAGGTGGCATACATATACACGGACATTTTTTCAAATCCATCAGCTAAAACATATATAAATGAACCTGAAGAAGCCAAATGTATAACAACCAATGTTTTTGAAAAATTAAATTCTTTTAAGAAATAATTATGTTGTATATTATTTCGTTTGTTTTTTCTATGGATTAAGTACATACATCTCATAAAATCTCGGCAAGTGATTACCATTTTTGGACCAGTGAAAAGTAAGGTGGGACTAGTGAAGAGTAAGGTGGGACTAGTGAATTTTGTGAAACCACTTGTCCTGGACTAGTGGTTAAAAAAAAAATTTGCTCAGTCCTGGTGTCTATTCTATTCACTGTATGCTGGTTTGCCATGTCATTATGCAACAGTACATCAGTAACTATTCTATTCACTGTATGCTGGTATGCCATGTCATTATGCAACAGTAGATCAGTGTCTATTCTATTCACTTTATGCTGATCTGCCATGTCATTATGCAACAGCTGATCTGTGTCTATGCTATTCATTGTATGCTATCTGCCATGTCATTATGCAACAGCTGATCTGTGTCTATGCTATTCACTGTATGCTGGTATGCCATGTCATTATGCAACAGCAGATCAGTGTATTCTATTCACTCCATGTTATCTGCCATGTCATTATGCAACAGCTGATCTGTGTCTATGCTATTCACTGTATGCTGATCTGCCATGTCATTATGTAACAGCAGATTGGTGTCTATGCTATTCACTGTATGATGTGCATTATACATTAGTAAATATTGTTTTTCTTGTTGTTTTCTTTCCGAACAAGAAGGCCAGGGCCAGCATGTCAAGTCCACAGTCAAATAATTGTTTCATGTCAAGTCCACAGTTAAATCATTGTTTCATGACAAGTCCACAGTCAAATCATTGTTTCATGACAAGTCCACAGTCAAATCATTGTTTCATGACAAGTCCACAGTCAAATCATTGTTTCAAAGGTCAATTACGGAGGTTTCTGTTTATACTTATTTTTTAACCTTCCATACCTTAAAACCCAATATTTCTTGATTCATAAATTTCTATGGCCTCATTTACGAATAATTGACTCTCACAAAAGTTGGCACAGGTATTACCTGCCCCTGATTATTACCTGCCCCTGATATCTATGCAAAAGTGAAATTTTACTAGAACATAGAACCCACTAACATTGAGATTATAGTATAGGGAATTTGCAAATGGTTAGGAAATAGTGATCTTATGAAAAGTGAAGAAATTGAATGCTACACCTATAGTCAATATAGTCATCAACAGATCAAGAGAAAAAAATGAAAATTGATGACAATTATTGGAAAGAATTACATAATACTATGCATTTAAAAGCTGAAGTGTGATCTCTGCATACTTTCGAACTTTTATATTATATCAGTACATTAGATTCCTATCTTCAGTCAACAATATCGACAATGACTGAAAATAAACTGCACTTCTTTAAAATGGTACATGGGGAACCCCACAGCCTTTAAATGTAATTCATTATATCACATAATAGAATTTCACCATGTTCTACTTGATATTTGCTGCTCTTACATCTCTGTCATATGAAGATATGTGTTTACAATTTTCAAATTTCTATTCCCTACGAAAGGATATGGCCTATTTTTCAACATTTTTCTTTTTTTCTCTATCTCTCCTTCTCTTTCTCACTCTCTGATTTACCCCTGATGTTTGCCTAATTTATATGTGAAAATCCTTTTCTTCATCGTTTAGAAGGATCTATGATGATCTGATTACTTGAAATATGCTTGGAAAAAAAAAACATTAGAATGAGCAATATGACCTTCTCAGAAAGCTCTTCATAATACTGGTTTGACAGAGTATAATTGGTAGATTCCTATTTTCTGCTTCTTGTTCATATTATGGCATTATTTTACACTCAATTAATAATGAAACTAATGTACACATTCAAGGAAAACAATATCCCTGTTTCTGTTTTTGGTTACAATTTGTGAACAAATACTATATCAAATCCATTATTTTTTACTTGATCTTACTGTGCAATCAATACACTTTTACATTAGTGGTTGGTAGGCTTGTTCGAGTATGTCACATAACAGCAACCCGAGCATTAGTCAAGGGAGGTAATGCAGTCAGCAATATTATGTACATTCTAATTCTTTATCATTTTAATGGTAAATTTCATGAAGTCAGCTGAGTACATTTTACCACAGATACAGGTTTTTAATCTACACATAATGTATTACAAAAAGCATGATAAATTCTCATTTGGAAGATTTCCTCCATAACCGACCTTGAATCCTTGAGACCTTGAACCAAGGTCAAATGCATGATTCATACAATAATCTTAGGACCAAATTTAAGAATTTTTCAATGACTTGTTATAATTCTTTTAAGGGCTTGCTTAAATTAACTTAACCACTTTTAAAGTCTAATTCTGAAACATCGTTTACTGTATTTATGTCAAGTCCTTCTTCCATCTTCCAAATTATAAAATACAGTGTTAAAGGTTTGTCTTAAAATATAAATATTAACATAAATACAATAATGGCACTGTCAACAAAAGTTACTGTAATTACTAATTTTCCAGTTGCATGTGTACTTTGTCAAATCACTGTACTGCATCTTCCAAGCTATGTCCAATCTCTACATTGTAATTCTTCAGGGATTCTACCATATCGTTTAATTTTTCTTCCAGATTATTTAATTCCTGTCTTTTCTTTACATCTTTTCCTAAGACAGTTTGACTGAATGGCAAATGTTAATTGCCCTGTAGCTTCTGTCTTCCCAGTGAGGCTGTCAGCTTTAACTGTGATTGCTTGGGAGGGCAAACTGGTCCATATATGGGTTTTGCTCCATCAGGAGGAGGAGGGTGTTTGTAGTTGAATTATATCATTTTTCTCAGAATCTGTCTTTAAAAAAGAAGTCACCAATGATTGTTCAGATGACTTCAAAGTTCTGGTGTATTTTACTTCTCATATGCAAAAGGGCATACTCTCCTATTTTGCCCCGAATCTGCTAACTTATTACACAAAGCACACTGGCATTATCCTCTCTGAACCATCTAATCAAAGAGTATTTGGGATCTGTGATTCTTCTGCAATTGAACATGCATTTCCCCATCGTTAAAGCAGACAAAGTCGACATTCACCATGCTTCATCTGCCATTTGCACTGACTGGTTTACTAACTGAGACACCTACATTATGCTTTGGGAAGTGTGAGTATAAATGATTCACAGCCTGGCTATAGGACATGGGATAATACCTAAGGTATCCAAATAAACGTAATGTGTGATAGCATGAAGGATAAGAATGATTGTTAATGCTCAGTTTTTCCCAAAAATAATTAAATAGGTAAAAATTAAACACTTTATAGTAATGAGTCAAATATTAGCAAAATTCAAGGTCTTTTACAGGGCTGTCAAAACAAATTTAAAAACTTTTCAAGGGCTTCTTCCACTTTTTCTAATTTTTATGGCTTTTTCATGACTAGACATCAAATTCAAGGATTTTTCAAGACCTGTCTGAACCATGAAAGGATAGGCAAAGTGTGTTGCACAAAGAATTGTCTTTGATTCATGATGAGACTTCACGCATATGAACAGAATCCATCCAGGAATTAAGGAAATGTAAGCCAATGAAAAACATAATTCAAAACCTTAACACAAATCTGTCATGTCTGTGACACTGATGCAAACGGGAAACAGAGTATCATAGAATATGTTGCTTTGGCTGAAAAAAATATTTTGTAAGGTTAAGGAATTATAAACAAATGGAAAATTTCAACCAAAACCTTAAAACAAATATTCCATATCTGTTACCATGACCTCCAAAAAGTAACTGCCATGTCTCACTTTTCCATTAACATGGGGTCAACAAAAAATGGTGGACCAGAGTTACTTTACTGACCTGCTAGCCCTGGGTTTGGTTGCGTCTCCAAACAAGGCATCATCTGGCTCTTCACCAAACAGGCTGTTAGCATTACTCGACTGTGAGCCACTGCGACCTACTTTCTTGTCAGGTAGTAGCTTTGAGGTGGAGGAAATAGAAGTAGTTGATTGGCTGGATTTAATACTTTCATTGTGAGATTTTTCCCAATCAAGAACATCATCATCTTCTTCCTAGAAGGAAAAGGGTATATATTCTTCTCTAAAATAAACGATTCTGCAATGAAAGAGCTGAAGTATAACTTTGGAGTTGATGAGTAAATAGAAAGTTTATTTCTAATATTTCTAGTTTTAGAGCATTATTTACAAAATGTAGTCTTAATTAAATTTGTTAGTTAGTGAATAATTTGTGTGCTGCATTGTTCAGTTTGGTTCAAAATTTAAACTGCACAGTATTTCTTAAGTACACATCAAGGAAATTTTAATAGATCACAGAATTAAAGTCCTTTTCAAAATTCACAGACCTGAGAATTCCTCACAGATAACATTAGTTTAGTTCACTTCTTACACTATGAAGTAACCATAATTATACATATACTGAAATTCAAGCCAAAGATATGGAAAATGATCGATCATACAAAATGATACAGTGTACCTCTTCAATGTTCAAATTTAAATTAATCATTAAACAAGTGTCTCTCGATTTTTAAGATTGCTGCTGTGGCGTCCAAATTGGATATCAGATCGACACCATTTTCATTTTGGTGCAAACAAGACATTATAAGAAGTTCTCCACCAAAAACCCCATGCTGATATGACCATCCATGCAGAAGAAGTAACAATAATAAGATTTTCAAGATGGCTGCTGTGGTGACCATATTCAATATCTGAGTGGCACCATTTTCATTTAGGACCAACTAGACCACGGAATGAATGTGTGTGTAAAGTTTCGTGGCAATCCTCCAAACTTGTGCTAATGGATGGATGATGGATGACAGACGAAAGACCATCCCATTAGCTCTTCTGGTCTATGACCAGTAGAGCTAAAATGAAAGAAACTAACTAACAGAAACAAGTTACATCACTCACGTCTGATGACTGGGGCAGACCCATCTTTTGTTTGATAGCAGCAGTGAGGGGATTGGGAGCTCCTCCAAACATAGACACTGCCCCTGCTGGGAGCTGTAATATGAAAATTAATTAAATTAACAGTAGATAGAAATAAATACACCCTTGGACTAATATCAACAACAGTTTAATTCTAAATGTCATTTTTATGAAATGCCCCAAAATTATGTTTCTTATTTTTGGGCCATCCATATATCATCCTCTTTATAAACATGATGAGGTGTATGCACCTTTCGATGGCACAAGATCCAAATATAACTTGTATTTGTGCTAACACTGATGCATGAACTTGTTGAGCTGTGTGCACCTTACAAGGGCACAGGACCCAAATATAACTTGTATTTGTGTTAACAATTATGCAAGAACTTGTTGAGCTGTATGCACATTACAATGACACAGGACTCAAATTAAACTTGTATTTGTGTTAACACTGATTCATGAACTTTTTGAGCTGTATGCACCTAACAAGGGCACAGGACCCAAACATAACTTGTATTCGTGCTAACACTGATGCAAGAACTTGTTGAGCTGTATGCACCTTACAATGACACAGGACCCAAATATAGCTTGTATTTGCGCTAACACTGGTGCATTAACTTCTTGAACTGTATGTACTTTACAAGGACACAGGACCCAAATATAACTGTATTTGTCTTAAACTGATGCATTGTTTGCTAGTTTAACTATACCACAGTGTGGTTCAGTCATGCTCCAACACCTGGACAGCTTTAGTTATACAATGTGTATGAATTCAAATTGCACAAACTTTATTATCTTTTATTTGAATATTATGAAATGTTCACCATCAAAAGAAACCAATTTTTGGTGTAAAAATGTTTCTTTAATAATACTTACATGATCATAATACTTTAGGAGTACGACCACTACTTCACAAATTCATCTCTCCCAAGTTAAATTTTAACTATAAAAAAGCTAAAAGTTGTCTGCCCATATAGGTTGGAGACAGAGAAGATTGATTTCCCTTTGGATAAAGGGATTAATGCCAAATCCTATCCATACTTTAGTTACTAGTGGAGCAGAATGCACACTCTACCAGTAATATGTAATTGGGGGGAGGCTGGGAGGGTGTATCCATATTATGATCAGGTAAGTATTATCGAAGAAACATTTTACTCCAAAAATTATTTTCTTTTTCAAATACATTACCTGACCATAATCCTCATAATATCTTGGGAGAATAGGTAAGAGATGAAGAGGGTTACATCCTCTTACCCTGGAGTCGGCCAATCTCTGGTCCCCTAAGGTATGGGAGATATGAATAGGCTGGAGGAGATACTTTGTATGCCTTGATGCAGCTGCTCGGGGAAAATATCCCCCTTGCAAATCCAACAGAAGTCTCAGAGCCATGTCACCAAGACGCTGCCAAATGACCTGGGAATGTAGCCTGTTGTGCTGCTGCTATAGGTCCCACCAGATCAAACTCAGCCCTTGGTATAAAAGATCTTGGAGATAAGCTAGAGAAAGTTGTCTTTGCCCTCCATCCCAAAGCCTGTATAATGCACAACAGAGAACAGTTGCACTGGAATTCTATGCATGTGGTGACTACCACTACTTTCATGAGCTGAAATGTGGAATAATTTCATTGATCTTGGCTTAGTTGCCTGTATGCAGACTGAATAACCCATCTTATGCAGGACAATGGAGCCTGAGCTGAGATATCAACCTTTTCCTCTTTCAAAGGTATAGATAAAGAAGATGTCCCTCTTCGCACCAGTTCGGTTCATTTAGGTAACACTTCAAAGCCCTCACTAGTTCGTGTTAATGGTCCTGAGGCAATGGGTTAAATCAGGAAAGAGGTTTTACAACAAACACTTGATTGCCCATCAGTGGGAATCTGTTCTTAGCCATGAAAGCAGGGGCTGTAATGGGTGATATAAAGCCATCATGATTGACCTGTAGATAGTTTGGACTGACTGACAAGGCATGTATCTCTCTGATTCTATCTGCTGTTTCTTAGCTACAATGACTAGGAAGCAAGTTTTATGCAAGAAGTGAATTAGTGGTTCAAAATGGCGCCTTATTCAACCATGTCTGAACCTATGGTCTATTTCCTTTGGGCACAGGGCCAAAGCCTTCAGTCATTACAGGACATGGATTGCCAGAAGGCTGGAGAGGTCTTTGTTTTGTCCTATATCTTCCCTTCAGTGATGAAAAAATGTGTCTGCTAGTTGTGGAACGGTAACTTCCTTATTGCAATGGATGCCAGCTTCTTCATCTTGAAAAGCCACACAAGAAAGCTAGCTAATGCGGTAACAATGCTTTAAGCAGAGTTTAATGTGATCCTGCTCACACCACTATAGGGAAAACTCTCCACCCACCCTCATACTCTTGTAGAGTGGTGAACCTTCTCACCCAAGCAATTCTGTCCACTATTCATTCTAAGTGAGATTTTGTGTAGCCATAAGCCCACAAGCCAATGTAGTATGCAACGACTACTGTGACTGGTAGGAGTGAAACAATACACCTGTGCTGTGTATCGATACAATTCAAGATACACAGCCTACAATTCGATACATTATCGATACACATATCAACTTAATATTCTTTTCATCTTTCGACGGTCTGTCAGTGGTAAGGGTGTTGCCGTTTTAAATGTTTTGACATCTTGGTTGTATTTTTAGTATGCAAATTACAGACAGACTTAGACTTATCATCTGTTCATATGCCATTATCATCCTTGACAAGATGAGAAAGAAAAAAAATTCTTCAAAACAGACTACCTATTAGTTGTCAGTGATTTTAATTCAACCTTTTAGGTCATTTCAGGCTGCTCCATTTGATCAGATGCAGAACTCCTCTTGGTCACCACGCCATTTGTTTTGTGCTGCACGAATGCTTAAAAATATCTTATTTCATGTGTTCACTCAAATTTGGAAGGCATGACAGTATTATCTTGAAAACAAGAAATAGTGCAATTTCCTCATGTAAGGAAAATTGTATATAGAATAAAGTAAGAGTGTGGGAGCGGACATGACTAACAACCAAATCCATCATATTGTACTTACTACTGATGCAAAACAACTGCTGCAGCCACAGGCACTCATTTCTGTCAGTGAAAAAGGAAATTATTGACAACACCTACTCCCTTGCTACAAATGAACAAAAGTTGACTATAACTCATGCGGTTTGGAATCTGCTCCCTCGCCAATTCTGTGCTCATTTTTTTGGGTCCCATCGGCACAGTCAGTCGGTGATAACATATATCAATGTAAAAGGAGATATTCCAAACTTGTTCCCCATGTACGACTAAAGTACTTTGTAGATCATTTAATAACCACCTTTGCACAAAACTTATCTGTTGCTTTGTCACTATTTGGATCAAGTTTTGATGCAATACTTCTGGTTTGTCACGCAGTGAATAAGCTACAGTTACTTTTGATTGGTAGTTATTGTTTTACCCTGGACTTGAACAAACAATAACTTCCAATCAGAACTGAATGTAACATATTTAACTGCATGACACACCAGAAGTGTAGCCTTCAAATTCAATCCAAGTAGACAAGATACGAAGCAACAGAGAAGCTTCACCCTAAAGTGGTTATTAAATGATCAGTAAAGTATTCAAAGCATACACGAGGAACATGTCTGGAATGTCTCCTTTACGTTCGTATATGTGATCAGTGGCTGAATATGCTGACATGATAAAATAATTAGCATGGAACTGGCGGGGGGGGGGGGGGGGTAGATTTCAAACCACACGAGTTAGTCACCTTGTGTTCACTTTTAAAAGGCAAGTGGCTGTTGTCATTAGTTTTTTTTAAAATCTGACAGAAATGAGTGCATATGCCTGCGACAAATGAATACTCAACTTAAAGAATGAAAAGGCCAACAACTAATAAGTATTCACAACAGTTGAAGATTCAAGAAACTTCTATAACGTAAGTATCGTTTTGTATCGATTCTTCACCTCTTGTATCGATATGGAAAAAGCATAGATGCATTGATATATCGATTAATCATTTGCCCCTAGGGATTAGTCTCATTACTTGAATGCTATATTCCATTAGATGAAGTTATCCAACATAAGTAACTGTCACAGACTCTACAGCAAATTCCCAGTTTTCTTTCATGTACTAGATCATCAACCAGTACCATATGTTGGTGTGTTGACAAAAGAAAAACATTTGTGAGTCTTGTTTCGTTAAAGGTTCTATTGAGGGACTGGTATGAACTGTGATTACTTAATCAAATAATGAATAGCAGACACATGGATTAGCATGGCTTCTTACCAACAGCAATCAGCCAACATGTACTCAACTACGGGATTATATGGGGATAATTCTGGCACCTTGTCGTAGGTACTAAGAGGGGCAAAGTCAATTGTCAAATCTTTGTTGGTGGAAAGTACAAAATTCCATTAAAATTTTTAAGACCATCATTTTTTAATAATATTTCTGGACTGATTTTCAAACCAAAGGAAAGTGCCCTTAATTGGTATACGAAGTCCCTGCATGCAAACCTCCTTGTGAATGGTATCAACAACCCATCTAGGTGTTTTTCCATTCTGAACATGGTGTCCAAATGAACAGATTGAGAGTGGAATCTATAAACTGCTGAAATGTGCTGTTGGTCTTTGGCAGCAAGACCAACTCCAATGAATCTAATAAGAAACCCAAGATGTCAACACATATAAAATGGCACCACACTATCTGGATTTGACTGCAACAATCGTATTTTCATAATTTTTGCTATTATTCTGTAAGTCCATAATATAAAGGTTATTTCAGAAAGAATTACAGTCAAATCATAAGGATTAGGAATATCTGGGTTATGGGTCTGTATTGTTACCTGTGCACTGTGGCATAAAACTGGATATAGGCTGGCATTGTTCCATCATGGCATGGACACTGTGGGATTATACCAGCCTCGTGATGATATAGGTATGTCATGGTACCAAGGCACTGTGGCACTACTCAACCATAAGCCGACATAGGTCCTATACTGGATAGAGATCATGCTATCTGCAACGCTGGAGCCAATGTTATGATGCTGGGACAGGATACATGATATTGGATCACTATCACCTGTCCCCTCAGGCATAAGAAAAGGTTGTAAGGAATCGGTGTTGACTGTACACAATCCACATCTAACAGCATAGTCCAGTCTTGATAGAATAGGACTACTGTTTCCGTTTTAATGATGCAAACATCATAGTACCAAACTGTAGCTGTACTGTCCAAGGTTAATGCATCCAAGTCTGAAACATCGCCATAGCCACGTACTGTAATAGTAAGCTGTGATGGACCATCCTGGAGATGTTCATCGTTGGTTGGTGATGGCAATGGACAGAGATGGATCTGTAACAGGTATGGACTGTTTCATGGTTATGGACTGATCTGGATCTGTAACAGGGGTCTGTCATGGCATTATACCAGATGAACTCTTCCCTGTGAGTGTTTTGATGTCGGGACGGGGTATGTGATATTAGATCATTTTAAGCTGTCACCTCCGGCATAGGTGCATGCATGATTGGATTCAGTGTTGACTGTGAATGATCTGCATCTGATGGAACAGGGCAATCATTCATTCTTTCCGATGCTGAGTTCATGGGATGGGATACATTATGTTAGACCACTGTTCACAGTCCTCTCAGACATGGTTGTAGGCTTCGTAGAATTATGTGTTTGCCGTTAATGATGGCCGAGTCCAGGTTTGACAGAACAGGGCCATCATTTCCTTCTTCCAGTGCAAAGTTCATGTTGCTGGGACAGGATATGTTATATCAGATCATCATACGCAGCCCCATCAGGCAGAGGTGTAAGTTTGAACAGATTAGGTGTTGACTGTGAATGACCTACATCAGATGGCAGAGTCTGGTCTTGATGGAAAAGGGGCATCATTTCTTTCCTTCTGATGTCAAGTTCATGGTGCCAGTATGGGTGAGGGGATATTCGATCCCTGTAACCGGTCTATATCTGCATCAGCTTAGACCATATCTGAGCTGGTGCTGATATGCCTCAAATCTCATTCTTTAGAAGGTGCCGATGGCTGTCATTCTAATGGTTCATCCGAAAATGTTGAGATCAAGGTGGAGTTTGGGCATGTGACACAATGCTGGTGAGCGCTCTGTTTCCGACTTTTCAGAAGAAGAAAAAAAAATTCACTGAGGCATTGTTGATGGGAATGCTATTGGCGTCATCTCCACTTGGTTCACCTATTCACCTTCCCTTTAATTATCTGCTGTGTCACATATATGGCCTGAATCACACTTTTCAGACAAGTAACATGATTATCAACAGACAGTTTAATGCACTTACGTTACTGAGAGCAATTAGTAGCCTCTACAGGTGAAAACAAATATTTTAGGAAATTATGTTTCTCTGAGAATACATACCCAATCACATTGATTTTAGGAAAAAAACTCCGCTATCTCCAGAATCCAGCACTTCCAAAACAATAATAAATTTGTCTTTACTGGTTATATACTACAAAGAAGAACAGAATGCTGAGCATTCTACCTCTACCACGTTCACCCTTCAAGGGAAGAAAGGCTGGATCCCCTATTTAAAGGATAGCATGCTCTCCTAACTTCAGAGCAGCACAAATGACAGTCTTGTGATCTGTGACAGCTATACCCGACTAAGAACAAATTTACTAAACTCTTCTTACTGATAAGTATTATGGACTAATCCAGTTAAAGTGCTAAACTACTGCTCATGAGGAGGTTGTGCTGATGTTAGCTGGGCAGCAGCCACTGGACCCACCAGATTCAAATCTTGCCTCTGCGAAGCTCAATACCGGAGAAAACAACTTGAGAAGGTTGACTGTACATGTGAGCCAACAGCTTCTATTATGTCTCTGATCAAATGTTACGTCTCTCGACATACCTATCACAGAGAGGGAGCATATGATGACTCTCTGATTGCCTGCTGAGGGCAGCCTATTCTTAGCTACAAAACCTGGCTGTGTCATTAGGACTACAGAACCATCTGATCTGTACTGTAGATAGTTCAGGTCCACTGAAAGGCATGTAACTCACACTGCATGCCAAAACTGAGGCTATGAGAAAGCATGTCTTGTATGATAGTAGCTACAGTGAAATTGTGGCTAAAGACTCAAATTTATCAGAGTTGAGCCATGCAAAAACCCATGGCCAGTAGGTCTAAAAGATCTTTATCATGACTAATATCCCCTCTGCCATGATGCCTGAAAGTGTCAGAAATCATGGTGCAGTAGCCTTTGATGGCATCTGGGGCTAACTTTTTCTCCTCGAACAGCCAGCGAAAGAAATCAGCCGAGGGATTAGGGCATTCAAAGGGATGATGTTGATGTCTTTTTACCAGTCCCTGAACATGCACCACTTTCTTTTTCGTATGCCTTCAAAGTGCAAGATTCTCTCCACAATCAAAGGTTGAAATTCCTTTCTTCACAGAGCTCTCCTGACAAGAGACAGGCATGAAGGCAGAGCAGGTCCAGATGGATGAAATGCCTCTAACCGCCACTATCTGAGCAGTTTGGGCTTCACTGGAATTGTCCTGGGCATGTCTATTGCTAGATTGAGTAGATCATTGATCCAGGACTTCTCCCAGCCAAGAAGGGCTATCAGAATCAGTTTGCAGTTCTGACCTCTCAGTTTAGGTTTTATATTTGGTACTATGACTGTGGGGTAAAGGCAAAGGCCCCAAACAGATTGATAGAGCATCCACAGCCCAGGCTTCTAGGTGTGGGACTGTATAAATGAAGGTTGGCTTTTGTGATTCCACCTTGTCATAAAAAGGTCTATCATTTGATACCCAAAAGCATGCAAATCCAATGAAAGATCTTTTCTTGGCAGAAAGTCAACCAAGGCACTGCACCTGCCAGGAATGTGTCTGATTTGTATGGTTATATTTAGCTGGGAGTACCAGCCTACAAACTTCCAAACCAGAATGCATAGGTCGAGTGATTTGATCCCCCTGTTTGAGGATGCAGGCCACCACCATCAAATTGTCTGACATGATAAGGGCAATTTTCTGTAAAATCAGTCCTTTCAGACACGAAATGTCTTTATATGAAGATGTCATTGCTCTGGACCCCACTTGCCAATGATCATATCAAAGCATGCCAACAGGTGGGCTCCCCAACGAACTGGCATCCATACAAACTATAATTTCCAGTTGGGGCTTTTCCAGAGGAATCCCTATGATGAGCCAATCGTTGTTGCTCCACTGATGCTGGAATAATACATTGGTCATGATCATGACATCAGTTTTGTGTGCTCTGACTTTGTGATCTACTGGATCAGGGGTGCTACTGGGCCAGCAGGGCCATCTGTCTGCAAGGGGTGCATGAAAAGGCAGCTGAGCAGAAGCAGATCTGTTGCCACATTGAGCAAGCTGAAAAGATGCAGAACACTCTTGCTGTAATCCACTTCCTGTTAGAAATCGATTTTGTGAGTTTGATAATTCATAACACACATATATGAAAACCATGTTGAGATTGGTGATAAACTCCATGTTGAGATGGACTAAATGCTGAGATGGGTTGAGATCCAACTTTTCCCAGCTCATGAAAAAGCCCAGGTAACCTAAAAGGGACAGGAGATCGTTCCTGCCCTCCACCAGAATAGAACTTACCATTTGTTCTTGTAGGATGTTGTCCAGATATGTCACAGTTGCTGATGACAAAGTCAACCAGAACAAGGTGACAATGCAGTTGATAATTTTTGTGAATGCCCATGGACTTATGGTGAGACCAAATGGGAGCACATGAAGCTGATATATTTTTCTTTGGTAGGCAAACTGGAGCACACAGCCTGGTGAATAGGAATGTAAACTGATCACAAATTCATCCCTTTTGATGGAAAGTCTGATTGATTGAGCAATTTAAATCTTGATCACAGTGTATTCATAAGCATATTTGTTGAGCTGGCTAATGTCGATGATCAGCCTGCACTTTCCATTGACCTATGACACTAGTAAGGGCCTGGAATAAAACCCGCAAGAGGTAGGTTTCCATACCATCTCTACTGCTCACTTGTCAAGTAATGACCTGATGTCTTCCTGCATAATTTCGGATTTCTCCAAAGCTGATGTAAAGTACATCATGAAAGGAGAAGAAGAAAGGGGAGTGGCTGGATTAACAAAATCCAAAGCCCCTCCATAACAACTTGGATCTCCCATTCATTTTGCAAAAATAGGTTAATCCAATGCAGATAGAAATGAAGGAGTCTGGCACCATCTGGTAGGCTGTCTGCCAGCGGTCAGGGTGGTGAGTCAATGGAGGCTTGGGTAAAGAGAAACCTTGTTTCTTATCCCCTTTATTAAACTGCCTCCTGTATTGAGGAGCCTGTTGTCTCCTGAAATTTGATTGAAGTCAAAAATGATGCTATTGCTGGCCAGTATTTGGTCTCTGGTCTCATTGCCAACAATCTTCTCTCCTTTGAGGCTGAGATTGATTCAACCTGAATGTCTGAGCAAGAGGTATGGCAAGTTGGAGGGGCAGTTCCTGTGCTGCCCACCTCCTCACATCCTCTATCCTACCATAATACTACTATAATGGTCACCCAAAGGTACAGCGAAACAGACAGATCAGTTAGTCTGATCCCTGTATGGTTCCACATACCATCGCACTACCTGGCCAGTATGTGGCACGTCTCTCCAAAGTGATGGATCTCCATTTCCTAGACAATTGGTATAGCTGGCCGACAGTTGGACTGAAATGGATCATCAAGATCCAATAAAAAACCCATGTGCCCAAACTTACAAGCCTGAATGCTATGCTACGACATGCAGGGGGACTCACACCCACTAGGCTGCATGGGATGCTCACAACATCACAACAACAACACTCCTTATTTAAATAAGCAGAAATATAAACATATGGAGTGCACACTAATAATAACCAACAAACATGTACCAACAACACCATGTTGGAGCACAAGGTCAAAATAAACAATATTCACATAAATAATGATCAAAAGTCAAAAATAATGTTTGCCATGTGTAGTAGCAACCTTACAACACTCTAATATACCAATTTTCTGGATAGATGGCTTGAAATCGCCAAGATATTCAAGGAATTTGGGAGGTATTCAGAACTACGTTAATTATACTGTAGAAAAATATTAAAACTGGCGCCACCAAGCAGTGGTCAAGGGGAGGTAATGAGTAAGAGTAATATGTTTGGTTATCGCTGCTCTACCTATTTATCAGCTGTTAAAGCATGTCAGTACCTGAAAATGTTACGACAATTTGTAAATTTGGTTATCTCTGCTCTACCTATTTATGAGCTGTCAAAGCATGTCAGTACCTGAAAATGTTATGACAATGTGTAAGTTTGGTTATCTCTGCTCTACCTATTTATCAGCTGTCAAAGCATGTCAGTACCTGAAAATGAAGGATATAAATCTTATGATCTTAATTACCTTTTTCTCCTTTTTCTTAGGTTTTGTTTCCTCCACTGGTTTCTTCTCTTCGTCTTTATCTTTCATGAAACTGCCACCACCAAGTAATCCACCTTCCTCTCCTTCCTCTTCATCCTCATCTCCAAATAGATCTGAGATGACTGGCTTCTTGACAGGCTGGCTCTCAACTGATATCAGTAAATAATCATTGTCATTCTTATGTCAATATATTATCACTGACATGTTAATGTCAATACAATAACACTGACATGTTACTGTCAATACATTATCAGTGACATGTTAATGTCTATACATTATCAATGACACATTCATGTCAATGTATAAACATTGACATTATACAATTATTTGTCATTTAATATTGATATAAAGTCATTTTCAATTCAATATGAAAGTCTCAATATTATATCAATATATTATCAGTATAATTTTCAAGTAAATATATGATCGATTTAATTTGCTTATGAATAGCCTCTGATCATTGACATTTTAATGTTCAAGCTTTATCATTGTCATTATAATATCAATGTATTATCACAGTCGATTCGTGTCACTGTGATATCACTGTTATTCATACATTACTCTGAGATCTGTCATTTTGATGTCAATAAATTATCATTTTTCATGTAATTATGTTAATGTCATTTTCATCTCAATATGATATCTTGGTACACCACTCCCTCATTTTAGCGTGCCCAGATAATTTGTGAACCAATATATAATGTAGGGGCAGGTGTGGATCCCATTTTTCTCATTAGAAGATACCCAAAAAATATGCCCCTATTTGCTAAACGCGAATGAAATTGTGATTAAAACTGGTCAATTAAATCTTGATATATAACTTGTTTTATATTGTCGAAAATGTTGGTTAGTGCAAAGAAATTTGAATCAACATCATGAAATTCTCAATATTTATTAAGAAGTCATATCTTATGTTAAATTTTCTTGTAAAAAAATTATATGTATGTACCCAGATATGTACCCATGTATGTACCCAGATATATACCCATGTATGTACCCAGATATGTACCCATGTATGTACCCAGATATATACCCATGTATGTACCCAGATATATACCCATGTATGTACCCAGATATATACCCATGTATGTACCCAGATATGTACCCAGATATATACCCATGTATGTACCCAGATATGTACCCAGATATATACCCATATATGTACCCAGATATGTACCCAGATATATACCCATGTATGTACCCAGATATATACCCATGTATGTACCCAGATATGTACCCAGATATATACCCATGTATGTACCCAGATATATACTCATGTATGTACCCAGATATATACCCATGTATGTACCCAGATATGTACCCAGATATATACCCAGATATTTACCCAGATATGTACCCAGATATATACCCATGTATGTACCCAGATATGTACCCAGATATATAACCATGTATGTACCCAGATATGTACCAGATATATACCCATGTAGAGGGAGACTTATGTCTTCAATGACATGTAGAACAATAACAAAAAATGTTATTTACAAAAAGTTACATGTCTACATTACCGCATTAGCTTACCAGTGTCACTTTATACAATCACATGAAATGTTTACAAAAAATTACAGGTCTGCATTACCACATTAGCTTACCAGGATCACTTTACACAATCACATGAAATGTTTACACAAAATTACAGGTCTGCATTACCACATTAGCTAAACAGGGTCACTTTAACCAATCCCATATTGCAAATATCACATTCTCTCTCCTGAAGGCAAAATCAAAATATTTATTAGTATGTTTTCATCCAGCACTGCTACATTTACTTGTGTGCACAGCATATATACAAATTAAGCGCATATTACCTGTTTTCTCCTGTTTCCCTTTGCTTGTGGATTTTGTTTGGGGACCGAATAAATCATCTTCTTCCTCCTCCTCTTCAAACAACCCACCACCACCAGAGCTTGGTTGCTTCTTTTCTACAGCTGGAGTTACCTTCTCCTTGGTGGGCTCTTCTTTAGTGGAGGAAAATAAGTCACCACCATCATCTGAAAGTGTAGAATCCTTTTTTTATCTGTTTAGAATGCAAATAAAATCAGTGCAAAATGAAACTGCATTTCCGAAAAGTAGTGCTGTCTTAACTGAGTTGGTTGAATGTTTGTCACTGCCAGTAAAATGATCAACTAATCAATTACAATTTATGTGACTGATTTCAGGCAAAATCGAGTTTTGCCCCATTCCTGCATTATGAGACTTCAAGAACAGTATCTAAAAGTACCTATAGTTTTGCCAAGATATTATTTGGAACCAGAATGTAATCAATAATTACACAGCTTGCCTCTACAATGCTTGCAGTAGCCTCCAGTAGCCATTGTAAACATTCATTATTATGCAGAAAATACATTCCGACTAAAGTATCTTATGAATCATTAGCTCTGTGACATGGCATGAAAGACATAAAAAAATCCTAAGAATATTTTCAAAGCAGATTCTTTCTTCTTTTTTCAAATCAAAGCTTATAAAATTTGCTTCAGAAGTTATTATCAGTGTCTGCTTCTAGAAGCCAGATTTTACCTGGTGGAAGTCACAGGCTTTAATTAATCTTGGAGTACACTTTTATAAAGATAGTTAATACATGAGTAATCACTCTGATTAGCCATTACAGCTTAGGTCTAAAGTGTTCTAGTGCCTACTCATTCACATACACAATGTACAGTTAAATATTTGGGAGTAATCAATCACAATATATGATGAATAGTTATTAAAATGGAAATTTATCCACTACATAAAGATATTTATTCCTCCTTTCAACTGCACTGGTCAGAAAAAAACTTCTGCATAGTCTAGGATGTATATAGCACAAAAAAATGTAAATGGCCACAAGCAAAAATCTAAATGGTCATAAACAAAAATCTAAATGGCCACAAACAAAAATCTAAATGGCCATAAACAAAAATCTAAATGGCCACAAACAAAAATCTAAATGGTCATAAACAAAAATCTAAATGGCCACAAGCAAAAATCTAAATGGCCATAAGCAAAAATCTAAATGGCCACAAGCAAAAATCTAAATGGCCACAAGCAAAAATCGAAATGGCCATAAGCAAATATCTAAATGGCCACAAACAAAAATCTAAATGGCCACAAGCAAAAATCGAAATGGCCATAAGCAAAAATCTAAATGGCCATAAGCAAAAATCTAAATGGCCATAAGCAAAAATCTAAACGACCACAAATACTCAGCACCATTTTCATTTAAGACCAACCAGACATGACAAGTCTTTCAGTAAAATCCCCATGTAGCTATGGCCATCCATTTAAGAGAAGAGGCGAAAACAAATTTGGCAGCCATACTGGAGGTCTAATCAGCTCATTTGCATTTAGTACCAAGCAGACATCATAAATGTTTTAGTGAAAACCCCATGCAGATGTTTTAGTGAAAACCCCATGCAGATGTTTTAGTGAAAACCCAATGCAGATGTTTTAGTGATAACAAGATTTTTATAATGTTTGTGAATGTACTATTTTCATATACAACGAGTCTTTTATTGAAATTCCCAATATCAATATGACCAGCCATTCATTTAGGAGTATCAGAAGGAGTATCAATAACAAGATCTTCAAGGCATCATCGGAAGTCTTTTAGTGGAAATACCACGTCGAAACAACAATTCTTTCAAGATGAGTGGTGATAAGATTTTCAAGATGGACACTGTAGTGGCCATACTGGATGTCCAACAGACACCATTTTCATTCAGGACAAAATAGACATTATAAGAAGTCATTTAGTGAAAACCCCAAATCGATATGACCATCCGTTCTTCAGGAGTAGTAATAACAAGATTTTCAAGATGGATACCCTGGTTGCCATATTGTATGTCAGATTGGTACCATTTTCATTTAGGGCTAAGCTGACTGCATAAGAAGTTTTTTAGTGAAAACCTCATGTCAATACAACCATCTGTTCAGGATGAGTAACAATACAATTTTCAAGATGGTCCCTGTTGCAGCCATATTGAATGTCAGATCAGAACCTTTTTAATTTTGGATCATGAAGACATCATAAGTCTTGTAGTGAAAAGCCCATGTTCATAACAAGATCTTCAAGATGGCTGCTGTAACAGTCATACTGTATCTTCAAGATGGCTGCTATAGCAGCCATATTGAATGTCTGAGAAGCACCATTTTCATTTAGGACCAACTAGACCTTGCGATGAATGTGTTTCTAAAATTTTCGTGCAAATCCTCTTATTATTTTAAGAGAAGTTGTGATTACAAGCTTGTGCTAATGAAAACTGGATGCCTGCCCAAAGAGCTATAAAAGTCAAGGCAATACTGTATGGTCAGATTTCATTTGAAATTCTGGAAACGGCTCTTTATGATGACCTTTACATGTCACTATCTTCTGGACAGGTTTCAAATATAACTATAAAAATCGGGAATAAAGCAGCATTATATCCATCCTTTTCTGTACTATTGCATAAGTGCACAGACATGTTGATATAATCACCACCATTTCATCGAAAAGTATCGGAATAATTAATGAACTCTCTGGATACTCTACAGTAAAACTCTGATTATCCAAACTTTTTTTTTTTTTGGGGGGGGGGGCAGATTGGTTTGGATAATCAGGAGTTTGGATAATTAGGTCTGTACTTGCATAAGTAATGTACTGTGTGTGGGACATAATGTTGGTTCAGATAAACATAAAATGTATATAGTCAAGATTCAGATAATGGTGGATTCTACTAACCCCTAAATATAGACACTCCTCCAGAAGGAGCATTCTTCCCACTGGATGTCCTGCTCCTCTTCTTGTGGGACTTGTCTGAAAGAATCACATCTTAATTACCTGGATATTCTGCTAAGATAAATAATAAATTTAAAAAAACAACAACTTAAAATACAGTGAAAACTCGCAAGGCTGAAACCTTAGTAAACCCAAATCCCAATGACATTGGAAGTTTTATACGCCAAAGTTTTCTCTTCCTGTAACAAAGTGACTCTGTAAACCAAAAACCATAATTTTAATTTGGTCCCGAAAGCAACTCATTCTCAATTTCAAAGGTCTGACAGATTTGATGATCAATAACTTCAACAGGTGTCGAATTATTTTTATAACTTGCATCCCTCTATTAAACTGCTGAATTTCAATTATTTGTGCATACTGCAAGAATCTCTCATGATTTTGGTGGTTTGAGCTCGAGTTTCAGGCTAAAAAATGTCATGCCCAGAAACCCCACTGTAACACTCTTCATTGTAACACAAATTTGGATATAACACGTTCTTGGCATGGCTCCAGAATTTTCACAACCTTTTTACTAATTCCTCCCGACTGTTTAAATTACTGCAAAGTTGTATTGCCAAAAAGTAAATGAGTTGATTTCTTAATATGGTGAGATGTGTAGTATTCTTGAACAAAAAGGTTTGTCTTTCTTTAAGTAAGTAAAGATGTTACAAGTTTTTGTTTGCTAACGTTCATCAATAGTCCATCACTGCACTTTGCTGTTGGCTTACTTTTTGAAGACATCAGTTCTTCAAAAAAGTGATAACTGGTCATCTAATCTAGTCATGAAAAATAGTGCTAATAATTCTACTCTGTGTTTGTCTTAAATACACTGTGTAAACAGTTCTTCAATCCAGGGCAAACAACCGACCACCAATACCTGTACACCAAATAATGCCATTGTTGAAATACATGTAGGTTTATTACCTGAATTGATACATTAATTTACGTACCTAATAAGTCACTGCAAATGAACAACACTAATCCCACAGCAAATGGTTGTTGAAACTATTTGGCGCAGCTTTATTAACAATCATGAAATGAAAGCCACCTTCATGCAACTTGGCTTCGCCATATTGTCAGCCAATTGTCATGTGATCAATCGACTGGTGGTTGAAAATCAACCAGTCCTTTGGTAAACAATAAACTCTGTCCCCAATGTCTATCCCATAATAAGTGTAATGAAATATTTTGTGAATGAAAATACTGCAAAAGTCCAGAAAATTTGTTGCCTGTTGTTGGACATATATTTGGAGCCATTTTGATCATTACCACATACATGTACCCTTAACACTCCCTCCACCCCCCTCCACCCCCCACTTTTTTCTTCAATCTAAAAGTTAACTCCATCAATATAAGTATCTCCAAATTATGTCTTTCATGAAAGTTTTGAAGTTATTGTATGGCTATTACCCTATGCTTACATTCTGGCTCAGTCCTTTTATTTCTTTAAAATCAAGACAGAAATGTCAACAGCAGCTTCAAATCACTCTGATATACAAACGCCACTTGTCATTGTAATGCTAAGCTGTTACATGTATTACTACTTGTAGTTGGATGTTGACTGGAACAGACCCATTCAAGTTTTAGGGATGGTGTTATTTGCTGTAATAATTAAACATGCTGCTCCCATTTTTGCTGTGCAGTAGTGCAAAGTCATGGTATCAACATATGTTTCAAATCATATAGGTCTTATTTCATTTATTCTTGCTTCTGCTTTTTAAGACTGTTTGTTGAAGATCACTCTTTACCCATGAAATAGAATGGTCACTTCCAAACTTGGTTGTCCAATTTGTTGATTTTATTGTTAGTGAAAAATATGTCCCATCACACATGTCCAGAATAAAAATTTCAGAAAATATATTTTATGGTGTTTCATAAGTCAGTATGAGTTTATTAGTAAGATATTAAACATATAGATTTGAATGGAATCTCAAGTTAAATATTAAATATGTAAACAATATTTTCAGTATTTCTTGTTTTATGCGCATCAATTTAAGTTAGTAAATGTGTCAATGAAACCCATTTTGCATTTTCCCCCAACTTGGTTTTTGTATATATAAAAAGATGCATATGCAATATTTTATTCAGTTAACTAATTGGTCTTGGTATTGCATTATCTAGATCTAGAAAGCTGGTCAGTAATTCTGTCTGAACAGTAGGACAAAGGATACAAGTCAAACTAAATCTTGAAATCACACTGCTGACTCAAAATTATAAATTCCAATTCCGTCCTTTGTAATCTGATTAAAGTCTAACATTCCTTTCTCTGACTTAAGTGTTTTACCTTCCTCTTTATCACTTTCACTCTCCTTCTTTTTTCTTTCTTTTCCCTTTCCTTTCTTCTCTATAACATCATCAAATAAACCACCCTGAAAAAAATAATCTGAACCTGTATCATATGTTTACGAAAACAAACAATTAGCTGATTTCTAGTTTCTGTGAATTATAAACAAAGCCCAAACCATGATGTGATGAAAAGTCAACTTTAGGCATTGTTGTTTAAAAAACACTAGTGTTTCAGACAACTTCAGGCACTGTTGTTTAAAGAACACTAGTGTTCCCCAGACAAACTTAGGCATTGTTGTTTAAAGAACACTAGTGTCCCGTATACAACTTTAGGCATTGTTGTTTAAAAAACACTAGTATTCCACAGACAAATTTAGGCATTGTTTTTTTAAAGAACACTAGTGTTCCACAGACAACTTCAGGCATTGTTGATTAAAGAACACAAGTGTTCCAGTCAACTTTATGCATTGTTGTTTAAAGAACACTAGTATTCCACAGACAACTTTAAGCACTGATGTTTCAAGAACACCAGTGTTCCAAAGTCAACTATAGACACTGTTATTTAAAGAACATCAGTGTTCCACGGGTAGCCATTGCTGTTTAAAGAACACTAGTGTTCCACAGACCCTGGTGTCTCATCTACATCTATGTGCTGATGTCTGTCTCCATCCAATACCAAGTATCTGACTTGGAAATACTTTAAGATGAAACTTTAATTCAAATCTTTAATATTATTTTTGAAAACATTATGGCTGCTGCCACCAGAAATGAGATATCTATGTCTCATCATTATTACACAGAAATGAGATATATATGTCTCACCATGCCTATACAGATGTGACAAAATAGTATCTAATGCAAGTTGGTGGGAATTGGTATCATATATTTCATAGTATTTTTTTTTATTCAATTGAAAGTATCATTTTTGGGGTGAATACAATTATTGTATCTTGTATTCTGTACTGATTTTAAATCAAACACAAGTTGTTTTTGTAGTCTTCACATAAAAAGATTAGCTTTTTGAATTTCAATATTATGATGCCGAGTCAAATCTCTGTGGTAATTTTGGATTGGGACCCAACAGATGTATCAGTCAGTTTCTGACAAGGTGGCTTCCTTGACACCTTAAAATCCATCAGTTTCTGAAAAGTTGCTTTCTTGACACCTTAATATCAGTCAATTTTTGACAAGGTGGCTTCCCTGACACCTTAGAGCAGGCAGTTTCTGGTAAGATGGCTTCCTTGACACCTTAAGATCAAGAAGTTTCAAAAAGATGGCTTCCTTGATACCTTAAGATCAGTCAGTTTCTAACAAAGTGGCTTCTTTGACACCTTAAGATCATTCAGTTTCTGACAAGGTGGCTTCCGTGACACCTTAAGATGTCAGTTTCTGAGAAAGTAGCTTCCTTGATATTTTAAGATAATGACTTCAGTGTTATTTATCTTCAAGCTTATTACCTTTACTGTTTTGGACTAAATTTAGTAAGTTTGTATGTATATATAAGTGTTCAATGGCACCTCAGCATAATAATGACTATTTGGTGCCAACTAAAAAGACAGTAGCTTGTGTTACTTGTTGGGACATTTTAAAAGACTAGTTTACAAACATGTAGACAGATTTAAAACATATACTGTATATACTAGCTTATAAGCCGGGTCCAAATGCAAACAACATAGACCCTGATCAGCTGTCACATAATGCACTGGCAGATCATGGTCTATGTTGTTTGTTCTACTGATTAGTCCTTACAAACTGCATAGACCCAGATCTGACAGTGCATTATGCGATGGCAAATCTGGGTCTATGCAGTTTGCAGTTTGTATTAGCCTATACGTGAGTATATATGGTAAATCACAATTGCAAATAAAATAAATTACAATGTAAACATCTGTATGCAGTGAATCTAGATAAAATATCAGAAAATACTGTTCTTAAAATCAAAGTGAAAATATGATGCAGTTAGAATTTGGTGGTGGACGATGCAATTCTGTTTGTAAAGCTCCTTATATTGAAGCATGAGTCCATGTTGCACTGTTTGTAAAGCTAATGATATTCAAGGGAAAGGCCATGTTGCATTTATTTATTAAATATAGTATGTCTAAGACATTTTATTTATTAAATATAGTATGTCTAAGACATTTTATTTATTAAATATAGTATGTCTACGACATATTTTATATAGCCTCCACACCATACTGGAATTATTTTTTGTATTTCTATGAAATAAGTCACTAAACATACCATATTATCACTGTCTAAGTTGACCACCATTAGAGATTGTCCATGATGTAACAGAGTGAGACTACATGAAATACTTTGTTGAAACTCATGATTACAGTACTTCCTTGCTAAACACAAACTATTTACTTATACTTATTCCTGATACAGAATCTCAAATAGGAATATATTCTTTTAACTTCTGGCCATGATAAATCATCATTTATCGAGTTTTATGGGACAGTTTAGTGATCAATGCATCATCTTTTATCTTTTACTCATTTTGGAAACCATCAGAAACTTAAGTCCTCACAGGCAAAACAAAACCTGAATTAAAAGCAAACATAACTTGAGGCTTAGTGCACTTAAAAAATTGCTAATTTCATGAAAATATTTTCCTTGAACAACATTTTTAGCTGCAGTGAACACTAACCAACCTCTTGGCACAAACCTCTTGGCACCAACCTCTTGGCACAACAATCCATTTGATAATCTCCTGAAGCTTTCATATCATTCATAAATGTTACAATGCCAATATGGCATAAACAAACATACAGTTGAAACAGATAATTTTCAAAAGTTTGAACTAAATTATTTCCATGTGTCTTTTTGAATTTCAAATTACATTTTCTGTATTTATTTAGTAAATACTGTATATATCAGATATTAAAGGGTGCAAATATTCATTTCCCTTTAACAAGAGGAACCTACCCCCTCTTCATCATCTTCATCAAAAAGTCCCTTCTTTTTGCTTGAGAATAACCCTCCTGCAGTGCCAAATGGGTCATCATCCTCATCTGGAGGTCCAAATGGGTCATCCTCCGCAGCTTAAAGAAAATAAATTTAAGAAATATTTATTTTTTAAAGAAATGTACATTTTTCTTCTTTCTTCCCCAATTGTTTCCTTAAATTAATTTTCTACAAGAGACCCTCTTTTTGTTAAACCCAGCTTTTACTTAGCTAGAAATAACTTTAACAAAAAGCTTTATCAAAAATCCTTATAACCTTAATCTAGGGTGTGGACAGATGTATGTATGTATGTACAGACATATGCACATACAACTATAATAAGCTTTATCTACATATCTTAATTGACTTTAATCTAGGGTGTGGACAGATGCATGTATGTATATACAGATATTTGCACATACAACTATAATAAGCTTTATTTACATATCTTAATTGACTTTAATCTAGCGTGTTGACAGATGTATGTATGTATGTATGTACAGATATTTGCACATAAAACTATAATAAGCTTTAGCTACCTATCTTAATTGACTTTAATCTAGGGTGTGGACAGATGTATGTATGTACAGACATATGCACATAAAACTATAATAAGCTTTATCTACTCATCTTAATTGACTTTAATCTAGGGTGTGGACAGATGTATGTATGTACAGACATATGCACATAAAACTATAATAAGCTTTATCTACATATCTTAATTGACTTTAATCTAGGGTGTGGACAGATGTATGTATGTACAGACATATGCACATAAAACTATAATAAGCTTTATCTACATATCTTAATTGACTTTAATCTAGGGTGTTGACAGATGTATGTATGTACAGACATATGCACATAAAACTATAATAAGCTTTATCTACATATCTTAATTGACTTTAATCTAGGGTGTGGACAGATGTATGTATGTACAGACATATGCACATAAAACTATAATAAGCTTTATCTACATATCTTAATTGACTTTAATCTAGGGTGTGGACAGATGTATGTATGTACAAACATATGTGCAGAAAACTATACCAACAAGCGTAATCTAAAAATCTTAATTGATCTTAATCAAGGATGTGGACAGACATATGCATGTACAGACATATGTGCCAGCACATGGATGCCCAAGTGATCACTATGTTAAATGTTTTACAAGTCAATTTTGTGCAAGGTGTTATGTGTATGATTGGTATTAGGTTCTCCACTGCAAGAAATTTTATTGAGCTAGTAAACGTATAACATTTTACTCACAATGACTTGATGAAAATTACGACAATGACTCGTAAAACTGGCCAATTTGTACAGGAATTTCTGCAACTACCATCATCTGCTATAAATTATACTTCAAAATGAAACTGACAATCATTTACCAGCTCAAAATAAAACTGAGTTCTCCTGTTGTAAAGGTTTGTAGTTATCATTTTTAATTTTGTGAAGTATTTTGTTCTGAAAACTGGAATAGTATAACTAATAGTATAACTACACCACAATGAAATGGACTTTAGTCTACAATAGAATCTAGTGTCCGCTGATAAATTTGCAAATATGAGGAGAGAGTGAGAAAGAGAAAACAAATATACCTTTCCCTTTTTGCGGGGATTTACTCTTTTTATTGTCCTTCTCCTTCTTCTTTCCTCCTTTACTACCTTTAGTGTCAGATCTCTTCTTTGTTTCTGATGTGGAAAATAATAAGAAATCATTTCTTTGTTTTCAATACAGCATGGAAAAAATCATGTACATCTTAACCATGTATGTAGAGTATTTAGTGAAGTGTAAGAACAGAATTTTTAGAAAATGAATGCTGTGTGAAGTAAACAGATGTAAAAGCCAATAAATGCTTTTATGTTCACTTGACATTTAAAATTAGTTATCAACAAAATAACCACAGATCCTGAAACTGGTAATTTTACTAAATCTGTATTTCATTTGCATTCTTTTTGCATTCCATTTTGCATTTTATTTGTGCTCCATCTGTATTCCATTGAAGTTTGCATGTAATTTATCATCTGTTTGTTTTGTTTATAGCCTCAGAAATGCATTCAGACTTTGTATTTCTCACTTTCATCACTCGTTTCCTTTCATTTGTGCTCATTTGGTATGAAATGGAACTGCATTTGGTATGAAATGGAATGGCATTTGGTATGAAATGGAACTGCATATGGTATGAAATGGAACTGCATTTGGTATGAAATGGAACTGCATATGGTATGAAATGGAACTGCATTTGGTATGAAATGGAATGGCACTTGGTATGAAATGGAACTGCATTTGGTATGAAATGGAATGGCATTTGGTATGAAATGGAACTGCATTTGGTATGAAATGGAATGGCATTTGGTATGAAATGGAATGGCATTTGGTATGAAATGGAATGGCGTATGAAATGGAACTGCATTTGGTATGAAATGGACTGGCATTTGGTATGAAATGGAATGGCATTTGGTATGAAATGGCATTTGGTATTAAATGGAACTGCATTTGGTATGAAATGGAACTGCATTTGGTATGAAATGGAACTGCATTTGGTATGAAATGGAATGGCATTTGGTATGAAATGGAACTGCATTTGGTATGAAATGGAATGGCATTTGGTATGAAATGGCATTTTGGTATGAAATGGAATGGCATTTGGTATGAAATGGAACTGCATTTGGTATGAAATGGAATGGCATTTGGTATGAAATGGCATTTGGTACGAAATGGAATGGCATTTGGTATGAAACTGCATTTGGTATGAAATGGAATGGCATTTGGTATGAAATGGAATGGCATTTGGTATGAAATTGAACTGCATATGGTATGAAATGGAACTGCATTTGGTATGAAATGGAACTGCATATGGTATGAAATGGAATGGCATTTGGTATGAAATGGAACTGCATATGGTATGAAATGGAACTGCATTTGGTATGAAATGGAATGGCACTTGGTATGAAATGGAATGGCATTTGGTATGAAATGGAATGGCATTTGGTATGAAATGGAACTGCATTTGGTTTGAAATGGAATGGCATTTGGTATGAAATGGAACTGCATTTGGTATGAAATGGAACTGCATTTGGTATGAAATGGAATGGCATTTGGCATGAAATGGAATGGCATTTGGTATGAAATGGCATTTGGTATGAAATGGAACTGCATTTGGTATGAAATGGAACTGCATTTGGTATGAAATGGAATGGCATTTGGTATGAAATGGAACTGCATTTGGTATGAAATGGAATGGCATTTGGAATGAAATGGAACTGCATTTGGTATGAAATGGAATGGCATTTGGTATGAAATGGCATTTGGTATGAAATGGAATGGCATTTGGTATGAAATGGAACTGCATTTGGTATGAAATGGAATGGCATTTGGTATGAAATGGCATTTGGTACGAAATGGAATGGCATTTGGTATGAAACTGCATTTGGTATGAAATGGACTGGCATTTGGTATGAAATGGAATGGCATTTGGTATGAAATGGAACTACATATGGTATGAATTGGAACTGCATTTGGTATGAAATGGAATGGCATTTGGTACAAAATGGAACTGCATTTGGTATGAAATGGAATGGCATTTGGTTTGAAATGGAATGGCATTTGGTATGAAATGGAACTGCATTTGGTATGAAATGGAACTGCATTGGTATGAAATGGAATGGCATTTGGTATGAAATGGAATGGCATTTGGTATGAAATGGAACTGCATTTGGTATGAAATGGAACTGCATTTGGTATGAAATGGAATGGCATTCGGTATGAAATGGAACTGCATTTGGTATGAAATGGAATGGCATTTGGTATGAAATGGAACTGCATTTGGTATGAAATGGAACTGCATTTGGTATGAAATGGAATGGCATTTGGTATGAAATGGAACTGCATTTGGTATGAAATGGAACTGCATTTGGTATGAAATGGAACTGCATTTGGTATGAAATGGAATGGCATTTGGTATGAAATGGAACTGCATTTGGTATTAAATGGAATGGCATTTGGTATGAAATGGAACTGCATTTGGTATGAAATGGAATGGCATTTGGTATGAAATGGAACTGCATTTGGTATGAAATGGAATGGCATTTGGTATGAAATGGAACTGCATTTGGTATGAAATGGAACTGCATTTGGTATGAAATGGAATGGCATTTGGTATGAAATGGAACTGCATTTGGTATGAAATGGAATGGCATTTGGTACGAAATGGAATGGCATTTGGTATGAAACTGCATTTGGTATGAAATGGAACTGCATATGGTATGAAACAGAATGGCATTTATGAAATTTGGGTTTTACTTTCTGACATTGTTCCTGTAAAAGGAATGTATTATAGCTTTTGCATTTTGCTTTTTTAGAGGTGCACTTTAATTAAACAGCAAATGCATAAAATGCATATTAAAATATAACTGCTATAAATGTAAATTGATTTTCACATCCATTTATGAAATGCGTTAGCTTTTTGTTCCATTTTTATTTATCATTCACTGTTCGGCATCTTGCATTTGCACTGTGTTTTCTTCAAAATTCATCATTTCATCTGTATTTATTCTGCATACTCTTTGCATTCAATGCTTGTGTTGATCTGATGAACTTGTTCAAAGTGATATTGACCAAGCTATAAATTGTCTAAGCTCAGGTGTGCAAATTCAAGTATAAACCAAAATCAAAGGAAAACGTAATTTAATTATATGAAATTAAAAATTAAAATTATATAATTACAATAAATTCAAAAACTGAAGATAAATTGCACTGTTCAATCATTTGGTTGTTCCTATTATTATTATTATTAAAAATCGTTGTTAGATATTTTAACACAAATAGGATTACTGGTCAAGTGAAGAATGCATCAAATTCATGCATCACTGATGCTACTGCAAAGATTTAGGTCTACAACAATTGCACTATTGTATAACAAAGATTTAGGTCATTAACAATTGTGCTTCTGTAGGCTACAACAACTGAGTTATTGTATCACAAAGATTTAAGGCTATAAACATTTTTTTTTTAAAAATGTGCTATTGTACCACAAATATTTAGGGCTAAAACGATTGAACCATTGTATCACAAAGATTGAGGACTAATACAATTGTGCTATTGTACCACAAAGATACATTGAGGACTATAACAATTGTGCCATTGCAGCAGAAAGATTTAGGGCTAATACATTGCAAATATTTAGGGCTACAACAATTGCACTATTGTACCACAAAGATTTAGGGCTACAATAATTGAGCCGTTGTATTTGTGCTATTGTACCACAAAAATACATTTAGGACTATAACAACTGTGCTATTGCAGCAGAAAGATTTAGTACTAATACATCACAAAGATTTAGGGTTAATACGATTGTGTTATTGTATTACAAAGATGTAGGGTTAATGCAATTGTGTTATCGTGTTATCGTATGACAAAGATTTAAGGTTAATACAACTGTGTTATCGTATCACAAAGATTTAGGACTAATACACTTGTGTTATTGTATCACAAAGATTTAGGGCTACAACAATTGTGCTATTGTATCACAAAGATTTAGAACTAATACAATTGTGCTCCTGTATCACAAAGTTGAGAAAATCTTGAAGGCTCCAAGATTCTAATTTTATTAAATCAATGTTAAACAATTTTAGAATGTGAAAACTCTAAGCTTGGACTCAAGTTTTCTGCTTAAAATGTTTAGAGAATACAGGACCTGGAGAATACAGGGTTGGATAATAGGATCTAGAGAATTGAGGGCCTGTAGAATACAGGGCTTGAAGAGAATACAGGTTCTGGAGAACACAGGGCCTAGAGAGACTACAGGACCTGGAGAATACAGGGTCTGAAGAATACAGCACCTTGAGAATGCAGGGACTTGAGAATGCAGGGACTTGAGCTTAAATTTGAGACCAGACCCCATAGACAAGAAACTGTCTTATCACAAAAAGGAACTCAGTTTCAGAATTCCAAAATGGTTGATTAATTGGTCTTAATAGCACATCAACACAAAAAAGGTTACATTATGCCAAGACAATTGATTAAACTGTCTTGTCCATAGATGCATCATGATGGCCGACCCAGCCTGGTCTGGATTGGATGAAAATTTTTATTAACATTTGGAATTTAATCAATGGGATAATGTCATAATTATCTTGATTCTAACCAAAGTTATGGATGATCAAAAGCTCTTAGTCCTAAGCACAAGCTCATGTTGTTTGATCAGACAGTTTAATGACTACAGACAGTTTAATGACTACAGACAGTTTAATGACTACAGACAGCTTAATGATTAAAGACAGTATAATGATTACAGACAGCTTAACGATTACAGACAGCTTAATGATTAAAGACAGTATAATGATTACAGACAGTTTAATGATTACAGACAGACAGCTTAATTATTAAAGACAGTTTAATGATTACAGACAGTTTAATGATTACAGACAGCTTAATGATTAAAGACAGTATAATGATTACAGACAGTTTAATGATTACAGACAGCTTAATGATTAAAGACGGCTTAATGATTACAGACAGTTTAATGATTACGGGCCCAGAGAATGCAAATGAATGTGTTAATCAATGTATTATCCAGGCCTTTACACAAATGCTGCTCTCACCTTTGGGTGCTTGTCTTTCTTCCTCCTCCTCATCTCCATTTTGGACCTCATTTAAGTCAGCAGAAGGCTTGGCTTGTGGTGCTCCAATCTTTGCTGCTAGCTCTGCAGCAAATCCAGTCAGGGGTGCCTAGAAATAAAAATGTACCTCATTGATCACTTAAATGGTCTGATCAAGCCTTGATTATAAGATGAAATTAAATAAAGTCCAACATGTGATTTCTTGTTTTGTAATTATTAAAGTTTAGAACTAAATCTGATTAGATTTGCAAATTTGATCATTCTAGATTTATTTATTAGAATTGGGTTTCTTGGTACTTGCATTATATAAACAAATAAATGTCTCTCTTTGTAAGCTTGGTACTGGATAATCATGGATAAGGTGCTACTACAGAGTTTTGGTACACCACTGAAATTGGAGGAGGCACTGCAAAGTTTCTTGCTCTACAGCTCAAACAATGTAGAGAAAGTTAACATACACTGATACATTTCACCCACTTAGGTCAACATTTATTTGTCATCATTTTGTTTTAAAAAACGTGCTGTCTGAAGCTGGCAGTTTATGAAAATAATTGCTTCTGTGTGCTCTGAAAATGTACTTGAAATAGCACCAACTAGACTAACTTTGCCTGTCCTTAAAATACATTAGGAAATTTCAGTGTAGGCATTACTATTTCATGAAAGTACATTTATGAAATTTTAAAATATTAAGAGACTAAAAACAGTGATCAGGTTATTGTGTTAAAATTTACACTTTTTGAAAATAAAAATTCCAGGTCATTTCTTGGCTTTATCCTGGAAGAAATCGATTTTTCAAGGTTCACTTAACACCCTTACTGAATGGAATCAAAAACATTTTGACTTAGAAAACATGCATTAATAAAATCAAAAGCTGCTTCTAATGTGAGATTTCCCCATAACATCTGAATTACAAATATGACCATGTTCTAAACCAAAGGATGGAATTTTTTTCAAATTCGTTTTATATCCACTTATGTCTGGTTGGTGCCCTAACTTCTATTTTCAATGTAATCCAACTATGGTCAGTATATTTAATGCAGTCATTGTCAAGGACACCCAGAGCATGGGATTCTGCATTGAAAATTGCCCCTGTAGTCAGCAGATTTCTAAGCATTTAGCAAGGTCTAAAATTCACCAAAAAGGCGACTGGGTTGCAAATGTTACTATTATGATAATCCTTAACACCTCATTCCCAGTGTGAACTACCAAATAATATGCAAATATTTATCACAACACATTTTCGTTAACTTTAAATTTCAAAGGGGGAAATGGGGAAGATACGCTCTATTATTTTTCTCTTACACTCACTGAGATCACATGTTGCAGTCATGTTGGCACATTGTGATGCTAGACTGGTCATCTTTTCTTCTACGTAAGAAAAGATACCAATATGGAGTGGTCTAAGGGGTAACCATTCTACCTGATCAATCTGATTGCCTGAGTGCTTGAATTCATTATACAAATATGTTTAGGGCAAGCACCCAAATGATCCATACAGCAACTGCTTCTCAACCGACTTGAGTTCCGCAACCTCCAAAATTTCCAGTAAGAATGCAATAAATTTAACTCACAATCAATTTAATTAGGATTCAATTACATATTTATTCTGTGATAAAGTTGAAGCTGAAAATTCCCAGTTTTTCCCCAACTCTGATCAATATTTGCGAAATCAAAGATCTTTTCCTGGTCAGGAACAAATCTATTCTTTTTATCCAACTTTTTCCCGATTTCCCAGTAGTGTGGGAACCCTGGATAACATAATTAAAAAAATTATAGTTTTCTTTATACCTCCCCAAGGATATACACATTTTTTTTATAACACACATTACCAGTGGGTTCAATCAGGAGAATACTTTTTCTTTAAATCTCACACCCTGTGGAAAAATACAAAACTCTGAATTGGAACCTTAAGAAAATTTTAAAAATCTTCAATTACTTTTTGTATGATTCTGTGTGACTTTTTCTGAATGAAATCACATATTGATAATGATAATATCTATTAAAATAAGCTAATTATGTTTATTTTGCTTTTCCTCATACAACATGCCTTGAAATACAGAAAACTTGTGAAAGTGCACTTATAAATTTTCCAATATCTAAAAAAACTCCAAGTCGATGACTTGTGTGTTTTTTTTATAATTATTATTTATAATTTACCTCTGAAGTTCAGAAAGTGAAAATGGCCATGCAGAGCAAGCAATCTTCTATGAGATGCACATTAGAAGTATGACCTAGCTATGTACTCTCAAACTCAAATTAGCACCCTTTATTCTGATATAAAAAAATTAAGAAATTGATAGATTCTTTATACATCCACTAAGATGTACACATTAATCTTTTGTTTTTTTATAACAACGATTAACAGTGGGATGTGGCCTCAATACCATTTCTGATATTCTCCCCCATTCCAAAATCATGGATAATGACGGTAATTTTTCTACGAACAAGGAAGTAGAGAGAATAAAAACTCTTATAACTTCTACATTAAAACATGCAATGTAAATGACACAAGTTGTTTTAATCTAAAGACCCAGAAACAGATAATTTTACCAGAAAAATGAAAATGGAATGCAGAGCAAATGAAGAATGTATGCAAACGGAATGCAGAATAAGCCCAGACAGAATGAAGAATGAATGCAAATGGAATGATGAATGCATTTTGAATAGAGAACAATTGCAAAATGCAGAATGCTGAACAATGAACGATAAATGAAAATGGAATGAAATGCAAATGTATTTCATTTGTATTTGAAAACAATTATTTTCAAGCTGCTGCTGAATTTCCACAATCAAAAGCCTTTTCACATGATAATCAAGAATCAGATTCTTTGTATGAATTTGTCATCCATTACAAACTGTGACATTATTCTTGTTGATGAAGACAAAACGATGTAATAACATCATTCATCAGTGGACATATCTGCACAAATCATTACCTTAACAAAATGAAATAAGAATAAAATTTGCTGACAAGTATACAACAACTATATTTTGTGGTTATTTTTTAATTTATTGTAAATTCAGTCCTGTTTTTTCATTTAATGCAATGCCATTTCATTAAAGCACACTTTCAATATGACAATATATGAAAGCTCTAGTTATCTCCCTTTAACACTTTTAAAAATGGAAAACATGACTCAGTAAATGCATTTCCATCTTGTTCGAAACAAGAAAAAATTAAGGGAAGTTATGGGTGGAAACAACAAACACAAAATCTGAATGCATTTCCGAGACCATAAACAAAAATGAGAAGATGATAGATAACACGCAAATGAGAATGGAATACATATGGAACACAAATGGAATGTAAGCTGAATGCAAATGGAATGCAAATGAATTGCAAAACAAAGGCAGATTTGATAAAATTATCCATTTCAGGGTCCACAAAAAATAATATTTGTTTCAAATTTAAGTTTTCATAAAAATGCATAAATTCTGTCTATCAATACTGACTGCTAAATACATACATATAACAAAATGTGAAGGTAATGCATACATATCATAATTATATGAAGGGGAGATCTGAAATCATTACACTTATCAAACCTTTGATTTTTCTTCTGATTCTTCCTCTTCCTCTGAGTCACTATCTTTTTCTTTATCATCATCTTCACTGTCACTCTCATTGTCTCCTTTACCTGGTCTAAACAAGTCACCCTCACTGTCACTCTCCTCAGTCTGGTAATTACAAAACAAAATACAAATTTTACTCAACAACAATGTTTGTTTTATTATATGTGAGTTTTCCTTGTGTTTAGATGGTGGTGGTGATATTTATTTCTCATTACTTGTTTAATGACAGCAAAAACTATAAGTTTGCAGCAAAACTGAGTTATCCTTATCCATTTCCCCCATTTTACCTATATGTGCATGTGAATCACCACACACAAGCTCTAACTCCTGGAGATGTACTGTAATTCTGAAACAACTGTGCACATCAACAGATCACATCCAATCTTATACCAAAGTCTAAAGTCAGTGTAAACATTTTATGATATTACTAATGCACACACATCTGTATAATCAGAATCATATCATCCATATGGTTTTCTTTGAAGAGCATGGAGATAAAAGTTCTCTTTGATTAGTCATTCTGTTGCATCAAAACAGTTTCAGTAATTTGCAAAAAAGTTGTTTCTATACTCAACTGCTTATGGTCAGATCCCCAAACCAATAAATTACAAATTTTAAAACTACTGTAACTAAAACACCCATTTCTCAATACAGTGGCACCAGTCTCAACACATCTATCGGAATCATACAAACTGATGTGGTACAGTGGCACCTGTCTTAAAAGATGATATATGTGAATCACACAAACTGATGAAGTATGCTGGCATCTGTTTTAACAGATGATCAATGGGAATCATACACAATGATGTGGTAGATACCTGTCTTAACAGATGATCTATGGGAATCATACACAATGATGTGGTAGATACCTGTCTTAACAGATGATCTATGGGAATCATACACAATGATGTGGTAGATACCTGTCTTAACAGATGATCTATGGGAATCATACACAATGATGTGGTAGATACCTGTCTTAACAGATGATCTATGGGAATCTCTTTGGGAATCACACAAACTGATGCGGTACAGTGGCATATGTCTTAACAGATGCTCTAAGGGAATCATACAAACTGATGTTGTACAGTGACACCTGTCTTAACAGATGATCTATGGGAATCACACAAACTGATGTGGTACAGTGGCACCTGTCTCAACAGATGATCTATGGGAATCATGCAACCATTCATGTCAAGCAGAAGTACCCAGATGTGTAAACAGTTGCCATCCTGAAAAATGACATATGTCGTGACAAGTGCTACAAGACATCTACTGGCTGGGTGTCTTATGTCATGACAAGCACTTTAAGGGTTAACATTTAAATAATATAATTGTATACTGTGCAGAGTAGATTTATATATGGATGACTTTGAACTAATTAGTGGGAGTTCTTGAACATTACTGCTTTCCAAGTGTGCAAATTCGCAAAATTTTTGTGATTTGCGCACTCACACACCCTGACAGCATCTGTGGTGAGTGACCTTGACCTTTGACCATTTAAACCCCAAATCAATAGTCATCTTCCTTACTCCCAGTGCAAGCCATCCACAAAGTTTGGTCAAGGTCTGTGATGCATAACTAATGCTAATGTGCAGAAAGCATATTTCTTCATTCAGTGAGTGATTTTGATCTACGTCCTTTTGACCCCCAAAACAAGCATTTTCTTCCTTACCCTTAGTCAAGCCATCCACAAAGTTTGGTCCAGGTATGTGATGTAAAACCAAGTGCAAGCATTTGGTAACAGCAGATGGTGGTAAAACTCAAGTCATTGTGTGGAAACCATTTTCTTCTTTCAGCAACAGTGACCTTGACCTTTGGCCATTTTACCCAAAATCAATAGGGTTTCTTCTTGGTAACTGTAGATGGTGGACAACTCAAAATATTGTGCAGAAATCCTAACATAATATACTCCACCTTATGGCAGGTGTATAAAAAAATGACTCATTAGCGAATTTTAAGTGAAACATTTTCATTAGCAGAATAATCACACTTGTTTTCATAAATAAACCACAACCATGGTTCAGCATTAAGTGGAAACCATCCTGTCTGCCAATTAACAATAACCCTCATTTACTAAAATTTGGGAAAGAAATCAATAAGCACATAATTGTTATTAATTTTACATGAGTTTTTTTTCTTCATATCTTTCTGATTTAAAATGTGCATTCATTGCTATATACAATACATGAAATGCCATTATACTGTTCACATTAAGATGCCAAGTAACAAAAAACTTGGAATTTTATTTGACAGACTGATCCTTCTCATTTTTTTTTTCTTGAAGGTAAATGACAACCAAACAAGCGATGATAAATCAACTGTTAATTTCTTCCAGAGTTAAAATCTGCAGTAAAAGTTGTGTTGTCTGTTAAAGTTATCATATTCCCATCCCAAATTTCAATTTTACAGTAAAAAATACCTCTCCAAAAATTGCATTATTTAATTAATTTGATATCTAACTTGATGGAATGCCCCACCCCCCTCATAACAATTAATGTCATTCTGTGGCACTGGTACTTAACAAAAGAAAAGGACAAATCCAACAAAATTAATAATATAAATATATTTTAAGAGTGTGATACAGAAAGTCCCTAATTTTTTAGGTGTGTGATACATAAAGTCCCTAATTTGTTAGGTGTGTGATACAGAAAGTCCCAAATTTGTTAGGAGTGATACAGAAAGTCCCTAATTTGTTAGGTGTGTGATACAGAAAGTCCATAATTTGTTAGGAGTGTGATACAGAAGGTCCCTAATTTGTTAGGAGTGTGATACAGAAAGTCCATAATTTGTACGGTCTAGATTTTAGTTTTCCTCTCATAAGATCAAACAGTTCAGTCAATATAAGTAGCATTCTGAAAGTTTAAGCTCTACAAAAAATTAGAATTTGACATTTGCAAGGTGATTGAAATCTTGAATCCAAAAAAAACTGATTTGTGTTTGCAATACCGCAGACCAAAAATGTCAAAGTCATAAAGTGATCCAAGTTGTGACAAAAATTGATCGAATTTGTGTCTAAAGATTCCGAACTGGCAAGTGATAATTATAATTGTAAAGCAAGTGATAATTATAATTGTGGTGGCCTTTTGGAGATCTTCAGGACCATAATGTGCTGACTAGAAAATTATATCAATACTTTTTAATTACATGTACATGTTCCACACAAAAAATATATACTAGATGCAATTCACAGCATAATCCCTTTTCAATTGTGAGATTGCTGGTTCATATATTAGTCGCCATCTTTACAAGACAAATATGGAAAATTTAATTGGCAGTAAAATTCCTGTCAGTCAAACTAACATACAATAAATGTAGGTATGGATAAGACTTTATTAACAGAATCATTAGAAGAAAATAAGAGTTATGTCCCTTTATCAGTGAAGTTGATGCCATGTAATCATTAGAAGTAAATAAGGATTATGACCCTTTATCGGTGAATTTGATGCCATGTAATATGTTAGAGAAATGGTTTCAATGACTCCAAATGTGAATTTTAATGGAAGGCCTGAGGGTGAAGCAGATTATAACTGTTCTGTCACACAGATCTATTTATACTATTAAAAATAATACTATGCTTTTGATACTAAATATAACATGATGCTATTTTATAATTATTCTTTACTTTGCCCTAATTAAACCGATTTGTGTTCTCACTGTCAAAGGTGACCAAATTAGTAGGGCTTGATGACCTCTCATTTGAAATGGCTACTAATAAGTACTTGGAGCAAGGAATTGTAGAAACATATGAAAAACCTGCTTTCATTGATACACATTCACACAAACATACGAAAAACCTGTTTTTAATTGATACACATTCATACAAACATATGAAAAACCTGCTTTAATTGATACATATTCATACCTATGAAAAACCTGCTTTAATTGATACACATTCATACAAACATATGAAAAACCTGCTTTCATTGATACACATTCATACAAACATATGAAAAACCTGCTTTAATTGATACACATTCATACAAACATATGAAAAACTGCTTTAATTGATACACATTCATACAAACATATGAAAAAATGCTTAAATTGATACACATTCATACAAACATATGAAAAACCTGATTTAATTGATACACTTTCATACAAACATTATGAAAAACCTGCTTTAATGATACACATTCATACAAGCATGAAAAACCTGCTTTTATTGATACACACATTCATACAAACATGCATGCCAAATATCATTTGTCTACCTCAATAGGTAAATTAAGCTACCAAGGCTTTTGTTAAAGAAAAGTCCAACATGTTCAAAAATGTGTCATAACAAGTTTAAAAATGTCTAAAATGGTCTGAAAATGTAATTAGGTCATCTACAAACTAGTACAAATATGCTTACCAAAGTCTTATTGGCCTCCCTAAAGTTGTTTTTGCTTAAACATGCTTCCAAAAAGATTCAAAATGTAAAAAAAATATCAAAATAAAGTCACAAGAACCTAATCAGGTCTTGTGATCCTCTCAAGGTATCATCATATCCAACTTGGTTTAGTTTTGTTTCAAAAGGTTTTATGCTATCTTGCTTACAAGAAAGTGTGGCGGACAGATGGACAGACAGACAGACAGTACATAACTAATATATCTTCCAGGATTGGGGGTGGAGGAGACTAAATGAGACTTTGATCAACATTCTCTATATGCTCTTTTTCAAGTATATGGTTGTTGACTTTCAATGTGTTCATTATAAATAAACCAAAATTACTCTTGTGTAGTTGTATAAGTCATCATTACGCAAATACTCAGATTTTGCTGAAACTGCAAACATTCGTATCTCTGTTATGGGTTAAAGTGGTTTTTCTTTATAAAATGAAAGATGAAATAAGTATTATGGCCATTTGGAAAATATGCATATGTTTCCTAACAAAAATACATAGAAATCAATCCATAACTGATATTTTTGCATTAGAACCATAAATTATTTGTTCTTAATTTCAAAGCATGTACGATTTGACAATCTGTATCAGTCACTACTAAGAAAAGAGGCCATGTAGTGAATTCTGGCCCATACATTAAACAGTGCAAGGGTACATGACTTGATATTTATTGGTGGCATAAAGGAATACAAACTGGCGTTAAGTAATGAAGAAAAACAAAACCCTCACTTAGCTGATAAGTTGTTATTTGCAAGATGACTAGTTTCTCGAACAGAACTTTCTGCTGTTTCATAAATTCATTTTTTCAGAATAATGTTTGTTGTAAAAAAAAAAAAAAAAAATTAAGGACCTGAAAAATCTTTCCGTATATATGAAAATTTGTTGTTCCAAAGTTCATTAATATCATAGATGACTATTACTAGAACAAGTTTCTCACTTTCTTTAAACCAAACTTGATCAATATTGCAACTATCATTTACATGTCATGCGATTACAATCCTTAAGTTCTAGAACATGCAAGAAAAAAAGTTTTAAAGAAAAATGCATATATTTCATGTTTCTTTAAAGGTAAATTTGCAGAGAGTACAAAAATAAACAAACATGTTTATTTTTAATTTTAAAACATGGGTTCAACATGACTCGTTTACTCACATCGGAGTCAGAGGTGCTGGCAGGTTTTCTTGGTGGAGGTTTTCCTGAGTCACTTTCACTTTCACTGTAGGAATACTAGTGGAGGGCAAAATAACCAAATTAAAATAAAATACAAATAACTACAGTGAAAACACAATACAAACATAAATAACTACAGTGAGAACACAATACAAAGCATAAATAACTACAGTGAGAACACAATACAAAACATGAACAACAACAGTGAGAACACAATACAAAACATAAATAAGTACAGTGAGAACACAATACAAAACATAAATAACTACAGTGAGAACACAATACAAAACATAAATAACTACAGCAAGAACACAATACAAAACATAAATAACTACAATGAGAACACAATACAAAACATAAATAACAACAGTGAGAACACAATACAAAACATAAATAAGTAGTGAGAACACAATACAAAACATGAACAACAACAGTGAGAACACAATACAAAACATGAACAACAACAGTGAGAACACAATACAAAACATAAATAAGTACAGTGAGAACACAATACAAAACATAAATAACTACAGTGAGAACACAATACAAAACATAAATAACTACAGTGAGAACACAATACAAAACATAAATAACTACAGTGAGAACACAATACAAAACATGAACAACAACAGTGAGAACACAATACAAAAGTAAAATAATTGTAATATAAGAAATAAAAAAAACAATAGCACCATAAATGGTACACTATACACTAACCACATCATTTTTTTGTGGTAACCATTTTTCTTCTTTCCATCTCAGTGACTGTGACCTCTGACTTATTGACGTCAAATATGATGGGTGACTTGTCTAAAATGCAAGCCATCCACAAAGTTTCATCATAGTTTGTGGCATAGGACTCCAATTATTTTGTGGAAACCATTTTCCTTCTTGAGCCCCTCTGACCTTGATCTCTGACCTTTTAACCTCAATCAATAGGTGTCTTAATTGACTCAAATGAAAGCCTTGTACAAAGTTCAGTCACGGCATATGGTACTGAACTTAAGTAGTTATGTGGAAATTGTTTTTCCTTCTTTCATTCCCTGAAACATTGACCTTTAAATACTTTTCTTCCTCATATAAATTCAAGCTATTCACAATGTTGAGTCAAAGTCAGTAATGAGAATACAAGATATCATGCAGAAACCAGTTTTCTTCTTAAAGTTATTGTGACCTTGACCTTTGATCCCCAAATCAATAGGTGACTTTCTTATCTCAAAATGAAAGCCATTTACAATGTTTGGTGAAGGTATGTGGCATCTTGGTCAAATTATTGTGCGACAGCTGTTCTCCTTGTTTCAGTTCCTGTGACCATGACCATTTTAGCCGGAAATCAATAAACTTATTCCTTGCCCCAACTGCAAGCTACTAACAAAGTCTGATAATGGCTGACAATAGAGTGATGGACAGACAGACAACATGCCTTATGGTGGGCATATAGACACTAAAATAACAAAAAGAAAATGGATCTAATTAGAAATAATACACTTTCTAGAAAAGTTAAATACATGCATCATAAAAAAATAGCATAGTATAATTTTTGTCCATGTTTTATATCAAGCAGTTTTAACTTCTTAAATCAATTTTTTGGAGCTTGTGACAAATATAAAAAAAAAACAGAAGTCTGCAGCAAAGCAGCATTATCATTACGCTTTTCTTACTTGTCATTACCTCCACCCCCCTTACACAAGCAGTATATATCAAATTCATTTTAGCATTTTTCCCGATTGGATACTCATAGGCTATACTAATAACATAAATGCCATGCCTGTTTTAATAGATTTCTCATACGATTTTAAATAGGAAAAAATCAAAATACTTTCTTCATGCTGGGATCAGCCTAGTACTATTCCACTAATCTGGGATCAACCCAGAATACACTCTTATGCGGGGATCAGCCTAGCATAGATTTACTTAATCTGGGATCAGCCCAGAATACACAGTAATGCTGGCATCAGCGTAGCACATAGCCTACTCAATCTGGGATCAGCCCAAAATACACTCTAATGCTGGAATCAGCCTAGCACATAGCCTACTTAATCTGGGATCAGCCCATAATACACTCAAATGTTGGGATCAGCCTAGCACAGATTCTACTTAAGCTGGGATTAGCCCAGAATACACTTGAATGCTGGGATCAGCCTAGCACATTTGATACTTGATCTGGGATCATGCCCAATATACACTCTTATGCTGGGACAAGCCTAGCACAGAATGGGAAATCATTATAGTCTTGTACAGTGTTACATTCAGATTCTAACCCATGAGTAGCCCCCATAGAGAGAGCCAAATATTTTTATTTGTTTAAGTATTGATGTTTTTGTATATATACATTGACTTGGTCAAAATTTGTAATGATGAATAGAGACATGCATCAGAATTGAGAGAGAGAATGCAGTATACTCGTGTACCCTTTAATTTTCTTACAATTCATGTATGATACCTTTCGTTATACAAATTTGTATTTTGTTGTGTATAAATGGATAAGTGTCAGCACAACCCACCCTCCCAGTTCCACAACAAGAGGATGGATTCAAATTCCCAAACCACTGTGCACATAAGTGGACCACCCTTAATCACATCCCAAGTTTAAAGTCTCAATCTCAGTGTAGGAGGAGTACACAGCTTTTTGGCACCTTAGTATGGTAGTATGGGTATTTAAAACAAAGCTGATTTAAGATGAATGCAAATCCAGAATTGCACCTTAAGCAAGCACAGGGAACATTTTCTCACCCCAAACTTTCAGTGTCTCCCTAAAATTAACAAATTCATTACCGTTGAACAGAACTCCCTTTGACAGCAAAACCAAGGTGCAACGCTGAAATCTATGGGCCTAGATGGGATACAAGTGAATTGTTCCCAAATTCAACTCTAGAAGTGTATGCAACTCCAACAATGTCACATTTCTGAACAAGTTTCAGGAATCTTGCAAAGTCTTGGATTACAACATGATGCGTTCTACAATCACGCAAAAGACAAGATATCTAGCACTACCAACATAAATGCACTGCCGCAGTAAAATTAGAACATGTTTCTTCAAATCTGCTAAAAAAGACTGACAAAAAAAAGAGTACTCAAACTGAAATAAATGCAAAAGTAAAATGAAAATTGATATTGTAACAATAAAATCTGGATAACAAGACTTAGTGTGTATGCTTCTCTTTTTTAATTAGCAAAGGTTGTAAGTGCTTATATTTAATATACACTTATCATTATTGAAAAATTTAGAAATTTTTAATGTTACTTTCATCTCTAGATTTTAAACCATTTTAAATGGAGATGGTTTATTAATGAAGTAAACTGTTCCATAATCCAGTTTTATCAATATCAAAAAAGGGTATTCATCGAAAGAGCAAACTTTACATCTGAAACATGTTTTTTCTTCTACTTACATAGAAACTTATTTTTTTGCTACTGAAATACAGCTCTCCATCTTTATAATGTGGTAGTTGGAGTCCATAACCACCGATCATATTATGTACCAGACCACGGTATATTGAAAACAGCATTATAAATCGAATCACGGTATAGTGAGAACCGTATATGTACTGAACCATGGTACAGAAAGAATGATAGAATATTTTTCAAATAATAACAATTTTAAAAAGGTAATAAAGATATAATACTAAGTTCCATGTTGTTTTCTTTCAACCCATATTGTCATACATTTGATAGACCAATTACATTACAATGGTTTGATTTTGGTCATGGGGTCTACAGCAGTACCGTGTTATATCCAGAATCGTGTTATAATGATGTGTGTTTTAATCAGGGCCAGTTGTACTATCAGACCTGTGTACAAATCTTTTCCTTACATTCTTATTTTTACATATGCACCCATTATCCAGCTTCTACGGTATATGTTGATGCAGACACAACTCCAAATTTCTACTGGATCCTAAAATTTTAAATCCCATTCCTGATGCTTAAGGAGTTGTGTGACTTAACACAATCAAGCATGCATAAGCACATCAGCAAGATCATATTGCCTCTAACTTTTTCTGGGGAAAAAAGAGAAAGATGTGTTATCACCTCTGACTCAGAATCGTCTTTCTTGTCCACTTCAGGCTCGCTCTCACTCAGACTGCCATGGTCACTTTCCTCCTCTTCATCTGGTAAAAAGAAATTTTTTCAGTTGGATGAAATACAGACACAGAGGAAAAGGATGTACATATGTATAGATTTAAATGGCACATCAGCATAATCCTGGCTATATAGTCCTGAGTAAATGCAGGCATCCACAAAAGGACATACAAAGCAATGAAAAAGGTCAAAAAAGCTACAACCCTTAAATACACAATCAAATTTTGTATATTAACATAACTCCTTTTTAAATTAAAAAAGATCAGCAGCAAACTTTATAGGCTGTAGTGGAAAAGAGACAGAAATTATAGGTTGTAGTACGTGTACTGTCACTTATCTCAGATGGACAAGCTGCTCTGGCATGTGAAAAATGAGCTTGCTTGCTACCCGAAATATCAGACAGTACGCATACAATAACATGTGCTCAATGAACTTGCTACCCATATCAGACAGTACACATACAATAACATGCGACCAATGAGCTTGCTACCCATATCAGACTGTACACATACAATCGCATGTGGTGAATGAGCTTGCTACCCATTACAGACTGTACACATACAATCGCATGTGGCGAATGAGCTTGCTACCCATATCAGACTGTACACATACAATTGCATGTGGCAAATGAGCTTGCTACCCATATCAGACTGTACACATACAATCGCATGTGGTGAATGAGCTTGCTACCCATATCAGACTCTACACATACAATTGCATGTGGTGAATGAGCTTGCTACCCATATCAGACTCTACACATACAATCGCATGTGGTGAATGAGCTTGCTACCCATATCAGACTGTACACATACAATCGCATGTGGTGAATGAGCTTGCTACCCATATCAGACTGTACACATACAATCACATGTGGTGAATGAGCTTGCTACCCATATCAGACTGTACACATGCAATCACATGTGGTGAATGAGCTTGCTACCCATATCAGACTGTACACATACAATCGCATGTGGTGAATGAGCTTGCTACCCATATCAGACTGTACACATACAATCGCATGTGGCAAATGAGCTTGCTACCCATATCAGACTGTACACATACAATCACATGTGGCAAATGAGCTTGCTACCCATATCAGACTGTACACATACAATCACATGTGGTGAATGAGCTTGCTACCCATATCAGACTGTACACATACAATTGCATGTGGTGAATGAGCTTGCTACCCATATCAGACTATACACATACAATCGCATGTGGCAAATGAGCTTGCTACCCATATCAGACTGTACACATACAATCGCATGTGACGAATGAGCTTGCTATCCATATCAGACTGTACACAGACAATAACATGTTTATTATATAATCCAATATTTCATAAGTATCAGTTACCAGATATCTGAACATAACAACAAGGGAAAAAAAATTACATATATTCAAATAAATATGCTCTTTTTCAATCTTTACTCAACATCATTCATAATTTTATTCATGATGTGTATGAATGTGTTGGTAAAGTTAGAGGATGTCCTAATGTAAAACATTGTAAAATATCATAATTTTATTCATGATGTGTGAATGTGTTGTAAAGTTAGAGGATGTCCTAATGTAAAACATTGTAAAATGTCATAATTTTATTCATGATGTGTATGAATGTGTTGGTAAAGTTAGAGAATGTCCTAATGTAAAACATTGTAAAATGTCATAATTTTATTCATGATGTGTATGAATGTATTAGTAAAATTAGAGGATGTCTTAATGTAAAACATTGTAAAATGTCATAGTAGGAAAAAAAGGGAGGGGGGTGGAGAAAGAGTAAATGGCCATAGTTCAATATTTACCTAACACCAAAAATGTCCATCTCTCTTTCTTCCTGCTCCACTATGTTAGAGCTCTATTGAAATCAAAATCCTTAAAAGATGTCTCCTCTAGTTGTATAATCATTAATATGTTGATTGTTTCTGAGCTATATCTGTTTCTTTTCTGTGTATGAATATTGTTCTATGCTGAGAGACACCTTTCAGTCGGTTGTCTGAAGTGGCATATGCATAGCCAGCTTAGCCAGCTTGAACAAGTTGGGAAACTGTTCTTTATGGTTGTTATGTACAATTTTCCACAGCTCACAGGCATTGTCTCTTGGATATCTCTGCTCCAAAATAAGATTTTTCACTAACATGAACTCTGCCAAAGTTTCACTTTCTTGAAACAGTGTTTTGCTGACTACTATGCCAGATTTCTTATCTGTTCCATAACAATGTATTAGGGTTTTAAGTCTATCAATGCCACAGTCTGCTTGTTCAGAGGTATTTTGATCAAATAAATATCCTTAGTTTAATTTCTTTTTAGATTCTTATTTATTCAATTTCTCTTAACCCTTAGAGTGCTATGTAGCATTTTTGTAGCACAAGATCGTTCAGGGCTGAATTGTTTGAGAAAAGAAATGAAAATTGCACTCTACTTTTAAGTTGCCTGTATTTTAATTAGGCTTGGTATTTTGTCTTTTCTACATTTAATTTTGAAATAACGCAATACAGGGGGTTAAGTGGCATGCTGTCTGTTCTATGTCCATCCAGCATGTACATCGGACTTGTATTCAGCATCATTTCAGGTTCAAAATCACTCATTGGTATTTCCAGTAAAACTTTCCCAGCTCAAATAAGCTGATGTACTTCAAAACTTTAAAAATCATTCTCATCATAGATATCATCAGCCAGTATTTGCCAAATGGAATCGTCATCTGAAGATGAACGATGTTGGGAGTCAGCTGTTTGGGGTTTTCTAGGTAGCCCATATTTTAAACAAGCATTTGTAAAATTTCCTTGATGAATGCAAGGTTAAAACTATGACAGAATGCCTGTTCCAGGGCCCAAAGTGCCAATGAAATTTAGTTTAAAAACCATTTATATCAAGCCGAAGTATCCGGATGTATAAACAGTTGCCTACCTGAAAAAAGTCATATGCCACGACAAGCACTACGTGACCTCTGCCAGCGGAGCAACTTATATTGTGACAAGCATTTTAAGGGTTTACAGTTAAATGAAAATTGTACACTGCGCAGGGTACATTTTTATTTGTATCACTTTAAACTAATTTCCAGAAAACCTTGTACATCACTGCTCTCCAAGTGCGTGAATTCGTACAAAAGCAGAGAGTAGCATTGTTCAGAATGATTGTACCAATCTAGTTCCAAAACTTTAAATCTGACACTATCAGAGATGTGGAGATAACTGCAATTTTACTGTCTCAGACACATACTGAGATGCCAGAGTTGGGGCCCTGGGTTATGTCTTTAAAAATTAATAATACATAAACCAAAAGTTTTTAAATGCTTGAAATTCCTAGATATATGAAATAAGCTGATATTTATACCAATTCCACAGATGACATTTTATATATATATGAAACCAAAGTGGGAAGAACAGGGTTGTAAATGCTAACTGCAAAAAAAGTTTCCTTTAAGGTTAAGTGATATGTGAGGCTACAACAATGATAACAACAACAGCACCATCTGAAATGAGATATATATGTCCTCCCTTTGCTTTGCTGGAAAGACAACTACCAATAGTGAAATCTACTTTGATACTGAGACCAGAGCACAAATGGGTCTTTTGTGAACAGTTTCTGAGAATAGTTGGTTATATTTACCCACCTGATATGTCAATGAGCCCCACATTGTCATCATTAATGAAATTTGGGGTCCCAATCAGATAGGGAAGTGGTCTGTTCAAATATGGATCCTGCAATATATACATAAGCAAAATTATCAATCATAATAAATTATGGGCCTGACTAAACCAAAGATTTTACCTGGTAATAGCAGAAGTAACATGAATTAACAAGTTGCTTTGATCTCACTGATTCAAGACAGAATTATTATTTGTGATGAACAGTGGAATGCAGTTACAGTCAAACCTGTCTACAGCAAACAGCCATGGGAAAAGGCCAAAGTGGACAGGTGACCTCTGAAGGCAGGTTCAGCTCTCAAACTTGGTTCATGACAAAATACATGTACCATGTACCAAATAGCATTAGCGTTATTAGTAGTAGTATTGGTATGCTATCAAGATACATATATTTAGTTTAGCAATTTAACAAAAACAAAAATAAGAAAATAATAAAATAAAATGTTCCACACAGCATTACTGTATTAATCCATCATGTACATTAAATCATCACTGACTCTTAAAAAAATCACTGATCTTTGTTATGTGCATATCTCCATCCCCATTTCAGTTGCAATGTTTGAAACTTCCATTACTGATTTTAGCATGTTTGAATGTCCGTGATGAATTGCAAACCCTTTCAGTTTCTAACTGTGTACATGCACTCATTTATACCACTCTATCTCTCTCTCTCGCGCTCTCTCTGTCTCACATGCAATCACTTTAATCTCATCAATAGGAACGGCCTCTAAATAAAATTACTAATTGACAGCTTATCTGTGATTGTCAAACACACAGGACTGACTTTTTGTTAGGCCTGTTTGTATAATTAAGCAGGAAAACAGGTGTTCACACTTCAAACAGTTGCTCAAACTCACTGAAGATCAAAAGACAGTCGGCTTTTGTGAGAGACCTCTGATGATTAGGGAATTAATAGAAGCTTCTGCGTCTATTGTTAGTATAGCATATAAACCGTAAGGGATATCACAAGTGCAGTGTACATGTGGGTTGTAGCATCCTGGAACCATTTCCAACATTCTTCATTAATCTCATCATTTGCTGTGATTGTACGTAATCTCGTACACTTCGGATTAATGTTGTTCTCAAAATCGGTCATAATATCTCGCTTATGCTTAATAATCCCTTGTATCTGAATTGGACAGACTCCCATTTCTGCTGCAACTACACAACTACTTTTTCCACAATACAGCAAACTAATTGCTTTGATTCTCTCATGTAAGGACAAAAACGCCATGCTTTCAAAGCTGACATGTTGACACCTTTGAGTTTGACTGACAGTGTGACTGGAGTATGGTAAGTAAAATCGTGATATGACATGCTTAAACATCGATTCACATGATATACATTATCTAAATAATGCCTTGCTCATCAAACAAAAGTGTTTAATTTCCATACTTGGAGCGGTCACTGCTGATATGTTCCAGTGACTGCTTTAGGTAGGGTGAAACCATTGTTTGGTTTGGAAACACCTTGCCGTTGACCGCTGAAAGCAGATGACTGTTAAATACAGGGCATTTATACAGGAAATTTGCCAGGGGGAAATTAGAATGACTATTGTTACCAGGTGACCATTTGGACAGGTTTGACTGTATTTCATCTTTAATATTTCTCCACCTATCTGCATAAGTCTGTGCATCTGTTTGTATCTGTCTATCCATATATCATAAAAAAAATGTGTGTTGCTCCTGTGCATAAGGTGAGAACATTCTGAATCACCATAACACAAAATTTTAAACATTCTACTCAGGGCAGACTATTATTATGCATGTAAGAATTTAAAAGAAGATTCAATTATTAGAAAATAAATATAATTTTGATTACACATTCTTTTCTGAAACATTTAAGCTGCAAAAGTTACATAAGCAGCATCAAATTATTTCTTATTTGAATTTTTAAACATATTTATTTTCAACTGCCCAATATATTTTCGGACAAATTAATGATGTCATAATTTATATTGGAGCATTACACTACATTGGGAACTTCTGAAAATTGTCTTTATTTGAAATTATATAGATTCAATTGTATTTATCAGAATATGATCTAACATGCTTTGTGACACAAAAGTGTCCAGTATGTGAGAGCATGTAAAGAATATTAATGCTGATTCTATCACATTTAATGAGATAAGTTTCACTCTAACTTGCCTTTGCCTCTAGGATGGGATCTACTTTGTATGTTGTATCCTCCTCCTCTTCAGAGTCTGAGTTGTCAACATTGGCATCAAGTTTATCAAAAAACTGGTCAATGACTTCTACTCCAAGTTTCACAGCCTCTGACACTTTGGAAATCAACTCTGCCTCTCTCTGTTCTTTAGTCTTTTCCTAAAACAAAATTGAATGAAAGCTGTCATGAGTTTTATGAATGTTGGATTGATAACCAGGCCTCAACATTTGATGTTCAGAGTCATTATCTATGTGTAAACATGTTTGCAATGGACTTCTATGTATGGAAGAATGATATTCATTACATGCACACAGTGAACAACCTTTAAAAAAACCTAACTTTTTGTCCTAGAAAGGCTGATGGACGGACAGACAGAAAAAACAATGTGCAGTAACTGTTTATCTAGTTCTGGTGGAATTGGTATGTGGTCAGAGATGCAACAAACAAAAGTCATGGAAATGTATCCCAAATTACCTCATTGTTTAGATTACAAAATTTAATCAAGGCATAAATACCAAAGTTCCATACACTTCATGAACTGCTATTAGACATTAGATGTATCAGGAGCTGTTTGTTCAATATCACATACCACCCCATACATTTTACCTCTTAAAGTTAACCTAACTTGAATATATCTCTGCATTCTGCCTTGTATGTAAGAATAACTTAAATCAATAGTAACGAGATTTGTGATATACATTAAATCTGACACAGTCCTTTTGTTTAACTATCTTAAAATGTAGTCAGAAATTAAAACTCATATATCATTTAGCTGTTACTTATTTCCCATAGTTCCATCTGTATAAAAATCATCAGCCTTACTTAAAAATTAATTATTTTGGAAACAATACTCATATAGGAGTTAAAACAAAGCTTACCAAGTCTGAATATACAATTAACTTAAAACATTTTCCAAATTTGGGCAATTTTTAGTTGGTAGATAACAAGCTCTGAATAACATGTTATGCAAATATGACTATTTCTGAAGCCATGCATGGCCTTCATATAAAAATCCATATAAAAACAAGAAGCTGGCTATGGTCTGCATGTCATGCCTGTGATGCTATGTTCCGAATTCAAAGAGAGTGGAGAGCCATGGTGGCTCAGTGGTTAGAGTGCTGGACTCACAACCGAAGGGTACCGGTTCAAATCCTACCATCGGACCAGCTATCATCGTGTGTCTTTTGGGCAAGGCACATTGCTCTAATTGCCTCATCACTAAAAAAACTACTTGTGTTGCTGTGTCATAAAGCACCAAACCAACCAAATAGTGTCAAGATAGCAAGCCTATCTAACAGTGTCAAAATAGCAAGCCTATCTAACAGTGTCAAGATAGCAAGCCTATCGAACAGTGTCAAAATAGCAAGCCTATATAATAGTGTCAAGATAGCAAGCCTATCTAACAGTGTCAAGATAGCAAGCCTATCTAACAGTGTCAAGATAGCAAGCCTATATAATAGTGTCAAGATAGCAAGCCTATCTAACAGTGTCAAGATAGCAAGCCTATCTAACAGTGTCAAGATAGCAAGCCTATATAAGAGTGTCAAGATAGCAAGCCTATATAAGAGTGTCAAGATAGCAAGCCTATATAATAGTGTCAAGATAGCAAGCCTATCTAACAGTGTCAAGATAGCAAGCCTATATAATAGTGTCAAGATAGCAAGCCTATATAATAGTGTCAAGATAGCAAGCCTATATAATAGTGTCAAGATAGCAAGCCTATATAATAGTGTCAAGATAGCAAGCCTATATAATAGTGTCAAGATAGCAAGCCTATTTAATAGTGTCAAGATAGCAAGCCTATATAATAGTGTCAAGATAGCAAGCCTATATAATAGTGTCAAGATAGCAAGCCTATATAATAGTGTCAAGATAGCAAGCCTATATAATAGTGTCAAGATAGCAAGCCTATCTAACAGTGTCAAGATAGCAAAGAAAGCAAGCCTATATGAAACATGTAGCTAATATTTTCTTTCTACTGAAATTATCCTGTTTTTCATTAAGTTGTATACTTAATTTTTTCTCCTATTTAAGGTGATGCTTTATCATGGTAACAACTCAGAACTGACAAGGAAATATTTGAATGAGTGAGAATACTGAATGGGATTAGCATTCAACAATGCTTCAGCACAATAATGACTATATATATATAAAGTATATGGTGCCAATTAAAAGTAAAGTTCTAAAAATGTAAAAATGGAGAACTGAACAATAAATGTAAAGAATATAAACCCTTCCAAATAAATGTAAACATGCTACAAGATAAAATAAAGAAAGTAAAGATGTTACAATTCTGTATACTGTATATAAAATATAAAAAAGTAAATATATAAAATCCTTAAAAATACAGGGTCAACATGTTTAAAGAGTCAAAGATTCACTCAGGTAAGACATCATCATAAAGTTCCTTAATTGACTTCACATAAAAAAAACTTCTGTCTCACAGGGTGGAAATCAATACATTTGACAGAAATATGTTCTTGTCACTGGGTTCTGGCAGTGTATGCAAACTGGTCGATGTTCACCATTCATGAGGTATGCATGCATCAAGTATGCATGTTGCATACATGATCAACACAATACCACCTCATCTCTGTGATTTGTTGTAAATGAGGTATGCCACTCTCCAATGATGGGTTTGCTTTTGTGAAGCTTATCTGTGGAATCTTCATCCACATATTTAGCCAAATATAAAGAACATACTAATTTAATATATCTTATTTGATGTCATTATATGGAATCTTCCATTTGGAAATGGTTGACTGCAAGACAGCTTTGGCTGCTTGATCTGCCCTTTCATTATCCTTATGCACAATGTGACTAGGCAACTAACAGTACAGAATACTTTTCCAGACTGTATGAGCAAATCATGTTTCTGTAAGATCTGGGATACTAACGGGTTGTTAAATTTAAGGTTTTGAAAGGCTTTCAGTGTGGAAAGGGATTCCCTAATGATAATGAAATTTGTTTTTAAGAGGATTCAACATAGTTCAAAGATCTAAGCATGACTGTAACTTCTGCTGTAAAAAAAGAGGCTTTATCCAGTAACCAGCTCAAGATGGTACCATTACATGCTGCAACAACAGCTCCAACCATGTCTCCATCTTTTGAACCATCTGTATACAGGGATTTATGGCCAAGATAGAAAAGCTCTGATTTCATTGAATTTACTCTGAAAAACATGATGATCTGTCGAGGACTTTTTGAACTGGCAAAGATCAAATATTATTTTGGGGGTTTTGATAAAAATGCTGTGTACTTTGGAACACAAAACTTTGCAGTTATTTTCAACATTGCCATTTTGCTATTAACTGGTGGGAATGAATTCATATGCAAAAAGGTCGAATGAAATTTGTGTCTAGCATACAAGGTTTGTTATTTGGGCTTAAAGACTACATTATATGGGGGTTAGATTGATTAGAAGCTAGCTTGGTAGTATACTGAAGAACCAATTTCGTTCATCTCAGATAAAGTGATGGTTCATTTGTCTCAGCACAGAAGTTTTATGTAGGGAAAGTTCACAATGCTCCCAGACAAAGTCTAAGTCCCTGATTTTGTACTAGATAAAGCATTAGCAGGTAAGATTTACAAACTGATCCATACACGATCAAGCCATAGTCAAGTTTAGAGCCAGATAAAGATCTGTATAACTGCAACAAAATCTTCCAATTTGCTTGTATTAAATCCTGGGCTTTTGGACATTTGTCACTAATGTATATAATATGTGGAAGGTAAGTTAGTTTACAGTCAAAACTAAGCCCCCAAAATGTGGTCTCCTCCAACAACAGGGATAACAAAGATACCTGTCATGACAGAGTTTGGGGTAATCATGAATTTGATGCAAGGATATGCACATGGCAAAAACCAAGCTGTCAGTGGACTGCATAATTTAATATCTTAGGCACTGGCTAGGTTGTGAACAAGCTCTCTTGTATGATGTATGGAAATGGTCATAATTAAATAGCTGTTCAATGCTTGGATTATGAACACTTTATCACTCACACAGTTTTCTGTCCCATTTGAGCTAAATTTGTTTTACATTTATTGTTGATGTTTTAGATATTTTAAAAAAAATAACATTAAATCGATGCTATTACAAGCCTCAGACAAGACTTTCTTATCCTTCTGTTTTGAAAACTTCATCTCTCTCAAAAAATTTGCTTGATTTTTGTATGACAAGTTGTCAAGTGTTCAAGAAAAAGCAGCATTAGCATAGAAACTGTCTTGATCCCAAAACAAAATAACCATGCTTCTCTTAGCATTTCCTTTATTACCTCCTTGCCACCAAGGGATCAGGAATGCAGTTTTCAAAAAGACAGATGTCTCTTTTGAAATTAGGCAGGTGTTCTTAAAACTATAGTATCTCATCAGCATGCTCACCATAAATGTCCTAAGTTCAAAACAATAATCCCTGGTATTACAGAGTCAATTAGTTTTGAAATCTTTAACCTTCGCAAGTGAAAAAAAAAAAAACTCTGTCAACAACATGGCTTCCTTGGAAGCCATGTAGAAATTTCATATTTCCTTGAGTTAAACTAAAAATACATAGCTTGTACATTTTATAAACTATGCCTTTGACTATTTATGACATCATTCTTTACTGATTTATGACATCATTCCTTACTGATTTATGACATCATTCCTTACTGATTTATGACATCATTCCTTACTGATTTATGACATCATTCCTTACTGATTTATGACATCATTCCTTACTGATTTATGACATCATTCCTTACTGATTTATGACATCATTCCTTACTGATACATCTATTGCAAGACTTCTGTTGTAAGATATCTGAGTTTGGAAGACAATGGAACAGAAAACATCCAAACAGACAAAAATGACACCCATTGGAAATTATTTTTCAAATCAGGGTCATGTTAGGGAGCAATTTGGGCAAATAGTTGCTCTCATCCATGAAATTTTGTATCAACAAGCCAGGAAAGTGAAGTTGACATCACCTTGCCACGAATTGCTGTATATCCCCCCCCCCTTACTTCCCCAAATGAACCTATGCCTTTTGTTACGACTAGGGGTAATGTAACAAAAGAAAAGACTCGAACAAGCTTTCAAGATTTAAAATATAAATCTCTAATTTCCTAAAATATTAAAATATTTCAACAAACAATCAAAGTGAAAGAATTAAAATAACTTACAGTATAGAATATCCTTAAAAGTCCTAAATTGATTTAAAGTTCACTGATCCGGAAGTCAATCCAAATATTCCGAATGTAGTATGTTCCGAATGAAGTAACATTCACTGTACTAATGTGTTAATAAGAATATGTTATATCCAAGTAATTCTTGCGAATATGGAATATCACAAGTTCTAGAAATGTTTCCGATAATTCCACTAAGATGTGTAATTATTAAGGTTGAAGAAACAGTACTAATCCAGAATGCACTGTATTAAAATAAATTGATCTCCAAAGTAAAATATCCCACACACAGAATGAACTAAATTCGTTTATGACCTCTCAATCCAATGTAACTATGAAGAATGCCCAAATACTGCCATTATTCCTATAATATAGTCTCCCACTACGCAGAATTGAAATTAAAACCCATTTAATCCTTGTATAACCAATCTTCTCTGAACCAATCAGAAATTAGGTTATGCATGACATCTCTAAAGTACCAGAGTACCAATGTTTTAAACAGTAAATAATGTATTGGTTCATTGAATCTAGGTCAGAAGTTCAACTTCTTCACACGCGCTAAAACCACCTGATATGACTAAGGCTTCGAAATATTGATCGAAATTACCGTATGTGTACTCATGGCAAGATGACAGCTGTTAGACCAAGAACAGAGATCATAAACTAATAAACTATACCATTATTAAAAGAAAAATGATACATAATTCTGTAACGCTTTTCACTCCTCCAAAACAAATGCTGCAAAATGCTGCTTCATTAAATAAGTTTTAAGACTAAATTCTATGAAGTGTTTAATCAATTTATCTCATATTTCACCTAAAAAGTTGCAGAATTAAATTATTTGCCTTCAACATGTACCAATTATCTATTTTCAGGAAGTTACCTATTTTCTACATTACCATCCAATGCTATTAACAAAGTCATGCGGCAGTTTTTAAGACTGAAGACAGTAAACTTTTAATATTGTCATATAGTATGATGAGAATTTTCTGTATGTAAATACTATTTTACTTTTAGAGCAAGTAAAACACCAGTTGTTGACACACTTATTTTGCCATTACAAAATTTAGCCTCTAATTCACTTATTCCTATTTTCCCATCAATTCACCCTATTTAGATAAGAGGGTGAAGTCACTTCAACCAAAAATTTGTAGCACAGCATTATCCCTGTGAATACAACACAAAAATGTAGCATGAATGTATTCATTCTATTACAGATTACATCCAATTTATTCATTTATTTGATGTCAGCGTGGGGTTTTTTTATTGCTAAAACTCCAAGGACACTGTCCCAGTGATCAAAACCCTCAATTCCCTCAATGTTTTCAAGGTTTTACACAAGTTCTGAAAACCACAACTGTATTATATTTTACAAATGGCAAAAAATAGCATCTGCAAAGGGACATAAATCTGCTGCTTACCTGTACTTCTGTTTTCTTCTCTTCCTGAGCTACCTCCTCATGACTGACATCTTCATCATACACTCTCTACAGAAAACAGAAAACTACAGTCAAGTCATTTTGTGCATCGTGCATGGATCCCTAGTCTAACTGAAGATGCATGCAGGATCTAGAACCTTTTTCACTGACTCATCTTCCTAAATCATTGTACCAAAACAAGACCACACTCTCGATCAGTTGTACAAATATCACCCATCATAGAGACACTTCTCCACCCCATCTAATGAGGGCAAATTACTCCTAAATTTCATCTTGTACTCCCAAGATGGAATTGTTGCCTTATTTTGCACAACAGAATAATAAATAAGCCCTTGTGTCCTCAGTTGGAAAAGTTAGTGGAAATACTGACTATATCTTCAAAGATGTAAATAAAATAAAAATGATCTGCACATTTTTTGATAACATAGTATGCAGCCAGAAGGGAAGTAGTTGTCAGATTTCAGATGTATCTTTTATTCAAGTATTAATCTTTCAGACTTTACTTGTAAGTTGCAGATAGGTTCTTGAAACTTCTTACTCACAAACTTGTTATCTGTATTGTATACATACAGATATAAACATCTGATGAAAGTTATTATCAAGCAAACAGAGTCACTATTGTCCATGATTTAAATTCTAAGTACATGTATTGAGTTCAGGAGATGATACAAGTTTTGAAGATCATATCATTGAAAAAAATAATATTGCTTACATTCTCCACAAACTGTGTGTTGGCAAGCATGATAAAATCATTGATAACACTGCTGACCCTCACATCTGTCAGCTAGAAAGAGAGAAAGACATTATTATTAGACTACTAATATGACAATTTATAACTTAGACTAAGTATTTTCCTTCCTCAATAAAGAGTGACTATATCAGAGGTCAACAGAGGTCAGAGGTCAAATGGGTAATTATACAGTGAACTTAATTTTTGATGAAGTCCAAGGGACTTAAAAAATATAAATCTCGTTACACATTTAAGGAAGATGTTAATGTGAAGTTCTAGTTTGCTGGCAATTGAAAACAAACTCATTATATGTGATTGATATATCAGCTGTTGCTATATATGAACTTTATTGTGTACATATAAGTGTATATATACAGTGTAACCTGTCTTAGTGGACACCTCAATGATGAAAATTCTTATACAAATGTCCTTTATATAGCAGACACTTGTCTAACATGGACAGTAGACAGTGTTTTTTTTCTCAATAAAGTTGTGTATAACAAACATTGTGTCCTAACACATGCATAATTTGCCTCCCTTGCTGCTCACCACAGGTGCTATTCAATGCACACAGATTTGTGCAACCCAGATTGTTTTGATAGTTAACTACTCGGTGGACAATGACCATTTTCCAATACATCACGCTACATAATTCACTAGGCACTTATTTCAAAACTGACATGACCTTTGCTTCAATAAGACTGGAAAAAAGAACAGTTAAGGTGATGGGCACCCTACTGACAAACAAAATGGCAGCACTGAATATCTTGTAAATTAAAGAGTTTGTAACCGAGTCTGGATGGCTAGGTCTGGCTCAAATTTAGCATAATGTTAATAGTGTTCTCAATTGAAATCTTCACATATCAAGGTATGACCGTTACGGAATTATATATCATTTTTCTTTTAATAATGGTATAGTTTATTAGTTTATGATCTCTGTTCTTGGTCTAACAGCTGTCGTCTTGCCGTGAGTACACATATGGCAATTTTGATCAATATTTCGAAGCCTTAGTCATATCACGTGGTTTTAGCACGCATGAAGTGGGTGAACTTCTGACCTAGATTCTATGATTTTTCAGAGTCAATACATTATTGACTGTTAGTGTAAAAGTACTTAGCGATGTCAGGCATAACCTAGTTTCTGACTGGTTCGGAGAGGGTTGCATTATTTCGAAATGCACAGTTGTTTATCAAATACGTAATGGGTTTTATTTCGTTTTTGCGTAGAGAGTGACTATATTATAGAATTAATAGCAGCATTCTGCCATTCTTCATGGTTACATTGGATTGAGAGGTCATAAACAAAATTGGTTCATTTTGTGTGTGGGATATTCTACTTTTGTGATATATTTAATACAGTGCATTTAGGATTCAGTACTGTGTCTTGAACCTTTATTAATTATACAGCTCCGTGGAATTATCGGAAACATTTCTAGAACTTGTGATATTCCATTCACAGGGATTATTTGGAATTTATAACACTTGGATACATTTGATTCTTATTAGCACATTAGTACAGTGAAGGTTACTTCATTCGGAACATACTACATTAGGAATATTTGAATTAACTTCCGGATCAGTGAAATTTAGAACAATTTAGAACTATTAAGGATATTCTATACTGTAAGTTATTTTAATTCTTTCACTTTGATTGTTTGTTTGAAATATTTTAATATTTTAAGAAATTAAATATTTGTATTTTAAATCTGGAAAGCTTGTTCGAGTCTTTTCTTTTGTTACATTACCCCTAGTCGTAACAATGACAAACAACAAACTTGCAATCTCCTTCCAGTTCAGGTTTACAAAAGCTTACATTTTTATGTTAGTGCAATCTTTTCTTTCCAGAGGAATACTGTGGGTTACAAATCAGAGCAGATAATATAAATTATGACAAAACACATCAAGAGTACTGACCCTGTATAAAGGACGCCTGTCTATAAGGAACAATGTTGTCATGTCTCTTGACTGTCCTTTATGCACATGTTTTCACTGTACATGTTTTTACTCTACACAGTAATCACAGCCTGTACACCACCCAAGTACCACACTGAAATCTATTCTTGTAACCTCAAATAGTTAATACAAATACCAATAATAAAACATGGATAATTTCTGTCTCTTTATCCAAATTTCACTCACCATGCCCAACTACACCCCGATCCCATCATTTAGAAAGTCATGCAATTTATGTTAGATGTAGGTAGTATTCTAAATGTAGTAATTCTTTATTAGTTTGGAAATTTATAATTCCACACTAAGCATAGAATAATATACAGTTGATTGAAAAATATAATTTATTTTTACCCTAAAACATGCATTCTAAAAGGCATTTTCACAGATATGCATTCTTTTTCTGTTTTCTTGACATTATAAGTAGTCTTTAAGTGAAAACCCAATGTTGACATGACTATCCATTCAGGCATAGCGATAACAAGATTTGCAAGATGGAAACCATGGTGGCCATACTGGAGTTCAGATCAACATCATTTTTATACAGAACCAAATAGACATCATAAAAAGTCATTTAGTGAAAACCTCATGTCAATACAACCATCCATACAAAAGGAGTAGCAATAACAAGATTTTAAAGACAGAAGCAATATTGATCAGCACCATATTCATTGAGGAACAAGAAGATGTCTTTTAGTAAAAACCCTATGTCAATATGACCATTGGTTCAGGAGAAGCAGTAATCATAAAAGTTTCAAAATGGTCACCAAACGGGTTGTCAGATCAGCACCATTTTCGTTTACCAGATATCATAAAAAGCCTTTCTGATAAACCCCCATGTTAATATGACCATCCATTTAGGAGTAGCAATAACAAGATTTTCAAAATGGCTTATGTTGTGGCCATATTGGACGTCCAAGGGACACCATTTTCATTTAGGACCAACTAGACCTTTGAGTAATTGTGTCTGCAAAGTGTAGTGAGCAATCCTTGCAATAGTCTAGGAGAAGTAGCGATAAAAAACTTGTGCTAACAGATGCTAGATGAAAAGCCATCGCATAAGCCCTTCTGTTTTATGACCAGTAGAGCTACAAATTGCTATAGATTCCGCCTTATCCCCCCCACCCCCAACCAATTTTAAAAATGAAAAGCATCAAGGATATAAAAAATGCAACATGTAATATCTTCAAGAAGATAAACCATTTACAAATAAAAGTAAAAACATACTCCTATGAGATATAAGATAAAAGTTTAACATGATATAAAAATTCTTAAAAAGGCATGAAAATAAAAGATAAAAGTAAAAATGCTAAAATCCTCAAAAACGTCTTCTGTAAACCACATTCTTTAAGAAAATCCAAGATTTTCTCTCGTGGTTCATCTTCAAAAAGCTTCTTAGTTGAGATGACTTCAAAAAGCTTATGCCTCATGGCATGGAAGTTGATACACTCAACAAGAATCCACTGTCAGTGGGTACTTGCAAGGCACACAGTTTGCTAAAGTTTCACCCTTAAGAAGGTAATCATGCATCATGTATGTGTGTTCCATACATGATCAACACAATACAACCTTCTCTCTTTGGTTTGTTCTATATGATGCAATACAACCTTCTCTCTTTGGTTTGTTCTATATGATGGATGCTACTCTCCAATAATGGGTTTAATGTACCAGGTTCGTTGTTTGGTTTTCATTCCACATATTTTGATAAGTGGATAAGATATGCTGATTAATATAATAGTTAAAGTCACTATATGGAATCTTCAATTCAGAAATGGTGACTGCAGCATAGCTTTTACTGTAATCACAGTAAGTCTTGGGACACGAAAAAATAATTATTTTTTTCGTGTCCCAAGACTTGTAGACACAAAAAAATGTAAAGACAAAATTCGGAAGATCGCGATACGTCACACAACAGTGACCAGCTCGTTCAATTACCACGTCATTCGTCAATAAACTGTTATAAACTACTATGATTGTTTTATGTTATTATTCTGCATGTGCATATTTTCCGATTTCTCCAACATGATTTAAAATAAAGGTAAATAAAGACTTCATAATTCACGGGACGCTTATATATAAAGGAAGACCTGTACTATAGTGTACAGTACTTACACAGTGCAAATCGTACTTGGCGTCACTTATATCCTAGTTTATTCCCAAAAATATTCGATACAGATTTTGCTTTATTCATCATTTTTACCAAATCGCATTCTTCCAGATTACATTTCAGCTACACGTTCATTGCTGTTTCATTTATTTGGATTCACGTGCTCAACAGTTACTGTTTTTCAGTGGTATAAGCGATCCTACAAAGTGATGTAATCTATATGAAAAGGCATGCGTGTTTAATTATATAAAGCACATAACCAGCATAAAATCAAATAACTCTCATATATTCATGAAAGAATGATCCTAATATATGTTAAAATTCTGAATATAGATCGATTAAGAGCATCATTGATCCATTTTAGTTTTGTGTTTCGGCTTCACAAAATGATAATTTTCCACGCATTATCATTCCACTTTTGATTTTGGCAAGCTGGTTGTTTTGGCGTCTCCTTTGTTTATAATTGGCGGATTTGTGTTTTGTTTTCCGACAGCAATCCAGGCCAGTTAATTGTTAAAACCCTGAAATTGGCTTGGGTAAAGAGGAATTTTGTCCGGCGGCAATGCCGGTACTTTGATGTGTGATTGGCTTCTACTGAGTAATATTAACACGATTACCGTAGCTGAGTAGACAGGAACTTATGTAAGGTCGCTTACATCAAAGCAAACTACCACGGAGTTTTTATTTTATAAGCATTATTTCTTAAACTTCTTTATCGTATTTTAAAGATATTATTTAAGTTTTGTGCAGTGGTGCCTATGATTCGAATCCAATGTATGTACTTCATTCATCACAAGTAAAATCTTCAATGTACACGTGGTGACGACATGATGTAAACATGCATACAATAAATGCTAGAGTTGAAATAAACCCTAATTTCGTTGTTCTCATCCTGGTATCACATTGTAATGAATTAGGTATTTCCATTTTCAGCGGGAAAAAAAACTCCCCACTAATTACGGGTGACTTTCGACAATTTTAATGCAATAATGCATAAACTGACAATAGTAAACTCGAGCATAATAGGGAGAAGTTATTGTTGAATGGGTATAACATACCGCTAATGCTCAATTCTTGTCATCGTCTGATTAAATTATACATATTTTAATTTGATAGGAATAATAAGAAAACGGAGAAAATTCAATGTATTTATTGACTCTTAAAACAAATAATAAAATATGTATAATATTTCCATGTAATAATTCATAATGATAGTCCCTTAACAACCACGAAGTCCTGTTTATTTTACATGAGGTTACGATCGATAAAATACGCCGATCGATCAGTAGAAAAAAAAAGTGTTTTAGGTGTCCCAAGACTTATAGTACATGAAAAATTGCTTTAACTTCGTGTCCCAACTTTTATAGGTCATAAAAAAATTACTTTTGAAAATAATTTTGAAAATAATTAAGGGTGTTCCAAGACTTATGGTGTCCCAAGACTTACCGTGATTACTGATTTATCAGCCGTTTTATTACCCTTTTAACTAATATGACTATGCAACCAACAGTACTGAGTACTTTTTCTTATTTTTACAAGTAAATCATATTTATGAGAAAATCATGTTCTGTACAACTTGGGATGTTAAAGGTCTGTCAAATTTAAGGCTGTGCTAGGTTTTCAATGCAGAAATGGAAGGCAGTGAGAGAAAAAACCAACCTTTGCCTCATGAACAAGATTTTCCACTTCCTTCTCAATTTCATGTGTCCTAGCAATCATCTTCTGGGAGAACTCTTGTAAGTAAAGCAAAAGCTGGAATAGAGAAGAAATAAAGTTATACTATTTACCATATACAGTGGTTCCACATTATAACACTGTTCAGGAGAAATATAAAAGTGTACTGTGGAATAGGTGTAAGTAATGCATAAGCTGGAATAGAGAAGAAATAAAGTTATACTATTTACCATATTCAGTGGTTCCACATTATAACACTGTTTAGGAGATTAAAAGCGTATTGTACAACAGGCACAAAAACCCCCCCCCCCCCCCCCCGCCTACTTATCCACTGTAAATGTGAACAAGAGTCCCTAAAAGGGATCTAGGCTCTACTGTCTGAAAAGAATTTCCAGAAATTCAAGATATGACCATTTCTTCTTTTTAACTGGTGAGTGCTGAAACTGTCTCTGATATTCTTGAGCCATAAGATTTCCAAATTAGACTCTGTGGCTGCCATACTGGATAAAAGATTGGCATCATTTTCATCTAGGACAAACCAGATGCCATTAGAAGACTTTTGGTGAAAACCCGATGCTGATGTGACCATCCATTGTGGACAATTAGTGACAATATTTTCAAAATGTTTGTTGTGGCAGCCATATTTGAGGTCAGATCGGCACAATTTTCAATCAGAAGCAACTAGATATTATGATTCATCTTCTGGTGAAAACCCATGTCAATATAACTTTCCATTTAAGAGGAGGAGCAATAACTAGATTTTCAAGATGGCTGCTATGGTGGCGATACTGGCTGTCAGATCAGCACCATTTTCATTTAGGAACAACTAAACATCATAAGAAGTCTTCTGGTGAAAACCCAATGTTGATATGACTTTCCATCTACAAGTAGTAGAAATAAGATTTCAAAGATGGCCACTGTGGCAGCCATATTTGATATCAAATCGACACAAATTTTATTTAAGACCAACAAGATACCATAAGATGTTTTCCAGTGAAAACCCCATGCTAACATGACTTCTGTTCAGAAAGAACAGCAATAAAAAGATTTTCAAGATGACTGCTGGGATGACCATATTGGGTGTCAGATCAGCACCATTTTCATTTAGGACCAACTAGACATCATATAAGTACTTTAGAGCAAATCCCATCTCGATATGACCATCCAATCAGGTGGAGGAGCGATAACAAGATTTTCAAGACAGCTGATGTGGTGGCCATATTGGATGTCTGAGCAACACCATTTTCAATTAGGACCAACTAGACCTTGGGATGAATGTGTGCAAAGTTTCATGACAAACCTCTAAGTAGTTTAGGAGTCATAGCGACAACAAGCTTGTGTTAATGGAGAGACATGCCATGCCATAAGCTCTTTGGGTCTATGACCAATAGAGCTAAAAATAGTGGACTTACTTCACGCAATCAATCGACCAGCTGAACATTAATGAGTTAATGAGCCACACATGACGATGATGTCAATGAACAGACTCCATACACAATTCTAAAAGAGCACATACATCCATGTTACATTTGAGTACAATAAATTAATAATTGAGTACAATAATTTGATCATCTAGCAATCTAGATACTAATGCCAATTTTATTTGAGATCATTTATACTGATGTGTAGAGTATAGTATTTATTATGTAAAAATGATATGGTAACCATGTGTAGTAATTCTAACTATCAATCATTCAAACAATATAATCATCCATTGTAAAGTATTTTACATGATTGATGCCAAAATTTCAATTAAAAGGATAGGGAATTACTAAGAATACAGACACATAAATATTTACAGATATTTTGCAAAGCATGTATATGAGCCCTGATTCCTAAAAACACTTGTTAACATATAAAAGAAAGTAAAAAAAGGTGTTGATATGAAAAAAAGTAAAAGGTATAGGAGTTCTAATGTGATTTATTTGCCCCCAAAATAGTGGTGTCTTGTATGGTATTGGCTTATAAAATTATGCTTTTAAACATGGCAGCATTCAAGATTGGATATTATACCAAGAGAAACTTAATCTCCTAGACAAGCTTGGTTTTAATCCTGGGCAATTACATAATCCATTCTTAAATACTTTATCATTGAACGTCATGCAAAGTAGATTCCCTTCTCTGACATCAATCGTGCTCAGTTTCTGAGTGGTTATGAAAATTATGCATACAGAGTATGATGTTCTCATCCTATTTTCGGGGAAAAAAAGCAGGGTTCCAATAAATGGTGTTTTTTTATACTCGATATAATTGCTTTGAATATTTACAAGTCTACAGCCATAAAAACTAGAGTGTAATCAACAGTTACATAGCTCTCCTCTATGAAGCTTGTGGTAGTCTCTAGTATCTACTGTAAACATTAACAATCGTGCAGAAATAAATTCAGACTAAAGTGATACTGACAATAAAATGATGGCCCCTTTTGTGACATTTTTGGAATTTTTCATCTTTAAATTTTAACTTTTAATCAGCACTACATAGCCAGTATTTTGCTGACAAACAATTAAATGATATACATACATACATACATACATACATACATACATACACACACACACACACACACACACACACACACACATACATACATACATACATACATACATACATACATACATACATACATACATACATACATAGTGACAGAGCATAAAAGATATGAAACAATAAAAAAACACATTCTTATCTATGACATCAAAGTAGAGGTGCTATAATGAGTTGATAAAAACCAGACATTTTTTTTATAAATCATTATTTCCAAAATCTGCTTCAGAGCTCTTATCACACTCCTCCCCTGGAAGCCAGATTTTACTGGGTGAAAGTCACAGCTTTGAGTAAACTTGAACAGTAGTACAATCACAGTTCATGCAACAATAAACATTGTTCAGCCACTACAACTCAGCTCTCACAGGAAAAGCATGCAGCTTGAAGTCCAATAATCTAATTTCTACTACAGGTATACACTCTGACATGTACAATGCAGTTACCTGTTGAGGCAACTTGAAACAATAAGCAATGTATAGTCAATAACATGGAAAGTTGACCACTGAATAAACCTAGTTATTCCTCCTTCTAACTACACTGGTTATAAAGGCTGTATATAGTATAGAAAAATATATGTAGTCATGAACAAAACACAGATATTTAACCTATGTTAGTATAGTAGCATACCTGTCAACCTCCTGAGACAAAAACCTGTACACCAGACCAAAACAAACGTACAAATTACGGGATTCCCATACAAGTTGACAGGTATGAAAATGTATTGGATAATTACTTATCATTGTTACTGTATGGATTAGTAAATTTATTGGCATTGTGCAACAAAACAAACCCATTATCCCTGAGGCATTATGTACCACGGGTTAAACATAGTTATTGTTCTACAGGTAATAAATCTCTTTGTAGATGATAAATATTGATTGTGGGTGCTATATGTTCGGTACATCGAATGCTCTTTTAACGAAATCCAGATGGCTACCTTTTATTTCCAAATACCCCTGTGAAAGAAATCCCACAAGTTATGTTATTAACAATTATCACCTAGACACCTTGAAATCGCCGACTTGCATCAAAACAATCTTTAAGCAGTCGATTGTTTCGAGTTGGCAAGCTCTACTTACTTTGAAGTTACCCTCGGCTAGGTGGGGGAAAAAAAACAAAAAAACAGAAGAGAACCACAACATATAGATCACCTTTATTTAAAAAATATCAACATATTAATCACTCTGACTCGTATATTGCAAGTTGCTTGTTATATTTATCCTTCCTAGGCTTACGAACAACACAAACCCCCATATGGAGCCTCTCACTCTTGTTGCTTTATGACTAGCCATCATACATGCATTTCTACTCTCGATACTAAAATGTTTCTCTTATAAATATCTTCAGAATCATAATTCCAAAATCTTTTTATTAAGTTTGTATTCATAACTTAATTACACTGAAATAAAGCTTACGTGCGTTTGTAGGGTAGATTTTAGTGATCAATGATTAGCAGAGGGTTAAACCGTGGATTGATAGATTACTAATATGGCGGTTCTTTTGGAAAATACACATACGATCGTGGTTCTAATACATGTTTGGCTGCGTTTTCTGATGTTCCGAAAACATGCCGTAAATACGGTACTACGCCTACTGATAACCTGATTTTCAGTCGACCAGTAAAGGGGCAGAATTCCATGCTTGAATAAAGAAATAAAACTCAAAAATCAGCAAGTGAAAGACACATTAATATTTCGGGTAATCTAATAGGTGGTTCAAGCGATTCACGTTCTATTCTCATTGTATCTCATGAAGAAAATAAAAATCCCCGTCGAATCCTGATCTTGGCGAAAATCGCTGACATTTTTTATTTTTTTTTAAAAATATTTAAAAAACCGTACAAAATGCCTGTACGGCCGTACACTGCAAAATCCCCTACAAATTACGGGATTCCCTTACAAGTTGACAGGTATGAAGTAGAAGTGACCTTTGATGGTAAGGGTGTAGTGCTAACAAGATGCATTCAATTATAAAGTTTTATAATTCTAACATAAACAGCATCCAGTAAGTGCAAAAAATGCGAAAAATGTAAACAAAGTCACTAATGCATTAAATATTTTTTTAAATAAGGTATAGTATTTATCAAGATAAACCCCTCACCAAATGTCATAACTCAATGTATAACAGTATGTATACAGGAGGCAATAAACCCATGGGGTCATAAGCTAAACACAAAAACTTAATAAAATCAAGTAAAATGTGAAATGTTGGGCACAGTGTCCTTCTTCTGTTGTAAAGGTGTGGTATTAACAGAGATGCATACAATTATCTAGCTGGATGATACTGACATGAACACTGCTTGAGATTGAGCCCAAGTCAGTGCAGCATGAAACATGGGTCACAGTGACCTCCTTTTGTGATAAGGGTTTAGTACTCATTAAGATGCATCACTTCTCCAACTTTTATGATTCTAGGTACAACTGTATGTATATAGCATGCAAAAAAACTATTTAGTCATGAGCTTAATGTAAAAAACTTAACTTAAGGCAGTAAAAAATGTTAAATGTAGGTGATAGTGACCTTTTTTTTTCTTCTATGGGTATAGAACTAACATAGATTCATACAATCATCTAGTTTGATGAATCTAGCATGAACAGTGCTTGGGAAATAAACTTAAAACACAAAATGTAACCAAAGTCATTGAAGCATGAAATATTGGCCACAGTGACCAACTTTTGTGAAAAGTATGTAGTACTCATCAAGATGCATCTCTTTACCAAGTTTCATTAATCTAAGTATAACAGTATACATACAGGATGCAAAATACAGTGAAACCCCTCAAAACCAAAAACCCATGGGACCCAATTTTGGGGGGTTTTGATAAGTTTTTGGTTTACTGAGGTTTTGCAGATGTAAAAAAGTCTTGTTCTAAGCGCTTATATGACAAGAGAGAGAAAGATAGAGAGAGAGAATGTAATTATGAGAATATCAGTGTCTGTGTGTGTAAGTGTGCACAAAATTAAGAAAGCTGTTATTTGTTTTTAAATATATGTATTTAATGAAGAATTAGCTGAACAATATATGTTCCTTCCGAAAATCACATCCTGTCACATGAATAAATACAGTTGTTCCACTGAGAAACACAGTCCTCGTCACAAGAAACATCTGAGGAATGAAATACTTTTAGAACTTTTCTGTAAGTCCATTAGAATTATGAATAATACTCCACAATGTTTAAATACTCTGTATAATTCATAATGTTCACAAGAGTGTTGTCTGTTTTTTCTTACATCTTTCTTTAACTAATGTGGCTTGTCTTAATAACTCCATTGCTTGTGCCATAGCCAAATAATGCTCATCCTTAGCAATCGCGACATTTTTTAATCTCTGTATAAGATCTAAAACTTCAGGATATGTCATTGAGTGAATCTTACTTTTAGAATACTGCTTTGTCAGTCTACTAACTGGTTTGGTTTCTGTGAGTATGTGAGTGGCTGATCAGGCCAATTTGACGGGAAATGCTGCTTAGGTTTGCTTGATCAACTGAGGACGTGCTGCAGTTACAATATTTATTCTGCTCACGCTTCTGCACTGTCTCAGCAGTTCTCTGTTCAAAGTCTGTAGCTCCAGTATGGATGAGACTCTGCCAGGTGGAGTGATCCTGTGTGAGATTGTTATGACTAGGGGTAAATGTAACAAAAGAAAAGACTCAAACAAACTTTCAAGATTTAAAACACAAATATTTAATTTCCTAAAATATTAAAATATTTCAACAAACAATCAAAGTGAAAGAATTAAAAACAACTTACAGTATAGAATATCCTTAAAAGTCCTAAATTGTTCTATAGTTCACTGATCCAGAAGTTAATCCAAATTATTCAGAATGAAGAGTATTCCGAATGAAACCACCAAAGTGTTGGCGTGCCAACAAGAATCAGTTATATCCAAGTGATATTAATTCCATGTAATCCTTGTAAAAATAAAATATCACACAAGTTCTAGAGATGTTTTCGATAATTCTAACGGAGCTGTATCATTCTTAAATATCAGTAGGTAATCCCAAAAATGTAGTATGGAAAATATTTCTGAAGTAGCAGTACTAAATCCAAAATGTACTGCATAAATAATATCTCTGAAGCAGAATATCACATACAAAATGAACCAATCTCGTCTATGACCTCTCAGGCTGAACGAACTATGAAGAATGACAAACACAGCAATTAAATTTCATTTTATAGATTCTGAACTGCATAGAACAGAATAAGGAAAGCCAATTTAAACTGTATTGCGACTTAAAAACAATTCAATCCTTCTAGAAAACAACCTTCTCTGAACCAATCAGACACTAGGTTATACGTGACACTGCTAAAGTACCTGTGCACTGACATTATTACAAGTACACCAACGTGTTGACTTCTTATTGAACATGGAATCCTGGTCAAAATGATAGTACATTTTAGCACGTGCTAGTCACATGATATGACTCATGCTTCAACCGACAATACTAATTTTCCCGGGACCAATGTACTGGGTCACATTGAAATTACTGTATATGTGTACTCTGCAAAATGACACCTATTAGACTATTATACAGAGGTCATAAACTAATAAAACTATACCATTATTTAAATAAAATGATACATAATTCCGTAACAGAGATCTTCCCAAGACTCACAGTCAATGTTGAAGTGTTTCAAGGATGATTTGAGGGAATCTTTAAAGCATTTGTTCTGACCACCCTGAGATTGCTTTCCCTCCTTCAGCTTGCTGTAGAAGATCTTCTTTGGTAGTCACTCTTCTGACATCCTGGTGACGTAGCCTGCCCATCTCAACTGTGATTTCATCAGCAGTAGATGCTTGGAATGCCTGCACATGTGAGAACTTCAATGTCTGGGACCCTGTGCTGCCATTTTATCCTCATCAGTTTCCTCAGGCAGCCCATGTAAAAATGGTTCTGCTTCTTGACCTGGTGTCTGTACCCCATCCAGGTTACGCAAGCATACAGCAGGGTTGGCAATAAAATGGCTTTGAAGTCCACATTGACTGTAAGAGTTCAGTCAGTTTCTGTGCCATATGCAAGCCCAAGGCTTTGTAGATTTCTCCTGGTAGCATCTGCCCCCGGTGCTTTGTCATTTGACAGCAGGTGAATTGCTTTCACAATTTCCATCTGCTCTGGAGGATCAGCAAGTGATATGTTGATTTCCACTTGGGGTAGTCGATCCATTGCCTCCTCACTGATAGATGAATGTTTATTGAGGAAATTGTTGAAGTGTTCTGCCCATCTTTGAAGTATCTTTTCCTTGTCAGTGAGCAGCATGGCGCTGTCAGCACTCAGTATTAGCAATGTTTTTGATGAATGTGGCCCGTAGACTGTTTTCAAAGCATAATAGAAGTTCTTCATGTTATTCCTGTCTGTGTAGGACTGAATTTCATTTGCCTTATTGCTAAGCCAAGAGTCTTGCAACTCTCTGAGTTTGCATTGGACAATCCTCTTGATGTTGTTAAAGGCTGCTTTCTTACATGATGAAGTGCTGTCTTCTAAATAGGCCTTCTGTGGCCAATGTTTCTAGTTCAGAAGTCTCTGTATGGCAGCATCATTCACATCAAACCAATCTTGGTGTTTACATGTCGTGGGACCAAGGATTTTGGATATGACTGAGTACACAGAGTCTCTGAAGGATGCGCAGTTTTCCTCGACATTCTTGGCATTTGAATCGATTGTATTCAGTTGGCTACACAGTTCTTTGACAAATGCCTGTTTCACGTTCTCCTGTTTCAATTTGGTGACATTAAGCTTTTTGTGCACTTTTTTTGCCTTGTGTTTGTCTGCTAGGCTGAATCTGGATATTGAGCTTCGAAATTATGAGCCTGTGGTAAGTCCAGCATTCTGCACTACTCATGTCTTTTGTCACTCAGACATCCTGCATGTCTCTTCTCCTGACAATGATGTAGTCAATAAGATGCCAATCCTTGGGTTTGGGTGCATCCAAGATATCTTGTTGCGGTTTGGCAGGCGGAATACTGTGTTGGTGATTAGGAGGTCATGTTCAGCACATTTTCTCAGTAGTAGGAGTCCGTTTTTGTTGCATTTGCAAACCCATTTTTGCCAATGACACCTGGCCATGTCTGGTGATCTGTGCCAACTCTAGCATTGAAATCACTAAGGATGATGAACTTGTCTGCCTTTGGTACTTCTGCAATAAGAGACTCCAGGTCTTCCTAAAATTTGTCCTTGATCTCATCTGGGTTGGTCATGGTGGGTGCATAGTCACTTATGATAATTGCATGTCCTTTCCAAGACAGTAGGAGTCTCATTTGCATTAGTCTGTCATTCACACCCTCTGGGAGATTTGTGAGTTTGCTAACTAGCTCTGATCTGATGGCAAACCCAACACCAGCTTCACGTCGCTCTTCTTTACTTTGGCCACTCCAGAAGAAGATGTTGCCGGCTCCTACTTCATCAGCTGTCCTTCCTCAGCTAGGCGAGTTTCACTCAGGGCTGCTATTCTGGATGTTGAATCTGGCCAGTTCTATACCAACCAGAGCTGTTCTTCTCTCTGTTCTATCTGCTGATGTACTGTCCATTAGTGTGTGGACATTCCAGGCACAGATGGTGAATTGCGTCACCTTTGTCTTCTTGTTAGGTTTTCGACCGCTAAGGTGGGATCCCCGTCAGCCGTGGTGTGCTGACCAAGGTTAAGGTAAAGCAGACAATGTTAAGGGCACCTTTTCTAGCCCCTTCTTCATGCTACGGAGGTGAGCAGTGTGATCCTAAAAAGGGCTGCTCAGTCACACAGGGGGCTGCTGAGCTCCACTGCTGCTTCGGTCCAGTGAATAGTGACCCTATGCCCTGAGCCGCCTGTGTGCAGGTCTGCAGCTACAGCTCCCAGTGTATCCACACCTGCTGCTTTGCCACTCGTCCATTGCCACAGAACTTGAAGGTATCTGGTGGGGGAGAAGAATAGTGTCATGACTTGCACAAGAGTTGGATTTAAGTGAGGGAAAGTTACGCAGAGTCACCCACACTCTCTCGTCAAGGCCTGTCTGAATCCAGTGGCATGACAATGGCAAGACGTCTGAAGACACATCCGGATGCAGTGGATGGTCATCAGTTCCTACTGCACCTGACCTGATGCACTGCACTGTTCACACAGCTCTTGGCATCTGCCTTCACAGCTGGGGTGATGAGCATATCCACTCGGCCACCTGATCCAACAGAAGGGAATTTCCAGATGGAGCCAGGTGTAGCTGTCCACTCTGGATCAACAGTCACAGGTAGTACTGTCGACTGTTACTTATGGTAGCAGGCGATGCCTGACCTGACAACTGCAGTAATTTACTGGGCAACCAGAAAAATCTGCCGGCAACCAGATTTTCACAAAAATTGTACCCTTAGATGTACTTGTGCCATGTGGTATGTATACACATGTAAACAGAGAAATTTTAAATCTATAATAGCAATTAGTTTAGGGTAAAAGATAAATTCAGTCTTGTTATTTCACTAATAAGCACAGTTACCAAGGTACCAAGTGAAAACCAGCATAGAAATATATAATCAACTAAAAACAATATGTTACTATGTCTGTCAAACTTAGATAAATGGAACAAATTTATGACCTGTTTTTGTAAAGCAAGATACTTGTACACCTTAGCAACAGATATAATTATCCTTAAACATCAATGACAAAGAGACAGATCATCAATTTGAATTTTCTTGTTCGAAAAAGCAACCTTCATTATAGTCTGCTCTGACAATGTACGATTAACTGATGTATCCTTACTTGATACATGTACCTGCTAATGAGGTAATTTGCTACCTTTCTTTAAGCCCTAGCCATGAGCACTCTATATGTGCTACTTGGAGGTAATCTGCTACCTTTCTTTCAGCCCTGGTCAACCACACTCTATACCTGCTAATAGGAGGTAATTTGCTACTTTTCTTTCATCCCTAGTCTTCGGCACTCTGTACCTGCTAATAGGATGTAATTTTATATCTTTTTTTCAACCCTAGTCGTCGACACTGTATACCTGCTAATACGAGGTAATTTCAAATTCTGACCTATTGTGATCACAATGTTTTGCCTTTTGTTACATTCATCACAGCCAGTCTAATTTAAAGATATATAGCTTGGTTACCCCTGCATCCCCTGCTAAGGACCAGTTATAGGCCCCTTTTCTCATTTCCTCAAGGGTCCATGGTCTCTCCCAAGATCTGTCTCCAGTACTGGCCCCACCTACTGGGCCATTGGTCTGAAAAGAAAAGGAAAATATAATAATAAAAATAATTTCCATTAATGATTGTTAAAATGTTACATTGGCCCATCCATCCATATAATTTTCAATTTCAGCCTACACATACAAATAAATAATATTATCATACAGGTTACAGAATTGTAATTCATACTCTACAGAGATTCTAACACAGGTCCATAGGTTATGGCACCCATCGCTTTGCCTGTAAGCACCAACCTCTATACCATCTCAACCATGCACACATCACCAAAAAATGATGCTACAAAGTCAGTGGTATAGGCATCTGTGCACAGCAGAAACACCCGCGTGTCGAACCACTAATTAATTCTCATCTAAGTACAGTCATTCCGGATTCCTACGACAGAAATCAAGGTATATAGAGGTTATTATAGGGAATTGCAAATATACACCAAACAGAATGGAAAGTGCTATCCCTGGATCCTACAGAAGAATGCTTGGTAACATTAACTTAATTTTTAAATACAAATAAATAATATTATCATCCAGGTCAGAGAATTTTCAATCATACTCTTTGGAGATTTGAAACCAGGTTCGAATTGTCCTCTACTTCTCATTATGCATATTTGCATTTAACAGTTTTAAGTAATACTTTATCTTCAAGTACAAAATTCTGTGTGTTGTATGTATATTTTATAAGCATATGAATGTATCATACTCGTATATAGTCCAAAACATTTCTAAACTTGTTTGAAACAACCCCTATAACATGCACATGAGAGCACATGTACAGGTGTCTTCACACCATAGTGTTCATCCATTCAAACCACAGTCGTCACTAATGAGTAACCTCAACTTTACAACTGCATGGTGAATAAATTGATTCTGAATTAAATGTGAATCTTCTGGATTGTCATTATTTGGTGAAGTTTTTAAAAGAATAAAAATTAAATTGTTTGTTCTAGTGGCAGTTGATTAACTATTGATAGCTATTTGCAATTACAATGATGTAATCTTGGTACTACATTACTTATGCTATTCATCAACGATGAACTGAAGCAATGAAGCAACTGAATTGGCACACAACCCAGTACAAATATGGAAATATGGCATGATGCAAGCCATGTAAGTGTATCTATTATTATAAACAAGGATTTTCTTAATATGACCACTCACTTTCTAGCTTTGTTAAAACAATACCTACAGAGGATGGCAAATGTATGGTTTTACTATTTGTATACATACTCATAATAACATCGTGTATTGGTTGGATATTATTTGCTTTGCTGTTTGTTTTTTTTGTATTTTCATAAAAATGAGTGATGTATGAAAACAACCTTGATCTTATAGTGCTTCTCAAATTCCACAACATAGAATTGTCCCATACATTTCAGACCTAAAAAAAATTATTTTTAGGCTAAATCTTTTATTACATAATATTCAGACTTTGCTTTCTACGAATTGTATATTTTCCTTAATTTATGTGCCCAATGAATTACGAAAACAGACAGTCTAATGAAGAGTTACTTCCAAGACAAAGTGATGTCCTCCATTATTACCCCTTGGTAGGTTCATGTATGGTTTCAAAGTCATTTTATGAAGAAAGTAATGCAAGCACGGCAGTTAAATTCTTCAAAATATATATTTAGAAGGTGCTTTCACCGCTTCTATTCTTAAAACACAAATTTTTATTTACATATAGATGTTTTAGATTCAAAACACAAGTTGGTAAGTTTTCATCATCAAATGATAACTTGCGGAAATTGTGCAGCAATATGTTGTGGGGGAAGGAGTTAATGGTCAATCAGCTATGAAAACACATGCCTGCGAATGTGCAAGAGTTTGTTTTGTTGGTGCAATTGATATGAACTCCAGCTAAGACCACATGCAATACATTTTGCCTGGGGCTACAACACCAGCTACTTGGCTGGGTTGAGGGAGCATCTCAACAGCCATCACTCTGTGTACATATTCTAAAAACAACCACAGGGTGAAGTTGTTTTCGCTTTCCTAATAAAAGAAGGCAAAGTTTTAAATTTTTTCAGCATCTCAGTTGCCACTTCACCTGGTAGTGTGACCACTGCAGTGAGCAGGGTGTTATAGCAGCAATTTTGTGCTTTGAAGCAAAGATATCATCATCAGAAGATGGGTTTACATTAACCTGTTTAGCATTTTCCAAAAGGCACAGCTGAAAAAACCTAGTGGCTTCTAAGATCAAAATTTGAAAAAACAGCATGGTTCTGTTTCTTTTTTGTCACTGTTGATATCTCAATGGTGAAATAACAGGCAAACATCAACAACACAACTTTATTTCTAGATTATTCCATTTGTCTGAGAACTCTTCTACTTCTACTTCAGCACAAGACAGAGCTTTTGTACATGCACCACATCCATTGACACCAGCAAAACTGAATATTAATGGATTTTAGAACTCTGATGCATCATTCTTTGGAGACAATTTTGTGTACAGGAGCACTTGTAATTCACTTTTGAAGTTTTCGTCAAAGACTTCAGTAGGGGAAGTTATTCCAATCTCTAATGGTTCTGGGTAAATAACTTTACTTATAAGTGTCTATACTGCATCCGATATGGATCTTAGAACTGGAGTTTTCTCTGGTCACATGATTTTTCTCTCTTACATATGCAGGAAGTTTAAATGTAGTGTGGGTCCCAAACTGAATACAGTTAAACCCAGCTATAGCATGCTCCGTTATGGTACGAATTCGGATATAACACGATCATGGCATGGCTTCTTTTTTCAAAGTATGAAAAATAATGTGTAAAAAATTAATTATCATTTTGGGGAAGAGATCGTGTATGAATTCGGATATGTTGGAAGCAGTTTTGGTCATTGCCACACACATGTAAAACCACCCACCCCATCCCCCTTTCATATTTTCTAGCTTCAGATCATTCACCACACACAGAAAACTGTCCTTCCAGTGTTAACACTTATTGGAACAAAACCATTTAAGTTGTAGGGGTGGAGAGATTGGCTAAAGATGTAATATAATCAAACATTCTACTCCCTGCTTTTGCTCTGCAGTGAAGCAAAGTCATAGCTATAAACAAAAGTTTCAATAAACATTGGGTTTACTTTATTTATTTTCCTCTAACCTTTAGAGAATGACTCTACTGTTTTTATGGAACTCACTCTGTACCCATACAATCAAATGGTTTACTCACAAACTGGGTTCAGGCAGTTTACATGTATACACACCTGTAGAAATCTCATGCAAGTACATTACGAGGTCAATACAATACCTCTGACCTGCTGAAATTTCACCTCAAGTACATGTACTTTTCAAGCCTAAATACAGGTTTCTTTTTAGAAACTCCCAATGTCTGCATTGTGCATTTTATTGTTGGTCGGAAATCAGGCCTTATGGACATTACCAGCAAATATGAATGTTGCGGGAAGAAAAAAAACTATTTCATAAGTTTGTGTGAATGTATTAGCAAGAAATTAAATATTAGGATTCGATTGGATCTAGCAAACATTTTTTACAAAATAGAAATTATGCTTCTTTGTGCACATTTTTGATGGAATAACTATTATGGATACAACCAGATTCGGCTGGTGAGTACATGCTCTCTTAACTATTTACGCGTATGTTGCCGATTTCGTAGCATAAAAGTAAATATTAAATATGTAATGACTGTTTTAAGCAGTTCTTGTTTAATATGGAACAAGTTGATAACTGCATCAATGAAGTCCATAGAATTGCAGCCCCCACCCCCACCCACCCCAGTCTTGCATTGAATTGAATTCAGACAAATAATGATCTATACTTCTGTGTGCATATTTTCGGTGGAATTATTATGGAGTCACTCTTATGGATGCAATGAGATCAGTAGGTGAATACATGTGTTGATACTTTAACTATTCATTGCTATACATTAGACATGTACATATATATGTACCGATACAGGGTTCTCTGAACAAAGTAAAATATTATTGATGCCATCTCTCTGCTTTCACTATATCTTGCTTAACATACATTGATTTAAGATGGTAAATGTGCCAATGAAGCATGTAGTTTTGCACCCACTTCTATCAGATTGTGGGGGGGGGAGGTGCATTATTTTCTACAGCTAACTGACTTGTTTGGCTATAGCATGATATGGTACATATGGACCATGATCATCGTGCTTTATTGCAGGCTTTCCCTGTGTGAACATTCCAGATGTGGATATTCTAACATAAGGCATGCCCTCTCAGGGATCGTCCTGTGCATCGCCAATGTCGCAAATTGCGATTTTTTTTCCTGATTGGCGACAAAATATGCCATCTGGCGATTTTTTTGGCGACAACATTTTTGGCTGTTAAAACTTGTATATACAATCTTGGGTTTGGAGTGGAGGAATTCAAAGGCACCATGAAAGGAAGCTGCAAACTTGGGTATACAATGCACCGGAATCTATCTATTGTTACATAAACAAATCCATTGTTCATATTGACCGCTTATGCTGACATCTGGCCTGAGTACTGTATGCGGTGATACACTCCAATAGTCATGCTACACCACCTTCGGTCTTCGAAAGAGTTTACCTGGGCCAGTTACTATCTAGCTGAGGATTATTTAATCTCTTTATACCTTACAAAATTTCAAACCAAACCTTGTTCCGTCTACGCATACTTTTTTAATTTGCAAAAATAAAGTTGTAAACGGCGAGTTCAATGTTAAAGAAAATGCTATTTATAGTACAAGCACTGCCTAAAACACGTCATAAGGTGCATGGTTGCGACGCGGATCCTCACGCAAATAAAACTAACAGTCGGTACATTTATACTGTATAAAACGTGCACAATATCATCCGCTATAATCAGTAAAATTAAAATAAAGGCTACGAAACTACAGTGAAAAAAATTATCTGAATCATAAAAATGTAATGTTAGTAAAATATAGACTTTATCATTTTTTTAAAATTATATGCCACACATTCCAAAATAATGAAGTCTGAATAAAAATAGCATTATAATATTTTTGTAAAAATCATAATTAAGTACATTTAAAATAGCAAGAAATTTATACATTATTATTATTATTATTATAGAAGACAAAAAAAAAAAAAAAAAACATATACACATGCATGCAGAATAAGTAATAATTCAAATAATAATTAAAATATTCAGATGACAATACTTTTTTCCCAGATCAAAAATGAATACAGATAAAAAATAGAAATAATATTGTATACTAATGCTGATATTTTGTATCACAATTTTAAAATTAAGAAATTGAATCAGATTGTAAAATAAATAATTTTAATAATAATCATTTATATGTTTATCAGACATTTATACTTATATTTAGGAATTATTTGTATTTTCAACAAGATCAATAATAATAATAATTATTATAATGTCTACATTACAAGCTCTTTTTAAATGTTAATCAAACTGCTGGCATACTAAATGCCATGTAAATATGAATTAAATATATTTAGATGGTGAAGACACTTATGTTCATACTGCATTTTTTGTGGAATGTTTAACATATGATATAAAAATGATAAAAATCTATAATCTAATTATCTGACATATTTATGAGTTAGAGAATGACATATGATTTAGAGAATTTTGTTAATGTTGTTTTGTATCCATTTATTATAGTCAGGCGTAAAGGTAAGGCGGTCAGCGATAAACAGACACCTTTCAGAGATTTATTGAATTGACTCACAATAGCTAGGGTGATGTGTCATGTCAAATCCTTTGAGCACTGCTGAGGGAGAGCCCCTTAGGTTAATTTGCATAGGTAAAGTACACTAAGTGAAACAACCCAATTTGTCTTAAGTTAAGTACATCAAAGAGAGAGAACCTAATGAGAATCGGCACATACGAATGTGAAGGAGACTTCGACTTTGAAACTGCATTCAGCAAGTGGGCACGATGCATACTCATGTGACATTCGATTTTATTATTTTTATGAAACAACATTTTAATAGTGCAAAACAATAAGCACACAAAACAGTCATGCAATGATTTATTCTCTAATATTGTGGTATTGTATTGTTTGCTGTTAATAAAGTAATAAATACTCCATCTTTTTCAATTTTCATTGCCTACCACATTAATAGACATGGAAATATACTTACTCCTTGCTTGGCGATACTTTTTGAAAATTGGCGACAAAATATTGAGATTTGCGATTTTTTGGCGACAACTTTTTTAAAGCCAGGACCATGCCTGCGGCTCTCCTTAACTTTTTTTTTACAGCTGTCCATAGAGCATATGAGTAGGCCTAAAGTTTTATTTGCTTTGTTGGTTATATTTTGGATCTTTGGTTTCCAGGCAATCTTATGCTTAAACTCAGCACCAAGATATGGATTTCTGGTAAATGAAGTTAACACTTTGTCTCTTATCTTATATATAAAGCTGTGTGGTTGCTTCAATCTTGCAACATGAATATCATAGCACTTGCTGGCAATTAATCACATGAACAATCAGTACAAGTCAGTTAGTGTGTTAAGATCTTTTTCAAGTTCAATTAAATCATCAGGAATATTTACTGCGAGCACATGCTCACAAAGCAAGTCTTACAGTAACGCATATCTTCTACATAGTGTTCCAGCTGAAAAACCTTCTTTTCCAGTTTTATTCTCCCAGTTTCTCTCATAATTTACTCCATATACATGTAGGTACTGCAGCAGTGAATGCAACGTTTACAGCAATAAAATCAAAGAAGGTAGAAACAACTAATATTTTTCCTAATATAAATTCATGGCTAAAAATACATATTTTTGTTATTCACTGAAGAAACTAACATTCCAGGCAAAAAATACTTCCTTTGCACTGGCAAAAAATGCATGTGTCCCTATGCAAAACATTTGAATGATGTCATTGTTGTCTGCAAGTTTTCCTCCATTAACCACTGACAAGGATTTACAAATCCACTTGCCCAACTCCTGGGACAAGCTCAAATTCAGCTTGGAGCAAGCTGAAGTTGCCAAGGTACTTGCTCGCAGGCAGGTCAAAAAAATTGAGAGAGACAGAGTGAAAGGGGTTGTGTTTTGTGCATAATACTTTATGTTCTGCAAGTTTTACATCCTGCGATCTTGCCACAGTACATATATCAGCACCTTTATTTAGTGTTTATATGTACCACATTCTTCTATTACTAACTGGCCACAGTTTCTTTCATCTATAATGTGTTATTTCCATCTTGTAGTCAATGTCAAGGTCAGTCTTGCATTTTCTCACACAGATGTGATAATGTGAATATTTACTATTGAAAGCAAGCTTTGACAAATAAGGAATAAGTATTTATATTTTAACTTATCAGTTATATTTTAATCCTAATATTTGTATCTGGGATTTAGAGACTTTCAGGTCATAACCCAGCCTTGAGCAGTTTGTGAGCTTGCCGACTCTAAACAATCAGCTTGTCAAAGATTGTTTTGATGCATATCACCGATTTCAAGGTGAGCAGGTGTTAATCGTTAATAATATAACTCTTGAGATTTCTTTGACAGGTGTGTTTGGAAATAAAAAGCACTCACCTCTAGTGATAATTCCACAAGGAAGATTTTTGTGATCAATGTACCGAAAATGTTCCACCCACAAGCGGTGTTTTTATGATCTGTTGTTCATGTGACAATTATGGGAGACTGATACATACTTACTGCTTGACAAATAATTAAATGCAGGGCTGATCAAATCCCATAACCCAGAGTCCCGGACTATTCATTTTTGAAGTTGGACAAGTACAGTTTTGCAAGACATTAGTCCAGGACAAGTGCTTATTTCCTATTTTAAAACAAGTTGGACAAGCACAATTTTCTTGCTTTAATCACTTTATTTATCTTTATTTGGCCATTCATGCCCCCTGGGCATAGTGAATGCTTGAATCTACCTCTCTCCATTTATCAATATTCATTCATATCCTGTGATCCTACAGTAAGTGGTCATTGATAACTGTCGCATGTGTGCATGTTCTGCTATCGCTTGAATGCATATTGGGCTAAGCGACAGAATTATCAGCCAATCAAAACACTTCAAACAAAGCAAATCTGGTTTTATATTAATTAGCAGTGTTTTAAATGGCTTTGTTATTTGTTTACTCAACCCAGATATTCATGAGTTGGTCACCCTTTGTTTTCTATCCAGTGAGTCAATGCAATTAAAGTCATAAAAGGTACTTTACCGGCATTAGTGTCAGTTTCCTTTATGAACTGATTAAATGGCAGTAGTGATTCTTTAATTGTTAATTGATTATAAAAAGGATCAGCTTCCATGTGTAATATTCCACTTGAAGTCAAGCAATTACACTAATTATAGAGCTGTCTGTCTTCCAACCACAAAATGTATGTTGTGACAACTTTGGAAGTAGTTGACGAGTGAGGTCATCTTTACTAGGTGGATAAAAGGAGTTTACTTAATTATTGTCGCAAGGAAGATTATAGGGAAAATTCGGAGAAGGAAAATTCACATGAAAGGGATAAACATAAGGCTGTCACTGAGTAGGAGGTAACTATTTCCCCAGTCACATTATCAATGACTTGAATCATTGAAGGAAAGATGTTTTGCAGTTATTGCAAGCAATATTCCAACTGGCACAGGTTGGAAATTCAACCGGTGTGTGTGTCAATGGAACTGAAAAATTCAAGATGGAACCAATCAAGTCTCATTACAGCTCTGACCCTCATAAGGCCTGTGCATCGGTACCAAATTTATTACACTATGAGACATGCAGCTTGAAAAATCAACGTTGATTCTTAAATAGGTGGCGCGAGAAGGGAGAGAAGTGTCCTCCCTTGTAGTTTTATACAGTACATGTACGATTGATAGGTAAATTGTAAGCGACGATACGAATCGCGAGCCTCTGGCCCTGTGGCTGTCAATACCATAGAAGTCAAATTTCAGAACTCATTGGTGTGGTACTGTATTGACAGCTTTAGAAAACCTAATTTTTTTTTTCTCAACTCTAAATATATGTCAACACCCTCAATTGTAGTAATCAAGTGAGTTTCACAAAAATGGTTTGACCGAAAGGCTAAAATAATGTTGAAAATGGTCAAGATCTAAAATCTTATGGTCAAGATGATCCATAATTTGACTAAATATAATATTAAAGTTATTGAAAAGTGAATTTTTTTTATTTGCATAAAATATAATTCTTAACAAAAGATACGCATCAGATCTGTTACCATAGCAGAATTTACAGCAGTGGCATTGACACCATCGTCTGTGGGTGTACCAGTCGGCGCCATCTTGAAAACAATGTGGTCATGTGATATGAAATTGGTGTGAGAGAAATATCTTACCACTCAAAATATTCTCTGGGAAAAATTGCCTACCTTTCTGTCGGTCAAGAATTCCAACAGCATCATGTTGTTTAACAACAACAACAACAACAACAACAACAAAAAACACAATCCACCTCCATTTCTCTTGATCTTACCAATCGTTATTTGAAAAAAAAAAAAAACAAATTAACTGCATTATAATGCGCATAAAACTTAGAGAATTTTGTATACTCACTCTCTCTCTCTCTCTCCACTGTAATCATGATAAGAATCATGATTCATTCCAAGTGAATAATTAAACCGAAGTTCTATATATTTCTTTATATGTCTGTCTGTCTATCTGTCTATCTATCTATCTATCTATCTATCTATCTATCTATCTATCTATCTATCTATCTATCTATCTATCTATCTATCTATCTATGTGTACATTTAACTTTTAAAGAATGAAGGTGACAGAAATCTTATTCACATTTGTAGTAACAAACACAACGGTTCAAGTAGACAGAGAACATGTTGAATATAAACAAACAAATGTAATGAATTTTACATAAATATTGAGAACTTTATATTTGCTGTTGAGTAGTGACAGAATGGATCTGGTGTGGTGTCTCAAGTCTTACGTGTATAATATTTTATTTTTTATCGAATTAGACAGGTTCGGTGTCTCGATTATTACGTGTACAATAATTACTTTATACTTGCTGTTGAGTAATGACAGAAAGGGACAGGTTCTGTGTCTTGATTCTTACATCGACACTAATTAATAATTTCTGACTTGTTACTTAAATTAAAAAAATATAATATGTTCTACCTATTTTTGACTCATGAAGATTATTTGTGCCCCCGCCCCCCCCCCCCCCCCCGAGTCGCGGTGGCTCAGTAGTTAGTGTGCCGGACTCCTTGCCGAAAGGGTGCGACTTCGAATCCTACCAAGGGATCAGCCCGGGTCAGCTACAGTGGTGTGTCCTTTTGCAAGATACTTTACTCCAATTGCTTCGGCACTAGACAATCAACTTGTGTTCCTGTGCCGTAAAATAAACAAAACCAAAACAAACAAACTCCGAGACCCCACTTTAAACTGCCTCTCGGGCAGATTAATTTGCATTCCCGAACAAACACCTCGAAGAGCTTTGACAGCCAGTAAAATAATATGTCTACTTTACATTAGTTAGGCTGACATTGGAGTTTTACATTGGTCGCCTGGGACCTTAACATGGTGGAATACATTAAAAGGGTTGAACAAGTCAGGAAAGCAACTCACAGATTTGTCACCAACAATTACGCAGAACAATGAAGGGTTGTTTCGAATTTCCAAAGAGAGAAGTTTCCATTCTGCAACAGACTTAGGTAAAAAATAACTTTGGAATAGATTTGTTCTGGAGAAGGGCTTTTTGGAGGTTTGTTCCATGACGAAGTTGTCTAAAACTTACTTGCTGGACACTTGGCGGAATCAAAGCCCGCATTGATCCTGGAGTCATGCCATGATACATTTTTTTAAAAAAGTTATCATTCTATGTTTGTAGCGCCTTGTTGAAAGTTTTTCCCATTTCGTCTCCTCCAAAATTCTAGCATATGAAATCACACCTAAATATGAACCTAGAAAAAGTCCCAATCTATTACTATCAAGGAGAAATACTAGCACAAATTATGCACACAAGGCTTCGACTTGGTTATAGTTTATTAAACGACGATCTTTTCAAAAACCATTTGTCATCTAGCAATCGATGTTCATGTGGTGAACTAGAAACCGCATAGCATTTTCTCTTAGACTGTACAAAATATGTTACCCTCAGAAGCCGAACAATAGGAATATTGCCCCATATTACAGATATAACTTCGTTATTAATGGGTAATCCCTTGCAATCGGTTAAGGTCAACAAGATCTTCAAGGTGATCCATAAGTATATAATTACAACTAAGAGATTTGCTGGATCACTGCTTATGTCTTCACTTTAAGCTGTTATATCTACGGTACGTATTTTGCTATTTTAAATATATACCACCCAAGCTGAAGTTAATAGTCCTTTATCTACCCCCACCCCCAATCCATCAATGCCAAAATCATATTTTTTGCTTTCTTTTTCTTTTTTCATTTGTTGATTTGCAAGTATACAGAGTAACATGTTTCTGTTGTAAACGCTTATTAGTTACAATCTGACATTATTACAATATTGTATGTACAATTTTCTTTTAATACCTCATTAGCATGTTTCAATGTTTTCAATATTATGCCTTCATGAATCACATCAGCCACATTATAAAAGTAAATATTATTGTTAATGAGGAGAGAGCTTGTAATAAGCTTATGCTGGTTGCTTAATCTTATTCTCCTCCCCACACCCACACCCCACACCCACACCCACACTCCCGCCACGTTAAAAAAAACTCCCCGTACGTAGCCAGAGTGACCACACCATGTTAAACTCCCGTATTGGTCTATAGTGCCCCCACCACGTTAAAACTCCGTTTGGGGCCTCTACAGGCCAAATTGGTCTATAGTGCCCCCGCCATGTTAAACTCCTGTATTGGTCTATAGTGCCCATTTTTGGCCTATTTACCCCCACCTTACTACTCCCACCCCCAATCGATCAGTGCCAAAATCATATTTTTTGCTTTCTTTTTCTTTTTTCATTTGCTGATTTGCAAGTATACAGAGTAACATGTTTCTGTTGTAAACGCTTATTAGTTACAGTCTGACATTATTACAATATTGTATGTACAATTTTCTTTTAATACCTCATTAGCATGTTTCAATGTTTTCAATATTATGCCTTCATGAATCACATCAGCCACATTATAAAAGTAAATATTATTGTTAATGAGGAGAGAGCTTGAAATAAGCTGGTTGCTTAATCCTCTACATCACTTGTTAGATTTAATGTACTTTCCATGATGACTTCTGTAAATAAATACTTGTTAGATTTAATGTACTTTCCATGATGACTTCTATAAATAAATACTTGTTAGATTTAATGTACTTTCCATGATGACTTCTATAAATAAATACTTGTTAGATTTAATGTACTTTCCATGATGACTTCTATAAATAAATACTTGTTAGATTTAATGTACTTTCCATGATGACTTCTGTAAATAAATACTTGTTAGATTTAATGTACTTTCCATGATGACTTCTATAAATAAATACTTGTTAGATTTAATGTACTTTCCATGATGACTTCTATAAATAAATACTTGTTAGATTTAATTTACTTTCCATGATGACTTCTATAAATAAATACTTGTTAGATTTAATTTACTTTCCATGATGTAAATACTTGTTAGATTTAATGTACTTTCCATGATGACTTCTGTAAATAAATACTTGTTAGATTTAATGTACTTTCCATGATGACTTCTGTAAATAAATACTTGTTAGATTTAATGTACTTTCCATGATGACTTCTGTAAATAAATACTTGTTAGATTTAATGTACTTTCCATGATAACTTCTGTAAATAAATACTTGTTAGATTTAATGTACTTTCCATGATGACTTCTGTAAATAAATACTTGTTAGATTTAATGTACTTTCCATGATGACTTCTGTAAATAAATACTTGTTAGATTTAATGTACTTTCCATGATGACTTCTGTAAATAAATACTTGTTAGATTTAATGTACTTTCCATGATGACTTCTGTAAATAAATACTTGTTAGATTTAATGTACTTTCCATGATGACTTCTGTGACTAAATACTTGTTAGATTTAATGTACTTTCCATGATGACTTCTGTGACTAAATACTTGTTAGATTTAATGTACTTTCCATGATGACTTCTGTGACTAAATACTTGTTAGATTTAATGTACTTTCCATGATGACGTCTGTAAATAAATACTGGTTTAACCAATTATGCAGACCATACACCAGGATAAAAAAGGACAGAATTGTAATTTGAAGATAGCAAATTACTTAAAAGCCTACCCAGAAGCCAGTGTTAACAACTTTTAAAAAAAGTTGTAGCTTTCTTTAAACCAATTTCTGATAAGAAATGTACAGACTAGAAAATATAAAGTATCAGAATACTCCCTCCTTGTGTCTGTTAAAAAGTGTACAAACTAGAAATTACAAAAGAAACAGAATAATTCCACATTATCTCCTAAAAATAGAAACATGTAAGCATTGTACATTTGCGTGATTTAACAATTTTAGGAAAATTCTGCGTGTTTCCTCTTGGAGATTTTGTTTTAAAAAAATGTTTGCTTTATTTTTTTAAATTTTTATTTTTATTTTGTGGTATAGGTGGATACATAAATACAATTTCTGCGAGGATACATTTTTGCGATTTGAAAGCGCGAACGTCGCGAAATAAACCGATGCGGAAATTTCCCCGTATACTTTGACCAGTGTATGTTGGGGTCCCCGTATCATCCACTTTCAATATGAAAATCTATTACAGAACGTTTACATTTACTAACGTCATAATGACCATATTATATACTTAAGAGTGAATGCCATACTCTGATATAGAAAAGGGAAACACCACATAGCAACATTGTAGAAAAATGTATAGATTGTAGCAGTATTTAATAAACAGAATCTTTAGAGCGTCTTTCTTAGACATGAAATTTATCAATGTGGCTGAATAATGTCATGTCACCTGCTAGAAGAAGTTCGTTGCATAATATTTCACAACTCATTTAATAATTGTTATTGTTCATGGACATTTCTGTTAAATCTTCTATATCGTGCATTTTTAATTTTTAATTTTTAATTTTTAATTTTTTATTTTTTTATATTCATTTCTAAATTTAATAGCTAGGAAATGAAGCGGTTACAAAACTTTATAATTTTAACACCAGGACATCGATGCCGTGTTCTAGAAACGCACTGTCTACATTGACAGATGGTGTTTATCTATGACATAAATACCGCCGAGATTTAGAATCTTTTTGAAAGCTGTAGCATGTTCAAATCTTTTAGTCGAAAGCCCACCGACTTGCGTATGTTAAGACAGTGACAATGACAAAGGTTGAAAGCCAGTCTAAAAAGCACGCGTCTACACGTATACAAGAGCTACACTCGACCAGGAAGAAAGATACTCAAAGCGACTTGTGTTGGCGGTATAAAAAAGGGGAACAAATAACGGATATAAATACATCTAATATAAGAACGAGATATCTTCTAACACGACGAAAGTAATCATGGCAACATCCAGAACTGATATTCAGACTGAGGAGAGACAGAATTGTCCCATTTGTCTGGGTGATTTCAAGACTCCAAGACAATTACCGTGTATGCACTCTTTCTGTGAAAAATGCTTACAGGACTACATATCTTCTCAAGAAGAAAAATTAAAGAAATTGAAACAAATCCAGTGTCCGATCTGTAGACAAGATGTTGGCATTTCAAACCAAGGTAAACCTGGCCTAAGCTTGGCATCCCTATTTCCGATCAATGTGATTTTACAGTCCATTCTATGTGATAGTAAAGTGAAAGTAGACCAGCCCTGCGATGCTTGTCATTCTGCGGGAATTTCAAGCCAGGCACAAGATATCTGCATGGTTTGTGAGGAGGCAATGTGTAAAACGTGTTCAGTAACTCATCGAAATCAGAAGTTTTCTAGAAATCATGTAATAATTTCCATGGAAGAATTTACAAGCAATCCACAGAATGTAATGAAGTTTGCAAAAGGGTTCAGTTGCCGTGAACACGATGGGGAGGCGATTGATTTCTATTGCAAGGATCACAAGACTGCTTGTTGTAGTAAGTGTTGTATTGTCAGCCACAGACACTGTGCCAATGTTTCTGACTTAAAGAAAGAGTTACCGAATGTACTGCAGGAAACGAACCCAGACATTGTAACTGAACAGATGAAGCAAATAGAGATTCATCTTATAAAGTTTACTGAGGTCAATGAGTCTAACATCAGTCTCCTTGAGTCCCAGGTGAATGACTTGACCAGTCAAATCAGAGACCTAAGAAAGAAAATAAATGATGCCCTTGATGAACTGGAGAAAAGAGTTAAGATGGAAGGACATAGAATTTGCAAGGAAGAGATAATAAGAAAACAGGAAGAGAACTACCATTGTCAAAGTCTGATCAATTCAGTTATAAATTCAAATACACTCCTAGAAACAGTCAAGAAATATGGAACAGAAACGCAGGTGTTTCTTATGACAGAAAAGATGACATCACAACTGACTTCATACCGCGATCAGATCCAAAAAAAGTACACGAAGATGGAGACCACTATAGTCCAGTTGGAAGTGAACCCCCAAGTCCAGCCCATTCTGTCAGCAGGTCCAGATAGTTTGGCGAAGATAGCAAGCAGAAGGAAACTCCAAACTCTGCCTCTTCCATGTATCAGGAAGCCATCCAGGGCCTGTCTGGTTCAGATGGATAGAATTATTGAGATCAAAGATAAAGATGATTTATTACCGGACTATACAGGCATCACATATTTGCACTCAGGTCATGTGATGCTAGCAGATTATGCCAACCAAAGAGTGTGTTTGCTGGATTCCTCATACAATTCAATCACCAGCTACAAACTGCCAGACAGAATATTTGACATCTGTGTTGTGCATGATGATGATGAGGTGGCTGTGACTTTACAATGTCAGCGAACAGTCCAGTTCCTGTCTGTCAGGAATGGGAAGATCACACCCACCAGGAAGATAACCACAAGATATCTATGTTATGGTATTGCTGCTGCTGGAAAGGGGAAAATCATTACATCTGGTTTCTGTGGTGGAGGTAAAAGCTATTGGAGCCTCATCAGCAGTGGAGGGAAGGAGGAGTTCTGTCATCAGTTTGACTGTCAGTGTAGTTCTTCATGGACCCATGTCGCTTTAGACTCATCCTTCACACATGTCTACATCACTGTGAGTCGAGCCCATTCTCTGTATTGTTTTGACATGAGTGGCAACCGGAAGTTTGTCTTCAGTCATGACAGTCTTAAGGGTCCCCGTGGCGTTGCTGCAGACAAATATGATAATGTGTATGTCGTTGGATATGGCTCTAACAACATCCATCAGCTAACACCAGATGGCGTTGTTCTTCAGATCATAACTGCTGGGCCTCTAGTTAAACCTCAAGCTATTTGCATTAGAAGGGATAGTGATGAGATTCAAGTCGCAAATGATTCAGAAGGAAAACTTTACCAATATCGACTAAAGTAAACTCATCTTTTATATTTTTGAGCTGATATGATTATTGTTGAGGGAATTGATTTTTCAAGATGTTCTTTTTCCTAATATAATATTAATACTGTGTATATTTTCAAATCAATGAAAATGATTAATATACAATGTAATAAGCAATATTTTGAAATCATATTTTTATTAAATTCTCTTGAATTAAATCATTAGTACCTCAGCTTCATTGTATTTTGCATTTAGGGTTTTAAAAAAAAGAATCACAAAGAATGTCATGGATAAAATGAGTTTCAGAGTATACAAACTTATAGAATGTAACAATTAAGACTGACAGGCAATTTGTTTTCTTTGTTTTAGACTATTTTAATAATCTGTTAAACCTGATTTGAACATGTTTATTTGTTTATATTACTTCAAATGTTTAACTAGAGATATTCATGTTTAAATGTTTATATTATTCCAAATGTTTAAATTGAGATTTTTAATTTGGATGGCTCACTATCCCAAATATCCATCAATTTTACTGCATAATTTCCATATTATGCATCCTCCCTGGGAATTTACTCCCACCCCCAAATATTGACCCATGGTTATTGCACTAAATCGGTCATGATGTGTGTCCTTGCTATGCCTCTATATATATAAACATGTGTGCCGGTCACGCAGGTCGAACAGGAAACCAGTGGGTCACCCATATTGGCTGTACTATATAACATATGCAGTTTTTTTATGACTTAAAGATTTCTCGTCCTATTCACATACAATTTCAGCACTTACATGAAAGTCCTCTGTTAATCGCCATGATCGTTTGCAAAGGAGAAAAACTTTAATTTTGATGAAATAACTGATTAGCGAATGTAGCATTCTCCTAAAGTTCCAGTGGCATATGTCTATCCACTATTGTATAACAAACATTCCTATGAATCACTGCCAAATCTTACCACCCTTGGACTGGTTTCACACCAGTATTGCACTGTTCTTCATCAGTTTTTCCTTTCATATATATGATTTTTCCTGACCAGCACGATCTTTATGATCTTGTGCAATTTGCAAAGCCTAATGTTTGCTTTGTGACTTTTAATATATATATATATATATATATATATATATATATATATATATATATATATATATATATATATATATATATACATAAAGTTTTGAATACTACAATTGACATGTTAATATTCCGTTATTTAATAAATACAAAAAGAGTTCCTGATACTGGATTATAATGAAATAATGAATGTATATTGCATACCGTTTTGCACATAATATTAGAAACTTGTCAGTCTTAACTATCAACGAATAACCAACAAAAGTTCTTTGTAATTCATTGCAACCTGATTTCCTCTACACATGCTCTTTCTGAAATAAATCCTACATAATGTTAAATTTTATTTTTTAAAACTCTTTTTCATTAACTGATTAATGAAATATTGCTCCATATGTGAATGGAAAATAAGTTGAGCACATAGTTTTGCATTCTTTCTTTTGCATTCTGGTAAACCATGTTTTATACATTGAAACTGATTATCTACTATATCTCTACATCTCTCATTTGTCATGCGCAAACAGATGTACACATTAACAATGTTGCTCTCTCTTTTCACATTAGCATGCAATAAATGGTATTTTCTGTTTACTGAATGCGAACAACACAAGCAACTCGGTCTGTCAGTCTGTCTGTCTCTGTCAACATACAAAATCATACAGTAATACACCCCTACCTTCAAGCACATATGCCCAAATTTTCTCCGTTTTCATATGCAGACAACAACCTACATAGTTCTTTAGCTTTATAAATGCACACATTCATCAAACTCGTATGCACACATTATCTATACCTTTTTCACACATGCATGGGTGATAAACAAAAACAGTTCTACATTTTCATTAAAAACACATACACTCGATGAAGTTTCATTATTTTATTAAATACACGCACAACCATTGAACTCGTATACTCCCACTATTAGCCATTTCTTTCCATCTGAAAAATTATATCATTTGTCATATCCACAATTAGTGACATCAAACGTCGCTTCATCATAATAAAACCATATAAAACCCACCCTAGGCTATATCTTCAGTCATTCAAATTTTTCATCAATTTAATCTATGTATTTATGAATCTGTCTGATGATTAATAGTATTTATAGGGGCTGACAGGCGAGTGATACAGTGCTACAATTAAGGGTTATGTAAGAAAAGAAAAGAGTCAATCAAGCTTTCAAGATTTAAAATACAAATCTTTAATTTCCTAAAATATTAAAATATTTCAACGAACAATCAAAGTGAAAGAATTAAAAATAACTGACAGTATAGAATATCCTTAAAAGAGCTAAATTGTTCTAAAGTTCACTGATCTGGAAGTTAATCCAAATATTCCGAATAAGATTCCGAATGAAACCTTTGCTGTACTGATGTGTTAATAAGAATCGGTATATCCAAGTTTTATAAATTCCAAATAATCCCTGTGAATGGAATATCACAAGTTCTAGAAATGTTTCCGATAATTCCACGGAGCTGTATAATTATTCAAGTTGAAGAAACGGTACTAATCCAGAATGTACTGTATGATAATATCACAAAAGCAGAATTGCCCACACACAAAAAGAACCAAATTCGTTTATGACCTCTCAATCCAGTGTAGCTATGAAGAATGCCAGAACACTACTATAATTCCTATATATATATATATATATATATATATATATATATATATATATATATATATATATATATATACCCTTACTGCGCAGAATCGAAATAAAAACCCATACAATGTCTTCGATAAACAACTGGGTATTTCGAAATAATTTCCTTCTAATAAACACGATTCATTCTTCGGTAGTGACCTTAAACTATAATTCCTGGTCAGTACAATGTTTACTCTTAAAAGTACGAGAACTAGGTCAAAAGTTCAAAACCTCACGCGCTGAAAACACGTGACATGACTAAAGCTTCAGCGAAATATCGATCGAGCATACCGTATGTGTACTCACGGCAAGACGATAGCTGTTAGACTAAGAACAGAGATAATAAACTAATGAACTGTACCATTATTAAAAGAAAAAATGATATATATAATTCCGTAACATACAGATTCATGTCACTTTCTTATGTTGTCATATTTCACAAGCTGTAGGCATGGGTTGTGTATGACCCTATAAAATGCTGTTGTCATATCACAAGCTGTAAGCATGGGGTGTATATGACCCTATAAAATGCAGTTGTCATGCTACCGAACCATATCTGAGTTTGCTTAATACCATCACCTCCAATGCATCAAATATTTTCTAAAAGTGAAAACCCAAGAAAGCATATATCTGTTTAATTGATGTCTCACTAAATATTTGTTTTGTTATTATTATTGTATTTTCTTACGGCATATCAACAGCTTGGATCCAGTCAAGGCAAGGAAGGTGCCTTGCTGAAGAGCATGACATGTACGTAACTATCACACTTATATATCAACATGAAATTTTTCAAACAAATAAGGAATTAAAATATATACCAAATGACAAATAAGCAATTAAAATATATACCAAATGACAAATAAGCAATTAAAATATATACCGAATGGAATTAGCCTTGACATACATAATCATAGCCAGAAATACATCTCATAAAAGCACCTTGACAGTCATTACTGCAGAGAGTAAGAGAAGTTACCTTGCTTTGATGTGCGGTATATGAATTGCACCGTATGTTACAGAATCAGGGCTGTCAGGCTATGGATAGATGATGCCATATTAACATGATGCTGACCAATTAAATTGACGGATTTTGTTATGTGATATGATAAAATGTAGGCACCTCAATGGATGAATTTAAACAAGTAGCAAAATATTTAAATTAACTGATGTTAATGACTATGTAAACAAGAACAACTCTTATTTGGAAAAATATTAATATAGATACTTCGTAATTTTTCATACTTCGGTGCAGTGGCAAGAACTACAGGTTGATGTTAGCAACGTGAGTATTAGATACTGTTACTTGCAGCAGAAGTAACTCACAGGTCTATAGTTTCGCAAATTAGTATGAACAGAAAGCAATTAGCATTTTGCATTCGAAAATTGAAACTGGAAAATAATGTGAGTTCATCTAATACAGTAATGTACTAGAAAAAAACTTTACAATCTTTTACAATCTATTGAACAATAATAATTCAAAGGAGAAAGGAAAAATGTCAATACTACAGCATTATTTCGCAAGATCAGCCAGGAATACTGAACAAGGCAAGATTCTCGTGGCAAGCAGTCGGGCCAGAGCACAGGGAATAGATGTATCGACCATAGCGATAGATGAACGACCGACATGTGGAGAAATCTTAACATCCTTGGTAGCAAAGGGAATTGATACAAGAGACCTACACGCCTTAACCCATAATGGCACGGGAATCTTCATACTACACCCGAAGGGAGACCAACAATTGCTGGACAAAGGCACCATTATGGTCAAGGGAAAAACAGCTCAGGTGATAGATCCGCCCAATATCGAAAGAGGAATAACAACGAAGTATGTAGACGTCTTCATGACAGGAATACCCACAGAAATCCCGCTAGGAGTTACAGTTGAACTTTTTCAGCAGAAATTAAATCTGAAAGTAAACGATGCACAGATGGCAACCTACATGATGTATCCAATCATCCTGAAGGGTGTGGGTGGGGGAAGGATAATCAAAATAGAAAAAGAACATGCTAAGAAATTTTTTCTACATTCATGGCTTTCCCGTCGAAACCTGGTACAAAGGGTGCATATATGACCGGAAAATATCATGACATGATCCGACACACTGTACCCCATGAGTGGAAGCATCAATAATAATAATAATAATAATAATAATAATAATAATAATAATAACAACAACAACAACAACAACAACAGAGGAAAACACAACCAAATAAAATACAGTAGAGAACTACTCGTCTCCAGCTGGACTACCACAAAAAGAAGAATTACAAGGGAGTGACCCAACCAGAGACAAAAGAATTACGGTACACAAGAGTGAACTGACTATATTTCCAAGGTAATATATATCCAGAGGAAAACACCAAGAAATCAAGAGAGAAAGAAAAATCAAAAACAACAACAACAACAACAAAATGAACCAGTCCAGAAAGAGAAAAATGTACAGATACACATGACAGGAAGAAATGCCATTAGGAGATCCAGCCGGAACCAGTCAAGACGGAGGGAGAGGAGCAGAAACTTTGCAAAATACATCAGCAAGAAAAGAAAAAAAATTAAGAAATCAAAGAAAGAAAGTCACGGAAACGGTAATAATGGAATACTACAAACTGGATTACCAAGGCACATACTTTAGTGATGAGGAAATATCTCCCAACCACCCAAAAGTGAATAGAGCCAAAACAAAACGGGCAAAGCTCAATGGGAAAGAGAAAAAAAAAATGAAATTTTGAGAGTACGGTATTTTATATCTACTATATTAATATTTGAAAAAAAAAGAAGTATGCAAATCTAAAACAACTAAAAAGGAACTTATGGCCTAAGGTCGCTATGGATTTTAAAACTTGTACAAGGGAGAAAAGAAAGGAAACCTGTCCAACAGGAAATACCTGAAGGGAAGGGAGTACTGACCCGGAAACCCTGAACTTTAAAACACTTGGATTTTAGGAAAACAACAGAAACAGAGGAACCTCATTCAAAATTCATACTTTAAAATTTAAAACATAAAGCCTTTTGGTATTTGGAACGTTAATGAGGGGCCATCTCTAAAGCTCTAACTAGCCATATATGCTGGGACGGACTTGGAGGTGACAACAAATAACTTCGCAAATTACACTTTGTTTCTGCATTTGTTCGAATTCAAAGAGATTCTATTTAGCTCGGTCAAGCGACAACTTTAAGCATGTGATTTTGGTCAATTTCTAACAATATATCACCTTAAAGGTCATACATTTTGAAGTGAAGAAACATTTGTAAAATTACTACATTAATATACAAATTCTGTTGACAATACGCACAATGAGGTAAAAAGTACTCATTTTTTAAAATTCTAATAGCTATTGTAACATTATGAACCTTTACCACTCCAAGAATCTGGTGCCACAAGTTGGTCACCATGACCTTTAATGAATGACTGCCACCTACAGCAGCTGACTTGTGTTCTCTGAGTTCTCTGAGTGTATACTTTGCTTTAAATCCAGTGTCACTTTTCTCAGATGTTAGAAAAAGTAATTACCTGCATGTATGATAAATATCTTTTGAAAATCTCGATTCCACATCCACGAGAAAGGAGTTGCAGCCCATTTATTTGAAATGGATGAAAACGAGCTATGCTTTCTTTATTATCATTCACTTTCTATGAGCTATATTGTACCTATCTGTTTTGTCAGTGTATAACAATGACATATTAAGGATCATAAAATGTGAAGTGTGAATACATTCTAAACATCACATCATGTTGCATTATGTGATAATGGGAATGAGAAAACCATATGTAACATTGCAGTTCATGCTAAGCTGTGTGGCTATTGATACTAATTCAAATGTTCCATGTTTTCAGCTACGCCTTTTTCAGCTACGCCTTTTGAATTTTAAATGAACCTCAAAGATAAACAGACAAGTGAAATGAAGTATCAAAGTTTATAATGCCTTTTACAATATTGTAGACGATACATATATTATGTAAATTTTTATTCATAATATTGTCAAAGAAATTAAACCATTCTCTTCTGATTTAACTGACATGCACTACAAAAGAAAAAAAATCATCTCATAAAATAGTATCAACAATATATCAACCAATTAGGAACATTTCTTTTTTCAAGTACTAAATTATCACACTGAAAAGAGCAACAACAAATTATACGGTACACTATGAAGAAAAATGAAAACCAAATGTATTGGATAGAAAATATATTCCATTAAAGCCAGATAATTTAGGATCTTGCATCATTTTCCTAACATAGAAACAGATATGACAAATAAAGAATTTTAAAAAATACTACAAAATGTTGAGATTTCGTAGTCAGTGAGAAACATTTTAAACCTCAATGCCAATCTTCACTTTTTCCTCTAATATTAAAACTGAACACCATTTATATGGCCTAGCAGGGAATGTAAAGGTTAATGGAAGAGGACACACTATCTTCCTAGACAGCAAGTTTTGGGACTTTGGTTGTGGCTTTTACAAAAGAAACCTTGATGGAAGGAAAAATTATTATATAGTGTCATAGGCCTTTTATTTGATTCTATCTGTATGAACTGCAGCCTTAGAGCATATATTTGTGTAAATAAGACATTAACCCAGTAGGGTATAAAATATCTTTAAATTTGTAACCCTGTGCAAAACACGTGAAACAGAACCTTAAGACAAATTGGACATTTGCACATTTTCTTTTCTCTTTTTCATATCATCAGGAATCTTTTTCTGAATAAAATGGTACATTAATATTGATGCTATATATAGAAATGAGTTAATTATGCCTATTTGCTCTTCCTTACACAACATGCCATATGGTAGTATTGGGTGTGAAATGCCCTTACTTTATGGAGAAGTTAAAAATCTTGGAAGATAGAAATAAAATCAAATTTAATTTAAAACTGCTGGATTAAATGAAAGCAAAATATAGCAAAATTTGTTCTTTTAGTTAATTTGTAATAAAACTAAGGAAAATATGATGACAAAAGCAGATTTGCATGCTTCTGTATACTGGTGTCGGAAGGTTTGCAAATATTTTACCCTTTGACCCCAGTGAACCTGATCCATTCCATCATTGTTCAAACTGTCGAATTTATCAGTGTCATCTCAGCAGTAATCATGGCAAGTTTCATCTTCCCAAGTTTTAGGATGGCATTGGTAGCTATGTTGTAAAAGATTGTACCTTTTGAAAATAGCTAACTTTTCAGCATTGTATGTTATTGCAAGGGTGTGTGTGTGAAAGTTTGGTAGTAATGACTACTGTTCACAGGAAGAAATGCTTGATAATTAATCAAAAGGACTGTTTAGATGCTTGAGATTTACATGTTTCAGCTATAGACCCTAAATTAAATCATACAATAATAACATGTCTGGTCCTTATGGTTCTGCTTTGTGATTTGTGGAGCACTGTTGAAAGTGGGCAAGGCACAGGCAAAGTGGTTTGCTCTACAGCTTTAGCAATGCAGAAAAAGTTAACATACATTTACATATCTTTCATCTACTTAGACTGATGTTAAGTTTTGACTACTATTAGTAAAGCAATATGCTGCCTGAAGCAGACAGCTGATGAAAATGACTGCTTCTGTGAGTTCGGGAAATGTACTTAAAATAGTACAAATTACATTAACTTTGACAGCCTTTCACAATTATGCATTACTGTTTTCTGAAAGTGCACATATGAAATTTTTAAATATTAAAAAGAAAAAGTTGTCCGCTTTTTCTTTTGTTGTTGTTTTGTTTTGTTTTTATTCATATAATTTACCCCTGAAGTTCAAGAAGTGAAAACGGCCATGCAGAGCTAGCAATCTTCTATTAAATGCAAATCAGACATAAAGCCTAGCTGTGTGACTCGCAAACCCAAATCAACACAACCATTCAGCTATCAAAATAAAGAAAATTGTAGGTCTGTTAAAACCGACCCCGAGGATATACACATTTCTCTTTTCATAACAAGGATCATCAGTGGAGTAAATCAGGGGGAATACCTGTTCTTTAAATTTGTAACTCTTTGCAAAAACATGCAACCTAAAAGTTACGTTTCAACCAAGCTCCTATCAAGATTTATCCTTTGTTGGTGAAAATAACGAGCTGCTGATTAATAATTTTTACAGCATGAAATATCTCTTTGGACCAAGGAAACCTTTTGGAAACCATTTTAGGTGAGATTTTTGGGTGGTTTCTGAGCAGGAAACTATAGTTTCAGGTACAAACAGACACCCCATCTTGCCCATGAGTCTGGTGGAATCTGTTTGCTTTTTTTCTAAGATTAGGTGGAATCCATTCATTTTTTTCTAGAATAAAATAGTTTCTCAACAGGTTCTTGTAGTTTCAGTTGAGATTCCATACAATTCTTGTGATAATTCTTGCACTTTCCAGATAGAGACTAATGCAGTTTTCCAAATTACGAAAGGAAACCAACGAAAACCTACAAAATCTGTACCAGTTTATTTTCCTTTAAGGCAGTATCCATAAGAAGGAAACATCAGAAACCACACAACTTGGTTCTAGTTTCTATAACATAGAAACACTAGAAGCCACAAGAATCCATTTCAGTTTCCATTCTTTCTAGCTGTTTCTGTAACACGGAAAAGCCAGAAACTACAAGAATCTGTTCAGAGTTCAAATTCTTTCAGGCAGTGTCCTTAACATGAAAAAGCCTGAAATTATAAGAATCCATGCCAGTTTCCAAATCTTTCTGACAATGTAGATACAAAACAGTCAATAGAAAATATCTGTATCTACTATAGCTGACTAAAAATGAAAAATTTCCTTAGAAGTAGAGACACAAGAATGTCCATTTTTGTACTGGTCATATACATATTCGTTTGCATCTTCGTCATATAATATAGAGCCTAATTCTACATCTGGTCTCAATTGGAAACCACAAAAATATATACATGTAAATCATGAGATAAAATCTCACAAAAATGCATCACAAGGTGTAAAACAAAATCTTGTACAGTTTCAGAGATAACTCTTCAAACACATTAATATTTTTTCACATAAATTGGAACTTCAGAAAAAAACAACATTGTCTCTTTATTATTTCAATGAATGCTCTGAACAACACTCAGCAAACGATTAGCACGTATCTCAACACAAAACGTGAAATAACATGATCTTTTCTAACCTTACAGAGAATGAAAACACTGTTAGAAATTTATTATTATTATTATTGATGTTAAAAAGGCAGAACAAGAAATCATCAGTTACCACCTTCACAAAGAAAAGGCATATTTCCAATTTTATTCCCCTCTAGTTTGTTTACGTTCTTCAGCAAATTTGGGTAGGAGTTGGAGTTATTTCCCATATATAAATCAACTTATTATAAGAACTGAACACTACACTAAAAGTGTAAGATTAACACAAAGAACAAATGCACAAAGTATCTGATAACTAAAGAATATATTGATTTTTAACCACAATGAATATTTACAGAAAAAAAACCATCTAATGGGTACTTAAAAAACTTAAACTGTTAAAATAAATAACTAACCTTGATCACCAAGATTTCTAAATATATTATTCATATCATAAAATGTAAACCCATGAGCTACCTAAATGCAACGTATTTCAAATAATCCAAATGCTACCTAAAAGCAACACTTTCATATAAAGAAAACGTTCTTCTTCACTGTAGAGAGGTAAATAATTTTTTTTTTAAATAAAGAATTTGTGCGTATCACATTGGCAAGAATATTGGCACAAAATTTGTCCTTTTCAATATGAGTATATTTAATATCAAATATCTGCATTTATCTCATAATAAAAAAGCTATAAACCACATATACTCAAAACTCTGAAACATCTGAAAATTGAACAAAGCACTTAGTAAAACATCTAAATTTAAAAATACATCTAAAAATGAAGAAACATTAAGCAGTCACGAAATTAATCATCACATTCTTTTTATCCTGATCATTATTAAAATATTAGAGTAAATGTATCACAATGAAATTTTGTAAATTTTCTCCCCTCCCACCCCACACCACTCCACGGTTTATTAACTTCATTTATAATAAATTCTAAAATTTCTTCTGCAATAAATTGCTTTCAAAATCTTCGACTTTAACATTCTAAAAATCCATGGCACAAGATATACATGCACTTGTTTCCTACACAAGCAAAAAGCATACTGCTCTGCACTAATTTTCTGTCTCGTTATCAAAATGTCTTTCTGAAAAATATGTGGTAGGAATGTGATAGCTATTTCCCTTTACAACGGTTAAATTTTCGAGTTTGTGAAAAATTTCACAAGAAATTATATGCTTTTTGAGTTTTATGAATTAAATCATCATTTAGAAAGCTAATGAACATATCTAGTCCATTTTAAAACAATTAGAAAAACATCTACAAAACAATATAAATTTGAAAACATAACACAAATTTCACTACAATAACTCTGAGGAGTATTTAACAATTCAGAAAAATAGCACATGAAGCTAATTCTCCATCACTCCAAAGTTTATTAATTTCATCCATGGAAAACAAATTATTGGTTTTTTCTAATTTAAAGAAATATTAAGTACATACATAACACAAAACCAAAATGATGGAAATTCTCTTTTCACAATTTCTTACTTTTCCTCAAAGAGAAAATTAGATAATTTGTCCTGCAATAATAATGGATATTTCAATGTGTGGTACAAAAAAGTGACAAATTAGATATGGATTACATTTATGGGTACTGACATGGAAGTAATAATTGTGACCCAAGTCCTATCACTAGGATAAATTTTCATCAGAATTTAAAAAAAAACAACCTTTATCTGTGATGAAACAAATGTATATGAAATACTGCACTGAAAACTTTCATATATTCATATGATAGTTTCTCAGATACAATTATTTTAGAAAAACAAAGAAGGCCAAAATGGCCGACTGTGACTATCACAAATTTACAAAAGTTAAGTGTAACCGCGAATCTATTATTTGACATAAATCATGAAAAGCCTACACTAAGAATAATACAATTTGTTTTTAAAACCGGGAAATATTCTATATAACAGAGAGGTCATATGTCTTACTGATGATCCTGAATTAAATTCCCTTGTTGCATGTGCTCCAGTGTACAGATGAATGGATGCAGAGAATTTCTGCCTCATTGAAGTGATGAAGCCAATAGGTGGGTGTCTCCCCATGTAGGGTTAGAGTCTATGAAAAAGGACGAGTTGCTTGAGCTTGCCAGACATTATGATCTTTCTGAAGCGAAAGCGTCTTTGACAAAGCAAGAGATAAAGAATATTTTAATTGCATATTTGGTGGGAAAGGAAATTTTGAATAATAGTGCTTTGGGTTTTATTGACAAGTCTGTATCTGGTTTTGATAGGAAATTAAGGGAATTACAGCTAAAAAAAACCACATGGAATTAGAATTAAGAAAGCTTCAGGTTCAGAAAGAAATGATGGAACTACAAATTCAGAAAGAGGAGAGGGAAACGAAGGAAAAGGAAATGCAGATGTAGAGAGTGAAAGAGGAATGGGAAATGCAGATGCAGAGAGAGAAAGATGAGAGGGAAATGCAGAGAGAGAGAGAGAGAGAGAGAGGAGAGAGAGAGACATTCAGAGAGAGAAGATGGAGATACAATTACAGAGAGAGAGAGAGAGAGAGAGAGAGAGAGAGAGAGAGAGAGAGAGAGAGAGAGAGAGAAAAGAAAGGGAAATGCAATATAAATTTAAAGAATTAGAACTGACAAGCGGAGCACTCTACCTCACCCCCCCCCCCTCCCTTTACACACAAGTTCAGGTTTTCATGTTACCAGTATATTAGGTTAGTACGCACTTTTCCTGAAAAAGAAGTAGATAAATACTTTCTTCACTTTAAGAAAATTGCTGAAAATTTAAAATGGCTCAGAGATTATTGGACTTTGTTACTACAAAGTGTACTTATTGGCAAAGCTCGCGAAGTCTACACTTCACTGTCAGTACAACAAAACACTGATTATGATGTGGTTAAGAAGTACATCTTGAAGGATTATGAGTTGGTACCTGAGGCATATCGACAATAGTTTAGGAATAGTAGAAAAGAAACTGGACCAACTCATGGCGAATTTGCAACCGAAAAAGAACAACTATTTGATAGGTGGTGCTCAGCCAAGAAGGTTGATCAAGATTACGATAACCTCAGACAGCTCGTATTAATTGAAGAGTTCAAGAAGTCCATCCATTGTGATGTTAAGACCTATCTTGACGAGTAAAAAGTGGAAACTTTAGAAAACGCTGCTCGCATGGCTGATGATTATTTCTTGACTCACAAAATTTCATTTGGCAATAAGTCTCCTTCTCAGCAGTTTCCTGGGAAAAGTCATTAGTCTCAAACGAGTACTTCTAAATTTCAAAACAGCACAACTGTTAGAAATCAAACATCTGATAAGACTGATCAGAAATCCTCATCTCTTCCTAAAGGGCACGTCATTTCTGATTGTTTCATGTTGAAAAATAAGCAACAAAATAAAGACGGAGCTTTTCCAAATGCTCTTATTTTAAAGAGGTCAAGATCACGGTCTTGTATTGAAAGCAATACGTTTGTTGGGTCAAACAAACCCCAGTCTAATTCTATTTTTGGAGACTTATGAACCATTCATGTCAGAATGGTCTATATCGCTTATTGGTGATTCTGTCAAACCTATCCCTATTAAAATATTAAGGGACACTGGAGCTTCTCAGAGTTTTGTGTTATCAGGTACTTTGCCTTTGTCTGAGGGGTCTTTCTTCTAGTGAAAGTGTACTTATTCAGGTAATAGAGTGCGGCTATGTAACTGTTCCTCTCCATTGTGTCAATTTGGCATCCGACTTAGTTTCTGGACCTGTGACTGTTGGGGCAGTGACTTCTTTACCTATAGAAGTTATCCGTTTGTTACTAGGCAATGACCTAGCTGATGATAAGGTTGTGGTTAATATACTTGTAACTGACAAGTCTTGTTTGAATCAAAACGTTGATCCTATTGAGATTGAAATCCCTTATTTGTATCATGCTTGTACAGTTACCAGAGCTATGGGAAAAAGAGTTCTTGAGAATAATGTTGATCTGGAAAGTATTCCTTTAGCTGACATATTTATTGGTCAGTCTTTTAATGAGGTCATTTTCTTTCGTAATATTGATCAATCAAAAGGCATTGATCCTCTTTTTACAACCCATTCTCTCTATTTTAATCAGGGGGACAAAACACAATCACTCGTTGTCTTACAGGAACAAGATTCTGAGATATCCTGTTTATTTCAGCGGGTTATTGGTGAAACTGAGCCACACAAGTTCCAGTGTGCTACTTTGTAAGAAATGGGGTCCTTATGAGAAAATGGAGACGACCTCAGGTACCCGCTGGTGATAAATGGTCAGTGAGCTATCAAATTGTCGTTCCAAAATCATATCGACAGGAAATTCTTAGTCTAGTCCATGAACCTCTCTTGGCTGGTCATTTAGGAGTCAATAAGACTTATCACAAGATCTTGAATCATTTTTATTGGCCGAAACTTAAAAGCTATGTTGCTAAAAACTGCAGATCTTGTCACACTTGTTAAATGGTAGGAAAATCCAATCATCTGCAACATGTTTATGCATTTGACTAAGCATTTAGCAGAATAAGAATTGTAGACTGTGTCGGTACCTTACCTAAGACCAAGTTAGGCAACCAATACTTGTTGACCATAATGTGTACGTCCGCAAGATTTCCAGAGGCAATTTCTTTGAGAAATATTAAAACTAAGTGAAGTTTTTTTCTTTACACTTGTTGGCCTTCCCAAATCTGTCCAGTCTGATCAATGGTCCAATTTTATGTCTGGAATTTTCCAACAAGTTATGCATGAATTAGGTATCCAGCAGTTTAAATCTTCTGCCTATCACCATGAAAGTCAAGGAACTTTGGAAAGATTTCATCAAACGTTGAAGAATATGATTCGATCATACTGTTTTGATACAGGAAAGGATTGGGTTCATTTGTTGTTGTTTGCTATTAGGGAATCAGTTCAAGAGTCGTTGGGTTTCAATCCCTTTGGAATGGTGTATTGTCATTCACTTTATCTTCTATAGTTGTTTGTTTCATGGATGTGTTTGTTTCCGAGTGTGAACGGTCGGAATCTGATTTTGTGTTGTCATTCACTCTGATCAAGGGAACACAATGGTTTCGTATCCATGTTTTGACGCAATGAATGCCCATCTTTAACTGGCGTGACATCTTTCTGTTGTTTGTTTCATAATGCACGTGAAAAAGAGTCAACAGCTGCGCTGCATGGTCCCGCTTTCCGTTGACTTTTGGATATACACTTCTTATTTCTTTACCGAGAACATCACATGCCGCTTGAATTGTCCAGTGCAAGAAAATCCACCAGACCTTGCACAGAAGATGCCAGCTTCTGCAAAACTAGTGAACATAGTAGCAAGTCCTTTGCATAGGTCTGTTTTGTGTAGTGATCTTTATTCATAACCATTTGTATGCACGTGCGCACTATTAGTTCTTCAGCAATATGTTCGTCTCCACATATAGCTATTGACGGCGCATTAAAGAGACAATTGCGGTCACTTGTCGTCAGAATTGGTTGAAGAGCCAAGTCAACATCAGAAGTCACTGGGAAATGTTTTGAAGTTACATATAGCCTTTGTCAAAACATTAAATCGATTGTTAATGTTAATGGCAACTATTCAGGTTTTTTTCTCGTGTGATAAAGGTGTTCGGCAAGGAGAAAATGTATGATTTACATATATTTAAATGTAATGCCGCTTCTTTATGCAAATCACAATGTATTATTGCAGCCAAATGAAACATACATGCACAAGATATTTAGTTGTCTTTCACGATTATTGTAAAACCTGGAAACTGACTGCCAACAGAAAAGGTTAACATCGCTGACAGTCCATTAACTACAATATAACATGATTTACCTCCTGCAATCTGAGAACTGCACTGTGATAGTTGTACAAGCCTCCATCAGCATCTAGAATGCACTTATTACGCATGTAGGGGAAATTCCCCGAAAGAAGAACTAGGTTACAGTCAGTCAGGCCATTACACGAAGCGTGCATCTATTTCTTACAAACATCACATTGTGCAAAACCTAACAGGCAATATTTTGAACAAACTTTACATGACCATGAGTCAACCCTGATCTTTTTACGGACTCGGTCCGGCATGATTTTGCTTACACAACTTTATATTAGCCTTTTTTATCTTTACAAGCAGCAACAATTGTATAAAATATATAAACACAATTATATCAAAATATATAGTCCAAATATTGGTAAAGAATTCGAGCACTACACAATATAAACGTCTGACAAATATTACTTTGAAATCATGTATGATGTGACTATGAAGAATCAGTTTATATAGAGCACAAATTAATGAATGTATGTTCGACATTATCAAATAATTCCGAAGTTTGTAGATGATTAGTATTTGATCATCTCCTTTGCCGACTTAATTAGCAAAGAATTATAGAAGTTTTAACGTTATTAGTATTTGATCAATTGTTTAGCCGACATAATTTGCTGGCCACACCCCGTTAGTCATTTATATTAAACTATGACTATACTGAGGTGTGAATACCTGTATACAATTAATTGGATTATTATTTTTTTCATGTAATTGTCCATTACCGGGAAGTTTGAAATTGTAGAAATTGTGTTGCTCAGTATTTAAATATTATACAAAACCACCATTGAAAATGCAATAGAAATAAACGGATAAAAATCATAATCACAGATCCATTAACATATATATTTTAGAACCAACATTTTGAAACTGCCCTTGTACTGTCGCTATGTTAATTGAGTTAAGGTAGCACGTGTCTACTCAACTACTTGTGATGGTAAACTCGTGTTGACACGCATTAATCGGATTACAGTAGCACTTCCCTACCGTATACAGTATATTTTGTATCAAGAGTAAATGTCTTCCAGCATTGTAAGTTTAAAACGTCTCTGTCCCTGTACTGCCGCTATGTTAATTGAGTTATATATATATTTTTTAAAGCATAAAAAAACGAACGATTAACACATAGACAAAGAAACATATTTAATTCTTACAGATGTATTTTTATCAATTTTGCATCAACAATAAATATTTTCCAGCATCGTAAGTATATAACGTCTCTGTACGGTCTTTGCCCGTCTTTGAGTATCTTATTTCTTTTCTCAACAATTACCGTAATTAAATATTTTAGAAATTTATACGAGGACTTTTCATGGGCATTAAATAATAAGAGAGAGTAGAAGTAACAATTAATGGTGAAGAATATTCAACTTCCATATGTCAAAATGAAAATCACAAAAGAAAATTCTTGAAAAAATGTTTTCTAGAAATCTACAACTATCAACGCATATATCACATACATATATCTTATATTTCTTTAGATAAAACAATAACAGGAAATTTCAAGTTATGTAAAGTTTTAAAACGTGTTTGCTTGTCTTTGCGCGCTTCTCTTTTTTTCCAATACTTACTATATGTAAATAAAAAAATATATACACACGAGGAACCTTCTGCATCGGTATTAAATGGGATAAAATATGTTACAAACAATGATGAGAAGATTCCATTGTTTTGAAACAAAATCATTATTGAATATTTAACTTGTATCGTTAAAACATTTAGTACAAATATATATTTTAAAAAAAGAACGATGAACACATAGTTAAAGCAAAGATTTCTTTTTTTTATATATTTATTCTTTATAAATTTGTATCAACATTAACTATTTTCCAGTACTGTTCATGTAAAATGTTTCTGCGCCGTCTTTGCCCATCTTTACATGCCTTTGCACGTCTTTGCGAGTTCTTGCCGGTCTTTGCCTGTTTTTGCCGGTCTTTGTGCGTCTTTGTAGTGCTTAGTAGGACCGCAAATCAGCGGCGAAAGATGACTGGCTAACAATAATTTACTATAGGAAATAAAAACAGTTGCAATACATACCATTTCGATTTTTAAAAAAGGATAAGGTAAATAATGAGTCTACTAAATTTTGTTTATTTAATTGCTAAAAATGTGGGTAGTAATGCACACACACACACACACACACACACACACACACAATTGCGAGTCATAGTCACACACATTACCAGAGGTCATCATATTATTATGTGTCCACCTCCTACAAATCAATGTAGGCAATACAATTATATCTCATTACATATACACAAAAAATTATATACACACACACGCAATGTTGACAGTCATTTTTAAGCACACTATCGGTGGCCGTCACGGTACTATGTGTCCACCTCCTAGAATTGCACGTGTGCAATACAATTATATCTAATTACACACACACACAATGTTGACAGTCATATTCGCAAACTCCACTATAGGCAGTCACATTAGTATGTGACCGCCTACAAATGCACGTAGGCAGTACAATTACATCTTATTATATAAACACACATAATGATATACACGCATGCAATATTGGCAGTCATATTCAAACACACTATCATATGCAGTCACATTACATTATTAAAATATAAATGATTTCAATTTCAAAACAAATTGTAGTATTTTCCAATATAATGAGCAATATAAGAGATCATACCCTCAGTTAGAATAAGCCCAGTCTGTGAAATTATTAGGGTGCACGGGGATTTTCCATGGATTCCGGCACAAAAAGACAGCCAGCTCAGAGAGTTGCAGGGGTTTTTCCAGTATGGAGTGAAACTAAGAACAGAGCGCATGTAGTGCAACCTAAACACCCTTGCAGTCCAACATGGATGCAATCTATCATCACTACTTTTTGCTTAGGTTATAAAATAAGATAGTGTAGTATTACCAAGCCTAACTTTTCCAGGTCACTAGTTTGCGAATAGATTCTTTAGATATGTTATTTAGGTATGTTGTGGTTGTTACTGAAGAAAAAAAAAGTTAATACATCATTCCGCAGAAAAATGCCAGTATTAGCTAATCGTGATCATACTATAGTCCGTTTATATCATTCAAGTTTGTTTCTTTAATGACATAAACAGCTGTGAGATGCTTGCAGTACATGAAACTTTAAATATTTACGATTTTTTTTTTTTTTTTTTTTTTTTTTTTTTGTCCCCGAAAAAAGAAATGTTTAACTTTGCAGTATTTTGAAATTTCCCTGTTTTATCTCAAAGTGTCAAGATAGCAAAGCTCTATGAAAAGTCTGGCTAAGTTTTTTTTGTTGGTACAGACATTATTCTGTTTTAGGTACCTATCTATGATCACAGTTTAGAAAAGATAAAGCATCTAAACATAGAAAAACTCGTGAGGCCTAGTGATGGACCAATGACCCACTTTTCAATATAAAGCAATGGGAAATTAGGAAAAACAATAGGTCATTTGAACATTTATGGGGGCACTAAGAAAATGTTATGGCCGGGTATCTACGAATATTGCTATTGGAGCAAAACAAAAGCTATATTTCAATTGGTCATATGTGGGACCTATTCAAAAATGTTTTAGGCGTAACTGTATGTTATATTTTTCCTGCAGACTGATACTGGCCCATTCCAGGGAGATCCCTGTTCTAAAAATCTCTCCAAATCAGTTTGACCACCATTTCAGTAAACTATTTTCAAGTCCTTTTGACAAGTTCTAAAATTCATGGCATATTTAAATATAGAGATTAAAAGCACTTGCAAAGAGAGGTAAAGACAGACAAACGATGCGAAATGAAAACAAGTCACCCCAAATTTGGGGGAAGCTAGATGGTGGTGTAAAGCGTAATATAAATAAAATTAATAATAATTAAGGCAAATTATGATAATTCACACATTTAAGGTATAGAAAGTAAATGTTATATCAGATGAAAAGAATCTTGCAAAATCAATTGAGTTGTAAATTAGCCAAACGACATTTTTGACGTTATGCACATTATACGCATTGCCCAGTTTTTTTTATTGGCAATTATTCTTAAGGAGAAACTTAATATATTCTGAACCCATGAAAAACTTAGTCAGATTTTTCTCTAACATTTTGATCCTGTGTTAGAAATTGGAATAGCTATGCTGGCTATCACCCCAAGTACTGTATCCAACAGTGGATGCAAAGGTCAGAAAAAGACACTGACTAGCATGGTTCCAAAAGAAGATACTTTCAAATCCAGCAAAACAGTTTTCCATTATCATAGATCAATAGATTAACTTACTTGTCTGGCCTCTTCCCTTTCCTAAATAACCAGACTGAATATGTCTTTATGGGTCTCTCAATAGGAAACAATAACAACAAATTTGTCAAAAGTTGATTCTCTAAGACTCGCATGATCTTTTTAATATGGGTCCTATGAACAGAAACTTGACTCAAGAATGCTGGATTTCGCTTATGGTAAAACCCTATTGAGAATTGTACATAAATATGATTGTATGCATTCTCTTGATAAAATTGATGTTTTTAGAGTAGTGCATGATATTTTGTTGGCAAAACTTTCTTGAATTATTCTGAAAACAAACTTTGTGGGGCTTTTTTTAACAATTCCAATAATAATAATAATAATAATAATAATAATAATAATAATAAAATTTATAATCTTTATTTGTATTGTAGGCCACTGGCCCCAAAAATACATACAATTTAATATGAGGTACATCATTTCATGGTAGACATATGTACATGGTATAACATTACTATTTACATACACTTTGGACTCTGTAATTCATGACTGTTCATGCATGCTGGTATTCCTGAATCGAGTATTAGCATGGAGTCGGTTCTTATAGTTGTCTTGTTTAATACATACCTAGTTATCTGTCAAGACAGGGTGTCATAGTACTTTCTCTATTTTTCAACGCTTTACAAATAAACTTAGCTACATTTTACATTGACAGATTCTTATTACTCGTATGCATTTATGAGTATAATTTTTGGACGTTTGGATTTCTGTAAATATTCAAAAGCTATAATCTTTCTCCTTAGTCCAGCATAAATAGGACATGTCACAATAAAGTGTCACTAGCTTTCTATTTCTGTCTTACATATTAGTCCTTAGTCCAGCATAAATAGGACATGTCACAATAAAGTGACAATAGCTTTCTATTTCTGTCTTACATATTAGTCCTTAGTCCAGCATAAATAGGACATGTCACAATAAAGTGACACAAGCTTTCTATTTCTGTCTTACATATTAGTCCTTAGTCCAGCATAAATAGGACATGTCACACTAATGTGACACTAGCTTTCTATTTCTGTCTTACATATTAGTCCTTAGTCCAGCATAAATAGGACATGTCACAATAATGTGACACTAGCTTTCTATTTCTGTCTTACATATTAGACATATTCTATCTTCATAGTGAATATATTCATACTTACCTGTATTTGCTCTAATTGGTAAATTTCCTGCTATTAACCAACAAATTAGTTTACCTAAATACTATTCACCAATGCCAACTGAATATTTTTTACGTGTACAGTTGCCTTTAATACGCTTATGAAAACGTAATCTATCCATTCCATTAATCGCATCAGTCAGTTCTTGCATGAAAATATATTTACATTGCTGTCTAAACATTTCTATAAACAGTCGTTCATCGCTGACAACCTGTCTTAACCAAACATTACCAAATCCATATCGTAATAATATATTTTTACATCATTTGCCCAACAATTACAGTTTTTAACCTCATTTCAATTGGAACTTGTAACATTGTCGTGGAACTCTGCACTTCGGCATATTTAAAATCCGAAACCAGTACGTAGGAATTTGATAATTCAAACGTTCCTTCAAGGGCATTCATCCTAATTCATGATATTCAAAAACATGTGGTGTGCTTGTTGACAGACCCAGTATAAATTTACAAAACACAATGTGCACTTTTTCCATATTAGGTACTTCGTGGAAGCCCCATATTCCTGATCCATAGTTTAAAATAGGCAAAACTTTCCCCATATTTCTGATCCATAGTTTAAAATAGGCACAACGTGTGTGTCAAATATGTGAAACAGGGTATTGCAGGTAATTTGTCTAATTGAGATAAACTACTTTTCAGTGTGTGTATAGCTTTTGCTGTTTGACAGGCCAGAGCTTTCTGAGACATGTACCAAGACCTTTTTGAGGAGAATATCCAGCCCAAATATTTATAGTATGTTTCAGTTGCAATTTCCTTTGGAACATAATACCATTTATCGTAGCTACAACAATTTGTGTTTCTCCAAGGATGACCGATAGTTTCCATTGAGAGCAACACCTTCTCAAAATATTTAACATTTTCTGGAGTTGAAACACTGTCTCAGAATGGTATTAAATAATCGCCATACAACAATATGCACACATCTATTGTTTCCAGTGATACCCCCCCCCCCCCGACTCATCTCTCATCTGCCATAGTACTCGGAAGATCATTTAGAAACAAGATAAAAAGTAATGGAGATAAAACACATCCTTGCCGTACTCCAGTTGGACAAGCAAAAACATTGCTCAGATAATTATTAGACTTAACACAAACATTCAAATCTTTATAGATTGCTTTAATCATTCGTAACATTTTGGTACTTATATTATAATTGAAAACTTTATGGTATACAAGATTTCTCTCTACTCGATGAAAAACCTTTTCAAAATCTATTAAAAATGGCATAAAATATCCTTCGTGCTTTGTAACAGATATTATTAATGTGTATAGCATGAACATATTGTCAACTGTTGAGTATCCAGACCTGAAGCCAGCCTGTTCCTCTCCTAGAAATTCGTTTTGTGCAACCGTGTCAAGTAATCGGTTATTCATAGCAGCTGTAAATACCTTGCTTAAAACTGACAGCAAACGTATTCCTCTATGGTTGGATGGATTACGTGTATCAACTTTTTTTTAAAAATTGGAGTTATTATAGTTGTGTGACCAGTTTTGTGGAAAATAACCAGTATCAAAATATTTTTCAAATAATTGAGTAAGTATCTGGGTAATATTATGACTAGTGCAATTAAAATAATTACTCGATAAAGCATCTATTCCGCCGGATTTTTCATTTTTCATGTTTTACAGTGTGATTCTCACCTCTTCCTTTGATATTACGTTGTCTAAGAGTTCATGCTGTATAATAAAATTTTCATTATCTTGGAAATGTTCAACTTCGTTTCTTATATTGAAAAACTCAGAAAAATAAGTATGCCAAGCTGAACAGGGGATATTGGTATTTACAGAATGTTATATATGATGTTAATATAGTTGTATAAATATTTTAGGAAATTATAAATGTTTCTTGACTTTAATATTTGCTTAAACCTTAATGTTAAGTATAATGTTGTCATGTTTAGCCATTGTCCTTGAATTAAGTTGATTACTTTGTATTTGAGTTCAAGGACGGTTTTGTTAACAAGTTGTTTATTCCATTTGAGGTCAGGGCTGATTTTGTTTACAGAAAAAAACAGAATTTACTTTAGAGTTATGTGTCAAAAGTCACATACACCATAATATTCTAGAACATTCTGTCATGTGACCTATCTTTATATATACTATGTTTAGTGGACAGTTTTTCAGTTTCGACCTTACCATCAGTCTTTTAAAGAGTTATTACAGTTGTGAAAAATCATTCCAAAATCAGAGAGAGGAATTATTTAAAATATTCATTGGATTATAAAAGTACTCATAGACTTTTGGATTTTGGATTTTTAACTGATGATTTTGGAATTTATGTGAACTTATTCAAAGATATTCTGGAGTACTTCATTTTGCCATATCAGCACATTAAAGACTACTGGCACATCAGGACATTAAAGAGTATTGGCACAGCACATGAACACATTCAAAGATACAGTCATTCATTCAGAACATTCTGTATTTAAGACACTTAGAATTATTGCATTATTTTCACATTACTGTAAGTGTCTCTTGAATTTTCACTTTAATTGTCTAGAAATAAATTGCTTCTTGATTTTTACTTCATTTGTTGGATTCACTTTCTTTCTGTTGCATTTTGTCTTAGACCATAGAGTCGTAACAAGAAGAAGCAGACCGCTTGAGTAACCGCAAACACCGTTTTGTATCATTGGGATAAATTACATGTATGAGTGTCTTTTTCTTTTTTTTTACTTCTGCCGATCGCTTTATAAGCATTACGATGAAACTTGAAGTAATTCAGATGTTTTGATAAACCGAGACATTTGGAGCATCTTTAAAGCTGTGTTTTTGGTAAACTTACAATCTCTATCAAACCATGACTGAGATTTCGAATTTCCACTAACACTAATAACACTATTTCCCCGTCTTGCAAAATGAATTTTCATTTCTTTTGTCGTGTGATAATATATTTTATTTAAAAGTTCAATACTTTCTTCAGATGATCTTATCAAACAACTGTTTGTTATATTTTCTGATCTTTGTGAAATTAAGTTGTAAATGACTCGACACATTGTGGTCCTTTTGCTTTGTCCCATATATGTACTTATCCACCGGATTAACGTTTAAATTGTCCGATAATATCTGTCGAAGAATTTAATATAGACTAATACTGGCATATGTATCGATTATATTCTATCATCAACATCAAAAGAAGATAAATAATTAAAAATCGGCTGATCAGCTAAAACATAATATGTCGTAGTAGCCGAATTATCTTGAATACGTGTATATTTTCCGATGCCTTTATCTACCCCACACCTGCCATTTAAAATTCTGAGTCCAGTAATTCTGCACAATTATGAAGCTTTTTTCCATTTGTGGTTTATCTCCATTTGATCTTGGTTTGCACGATAGTCTAACTCCGTATTTTGCCGATAATTAAAACCAAGAAGTGGGTCAATAGTACTATCATACCTAATAAAATCGATGATCTGTATTCGTGTACGCGTTAAAATCACCACCAAGTATAAATTTATGTCTGTGTATTTCTCTTTTAGTTTAGCTTTATCATTTTCTATAATTGCAAATGTATTTTCCTCAGAGTGAATGGATGAGTATTCCGTCGAAATATACACGTATCCAAAAATAAGGTTCACAGATATGTTAGAATATTACTCACGTTTATATACAGCTATACCTCTAGAGTTTCTCTATGTGTTTTGTGTTTTTGTTCTGATACTGTCGAAACATCTATATCCTTGTTCTGACTTACTATCATCCTCCTTACTTTCTTCCTCTGAGCTACCCTTGACATTAGAATTTAGAGAAAGATGCAATGACATATGTATTGATTTTAACTCTCTTTGACATCAAATTCTTTGATTACCTCAAACAATTGACTGTCTGCTAAACAATAATCAATAAAACTAGCTGAATTATTACAATAACATGTATAGAATCCAATGCTTTTGTCCACCCCAGAGCTACCAATAACTATTCCAAGTCAGTGGATTTACAAATCTCTTGAAGAGCATACCCATGTTGATTGGGCTCCCTTGTATCCATATTTTATCTACTTGAGGGTACATTGTCAGCAACATAATCAATATTAATAAGTAACTGGAACGTTTTATCAAAGTCTATGTAGTCATTGTTCTGTGCTGAATAAGCACTGAAATCTCCTCATAAAAAGAAATGAACATCTGGATCCAAGGAGTTAAAACTTTCACTTTCATTTTCAACTATAGATAAAGTCACTTGGTCCAAGTGCACAGATCAATTTTAAGGTGTATAGTATATTAAACTTAGAATAGCATTGTAAGGTATACCATTATTTATGCTGTTAAGATTTAGACACAAAACATTATTAGATTCACTAGATAAATCTTCAACTTTTAATAAATCTACAACAAAAATTTGCATAGTTGTTTTTAGGTCTTACACCTGCAAATATGTTGTACCCCACTATATGAAACTGATCAACACTATTTGCCCAAGTCTCACGAAATCCTAGTAATTCATATTGTAGAATGAAATTATAAAAATTACACTTATCTATGCATTAAGTGTTTCCAGCTAACGTTTTCCCCAGTCCTGATATGTTCCATGTAAGATATTTCCATGCAGACGGGTCATTATCAGTAACAAATTTATCAGCTGAACTGATACAAGTATTATTTCCACTCAACTTATGGTTTACTGGGCCTTAGCCTAATTCCTAGCCAGAAGCTGGATTTAGGCCCTTTTTGTGTCTCATCATATACATACACTGTACCATCTACAACAAGTTTGTCATATGGCAATATGCCATCTTGTTCTCTCTCAAACAGTCCTTTAAAAATGGTTTTTGATTTTTTCGAGTTTTCTAAACTAACTCCGGAAAATCTTCAGAGATGCCGATTTGGTGAGCCTTGGCTAGTTTTCTATTCTCAGTTGCATATATTCCTTCTGTGCTCTTTATTTTTTTTCTACGTTTTCTATACCTTGCTAGAAGCATTGATTTGCCCTTATGACGTGTGAAGTTTACAATTGCTGGCCGTGTTGAGGATTTTGCATTGAGCCTATGGGCCTTTTCCACTGAAATATTGCATCATCAATCTTAAGATCTTCACGAACATACTTGCGAATTTTGCTTTCAGTTTCTTCCCATGTCTTTCTCCCTGATTCGTCAAGTCCATAACATATAAAAATTTTCCCTATGGGATCGAACTTCCTGTCTCTATATTTTCGCTTCATTTTCTTTCACTCTTTGGTCCCGTGTAATCACAACGTTCTTCAGGTCATCAACAGTTTCCTTTAATTCAGACTTTACCTTCTCAAGTCTCTTGTTGGCACGATGCAGCCTTTCCTTTGAATGACTGAGTTGTTTCAAGTTGTTATTTCTTGATTTGACCTCTTTTCTTATATCTAAAATAACTTGCATGATATTAACATCTGTATTTTCTGCCTCTAACTCTGTCTCTAAAACTTCCGGCTGTGAATCTGCAGTACCTTGAGTACACCCGAGTATCTGTTATGCATTGACTGTGATGCATGTTCCTGGCTTTGATTACGCAACAATACAGTACCAGGAATCTGCATATTGTTTTCCAAGAAATTATGAATTCGAGATAATATCTGTGTATTTGTTCTGATGCAATGGTTGTTACTACTGCCACGTCCTCTGCATCTATTTCTAGATCCCCACTGATGATAAGTATCAGGAACAAGTCTTATAGCTAGAGACATCTTGTCTTGTACAATCCCATTTAACATATGTCTAATAGATTTTACTGGCTGAGCAAAACACCCAGTATTCAGTTTCCACGGAGAAACACTAATCCCCATTTTATCAACACTTTGCAGGCAGGGTTATTGACATAAATCCTAATAAGATCAATTATAGCACAATGAGCTTAATTAGCTCAGTTAGCTCCAACGAATCATGTCACATGCTAAAAATAGCCAAGATCACAACCTGGGACATAAAGTTCTATAGTCCAAATCCAATGAACCTATTAGCTCCTATCACCTTATAGGTCCAGTGGAGAAATAGTTGTCCTCATTGTTGAGATCATAGTAAACTTGCACAGTTATAGCTCAAAATTGCTTGCTAACCCAAGCAGGATTTTATCATATCTGCAGACTGGATATCCTTACAAACTGTCTCCATATAAACTTTCCATAATAACAATCACTTTAAATCATAGAAAAGGGAGAATATGCTATAGAGCTCTGTAGCACAGCTGTTCTGGACAAATGATCACTACTCACCTTGGTGAGAAGCGAAAGCCTGATCGCATCGCCGCGGCCAAGTTTGCGGCAGATGAGGAGACGGTAGGTTTAACCAGATCAGCAACTTTTTGGCGGGCCACCTTATTGACAGTTGCACCCTTTTCGAGCGGCATAGTCTTGGCCCCAGGTGGTGCCAACTTACTGAGGCGCTCGTGTAACGCTTCCACGGGCTTATTGTCCTTGTGGCAGTGAGGACTGGCAGCATTTCTTTAGCTACTGTTGCAGCGTGACTTACGACTGCCGTTTTGATAAATAGACGGCACGCGAGGTGACGGCCGTGGGTGCTGCCCTGACTATGGCTTGAAAAATATCCCCCAGCCGGCTGCCATAGTGCACACAAAATCTTCCGGCTGGCGCCGACGACTCGTACTCGTACGATGCGTTGCGTGGTTTTCATTGTTCGCTCTCGTGTCTGACAAAGCTAGCTGCGGTTTTCTGCTATAGACAATAGCTATATAAGCATGCCTCTGTAATATATTTAGCTTTCTAAAGCGGAGGACGGTCTCGAATATAGAGTCAGCGGGGAGCGTCTCATCGCGGAGGTCTATTTCATAGGCATCCGTTGGCAGGATTACGCTCTTCCAGATGTCGCTATTGTTGGAGGTATCGTTGGCCGGAGGTGCGCAAAAAGGCCGGGAGCGGATGTTGGACCAGATGTAGTAGACTTGCTGAGGCGCCCTGGTGAGGGATGGGATTGAGGGTGTACAATTGACCTATCTACTTTAATATTCTCACAACTTCGCTCGCCGCGCAGGTGTCCATCGCTCCTGAGATGCTCACGTTTTAGCAAGATATAGAGCCTTGGCAAGATATGAGTCATAAACCTTGTCATGTATCTCATCCATTACCGCTCTGATCCATTATGTCATTTAAAAGACGCAGGCAAATCGCGCTAGCTTAACTGACATTCTCGGGGACTTGTTGCCAGTCCTAAAATCAGTTATCAGTGTTTTGCGAGCACTACTACCTACTTGACTTGCCATTGTTCCAGCTTTCCAGCTCTTCCAGCGCCAGCGTTTTTTTTTTTTTTTTTTTTTGTTCTTTGCTTGTCGCAGGTGTTCGATCTTGATTAGGTGCCAACGTTTTCACAGTTGCCTCTTGAAACACCCACTTTGGCCATTTTTCCATTCAGTACTTTTGTGTTGCCTGTTTGTTGTTTTCAGCCAACAGCAGCATTTCCCACTTTTAGGTACCTCAGGTGCGGCAATTATTTCGCCCATTTGCTCGACAAACTGGCGCCCATCTTCGTTAAACTTCTGTGGCAGTGTGAGCATTTTTGACCTGTACTTGCGCGGGGGCAGCCTTGACTGGATGCCACTTAGCACTTATGTCTCTGGGCAACCTTTCCAATGCCAGTGCGATTTCTGCCCCTCTTTCTTGTTTGGCCCTGCTTTTTCAAAGATTTTCAAAAATTAAAGAAAATTAAAAAAAAGTTGTACATAAGATATGTGTTTTATATATTGAGTTTCTACAACTAATGTTTTGCCCATTAGACTTACCAATTATGCCAACAACAAAATCCCGATTTACCATATCTGAATGGTCCCGGCCCCATAAAATATTATCACATACGCCAACCCCAACCCCCAAAATACCAAAAGAATAAAAAATAAAGTACTAACCGTTCCCATTTGTTTTTTTATATGTATTACATAAAGCATTCGCAAGAGGACATTTTCCCCAATAATGGCCAAAGTGTAATCCCATTATGGGGAGAATGCCCTCTCACTCATGCTTTATCTTCATCAAATTTACCCCAAAACATTGAATATTTTGAAATCTCCCCTTTATATTATTAATGCCCCAGTATGTGAATCAAGCGCAGGCAAGAGTTCTGCAATGTAATTAATGACTTTTTAATCTCGTGGAGGCACTAGTCTGCAATGTAATTAATGATTCGTGAATCTCGTGGAGGCACTAGTCTGCAATGTAATTAATGACTTTTGAATCTCGTGGAGGCACTAGTCTGCAATGTAATTAATGATTCGTGAATCTCGTGGAGGCACTAGTCTGCAATGTAATTAATGATTCGCGAATCTCGTGGAGGCACTAGTCTGCAATGTAATTAATGATTCGTGAATCTCGTGGAGGCACTAGTCTGCAATGTAATTAATGATTCGTGAATCTCGTGGAGGCACTAGTCTGCAATGTAATTAATGATTCGTGAATCTCGTGGAGGCACTAGTCTGCAATGTAATTAATGATTCGTGAATCTCGTGGAGGCACTAGTCTGCAACTTTAAAAGTGTTTGATAAGATTTAGTTATTGCTTGTTGTTACGTTTCCTGTAGCAACCCCTGATTAGCGGGTTTAATACAAATCGGAGGACATTCTACCAAATAATAGAGGTAACTATTATTGAGGGTATAATGGATTAACACAGGAGTGGTTAGATGGAGGTAAATATTTCTGAGGATATAATGGATTAACACAGGAATGATTAGATGGAGGTAAATATTATTGAGGGTATAATGGATTAATACAGGAATGATTAGATGGAGGTATATATTACTGAGGATATAATGGATTAACACAGGAATGATTAGATGGAGGTAAATATTATTGAGGGTATAATGGATTAATACAGGAATGAGTAATACTTTCGTACAAGTATTTATTCGATTCGTTACGTAACAGCCCCTGATTAGAGTGTTTAATACAAATCAGAGGACGTTAATGATTAATACTTTCGTACAAGTATTTATTCGATTCGTTACGTAACAAGCCCTGATTAGCGTGTTTAATACAAATCAGAGGACGTTAATGATTAATACTTTCGTACAAGTATTTATTCGATTCGTTACGTAACAACCCCTGATTAGCGTGTTTAATGCAAATCAGAGGACGTTAATGATTCATACTTTCGTATACGTATCTATTCGTCCATTTGTTACATCGTATCTGTTTACTTTTGGTGTAGAACATTTTGGCACTTAGGGTCTTGAATTTCGGGCCCCGGAAAATAATTTCCACCGCGGATGGATTATATCAATATTGTCAAATTCTTAATACGAAAATACATAATACAATTTTACCATCGCGATATGCTCTGCTGTATAGCTGTGGATATGCCAATGAGAGCCATTTAAAAAAATGTCATGTGAAATAAAATCGGTGTTCAGAAAAACCTACCATTCAAAATATTTTCTTGGGAGAATTTCTGTTGACATATTATTTAAATAGCATGATGCTGTATAAAAAAACATACAATGACCCACCTGCATTATTACCAAGACTCAACCAACAGAGATTCGAAAAACTAAAGCCAACCAATTATAATATTACAATATAATAACAATTACAGGAATAGTGGATAATCTCTCTCTCTCTCTCTCTCTCTCTCTCTCACACACACACACACACACACACACACACACACACAACAGAGCTTGTATATATCTATAAGTAAATTTAAATATTAAAAAAATGAAGTTGACCGAAATCTGATTTTGCAGCTTAAGTTATCTTTAACATTCACCTTTCTCGATACTTCATGATAATAATTGTTCCAACGATATAATCTTCCAAAGTCACTAAGATAAATTAGCAGTGTTTATGTAAGTAATATTGGAAACATAAGTTTATATGATCCAACATGAGATAGAGAAGGTTACATTATTTTTGTCTAAGTAAGAAATAAAAAAGTAAGAAACTAATAATTACTGTTGATGTAAGAATCCAAACACCTCACCTGTCCATGTATGTCACTACTCGACAGTGGATATAACGTTCACAGTAATTATTTGAAATTCATTTCAGTAATTTGTTTTTAATCAGCATATTTCCTGTTTACATATAAAATAAACTCGATCCTGTATGTTTCTTACTGAAAAGTTATCTCCCATGGGCTATATTAAAACACAGTCACAGTCTTCATACGTAAATAACCAGTAAAATATATAGCTGTAGACCTGTAAGTTAAGCATAAAAAATATGTAAAACTATTCTGATCAATGGCGGTGCTAGGGTTTGAGGCCCCCGGGGGCAATGTTCCTTAATGGTGCCCCTAGCGAGGCTCCTGGGGGCAATATTCTTTAGTGGCGTCCCTACTTTTCCACAGAGAACAGTTTTTATGTCAGTTGCCAATCTCCACCCCTCCCATCTAAGCCCTGAAATCGGGGGCATAGATGGGAAAGGGGAGTAGCAACAACAAAAAAGCTGCAGACGGCGCCCCCGACCCCCCCCCCCCCCCCATTAGCGCTGCCACTGATTCTGATGGCACGATTTGGGACCATTCATATTCACAAATCGTTGGCTATTTTGATAACTTGTTTACTTTTTAAATTGAAACCCCACACACATTCACAAAGAAGAAGTTTTAAAGTCACTCTAAGTGTCACGCGCCTACACGCCTCGATTCGACCCGGAAGGAATATACTCAGAGCAACGAGTGATTGAAACGGATATCAATGCATCAAATATAGCAACAAGATATTTTCATGCACGACAGAAGTGAACATGGCAACATCCAGAGCCGAGTTTCATACCGAAGAGGAGCAAAATTGTCCCATTTGTCTGGGTGATTTCAAGATTCCAAGACAGTTACCGTGCATGCACTCTTTCTGTGACAAATGCTTACAGGACTATTTATTATCTCAAGATGAAAATGTAAAGAAACCGACACAAATCATGTGTCCGATTTGTAGACAAGATGTTTGCATTTCACATCAAGGCAAACCTGGCCCAAACTTGGCATCTCAATTTCCGATCAATATGATTTTACAGTCCATTGTAAGTGATGCGAAAGAGAAAGTAGACCACATGTGCGACAGTTGTCACTCTACGGGCATATCTAGGCCAGCACAAGGTTTCTGTGTAGAGTGTGAGGAAGCAATGTGTAAACACTGCTCAGAAGTTCATCAGAAACAAAAGATTTCTCTAAATCATGTTATTATTTCCATGAAAGAATTCACCAGCAATCCTCAGAATGTAATCAAGTTTGCGAAGGGGTTCAGTTGTCCAGAACACGACAATCAATCGATTGATTTCTACTGCAAGGATCATCGCACAGCTTGTTGCGGTAAGTGTTGTATTGTTAGTCACAGAAACTGTTCCCACGTTTCTGATCTGAAGATAGAATTACCAAGTCTTCTACGGGAGAAAAACCCAGATAATATAATCGACCACATGAAGATACTAGAGACTCATCTGAAAAAGTTTAAGGAAGTCAGTGAGACTAATATCAGTCTTCTTGAGTCCCAGGTGAATGACTTGACGGCTCAAATCAGAGACCTGAGAAAAAAGCTGAATGAAGCCCTTGACGAGTTGGAGAGAAGAGTGAAGATGGAAGCAAATAGAATTTACAAGGAAGAAATGATCAAAAAAAAAAAAGAAGAGAACCAGAGATCTCAGTCATTGATCAACTCAATTAAAAATTCATATAAACTCCTTGAAACAGTGAAAACACACGGACCTGAAACGCAGGTGTTTGTTATGACAGAAAAGATGACATCACAACTGACTTCATACCTGGATCAGATCCAAGAAAAGTACACGGACACGGAGACCACTACAGTCCTGTTGGAAGTGAATCCCCAAGTTAAATCCATTCTGTCAGCAGGCCCAGATAGTTTGGCAAAAATAGTAAGCAGAAAGGAACTCCAAAGTCTGCCTGTTCCATGTATCAGGATGCCATCAAGAAACTGCCTGGTTCAGAGAGATAAAATTATTGAAATCAAAGATAAAGATGATTCACTACCCTACTATAAAGGTATCACATATTTGTGCTCTGGTCATGTGATGCTGGCAGATTATAGCAACCAGAGAGCATGTTTGTTTGATTCTTCATACAACTCAATCACTAGTTACAAACTGCAAGGTTTCCCATATGGCATCTGTGTGGTGGATGATAATGATGAAGTGGCCATGGTTTTTACAGGTCTGAAAACAGTCCAGTTCCTGTCTGTCAGGAATGAGAAGATCACACCCACCAGGAATATAACCACAAGATATAGATGTGATAGTGTTGCAGCCGCTGGAAAGGGGAAACTCGTTATATCTGGTGAATGTCAGGATAAAGGTAAACACTACTGGAGCCTCATCAGCAGTGGAGGGAAGGAGGAGTTCTGTCATCAGTTTGACTGTCAGTGTGAGCTCTCGTACACGTATGTCGCTCTGGATGTTTCCTTCACACGAGTCTACATCACTGTGCTTAACGCCCATTCCCTGTATTGTTTTGACTTGAGTGGCAGATATAATTTTGTCTACAGTCATGACAGTCTTAAGAATCCGTATGGTGTTGCTACAGACAGATATCATAATGTGTATGTTGTTGGATATGGCTCTAACAACATCCACAAGCTAACACCAAATGGTGCTGTTGTTCAGATCATATCTGATGATGTTCCAGCTAACCCTGAAGCTATTTGCTTTAGTAGGGATGGTGATGAGTTTCTAGGCACAAATGTTTCAGACAAGAGGAAACTTTACCAATATCGACTAAAGTGAGAAACTCATTTCTTGTATTTTTGAGCTGACATGATTATTATGGAGGGAATTGATTTATCAAGATGAAAATTGTTCCGATCCTTTTTCCTGAAAGAATAGTAATGCTGTGCATATTTTCAACTCAATGAAAATGATAAATCTTCACTGTTTTATAATACATGTAATCAGATGTTTGAAATTAATTGACTTTGAATGAATTAAATTATTAGTACCCTTACTCATTAGTATTTTGCATTTTTAAATGAAAATACTTAATACTTATAGATTGTAATCATTTAGACAGACATGTAATTTATGTTCTTTGATTTAGATAATTTTAAAGATCTCTCAAAAGATCTAATTATCATTTAAGCATGTTTATATTATTTAAAATGTTTAACTAGTAGAACTTTCATGGCTCACCATCTCTATCCAAAGGCTTTCTACTGCATAATTCCCCCATGATCCCCTCCCCAGTCATTTACTCACAACCCTAGATATTTTTACCCAACGGTCAAATCACAAAAGTTTCACATATAATATGTGTCTACCTGCTATGCCAGCATACACGAGTTCTGATATAAAAAATTTCATACTGTGATTGTAATTCGCACTACAACTGTCAATGAACTAATCCTGGCAGAATTTCTAATGGACAGCTGGCTAATGTAATCACCTACCGGGATCTTTGTATTATCTAACATTTCTCCCACATGTTGCTTGGTCGAGTGGGTCTGTCTGGAATTTGAGGGGTCACGTGTACTGATTTTGCTAATTAATATATATGATTTCAAATCTTTATGTCTCAAGACCTCGCATCAAATTTAAAGAATAGGTATTCCCCTGATTTTCTACACTGGTGATCCTTGTTATGAAAAGATAAATGTGTATATCCTAGGGTACGTTTTAAAAACCTATAATTTTCTTTATTTTTATATATGAATGAATGGGTTGATGTGGGTTTAAGAGTACACAGCCAGACCTTACTTTTGTTTTATTTTGATATCTGAATGTTTGGGTTTATTTGGGTTTGAGTGTCAGCTAGGCCTTATGTCTGATTTGCATTTAATAGAAGATTGTTAGCTCTGCATGGTTATTTTCACTTCCGGAACTTCAGAGGTAAATTATATGAATAAGACAAAACAAAACAACAACAAAATAAAACATGCCTCTAACTTTTATCTTTCTAATATTTTGAAATTTCATAAGTACACTTTCAGAAATCAGTAATTCATACGTTGTGAAAAACTTTGTGCTATTTTAAGTACATTTCCCCTGCTTCAGATGGTACATAGCTTTAACAGTATTGATCAAAACTTAATGTCAGTCTAAGTACATGAAAGATATGTAAATGTATGTTAACTTTCTTTGCATCGTTAGAGCTGTAGAGCAAACCACTTTGCCTGTGCTTTGCCCACTTTCAGTAGTGCTCCAAAAACCGCAGAGCGGAGCCAAACATGTTACTACTGTATGATTTAATTTTGGTTGTACAGCTGAAACATTTAAATCTCAAGGATCTAAACAGTCCTTCTTAATAATTATCGTGCATTTCTTCTAGAGAACAGTATTCATTAGTACCCAGGTTTCACACAAGCCTCCTCCCTTGCAATACCATACAATGCTGAAAAATGAGATATTCTTTAACAACATAGCTACCAGTGCTATCCTACAAAATAGGAAGATGAAACTTGCCACAACTACTCCTGAGATGTCATTGATACATTCTACAGTTTGAACAAGGACGTTTTGGATCAGGTTATATGTGGTCAAAGGGTAAAATATTTGCAAATTCTTCTGACACCAGTATATAGAAGCATGTGAATCTGCTTAAATTTGTCATCATTTTGTCCTTATTTTTATTACAAATGAACTAAAAGAAAAGCTTTTGCTGTATTTTTCTTTCATTTAATCCGGTAGTTTTAAATTTAATTTGATTTTATTTATATGTCCTAAGACTTTTAATTTCTCCATGAAGTAAGGAACTTTCTCACAAAATACTACCACATGGCATGTTGTATATGGAAGAGCAAAATAGGCATAAAATTAAAATTAACTCATTTCTTTACAGGACTTCAATATTAATGTACCATTTTATTCAGGAAATCATACCTGATATGAAAAAGAAAAAAGAAAATGTGCAAATGTCAAAAGTTGTCGTAAGGTTCTGTTTCACATTTTTGCACAGGGTTAAAAATTTAAAGATATTTTATACCCTACTGGGTTGAAGTTTTATTTACACATATATATACTCTAAGGCCATAGTTCATACAGATAGCATAAAATAAAGGCATATGACACTTTATAATTGTGTTTCCTCTCATCAAAGATTGTTTTGTAAAGGCCCCAACCAAAGTCCCATATCCTGTTGTTCAAGAATATATCATGTCCTCTTCCCTTAATCTTTTCATTCTCTACTAGGCCATACAAATTGTGTTCAATTTTATTTTTAGATGAAAACCTGAATATTACTTTTTCAGACTATTTTATGACAGTGAAGATTGGCATTGAAGTTTAAAGCGTTTTAGTCGACTACTAAATTTCAAATTTTCAGTGTCTTGTGTCTATAAAATTCTTAATTTGTCATATCTGTTTCTATGTCAGGAAAATAATGTGAGATCCTAAATTGTCCCGTTTTGATGGAATATATTTTCTATCCAATGTATGTGGTTTTCAACCATATAGTGTGTTCTTAATATACCGTATAATTTGCGGTAGCTCTTTTCAGTGTAAGAATTTAATGTTTGAAAAAAGAAATGTACCTAATTATTTGATATACATGTATTGTTCATACTATTTTACGAAATGATTTTTTGCTTTTGTAGTGCAGGTCAGTTAAATCAAAAGAGAATGGGTCAATTTATTTCAATATATCCTCTGAAATATTGTAAAAAAACATTATATACTTTAATACTTCATTTCACTTATCTGTTTATCTTTGAGGTTTGTTGGAAAATTCAAAAGGTATAGCTGAAAACATGGAACATTTGAATTAGTATCTATAGCCACATAGCTTAGCATACGATGTAATGTTGCATGTGGTTTTATTCCCACCTATAGTATATTTACAAAAATTTAAACGAGTATTGTCATGTGAATTGTCACAGAATGTAACATGATGTGCTGCTAAGAATGTATTCACACTGAAGGTTTTATGATCCATAATATGGCATTGTTTGACACTGACCAAACAGATAGATAAATAAAGTTTCACTACAATATGGCTCATAGAAATTGAAAGATAATAAAGATAACGTAGCTTGTTTTCATCCATTTCACATAAATGGACCACAACTCTTTATAGAGGATGCAGAATACAGATTTTCAAAAGATATTTATCAACATAAGAAGGTGAATGTTGCCTACATGTAGGGAATTAGAGAGGGTTATCTTGTCATTCACTTTTCCAATATCTTAGAAAAGAGACACCAGATTTAAAGCAAAGTATACACTCAGAGAGTACAATTCAGCAGCTTTAAGTGCAATCATTCATTAGAGGTCACTGTGACCATCTTTTGGTACCAGATTCTTGGAGTGATAAAGGTTCCTAATGTTACAGTACCTATTAGAATTTTTAAAAATGAGTACTTTGTACCTAAAGTGTGCATTGTTAACAGTTTGTAACTTAATGCAGTGATTTTACAAATGTTTCTCTACTTCAAAATATATGACCTTTAAGGTGATTTTGTTAGAAACTGACCAAAATCACACGCTTAAAGTTGTCGCTTTACCACACTAAATACAATCTCTTTAGATCCGAACAAATGCAGAACAAAGTGTAATTTGCGAAACTGTAGACCTGTGAGTTACTTCAGCTACAAGTAGCAGTATTTAATTCTCATGTTGCTAACATCAACCTGTAGCTCTTACAGTGTACCGAAGTGTGAAACATTATAAAGTAACATGAATTTGTCTGTATCTACATGAATATTTTTCCAATAAGATTTGTTCTTGTTTACAGTCATTAACAGCAGTTAATTTAAATACTCTGTTACTTCTGTTTAAATTCATCCATTGAGGTACCTACGTTTTATTATATCACATAAAAAAATCCATCAATTTGATTGGTCAGCATCGTGTTAATATAGCGTCATCTATACCCCATGTCAAAGGGAGGTAACTTATCTTCTACTCTGAAGTAATGACTGTCAACCTGTTTCTATGTAATGTATTTCTGGCTAGGATTATGTATGTCAGGGCTATTTCCTTTTAATTTTAAATTTCATGTTGATATCCAAGTGTGATATTTACTTACTTGTCGTGCTCTTGAGCAAGACACTTTACTTGCCTCAGCTGGATAAAAGTCCAAGGTGTTGCTGTGCCATAAAAAATAAAATAATAAGAACAAACAAATATTTAGTGACACACTAAACAGATATAAACTTTTTTTTGTTTTCACTTATATAAAATATTTGATGCATTAGAGATGATGGCACTAAGCAACCTCAGATATGGTTCTGCAACATGACAACTATATTTTATAGGGTCATACACACCCCACGCCTTCAGCTTGTGATATATGAAAACATAGGAAAGTGATATGCATCTGTATCACTCACCTGTTAGTCTCTATATATAATAATCCTCATCAGACAGATCGATAAATTGTTGATTGTTTGAATTGCTAAAGTTATATCCTAGGGTAGATTTTATATGGTTTCAATATGATGAAGCGGCATTTGTTTTAATTAATTGTGGATATGGGAGATGGTATAATTTTTCAGATGGAAAGAAATGGCTAATGGTGGTAGTATATGAGTTCAACGGTTGTGCATGTATTTAATAAAATAATGAAACTGCACAGAGTGTATGTTTTTAATAAAACTGTAGAACTGTTTGCTTATTACCCATGCATGTGTGAAAAAGGTATTACTGGATGTGTTTTTATGTTGTGAGAGAGAGACAGACAGATAGACACAGACATAGAGTTGTTTGTTTTGTTCGCATTCAGTAAACAGAAAATACCCTTTATCTGTATGTTAATGTGAAAATAGAGAGCAACATTGTTAATGTGTACATCTGTTTGCGCATGACAATGGAGAGATGTAGAGATAGATTAGATAATCAGTTTCAATGTAGAAAACATGGTTTCCCACAATGCAAAAGAGAGAATGCAAACACTGACATTCTTTTCCATACATGTACAGGGCAAGATTTAATTACTGAAAAAGAGTAAAAAAAATCAAATTTACCATTTAACATTAAGTAGGATTTATTTCCGAAAGAGCATGTGTAGAGGAAATCAAGTTGCAATGAATTACACAGAAATTTTGTTGGTCATTCATTGACAGTTAAGACAGTGACAAGTTTCTAAGATTACGTACAAAACACTATGCAATATACATGCATAATATCATTATAATCCAGTATCAGGAACTCTTTATGTATTTGTTAAATAACGGAATGTTAACATGTGGCAATTGTATTTAAAACTGCATGTATAATTATATATATATATATATATATATATATATATATATATATATATATATATATATATATATTGTTATGTATGATGTTTATATAATATTATAAATATTTTAGGAATTTATAAATGTTTCTTGACTTTAATATTTGCTTAAACCTTTATGTTGTTTATCAGGAAAACATGTTTAACTATTGTCCTTGAATTAGGTTGTTTACTTAATATTTGAGTTCAAGGATAGTTTTGATAAACAAGATGTTGATTTAATTTGAGGTAAAGGTTGATTTTGTTTACAGATAAAACCAGAATTTCATTTGAGTTATGTGTCAAAAATCACACAGGCCATTTATTATTCTAGAATATCCTGTCATGTGACCTATCTTTATATATACCATGTATAGTGGACAGTTAGTTAGTTTCGACATTACCATCAGTCTTTTAAAGAGCCATTACAGTTGTGGAAAATCATTCCAAATTCTGAGAGAGGAATTATTTAAAATATTCATTGGATTATAGACTTTTGGATTTTGGATTTTGAATTAATGATTTTGGGATTTATGTGAACTTATTCAAAGATATTTTGGACTACTTCATATTGGCATATCAGCACATTAAAGACTACTGACACATCAGGACAGTAAAGACCATTGGCACATCAACACATTCAAGGATACATCCATTCATTCGGAACATTCTATATTTAGGACTTGTAATTAGGACACTTAGAATTATTGGATTTTAATTCGCATTACTGGTAAGTGTCTTTTGAATTTTCACTTTAATTTCCTAGAAATAAATTGCTTGTTGATTTTTACTAGATTTGTTGGTTTCACTTTCTTTCTGTTACATTTTTCTTAGACGACAGAATAGTAAAACTATATATATATATATATATATATATATATATATATATATATATATATATATATATATATATATATATATATATATATACATGTATTACAAATCAGATGGCAAATAACAGGCTTTGTAAATTGCACCGAATCATAAATATTGTGTTGGTCAGGAAAAGTTATATATATATGAAAAGAAAAACTGACGAAGAACGGTGCAATACTGGTGTGAAACCAGTCCAAGGGTGGTAAGATTAGGCAGTAATTCATAGGAATGTTTGTTATATGATAGTGGATAGACATGCTACGATTAGCCAAGGGAACTTTAGGAGAATGCTCCATCCGCTAATTAGTTATTTCATCAAAATTGAAGTTTTTCTCCTTTACAGCAATTATGGTGTTTGACAGAGGACTTTTAGGTAAGTGCTGACATTTTAATTAAATCGGACATTTTATGTAATAGCCCAGAAATTTTTTTTTCAATCAGGGACAATCCCTATAGGCATTGGTGATCACTTTCTCACCTTCTGCACTAGGAAAATAGTTAAATGACAAAACAGGAAACACAACACAGTAAAAATCAGAACTTTGAATAGCTACAGTAACAAGGGTTTATTACAAACCTTTTACAGATTAATTGACAAGATCTCTTTAGTTTTGAGGATGTCAACACTGCATGGATCAAATTTAGAGATGTGACTACAACAGTTCTCGACGAGATTGCTCCAATTAAAGAAGTTAGATTAAAAGAAAAAACGGAACCGTGGATATCTACTGCAATTTTGGAAAATATTAAATATAAGGATCTGTTATTGAACATTTATAGAAAAGATAAAAGGAATGCTGCTTTGCAAGCGCAGAGAGATGTTAAAGAGTCAAAATCTAATTATTTTTGTAATGAAGTTGAAGAGAATAAAAACAATGACAACATTTAAAGTCACCCGGTTACAGTTCCAAATCAGAAGATAATGCTAATATTGTACAGACTATTGAGGACAGCAACTGCCATAGTCCCTGTAATACTGAAAATCATTTCAATACCTTCTTCACTAGTGTAGCATCTACTCTCTTGGATAAATCACCGCAACCTTCAAATACATTTACAATAAATTCATCAATTTTGAAAGAGTTTTACAGGGCATGAAATGTTCATAATAAATTAATAACATGCTCCAACTTCAACCAGAAAGTGAGGATTTTGTTTACAAAGAACTGAGTAATCTTAATCTGTAAATGTATAGACCTTGACAGCAAGGTTTATAAAAGATGGTGCCAGTATTTTCATGATTCCAACTACTTACATTGTAAACTTGTCTATATCAAGTGGTATTGTGCCTGATGAACTGAAATTAGCTAGAGTTAGACCTCTTTACAAAAAGGGTAGTAGGACTGATGTAAACAATTACAGGCCTGTTAATATACTCAGTATTGTGTCCAACATTCTAGAAAGAGCATTCTATATTTAACTTACAAACTTTTCAACTAATAAATTACTTTATGAACTACAGTCGGGTTTTAGGGGACTGTACTCTACTGATACATGTTTGATATATCTTTTAGATCGTATTAAGGTACAAATGTCAAAAGGTTTCTACACTGGAACGATCATGCTTGACTTATGAAAAGCTTTTGACAGTGAATTGTGAAATATTTTGTACTAAATTGGTAGGATTAGGAGTTAGGTCCGTTGAATGGTTTGAATAATATCTAAGAAACAGACAACAAATTGTCAGTGTTAACAATACAGAATCCAGACCTTCAAAAATATCATGTGACGCACCTCAAGGTAGTATTTTAGGACCTTTTCTATTTTCATGTTATGTGAATGATATGGTAACTAGCATATGTTCCGATTGTAAACTTTTATTGTATGCAGATGACAGTGCTATCATGTTTTCACATTAGGATTCTGATTACATATTAAAAAAAAGTTTGGGAAACAACTAGAATCCTGCAATCTTTGGCTTTCTGACAACAAATTATCATTACATTTGGATAAGACAGAATACATCCCATTTGGCTGAAAATGAAAAATAAAAAATCAGAGAATTCAAGATAACCTGTAATGGCCACATAATCAGTTCTGGAAAGTGTATTAAATATTTAGGTCTCCATACAGATAACTTATTTTTGCAAGAATGCATAGTCAATAGTATAATTACAAATGTAAATGCTAGGTTAAAGTTTCTCTTTCAACAAAGTTAATGTTTATCACTGAAAACCAGGAAGACATTATGCTCTGCTCTAATACAGTGTAATTTTGACTAATCCTGTTCTTCATCGTATGCCGGAATTGGTAAAAAATCTCAAAAACAAACTCCAAATAGTTCTGAATAAAACTAAGATTTCTTAGCAACCTTGAACCCAGATCAAGCATCAGACATTATGAACTTGAAAGTGTGGGAATGCTAAAAGTGGAGGATGTAATAAAATAGTTAAGACTAAATCATGCTCATAAAAAAATTTATGAGAAAAGTCCATCTTATGTGAGCCAATGATTAGTAAAAATTAGTGATCATCGCCATTTTGTCACTATTAGCAGTAAATGTAATTATGTCACACAACGTGTTAGTAGCCCAGACTTGACGACTTTCTTCTATAATTCCATAAATAACTGGAAACTATTGCCCAATTCAGAAACATTTCAAATATAGATAATTTCAAACCGGCTGTTAAGTCATATCTTTTGAAAGAAAGTAAATCAAGAGAACAGGCTTCGATGATATTTTACTAGAATGAATTGTTTTTTATTGATACTTTTTAATTCTGAAATCAGTTTTTAATTTGTGACACTTGATTGTAATCTTTTTAGTCAAGTATATAATTTTAATTTGGAATATATACCATGCCCCAAAATCTTGATCCCTCAGGACCCCACTGAAAATACATTTTGTAACTTTTATGGGTCATCCTTGGTTGATCACTTTTTAAAAAATGTATTTATGTTTGTATTACAACTGTTCATTATGCTGTATAATGTACTGTGTCATTGTTATTGAATTATTATATGAATTAATTATTACTACTTGTTATTCGCTGATCCTACCCCAATAAATGTATTATTATTATTATTAAAGAGGTCTTGAAGTTGTTAAGAAACTGAATATGTTAGATAGTACAACCAGTATGGGTGACCCACTGGTCTCCTGTCCGACCCGTGTGACCGGCCCACATGTTTATATATATGGAGGCATAGCAAGGAGACGCATCATGACAGATTTTGCGTTATGACCCTTGAGTCAGTATTTGGGGTGGGAGTAAATTTCCAGGGAGGGTGGATAATATGGAAATTATGCAGTAAAATGGATGGATATTTGGGATAGTGATACTTAAACATTTCGAATAATATAAACATGTAAACATGAACATCCCTAGTTAAAAATTTGAAATGAAATAAACATTTAAACATGTTCAAATGAGGTTTGATATATTCTTAAAATGGTCTAAAACATAAAACACATATTGCCTGTCAGTCTTCATGGTAATATTCTATAAGTTTGTATACTCTAAAACTCATCTTGTCCATTAAATGTTTTGTGATTTTTTAAAACTCTAAATGCAAAATACAATGAAACTGATGTACTAACGATTTCATTCAAGAGAAACCAATAGATTTCAAATATCTGATTATTGCGTATTAATCATTTTCATTGATTTGAAAATATACACAGTATTAATATTATTTTAGGAAAAAGAATCTGAACAATATGCATCTTGAGAAATCAATTCCCTCAACAATAATAATGTCACCTCAGATACATAAAAGATGAGTTTACTTTAGTCGATATTGGTAAAGTTTTCCTTCTGAATCGTTTGTGACTAGAATCTCATCACCATCCCTACTAACGCAAATAGCTTGAGGTTTAACTAGAGGCCCAGCAGTTATGATCTGAAGAACAACGCCATCTGGTGTTAGCTGGTGGATATTGTTAGAGTCATATCCAACGACATACACGTAATCATATCTGTCAGTAGCAATGCCACGAGGCATCTTAAGACTGTCATTACAGTAGACAAACTTCTGGATACCACTCATGTCAAAGCAATACAGGGAATGGGCCAAATTCGCTGTAATATAGACACGTGTGAAGGATGAATCCACAGCAACATGGGTCCAGGAGTGATTACATTGACAGTCAAATTTACGACAGAACTCCTCCTTCCCTCCACTGCTGATAAGGCTCCAATAGGGTTCACCTCCATCGTTACAGACACCAGATATAATGATCTTCCCCTTTCCAGCAGCAGCAACACCATGACAACTATATCTTGTTGTTATATTCCTGTTGGGTGTGATCTTCCCATCCCTGGTAGACAGGAACTGGACTGTTTTCATATATGGCATAGTCACAGCCACCTCATCATCATCATCCACAACACAGACATCTACTGTTCTGCTTGGCAGTTTGTAGCTGGTGATTGAGTTGTATGAGGAATCCAACAAACACACTCTACTGTTCTCATAATCTGCTAGCATCACATGACCTGAGTACAAATATGTGATACCTGAATAGTCCGGTAATAAATCATTTTTATCTTTGATCTCAATAATTCTATCCATCTGAACCAGACAGCCTATAGATGGCTTCCTGGTACATGGAACAGGCAGACTTTGGAGTTTCCTTCTGCTTGCTATCTTCGCCAAGTTATCCGGGCCTGCAGACAGTATGGGCTGGACTTGGGGATTCACTTCCAACACGATTGTAGTGGTCTCAGTGTTCGTGTACTTTTCCTGGATCTGATCGAGGTATGAAGTCAGTTGTGATGTCATCTTTTCTGTCATAAGAAACACCTGCGTTTCACTTCCATATTTTTTTTACTGTTTCTAGGAGTGTATTTGAATTTATAACTGAGTTAATCAGACTTTGACAATGGTAGTTCTCTTCCTGTTTTCTTATTATCTCTTCCTTGCAAATTATATGTCCTTCCATCTTAACTCTTCTTTCCAATTCATCAAGGGCGTCATTTATTTTCTTTCTTAGATCTCTGATTTGACTGGTCAAGTCATTCACCTGGGACTCAAGGAGACTGATGTTAGACTCATTGACCTCAGTAAATTTTACAAGATGAGTCTCTATTTTCTTCATATGTTCAATTACAATGTCTGGGTTCATTTCCTGCAGTAGACTTGGTAATTCTTTCTTTAAGTCAGAAACATTGGCACACTGTCTGTGGCTGACAATACAACACTTACTACAACAAGCAGTCTTGTGATCCTTGCAATAGAAATCAATCGCCTCCCCATCGTGTTCACGGCAACTGAACCCTTTTGCAAACTTCATTACATTCTGTGGATTGCTTGTAAATTCTTCCATGGAAATTATTACATGATTTCTAGAAAACTTCTGATTTCGATGAGTTACTGAACACGTTTTACACATTGCCTCCTCACAAACCATGCAGATATCTTGTGCCTGGCTTGAAATTCCCGCAGAATGACAAGCATCGCAGGGCTGGTCTACTTTCACTTTACTGTCACATAGAATGGACTGTAAAATCACATTGATCGGAAATTGGGATGCCAAACTTGGGCTAGGTTTACCCTGGTTTGAAATGCCAATATCTTGTCTACAGATCGGACTCTGGATTTGGTTCAATTTCTTTAATTTTTCTTCTTGAGAAGATATGTAGTCCTGTAAGCATTTTTCACAGAAAGAGTGCATACACGGTAACTGTCTTGGAGTCTTGAAATCACCCAGACAAATGGGACAATTCTGTCTCTCCTCGGTCTGAATATCAGTTCTAGATGTTGCCATGATTACTTTCGTCGTGTTAGAAGATATCTCGTTCTTATATTAGTTGTATTTATATCCTTTATTTGTTTCCCTTTTTTATACCGCCAACACAAGTCGCGTTGAGTATATTTCTTCCTGGTCGAATGTAGACTTGTATACGTGTAGGCGCCTGCTTTTTAGACTGGCTTTCAACATCTGTCATTGTCACTGTCTATCATACGCAAGTCGGTGGGCTTTCAACTAAAAGATTTGAACAGGCTACAGCTTTCAAAAAGATTCTAAATCTCGGCGGTATTTATGTCATAGAAAAACACCATCTGTCAATGTAGACAGTGTGTTTCGATATCACGGCATCGATGTCCTGGTGTTAAAATTATAAAGTTTTGTAAATGCATCATTTTCTAGCTATTAAATTTAGAAATGAATATAAAAAAAAGAAAATCCACGATATAGAAGATTTAACAGAAATGTCCATGAACAATAACAATTATTAAATGAGTTGTGAAATATTATGCAAAGAACTTCTTCTAGCAAGTGACATGACATTATTCAGCCACATTGATAAAATTCATGTCTAAGAAAGATGCTCTAAGGATTCTGTTTATTAAATACTGCTACAATCTATACATTTTTCTACAATGTTGCTATGTGGTGTTTCCCTTTTCTATATCAGAGTATGGCATTCACTTTTAATTATATCATACGGTCACTATGACGTTAGTAAATGTAAACGTTCTGTAATAGATTTTCATATTGAAAGTGGATGATACTGGGACCCAAACATACACTGGTTAAAGTATACGGGGAAATTTCCGCATCGGTTTATTTCGCGACGTTCGCGCTTTCAAATCGCAAAAATGGATCCTCGCAGAAATTGTACTCATGTATCCACTCATACCACTAAATAAAAATAAAAAAATTAAACAAAATAAAACAAAACAAATTGTTTAAATAAAATCTTCAAGAGGAAACACGCAGAATTTTCCTAAAATCGTTAAATCACGCAAATGTACAATGCTTACATCTTTCTATTTTTAGGAGATAATGTGGGATTATTCTGTTTCTTTTGTAATTTCTAGTTTGTACACTTTTTAACAGACACAAGGAGGGAGTATTCTGATACTTTATATTTTCTAGTCTGTACATTTCTTATCAGAAATTGGTTTAAAGAAAGCTACAACTTTTTTTAAAAGTTGTTAAAACTGGCTTCTGGGTAGGCTTTTAAGTAATTTGCTATTTTCAAATTACAATTCTGTCCTTTTTTATCCTGGTGTATGGTCTGCATAATTGGTTTAAACAGTATTTATTTACAGACGTCATCATGGAAAGTACATTAAATCTAACAAGTATTTAGTCACAGAAGTCATCATGGAAAGTACATTAAATCTAACAAGTATTTATTTACAGAAGTCATCATGGAAAGTACATTAAATCTAACAAGTATTTAGTCACAGAAGTCATCATGGAAAGTACATTAAATCTAACAAGTATTTAGTCACAGAAGTCATCATGGAAAGTACATTAAATCTAACAAGTATTTAGTCACAGAAGTCATCATGGAAAGTACATTAAATCTAACAAGTATTTAGTCACAGAAGTCATCATGGAAAGTACATTAAATCTAACAAGTATTTAGTCACAGAAGTCATCATGGAAAGTACATTAAATTAACAAGTATTTATTCACAGAAGTCATCATGGAAAGTACATTAAATCTAACAAATAATATAGAAGATTAAGCAACCAGCTTATTTAGAGCTTTCTACTCATTAACAATAATATTTACTTTTATAATGTGGCTGATGTGATTCATGAAGGCATTATATTGAAAACATTGAAACATGCTAATGAGGTATTAAAAGAAAATTGTACATACAATATGTAATAATGTCAGACTGTATAAGCACTGAAATCTCCTCATAACAAGAAATGAACATCTGGATCCAAGGAGTTAAAACTTTCACTTTCATTTTCAACTATAGATAAAATCACTTGGTCCAAGTGCACAGATCAATTTTAAGGTGTAAAATATATTAAACTTAGTATAGCATTGTAAGGTATACCATTATTTACACTGTTAAGCTTTAGCCACAACACATTATTAGATTCACTAGATAAATCTTCAACTTGTAATAACTCTACAACACAATTTTGCATTAAGTTTATTTTTAGGTCTTACACCTGCAAATATTTTGTACCCCACTATATGAAACTGATCAACACTATTTGCCCAAGTCTCAAGAAATCCTAGTAATTTATATTGTGGAATGAAATTATAAAAAATCACAATTATCTATGCATTAAGTGTTTCCAGCTAACTTTTTCCCCAGTCCTGATATGTTCCATGTAAGACATTTCCATGCAGATGGGTCATTATCAGTAACAAATTTATCAGCTGAACTGATACAAGTATTATTTCCACTCAGCCTGTGGTTTACTGGGCCTCTGCCTGATTGTTAGCCAGAAGCTGGAATTGGACCTTTTTGTGTCTCATCATATACATACACTGTACCATCTACAACAAGTTTGTCATATGGCAAATATGCCATCTTGTTCTCTCTCAAACAGTCCTTTAAAAATGGTTTTTGATTTTTTCGAGTTTTTCTAACTAACTCCGGAAAATCTTCAGAGATGCCGATTTGGTGAGCCTTGGCTAGTTCTCTACTCTCAGTTGCATATATTCCTTCTGTGCTCTTTAGTTTTTTTTTCTACGTTATCTATACCTTGCTAGAAGCATTGATTTGTCCTTATGACCTGTGACGTTTACAATTGCTGGCCGTGGTGAGGATTTTGCATTGAGCCTATGGGCCTTTTCCACTGAAATATTGCATCATCAATCTTAAGATCTTCACGAACATATGATGATAATTATCAGGAACAAGTCTTACAGCTAGAGACATCTTGCCTTGTACAATCCCATTTAACATATGTCTAATAGATTTTACTGGCTGAGCAAAACACCCAATATTCAGTTTCCAATGAGAAACACTAATCCCCATTTTATCATAATATCTCCAGGTAGATCAACACTTTTCAGGCAGGGTTATTGACATAAATCCTAATAAGATCAATTATAGCACAATGAGCTTAATTAGCTCAGTTAGCTCCAATGTATCATGCCACAGGCTAAAAATAGCCAAGATCACAACCTGGGGACATAAAGTTCTATAGTCCAAATCCAATGAACCTAATTAGCTCCTATCACCTTATAGGTCCAGTGGAGAAATAGTTGTCCTCATTGTTGAGATCATAGTAAACTTGCACAGTTATAGCTCAAAATTACTTGCTAACCCAAGCAAGATTTGATCATATCTGCAGACTGGATATCCTTACAAACTGTCTCCATATAAACTTTCCACAATAACAATCACTTGAAATCATGGAAAAGGGAGAATTTGCTATAGAGCTCTGTAGCACAGCTGTTCTGGACAAATGATCACTACTCACCTCGGTGAGAAGCGAAAGCCTGATCGCATCGCCGCGGCCAAGTTTGCGGGGCTGAGGAGACGGTAGGTTTAACCAGATCAGCAACTTTTTGGCGGGCCACCTTATTGACAGTTGCACCCTTTTCGAGCGACATAGTCTTGGCCACTGGTAGTGCCAACTTACTGAGGCGCTACTGAGGCGCTCGCGTAACGCTTCCATGGGCTTATTGCCTATGTGGAACTGATGACTGGCAGCATTTCTTTAGCTACTGTTGCAGCGTGACATACTACTGCCGTTTTGATAGCAAGTCGGCACGCGAGGTGACGGCCGTGGGTGCTGCCCTGACTATGGCTTGAAAAATATCCCCCAGCCGGCTGCCATAGTGCACACAAAAGACCGGCCGGCTGGCGCCGACGACCTGTACTCGTACGATGCGTTGCGTGGTTTTCATTGTTCGCTCTCGTGTCTGACAAAGCTAGCCGCGGTTTTCTGCTATAGACAATAGCTATATAAGCATGCCTCTGTAATATATTTAGCTTTCTAAAGCGGAGAACGGTCTCGAATATAGAGTCAACGGTGAGCGTCTCGTTGCGGAGATCTATTTCGTAGGCATCCGTTGGCAGGGCTACTCTCATCCAGATGCCGCTATTGTTGGAGGTATTGTTGGCCGGAGGTGCGCAAAAGGCCGGGAGCGGATGTTGGACCAGATGTAGTAGACTTGCTGAGGCGCCCTGGTGAGGGGTGGGAGTGCGGGTGTACAATTAGCGTCGGAAAGATTACATTTAGCTTGCCGACACCATTCTATGTGGTTTTGGGTGGCGGTATGCTCTTGAATGACCCGCCTATCTACTTTAGTATTCTCACAACTTCGCTCGCCGCGCAGGTGTCCATCGCTCTTAAGATGATCACGTTTTAGCAAGATAGAGAGCCTTGGCAAGATATGAGTCATAAACCTTGTCATGTATCTCAACAATTAACGCTCTGATCCATTATGTCGTCATTTAAAAGACGCAGGCAAATCGCGCTAGCTAAACTGACAATCTCGGGGACTTGCTGTCAGTCCAAAAATCAGTTATCAGTGTTTTGCGAGCACTACTACCTACTTGACTTGCCATTGTTCCAGCTTTCCAGCTCTTCCAGCGCCAGCGGTTTTTTTTTTTCTTTGCTTGTTGCAGGTGTTCGATCTTGATTATGTGCCAACGTTTTCACAGTTGCCTCTTGAAACACCCACTTTGGCCATTTTTCTATTAAGTGCTTTTGTGTTGCCTGTTTATTTTTTTCAGCCAACAGCAGCATTTCCCACTTTTAGGTACCTCAGGTGCGGCAATTATTTCGCCCATTTGCTCGACAAACTGGCGCCCATCTTCGTTAAACTTCTGTGGCGGTGTGGGCATTTTGGAACTGTACTTGCGCGGGGGCAGCCTTGACTGGATGCCACTTAGCACTTATGTCTCTGGGCAACCTTTCCAATGCCAGTGCGATTTCTGCCCCTCTTTCTTGTATGGCTCTGCTTTAAGCCTTTAACTTCCTTACGAGTCTAATCTAGGGCGTTTGCGGCGCTGGCAGTGATTTCAGTGGTGGCCTTGGTTGGCTTTATGAGTGGCATAAATCTTGTTCACAAATTTGTGGGTGATATCCTCCTCTGCGATCTGACGGGTGTTCAGCATGTCGCCCAAAAATTGACTGGGCCTGTGCTGGTAAGATGTATGGTGGTGAAGCTGTAGGGTATGGATGTTGCCTCGCAAAAAAAAGACGAAACTCGTGCCAGTCCATGTCAGTGGCACACCATGAGGTGTGTACGTTACGCATTACATTGATGTCGATCTCGTGAAATAGGACGACCATTTTAGCGTTTTAGCGGATCGTGTTTGGTATGTGATCATATCGTTGATTACGTTGTCTTTGTCACTGTCTATGTCATCCGCACTAAGGGTCTCTTCGACGTTGGAGACGTTGGAGATAAATGTCACGGGATCCTCACTAGCAGCACGTGTTTCGTCGCTAAGCTTTCAACCCGTGGCCTTTGCTAACGTCCTGATCTGCTCAGAAACGGCGGGTCATTGATCTGCCGCAGGATGTCGTAGCATTTCTGATCGCACGCAATAGGCGCAACCGCATGGAGCCTTCTCCATTTCATCTAGCGCGTCAGCCTGTCTAACAGTAATTGCATCTTCCGTAGCCAGAAGGGCCTATGAATGCGGCCATTTGGCTGGTTCCCGTCTTGCCTTGGATTTTCTTTTGCAGTTTTTGTGGCAGTGAAGTCAATGATATCCATGCTCTGTTGTTCCGACACCAGCAACGATACGACGATGTGGTGAGTGGCTTGTCCACTGCTCGCTAAGCTATTAAAGACCTCTACGTCCTTTACAATGAGCGCACAGCCGCAGAATCCGATATATTGTCAGCGCTGTACACGGAAAACAGATACTGCAGGTGGCTATGAGACACGGCTCGCCAATGGGAAACATACGATCCGAGGAACGTGCGCGGTATGTCGGTCTTAAATATTCACCATTATTGGGCAAGTCCCAAGGCTCAAACACGTGCGGCCCAGCCGTGAAAAGCTGCCAGAGCTGCCCTGGAGCAGGTATTCTGGAGAAAAGCATCTGCCACGCCACAAATACTTCGGGCTGGGCACAAGACTTGACCTTATACCACTCATGCTACCGGAAAAGCGTTTTCGTAGTAAGGGATATAAATGCCGATGAGAAGCCCAATCCGTGTTTCACATGTGATTATAACCACCCCCTTGCCCCAACGCGGTTCTGCCCTCGCTGGGTCTACCTTTTCTACAACGATCCACTCATTTGCATGCTGGCGTTTGTAAATGAACTCAGTTCAGATGGAGTATTCTTTGCCAGCGAGATGATGGAGGCTGCGTGCTCGTCGGGCAGCTGGCTGTCCAGGACCAGACGCCCACCCCGCACTTTAAACTCACCCAGGATATTGACGTACACGATTACAAGTGGGTTTACGGTTTTAAAGCGAAACGTGCTGAACGCGTGTACCGCGCCGTCGACATTAAACTCATTCTTGGCGTCGCAAAAGCTGCTGGTATCTCACGTCCAAGCCTTTGTGAAAATCCCTTTTCTCCTTCTTTGCCGCCAGCGCTAGCGTAATCGCCTTAACCTCTGCTTCCCGCGTCTTTGCCTCAAATTTTGCAATCTCTGCATAAGTTGCCTGCAGTCGGTCGAGTCGTACCTCCAGTAGAGGCAGCGCTTCGCGGTTCCTGGGGTAAGGCGGTCAGATCCCGTGAATCTTTCGTACTCTCTACGTATTGCCCTCGCTTTACTGGCATGCTAGTCGATTAGTATATTTAGCTTATATAATTTTCTTAATAAAAATTATTTCCATAAAGCAGTGCCACTCACCATTCGATAACGGCCAGGCGCCGATATTCCTAGTAAATAATATTTATTTTTTCCCTTTCTTTTTCCCCGTAGATCCTCGCTGGCACGGTTCCACCCCCACAGCGCAAACAACGGGCGTACCTTGAATATACTCCAACCCCCCACCCGGTACAAGCATACGTGCCTCCTCCTCTGCGAATCCTTTGCACGTGAATTTTACAGTATTCGTTTATGAAGCTTTTTCCGCATCTTTCAGTGCTTCCAAGTAATAGCCAGGAACACGTGTTGGTACCCACAGTAATTTCGGTACATCTTAACACTATATTTTTTCCAATGAACAATTATTGCCAGAGGCTGACAAAAGCTAGCAGCCGGATTTGATATTCATACAATAGCTGGTTAAGTAAGAATTTATTCTGGGCTAGTTAACAGTTTTATTACTTGCCTGACTGGTCGAGAGATATCTGAGATTTTTCAACCCCGGTACTTGCAGTTAAAAAGCGTTCTTGTTGTTCGCTAAAGTGTATGTCAACGTGATGATGTCGATGCCTTTACTAATTTTCAATAAATATTTATTGTTGTTCTAAGATTTAATACTGGCGTCTTTTTACCAAAGTCGGTTCATTCTTGATTGTTGAGTAATGTGCTACTTTGTTGTCATCACAAAATGCCCAGATAAAATTATCGATCGCTATGGCTTTTACAATGGTAACTGGGTACTAAACTGGGTCAAGAAAATTGGACGTCGGATCCAACTACCAGTGCAGTGGGCATGTTATTATTTTTTTCATTCAGATACGCGGCACTTTCAGTGTAGCATCATATTGCACAACAGTCAATCTGGTTTACACTCAATCTACATACTTAAACACTGATTTTGTCGGATGTATTCCTGAGGCGGTTATATAATGATCTTGCAATGGATATTGATGTACAAGCAGTTAAATAAACTGAATAATCGATATTTTAAATTTGTGTAATGAAATTCAGAAACATGACATCTGTTGCTGAAATAGTTCTACTGCACGCCTACATGATCTGTATGACACGCCTACATGATCTGTATGACACGCCTACATGATCTGTATGACACGCCTACATGATCTGTATGACACGCCTACATGATCTGTATGACACGCCTACATGATCTGTATGACACGTACTTCAACTGCTGCATTATGATTCTGCAATTCGCCTGTTGTTAAGTTTAACGCACCAATTCACAAATGTGATATTTTTAACTGCAATTTGGAGCACTGTAAAATGATAAGAATGTACTCTTTTCATAATAATATGAATTTCTGACGGAGACCAGAGTGTAGCATTTTCAAAGATTTTCAAAACTTAAAGAAAATAAAAATAAAAAGGTATACATAAGATATGTGTTTTATATATTGAGTTCTGAACTAATGTTTTGCCCATTAGACTTACCAATTATGCTAACAACAAAATCCCGATCTACAATATTTGAATGGTCCCGGCCCCATAAAATATTATCACATACGCCAACTCCAACCCCCAAACCCCAAAAAGAATTAAAAAAATAAAAAATAAAGTACTAACCGTTCCCATTTGTTTTTTTTATATGTATTACATAAAGCATTCGCAAGAGGGCATTTTCCCCAATAATGGCCAAAGTGTAATCCCATTATGGGGAGAATGCCCTCTCACTCATGCTTTATCTTAATAAAATTTACCCCAAAACATTGATGTTTTGAAATCTCCCCTTTATATTATTAATGCCCCAGTATGTGAATCAAGCGCAGGCAAGAGTTCTGCAATGTAATTAATGATTCGTGAATCTCGTGGAGGCACTAGTCTGCAATGTAATTAATGATTCGTGAATCTCGTGGAGGCACTAGTCTGCAATGTAATTAATGATTCGTGAATCTCGTGGAGGCACTAGTCTGCAATGTAATTAATGATTCGTGAATCTCGTGGAGGCACTAGTCTGCAATGTAATTAATGATTCGTGAATCTCGTGGAGGCACTAGTCTGCAATGTAATTAATGATTCGTGAATCTCGTGGAGGCACTGGTCTGCAATGTAATTAATGATTCGTGAATCTCGTGGAGGCACTAGTCTGCAACTTTAAAAGTGATAAGATTTAGTTATTGCTTCTTGTTACGTTTCCTGTAACAACCCCTGATTAGCGGGTTTAATACAAATCGGACGACATTCTACCAAATAATGCTCTGATAGAGGTAACTATTATTGAGGGTATAATGGATTAACACAGGAATGGTTAGATGGAGGTAAATATTACTGAGAATATAATGGATTAACACAGGAATAATTAGATGGAGGTAAATATTACTGAGAATATAATGGATTAACACAGGAATGGTTAGATGGAGGTAAATATTACTGAGGATATAATGGATTAACACAGGAATAATTAGATGGAGGTAAATATTATTGAGGATATAATGGATTAACACAGGAATGATTAGATGGAGGTAAATATTATTGAGGGTATAATGGATTAATACAGGAATGATTAGATGGAGGTAAATATTATTGAGGGTATAATGGATTAATACCAGAGTGATTGGATGGAGATAAATATTATTTAGCGCATAATGGATTAATACCGGAGTGATTAGATGGAGGTAAATATTATTGAGGATATAATGGATTAATACAGGAATGATTAGATGGAGGTAATATTATTGATATAATGGATTAATACATTAATGAATAATACTTCCGTATACGTATTTGGAGGTAAATATTATTGAGGGTATAATGGATTAACACAGGAATGGTTAGATGGAGGTAAATATTACTGAGAATATAATGGATTAACACAGGAATAATTAGATGGAGGTAAATATTACTGAGAATATAATGGATTAACACAGGAATGGTTAGATGGAGGTAAATATTACTGAGGATATAATGGATCAACACAGGAATGATTAGATGGAGGTAAATATTATTGAGGATATAATGGATTAACACAGGAATGATTAGATGGAGGTAAATATTATTGAGGGTATAATGGATTAATACAGGAATGATTAGATGGCGGTAAATATTATTGAGGGTATAATGGATTAATACCGGAGTGATTAGATGGAGATAAATATTATTTAGCGCATATGGATTAATACCGGAGTGATTAGATGGAGGTAAATATTATTGAGGATATAATGGATTAATTCAGGAATGATTAGATGGAGGTAATATTATTAATATAATGGATTAATACATTAATGAATAATACTTCCGTATACGTATTTGGAGGTAAATATTATTGAGGGTATACTGGATTAACACAGGAATGGTTAGATGGAGGTAAATATTACTGAGAATATAATGGATTAACACAGGAATAATTAGATGGAGGTAAATATTACTGAGGATATAATGGATTAACACAGGAATGATTAGATGGAGGTAAATATTATTGAGGGTATAATGGATTAATACAGAAATGATTAGATGGCGGTAAATATTATTGAGGGTATAATGGATTAATACCGGAATTATTAGATGGAGATAATATTATTGATATAATGGATTAATACATTAATGATTATTACTTTCGTACAAGCATTTATTCGATTCGTTACGTAACAACCCCTGATTAGTGTGTTTTATACAAATCAGAGGACGTTAATGATTAATACTTTCGTACAAGTATTTATTCGATTCGTTACGTAACAACCCCTGATTAGAGTGTTTAATGCAAATCAGAGGACGTTAATGATTAATACTTTCGTATACATATGTATTCGTCCATTTGTTACATCGTATCTGTTTACTTTTGGTGTAGAACATTTTGGCACTTAGGGTCTTGAATTTCGGGCCCCGGAAAATAATTTCCACCGCGGATGGATTATATCGATATTGTCAAATTCTTAATACGAAAATACATAATAAAATTTTACCATCGCGATATGCTCTGCTGTATAGCTGTGGATATGCCAATGAGAGCCATTTTAACAAAAATGTCATGTGCTATAAAATCGGTGTTCAGAAAAACCTACCATTCAAAATATTTTCTTGGAAGAATTTATGTTGACATACTATTTAAATAGCATGATGCTGTATAAGAAAAATAAAATGACCCACCTGCATTATTACCAAGACTCAACCAAGAGTGATTCGAAAAACAAAAACCAACAAATTATAATATTACAATATACATAACAATTACAGGAATAGTGGATTCTCTCTCTCTCTCTCTCTCTCTCTCTCTCTCTCTCTCTCTCTCTCTCTCTCTCTCTCAACCGAGCTTGTATACTTGTATATATCTATAAGCAAATTTCAATATTAAAAAAATGAAGTTGACCGAAATCTGATTTTGCAGCTTAAGTTATCTTTAACATTCACCTTTCTCGATACTTCATGATAATAATTGTTCCAACGATATAATCTTCCAAAGTCACTAAGATAAATTAGCAGTGTTTATGTAAGTAATATTGGAAACATAAGTTTATATGATCCAACAGGAGATAGAGAAGGTTACATTATTTTTGTCTAAGTAAGAAATAAGTAAGAAACTAATAATTACTGTTGATGTAAGAATCCAAACACCTCAACTGCCCATGTATGTCACTACTCGACGGTGGATATAACGTTCACGGTAATTTTTTGAAATTCATGTCATTAATTTGTTTTTAATCAGCATATTTCCTGTTTACATATAAAATAAACTCGATCCTGTATGTTTCTTACTGAAAAGTTATCTCCCATGGGCTATATTAAAACACAGTCATAGTCTTCATACGTAAATAACCAGTAAAATATATTGCTGTAGACCTGTAAGTTAAGCATAGAAAATAGTAAAACTATTCTGATCAATGGCGGTGCTAGGGTTTGAGGCCTCCAGGGGCAATGTTCTTTATTGGTGCCCCTAGCGAGCTCCCGGGGGCAATATTCTTTAGTGGCGTCCCTACTTTTCCACAGAGAACAGTTTTTATGTCAGTTGCCAATCTCCACCCCTCCCATCTAAGCCCTGAAATCGGGGGCATAGATGGGGAAGGGGAGTAGCAAAAAAAAAAAAGCTCCAGACGGCACTTAGCGCTGCCACTGATTCTGATGGCACGATTTGGGACCATTCGTATTCACAAATCGTTGGCTATTTTGATAACTTGTTTACTTTTTAACTGGAAACCCCACACACATTCACAAGGAAGAAGTTTTAAAGTCACTCTAAGTGTCACGCGCCTACACGCCTCGATTCGACCCGGAAGGAATATACTCAGAGCAACGAGTGATTGAAACGGATATCAATGCATCAAATATAGCAACAAGATATTTTCATGCACGACAGAAGTGAGCATGGCAACATCCAGAGCCGAGTTTCAAACGGAAGAGGAGCAAAATTGTCCCATTTGTCTGGGTGATTTCAAGATTCCAAGACAGTTACCGTGCATGCACTCTTTCTGTGAAAAATGCTTACAGGACTACTTATCATCTCAAGAGGAAAATGTAAAGAAACTGAAACAAATCATGTGTCCGATTTGTAGACAAGATGTTCGCATTTCACATCAAGGTAAACCTGGCCCAAACTTGGCATCTCAATTTCCGATCAATATGATTTTACAGTCCATTGTAAGTGATACGAAAGAGAAAGTAGACCACATGTGCGACAGTTGTCACTCTACGGGCATATCTAGGCCAGCACAAGGTTTCTGTGTAGAGTGTGAGGAAGCAATGTGTAAACACTGCTCAGAAGTTCATCAGAAACAAGATTTCTCGAAATCATGTTATTATTTCCATGAAAGAATTCACCAGCAATCCTCAGAATGTAATCAAGTTTGCGAAGGGGTTCAGTTGTCCAGAACACGACGGGGAGGCGATTGATTTCTACTGCAAGGATCATCGCACAGCTTGTTGCGGTAAGTGCTGTATTGTTAGTCACAGAAACTGTTCCCACGTTTCTGATCTGAAGAAAGAATTACCAAGTCTTCTACGGGATAAAAACCCAGATAATATAATCGACCACATGAAGATACTAGAGACTCATCTGAAAAAGTTTAAGGAAGTCAGTGAGACTAATATCAGTCTTCTTGAGTCCCAGGTGAATGACTTGACAGCTCAAATCAGAGACCTGAGAAAAAAGCTGAATGAAGCCCTTGACGAGTTGGAGAGAAGAGTGAAGATGGAAGCAAATAGAATTTACAAGGAAGAAATGATCAAAAAAGAAGAAGAGAACCAGAGATCTCAGTCATTGATCAACTCAATTAAAAATTCATATAAACTCCTTGAAACAGTGAAATCACACGGAACTGAAACGCAAGTGTTTGTTATGACAGAAAAGATGACATCACAACTGACTTCATACCTGGATCAGATCCAAGAAAAGTACATGGAGACGGAGACCACTACAGTCCTGTTGGAAGTGAATCCCCAAGTTAAATCCATTCTGTCAGCAGGCCCAGATATTTTGGCAAAGATAGTAAGCAGAAAGGAACTCCAAAGTCTGCCTGTTCCATGTATCAGGATGCCATCAAGAAACTGCCTGGTTCAGAGAAATACAATTATTGAAATCAAAGATAAAGATGATTCACTACCCAACTATAAAGGTATCACATATTTGTGCTCTGGTCATGTGATGCTGGCAGATTATAGCAACAAGAAAGCATGTTTGTTTGATTCTTCATACAACTCAATCACTAGTTACAAACTGCAAGGTGTCCCAAATGGCATCTGTGTGGTGGATGATAATGATGAAGTGGCCATGGTTTACAGATCTGAAAACAGTCCAGTTCCTGTCTGTCAGGAATGAGAAGATCACACCCACCAGCAATATAACCACAAGATATAGATGTGATAGTGTTGCAGCCGCTGGAAAGGGGAAACTCGTTATATCTGGTGACTGTCAGGATAAAGGTAAACACTACTGGAGCCTCATCAGCAGTGGAGGGAAGGAGGAGTTTTGTCATCAGTTTGACTGTCAGTGTGAGCTCTCGTACACGTATGTCGCTCTGGATTCTTCCTTCACACGAGTCTACATCACTGTGCGTAACGCCCATTCTCTGTATTGTTTTGACTTGAGTGGTAGACAGAATTTTGTCTACAGTCATGACAGTCTTAAGAATCCTTATGGTGTTGCTACAGACAGATATCATAATGTGTATGTTGTTGGATATGGCTCTAACAACATCCACAAGCTAACACCAAATGGTACTGTTGTTCAGATCATATCTGATGATGTTCCAGCTAAACCTAAAGCTATTTGCTTTAGTAGGGACGGTGATGAGTTTCTAGTCACAAATGCTTCAGACATGAGGAAACTTTACCAATATCGACTAAAGTGAGAAACACATTTTTTTATTTTTGAGCTGACATGATTATTATTGAGGGAATTGATTTATCAAGATGAAAATGGTTCCAATTCTTTTTCCTGAAAGAATAGTAATGCTGTGCATATTTTCAACTCAATTAAAATGATAAATCTTCACCGTTTTATAATACATGTAATCAGATGTTTGAAATTAATTGACTTTCAATGAATTAAATTATTAGTACCCTTACTCATTAGTATTTTGCATTTTTAAATGAAAATACTTAATACTTATAGATTGTAATCATTTAGACAGACATGTAATTTATGTTTTTTGATTTAGATAATTTTAAAGATCTCTCAAAAGATCTAATTATCATTTAAGCATGTTTATATTATTTAAAATGTTTAACTAGTGTAACTTGCATGGCTCACCATCTCTATCCAAAGGCTTTCTACTGCATAATTCCCCCATGATCCCCTCCCCAGTCATTTACTCACAACCCTAGATATTTTTACCCAGGGGTCAAATCACAAAATTTTCACATATAATATGTGTCTACCTGCTGTGCCAGCATACACGAGTTCTGATATAAAAAAAAAATTATACTGTGATTGTAATTCGCACTACAACTGTCGATGAACTAATCCTGGCAGAATTTCTAATGGACAGCTGGCTAATGTAATCACCTACCGGTAGCTTTGTATTATCTAACATTTCTCCCACATGTTGCTTGGTCGAGTGGGTCTGTCTGGAATTTGAGGGGTCACGTATACTGATTTTGCTAATTAATATATACGATTTCAAATCTTTATGTCTCAAGACCTTGCATCCAATTTTCATAAAAGTTTCACTAATTTCCTTAAAATCCTCTGGCAATCAACATGATCTGTTTTTGTATTTTGCATTTTTAAATATACTAATACTGTAATTATTTAGACTGACATGTAATTTATTTGCATTTTTAAATGTACTTATAGACTGTAATCATTTAGACAGACATGTAATTTATTATCATTTTTAAATGTACTTAAAGACTGTAATCATTTAGACTGACATGTAATTTATTATCATTTTTAAATGTACTTATAGACTGTAATCATTTAGACAGACATGTAATTTATTATCATTTTTAAATGTACTTAAAGACTGTAATCATTTAGACAGACATGTAATTTATTATCATTTTTAAATGTACTTATAGACTGTATTCATTTAGACTGACATGTAATTTATTATCATTTTTAAATGTACTTATAGACTGTAATCACTTAGACTGACATGTAATTTATTAACATTTTTAAATGTACTTAAAGACTGTATTCATTTAGACAGACATGTAATTTATGTTCTTTGATTCAGATGATTATAAAAATCTCTCAAAAGATCTAACTATCATTTGAGCATCCTTATATGTTCATATTATTTCAAACTCTAATCTCCCACTGGCTAAAGTAATCACCTATAGAGCTTTGCATTTATCTAACATTTCTTCCATGTGGGTTGGTCAATAGGGTCCGTCAGGTGGGTGACCTATACAGAGATTACTAAGTAAGATATGCAATTGAAAAATCTTACGATATCTAGTCCAATTTTCATAAAATTCTCACCACTTTCTGAAAAATCCACTGGCAAAATCATGATTTTTTTAAAGAAGGAAAACTAAAAATTTTAAAGAAATAACTATGCCATTATACCAGGCAGATTATTCTCCTAAAATCCAAGTGGTCTACATACATTTTGGCTGGGCATAGCATATGTCGACTGGGGGTCACCCTGATTGGTGGGTGGAGCATTATTCTAAAATTCAAATGGTCTACAAATATTTCAATGAACCGGTGCCCAATATGATTGTCCAAATAGGTATAAATGTTTTCCTAGATAGATTTTAACTGATATGATTTTGGTCGTCAGACAAGAGTTTGTCAAACTAAACAAGTAACCTGGACATTTTTACTTATATGTGCAATTAAAATATTTATGACTTAATTATCTCTACATCAAAACATGTATTTACATTTGCTAAAATTAAAAAGAGTAAACACAGACTCCCAGTAGAGGCATGGCGTGGGGAAAATACACAACATAATGACAAAAAGACTTTTGTTCATCAGTCCATGCATCTCCAGTAAATGATCTCAACTTCTGAAACCTTGTTTTTATATTAGACCAAAATGTTGTGAAATTTAAACAACTACTTTCAATGGGAAATATTTATGCACTGGTAAAATTATTGCAGAAGCTTAGTAAGGTCACAGAAAAAAATAATTAATAAAAACTCAAAATTTCAACAATTAAGGTCACAGAAAAAAATGTAATAAAAATTCAACATTTCTAGATTTTTCTTGAAATTTTAAGTTTTTATTATCATATTGTCTTTGATGTTAAGAGGCTTCTATAAATTATTACAATTTGTGAAAATAATAATGAAAAAATCTGCACCATTGATACGATATTGATATCAATATCTCACAAGCTTAGAAACATTATTATTTCAACACATACCATTTGAGTTCATCTTCTTTACAGTCAGTCAGATATACTTTCTATTATATACAGCTACAAACAAATATGTTTAACTTTGTATGCATGTAAGCATCCTTGTTCAGAGTTTAGCAGTTTTTATGTATGTATGTGAATATGTATATATTTATGTAAATATTTATGTATGTTTTTCTCTTTTTAAGATAATGAAATATATAAATGTAAAAGTATACATCACTAGCGTGAAAGACACGATCCTGTGATATGCACCCACCCAACAGCCGCCTGTCCCCTTACAATGTATATACGTCTACTAATATTTTTTGTGTACAAGTTAAAAGTGCCTCCCATGTGCATCAGTGCTGTTTTGTCTGCTATTTATTTAGTTGAAGCAGAATACTGATATCATTGGTGAAAATGATGATGATGATGATGATGATGATGATGATGATGATTATGATATTTTCATTTGCGAAGACATTGCATGTGTAGAATTGAATTTTGACTTTCAAATGTCTTTTCACTTCATTAAAGAAATAATATAATATATATTTATAAATTATGTTATCTCTAATATTCCACCTGCATGTGACTTGAGATATAAATAAAAATGAAGGTTTTAATCTGTTCTGTTTTTACAGTTATAATTTTGTCAAACTGAGTCCGACACTTTTATCTATATTATATATATACGATTTTGAACTGTTATAACTCCAAACTTTTTCTTCAAAATGTTTTTCTTCAAAATGTTCATGAAAGTTTTACAACTTACTTAAATGTAATCTGTCAACCACCATGTCTTTTTTTTTTAATGAACAGCCATGCCAATTAAAGGACAGACCACCATGTCTTTTTTTTTTAATGAACAGCCATGCCAATTAAAGGACAGACCACCATGTCTTTTTTTTTTAATGAACAGCCATGCCAATTAAAGGACAGACCACCATGTCTTTTTTTTTTAATGAACAGCCATGCCAATTAAAGGACAGACCACCATGTCTTTTTTTTTAATGAACAGCCATGCCAATTAAAGGACAGACCACCATGTCTTTATTTTTAATGAACAGCCATGCCAATTAAAGGACAGATCACCATGTCTTTTTTTTTAATGAACAGCCATGCCAATTAAAGGACAGACCACCATGTCTTTTTTTTTAATGAACAGCCATGCCAATTAAAGGACAGATCACCATGTCTTTTTTTTTAATGAACAGCCATGCCAATTAAAGGACAGACCACCATGTCTTTTTTTTTAATGAACAGCCATGCCAATTAAAGGACAGATCATTCTCCTAAAGTAAGAGTGATCAATTAAATTTATTTTACATTTGACCTTTTGACCCCTTGTAGGGATTCCAGGGTGGATGGAAAGAATAACACCACCACCACTTCCTGAATGGTTACCATAGGAACAACATAACTAGAACGTTTTGTGAATTTGTATCAAGCTGTTTAGGAGGAGTTATGGGTACTGACAGATGGACAATAAGAGAATATGCTCACGCTTGATGCTGGGGTGTGGGGATGACAAAATCTAACAGCTATAGCCTATAATTAAATACTCCGTACAGCATATTTGGTGGGTTTGGGTTACTTTGAAGTGAAGGAAACTGGACCACAAGGAAAACTCAGAGCCAATAATGATATCCTTGGACATGGTGGCGATTGGACTCTAACTTAGTACCACAGAAGTAATTTCCTAGCTGGGCTCAAATTAAATAAATGACAATAATATCCATTATGAAACATCATGTGTTGTGAATTCATTACAGTTTAGGGGTATCCATATTTGCAGTATTAATTAAAATATTTTATAAAAGTGAAAACTAAAAAAGCCTGTTCATATAATGTCTCAATAAATATGTTTGTTTTTGTGTTTGTCTTATGGCACAGCAGCACACTGAAGGTTATATCTTGCCAAGTCAAGTACAGTACAAGGACACATCACTTCAGCCAATCTGGGTTGATCTTATGGTGTGTATGAAACCTGCACCTTTCAATGCTTATCAGTAAATACTAGTATTACACCGAATATCTCTATGAAACTGAAATATGAATAAAATAAAAAGATAAATTAAAGGGAATTTGCCTTGATATGCATGTTTATGATACTTTGAAAGCACACTATACAATTGAAAACCAAATGCTTTGGATGGAAAATATTTTCCATAATAATTAAATAAAATGTAGGATCTTGAATCATTCACATGAAATATAACTGGTGCGAAAAAGAATGAATTTATGGAACACAAGACTTGGAAAATTATAAGATGATGTAGGAAACAAGAAACACTTTAAACTTCATGCCAGAAATAAACAAATGCTGAAAAAGTAATATTATTTTTTTGCATCTAATAATAAAACTGAACTCCATGTGCCTGGTCTGAGAGAATGAAAAGGTTCAGGGAAGAGGACATGCCAGCTTCATACAGCAGTAATTGTCACTCTTGTTGGTATGTTTACAAAATAATATGTTGATGAGAGAAAACACAATTGCATACTGTCATATGCCTTTGTTAGATGTTGTCTGAATAAACTGTATTGGTTTGACAGTTCGTATTTGTGTATATGGGACTTCAATTCAATATGGCATAAAATGTCAATAAATATCATGTACCTCTAATGTAAATACTGGTATCATGTACCTCTAATGGAAATACTGGTATCATGTACCTCTAATGTAAATACTGGTATCATGTACCTCTAATGGAAATACTGGTATCATGTACCTCTAATGGAAATACTGGTATCATGTAACTCTAATGTAAATACTGGTATCATGTACCTCTAATGGAAATACTGGTACCATGGAACTCTAATGTAAATACTGGTATCATGTACCTCTAATGTAAATACTGGTATCATGTACCTCTAATGGAAATACTGGTATCATGTAACTCTAATGTAAATACTGGTATCATGTACCTCTAATGGAAATACTGGTATCATGTACCTCTAATGTAAATACTGGTACCATGTACCTCTAATGTAAATACTGGTATCATGTACCTCTAATGGAAATACTGGTATCATGTAACTCTAATGTAAATACTGGTATCATGGAACTCTAATGTAAATACTGGTATCATGTAACTCTAATGTAAATACTGGTATCATGGAACTCTAATGTAAATACTGGTATCATGTACCTCTAATGGAAATACTGGTATCATGTACCTCTAATGTAAATACTGGTATCATGTACCTCTAATGGAAATACTGGTATCATGTACCTCTAATGTAAATACTGGTATCATGTACCTCTAATGGAAATACTGGTATCATGTACCTCTAATGGAAATACTGGTATCATGTAACTCTAATGTAAATACTGGTATCATGTACCTCTAATGGAAATACTGGTACCATGGAACTCTAATGTAAATACTGGTATCATGTACCTCTAATGTAAATACTGGTATCATGTACCTCTAATGGAAATACTGGTATCATGTACCTCTAATGGAAATACTGGTATCATGTACCACTAATGTAAATACTGGTATCATGTACCTCTAATGGAAATACTGGTATCATGTACCTCTAATGGAAATACTGGTATCATGTAACTCTAATGTAAATACTGGTATCATGTACCTCTAATGGAAATACTGGTACCATGGAACTCTAATGTAAATACTGGTATCATGTACCTCTAATGTAAATACTGGTATCATGTACCTCTAATGGAAATAATGGTATCATGTAACTCTAATGTAAATACTGGTATCATGTACCTCTAATGGAAATACTGGTATCATGTACCTCTAATGTAAATACTGGTACCATGTACCTCTAATGTAAATACTGGTATCATGTACCTCTAATGGAAATACTGGTATCATGTAACTCTAATGTAAATACTGGTATCATGGAACTCTAATGTAAATACTGGTATCATGTAACTCTAATGTAAATACTGGTATCATGGAACTCTAATGTAAATACTGGTATCATGGAACTCTAATGTAAATACTGGTATCATGTAACTCTAATGTAAATACTGGTATCATGGAACTCTAATGTAAATACTGGTATCATGTACCTCTAATGTAAATACTGGTATCATGTACCTCTAATGTAAATACTGGTATCATGTACCTCTAATGGAAATACTGGTATCATGTACCTCTAATGTAAATACTGGTATCATGTAACTCTAATGTAAATACCGGTATCATGTACCTCTAATGTAAATACTGGTATCATGTACCTCTAATGTAAATACTGGTATCATGTAACTCTAATGTAAATACTGGTATCATGGAACTCTAATGTAAATACTGGTATCATGTACCTCTAATGGAAATACTGGTATCATGTACCTCTAATGTAAATACTGGTATCATGTAACTCTAATGGAAATACTGGTATCATGTAACTCTAATGTAAATACTGGTATCATGTACCTCTAATGTAAATACTGGTATCATGTAACTCTAATGTAAATACTGGTATTATGGAACTCTAATGTAAATACTGGTATCATGTACCTCTAATGGAAAGACTGGTATCATGTACCTCTAATGTAAATACTGGTATCATGTAACTCCAATGGAAATACTGGTATCATGTACCTCTAATGGAAATACTGGTATCATGTACCTCTAATGTAAATACTGGTATCATGTAACTCTAATGTAAATAACGGTATCATGTACCTCTAATGTAAATACTGGTATCATGTACCTCTAATGTAAATACTGGTATCATGTAACTCTAATGTAAATACTGGTATCATGGAACTCTAATGTAAATACTGGTATCATGTACCTCTAATGGAAATACTGGTATCATGTACCTCTAATGTAAATACTGGTATCATGTAACTCTAATGGAAATACTGGTTATCATGTAACTCTAATGTAAATACTGGTATCATGTACCTCTAATGTAAATACTGGTATCATGTAACTCTAATGTAAATACTGGTATCATGGAACTCTAATGTAAATACTGGTATCATGTACCTCTAATGGAAAGACTGGTATCATGTACCTCTAATGTAAATACTGGTATCATGTAACTCTAATGGAAATACTGGTATCATGTACCTCTAATGGAAATACTGGTATCATGTACCTCTAATGTAAATACTGGTATCATGTAACTCTAATGTAAATACTGGTATCATGTAACTCTAATGTAAATACTGGTATCATGTACCTCTAATGGAAATACTGGTATCATGTAACTCTAATGTAAATACTGGTATCATGGAACTCTAATGTAAATACTGGTATCATGTACCTCTAATGGAAATACTGGTATCATGTACCTCTAATGTAAATACTGGTATCATGTAACTCTAATGGAAATACTGGTATCATGTAACTCTAATGGAAATACTGGTATCATGTACCTCTAATGTAAATACTGGTATCATGTAACTCTAATGTAAATACTGGTATCATGGAACTCTAATGTAAATACTGGTATCATGGAACTCTAATGGAAATACTGGTATCATGTACCTCTAATGTAAATACTGGTATCATGTACCTCTAATGGAAATACTGGTATCATGTAACTCTAATGTAAATACTGGTATCATGTACCTCTAATGTAAATACTGGTATCATGTAACTCTAATGTAAATACTGGTACCATATACCTCTAATGTAAATACTGTTATCATGTACCTCTAATGTAAATACTGGTATCATGGAACTCTAATGTAAATACTGGTACCATGTAACTCTAATGTAAATACTGGTATCATGTACCTCTAATGGAAATACTGGTATCATGTACCTCTAATGGAAATACTGGTATCATGTACCTCTAATGGAAATACTGGTATCATGTACCTCTAATGGAAATACTGGTATCATGTAACTCTAATGGAAATACTGGTATCATGTAACTCTAATGGAAATACTGGTATCATGTAACTCTAATGTAAATACTGGTATCATGTAACTCTAATGGAAATACTGGTATCATGTACCTCTAATGGAAATACTGGTATCATGTACCTCTAATGTAAATACTGGTACCATGTACCTCTAATGTAAATACTGGTATCATGTACCTCTAATGGAAATACTGGTATCATGTAACTCTAATGTAAATACTGGTATCATGTACCTCTAATGGAAATACTGGTATCATGTAACTCTAATGTAAATACTGGTATCATGTACCTCTAATGTAAATACTGGTATCATGTAACTCAAATGTAAATACTGGTATCATGTAACTCTAATGGAAATACTGGTATCATGTAACTCTAATGTAAATACTGGTATCATGTACCTCTAATGTAAATACTGGTATCATGTAACTCTAATGTAAATACTGGTATCATGTACCTCTAATGTAAATACTGGTATCATGTACCTCTAATGGAAATACTGGTATCATGTAACTCTAATGTAAATACTGGTATCATGTACCTCTAATGTAAATACTGGTATCATGTAACTCTAATGTAAATGCTGGTACCATGTAACTCTAATGTAAATACTGGTATCATGTACCTCTAATGGAAATACTGGTATCATGTAACTCTAATGGAAATACTGTTATCATGTACCTCTAATGTAAATACTGGTACCATGGAACTCTAATGGAAATACTGGTATCATGTACCTCTAATGTAAATACTGGTATCATGTAACTCTAATGGAAATACTGGTATCATGTAACTCTAATGTAAATACTGGTATCATGTAACTCTAATGGAAATACTGGTATCATGTACCTCTAATGTAAATACTGGTACCATGTACCTCTAATGTAAATACTGGTATCATGTACCTCTAATGGAAATACTGGTATCATGTAACTATAATGTAAATACTGGTATCATGTAACTATAATGTAAATACTGGTATCATGGAACTCTAATGTAAATACTGGTAACATGTACCTCTAATGGAAATACTGGTATCATGTACCTCTAATGTAAATACTGGTATCATGTACCTCTAATGTAAATACTGGTATCATGTACCTCTAATGTAAATACTGGTACCATGGAACTCTAATGGAAATACTGGTATCATGTAACTCTAATGTAAATACTGGTATTATGTACTTCTAATGTAAATACTGGTACCATGGAACTATAATGGAAATACTGGTATCATGTAACTCTAATGTAAATACTGGTATTATGTAACTCTAATGTAAATACTGGTATCATGTACCTCTAATGTAAATACTGGTACCATGGAACTCTAATGGAAATACTGGTATCATGTAACTCTAATGTAAATACTGGTATCATGTACCTCTAATGTAAATACTGGTATCATGTAACTCTAATGTAAATACTGGTATCATGGAACTCTAATGTAAATACTGGTATCATGTACCTCTAATGGAAAGACTGGTATCATGTACCTCTAATGTAAATACTGGTATCATGTAACTCTAATGGAAATACTGGTATCATGTACCTCTAATGGAAATACTGGTATCATGTACCTCTAATGTAAATACTGGCATCATGTAACTCTAATGTAAATACTGGTATCATGTAACTCTAATGTAAATACTGGTATCATGTACCTCTAATGGAAATACTGGTATCATGTAACTCTAATGTAAATACTGGTATCATGGAACTCTAATGTAAATACTGGTATCATGTACCTCTAATGGAAATACTGGTATCATGTACCTCTAATGTAAATACTGGTATCATGTAACTCTAATGGAAATACTGGTATCATGTAACTCTAATGGAAAGACTGGTATCATGTACCTCTAATGTAAATACTGGTATCATGTAACTCTAATGTAAATACTGGTATCATGGAACTCTAATGTAAATACTGGTATCATGTACCTCTAATGTAAATACTGGTATCATGTACCTCTAATGTAAATACTGGTATCATGTACCTCTAATGGAAATACTGGTATCATGTAACTCTAATGTAAATACTGGTATCATGTACCTCTAATGTAAATACTGGTATCATGGAACTCTAATGTAAATACTGGTACCATGTACCTCTAATGTAAATACTGTTATCATGTACCTCTAATGTAAATACTGGTATCATGGAACTCTAATGTAAATACTGGTACCATGTAACTCTAATGTAAATACTGGTATCATGTACCTCTAATGGAAATACTGGTATCATGTACCTCTAATGGAAATACTGGTATCATGTACCTCTAATGGAAATACTGGTATCATGTACCTCTAATGGAAATACTGGTATCATGTAACTCTAATGGAAATACTGGTATCATGTAACTCTAATGGAAATACTGGTATCATGTAACTCTAATGTAAATACTGGTATCATGTAACTCTAATGGAAATACTGGTATCATGTACCTCTAATGGAAATACTGGTATCATGTACCTCTAATGTAAATACTGGTACCATGTACCTCTAATGTAAATACTGGTATCATGTACCTCTAATGGAAATACTGGTATCATGTAACTCTAATGTAAATACTGGTATCATGTACCTCTAATGGAAATACTGGTATCATGTAACTCTAATGTAAATACTGGTATCATGTACCTCTAATGTAAATACTGGTATCATGTAACTCTAATGTAAATACTGGTATCATGTAACTCTAATGGAAATACTGGTATCATGTAACTCTAATGTAAATACTGGTATCATGTACCTCTAATGGAAATACTGGTATCATGTAACTCTAATGTAAATACTGGTATCATGTACCTCTAATGTAAATACTGGTATCATGTGCCTCTAATGGAAATACTGGTATCATGTAACTCTAATGTAAATACTGGTATCATGTACCTCTAATGGAAATACTGGTATCATGGAACTCTAATGGAAATACTGGTACCATGTAACTCTAATGTAAATACTGGTATCATGTACCTCTAATGGAAATACTGGTATCATGTAACTCTAATGGAAATACTGTTATCATGTACCTCTAATGTAAATACTGGTATCATGTAACTCTAATGGAAATACTGGTATCATGTACCTCTAATGTAAATACTGGTATCATGTAACTCTAATGGAAATACTGGTATCATGGAACTCTAATGTAAATACTGGTATCATGTAACTCTAATGGAAATACTGGTATCATGTACCTCTAATGTAAATACTGGTATCATGTACCTCTAATGTAAATACTGGTATCATGTACCTCTAATGGAAATACTGGTATCATGTAACTATAATGTAAATACTGGTATCATGTACCTCTAATGTAAATACTGGTATCATGTACCTCTAATGTAAATACTGGTACCATGGAACTCTAATGGAAATACTGGTATCATGTAACTCTAATGTAAATACTGGTATTATGTACCTCTAATGTAAATACTGGTACCATGGAACTCTAATGGAAATACTGATATCATGTAACTATAATGTAAATACTGGTATTATGTAACTCTAATGTAAATACTGGTATCATGTACCTCTAATGTAAATACTGGTACCATGGAACTCTAATGGAAATACTGGTATCATGTAACTCTAATGTAAATACTGGTATTATGTACCTCTAATGTAAATACTGGTACCATGGAACTCTAATGGAAATACTGGTATCATGTAACTATAATGTAAATACTGGTATCATGTACCTCTAATGTAAATACTGGTATCATGTACCTCTAATGTAAATACTGGTATCATGTAACTCTAATGTAAATACTGGTATCATGTACCTCTAATGTAAATACTGGTACCATGTAACTCTAATGTAAATACTGGTACCATGTACCTCTAATGTAAATACTGTTATCATGTACCTCTAATGTAAATACTGGTATCATGTACATCTAATGTAAATACTGGTATCATGTACCTCTAATGTAAATACTGGTATCATGGAACTCTAATGTAAATACTGTTATCATGTACCTCTAATGTAAATACTGGTATCATGTACCTCTAATGTAAATACTGGTATCATGTACATCTAATGTAAATACTGGTATCATGGAACTCTAATGTAAATACTGTTATCATGTACCTCTAATGTAAATACTGGTATCATGTACCTCTAATGTAAATACTGGTATCATGTAACTCTAATGTAAATACTGGTATCATGTACCTCTAATGTAAATACTGGTACCATGGAACTCTAATGTAAATACTGGTATCATGTACCTCTAATGTAAATACTGGTACCATGGAACTCTAATGTAAATACTGGTACCATGTAACTCTAATGTAAATACTGGTATCATGGAACTCTAATGTAAATACTGGTATCATGTACCTCTAATGTAAATACTGGTATCATGTAACTCTAATGTAAATACTGATATCATGTACCTCTAATGTAAATACTGGTACCATGTACCTCTAATGTAAATACTGGTACCATGTACCTCTAATGTAAATACTGTTATCATGTACCTCTAATGTAAATACTGGTATCATGTACCTCTAATGTAAATACTGGTATCATGTACCTCTAATGTAAATACTGGTATCATGGAACTCTAATGTAAATACTGGTACCATGGAACTCTAATGTAAATACTGGTACCATGGAACTCTAATGTAAATACTGGTATCATGGAACTCTAATGAAATACTGATATCATGTACCTCTAATGTAAATACTGGTATCATGTAACTCTAATGTAAATACTGATATCATGTACCTCTAATGTAAATACTGGTATCATGTACCTCTAATGTAAATACTGGTATCATGTACCTCTAATGTAAATACTGGTACCATGTACCTCTAATGTAAATACTGGTACCATGTACCTCTAATGTAAATACTGATACCATGTACCTCTAATGTAAATACTTGTATCATGTACCTCTAATGTAAATACTGGTACCATGTAACTCTAATGTAAATACTGGTACCACGTAACTCTAATGTAAATACTGGTACCATGCACCTCTAATGTAAATACTGGTATCATGTACCTCTAATGGAAATACTGGTATCATGTAACTCTATAGGAAATTAACAGAATACAATTCACAATTCATTTTCATTTATAGCAAACGGTTATTGTGTCCATTTTTTAAAAAAGTATCCATAATAATGACAACTGGAATACGTGTGATGAAATATGTATTTGTACTTAGCTACAAGTTTAAATTTCAACTGACCACCTATCAAGCTTTATCCCTTGATGATGAAAGTAAAGAGATGATGATTAAGAATTTTTCACAGCATGAAATGTAAAGTTTTCAGACTATGGAAAAATAACGGAAATCTACTGGAAACCATAGTTTCCACTGTGGTTTATAAGTGGTTTCCGAGCAGGAAACTACAGTTTTGGGAACCAACAAAAACCCAAACTTGCTCACAAGCCAGGTGGAATCCATTAATTTCTCTTCTAAGATCAGGGTGAAATTCATTGATTTTCTTCTAGGATCAAGTAGTTTCTCAATAGATTCTTCAAGTTTCAGTTGAGATTCCATTCAGTTTTGACGAGAATTCCTGCAGTTTCCAGATAGTTTCAGAAACCAACAGGAAACTCAACAAGAATACAGTGAACAGCACATTATATGTCTACCCCATATTTAATAGTCTTCAAACTATATAACTGAAATTTTTCCTTTTCAGTCAGTGACTTTGACCTTTGACCCCAAAATAAATAGGCTTCTTTATTCCCCAAAGTCTAAGCCATCCACAAAGTGTAGGCCATATCAGCGATGCAGAACTAATGTTATGGTGGAGAAACCATTTTTTTTCCACTCAGTGACCTTGATCTTTGACTTTCTGACCTGAAAATCATTAGCCTTCTTCCTTACCCCAAGTGCAAGTCATTGGCAAAGTTTTCTTCTTTCAGTCACAGTGACTTCAACCTTTTACTTTACGACTCCAAATCAACAGGTTTCTGCCTTACACCAAGTTCAAGCCATTAACAAAATCTGGTAACCACAGATGATGGAGAACTCGGGTTATTGTGCAGAAACCATTTTTCTTCTTTCAGTCAGATTGACTTTGACTGCTGACATTTTGACCCCAAAATCAGGCAAATTTTTCCTTACCCTAAGTGCAAACCATCTAACTGGTAACTGTAGATGGTGTAGAACTTGAATTATTGTGTAGAAAACATTTTCCTTCTTTCAGTCACGGTTACTTTGACCTTTGATCTTTTGACAACAAAATCTATAGGTTTCTTCCTTGCCCCAGGTGCAAGCTATCCCCAAAGTTTCATAACTATAGGTGGTGGACAACGAAAATTTGTGAAAACAACATTGGTAACAGATGGGCAGACAGTTGGACAACATCATAACACCTTATGGTGGGTGTATACAAATTTTTTCCTGTTTTGAATCCTCTTGGGCAGTTTTTGTATGACAGAAACACCAGAATCCAAAAAATCCAGTCCATTTCTAATGCTTTCTGGCAATTTTCATAGCAATGATATACCAGAAACTACAATAATCTGTTTTATTGTCCAATTCTTTATAGCAATTTATGTAACATGGAAAAGCCAGAAGATGCAAGAATTTGTTAATTTCCAATTGCTCCAGGCAATTTCTGTAACATGGAAACACCAGAAACCACAAAAACACCAAAACCACCTTTGCATCCAGCCTTTAATTTTTTTTTCTTCAAGAGGCATAAAGATAACATGCATTTTCTATATTAACAACTACAAACAACATCAACAACTATATTCTAAATACATTTTCTCTAATAATATCTACAAACAACAATATGAACTGTATTATAAATACATTTTCTATAGTAACAACTACAAATAACAACATCAACAACTATATTCTAAATACATTTTATCTATTAACAACTACAAACAACATCAACAACTATATTCTAAATACATTTTCTCTATTAACAACTACAAATAACAATATGAACAACTGTATTCAATTATACTTCACATTTATTATTTAACAATAATAGATACAGAATTAAAAATATCAATAGTAAATTTATATATCTACTACAGCGGACTACAAATAAGCATTTTTCTTGGAAACAAAGAGAGACATAAGAATGTCCAATTTCGCACTGGTGGTATATTTATATCTGAAAAAAATATATACATTTAAAACAATAATATAAAATCTCACAAAAATACAAGGCAGGGTGTTAAAAAATTTAATTTTTTTTTAACCATTAATATTTTTTTCAATGAAACTGGAACTACTGACAAATATTTTAAGAATATCATGTCTTTATTATAGTAATGTATGCTGAACATCACTCAGCAAAAACTGAGCATATATCTTAACACGAAACATGAAACAATGCGACTTTTTTGGCCTTGAAGAGAATAAACAATTTTTAGAAAAAATCAATTAGTTGTGCAATCATGTGAGAGTTATTTCTCAGTCAAATATACATTTCTGAAAGGAATTGCAAAATTTTCTCAACATATTAAATTCTTTAACCAAGCTGAAGGATTCTTATCGTCATTAAAACAAGAGTATCGTGAACAGAATTTTATATGCCTGACCCATGTATAATAGTCCTATATGTAGGCATTAGTAGGATATGGCTGATGGTGGAGATCATTGACCAACAAGTCTAAATGACCTCAAAATTTGGTCAAGATATGCAGTTTTAAACTGAAGTTAATGTGCAGAAACCATTATTTTCTTATTGAACTTGCCATGACTGTGACCGTGACCCCATTATCTTAAGCGTTTTTTATTGCCCTAAATTGCAAGCCATCTACAAAGTTTGGTCAAGGAACTTACAATAACAAAATTATTCTGCAAAACCAATTTTTATCTGAGCTAATGTTGAACTAATGTTATTGTGAAGAAACCATTTTTATTTTTCCATTTACCCCAAATCATAAGGCCTCTTCATTACCCAATTGCAAACCATGCACAATGTTTGATAACTGTAGATGAGAGAAAATACAAGTAATTGTTTAGAAACATTTTCCTTCTTTCAGTAACAGGGAACCTTGTTCTTTGACCTTTAAACATCAAAATAAAAAAAAAGATTTATTTGTTACCACAAGTTCAAACAATCCACAAAGTTTGGTAGTTGTAGATGTTGGACAACTCATCTAATTGAGTGGAAATCATTTGTCTTCTTTCAGATGTAGTGACTTTGACATCTGACCTTTTCATTGCACAATCAATAGGATTCTTTCTTACCCCAAATGTAGATGGTGGAGAACTCAAGTAATTGTCAGTTGCAGTGATCTTGACCTTTGACATATTCAAGCAAATATTGGTACGTTTTTTCCTTATCCCATGTACAAGCTATCCACAAAGCTTGGTAACTGTAAATGGTGGATAACTCGAGTTTCTGTGTAGAAACAATTCTTCATTCAGTTACAGTGACAACTGAGCTTTGACTATTTGACTGTGAAATTGATAGTGTTCTTCCTTACCCCAAGTGCAAGTTATCCATACTACAGGTATTTAGTAACTGTCGATGGTGGAGGACTGCAGTTATTTTGTGGAAACAAAATTGGTAACCAACAGACTGATAGACAGACAGACTGACTGACACACAGACTGATTGACAGACACACTGATGGACAGTTGACAACATCACAACATAATATGCTCTGCCTTATGATAGGCACATACAAATGGTAAAATCAAATATCTACTCTAAGTTTGAAATGTTGGAAAATGAATAAAGCATCTAATCCAGTATCTAAATTTAAAATATTATACAAATCTTACACAAAAAAAACATACAAAGGGTATAGTGAGAAAAAAAGTCTTTAAAACTTACAGAAACGACTATTTACTCTTATTAATTATTTACTCTTATTAATTATTTTCAATTTTTTCTTGTGCTTCTTGTTCGTATAATTATTGTTATTTACGGGAAAAAAGCAGCACAAGAAATCATAAGTTACCACCTTCATAAACAGAAAGAAAATTTCACTTTGTTTCACTCTAGTGTAGTTACATCCTTCAAAACAATTTGGGTATGAATAAGAGTTATTTCCCTTATATAAGTCAAATCATTTTAACAAGCACAACACTACACTACAGCTGTAAGATCAAAACAATGAAACAATGCACAAAGTATCTGATGATTAAGAATATCTTAATTTCAAACCTCAATGCAAATATTCATAGAAAAAAATACTGTACAAAAATAAAAATTAATGTTCACCCAAAAATGTGTTAAATGCAAAGAGGTGAATAAAACAAAACAAAACAACAAAAAGTGTTGATCATAGTGGCAATATCACATGATCAAATCAGGACATCCCCACTTCAGACAGTGTGGGCATAATATACATATATCTATATAAGAAACAAAAACAAAAAATTAAAAGGTCATGAAGAATTGTTGTTTTTTAGAAAATAGTTGTGCAAGAAATCTTTTCTTATCACTTTAACTCAGCTTAGAATTATTATGTCTAGAGTTGATGCATTTTATTAAAATATTTAGAGGAAAATTTTACAGTTATTTCCTTTAGCACATGCCTAAATTAAAACCTGTAAAATCGTGCACTTTTTCCTGTTTTCTGTCCCCTAATTTAGATATTAAAAATATTCAAAATTTACAGAAAACAGATGAATAAAAATGAAAAAAAATGGCACAAGAAATCTTTAGCTATCACTTCCACTCACAAAGAGCATATTGATTTGAATTATTTTTTCTTTATTTGGTGTGGATATTTTTTGTATAATATAGTTGGGTAATGATTTGAGATATTTTCCTTACATCAAACAAGAAATGAAAAATATGTTCATCATGTTGTGCATGATATAAAAAAAATTAAGAACAGAAGCAAACATCTTTTGGAAAAAAAAAAAAAAAAAAAAGGGGTAATTGAAGCAAAATGTAAAGAGTCTGTTTCCTTACCAAACTATGCATGAAATTTTCTGCAAATAAGCTATCGATCAAAATAACATCCAGAGCATAAGGTGAGGACAGTTTGAATCAAACATTCATCATAACACAGAATTTTAACAAGAGTTATTTGCCTTAGATTAGTCTAACCCTTTTTAAAGAAAACACTTACATTTTACACCCTAAACAAGTATAATAAATATGCACTTCACTACATACAAGTGTCAACAACAGTTTTGTGCTTTAGGTTACAATGAATTAAATTTGAAAGATATATTGTGTCTATGACTTCCACTCGCTAATAAATGCTGTCTCTAAGAATGTACAAAATGTTTAAATACTTTAAGTACCTGGTAAACATGAAATCTCATTATGCACACATTTTCTATCCTGAGAAAATCATGTTTCAACATGAAATGTCTATGTCATGATATATATATGGAAATCCTTGCTTGCGACATGGAACAATAATCAGGTCTCTCATCTAATCTACAACCAAGTATTATTTCTTTTTAAATATGGAAACTTACAAAAATATTCCCATAAAAAGCAAAAAATAGCCTCAGTACATTTTCATCGTCTTTATTCATAAAATACTGAAAAATATGGATAATAAGAACACATGTTAAAATAAGTCAATACAGAAATAAGTACACATGAGCCATCATGTATCTTTGTGGTACAATTATTAGCATATCTGTATCTAAAAGAAAACAAAACTCCAGAACAGAGAATTTGCTCCTTTGATGATTGTTCTCATTCTAATTGGTGGTTGCTTGGAAACTGGTCTGTTTACATGTACTTTAATTTGATTCTGTAATTTGGATGCCATCTTTCCTGCCTACTGTCTTTATCTTGTATTAATGTTTTATTTAATGTTGATAAGTGGATACAAAATATAAGTGCATATGACCAGTACTAAATTGTAAAAATAAGTGTCTTCACCTATTGCTAAATTAGAATCTAAATTGTTGAAAATTACAAAAAGAGTCTGATATAAGAGTCAAATTGTTCACTAAAAAATAGCTTCAGCACATCAACATTATTCACAAACTACTGAAAACTATGGATAATAAGAACATGTGTAAAAATAAGTGTATATGGAAATAAGCACACATGGACCATCATGTATCTTTGTGGCATAAATATGCACATAACTGTATAAAAGAAAATAAAAATTCATAACAGAGAATTTACTCCATTGACGACTGTTCTGATCCTCATCAGTGATTACCATGAATATTGATCTGTTTACATGTACTTTGATTTGATCAGCATAAACATCAAAACTTTATAAGTACATGAAATTGTATTAAGGTACTAATCATTATTGGTAAGTGGATATAAAATATAGGTACATATGACCTTTACTAAGTTATTAAAATATTCCTACTATCCAGAATTTACATTATCCTGTATAATACAAAAGTATTAGTGACCTTTGCAGTACAAAAAAATTATATGTGAAAATAAAGGCTTATTTAAATATATGTGATGGGGAAAATATTTGTTTTTAATTGTAAATTACCTAATTATCCCTAAAATTAAGTCTAACATCTTGCATTTCTCCTTCCCCAGTTTCATCACCACTTTTTACAGTGACATTAATTCTGGCTGGAGGACAACCTTCATTTTCTTCTTCCTATCTTTTGGCCAGTCCCTCCTTTCCAAAAATGTATTGCTCTTCTCCAATTTCTGAAAAACAGAAGGTTTTCTATTTAAATAAAACATTAACTACAAAAGCATACCTTTTAGTTTTCAACCAGAAATAACAAGTATAAAGCACTTTTCCTATTCATTCATTAATTTCTACCAAACCCCATAATTACAATCTTCATGTTCAAACTGAGACTGAGCCAAAACTTTGTGACATCTGATTGGTATGTGGTTTGCTGAATCTGATATAGTAATTTTCTGTTCAGTTTGAGGACTTCAATGGTTTTATAATCTTGCTGCACGAGTTGAATTGCGAGTATAAAATGCAAACAATGAATGTCAGTGCCCACATGTTCAGCCCATGATTAAAGAATTGGCATGATGAAAGCACTGCCATACAACATGTGACCTTGACCCCAAGGTCATAAGGTTGAGTGAGCATGTTCCAGAATGAATTGTCTTAGTTTTATAATCATTCATCTCAAGTGAACAAAATCCATCGAAGGATGTATGAAATAAAAAGAACTGAAAAAACTTGAACACAAAACCTTAACATACATTTTCTATGACTGTGACCTTTACCACAAGGTCAATAAGCCAAGTGGGTGTGTTGAAGAACAAATTGTTTGAGCCTCAGAATAATTCATCCCAAGTATGAAGTGAATCCATTAAGGAGTTTTGGAAACGTGTGCAAATGAAAAACATTAACTAAAAAACTGAACAAATTGCTGTTGACAACGATGGTGCCATTGCTGCCACCGGCTGAAAAGTGATTGCAAATGTCTCACTTTCTCACCAAAGAAGGGTTGACAAAATCTATTGTGCAGATAAAGAAAGATAATTTTAACCTCAATGGTCATACATTTGTCTTTGTGGACGACCAACTGGCAGCTGCTCCAAGAAGATTATAGCAAACTGTGCCTTTTTCGATAAGGGATACCGAGATGAAATCAACAGCAACATTATAAATATAAAACCTGACCAATAAAATATATTTTCCACTAGTTTTATTGATTATTTTTCTTAGTGTAAAATAATTTGTTTCAACTATCAAACACCATCAATCATCCAAACAAAAAATCTATTAAACACTATCCAGTGTGATGCTGCTGACATTTCAAAATGGATACTTTTGCATTTTCACTTCCATCATATGGTATTGTATTTGGGGCCTTTGATTTAAATAATCAACATATACATATGGTGAGAATAACAGACTTTGTTGATTAATTCAATCAACACTTATTGTGTGGTGGACTCTTAGAAATAGGGTCATCCTACTCCCTGCTTCAAACCCTTTTTTATTTCTTCCTGGAACAGGACTAAAAAAAACTAAAAATGTTCTAATATTCACTTTATGATAAGAACTGTCACTACACACAAAAAAATATAATATCTATACATTACCACTATGCCTGCAGTTTCCAGTGCTGCCTTCCCTATATAGATGTTTATATGAACGATAAATGTGACCTGTGTTCCAAATGAGGCCTTATTCTGATATTCATGGGAACCATAAAAGTGATTTCTGTTCCAAATGTGGCCATATACCGATATTCATGGGAACCATAAAAGTGGCATGTGTTCCAAATGAGGCCTTACACTGATGTTCATGGGAACCATCAAGTAACCGATGTCAAAATTGAAGCCATATACCGATATTCATGGGAACCATACAAGTGACGTGTTCCCACTGAGACCTTATACTGATATTCATGGGAACCATACAAGTGACATGTGTTCCAAATGAGGCCTTATACTGATGTTCATGGGAACCATACAAGTGACATGTGTTCCAAATGAGGCCTTATACTGATGTTCATGTGAACCATAAAAGTAACATGTTCCAAATGAGGCCTTGTGCTGGTATTCATGGGAACCATATAAGTGAAATGTTTTCCAAATGTGGCCATATACTGATGTTAATGGGAATCATAAAAGTGACATGTGTTCCAAGTGAGGCCTTATATAGATGTTCATGGGAAGCATAAAAGTGACGTGCGTTCCAAGTGAGGCCTTATACTGATGTTCATCTGAATTATGAAAATTACCTTTATTCCAAATGATGCCTTATACTAATGTATCTTTCAAAATAATTTATAACAGTCAACAAAGCATAAACAACAGGGCATTTAATTATAGATACACACAGTATAATTGGCTCTAAGGGGACAAGAATTAAAATCAAATGACACAATTTAAACAGCAATAATTGAAGAAAATGTATGCAATATAACTGGATCCATGACCATTCCAATTTTAAATTTAGCAAGTGAATACAGAGTACTAGAATAATGATTACCGTATACTCACATATAAGCCGAGTCCAAATGCAAACAACACAGATCCTGATCTGATGTCGCATAATACGCCAGCAGATCAGGGTATATGCTGTTTGTTCTACTGATTAGTCCCTACAAACAGCATAGACCCAGATCTGCCAGCGCATTATGCGATGGAAGATCTGGGTCTATGCAGTTTGCAGTTGGTTTCAACTTATACATGAGTATATATGGTAGTTGATGTAAAGCAATATCAAGATATTTCTTTCTGCTGATGAATGTACTGCCTGAAGTCAGTAATTGCCGACTGATCATAATGTAATACATCATAACTGAGGCGATACGACTCACTAAATAAAAATTACCCCAACCCGCCCTAGAAAATGAATTTATATCTATTTCCTATGAACACATAATCATCAATAAACAATGATACACAGTAAACATATCCATATAATTACATAAGCCTTTGTAACAAACATTTATATTGGTTAAAAACTACTTCTGTATTCATGCACACTTTGTGAATACTTTAACAATATTTGTATACAGTGGTTAAACTATATTTCCGTATTCATGCACACTTTGTGAGTACTTTGACAATATTTGTATACAATGGTTAAACTATATTTCTGTCATTTATTTTTTTGAGATTCATTATTATATTTACCACTGTTTGTGACCATAAAAATTCAACTTCATATTTTACAGAATTCATGAAGTCATGTAGCTTGAAAATCAATTACACACAAAGCATAAATGTCTTTGTTTTTCTACGTCCATTCATGCAGTGTGTAGGCCAATACATGTAACTATTTCAATTAATATTATTGCCAGCATTTAAAATCCGGCATCTATATCTCCTCTGTGATAAGCAGAAAGACAACTAGTGAGCTTAAAACCTGTAATGACATTGTGAGATCACAGCATCCGCCAGTCTTTTAGAACCATCTGTCACCTTTCTTGTCACAGTTATTTCTATTTACTCATCTGATACATCAATGAGCCCTACATCATCATAAATGATCAAATTAGGGGTCCCAATCAGAAAGGAAATTGGTCTGTTCAAATAGGGATCCTGCAATATATATATATATATATATATATATATATATATATATATATATATATATATATATATATATATATATATATATATATACATATACAGTACACACAAAATTATTAAGCATAAAAATTATACTCCAGAAAGTACAGAATAACCCCAAAACTGTACCAAGTAATGGCACACCTAACTTGGACTGATAAGTAGTTTTGATGTTACTGACTCAAAGACAGAATTATGATGTTTATCACAGTCATGTATCAAAGTAACTGGTCAAGAGCATTCAAATGTTGGACAATAAAGTCTGTCTAATCACTAACTACCACTTTTATCATAATGAAACATTTACTTGTGTACCCTAATTATTTACAGTTTGATGTGAACAGTGGTCTCTCTTGGGAGTCATGGTCGCTCAATTGGTAGAGCACTGGACTTGTCATCCAAGGTTCATGGTTTTGATACCCAACCGGGCCAGCCCAGGCCAGATGAGTCAGTATGTCATTGGGAAAGGCACTTAGCTCTCATTTCCTCGTCATGATATAGCCAATAATATGTTCAAAGTGTTGTTAAAACCAGCCACACCAAACAAACTGTCTAACTGTATAAGTCTGTGTGTCTGTCTGTATCTATCTATCGATCAAAATAACATCCAGAGCATAAGGTGAGGACAGTTTTAATCAAACATTCATCATAACACAGAATTTTAACAAGAGATTTCTTGTTTGTCAAGTCTGTCTTATACTCAGCTAGAATGCAAAACAAAAGGTACTTAATTGTACAGCTGACCATTTCATTAGGCAGGCTGATGTATCATAAGAAGAAAACCCTATGTAAACTATCTACCTAGCTTTATATCATGTTGATTTTACCTATTTTCCTACAGACTGCTTAAAATTCTTTCCAAAGATAAAATCATAATTAATATGCATAATCTTTTGCTCATAATCGAACTCATCCAAAATTTTGATTATATAAGCCTATCTACCAAGTTTTATCAAAACTGGATGAGAAATAGTCTCTATATCTGGAGGGGTAATAAGCTCAGCCACTCAGATACCAAGTTTTATCAAAATCCTATCAGAAATATAGTGTTCAGAGTGGTAAACACCACACCAGTACTCATCTGAAATCATGCACATTTAAGTTTATTTGCCAACTTTACTTAAAATTGATTAAAAAATACTATTTCTCTAGAATGGTAAGAAGCTCTGTGAATCAGGTGCATGGTCACCTTATTAATATGTGCGGATCTTGCTCATTACTGCACTTGTGCGAGATCTTAATCATTTAAGTATATATTTCAAGTCTGATGAAAACTGGATCAAAACTATGGCTCAGCCAATCATATGCAAGATCACCTCATTAATATGATTGGATGTCACTCATTATCAAACTCATTCAAGATTGTGATCATATAAGTCTATATTCCATGTTTAATCAAAATCAGATTAAAAATATGGCTTCCAGTGTGGTAACAAGCTCAGCCAATCATATGCAAGATAATTTCATTAATCTGAATAGAGCTTGCTCATCATCAAACTCTTCTGAGATCTTGATGATATAAGCATATACTCCAAGTTTGATCAGAATTGAATCAGAAATATTTCTTCCAGAGTTTTAACAAGCTCAGACAATCAGATGCAACATCATTTCATTACCATGTGTAAATCGCACTAATTATCAAAATCATTGGATATGTTGATGATACAAGCCCATTTACCAAGTTTGATCAAAATTTGAGCACAAGTATGGCCTCCAGAGTGGTTACAAGAAACTGTTGACAGACACATGATGGACAACACACAATGGATGATGGAAAAAGCATGATGGAAACAGTGACATGCCATAAGCTCACTTAAGTGAGCTAAAAAATTTAAAATTAAACTTAATCTAACATATTTAACATTAAGCTTTCATTTTAATGTTGATTACATAATCAAACATAACAAGGATTACAAAGTACAGCTTTTTTAACATGAAAAGTAAATGTATAATAAAGTCACATACTACAATCATAAAGCTCATGTGCACAGTCACTCCCCCTACACATATGTACACACAGTACATTAAACTCCTAATCCCCCTATACAACATCTGTTAGACTGTGAACTTGTTCCAATAACTGTAATAGGTACAACCATCGTTATTTTTATGTTTTGACATTTTTGTATCATCAAACAGGTAGTTTATTTTCAGTTTTCTTAAAAAGTCTATTAACAAAAATAATACAGCATTTGCTAATATGAAAAGTATAATAAAAACACTCATTACGATCATATAATTGATTTAAGGTCAGTTGATATCAAGATATAGTCAAGCAACGAAGCCTACTTTTCAAGGTCAGTTGATGTCAAGTAATAGTAAAATTGCAAAGCCCTTTGTTTCTTTCTTTTGGATATCTTTAAGTTTATCTTTCTGTATCTGGATATATATAGCCTTCTCTGAATATCAAATCAAATTAAGGAACGTTTCACTTCTGATATTATGTCCCTAGATTTAGGATTATTTTCTTGACTGTAATGTAAAGTAACCAAAGAATATGATTGTGGTACATTCCAATCTCCAACAACATTAACAGAAGAATTATCAGCATCTTTTATCTATTTTACTTACAATAAGTGAGTAAAAATCCAGTCTGTCCTCTTTTGTCCATAGAAAGCAACTAAAGTGAGATGAAGACCTTTTTCAGTTATACCTAAAATAATGCAGTTGCCATTGCCATAAAAAAAAGGCATTATGCACATTGTATATAAAGATATTGTGAAATAATATTGCAATGCCAATACTGGCATTTGATCCATTTGAAGCATAATAGTCCCTTAATGTCCCAAACTGCAAACCACGCTTGTTCATTTTAATCAGTTAGTTTAAATGCTATTTATTCAGGAAAATATCATCACATATAATTCAAAACAATGCAATATCTGGGGATTCATTAGAAAGCTAGAAGCTTATTAAACACTGTCTCCCCTATTACAAAGAACTTATACCAATCTACTACATTTGGTTCTCAGTTGTGTATGCTGGGTTTGAACTGCCCAATCACCAACATTATATTATGAAGGAATTAGTCATATTTATCTCGGTTCAGGTAAGCTTTGAAATTTTTAAAGGATGGGTTGCTTATTATTTCTGCATTCAAACAAATTAATGAAAAAAACTTTTCATGCAATTGTGTTTTTTCTCCTGCTTCCAATTCTATAGTAAAGTATTATCAAGGTAATCCCTATTCCATGAACATTCATTTGTTTCCTCAAGACGGAAAATCTAATTGGGTTGCCCTCCACATTCAAATTGAAAGCAGGATTTTATAATGAGCCTCTAACTGACATATGCATAGAGTACTAGGAGGAGCTTACTGAGAAATATGGTGCTCTCCAGGAGATTTCATGGCAGGGCACTTAGTGAAGTCCACTTTACACATAATGGGCTGCACAAGTCCCTTGTCAAGTTGTGTAGAGCAGTAGGCTCTCCAATAACTCCTGCTTAACTAAGTTCAGTTGCTGTCCAACTGAAAAAGGAACAAATCTGTAATGATAAGGATCAAACACACAAAAGTTCCTCAATGCTCTACTGGGTGTAAAGAATTTCCAGTAATTCAACATAAGTCTATTTCTTTCTTGTAACTGCCGAGTGTTAACCCAATCTGTGATAATCTTCAGTGATAACAAGATTTTCAAATTAGCTTCTATGGTGGTCATAATGGATGTCAGATTGGCAACATTATCATTTAGGACCATGTAGACATTAGAAGTCTTTTGGTTAAAAACCCTTCTCAATATGACCTTCCATTCACGGGGAGCAGTGACACAAGATTTTCAATACAGCCATCATGGAAGCCATACTGGATGAACATTTGGCACCACTTTCATTTTGGATCCACTAAGCATCATAAGAAGTCTATTGGTGAAAACCCCCTGTTGATATAGCCATCTATTTGGGAGGAGTAGAGATAATATTTTGAAGATGGCCACAGTGGCTACATTCAGGGTTAGTCATTTTCATTTAGGACCAACTAGACACCACACAAACTCTGCTGATGAAGAGCCCTATGTCAAAATTACTTTCCATTTAAGAGTAGCAATGACAAGATTTTTAAGATGGCTACCATCGTAGCCATATTGGACATCAGATCAGCACCATTTTAATTTAGGACCAAGAAGACATTATCATAAGTCTTCTGGTGAACACCCCATATTGATACAACTTTCCATTTTGGAGGAGAAACAATAACAAGATTTTCAAGATGGCTGCCATGGTGGTCATATTGAATGTTCAATTGATACCATTTTCATTTAGAATCAAATAGGCACCATTTTCATTTAGGATCAAGTAGACATCATAAGAAGTCTCTCAGTTGAAACATCATGCTGATATGACCATCCATTCAGGTCCAGTAGCAATAACAAGATTTTCAAGATGGCCACTGTGGAAGCCAGACTGGATGTCTGAGTGGCACCATTTTCATTTAGGACCAACTAGACCATGGATGAATGTGTGGACAAAGTTCATGGTAATCCTCCAAGCAGTTTAGAAGATGTAACAGCGATAACAGATGGACAACAGATGATGGAAGACAGACCATCCATAAACTCTTCTGGTCTATCATTAGTAGAGCTAAAGAAGCATATAGTTTTAAAAAAGTGTAGTAAGATGGCAATTCTATTTTGACTTCAGAGGAATATCAGGAACAGTGAAATGATTACATAATATTGTGAATAAAGTCATGCACAAGTATCATCTTGGTAAAACAAAATCATAAGAAAAAATGTATGTATGTAAAATATACATACTGCCTCATTTCATTTACTACAGTGACATTGCCTTTCATGGTGGTCTCTCTTTATTCATAGAACTTTGCCCTAGAGTTAGATGTGCATGATTGGTGCAAAGGTTTTTATGCCAAAGGTGTGAAATGTTATAAATTCCACTATCAGGACAAAGTCTGGACATTTTATGATAAGTCAGCTGGAAATAAACCATGTAGATAGCCTATTGGCAACGTCATAAGTGTATTTGCCATCATTTCATTCACTCAAACTTTGCCATATCCATAATAATGAGGGGCCCTGTCCATTAAATAATTCAATATTTTTATTTAATTTCTTCAATTTTCTAATATCTATTAGTTTAAGATTATTCCAAAATCCAGCCATAGACCATAATGGTAATGTTTCTTAAAATAAATATATTATCTTGGTAAGCTGCCATCAACAGGACATAGCAATACTTTGGGCTTAGCATCAACTGTTGAGATCATAAGAGTTAATGTTGCATGGCTCATTCTGTGTATATCAGCCTTGTAATGTTACACTTGCAATCTGCAGCTTGGCAATTTTCCTTTATTTAGTGGCATACATGTCTATAAATTGTGTTGTAATAATAAAAAAAATCCCAATGTAAATCGAGCATTCACTTGGTTGCAGTAGTTCCATATAATTGGCATACATGGCATCAAATTATTTTGGAGACAATAAAACCTTAGGTATGCAGAAAATTACAGTACGATAATGATCCTGTTTGCTTGCATACAAGGGGTGATGTTTGAAGACACAGTTAACATAGATGGCATATCTAAGTAACTTATTCCATATGTAAATACAGTGTACTAAAATATTAAATTTTAATGTGGAAAAAGTGTCATTCTTTTCAGTTACTTCCATTATTTACAAGTAAATCCATGAAATAAGTGTAGCAACTGACACACAGCTGATCTGATTTGCAAAAGGATCTTCACATAATAGCCACTTACTTCTAATTTGAAGTTTAGTCAAGCTTTTGAATGATGAAGATAATCAATCAGCAGGTTAAGAAACTAGTCTGGTCACCTGTCATACTTTTGGCTAGTTGCTGATGGGTCCCGAACCAGGCCAGGGATGAAACTTTTGGTCACACTGGACAGTTTATTTTGGAAATTTTCATTGGACTAAGACAGACTGTAGAAAAGTTCGAATAATTCTACATTAAAGATACAAATAAAAACTAACCAATGATTTTTCCAATGGCTACGAGGCACTGTCACACTTCATCTTCTATAGTTCCCACTTAAACATAAAGTTACTTTTCTTACATCTCAGTTTCATAGTTTATAAACCTGCAATGTTAATAACTATATAGTGCATGACAAGTAGCACAATTCTTTGAGCAATCTCAAAATGTAGTGAATAAAACAGGTAAAAGGTGTTTAGTTATTTCAAAGTAATTGTGCAAAATTTGTGTGCTGAAGTGTGTAAACAATACACATGAAGCACAACATAAATACACTAATCAGCAATCATTTATTGGATTTACCAACACAACTTAAAGAGGTTCATTCTTCATACTGTCTAGGACTCAAATAAAGTTGATATGTATATGTCTCTGCCTGTAACTGGTGCAGTGGACTCCTGAAGAAATCTATGATGTTCTTGCAGCTAGAAGTACCACTTCGGCAGGTGTGCTATCCATGACCTTCGGGTCTACAAGAAAAAGACGAGAGAACTTGAAGAAAAAAGCAGCCTGATGCTAGAAGACTTACTGTAATGTTAGCATTAATTTTTTAAAATATCACATTTGTTTGTGGCTCTTCAATTCCACATGTGTAACATTCCAACACCATGTAGTATTATTTAGAAATGAATGGGAATGTGCACATTTTATTGTGGAAAATATGGGAAACATCTCGACTTTTTGAGACAGAGATATTAGGATGGCACAAGAAACACAGTAGACAATGCGCTAAAAGTTTTATTTGTTTCCTCTGACAAGTGTACAAATCATTCCATACTCTGTGAAAGTTTTGGTTCCATGCCAAATTGCATACCAGTACATGCCCAATTTGATTGTTTCATGCTTAAAATGACATGAAATTGCTGCTTTTCGGCAAGTGTTATATATTTAATGGATATATAGGCTATTATAACTTACATTTCTGTAAATAGGATGAAATCTATGCATTTAAATATTCCAGCCCGTGTAGATAAGAATGTAATGGTATAAAATTAAATTAATCATTATTAAGTTATGAAAATATAGAATGTACTGTAAAATATTGAGAAACTGAATAACCAAGTAAAATAACTCAATTAAAACACTTTCTATGAAACTTCAAAGGTTTAAGTAGTTCATTAGTAGAATGGGTGAGAAGTGACACAACTTAACTCTGACATTGCTGAGTTACCTCCCTTCTTCTACTATGTTTTATTACTATAAAATCTATAGGAAGTAAGTGTTTAGAATATCTTAATATGTCAGATTCAAGCTACAGAGTTATTGAGGAAATGATCTTTGGCCCAGTGAATGAGATTTAAGATTTAAAAAATGACACAATTTCTTAAGGCCCCACTGGACAATTTTTGCGTGAAGTTTCATCAGGGTAAGACAGACTGCAGAAAAATGAGAATAATTCAACATTGAAGATACAAATAAAAACTAACCAAATATTTGTGTGGAAAGCATGCTTGTCAGATTTGAATTAAGTATTCAGGTTAATTCCTTGTACAACCAATAGATTTTACACTGAACCAACGTTACCCCAACCCCTCTTTTATAGTGTTAATTTCCGACAGTCAAGGGCTATTTTTTGGCTCAAACAAACAATATGGGGCCAATGCATGATTGAAGTTCACTGTTATTATAACAAATCGGCATGCTTCTCATTACCCCTCAACCATCTTGATTTTGAGACGTTTATACCTGTAGCAGACATAAATAAACATGTAAACCAAGTTGGCGATTCATTTAAGCCGAAGTTACGCATTTGACCTCCTGTGCTAGTCAAACTGTCAAACAAACCAATCCATTTACAAGCCTAACTCAAAGTAAAAATGAACAAACTTGCAGATTTAAAGAAGGTGCTACCTGATAGGATGTGGAGGCAATCCCTCCCATCTGCTGGGGTGGTCTAGCCACCTCCGGTCCCTGACGAGTTTCATTATCTATGTAACTCATCAGAGGGAATTGGTCTTGTTGATCCATTTTTTAAACTGATCACCGTATCTTGTTGGTGTGGAGTTTATATACCCCTTGTCACTGGTGCAGCCGCTATCTATTGTTGCAGCCGGTTTCTTGTGACCCGGATTGCATTCCTGATTGATGCAGCCGGGTTTTGAATGATAGTTTCGTTACGTGCAGCCGGGGTTGAGTTAAGTGGCGTTTAAACATAAAAACCTAGATACGTTTTTATGTAAAGAAGGGGTCAATAAAGAAGTGACTAGAAAACTCTTTTGAAATATTTATTTTCTAATTACAGCGATTTTTTATCCTGCAAACTGTGAAATAACACAGTTCACATACTCTACAGCCGGTAGGGATCAACATTTCTGTTTAAACGGGAGCTCAGGTGTTTCAAACAAAACTTGCAGATTTAGCTTCAGTGTGAATTTATAAACACAAAGATCATGCTTATTAGGCTCATGCCTCTGCCTTAAAAATTATGGCAGTGTCAAAATATGAAACTATCCAGTCAGACCTTTACATGTCAAGAATCAATTGGAATATCTCAAGGTTTTTCTTCAATATGATTTTCTTATCATTGGCAAAACCAGAGAATGTTCCAATTGTGTCAAAGGATAATAACTCAGCATCATGACACAGGATAGTGAGGAAGAAAGAATGAAGGGATTAATGCATCTGTTGGCAACAATTTGGAATAATGCCACAATTCAGAATCCCAAGTTGCTGCACTCTTTCTAATGAAATTGCGTAACCAGGTGAAATGATATAAATAAACCTAGCACCAAGTTCTGCATCACCTCTATGTGTGCATTAACAATGATTGGAGTTGGCACAGAGATTTTTAAATCATTTTGCAGGGACATATATTAACAATAAAACAACTGAGAAATCATTGACTTGTACTTATGTAAACAGTCATTTCATATTCTTCACAGGAAACTTGAAGACAGTTTAAGTTCTGTAACAATTCTAAGACAAAGCTACACTGTATCAAAATAAAAGCACAATGTAAGTACTGTTTATCACTTTCATCACCGTTTCAAGTAAATTTAAGATAGGTTTTAAACTTAATTATTGAAAAATGCCTTATATGTTACAATTTTTAAATTTTATAAATAATTATTATTATGAAATTTATATAAGTATTGTCAAGAGCATCTGCAATAAATTGAATCAATAATTAAATTTTAATGAAAAATAACATTAATAAATTTGTAAAATACACTACTGAATTAAGGAGAAAATGTTCTCTATTCCTAACCTTTATGTAAACATAATACGAGTGGTGGTATTTGTATATGAATCCTTCTCAATGCCTTTTTAAATATGACAATAATGATAAAAATTTTGAAATATTTTATATTAGTTAAATTTTGAAACAGTTTGTTTTTCAAATTCATTTTGATTTGGATCAATAAATAATAAGAATGTTGAGAATATTATTTTCATTATTGTTACAAACACTGAATATAATTAAGATAACAATATTACAGCTAGCACCCAGGAATCTATCTATTCAGTGCATTATACTTTTGATTTTAATTGAACACTGTATGTAAAATTTCACTCAAATTGTTTGCATACATGTGACAGAATGAAGACACCAAACAGTAGATTTCACTATTTTGATTTGTGGATTGGCTTTCAGATCAGTAGGTTATTTTTATCAACATAAATTTTATGCATTTTAAGGGGACTAAAAACAAAACAAGTGCATAATTTAACCGAGTTCCTCAAAGGAACTGATGCTCTTCTGGCTGAAAAGAATTTTCAGCAATTCAAGATAAGACCATTTCTTCCTTTTAACTGCTGCATGTTAAAAACCATTTGTGATACTCTACAGCAATAAGATTATCAAATTAGCTGCTGTGGATGTCAGATTGGCAACCCCATGTTGATATGACTTTTCATTTTGGAGAAGTAACAATAACAAGGTTTTCAAGACGGCTGCTGTGGTGACCATATTGGACGTAAGATTAGCACCATTTCCATTAGGATCAACTAGATATCATAGGAAATCTTTTGGTAAAAGCACAATTTCAATATGATCAGCCATCTAGAAGTAGCCAAAACAAGATTTTCAAAATGGCCATTGTGGTGCTGATAGTGAAAGTCAGATCAGCACCATTTTCATTTACAACCAGCCGGACATCATAAGAAGTCTTTCAGTGAAAACATCATGTTGATATGACCATTTCATACCTGTGATTCTACCGGCGGTAGGCCAAAAATACAGTTTTAAAGACCGTCTACTGCACATACCGTTTAGTAGTCGAAATCTACCGGTTTTGAAAATTTAAAGGAATTTTTTATATATTTTAAAACCCGGTTTTTTTCACGCGTTCTATCAACACATTAGATAAACCAGCCAGAATCAGTCTACTTGGAACCGGAAATCAGTGCGACGATGCGTGGTTGAGTAGTCGGATTACCATTGTTAGCATGTGTACAAAGAAGCGGCTAATTGATTACTTTAGTGTTGTAATTTGGAGAGTTTAAGGCCAAATGCGGGATGTTGTTTGAGGTGATATAAGTAATAAAAGGATCAAAGGTAATCCATGAGTCTTTGATTAAAACTCGGCCGATCTGACATGGAAGGAAGATAAAATGGAGAGACTGACCAAAAATGATCTTGGCAGAAACACTTGAGTAAGTATTTTGATTTGATGTCTTTTAATTGTTCTTGTATTGTTCACGATGGTTTAAGATGAATATTTAAGGGCAGCTTGTATATTTATTTTTCAATTCATGTCAAAATGCCAAAACGTCTGCTTTCTCCCAACGCTAAGAAGCCGCCAGCTAAGAAATACTACAACAAGTTTAACAACGCTTGGATACCAGAATTTAAGTGTGTGCAGGCGAGTAGCAAAGGTCCTGACTTTGCATTGTGTCTTTTTAGGCTGGTGAATCAATGATTGGACATCTACATGTAGAGATGACCAGGCTGCTAAGAAAGCTTCTGGGAAAGTTTGTTTCAACCAAGGTCATCACCAGTGAACCAGATATTAGTTATTACTAATGTGAAGTTCAGACTTCTAGAAAATCAGCATAAAAGCACAAAAATTATGTTTCAAGTCCTAGATAAAATATATCCGCGAGTTAAAAATGTATTACTTAATATTTAATTTTAAAGTTGGGATAAATTATTAAAATCATGTGTTTTTTAACTGTTTATTTCAAGTCTAAATCTAATTTGTTTAAAATTAATTACAGTGGAGAAACTTGCCAACTGATTTTTGGACATAAGCCTAGAAGAGAAACAAGCCTTTGAGGATGAGGCTCAGGAATACATATCAAGTCCAAGCCAGGAACTTCCTCCTCGGGGTGAAATGAGCTTGGAGCAGTATTGGAGATCAGTCAGCAGCCTCATAAACCCAGCAACAGAAAAACTTAAGTTAGAACTTCTTTCCAGACTGAGTGTAGTTGTCCTATCATTGCCACATTCCAATGCTGACACAGAGAGGACATTCCCCATTCTTCAGAAAATCCAGAGTGATTCAAGGGGAAGTCTGGACCAGAAAACTATTGAGAGCCTGCTAAGTGTGAAGGTTGACAATCACAGTGAATGTCACCAGACAGTGATATTGTGAAGGAAATTAAAAATGCCTGTGGATTTTATAAAAAAATCTTTGCAGTGAACTGTGAGATGTACAAATTTTCCTTTTTCATTTAATTAACAATATACTGGCTCATATTAACTAACTATTATTGTAACATTTTCCATCAGATTCTGAATCCGAAGCATGCTCAAAATTTGTATTTTATTATAATATGAAGAGAATACATATTATGTGACAAAATGAACTTGTTTTGTTTTCTATCCCCTTAAAACACGTAAAATTTATGCCGATAAAAAATCTACCTTTTTAGAAGCCAATCTACTGATCAAAATTTGTAAATCTACTGGTTGAAATCCTGGTTCTGTCACAGGTATGCCATTTATTCTGGAGTAGTGATAACAAGATTTTCAAGATGGCTACTGTACTGGCCATATTGGATGTCTGAGAAGCACCATTTTCATTTAGGACCAACCAGACATTATGAAGTCATTTAGTAAAAACCCCATGTTGATATGACCATCTATTCAGAAGGAATAGTGATAATAAGATTTACAACATGGCCACTATATTTAATATGCAAGCAGCACCCTTTTCATATAAGACCAACTAGACACCATAAGAAGTTTTCTTGTAAAAACCCCATGGCAATATTTATTTTTGTTCAGGAGAAGCAGCAATAACAAGATTTTCAAGATGGCTAATATGTTGGCTATATTGGACATCAGATCAGCACCATTTTTATTTATGACCAGCTTACCAGATACATGCAATACTGGAAGTCCATCTTTAACGTTAACCTAAATCTAAGGTATGGATGGATACGGATGGTGCATGTATGGAGAATGTTAATGATGATTCTATCAAGTTTAACTAGGAAAGATTCAGACTCTTATGTGGCCTCTAGGATGGGATCTATTCTGTATCTTATGTTATTATCATCCTCAGAGTCCAAGTTGGCCACATTTATGTCTAGTTTATACAAAAAACTGGTCAATTACTTCAGCTCCATGTTTCACAACATCTGACACTATGAAAATCATCTCAGCCTCTCTGTGTGACTTTGTCTTTTCCTGAAGCAAAATAAAGTATAGCTACATCCATAGTTTGCCATGGCAATTCCCCTTTTTTTAAAATGCAACAACCGCACTCCCATCTTACCCAAGAGTGTGACCCAGGGACGTAATCCAAAATCCATTATATATATTATGTGTCCACCTCCTACAAATGCATATACAAAATATACTAAAAAAGAAATTTACACTAAAGTGCATGGATAACGAAAAATGCTACAAGTTTGATTTTGGATTGCTATTCCAACCTAAATCTTTGATAAATTATCGATACACTGTTTGGCTCTGGGGTTGGATGGACAGACAGAAGGAACAATGTGAATGTAATTGTAACAGTTAGCTTTCAGTGGAATGAATAAGACTCAGACTCAGAGACACAACAGTTAGCTTTCAGTTGAATGAATAAGACTCAGACTCAGAGACACAACAGTTAGCTTTCAGTGGAATGGGTAAGACTCAGACTCTGAGACACAACAGTTAGCTTTCAGTGGAATAGGTAAGACTCAGAGACACAACAGTTAGCTTTCAGTTGAATGAATAAGACTCAGACTCAGAGACACAACAGTTAGCTTTCAGTGGAATGGGTAAGACTCAGACTCAGAGACACAACAGTTAGCTTTCAGTGGAATGAATAAGACTAAGACTCAGAGACACAACAGTTAGCTTTCAGTGGAATGGATAAGACTCAGACTCTGAGACACAACAGTTAGCTTTCAGTGGAATGAATAAGACTCAGACTCAGAGACACAACAGTTAGCTTTCAGTTGGATAAATAAGACTCAGACTCTGAGACACAACAGTTAGCTTTCAGTTGAATGAATAAGACTCAGACTCAGAGACACAACAGTTAGCTTTCAGTGGAATGGGTAAGACTCAGACTCAGAGACACAACAGTTAGCTTTCAGTTGAATGGGTAAGACTCAGACTCAGAGACACAACAGTTAGCTTTCAGTTGAATGAATAAGACTCAGACTCAGAGACACAACAGTTAGCTTTCAGTTGAATGAATAAGACTCAGACTCAGAGACACAACAGTTAGCTTTCAGTGGAATGGGTAAGACTCAGACTCTGAGACACAACAGTTAGCTTTCAGTTGAATGGGTAAGACTCAGACTCAGAGACACAACAGTTAGCTTTCAGTTGAATGAATAAGACTCAGACTCAGAGACACAACAGTTAGCTTTCAGTGGAATGAATAAGACTCAGACTCAGAGACACAACAGTTAGCTTTCAGTTGAATGGGTAAGACTCAGACTCAGAGACACAACAGTTAGCTTTCAGTTGAATGAATAAGACTCAGACTCAGAGACACAACAGTTAGCTTTCAGTGGAATGGGTAAGACTCAGACTCTGAGACACAACAGTTAGCTTTCAGTTGAATGGGTAAGACTCAGACTCAGAGACACAACAGTTAGCTTTCAGTTGAATGGGTAAGACTCAGACTCTGAGACACAACAGTTAGCTTTCAGTTGAATGGGTAAGACTCAGACTCTGAGACACAACAGTTAGCTTTCAGTTGAATGAATAAGACTCAGACTCAGAGACACAACAGTTAGCTTTCAGTTGAATGAATAAGACTCAGACTCAGAGACACAACAGTTAGCTTTCAGTTGAATGAATAAGACTCAGACTCAGAGACACAACAGTTAGCTTTCAGTGGAATGAATAAGACTCAGACTCAGAGACACAACAGTTAGCTTTCAGTTGAATGGGTAAGACTCAGACTCTGAGACACAACAGTTAGCTTTCAGTTGAATGGGTAAGACTCAGACTCAGAGACACAACAGTTAGCTTTCAGTTGAATGAATAAGACTCAGACTCAGAGACACAACAGTTAGCTTTCAGTGGAATGAATAAGACTCAGACTCAGAGACACAACAGTTAGCTTTCAGTGGAATGAATAAGACTCAGACTCAGAGACACAACAGTTAGCTTTCAGTTGAATGGGTAAGACTCAGACTCTGAGACACAACAGTTAGCTTTCAGTTGAATGGGTAAGACTCAGACTCAGAGACACAACAGTTAGCTTTCAGTGGAATGAATAAGACTCAGACTCAGAGACACAACAGTTAGCTTTCAGTGGAATGAATAAGACTCAGACTCAGAGACACAACAGTTAGCTTTCAGTGGAATGGGTAAGACTCAGACTCAGAGACACAACAGTTAGCTTTCAGTGGAATGGGTAAGACTCAGAGACACAACAGTTAGCTTTCAGTGGAATGAATAAGACTCAGACTCAGAGACACAACAGTTAGCTTTCAGTGGAATAGGTAAGACTCAGACTCAGAGACACAACAGTTAGCTTTCAGTTGAATGGGTAAGACTCAGACTCAGAGACACAACAGTTAGCTTTCAGTTGAATGGGTAAGACTAAGACTCAGAGACACAACAGTTAGCTTTCAGTGGAATAGGTAAGACTCAGACTCAGAGACACAACAGTTAGCTTTCAGTGGAATAGGTAAGACTCAGACTCAGAGACACAACAGTTAGCTTTCAGTGGAATGGGTAAGACTCAGACTCAGAGACACAACAGTTAGCTTTCAGTGGAATGGGTAAGACTCAGAGACACAACAGTTAGCTTTCAGTGGAATGAATAAGACTCAGAGACACAACAGTTAGCTTTCAGTGGAATGGGTAAGACTCAGAGACACAACAGTTAGCTTTCAGTGGAATGAATAAGACTCAGAGACACAACAGTTAGCTTTCAGTGGAATGGGTAAGACTCAGAGACACAACAGTTAGCTTTCAGTGGAATGGGTAAGACTCAGAGACACAACAGTTAGCTTTCAGTGGAATGGGTAAGACTCAGAGACACAACAGTTAGCTTTCAGTGGAATGAATAAGACTCAGACTCAGAGACACAACAGTTAGCTTTCAGTGGAATGGGTAAGACTCAGAGACACAACAGTTAGCTTTCAGTGGAATGAATAAGACTCAGACTCAGAGACACAACAGTTAGCTTTCAGTGGAATGGGTAAGACTCAGACTCAGAGACACAACAGTTAGCTTTCAGTTGAATGAATAAGACTCAGACTCAGAGACACAACAGTTAGCTTTCAGTGGAATGGGTAAGACTCAGACTCTGAGACACAACAGTTAGCTTTCAGTGGAATAGGTAAGACTCAGAGACACAACAGTTAGCTTTCAGTTGAATGAATAAAACTCAGACTCAGAGACACAACAGTTAGCTTTCAGTGGAATGGGTAAGACTCAGAGACACAACAGTTAGCTTTCAGTTGAATGGGTAAGACTCAGAGACACAACAGTTAGCTTTCAGTGGAATATGTCAGACTCAGAGACACAACAGTTAGCTTTCAGTTGAATGAATAAGACTCAGACTCAGAGACACAACAGTTAGCTTTCAGTTGAATGAATAAGACTCAGACTCAGAGACACAACAGTTAGCTTTCAGTTGAATGAATAAGACTCAGACTCTGAGACACAACAGTTAGCTTTCAGTGGAATGGGTAAGACTCAGACTCAGAGACACAACAGTTAGCTTTCAGTTGAATGGGTAAGACTCAGACTCAGAGACACAACAGTTAGCTTTCAGTGGAATGGGTAAGACTCAGAGACACAACAGTTAGCTTTCAGTTGAATGAATAAGACTCAGACTCAGAGACACAACAGTTAGCTTTCAGTGGAATGAATAAGACTCAGACTCAGAGACACAACAGTTAGCTTTCAGTGGAATGAATAAGACTCAGACTCAGAGACACAACAGTTAGCTTTCAGTGGAATGAATAAGACTCAGACTCAGAGACACAACAGTTAGCTTTCAGTTGAATGGGTAAGACTCAGAGACACAACAGTTAGCTTTCAGTGGAATGGGTAAGACTCAGAGACACAACAGTTAGCTTTCAGTGTAATAGGTAAGACTCAGAGACACAACAGTTAGCTTTCAGTGGAATGAATAAGACTCAGACTCAGAGACACAACAGTTAGCTTTCAGTGGAATGAATAAGACTCAGACTCAGAGACACAACAGTTAGCTTTCAGTGGAATGAATAAGACTCAGAGACACAACAGTTAGCTTTCAGTGTAATAGGTAAGACTCAGAGACACAACAGTTAGCTTTCAGTGTAATAGGTAAGACTCAGAGACACAACAGTTAGCTTTCAGTGGAATAGGTAAGACTCAGAGACACAACAGTTAGCTTTCAATGGAATGAATAGGACTCAGACTCAGAGACACAACAGTTAGCTTTCAGTTGAATGGGTAAGACTCAGAGACACAACAGTTAGCTTTCAGTGGAATGGGTAAGACTCAGAGACACAACAGTTAGCTTTCAGTGGAATAGGTAAGACTCAGAGACACAACAGTTAGCTTTCAGTGGAATGGGTAAGACTCTGAGACACAACACTTAGCTTTCAGTTGAATGGGTAAGACTCAGAGACACAACAGTTAGCTTTCAGTGGAATGAGTAAGACTCAGAGACACAACAGTTAGCTTTCAGTTGAATAGGTAAGACTCAGAGATACAACAAAAGGTCAGGAGATTATCCAAACATACTACAATGTTCAGATTATAAAATGTAATCATGTTAAAATAACCAGCCTCCAAATATATCATACCTTGTTATATGATATTAGATACACCAAAATCAGTCTGGACATAGCAATGTACTCCATCTCACCCCAGTCATTTAATATCTTATAGTTAACCTGAATAAATCTGCACATTTTGTCTTTCATGTAAGAGTTGAAATCATTAATAGTGGTATTCAAAATATATGTTACAACTGACACTGTACAGACTTTTTTTTACACTTCCTGCAAATGAAGTCAGAAATACAGCTGTCTGCCCAGACCCATATCATTCAGCTGTTACCTATTTCCTGTGATTTTGGCTCAATGAAGATAATCTGCCTTTTGATTGGTTGATTAATTAAAAACAATGCCTATCTTGAATTAAAACAAAATTTTATCAAGTTTGAATACGAGTTTGTTACCTCAAACTCCCACTGTTGGATTTAGGTATTTCACAGTTGATCAATTATTAAGCTCTGTATGACATGTTTGTCTTGTATGACTACATGTATTCCTGGAGTGCTTTATGGACTCTATATGACACCTAATCTCATGTATGACATGTTGTCTTGACTATTTCTGGAGTGCTGTATGGACTCTATATGACACCTAATGTCATATATAACATGTTTGTCTTATATGACCACTTCTAGAATGCTGTATGGACTTTCTATGACATATGTCATATATGACATTTTTGTCTTATATGACCATTTCTAGAATGCTGTCTGGACTCTATATGGACTTAATGTATACAAGAGGTCATATCCATAATTGGAACAAGTCCCTTCTGTGCAATGATTAGGGTGTACAAAGAATGTCTATGGCTTCTGGCACAAAAATATGTCCAGTACAGAGAGTTGCTGGGATTGTTCCAGTAGGTGGTGAGACCAAGAACATGTCAGCATGTGCAGTTCAACCTAAGAATCCCTTGCAGTCCAACATGGATTGATCTGTCATCATTGTTTTTTCTTGTAAGTTCTAAAAAAAAATGGTGTAGTCTTACCAAGTCTGGCTTTTCAGGTCACTAGTTAACAAATACATCATAAGTGATGTTATTTATGTGTGTTGTAGTAATAATAAAAAAAATGCTCATATACATAATTGTCACAGAAAAACATTGGCATTACATGTAGCTAATCTTGAACATAGTAGAGTTTTGTTTTTCCTGAATTATTTTAATCATTAAAATAAAAACAGCTGTGAGATACTTGCAGTACATGCATGAATACTTTATGTATGTATTTTCTTAACCTGAAATCAAATGTTCAACTTCAGTCTTTTGCAGTTTTGTGGTTTATGTAATAGTATCAATATAGCAAGCATATATGAAAAGTAAACCTAAGTTTTCCTTGTACAGCTACTGATATTATCCTGTTTTTGGTAACTGTGTATGAGTAGAGTTTGTAAACCAATGACAGAAGGTATCCAAACATAAGAAAATTAGCTCCATTTGGAAACTGTATGTCAAATACAACACAAAAATAAAGAATGATTTATTTTTAATCTTATTATAGTTTATTCACTTTGCAAATACCCAATTATGGAGAGTTCAGATGTAAAATATCCAAATAAATATCCAAAGTGATGATTTGCCTAAATTCCCATTTTGCTTTTCATCTGCTGAAACCTATTATAGCAATATCCTGAAGCTCAGAAAACTTATGGGCCCTTGTGATGGGTCAATGGCCCACTTTCTTATACAGCAATGCAAAATTAAGAAAAACAATGGGAGATTTGAAAATGTATGGGACCACCAAGAAACTCTGATGGGCTGAGTATCTCTTAATTTTGCTCTTGGAGCAAATCAAATGCTATATTTCAATTGGTGATATAGGAATCCCATTCAAAACTGATTTATATTTAACTGTTTCTTGCAAACTGATACAAGCATATTGCAGGGAAATCCATGTTCTAGAAAACTCTCCAAAACAGCTTGCCAACCATTTCTCAATCAACTATTTTCAAGTCCTTTGACAAGTTCTGAAATTCAAACCTGTACCATATTTAAATATGGAGATTAAAAGAATTTACAAAGGGAGGTAAATAGGCTGCTTACTTTAGCCTGGATCATCTGGCCCACTCTGGTATTTATCCCTATGAAATGACCAGCCAAACCAGAGTGTGGGAAACAAACGATACAAAACCAAAACAAGGCAACCAAAATTTCTGGGAGCTAATTGGTACTATAAGGTGCTTAGGTAATCCAATTAATAATGAAAAAAATGAATGTCAATTCACACATTTAAAGTATATGAAAGTAAACTTTATATCAGATGAGAATAATATTGCAAGATTAATTTAGTGCTATGTTAACTTAACAACATTTTTGATGTCATGCTTATTATGCACATTCCCCAGTCATTTTATTGGTACATGTATATCATTCTTAAGGAGCCAATTCAGGAATCTTCTCTGAACTAACGAGAAAGCCCCAAGTACTGTATCAAACAGTGGATGGAAAGGTCAGAAAAAGATACCAACTAGCAAGGTTACAAATGAAGACACTTTCAAATCTAGCAAGAGTTTTCCATAGGTGAATATATTAGCGTCCCTTTCCTAAAAGACCAGACTGAATCTATCTTTAAAGGTCCCTAAAGTGGAAAACATAACAAGACATTTGTCAAAAGTTGATTCTCCAGGACTCATGTGACCTCTCTAATATGGGTCTTCCGAACAGAATCTTGAATCAAGATGCTGGGTTTTGCTTCTGATAAAATCCTATTGAGAATTGTACATAATTTTGACTTATGCATCTTCCTCCTAAAGTTGATATTTTTAAAGTACTGTATGCTTCTTGAATTATTCTGAAAACAAAGTTTGTGGAGTTTTTTTTAAGAACTTCAATAATAATAATAATAATAATAATAATAATTTGTTTATTTAGGAGAGTAACTCTGTCAATAAATAATGATGCAAGAAAAGTTCTTATTATTCTCCCGGTTTCAAATTTTAAGACTACATACTTTTCTGTCAACATTTCACAAAATGTCTTGTCCATAAAAAGCCAAATCAAAATACTCCATTCAGTGGTTAATAGGATGACATAAGTTATCTGGTACATATTAAACCCTTTTACTATTAATGTTTTTTGTTTGTTGCTGTAATATACATCATTAAACTGCAATAGGAAATGGCAGTAAAAGCCATATTGCACCCATAACAAATTTACACTTTTTTTAAAATAACTTTTGAGACCCTCAACACACAACCCCCACACTAACTAGGCATGCAAACAGGATCCAAAACTGTAACTGTCATTGACTCATGCTCCAAGTGGAGCTAGCAATCTTTTGAGAGGTGCACATCTGAAGTAAGGCCAAGCTGCATACTCTATAACAAAAATAGCACGCATCAATCATACATCAAAATAAATGAAATTAAAAGTTATGTTAACAATACCTAAGATATACAAGGTTTGTTTTAAATAACAAAGATAACCATATGAAAAACCTGGGAAATTGTTTTTCGTTACAAATCAAACCGTTTACAAATGTAAAGCAGAACCTTAAAACAAATATGATTATTACTGTAACTGCTTTTCTCTTTTTCGTATCATCATGTATGACTTTCTCAATAAAATGGTACATTAATATTGATGTTTTGTATGAAAAAAGCTAATTATTTCTATTTTGCTCTTGCTTATACAGTATTCCTTGTGAAATGACCTTACTTATGAGGAAATTAGCAGTCTTAGAACATAGAAATAAAGTCAACTTAAATTTAAAACTGTTGCATTAAGTGAAAGAAAAGATATAAAAAATGTTTCTTATCATTCATTTGTAATAAAATTAAGGAAAAAAGATGACAAAGCAGATTTGCTTTCTTCTAAATATTAATGTTAAAAGAATTAGCAAACATTTTACCCTTTGACCTTTAACCTCTGTAAACCTGATCTATCTACCCCTGTTCAAACTGTAAAATTTAATAATGACATGTCATGAAAAATTGTGGCAAGTTTCATATTCCTGTCTTATCGCATAACATTGGTTGCTATGTTAAGAAAATGCAACGTGCATTTTTAAAATAGCTCACTTTTCATAATGGGGCGGAGGGGGTGGGGGCTGGGCTTGTGTAGGACTTTGCTACTAATGAATACTGCTCTGTGGAAGAAATACATAATCATTATTCAAAAGGACTGTTTAGATGCTTGCAACTTAAACGTTTCAGCTTTCAAACAAAATAAATCATACAGTAATAACACATATTTGGTCTTTATGGTTATGCTCTACAGTTATTATGTACTTGTGAGAGAGGGACCAGTATAAAGTGAAGTTGTTTGCATTGGCAATATGCACAATGGAGAGTATGTTGGCATATCTCTATGCTAATTTCATGTACTGTGACTGAAATGTCTTTACATGTGGTAATTAAGGAAACTATGCACTATCTAAAGCAGACTGCTCTCAAAATGGCTGCTCATATATGCTTGAAAAATGAGCCTGAACTAGTCCAAAGTAAACTAACTTTAGCAGTAAATAAAATAGGGCAAATACATGTTGCCACAGTAGACAATACCAGCTTCTGAAAGTGCAATAAATGAATTATAAATTTTGAATGAAAAACATGATTCATATAAATGAATAAAATGATTCAAGCTGGGGTGTCATTTTCGAATCGGATCACAACACTAATGTACATAGTACAATAGGGATTTATTTATTTCCAAGATATAGGTAGTCGCTTAAATGGACATTTAATTTGGAAACATAAATAAACAGACACCCCCCCCCCACACACACAAAACTGCAACTTAGGATGAGTGACAAGTTACCTTGAAAGGGGTTGAAAGGTGGTACTCTGGAGGAGAACTTGGTATCACGGGATAATTCATCATGTTCCAGTTTATTCTACATTTTGTCCTTATCAGAATGGATCAGATTCTGTAACGTACGGTTAATGTCTCAGTCAATCAATAAAGTATGAAATAATTCAAAATGTACACATACAACTGAGAATAGATATGCTCGCACAAGTGATGTTGTTTTTAGTATGCACCCACCATTAGGCAGAGCATATGTTATGATGTGGCCCGTTCATTGTTACCAATTTGGTTTCCACGCAATAACTTTAGTTGTCCATGACCTAAACTACCAAACGTTGTGGATGGCTTGTTCGTTTTGTAAGGAAGAACTCAATCAATTTTGAAATCAAAAGGTCAAAGGTAAAGGTCACTGAGACTGAAATAATAACAATTTTGTTTCCCCACACAATAACATTAGATAAAAGTAAAAGGTCAATGTCAATGACTGAAAGAAGAAAAATGGTTTCAGCACAACAACATCAGTTCTGCATCACAGACCTGGTCCAAACCTTGTGGAAGACTTGCGATTTAGGGAAGAAAAAACTTATTGATTTCAGGGTCAAAAGGACTAATGTAAAGGTTGCTCTGACTGAAAGAAGAAATATAGTTTCTGTTCAAACGGTGCAGTTATTTACACAGAGGACTATTATACATGGGGGAGGACTATTATACATGGGGGAGGACTATTATACATGGGGGAGGACTATTATACATGGGGGAGGACTATTATACATGGGGGAGGGGTATAATGTGCCATTCACAATACTCTTGTTAAGATTTGGGTTTCATTTCAGCAATTGTACCCAAGACATGGTCGCATAATGTATTTTCACGCCAACTTGCATCTTTAATATTTTCAGGGTATGGTCAGATAACACTATCTCAAGGTGAGCTCAATCTTGAATATTTTCATGCTATAGTCATATAAAGTAATTTCACGGTAACCTAAGTCTAAATATAATCAAGACATGGTCACATGGCAACTGCTCAAGGTTCCGATGATTCATTTCTCTGAAGGTTGTGTCCGAAATATTTTTGTACAAGAACTCTAGTCTGGCGTTGGTATATAATTCGATTCGCTGAATGGTTCGTACGAGGAAATATGCAGTTGAACTTCCATACATCTGTCAAGAGTCCATCTTGAACCGGTGTTGGTGACATTTTCAAACGTGTAGAGAATCGTTTCATTACCTTCATCGATTGCTTCATTGATATCCTCGGTGTCTTTGCAGTTCGTGATTATAAGTGGTCCGCCATGAAGCCACGGGTCTACGGTTTTAAATCCATACTTATCTGATGACTTGAGCGAAAGCGGCATAGTTAAATGCGCATGGACAACAATATCCGCTCTAACTCCGGAGGTGCCAGAGCATCGCAACGTCCATACGATTTCCGGGCGCATATTCGATAAAAGTTTCATAATGTCTTTGCCTGGCGCGTACGCGTTTGGAATAATCGCACGGTAATCCACATGATCGTTCTGACCCTTGTGTAACTTAAACTCGGGGACTTCATGTTCGCGAACATACGTGGCAGCCTCAGCGGCGATAGCAGTTGCTGTAGGAAGGTTGTGTTTTTCACGAACATGCTCGACTGCCCCACCGGTGATAGCGGCTGCGACACGTCGACGGTTCTGTTAATCCGCAACTATATTCGCAATTTCCTTACGCTTGGCTCGTGGAAGAATTTCAATATTGCATCGTGCTGCCGTTTCATGAAGCTGTCTCACGGTCTAGCGCGGTTCAGCTACGATACCTAATAACGTAAGTATGTTAGCTTTTCTTACACCTCTCTGTGTTGATATGTTACGCTAGCGCGCGGATTGTCTCAGTTGTCGTACCGTTGTTGTTGCGGTAACTGGTTCTTGTGGTTGCGGTTGTGGTTCAGTTATGCGTCCTAATAGATTAAGGATGTCAGCTTTTCGCATAGGTTTTGGTATTCGTATCCCACGCGTCCGCGCGAGTTGTTTTAGTTGCATCCCAGTCGGCATAAGGGAAAATCTTTGTTTAATTGTGAATTCCGTCAATAAATTTTTTAATTTTTTTTACTCTACCGGGGTTGGAAACGGCAATAGCCTCAATCCTGGCTATTATTTCATTTACTTCTGTATCGTTTTCATCAACGTCGTTGGGGGGGGGGGGGGGGGGTATTTCCGCAATTAGTTCCGCTGCTGTTGCGCTGGCGGTTCTTTGACGGCGTGCGTGATAATACTCGCGAGTAGATCCACGTGGTCTTCAAAGCTGATTATAAGACTTTACTCCGATACCACATTTGATACATGGTCGAGCACCTGGACCTTTACGTAACGCGAACAAAATGTGATTTACAGTATTCGTAATGGTATGTTCTGTCACAGAGTTCACGTTTTCCAAGGCATACTCCTTTGGATTGATTGCGTCCTAATGCCATTGAACTTTATATATATTTACAAATTGTATTCTCTAATAGAGATAATCATTGGTGTTTGAAGAATCATTTGGGTCTTCATAATCTGTATTTTCAATTGATGGCATTCATATATTCTGGTGTGTATGCTCCTCATCTTTATCATCGCCGGCAAATGGTTGCAAAGATGTTTGCAATGGATTGTATTTGATTATACGACCATTCGTTGTAAACGACTCTTCATCAGTCATTGTAATTTCCAAATTTTCGACCTCGGTGCTTAAACGCACTCGTGCACCACGCGGCATAGACTGGGGATTAGAGTCAAATAGATTTTTGTGCTTGAATATAATTTTCTTCAGTTCGATATTTGGCCAAATCGCTGAATACTCATCAGTGCCCTTAAATACTATACCAACTATTCTATCACCAGCCCCCTTAAGCACTTGTGCCCACCATTTCCTTTTTTCTAAACATTCTTCCGCCTGTTTTGTACTTCTGATAAATCTATTGCGGTTTATCAAATCTTGCAACTAATCATCATCAAGTGTATCTAAAAACTCGTCATAACTCATTATTTTTGCGTACATTTTCCTATATTGTAGTACCAAAAGCATTTCTCTAATTCATATCTTCTTGGTGATCATCAAGACTACTACATTAATTGCTCGATGTTTCGTTGTCATCGTCGTCGTCGTCATTGTCATCATCATCATTATAGTATTACGCGTTTTGTTATCTGTACTAGGCGGCGAAGCCAACCTTAACGACATTATTTTTTCTTGTACGATATAAAATGTTTTTTCAGGCTTTTTCTCATAAGCTTGACCAAGTAAACATCGTTGTTTTTCCAAGATAACTCCTAAGTTGACTAATTTATCAAGATGCTCCGGATACGTGTTTGAAAAATCACATAACATCTTTTGAGCCTCTTTGATAAATCTGTATGATACATTTGAGCGAAACAACGACTTAATTCTTTCTGCGACCTTTCGCACATTCCACTGGTTTGGTAGATTAATTCCAGACTCTGATATTTTCATAAATTCCTTTTGAAAACTATATGCATCTATCTGTGGATTTTTAGCCATTTATATACCAGGGTAAATGTCTAATATAAAAATATTCGCATAAACTCAGCCACAGTCAGTGTAAAATATACATGTGGCAAAATCCGCTTGTGCAATATACCGCGATCAATAATCTTGCAGTGGCACCGTTGATAGAAAATATATCAGCTTTGCTAATAATATCAGCCTAACTTGGCTGTCGAGAAAATATTTTCTGCTGTGGAGAAAAATAATATCAACAAAATCGCTTACACTGTCGGTGGCGATCAATAATTGTATTTTCGTAGTATTATAGGCCTAACACACAAGCAACTCTGCGCATAGATACGAAACCCATGGGCGCTAGCGACCAAACAGGTATTGGTAAGTAAACCTCAATACGTATCACCGCGCACGCTGGGAAAAATTCCCGTAGCGACCTTGATAATATAAATCGTATGATTGCCGCGATGGAAATTATATTTTGTAAACCTAACCACGCATGCACTCGCGTGTAACGACTAAGCTAAAAAATACTAAAGTAATGGGGCATAAAAGGGCTGACTTATCCCAGTAACAAAAATCTTAAATGCCTAAAGTACCAATATTTCAATTTATTTTGACCAAGTACATACAATTGATTCGCTCTTAATATGAAGTTACTTATAACTGGTGTTTAAAGGGTCACAGAATAAGTACACGAAAACAACCTTGTGCACAATATAATTTAAGTCTCTAACATCTTCAACATTTATATTCATATAATATCTGGATGAGTAAGAGTTAAATTAAGAGTTTTAGTACTTGCCTGACTGGTCGAGAGGATATCTGAGATTTTTCAACCCCTGTACTTGTAGTTACAGTCAATATGGTTTACACTCAATCTTACATCTTGGTTAACCTCATCCATAAATATCTACATACTTAAACACTGATTTTGTAGGATGTATTTCCTGCGGCGATTATATAATGATCTTGCAAGGAATATTGATGTATAATAAAACTCAGAAACATGACACCTGTAGCTAAAATAGTACTACTGCAAGCACATGTGACCTGTATGACTCTACTTTAACTGCTGCATTATGATTCCGCAGGTCGCCTGTTAACAAGTTTCACTCGCCAATTCACAAATGTTACCTTTTTAGCTGCAAATTGGAGCGCTGTAAAATAATAAAAATGCACTTTTGTCATAATAATATGAATTTGACCGAGACCAGAGTGTGCCATTCTCAAAGATATTCTCAAAAATTAAAAGAAAAGAAAAATAGACATAAGGTGTACATATGTTATTTGCTTTGTTTATTGAATTTCTTCAAATTAGACTTATCAATTATGCCAACAACAAGAATATATGCGTGATTCCTGTAACCCGACCTACCATAATTGAATGGTCCCGGCCCTATAAAATATTATCACACACGCCAAGAAAAACCAAGAGTACAAAACTATAAGTACTGACCGTGACCCATTTTTTATGCATAAAATAAAGGATTTGCGAGTGTGCATTCTCCCCAATAATGGCCAAGGTGTAATCCCATTATGGGGAGAACGCCCTCTTACTCGTGCTCTATTTTACATAAAATTTACCACAAAAGATTGAATGCTTTTAAATCATCCCTTTATATTATTAATGCCCCAGTATGTGAATCGAGTGCATACGTGTGTTCTGTAATGCAATTAGTGGTTTGTGAATCTCGCAGAGGCAATGGTCCTGTAACAAACCCCAGATAAGCGGGTTTAATACAAATCGGAGGACATTCTGCCAAATAATGCACCAATGAAGGTAAATATTATTGAGGATATAATGGATTAACACAGGAATGATAACGATGGAGGTAAATACTATTGAGGATAAAATGAATTATCACAGGAATGATTAATACTTCCGTACAAGTATTTATTCGACTGGTGGTTGCATCGCATCTGCTTACTTTTGGTGTAGAACATTATGGCACTTAGAGTCTCGAATTTCGAACCCCGGAAAATAAATTCCACCACGGAGGGATTGTATCAATATTGCCAAATTCTTAATACGAAAATAAATAATACAATGTTACCATCGCGATATGTTCTGCTGTATAGCTGTGGATATACCAATCAAAGTCATTAAAAATTAAAGAATATATATATGTATATATATATATATATATATATATATATATATATATATATATATATATATATATATATATATATATATATATATATATAGAATGTCATGTGATATAAAATCGGGGTTCAGAAAACCTACCACTCAAAAATATTTTCTTGGAAGAATTTATGCTGACAAACTGTTTAAATAACATGATACTGTATAAGAAAAATAAAAGTACCCACCTACATTATTACCAAGATTCGACCAATCATGATTTGATAAACAAAGACAAACACATTCTAACATTATGATATACATAACAATTGCAGGAATAGTGGGTACTTTCCCTCACACACACACACAACCGAACTTGTATATATATTTATCTGTCTATGAGTAAATGTAAATATTAAAAACAATGAATTTGACCGAAATCTGATTCTGCAGCTTAAGTTATCTTTATCATTCACTTTTCTCGATACATCAGGATGGTAACTGTTCCAAAGAGATAATCTTCGAAAATCACTATTGGTCTACTGCAATGGCGGCGCGAGGGGGGGGGGGCAATTGCCCCCGGGCGCCAGGTGAAGGGGGTCGCCGTCAGGAGCTTTTTTTATAGCTGAAATTTTCATAGTATTTCACCTCACCTTAGTGTAACGGGGGCAAATCTTGACAAAGTTTATATTTAGGAGGGGAGGGGGAGTGGAGGGAAGGAGGACGGAGGTTGGCAACTGACATAAAAACTGACATAAAGAACATTGTACCCGGGCTCCTCGGTAGGGACGCCACTGAAGAACATTGCTCCTGGGCGCCTCGAACCCTAGCGCCGCCACTGGTCGACCGAGATAAATTAGCAGGGTTTATATCAATAATATTGTAAAGATAAGTGTATATGATCCAACATGACGTAGAGAATTTTACACTAGTTCTGCCTAAGTAACAAATAAGTAAGAAACTATTAACTACTGTGGCCTCGAGCAACCACTTTTCGTGCACTTGACGTGAATTTTAAAGCGTTCGTTATAATATCGTGAAAATCTATTTTAAAAAAATATAGAAAGTTTTCAACTATATCTACTTCATTTAATCATCGTTAACAAAATGTTGTCATTCATGTACATTAGTTCAGAATTACCGTTTTTCCGAGCGTGTGTAATTTTGCTTATTTCCGGAAGTGGCATCCATGGTTCGTGACGCAAACTAAAAAGTCACGTGGCATATGACCGGAATTTGTCAGTTAGGTCAAGGTATGGATATTATTAGTTTATAGCGTCTCCATGTTTTTGAAATAACAAAAATAAAATTTAAATATGAAAAAAAATCCGTAAATTCTAAATGCAGTTTGTGCACTTGCATTACTACTTGCTTGTTCTTTACCATATAAATACACGACTCAATAGACAGAGAGAGAGAGAGAGACAGACAGACAGAGGGAGAGAGAAATTTAAAAATAGACACTGGTGAATGGATACACATTTTATTATAATAGATTCAATGTCTTTTGATGTAGAATATATGTTTATTATGAAATAATACTGAAACGAAAAAGTCCGTAGTGAATATACATTTAGAGTGTAAATTTGTCTTACGTTGTATAAGAACCCCACATGATTAAAACCAAATATTTACATTGGCTATCACGTTGTATAAATTCCCAAATTTGGTTTTCCTGTTCAAAATATGTAAACAAAGTCATCATGTGATCGGCGGCGCTATCTTTAGCATATAATAGAAAATGCAAGGTCAAAATGTCTAACACAAATAAAGCATTAGTGAAAATATAGATTTTCATTATGACTTTTTTTAAAATTACATGAAATTACCTGTTTAAATTTCATTTTGTCTGAGTTTACTATTTAATTCAATGCTGTCACTCTTGTAGAACGCTGGTGACCCAGTTGATGACGTCATTATCTTGAAACAAGCGCGTTAGGTCGCGAGAAACATGGCGCACAATCGGGTGGTTGGACGAATATATGTAAGAATCCAGACACCTCACCTGTCCATGCATGTTATTACTCAACAGTTAATATAACGTTCACAGTAATTATTTGAAATTCATTTTACTAATGTGTTTTTAAGCAGCACATTTCCTGTTCACATGTAAAATAAACTCGACCGATATGTTTCTTATTGCAAAGTTATCTCCAATGAACTATATTAAAACACAGTCATAATCTCAATACGTACATAACCAGCAACACGTATAGCAATAGACATGTAAGTTCAATATAAACAAAACGTAGAACTATTCTGATAGCACAATTCGGGGCCATTCCTATTCACAAATCTTAAATTTATTTTGTTAACCTTTCAAAACCTGTAGGCTAACATGTACAATTTTTGAATGAAAAATCAACGCACCAACTTTCACAAGGCCGAAGTTTAAAAACCAGTCTAAAAGTCACACGCCTACATGTAGGTATACACATGCCTAGACTAAACCCGGAAGGAATATGATCAAAGCAACGAGTGATTGCTGTATAAACCAAGAAATTGATATAAACGCATCCATTATAACAACAAGATATCTTCATACACGGCAGAAGTGATCATGGCAACATCAAGAACTGATATTCAGACCGAGGAGAGACAGAATTGTCCCATTTGTCTGGGTGATTTCAAGATTCCAAGACAGTTACCATGTATGCACTCTTTCTGTGACAAATGCTTACAGGACTACATATCTTCTCAAGAGGAAAAATTAAAGAAACTGGAACAAATCAAGTGTCCGATTTGCAGACAAGATGTGTACATTTCAAAACAAGGTAAACCTGTCCAAATCATGTCATCTCTCTTTCCAATCAATGTAATTTTACAGTCCATTGTAAGTGATACTAAAGAGAAAGTAGACCACATGTGCGACAGTTGTCACTCTACAGGCATATTTAGGCTAGCACAAGGATTCTGTGTAGAGTGTGAAGAAGCAATGTGTCAACACTGCTCAGAAGTTCATCAGAAACAAAAGATTTCTCGAAATCATGTTATTATTTCCATGAAAGAATTCACTAGCCACCCACAGAATGTAATGAAGCTTGCAAAGGGGTTCAGCTGTCCAGAACACGACGGGGAAGCGATTGATTTCTACTGCAAGGATCATCATACTGCTTGTTGCGGTAAGTGCTGTATTGTTAGTCACAGAAACTGTTCCCATGTTTCTGATCTGAAGAAAGAATTACCAAGTCTACAACAGGAGAAGAACGCAGATAATATAATCGACCACATGAAGATACTTGAGACTCATCTGAAAAAGGTTAAGGAGGTCAATGAGTCTAACATCAATCTCCTTGAGTCCCAGGTGAATGGCTTGATGGCTAAAATCAGAGAGATGAGAAAAATGCTGAATGACGCCCTTGATGAGCTGGAGAAAAGATTGAAGATGGAAGGAAATAGAATTTACAAGGAAGAAATGATCAAAAAGGAAGAAGAGAACCACAGATCCCAGTCCTTGATCAACTCAATTAGAAATTCACATACACTCCTAGAAACAATAAAAAAATATGGAAGTGAAACGCAGGTGTTTGTTATGACAGAAAAGATGACGTCTCAACTGATTTCATACCTGGATCAGATCCAAGAAAATTACACGCAGACGGAGACCACTGTCATCCAGTTGGAAGTAAATCCCCAGTTTCAGTCCATACTGTCAGCAGGCCCAGATAGTTTGGCAAAGATAATAAGCAGAAAGGAACTCCAAAGTCTGCCTGTTCCAGGTTTAAGGAAGCCACCCAGAGACTGCATGGTTCAGAGAAATAGAATTATTGAGATCAAAGGTGATGATCATTCACTATTGTGCTATACAGGTATCACATATTTGTACTCGGGTAATGTGATACTATTAAACAACAATAACATGGTGTATTTGTTGAACTCGTCCTATAACTCAATCGCCAGCTACTTATCACCACACCATCCATATTACATCTGTGTTGCGGATGATGATGAGGTGGCTATGACTTTACCTTATCAGAAAACAGTCCAATTCCTGTCTGTCAAGAATGGTAAGATCACACCCACCAGTAAGATACCCACCAGATATAAATGTTATGGTGTTGCTGCTGCTGGAAAGGGGAAGATTGTTATATCTGGTGAAAGTAATGAAACATGCAAATACTACTGGAGCCTTATCAGCAGTGGAGGGAAGGAGGAGTCGTGTCATGAGTTTGACTGTCAATCATCGGGTTCATTCACCGATGTTGCTCTGGATTCATGCTTCACACATGTCTATATCACTGTAAATCTTGCCCATTCCTTGTATTGTTTTGATATGAGTGGCAGCCAGATGTTTGTCTACAGTCATGACATACTTAAGAATCCCCGTGGTGTTGCTACAGACAAATATGATAACGTGTATGTCATTGGATTTTGCTCTAATAACATCCACCAGCTAACACCAGATGGCATTGTTCATCAGATCATATCTGATGGGGTACCAGCTTACCCTATAACTATTTGCTTTAATAGAGATGGTGTTGAGTTTCTAGTCACAAATCAATTTGACAAGGGAAAACTTTACCAATATCAACTAAAGTAAGAAGCTCATTTTTTATATTGTTGAGCTGACATGATTATTTTTGAAGGAATTGGTTTCTCAAGAGGTAAATTGTTCCGATTCTTTTTCCTATAAGAACATTATTACTGAGTATATTTTCAGAATCAATTAAACTGATGAATATTCAATATTGTATAATACATGTCATTCTGATGTTTGATGAAATCATTAGTAGCTTAATCATTGGTATTTTGCATTTTGAAATGAAAATACTTAATATTTATAGACTTTAGCAATTTAGACTGACATGCAATGTGTGTTCATTAATTTAGATGATTTTAAGGATCTCTCAAAAGATCTAATTATCATTTAAGCATGTTTATATGTTTATATTATTTCCAGTGTTTAATTAGTGCAACTAGAATGCCTTGCCATAGCTATACCTTTGCTTTCTACTACATAATTCTCCCATGGCTTCCTGTCCAGTCATTGACTCACAACCCAAGATTTTTACCCAGGGGTCAAAGTGCAAAATCCTCACATATAATGTGTCTTTCTAGTGCATTGCCAGCATACATGAATTTTGATAAGAAAATATTTTATACTGTGATTGTAATTTGTGCGACAACTGTCAGTGAACTTGCACCTGACAGAAACTCTAATGGCCAGCCAGGCAAAGTAATCACCTAGTTTTGCATTTATCGAACATTTCTTCCTCATGTAGGTCGGTCAAGTGGGTCCTATACTGGTTGTACAAATTAATTCAATATTTAATATTACATATAATCAGACGTTTGAAATCGATTTTTCACGAATTAAACCATTAGTATCCTAGTGATTAGTACGGCATTTTCCATTTTTACATGAAAATACTTATATATATATATATATATATATATATATATATATATATATATATATATATATATATATATATATTCAGTCGCAAATATTATCATGAAATGGAGCCATAGTTTGACTTTGAAGAAATTCTTTTCGTATTTATACATTTCTCCGACTTTCTTAACTTTATAATCATTTATTTAATTTTATACTAAATGATTAGGAAAATAAAGTTGATCTATTATGAATATCCATAAACGCAATATAGCGATTTTTCAATTAGCAGTAGCTAGTCCATATTGCCAAACTCTTGTACTTTAAAACAAACACTTGGTCAAATGATCTTGAATTTTAAATTGACATGATAACACCACCAATCATTGAATACAAGTACACGGCCTGTATAATGTTTGATTTAATTATGAAACAAGAAAATAAATACACTTGCAGGTCTGAAACTTTCCAGAAATGCCTTTTCTTGTGCATAAATAGGACATTCATTCACAACAAAAATTTATACACACTCTCGCACACACGGACACACACGAAAACCATTTTTTTAAAAAAGTTTTACTTTCCTTATTAATGGCGGTCTTGTATAAAAATTATACAATATTTGAGGAGGACAGAGGTCCCTCTTTTATCTATAGAGGTTTCATAGGAGTCTGACTGGGGGTCAAAATCGGCCCTTTTCGAACCTTGTCCTTTAATATATTCAGAATGTTTTCTTCAACTTCTTGGTCCATATATGCTTCCACATTTATTTAGAAGACTGCTGACACTGATGACCTTATATGTGTACTGCCTCCAAATCCTAGCAAGTTTTCCCTGCATGACACGGATCTGCTGACTTTGGTGTCTTCTGAGTTTGCCTTCAGATACCATTTTCACTTGGGATGGTATCTTTTGTGCCTCTTTGTAAAGTAGCGTCAGCATCAGATAGAACTGAAGGTTACTTTTACGCGCTTTACGGTTCAATGGATGGTGCCATCCCTCCACATTATTGTTTGTCCGTATGATCTTTCCAAAGATACTCCACATGGATATGGGCCAAATCGTGTTGAAACCTAGACTTCCTTTTAACTTACGCTAAGCTCAAGCGTCGGCGGTTCATCAGTGTCATCTGCTGGCTTGCTCATTTTTTCGCGAATGGGCAGAACGCATGGACTGCAGATGAAGGTCAACCGACCCAACTTCAATGCCTCTCGATACACTTTTAAGGAAATCCCTGAAAACAAATATTAAGAATATTTTATTGATACCAAATCACAGTACAGTTAGTCGCAAAATTGTTATGTATATTTAATTTGTATTTGTTAGTTTTTTCTCTATCATTAGGGGTTATAATATAAAATTGTAATTTGTAGTTGACCTTGTCCAAAATCAAGTTCATTCTGTTTCTAACGAAAGCCAGGCATTCTGTAAACAACTAATATATAGTTTCTATTTCTCCACGAGTCAGTGGCGTACTAATAGTAAATGGCGCCCGGGGAAATACAAAGTGCTCAATAATATTCTTGGAGAGATTAACTTGGAATTATAGTGAATTTAAACAAGGAAATCTTGGATTATATTATTGTGATTCAGCGAAAGACTTGGCACATCAGTACACTTCAGACCATTGGTACATTAGTACATTTGAGATTACAGGCCACTACACGCACATCAACACCTTCAGCGTTGGAAATTATTTGAAATACCACTAAAATGTATTCAGAACTTTATTTATTAGGACTTGTGTTAGAAATTCTAGGATTATGTACAAGTTATTCTCACCATCGATGGCACCAGTCACATTCCACGGCCTGTTGACGAGTCGTGATGGCACCAGTCACATTCCACGGCCTGTTGACGAGTCGTCACCTCCTTACCGCACTGAATACAGGGATAGTTCATTGTTTGAACTTACAAGATACAGACAGACAGTATAACTCTTAAAGTCTAAAATTATTAAATAAAATCAAAATCGACAAATCATGCAGTACAATAGTTAGACACGAGCTAAATCAGAAATAATAAACATGCATTCGGTTTGTTCTATAGTTATATAAGCCTGCGCTCGACACAAATTACTCAAAACACGAATTTGAAGGATGTATCAATTAAAAGATGTAAAAACAAAATTACCACAGCCCTTTTGAAGTACATCCATGAAAACCTTAATTAAACACATGTCATGGGTATTAAGGGTCTTTGATTTTCTACTCTTTTCACCGATTAATAAAATTACAGATCGTCTAATTATATTGATGCTAAAAAGAAAACAAAACAAATAAGTATCCATTAAAAGGTAATCACAAGAAAGCCTTTTGAAGTATCCATATCAAGGTCGGATTAGTGTGCTAAAGGCCTATGCCCCGCCTTTATTCGTCTCACTAATTTGTTTATTTTATAAAGCCATGTGCAATCGAGTGTGTCTAATGTGAAGCAGTGTTACAACGTGAAGCCTAAAATTAAATATATTTGTTATAATATCTCATGGACGGTGTTACCAGTCTTAGAAAAATGTATTCTGTAGAATATTGTACAAAATCTATTTGAATATCTATACATATTAAGTATTATTGTTTCATAAAACAATATTGACAATTTGACCGGAACACTTAAATTGAGAATGTCGTTGTGCAGGTGGATTTAATTTTAAGCATAAAAAATAAATGTATAAAAATATCTTAATTAGAATGCGCAAGATATGTCAGTTTGTGTTTTCTATCATATATATGTACATTACGGAGTATTAATAATTTTTTAAAGAATATCAAGATAGTAAAACCATTGTCACATTTGTATTATCAAGTTGGGCCAAACTGACTTTTGAGTTGGGCCGAATTGTCTTAATTTCGGTCCAAGTTGGGCCGAATTGTCTATCATTCATGGCGTCTATACCACACGCTTTGCGAAGTTGAAAAACTCAAAAGTTTCTTACCTTTGAAGCAAAGTCCGGCAGACTTAATCTCCTTTGCAGTAGATGTTTTATATGTCAAATTAAAGATGAGAATGTGTATAATCTAATGGTATGTGAAGAATATTTCTAAACTTTGAGGATCAGGAACGATCGATAGTTGAATTTCCATCTAAATATCTTCAGCATGGCTTGTGATATTTTAATTCTTCAAATTTCGCACTAACCGTCATTCAATATTCTGATTGACTGGAAAATGTAATGAATATTCATAGCCATTAACCCAGTCGCATAATTTTCCAAATGAACCATACTGAACTAGTGATTTTGTAAAGGAAGCATAAATTACCTGTAATTTACTTTTCAACCTGCGATAAAGTGTAAATCCAAATAAATAACAATAACAAGTAATACATATTTAGAAAGATAATTTTATTGGCTTTTATTTTATATATACTTTATAGCATTCTTTAATAAAGAAAGTTAGTAACATATGGAAAAAATGCAGTGACCATGTCAAACTGTGACAATTCCAGGGGATATATGGCCTGTACTGGGGTTGCTAATCTGACACAGGACTTAGTGGTTATGGGAGCCATCGCATGCCACAGGTAAACAAACATCATCTACTCATTAGACAAATCTTATCATAAACGGATATTAGGTAGAAATTTAAAATAGTTTAATGAAAACTGGCTGATGCATGCTTTACCTGTGGCTTGCAACAGCTTCCGTAAGTGCTCAGTCCTGTATCAAAAATGGACTTTTCCTTACCTCCAGGGCCAACATGGCAGATTACATGCACACAGACCACTCTTTATCAGCATGTATTGAATGAGTGGTATTGCTCTGTATTTTGATACCAATAGTGTCAACATTTTTCGTGCTTGAAACAAGTCAGGTAATTTTATCTACATTTCGAGATGCCCATGTTAAAATTCACTGAGCTAAAGACACTGATATCATTCACGATGCTGAACTGAAGGAACTATAGTAGCACTAACAAAAAATTAGATCTTATTTGCTTTGATAATGTTGTCACCTTAACTTTGTTGTCTGCACTGTACATCAGATTTTCCTTTGACACGTACATTATTCTAATAAACGTTTTATCATATGCTCAAGTAACTCATGAAAAGATGAACATGTTTGAATATCTGGTTAACCTGAAATGAGCTGCACCATGGAATTTTCCGTTCCTGATCTTGCTATTATTTGACATCAGTCTTCATTCATTATCTACCAGCATTTATTATCATTGACCCTCCTAACTTTGGTTTCATCCTTGAATCGTGCGCCAAGTTTCGCGCAACCTCATGCACTTGTTTTGACATCCTGACGTCATCAACTTAGTCCCTAATGTTCTTTGACAATGACAGTAAGGGCTGATTAGGAAGTATTCAATGAAATGAATTTAAATATGTAATACAATTCAAATTGAAAAAAAACACAATGAAAAAAGCCATATTTGCCTCAAGTTTGTGACCCTGGCGTGAGTGTTAGCTGTTCAAGCCAGGGCCACTGTTCACATGTTGGTTTTCTTTACCTTTTTATTAGTAGGAAATCCACGACAGAGATTTCTCAGACGGCAAAAGCAATGTAAAAACTTCGTTTATATAACATGCACTTCTTATTACATGTTAGAAAAAATAAATCCAGTTGAAGAGTATGCAGTATGAAATTCTTTATTGGATTACTGTAATGTAAGGGGAAAAAATCTTTGTTGTGACATAGCCTGAAGAAAAGAAAATCTTTTCAAAGTTCAGCGTATCATTAAATACGATAATTATATCGAAATAGCTTGAAAATAAAATAAAAAAAAAATGCATCATATTTTTTTACTTTTTTTTTTACTTTTGGTATAATTTTTGTATGTGTTTTATTGCAGTCAATATGCGTACGAAAGGAATGAAATATATTACAAATGCAATTAACGAAAATACAGAGACATTATAAATGATCTATTTCCACACTTTGGCCTAATTGTCACATTCCAATCTTACATCACGTGGCCTTTATTGCAGGGGCACGAACCATGGATGACCTTCTGGAAATAGAAAATTTTTAACACGCTCAGAAAAACTGTAGCTCGCAAAGGAAATATAGAGTTCATACATATTTTCAATGATGAATAAATTAAGTATATATAGTTGAACACTTTATGGTTATCTTAATAGTTTCTCACAATATTATAATGCAAGCATTAAAATTCACGTTAAAGGCACGAAATATGGCGATTCGAGGATATAATAAATACCAATATTTATGAATTACTTTCCTTTTCAAATTGTGTATTTGCATTAATTTCGTCTCTTTTATCATTACTTTAACTTCAAATTAAAAAACTGTTGTCGCCGTAGGTCTCAATTTAATCTCGAAAATACGTTACACTAGTGGCCGTCAAAGCCTTTACATTGCAACTCCAACAACAACGAAGTTTGAATGTTTTCATTGCCAGATATATTCTTTTAAAATGGATATCAACTGCCATCTTACAATTTTTATCATTTTTAACGACATTGGCCATTGCTAGCGCCAACACAGATGTGGATGGACGTCCACTAAAGAATAGTTGTAGTTGTTTTTTTCAATTTTTTAAATTTTTTTTCCAGATGAAAAAGATTTGAGAGATATTGGGAAAAAATTGAATCCCGCTCTCAAGATGCAACACATGATATGCGTTACACAAATTACCACTGCATTATTTACAAAAGCAGCATTCACACTATCGTATGCGCGTGTACCAATCGTCGCCATTGTTGTTGTCGTTCATTGTAATTTCCTCCTGTATTGTTTTGGAGCACCCCAAATTACATGGTCTGGGGAAGTTAACACACACACACACATTTGTTTAAATATAAAGGTGAAGATAATATCTATTTCCATTAGCACATACCTAAACAAAAATCTGTACAATTACGCACTTTATCCTGTTTTCTGACCTCATATTTTCCAATGAAAAAAAAAGAAAATTTACAGAAAATGGAGGAATAAATTATTTTGAAAAATTATAACATGAAATATTTAGTTAGCACTTCCACCTGCAAAGAACATATTGCTTCGAAAAGTTCTTCTATTATCTAGTATGGTTAAGAAAAAATTAAATTATATTCGGATAATGACAAATTTGTTTAAAATTATATTTCGATAATGATTTATTTACCTTATATCAGACATGTAAGGAAAATTCATATGTTGATCATCATAATCTATAAAGTAAAAACAGAAGCAAAAGTTGCAGCGAAAAGCAAAACAGGGCCAAATAATTACATAAAAGGAGGAAGCCAAGCAAAATGCAAAGAGTTGGTTTCCTTTCCAAAATATGGATGCAGTTTTCTAGGAAAAAGCTGTGAGAGTTATTTCTCTTTGATTAGACTAAACCTCTGTGTAGATAACTTATATTTTTCACCATAAATCAGTATAGTACATATATCTACTTACTTAAGCACTGCCCCCCCCCCGCCCCATTTGATAATCCTCCCCTTTTCTCCCGAAATGACACAATATTATATTCCAAATGTACGATGCATACCTTCGATGTACTTCTATGTCAATATATTTATCAAGTAAACAAACAGGGCAGCCACTTGACATTCTGCCTGAATCAAATGTTGCAACATGACCAGATATCTTAGCACGTCAAAATTCGGGTTTAACAATGTCACACAATTGTTAATTCTGCTCTGCGCTAGGTAAAAAAGAAAAAATAATACTTCATTGTACGATAAACTTTGTAACAAGTGAAATGACCGACTTTGTATCCAAGGTTAGTGTGTTTATCAAGCTATGTTTTTTTTTTTTTTTTTTCTAAAACTTGTATCAAAACTGCTGAAGGAGCATTTGACCTAACATTGGATTATTGTTTTTGCAAAAGTACAACTGGCTGACAGTCAAGCTGGTAAATTTATAACAAATTTAAAAAGCATATTTGGCACCCGCTAAAGATTCTGCGTTTATTTGACAATATTGTCAAATAACGTTGGTTTTCAGAAACTCATGAATGAAAATTGTTTAGCCTTTTGCAAACAACACAACGGGCTGACAGTAAGGCTTGTAAATGTGCCACCCTAAGTGAAAACAATCTAATCTGGCTAATTTGTTAGTGAATGTTTTGCTTTGTTTGTTTTTTGGTTTTTTTTTTTTTTTTTTTTTTTTTTTGGGGGGGGGGGGGGGCAATACATTTTCCGTTAGAGGTCAGACAGACTCCAAATATTACATTCCCGCCATATAGACCCAACATGTTACACTGTTACATTTCCCGCCAGACAGCTTCATCATGTGAAACCTATGAACCAATTTTTAGACATTACATCTTGTCCCTATACATTTCAACATAGCGGCCTAATGTTAAATTCCTGTTACACTCTATGATCTTTTTACCGTGTTTAACGTAGGATGCTCCCTTGAGGCTATATCGCCCCACTATAATATTGACAGGTGCTGTGTCTCGAGTCTTATATCTACAATAATTAATAATTTCTGACTTATTTCTTGCTTCATTTAAAATGATATTACATGCTGTACATATTGTTCACTCATGAAGATTGTCTGTGCCCCTCCCACGACCCTCCACCCCCTACAGCCGCGGTGACACAGTGGTTAGCGGGCCGGACCCGTTTCCGAAAGGGTGCCAGTTCGAATCCTATCAACGGATCAGCGCGGGTCAGCTACCGTGATGTGTCCTTTTGCAATGTACGCTACTCCAATTGCCTCGGCACTAGATAATGAACATATGTTACTGTAAAACACCAAACAAAATCACCCCCCCCCCCCCCCCCCCACTTCACTTCACGCTGCCTCTTGGGTAGATTAATTTGTCATAGCAGAGGTCTCTCATAGAGGCCTAACAAAGATCGTATAGTGGGGAAAGCCAAGCGTACCTTTGTATTCCCGCCCAGAAACATCCAAGAGCTTTGACATCCAGTAAAATAATATGTCTTTTTTAGAGTAGTTAGGCTGATATTTGAGTTTTACATTGGTCGCCTGGGACCATTACACAGTGGAATACATTAACAGGTTTGAACAAGTCAGGAAATCAACTCACAGATTTGTCAACAACAATTACGCAGACCGTACACCTGAATTAAAAAGACAGAAATGTAATTTGAAGATAGAAAATTGACTTAAAATCCTAGGTAGAAGCCAGTTTTAGCAACGTTTTAGAAAAGTTGTAGATTGCTTTAAACAATCCTTGTATTAAGAAATGCACAGACTAGAAGAAAAAAAAAGTATCAGAATACTACTTCATTTTGTCTGTTAAAAAGTGTACAAACTAGAAAATACAAAAGAAACAGAATAATTTGTCATTATCTGCTAATAATACCATATATAGAAAAACAAATCCGCATTCTTAGAATTTCCCGAATTAACAATTTAAAAAAAAATTCGGCCTGTTTAATTTTTTAGATTTTCAACACTTTCTTTATTTTAATTTACTTTTTCTTTCTTTTTTTTTTTTTTTTGAGGTACGAATTTGATATATGAATCAGATTTCTTTGAGGATAAATTTGTGCGGTTTTCTAATTAAAGGCGTGAACGTCGTGAAATAAATCCATGCGAAAATTTCCCCGTGTACTTTGATCAGTGTATGTTAGGTAATAATGAAAATTTATTACAGAACGTTTACTTTTTTTAACGTCATAGTGACCACGATATTAAAATTGAATGTCATACTCTGATATAAAACATGGAAACACCAAATAGCAACACTGTAGAAAACTGTACAGATTTTAGCCTTATTTGATAAATAGAATCTTAAGAGTATCTTCGTTAGACACGAAATGTTACTTGAAATTCATAAATGTAGCTTCATTGTTCATGAACATTTGTGTAAGATCTTCTATATCATACAATTTGTATTCACAGTAGTTATCAAATAAAGGGACGTTATTTTAAAATGTGTCCATTCATATATTCATTTCTAAATTTAATAGCTAGGATATCAAGTATTTACAAAACTTTATAATTTTAACGCCCGGACATCGATGCCGTGCTACAAAAATGCACTGTCGACATTAGCAGCTGGTGTTTGTCTGCGACATAAATACCGCAGAGATTTAAAATATTTTTGAAAGCTGTATCTTGTTCAATTCTCGAATTAAAAGCCCACTCACACGTCGAAGCATAGCAGACAAATAGTGACAACAAACAAGTATGAAAGCCAGTCTAAAAGTCACACGCCTACATGTATATATGCCTAGACACAACCAGGAAATATACTTAGAACGACTAGTGTTTGTGGTAATACAACTACTATAAGAACAAGATATCTTCTAGCACGACGAAAGTGAACATGGCAACATCCAGAGGTGATTTTCAAAGCGAAGAGAAGCAAAATTGTCCCATTTGTCTGGGTGATTTCAAGATTCCAAGACAGTTACCGTGCATGCACTCTTTCTGTGAAAAATGTTTACAGGACTATTTGTCGTCTCAAGAGGAAAAATTAAAGAAACTGGAACAAATCAAGTGTCCGATATGTCGATAAGATGTTTGCATTTCAAAACAAGGTAAACCTGGCCCAAGCATGGCATCCCAATTTCCTATCAATGTGATTTTACAGTCCATTCTATGTAGTTGTAAAGTGAAAGTTGACCAGCCCTGCGATGCTTGTCACTCTGCGGGAATTTCAAGCCAGGCACAAGACATCTGCGTGGTTTGTGAGGAGGCAATGTGTACAAATTGTTCAGTAGTTCATCGAAATCAGAAGTTTTCTAGAAATCATCTAATAATTTCCGCGGAAGAATTTACGAGCAATCCACAAAATGTAATGAAACTTGCAAAAGGGTTCAGCTGCCAAGAACACGACGGGGAGGCGATTGATTTCTTTTGCAAGGATCACAAGACTGCTTGTTGTAGTAAGTGTTGTATTATCAGCCATAGAAACTGTGCCAATGTTTCTGACCTAAAGAAAGAATTACCAAGTCTACTGCAGGAAATGAACTCAGACAGTGTCAATGAACAGATGAAGAAAATAGAGACTCATCTTGTAAAATATACTGAGGTCAATGAGTCTAACATCAGTCTCCTCGAGTCCCAGGTGAATGACTTGACCAGTCAAATCAGAGAGCTAAGAAAGAAAATAAATGATGTCCTTGATGAATTGGAAAGAAGAGTTATGATGCAAGGACATACAATTTGCAAGGAAGAGATAATGAGAAAGCAGGAAGAGAACCACCATTGTCAAAGTCTGATAAACTCAATTAGAAATTCTCATACACTCCTAGAAACAGTAAAGAAATATGGAACAGAAACGCAGGTGTTTCTTATGACAGAAAAGATGATGTCACAACTGACTTCATACCTGGATCAGATCCAAGAAAAATACGCGAAGACGGAAACCACTACAGTGCTGTTGGAAGTGAATCCCCAAGTCCAACTCATTATGTCAGCAGGCCCAGATAGTTTGGCAAAGATAACAAGCAGACGGGGAGTCCAAAGTCTGCCTGTTGCAGGTATCAGGATGCCATTAAGAAACTGTCTGGTTCAGATGGATCAAATTATTGAAATTGAAGGTAATGACGATTCACTACCAAATAACTATACAGGTATCACATATTTGTACTCAGGTCATGTGATGCTATCAGATTATAACAACAATAAAGTATGTCTGCTGAACTCCTTATACAGCTCAATCACCAGCTATAAACTGCCATGCACCCCATGTGACGTCTGTGTTGTCAATGATGCTGATGTGGTGGCTGTGACTTTACCAGATCTGAACACAGTCCAGTTTCTGTCTGTCAGGGATGGGAAGATTACACCCACCAGGAAGATAACCATGAGATATAAATGTGATGGAGTTGCTGCTGCTGGAAAGGAGAAAATTGTTGTATCTGGTCAGTGCGATGAAGAAGACAAATACTACTGGAGCCTCATCAGCAGTGGAGGGAAGGAGGAGTTCTGTCATCAGTTTGACTGTCACTCTGAATCTTCATACACATATGTCGCTCTGGATTCATCTTTCACACGCATCTACATCACTGTGGATCAGGCTGATTCCCTGTATTGTTTTGACACGAGTGGCAGCCAGAAGTTTGTCTACAGTCTTAATAATCCACTTGGTGTCGCCACAGACAAATATGATAACGTGTACGTTATTGGAAATTACTCTAACAGCATCCATCAGCTAACACCAGATGGAGTTGTTCTTCAGATCATATATGATGGGGTTCCAGCTAGTCCTATAGCTATTTGCATTAGTAGGGATGGTAACAAGATTCTAGTCACAAATCATGAATCAGACATTAGTAAACTTTACCTATATCGACTAAAGTAAGAAGCTTATCTTTTATATTTTTGAGCTGACATGATTATTGTGGAGGGAATCAATTTCTCAAGATGTAAATTGTTCAGATTTTTTTCCTAAATGTTATTGCTGTGCATGTTTTCAACTCAGTGAAAATCTACCAAGAGTTAATTGCTTCAGTAGAAAAGGTGATGTATTTCTAGTCACAAATGATTCAGATGAGAAACTTTACCAATATCAACTAAAGTAAGAAGCTCATCTTTTATATTTTTGAGCCGACATAGTTACTTTTAAGGGAGTTGATTTCTCAGAATTTAATTTGTTAGATTATTTGTCCTAAAAAAATATTAATACTGTGTATATTTTCAAATCAATAAAAATGAGAAATGTTAAATATTTTATAATACATGTAATCAGATGTTTGAAATCAATTGACTTTTCTTGAATGAAATCAATAGGATCGTAATAATTAGTAATTTTGCATTTTTAAATGAAAATACTTAATACTTACAGATTATAGCGATTTAGACTGACAATTTCAGTTTTTTTATTTAGATGGTTTTAAGGATCTTTAAAAAAGACCTAATTACGATTTGAGCATGTTGTTATGTTTATATTATTTCAAACTCTAATGGCCAGAGTAATCACCAAGCTTTGTATTTATCAAACATTTCTCCCACATGTGGGTTGGTCAAGTAGGTCCGTCAGGTGGGTCATGTATACAATTTAAAATCCTAATATCTCTCTTCCAATATTCATAAAATTTTCAACACTTTTTTAAAAATTCGCTTGAAATCAACATGATTTGTTTTAAAGAAGAAAAACTTTTAATTTTAAATAAATAACTATGCTAATTAGCAGGTGGAGCATTCTCCTAAAATCTTAGTGGTCTACATACATATTTTTACTGGGTGTAACATATGTCGATTGATGGGGGTCACCCTATTTAGTGGGCAGAGTATTATAAAAAAATTTTAGTGGTCTGCAGATAAACTTTCCAATGAACTGATGCCCAGTATGACCATGCAGATGTCTACCTAATTACATGATTTTGGTTGCCAGATGAGAGTTTGTCCAACTGAGTGGGTCATCTGGACAATTTTATGTATATAATATGTGCAATTTCAAATATTTGTAACTTTAATTATCTCTACATTTGCTCAAATTAAAATGATTAAACACAGACTCCTAGGAGCGGCAGGGGTTTGAGAAAATATATCGCATCGTGATAGAAAGTGTTTCCTTAACAGTCCATGTTTTTTCAGTAAATGGTGTCAACTTGTGAAACTTTCTTTTTATATTACACCAAAATGTTGTGAAATTTAAACAGCTGCTTTCAACAGGAAATATTTATACACTGGTAAAATTATTATGGAAGCCTGGCAAAGTCGTACAAAAAATAATGTTTTTAAAAATTTCAAGAAAAAGCATAGAAATTTTGACTATTAAGGTCACAGAAAAAATAATAATATGAATTTGAACTTTCCTGATTTTTCTGAAAATGTCAAGATTTTATTATTTCTTATGTGACTTAATAGGCTTCCATGAATTATCAAAATTTGTGAAAATTATATTGAAAAATTTGCACCATTGATACAGTGGTAATAGCAACATCTTACGGGTTTAGAAACACTTTGTTTTTCTATATATGCCATTTTTCTGAGTTCATCTTGTTTGCAGTCAGTCAGATATATTTTCTATTATATGCAACTAGATGTACATACAAATATGTGTAACTCTGTGTGTAAGCGTCCTTGTTTAGAGTTTAGCAGTAAGTATGTATGTGTATGTTTTTCTCTTTTGAAGACAATGAAATATAATGGATATGTATGCATCACTAGTGTGGACAACATGATCCTGTGATCCTGTACCCTCATGATGAATATGCAATGGCTACTAATATCTTTTTGTGTACAAATTAAATTCCAAGAGATCAATTAAAATTCTTTTATGTCTGACCTTTGGAACCCTTCCTAGGATTCCAGAGGAGAAGCACAAAATAACATCACCACCAATTTCTGGATAGTTACCATAGAAGCAACAGAACTAGAAAGTTTGTGAATTTCTATCTGGCTGTTTAGGGGGAGATATGGTGACTGACAGACAGACAAACAATATCTGAATATCCCTACACTTGATATTAGAGCGTGGAGATAACAAACTCTAACTGCTATAGCCTATAATTAAATACTCTGTACAGCATATTTGGTGGGTCTGGTTACTTTGAAGTGAAGGAACCTGGACCAGCAGGCAAAGATATGGTGGTGACTGGAATCTAACTTAGTACCACAGGAGTAATTTTCTAGCTGGACTCAAATTAAAGGAATGACAAATCCATTATCAAATATGTACTGTGAATTTATTCATTACATTTTATGGGGATCCATTTTTGTGGCATTAATTAAAATTATGTTTTTGTTAGTATCTGAACTGATGGAGTTTTAATGGGGACCAGCAGATGAATCATTGTTCGTGCAATATTGAAATTCTTGGTGTGTATCAGCACTTGGAGAAAACTGCGTGCCATCGATTGACAATCACCTATGCTCTCAAATCATGTACTATATAGTCAGATTCCTGTCTTAATTGCTTGCTGCATCATTAAAAGGATGCCTTGTAATCGATGAATGGCACCAAATGACTTCATTTATTTTTTCCCTTAATATTTGTCAAGTTGTGAATATGGTGGTCACATGTTAACATAATTTTACAAATACCAAAATAACCTCTGATACTATCATAATGATGGTAAGTCTTGGTACACCCTTAATTACTTTCAAAAGTAATTTTTTTATGACCTATAAAAGTTGGGACACAGAATGAAAGCAATTTTTCATGTACTGCAAGTCTTGGGACACCTTGGGTATTTTTTTTCCTACCAATCTATTAGCGCATTTTATCGATTGTAACATCATTTTTTTTTTTTTAAATGACTGTGGTTGTTAAGGGAATCGCATTATGAATTATTAGATGAAATGTTATAAATTCATATAGTTTGGTTGAAAATTCAATAAATGTATTTAATTTTCCCGTTTTCGTATCATTTCTACATAATTCAAATATATAATAATTTAATTGGACAATGACAAGAATTGAGCATTAGCAGGATGCTGTACAAGTAACTTCTCCCTTTTGTGCTCTAGTTTACTATTGTCAGTTTATGCATTATTGTATTCAAATTGTCAAAAATCACCAGTAATTACATTTTTTTGCCTTGAATGTAAATGTCCAACTCGTTAGATACCAGTATGACAACAATAAAATAGTGTTTGGTTCAACAATCGCATTTAGTGAGCTTGTTTATATCATGGCGTCACCGCATGTACATTGAAGATTTTAACTTGCGCTGGATGAAGTATATCCCTTGGTTTCGAATCATAGGTACCACTGCACTAAACTTTAATAATGTCATTAAAATACGACAAAGAAGTTTTAGAAATAATGCTTTGAGAATAATTGTAATACTGTAAAAACTTGGTGGTAGTTTGCTTTGATGTAAGCGACCTTTAAAAAATACCTTTTTACTCGGCTACAGTAATGCGATTTGATAAAATGATGAATAAATCAAAATCTGCTCCTCATTTTTGTGAATAAACAAGGATACAAGTGACGCTAAGCACTATTTGTAATTACTGTACACTATAGTACAGGTCTCCCAGTAAACTCTAAGCAGCCTGTGAATCAAGAAGTCTTTATTTACCTTTATTTTATTTCATGTTGGAGAAATCAGAAAATATGCACATGCAAAATAATAACATAAAAACAATCATAGTAGTTTATAACAGTTTACTGACATGGTAATTGAACAATAGAAGGCCACTGTTGTGTGATGTATGGCGATCTTGCCAATTTTGTCATTACATTTTTTGTGTCTCTAAATGCTGGGACACGAAAATGCTATATTTTTATGCACACACAAGTCTTGGGCACGTAAAAAAAATATTATTTTTTCGTGTCCCATGACTTAATGTCATTACGGTACATTAAAATGAAATAGCAAGTGACTTATATATTGCATTCGGGATTTGTACATACCAGTAATCTTAAAAACTTGTCAGTGTCTTGACTATCAACAATAGTACATGGCCTGTATCTTGCATTGTTTGTACATAATCTTAGAAACTTGCCAGTGTCTTGACTGTCAACAATAGTACGTGGCCTGTATCTTGCATTGTTTGTACATAATCTTAGAAACTTGCCAGTGTCTTGACTGTCAACAATAGTACGTGGCCTGTATCTTGCATTGTTTGTACATAATCTTAAAAACTTGTCAGTGTCTTGACTGTCAACAATAGTACGTGGCCTGTATCTTGCATTGTTTGTACATAATCTTAGAAACTTGCCAGTGTCTTGACTGCCAACAAATGACCAATAGATTAAAATGAAATAGCACGTGACTTGTATCTTCAGTTTTCTACATAATCTTAGAAACTTGTCAGTGTCTTGACTGTCAACAATAGTACGTGGCCTGTATATTGCATTGTTTGTACATAATCTTAGAAACTTGTCAGTGTCTTGACTGCCAACAAATGACCAATAGATTAAAATGAAATAGCACGTGACTTGTATATTCAGTTTTCTACATAATCTTAGAAACTTGTCATTGTCTTGATTGGCAATAACTGACCAATGAAATCTCTTTGTAATTCATTGCAACTTGATTTCCTTTCCACGTGCTCTTTCAGAAATGAAATCCTAATGTCAAAATTGACAATAAAGCAGAGTTTTTGCATACTCTCTTGCAGACTGTGGGAAACCATAGTTTAAACATTGAGACTGAGTACCGTATATTGGTGTGTACAACACGCACTGGTGTATAACGTGCACCCCGAATTTTGACCCAGAATGAGGGGAAAAAACATAGTACTGCCATATAACACGCATGTGATAAAATACATTTGAAAATCTTAATAATTTCACTCCATTTCGTAGTGCGACAATAGTTGGCCATTTTGGATAGCGCACAGATCATCATTTGTTACACAACATTTGAATTCTTTAGAATAAACTAGTGCATGACTGTTTCTCTGGTCCTTTCTGTCAGTTCACGGCACCCAATTAAAACCAATAACCAATACTTGTTTTTACAGATATCGTAAAAGAAAGAATGAAAAAGTGGCAAACTTTAAAGTATATCTTCCCAATTTTATGGTTGGCCCTTAAAAGGGCTGTTTTAAGGTTCGCTTTGTTGATAGAATTCAGTCTATTGCATCAACTTCCTCAAATTCCTGTTCATCATCATCACTCGAAAAAGTCGCCCTATGTCTTCGGCTGTCATCATTCCTGGCGTTTGATCGAATACAAGATGCTATGTGAAAGTTCAGGTCCAGTATTATCACTTATTTGGACAATCATGACACTTCTAAAATATATCTCAGTGCCCTAGATATAATTTACCAAGACAATACTTCGTAATTATGTTTGGCACATCAAAACTTTAGCCGGTGCTGATTACCTTTAAAAACACCATGCAGTCAATTAAATATTGCTCACTCTATTGTAACAAAGAAGGATCAAATGCTTTGGTTTAAGATTAGAAATGAAACAGAGAACCAAGCTTAATTTCCGAAGAAAAGTAAATAAATTGCAAAGCATTATAACTATGTTCAGCACATCAAAGCTTAGCCTGTACCGACTACCGTGAATAGACCACACTGAGTCAATGAAGCATTGAGCACTGTATAGTTGCAAAGATGTATCAAATAATATGATTTAAGATGGGAAATAAAACAAAGAACCAAGGTTATTTTCCAAAGAAAAGTAAATAAATTGGAAGTTTACCTACACAAAGCATTGTAACTTTGTTTAGCACATCAAAGCTTAGCTGGCATTGATTACCTTGAAGAGATATAACTGAGTCAATGAAGCATTGATCACTGTATAGTTACAAAAATATATCAAATGCTGTGATTCAAGATGAGAAATAAAATTAAGAACCAAGCTTATTTTTCAAAGAAAAAAAAAAGGAATGTTTTCCGACTTCGTACGTTAATTGATTATTTTGTTTCACGAGGTGTCAGTGTTACAGAAACAGACTAACCGTAGTCAGGTAAAAGATGTCCCCTAAATATGCCTCTGATGAGAAAATTAATATTGCTTTAATTCTAAATATTATTTTCAATTCAAACGAGAATATATGATGAAAACAATAATTCGTTCCACAGTTATCGAATATTGAACATTTACTGGTATGGTAATCATATATAAGCTCCACTGATAACCTTGAAAAGTACACACCGAGTCAGAGAAGCATTGATCACTGAATAGTCACAAAAAATATATAATACTATCATTTAAGATGAGAAATAACTTCATACATGCATTGATTATTTTGTTTCACAATGTCAATGTTACTGTAACAGACAAACCATAGTTGCAAAAAATATGTCCCCTAAAGGTGCCTCTGATGAGAACATTAACACTGCTCGAATTATAAATATTATATTTCAGTTCAACCAAGAATAAATGAAGACAAAATGTATGAGATCCACAGTTATGGAATACTGAACATTAACTGTACAAGTACAGTAATCATATTTGTTCCGCATCAATGCGGTACTTTGCACAGCTTTAGAACAACAAGTTACCAGTCATTATGTACATGTATTTCCGGTCAAGGCACAGAACAAAACGCTACAGTGATGTGAAATGAAACGAGTTTATTAACATAAGCAATCAAAGAACAAGACTATCATGGTTTGTAAGCATTATTTATTTAAGGCTAGTACCAGTAAACAATTTAATTACAATGCAATGTGCAATGGATTTAATATTTCACTAGGAGTAAATGTGACACATGTAGGCAGTTATAGTGCCTTCATCCTTTCGTCAGATTGACCTGGAAAAAAAACTTTTTTTATTTCTTCTATAAAACGCGCACCCCTCGACTTAAATAAGAAAATTAGGCGAAAAACTGCGCGTTATACACAGCTAAATACGGTATCTACTCTCTATCCTTTGCTCTCTTTTTCATGTGCAGAACAGATATACACGTCAACTTACCATCTTTTTACACTAATGTACAACTACAGTCATTTTATGTTTGTTCAAGGCATACAATTTTAACAACTCTCTCTCTCAATATATTAACACACATTTGTACACACCTACCTTCAAGTACATATGCCTGAATGTTGTTCTTTTTTTCATATACACACAACTACCTGCATAGTTCTTTAGCTTCATAAATACATGCATGTGAACTTATACACACATTATCTATTTATTTTCCTAGCACGCATGACCTTAAGGGTAATAAACATAAAGTTTTGTATTTTCCTTAAATACAGATAAAACTCTGTAGTTTTGATTTTTTATTAAATACCCATACAACGGTTCAATTCGATTGCTTCAGGGTCCAGTATTAGTAATTTCTTGCCATGCGAGTAATTACACCATCTTTCATATCCACATAAAAAAAAGTTGTCACTTTGTCGATGCCCTAGGATATACTTTCAATCAATCAATCAATTAATCATTTAATCAATTTTCAATTATATATTGTGCCAGATAGATGAGTGATTATATAACTATTATAACCACTGTAACTAATATTTCACAATTACCTTGACTGTTGCCCTTTTGACCCCTAAATCAATAGCATTCTTCCATGTCTAGCACATGTGGCATGTGGTCTAAAACTAAAGTTACTATGCAAAAAAACATTTTTCTTCTTTCCATCACAATGACCTTGACCTTCAACCCCAAATAAACAGAATGTGTTCTTGCCCAATGTGTAAGTAATCCGCAAACGTTGGTAAAGTAAAATTTTTATAACTGAAAAAAGTGTGCAGAGACCTTTATTTCCACAAGCACAGTGACCTTGACCTATGGCTTTTTGACCTTAAGATCAATAGGCTTCATCCCTATCTCAAGTGCATGCCATCCACAAAATTTGGTCCAGGTGTATAATGTAGACTTAATGTTATTGTGTGGACACCAGTTTTATTTTTCTAGTCACTGTGACACTGACCTTTGACTTTTTGACCTCAATATCAAACAGAGTCTTCCTTAACGAAAATGCAAGTCATCCACTATGTTTGGTAACTGTAGATGGTGGAGAACACAAGTAATTGAGCAGAAACGATTGTTCTTCTTTTAGTCATAATGAACCGTGATCCACAAAATTTGGTAGCTGTAGATGATGGAGAACTTAATTTATTGTGCGGAAATATTTTTTCTTTCAATCACAGTGATTATGACCTTTGACCTTTTGATTTTGAAATCAAAATGGTTCTTTCTTACCTCAAGTGCAAGCCGTCCAAGTTTGTTAACTGTACATGGTGGAGAACTTGACTAAGAAAACCTTTATTCATCTTTCAGTTACAGTGACCTTGACCTATGATCTTTAGAAATTGGTAACTGACAGATAGATGGTTTGTTTGTTTTTGTGGGTTTTAATGGCACTTTTAAAATATTATTGGCTATTATCAGGACAGACATGGATTGACAGTCAGACAACATCATAACATAATACACTCTGCCTTTTGACGGGCACATACAACTGCTAAAATGGAATGTCTACTCTAGGTTGAAATGTTGGAAAAATGCACAATACATTGTATCCTGTATCTAAATTTTAAATAATATACAAATCTTGCAAAAAACTTGTACAAATGGTACAGTGAGAAAAAAATCCTGAACACCTAAAGAAATGACTATTTACTCTTATTAATTATTTTCAATTATTATTATTATTATTATTATTATAATTACTGGTAAAAAGGCAGCACAATTAGATTTAAGTTACCACCTTTACAAATGAAAAGCATATATTACTTTTTTCCCATAGTGTGGTTACATCCATTAGAAAATATGGGTAGGAGTGAGTGATTGCCGTTATATAAGCAAGCCCATTTGAACAAGCTAAACACTACACTACAACTAAGATTAAAACAATGAAAACAATGCACAAAGTATAGAAAAAAACATCCCAAGGGTACTTCAAAAATTCATCAAACTTAAAAAAATAATGTTCACCGAAGAAATTCTAGTATTTTCTTTATTACTTTTTATTTTTGGTTTAAATACACCTCGCCCTCGATAACTCGCGCACAACGGGGTCCAAAAACATAGACCGCACTATGAGCGAGGGCGTGAGTTACCAAGGGACCTCAACAAAATTAAGAAGGGGATACCATTCCTGCTGGACATCGAGAAAACTGCAGGGGGGGGCGGGTAACGGGGCTGTTTAATGGCTGAATATTTGTTTTGTAATTATATTGGGAATAATTGTCAATAAAGAGCTTTTTCTAATGTAGTTGTTTGCTTTTCTGTATAAATTACCTTTATTTTCAAGATAACGAACCTTTGAAAGATCGTGAACAACATTAGTCCAAGCGGTTTCAACAACGTGTACATGAAAATATTGTGTATTATGTCACTGCTTTTTTTTTGTTGTCGATTCACAACTAAACAAGATTCCTTTTTTCAAAAACTAGGGACATTTATTTCGTCAAACAACCGTCAACGTCGAAACTCGATTTATTTATTGTTCTATTAATAAAATATGGATGCCGTGATTTCATATCAAGTAACAGTGAATCTTCTACTCATCCTTGAGGAAATCCCTGAGTAGCAAGTCAGAAATTATAAGTTCAATACAAACTCTGGAACTCGCTTCTCCATAATGAACTGTATCTGTAAAACAAAGCTTTTTATTCACCAAGTATTTGGCTTGGTTGCCTTACTATTTTTGATCACATTTGTGAATGAGTAGGTTAATTGAAGGTAGTTTAATTATATTACTTACATAATAATATTTATAACAGTGTTCAATTGATCAATTGAAATGAGTTGACCTGACACACGGCCATGACCGCTAGCTCTTACGCAGGCAGGATTTGCACGCCTTTTAACTTTTCTGTTATTCCACCCCCTTTGTTTGATTTGATACAAAAGACGCAATTAACGTGATAATACAAAGCAGGTCTGCTATTAATTGAGTGTAACAACACAACAAATACTTTCGCAAGTCAGAGATAAAAAAAAAAAAAATGGCCGGCACTTAGATTCTCACGGAAACGCTCGCGGTGATAGCTTGGTCAGTTGAATTATTGTTCAAGTTTGAATAGAAGAGGGCATATTACATTTATGACGATTACACTGAAACCGAATTAAAAGATAGAACTAAAACACATATTTCACTTGACAAAACTTATTTAATTGGTATTCTTTTTTAAAGTGTTGCCACCAGTAGGTTTTAGTGTCGTTTTCATTGATCGAAATTTTGTCGAATATTGTTATTTATAGTGTACCGAGAATGTTGTTTGGAAAGAAAATTGGACAAAATATATGACTTCTTATTAAAAGTTGAAAATTGCATGATGTTGATTTAAATTTCTGGGTACTAACCACTGGTTTTGGATGAGAAAACGAGCAATATATCAAGGTTTTATTTACTAATTTTGATCATGATTTTTTTTACCTTCAACAAATTGGGTCCTTTTTTTTTTTCCTTTTTTTTGTATTTTCTAGTTTAAAAAAATGGGATCCATGCCTGACCCTCGTTATAAGCAGGTTTGCGAGTTATCCGGGCGCGAGTTATCGAGGGAGCGGTGTAATCATAAATATAAATATATGTGCTATACCTATAAATATAAACCTATGTGATATACCTATAAATATAAACCTATGTGCCATACCTATAAATATAAACCTATGTGTGCCATACCTATAAATATAAACCCATGTGCCATACCTATAAATATAAACCTATGTGCTATACCTATAAATATAAACCTATGTGCCATACCTATAAATATAAATCTATGTGCCATACCTATAAATATAAATCTATGTGCCATACCTATATATGTAAATCTATTTGCCATACCTATATATATAAACCTATGTGCCATACCTATATATGTAAACCTATGTGCTTTACCTATAAATATAAACCAATGTGCTATACCTATAAATATAAACCTATGTGCTATATCTATAAAATATAAACCTATGTGCTATATCTATAAATATAAATATATGTGCTATACCTATAACAACAAACCTATAAATGTAAACCTATGTGCTATATCTATAAATATAAATATATGTGCTATACCTATAACAACAAACCTATAAATATAAACCTATGTGCTATATCTATAAATATAAATATATGTGCTATACCTATAACAACAAACCTATAAATGTAAACCTATGTGCTATATTTAAAAATAGGCATTTGGGATTTATCAAAATTGTAATATTTTCTTACGAAATTATTTGCTTTAACAAAGCTATATATTTTAACTCGTTATAAAAAAGCTATAAATCACATCTATTCAAAACTCTAAAACATCTGAAAAATGAACAAAGCATCTCGTACAATATCTAAATTTAAAAGCACAAAAAATTATTATAATGTGATGAAAATCTAATCAGGTCATTTACATACATGTATGAATCAGTGATCCAGCTAGAGAGAGAGAGAGTGGCTTCCCCACCACTTCTGCCTTCAGTGCTTGCCCCACTGCCCTCAACATCCTTCTATTCCCCTTCTCTGCCCTCCAAGAGCCCTACCCTCTGCTTCTCTCAAAGTCACTAAAACACCTTCATAAATCTGTGTTTTTTTCTATTTCTTCCACTTATTTTTCTGTTTATTTAATGTAGGATAAACTTATGAATGTTCTTATCTTTATTTCTGCTTCTAAACAGATCAAATGCTAGATTTCATTATTGACATTAGAGGTTTTTTTTATCGCAAACAAATACCTTTTGTTACAAAAAGAGCCCCTTCTTTCAACAAATACATTTTTATTTTGCTAAATGTGCTCCTCTTCTCCTCCCCCCTGTAATAAATTCCTAGCTTGATCACTGAGAATACAAATATGCATACCAAATTTAATTTGTCTACCTCAAATGGATTTTGCTTAATCATGCTCAGAAGGTTTGTGTCATCAAGGCAAAGTCAAAGATTCAAAAATGTGTATAAAATTAAAAATTAATGTAATGACCCAAAAATCTAATTAGGTGATCCACATATGAATACAAATTTGGTCACCAAGTGTCATTTGTCTACGTTAAGTTATTTTTGAGCAATCATGCCAACAAGTTTCTCTGAATAGATGGATGGAAGTACGGATGTACAGAATAACAAATAGACAGAACAAAATCAAGACGTTCCCACTACAGGCAGTGGAGTCATCATACAATTTAAAAATGAAAAGGCCACAAAAAAAATTTTCTGGTAAAGAGTGGCACAAGAAATTTTTATTTTTGGGTAAAAAATGGTGCAAGAAATCTTTTGTTCTCACTTCAGCTCATAAAAAGCATACTGCACAGAATTATTTTGTCTCATTTAATTATTTAGGTGAAAATGTTACCAGTTATTCCTAACCACATACCTACACAAAAACATGTACAATTATGCACTTTTTCCTGTTTTTGGTCCCTCCATTTTTGAGATTGAAAATATTCAAAATTTACAGAAAATAGATGAACAGAACTTTCTGAGAAAAAAATTTCACATATGAAATCTGCAGTCATCACTGCCACCTTTAAAGAGTATATTGATTAGAATTATTCTTATTTATCAGGTGTGGATACATACTTTTTTATTATATTGTATAATGACTTGAGTTATGTCCCTTACATCAGACATAGGGGAAAATTTATATGTTCATCATCATGTAGTGCATGATATATGCATTAAGAACAGAAGCAAAAGTTTTGGGGAAAAACAAAACAAGGAAAAATAAATCAATAAAAAATAAAAAGGAACTAAAACAAAATGTAAAGAGTCTGTTTCCTTTCCAAAATATGCATGCAATTTTCTAGGAAGAAGCTGTGAGAGTTATTTCTATTAGATTAGTCTAACCCTTCTTATACAAAACTGAAAGTTTTCACCATAAACAAGTATAAGAATTATTTATTTCATTACATACAAGTGTCAACAGCAGTTTTGTGCTTTGGGTTACAATGAATTAAATTTGAAAGCTGCATTGTTTTTATGACTTCCACTAATAAATGCTGTGAGTGGCAGCGCAACATGGTACACAATTTGTTGATACATCAAGTAACCATGAGTATACACACATTTAATAACTTTAAACTTATGTTTCAAAATTAAATCTCTGTTTCAGAACTTAGGTACACCATTGAAAAAAAAAATTCTAATGGAAATGGTTGCAACAATCAAGCAGTCTCTCATTCCCACTATAACCAACTATTATTTAACAAAAAAATCTTTGAAATTTACACAAATATTCCCATATAAAAGCCAAATTGTTCACTTGTAAAACAAACTAGTTTCAGTATATTTTCATCGGTTTTATTCATAAAATGGTGAAAAATATGGATAACAAGAACATGTGTAAAAATAAGTGTATATGGAAAAAAACATCATGCATCTTTGTGGCAAAAATATGCACATAACTGTGTGTAAAAGATAACAAAATTTCACTACAGAGAATTAGCTCCTTTGATGATTACTCTGATCCTGTCAGTGATTACCATGAATATTGATCTGTTTACATGTACTTTGATTTGATCAGCATAAACATCAAAACTTTATAAGTACATGAAATTGTATTGAGGTACATTTCATTATTGATAAGTGAATATAAAATATAAGTACATATGATCTTTACTAAGTTATTAAAATATTCCTACTATCCAGAATTTACAGTATCCCATATAATACATAACAGCATACACTCTTCTGATATATGACTATATATGTCTACTATCCAGAATTTACAGTAGGTAATTATCCCTAAATTGAAATCCAAACAAAGTCTAAAATCTTGCACATCTCCTCCCTCAGGTCTTCTCATCACTTTATTCCAGCTACATTAATTTTGGCTGGAGGACACCATTCACCTTCTTCTTATCTTTTGGCCAGTCCATTATTTCTAAAACTTTATTGCTCATCTCCAACTTCTGAAAAATAAAAGGTTTTCTATTTAAATATTTATCTTCTTAATTAATTCCTTTTAAACTAAAGTAATCCGATTTTTACAATCCTCATTCCCAAACTGAGATGAAACAAAAATGTGACATCTGATTTGTACATAGTTGATGCAGCTGATGTAGCTATTTTTAGTTAAGTTTGAGTACTTGAATGGTTTTATTCTTACTGCCTGATTTACATCCATACAGGTAGCCGCAGGGGGGGGGGGGGGCTGACTGGTCTAAGGCACTCACCTTCAAAGGTCACTGACATCTCACCTCTGTCTGCATGGGTTCAAGGCTCAGTACAGGTGTGGTCTCCAGTCAGTTGCAACACCAGACTGTATGGGCACATCTTGGTCTGCTAGAATTCTGCAGCAATCGTTCGAACCAAGAGTGAAACTGAAAGAGAAAAGAATCAGCATGATGGGACATGCATAATCTGTATTAATACAAATGGTGAAATTTGTAACATTCTAAGTGTCATGGCAATCAAGGCAAGACTTGTAATAGACCTGATTTCCAAATTGCTAGTGAAACAAGAGTAGTATAAAAGGCAAATAATATGTCTGCCACATGCTTCGTATTCCTCAATGTAGATAACTGAACAATTTTCTGCAGAAGACATTTTCCATCTTTCAATCATATTGACATTGATCGTTGAACTTTTGATGCCCAAATTGATAGACTTCTTCATTACCCCAAGTGCTAGCCTTCCATAAAGTTCATCCCAGATTTGTGATGTAGAACTAATGTTATTGCGCGAGAAACAGTTTTCTTCTTTCAGTCAACATGAGTCGAAATTAGCGGTAGTCCGCTAGCCAGAGGCTAGTAATTTTCCTGTCAGATTAGTAGTTTTCATAATTTTAATAGTCCAATGGCTAATAAAGTTTTAGTTGTCACCAGTTAGCATTTATTTATGATATTGTTTGTAATTTTTGAAAATCTGAATAATATGATTTTCAAGTTCTTTTGGAGCTAATCACATAATTCCCCAAGATTCAATTGCTCCCTTATAAGGTTAAAACAAAATGAGGATTTTACAAATTGTATTTTAAAACAAGGCTGTATAAATCTTTACCAGTTCTGTTAGATTTATAATTTAAAGTTGTATGTCAAAGACTGTTAGTTCCAGTTTCCTCTGATCTTTCTTACCCCATTTTACATATTTTGATATTTATGTTGGGGTGTCAGGTCAGAGCACATTGTCTATTGAAAAGTTCACCGAAATTACACATGTGGTGTCGGCATAGGGTAGCCACTTACCACCAGGCCTAGCAAACCTAAATGACCTTTCACTGAGCCCAACCTGCATGAAATCGATAGGAAGATAAATGCAATTTTCATGCATCCTAGCATCCTAAAATAAAATGTATGCATATTTTTATGCTGATTACAATGTCCTGGAGAACCATGGGGTAACTACAAGCTATAAGCCTTGTGAACTGCCTTGTGAAAATCCATGTAGACGTTTATATACAAGAACTGCCTTGTTAAAATCCATGTAGACATTTATATACAAGAACTGCTTTGCTAAAATCAATTTTTTCATATACTGTAAGCCATTTTAGTTCTGTAAACAATGATTTTGATGAATAATCAATAGATGCATCTAAAATAATGTGTACTGCCCTTTCTGAGTATACAAATACTGTCAATCTGAGATGTGGCACAGTTTCCTATACAGTTAAACACTAATCAAGTGTCAGAAGAATATATGCATTGTAGTACAGAATGTGCGTTTCTGTAGGTAAATATTTCTTGATTCTATTCAGTAGGGCATTTTGTCAATATGGTCATCACTTTGTAAATTATTATCTATAGACACCCCTACAATCTTTTCAGGTTTTACATTTTCTAACAGACAATTATTTATTGCAAGAAATAATTTTGGGTTCACTAGTTTTTGTGATGTCCACAAAATCATACATTTTGTTTTACCTTCATTAATTACCATCTTATTTTGTTGTGCCCAACTTCGAATTCTAATAAGGTCCGAGTCTAAATTTGTTTTGGATAACTTCGGTATCAGAACTAGATGTATACAAGGTTGCATCATCTGCAAACAAATCTGTATTTGTGGATTCATTACTTAATGGAAGATCAATTACATAAATAAGAAAGAGCTAGAATGCCTAAAATTAAGCTTGAGTTACTCTTGAATGAACAATTAGGGAGTGACTTCCTGAATTTAGCTGCTGTATACCTAAAATATTGTAGCTTATACCTGTATGTTCTTCCAGTTGGAAATGTGTAAATCAGGGTCATCACACTAGTTGGAAATGTGTAAATCAGGGTCATCACACTAGTTGGAAATGTGTAAATCAGGGTCACACTAGTGGTAGAATGTTGTTCTATGGTATGTCAAAAAGCAGAAACATCTACAGCTGCTCACAATTTACCAATAAATAATACATATACTATGTATTATATATAGTACATATATTAAGTAAAGGTAAAGTGTAAGCAACTATATGACCCCAGTGGAAATCTCAATGTATGAAACAGTATGCAATTATTCAAATGAACTGATGTCAATTACTATGCTAGAACAACTCCTATTAAAAACATATGCATGTATATATAGATAGATTCATGTAATTTTATATTTCATACTTTTGGTGCATGGTCAAGAACCATAACTGGATGTTAGCAATCTGAGGACTGAATTCTGCAACTTGCAACTTAAGTAGCTCACAAATCTACATTGTTTTGCATTTTGGTCAGTTTTCAATGAATTCTACTGTATTTGACTTGTTCAAGCAATAACTTTAAGCATCTGCATTTTCTGGTAAGTTGCTACCAATGCTATCTTAAGGGTTAATTTTGAAATGTAGACATATTCATAAAAGCACTAAATCAGGTTACAAATTATGCTGACAATGCACACTTTACATGCCAAGTCCTTTTTAAATTTTAATGGCTACTGAAAAGTTGTGAACCTCTACCACTCCATAAATTTTGCACAAAAAACTGGTCACTGTGACTTATAATGAATGACTGCACCAACATTGATGATTTGTATTGTATTCTATGATTCTGTAATTTGTTTTAAATCCTGTGTGCTTCTCTTTTTTTCAAATATTGGAAAAGTTAATGGCAAAATGACTCATTAATTTCCTGCATGTGTGCAACATTCACCATCTTATGTAAATATATTTTGAAAATCTCAATTCTGCGCATGCTAGAAACGAAGTATATTCCATTTATTTGAAATGGATGAAACAAGCTACGCTTTCTTTATCATCATTCCTTTCTGCCATGTTTCCAAATCTTTCTGGCAGCTGCCATTAACTTCGAAACACCAGAAACTAAAGAACTACTGTTCCAATTTCCAGTGCTTTCTGGATGTACCATACAAATTTTTCACAATATATTTCCTATGCTCTTTAACAGATTATGTAACACAGTAACCATCATAAACCTAAGAATTCTAACCCAGTTTCAAATATATTCTGTCAGTTTCCATGGAAACACCAGAAACTCTAAATGGCTAGACCCTCTGTCATAATACAAAAACAGCATTTTGATTGGTCAGTATATTTTCGATTAATTTTAATATGCAGCAAGCAAAGAAAATGCAAACTACACAATAACCTTTCTACTTTTGTACATGATCTTTCATTACAATTGCTCGGGTAGGAATTGGTATTTTTCACTTAGATCAGTTACATCATTCTGTTTTAAACAAAACTTAATTTCCTTAGAAAGTAAATGCTTAGACTGAGTTTGACTGTTTTCAATCATTACTAAATCTTTAGACTGAGTCTGACTGTTTCAATCATTACTAAATGTTTAGACTGAGTCTGACTGTTTCAATCATTACTAAATGTTTAGACTGAGTTTGACTGTTTTCAATCATTACTAAATGTTTAGACTGAGTTTGACTGTTTTCAATCATTACTAAATGCTTAGACTGAGTTTGACTTATTTCAATCATTAATAAATGTTTAGACTGAGTCTGACTGTTCCATTCATTACTAAATGCTTAGAATGAGTTTGACTGTTTTCAATCATTACTAAATGCTTCGAGTTTGACTGTTTCAATCATTACTAAATGTTTAGACTGAGTTTGACTGTTTTCAATCATTATGAAATGCTTAGAGTTTGACTGTTTTCACTCATTACTAAATGCTTAGACTGAGTTTGACTGTTTTCACTAATTACTAAATGCTTAGAGTTTGACTGTTTTCAATCATTATGAAATGCTTAGACTGAGTTTTACTGTTTTCAATCATTACTAAATGCTTAGATTGAGCTTGACAGTTTTTAATCATTACTAAATGCTTAGAGTTTGACTGTTTTCAATCATTATGAAATGCTTAGACTGAGTTTTACTGTTTTCAATCATTACTAAATGCTTAGACTGAGCTTGACAGTTTTTAATCATTACTAAATGCTTAGAGTTTGACTGTTTTCAATCATTATGAAATGCTTAGACTGAGTTTGACTGTTTTCAATTACTAAATACTTAGACTCAGTTTTACTGTTTTCAGTCATTACTAAATGCTTAGACTGAGTTTGACTGTTTTCAATCATTACTAAATACTTAGACTGAGTTTGACTGTTTTCAATTACTAAATACTTAGACTGAGTTTGACTGTTTTCAATTACTAAATGCTTAGACTGAGTTTTACCGTTTTCAATCATTACAAATGTTTAGACTGAGTTTGACTGTTTTAATCATTACAAAATGCTTAGACGGAGTTTTACTGTTCTTACTAAATGCATATACTATTTATACTTTAAATTTTCAAAGTTTTGAAAAAAAAGCAGATAATAAAATATTTACATATAAAACTAAAATAAAAATATCACAAAAAGAATTGACAGGGTATTATAAGAAACATCAAAATTGGTATTTTTATCCCTATGTTGTTTTAATCTTAAAAAAGCTTTTTAAATATTGTCCTGTTCACAATCTTTGACTATCTCAAAACAATTTTTATCATGAGCTTAAAGCCTGTGAAACAACCAGAATACATTTTAACTCGATTTTTCTCAATCTAATAAGGACAACTAACCAAAGTTGTTTTTGTAAAACAAGTATCTTTCATAGCAGATCAAAAGTCCAAGTCCCCAAAAGTTCATAAATTAGAAATGTTTGAAAAAATACTACAATGGCATGAAAATCTAACCGGGTCATTAAAATATAAATACAAGTATGTATACTAAATTACATTTGTCTACCATGCAAACAAGTTTTTTTTTCTCAAAAAAGTCCAAACCAAAATATTCAAAACTCTGTAAAAACTTTAACAAGATATGCCTGCCTAGTGTCCTCTTTGTAGATAACTTAAATATTTGTGCAAAAAACACTTTTCTTCTCTCTGTCAGTGATGCTGACCTTAGACCTTTGACCCCAAAACCAATAGGCTTCTTTCTTATGTCAAGTTCAAGCCACCCACAGTGTTTTGTCCAGGTATGTGATCTAGAACTAATGTTATTGTGCAGAAACCAAATTGTATTCTTTCGATCACAGTGACTTAGAACTTTGACCTTTTGACCCCAAAATTAATGGGCTACTTCCTTACACCAATGTTAAACCATCCACAAAGTTTGTCCAGATGTGTGATCTAGCACTAATGTTATTGTGCAGAAACCAGTTTTATTCTTTCAGTCTCAGTGGCCTTGAGCTTTGACCTTTTGACTCCAAAATAAATAGGTTTCTTCCTTACCCAAAGGTTAGGCCATCAACAAAGTTTGTCCAGATATGTTATATAACACTGATATTGTTGTGCAGAAAGCATTTTTATTCTTCCTATCAAAGCAACTCTGACATAGACCTTTTGACCTCAGAAACAAAAGGATTCTTCCTTACCCCAAGTGAAAACCATCCACAAAGTTTGGTAGCTGTAGATTGTAGAGAACTCAAGTTATCATGCAGAAATTATTTTTATTCTTTCAGTCAGTGACCTTGACCTTTGACCTCAAAATCAACAGGTATTTTCCTTACACTAGGTGCAAGTAGTGCACTCAGTTTGGTAACTGTAGATGGTGGACAAATCATTTTATTGTGCAGAAGTGAAATTGGTAACAGACAGATGGATGGATAGGCATCACAATATCATACACTCTGACTTTAAGTGGACATATACAAATTGCTGTTATGGTCGGAAAATCTGATCATGTACATATGGATACAGATATGCATGCCAAAACTCATTTGTCTGCATCGAGTGGTTTTTGCGCAGTCTTGATAACAAGCTTCTCAAGATGGATGGATAGAAAAAAAAAATAGAAAAACATAATAAGAAGTCATGATTAATTTTTATTTTTGGGGGAAAAATTGGCACAAGAAATCTTTTGCTATCACTTCAACTCACAGACAGCACATAGCATAATTAGTTTGTCTAGCCTAGCTTTGATGAATTTTATTTCAATATTTTGGTGAAAATGTTCAAGTTATTTCCTGTAGAACATATGTAATCATTAGCCTGTATAATAATGCAATTTTTTCCCCCTTTTTGGGGTCACCCTATTTTAGAGATGAAAATTATTTTTAAAATAAAGATGAATATTATTCGAAGAAAAGATATTGACACAGAAATCTTTAGTTATCACTACCATCTGCAAAGAGCATATTGGTTTGAGTTATTCTTCTGCATCTAGTGTGAATACATTTTTATATTACACTTGGGTAATGGATTATTTCACTTAAATCATGATATATCAAATAAAAACAAAAGCAAACAATTACGGAGAAAAAGATAAAGAAAATATAAATAAATAAAAAATGTCAAGAAAGGGGGTGGTCTAGCAAAATGTAAAGAGTTTTTTCTTTTTCTAAAATATGGATGCCATTTTCTGGACTCAGTATACAATTATTTTCCCCATATATTCTTTACATTTTTTTGTTCGCCCAAAAATACACATAGACAATCACAACATAATGCTCATATTCTAAAGAATAAACAATTTCCTTTAAATCAATACCAAGCATGCCTAAATCTAAGCCAAGGATCACCACCAAAAAGAGAGGAAAATATACTCCAATAATAGATACAGACTACATTTGCTGGTACTGACCTGGGAGTAATAACTGTGACCCAAGTAATATCAGTGGGAGAAATAGTTCCTGGAATAAAAAAAGCCTTTATCTGTAATGAAACAAAAGTGTTGGAAATACTGCTGCAAACTTTGATCTATTCATATGGTTGTTACAAGCTTTACTCTGACAGTATTGTTCTAGTAAAACAATGAAAATCGAAATGGCTGACACCAGCTATTAAAAATTAACAAAAGTTTAACATTTATTGTGAATTTATTATTTTAGATAAACTCTTCAACTCAATTGTAGGTTATATTTTGTAGGAATTACTAGAAATCAGACCAGCCCATTTAACTCTCTAATGATAATTTTAAATATGATACATTTTTTATATTAAATTTTTTTTATTAAATTCTGATGAAAATTTTAAAAAGTGAAGTTGACAAACTTTGTACTTTTACAAAGTGTATCTATCCCTAAATTATAATCATCATTTGTTTTTCTTATCAGGTGTGAACGAACTAAATAAGGGTCTGTCATTAATATGCAATAACTAAATAAAGGCCTGTCACTAACAGACAGTAACTAAATAAGGGCCTGTCATTAATAGACAGTAACTATTTAAGGGCCTGTCATTAATAAACAGTAACTAAATAAGGGCCTGTCATTAATAGACAGTAACTAAATAAGGGTCTGTCATTAATAGACAGCAACTAAATAAGGGCTTGTCATTAATAGACAGTAACTAAATAAGGGCCTGTCATTAATAGACAGAACCTGACACTGAGCATAAGAGTATGCTAGACAATTGATGAATGAATGCAGAGAAAAATTTCCTCTTTGTAATAATGAAGCCAACAGTTGGGAGTCGCGAGTCAGTTGTAGCACCAGACTGTACTGACACATCTGGGGGTGGTAGAATTATATGGCCATGATCCAAATCAGGAGTGAACGTGAAAGAGACATAAGACATGAATCAGCATAATTGGACACGTGATCTGTGCTAATAAAAATGCTGAAACATGGAATAATTTGATCGATTATCATGGTAATTGAGACAAGACTTGTGATAGACCTGATTTTTAAATCACAAGTGTAAAAAACAAGGACTTGCCTGGATGTATACAATGCTGTGTAAGAACTGCAGTTTTAAGTCGCCAGAGTATAATAAGCTATATGAAGAGATGAAAATTTAAAAAAAACTGAGACAAAAACTGCTGATGTGATACATTTCAAGCTGAACGCACCAGGTGGCAATAACAGGGATAGATACCTACTTGCAGCTAGTGACATTCCACCACCCAGCAGAACATCTATGCAATGGGCTTCCAACATTGTAGCTAATGCTGCTATAGACCTAAAAGAAGAGAAATGGCATGCAGACAAACTACATGTAAAACTGATCTGACAAGTTAATGAGATGTTTGGTGTGGAGGATCCTGAGCAAACAGATGTTGCACTGAATGCAAGATACAATGCCATTCACTTTTAACATAAAAATAAACCTGATCAAAGCTTTTCTCAAGGTGTTGGAATTGCCTGTGAAACTGTTAATGAGAAAACAATACACCATGGGACTTGCAGTAGATATCAAATTATGATGGACTTGTGCATGGTTAAAAGGAAGGCCATGCTGACTGCATAGCAAATCTGTTGCCAGTTGCACCACATTAAGATTTACATGTGTGGCCTCCTACATATTGTAAGAGGTGACTAAAGGAGGCAGGAACCACAGTGGTGCAGTGCATAGTGTGTTGGATCCATGACCGAATGCGTGCAGGTTCGAAGACTACCATCTGACAGCCCGAGTCAAAGACTGTATTGTGTCCTTGGGCAAGGCACTTTACTCCAATTGCTTCAGCCCTAAATAACATAATTGTGTTCCTGTACCATAAAACACCAAACCAAATCCAGAATGAGAGTATGCAATGGTAAAATAAATGAGTTTACGCTGCAACTTAATGATGGTAACTTTCAAACAAATGGAGGACATAGGTGGTGATGTTAGAACTATCAAATCTCAACTTCACCAAGTACTGAATGTCATTCTGTGCTGTTATTCAGGGGACTACAGCAAATGTTGATGATATTCTGATGTTTGTAGGGGAGGAAATACCAGCAGCTGATGGACAGGATCAGCATTCATCAACCTCATAAAGTGACTAGTCTAAACAGGACAGAAATTGATAAGAATATTCTCCTGGAAATGCTGAAAATGAAACTATTCTGTGATGCTGTACAAAACCTGTGACTTAATGCAGACATAAATGTGAGGCGGCAAACAACATATCCATTAGTGTCTAATTACCTAAAAATTTTAATTATGCAAGAAACTTTTAGGCAAAGGTGCATTAACCTAATAACCGACTTGTGAAACACCAAGAACTCCTAGATCACTGAAGCAAATGGATAAAGATAGTACTTACCATCAGTTATATCAAAAGCATCCAGAAACTAGCAAGTGTACACTGGAAAGGCTTGGAAATATGATACAGGTTCATCAAAGGTATATAACTTGTCTTGGCAATGGGAAGCCTGACTACTAGAATGGCCAACTGGACATTCAGTCTAAGGTAGACCACTCTTATGAGCATGTGTAGCAGGTGCCAAGGACACTGCAGACAAAAAACATGATCTTATTCAATGTGAAAAATGACAGAAAAAAAGCCCCAAAACACTATGAAAAAAAAAAACAGCGGGGAAAACCGTAGCCAACACAATGCTCATTACATGCACTTGTGATAGCCAATGACACCTTAATGAAACCTATGGAGAGAATGAACAGTCTTCTCAAAATACAAATATATAATTAAAAGATAAAGCTTCATGGCAATGATCCATTTAGTTTAGGAAGAGCAGTGATAACAAACTTTGCTAATGGGCAGACAGATGATGGACAATGGTCAAAGAAATTACATTAAATGAATTAAAGAATGAGACAATTAACAAATACATGTAGTTAAAGATAAAGCTTTCATACAAGCACAATTAAACAAAATAGAGACCACACATTTACTTTGTTCCCAATTACCATACATATCCATGCATTGATACATCAATGAATTCATCCATCCACCACGATCTATCCATCCATCCAAATGAGTATTTCTATATGGATATGGGTTGGCGTGGGGAGGTTGAAGTATACACATATACACATACCTATAATGGACTCGTTATCACAATTTCAACTGTAGTATGCAGCTTTGAAATTCACCATGCCCAAAACATTTGCCATATCCCAGGCAGTACTGGCTACTGTTGTTGATATGAGGGGGTTTGGATTGAGGTGGTCCACATTCAGACAAACTATTGTAGCATAAGTTAGATGCCTCCAACTCTTTTGAAAGGTTCAGACTTCTCATCTTCACCATTAATGCCTGTGTGTGGGCATGCTCTTTCTTCCAAATGTTTGTTCCTGTAAGACAATAAACCATACAATCTATTTGATGTTATATTCCCCATCCAGAGTCAACGAGAATTATTATAAGCGGGTACCAAATTTCAAGATATGTTCTCTGACAGAATTCGAATAAATGAGGAAAGTGTCTCTATTTAAGACCCCTAATGCATATCTTATTCCCTCTGAGTGCACTTATTCCCTCCCTTATTCCTAATGCATATCTTATTCCCTCTGAGTGCACTTATTCCCTCCCTTATTCCTAATGCATATCTTATTCCCTCTGAGTGCACTTATTCCCTCCCTTATTCCTAATGCATATCTTATTCCCTCTGAGTGCACTTATTCCCCCCCTTATCCCTAATGCATATCTTATTCCCTCTGAGTGCACTTATTCCCTCCCTTATTCCTAATGCATATCTTATTCCCTCTGAGTGCACTTATTCCCTCCATTATTCCTAATGCATATCTTATTCCCTCTGAGTGCACTTATTCCCTCCCTTATTCCTAATGCATATCTTATTCCCTCTGAGTGCACTTATTGTCTCCCTTATCCCTAATGCATATCTTATTCCCTCTGAGTGCACTTATTCCCTCCCTTATTCCTAATGCATATCTTATTCCCTCTGAGTGCACTTATTCCCTCCATTATTCCTAATGCATATCTTATTCCCTCTGAGTGCACTTATTCCCTCCCTTATTCCTAATGCATATCTTATTCCCTCTGAGTGCACTTTTAGGTTTACAGTTATCATTTGTTGGTATGGTCCACTCAAGACAAAAATCAAAATAGCACTCAAGGTCTGGAAACTAAACATGTGCTGCTGTCATTTTCCTGCACAAATATACATGTGTATCGAATTGAACTGCAAAGGTCCAATTGGTATGATACCTGCATGGTCATGTTTTGTAATGTGTTGCATTTGTTTATCCTAGGAAATCCCATGTGGGAAATTTGACGTGTCAAATGACACACATGAACTGTGTTTTATGAACAGAATTCCTTTCCTGGGTATATCTAAGTTAAAGATGGACACTTGCATATACTGAAATGGAAGCGGAAGTTTATTTAAGCAGAATATGAGATGAACTATTAGGGGAAGTAGATTAATAATTAATCTATGTTATGGATTAAGTGTACTAATGCAAAAACTACTCTGGTGGAACAAACATTTATCAGAATTAATTAAAATATACATCAAGTATTATTTTAAACAATACTTTCAAGTATTAAAAAACTATCTCGTGAGACTAAAATTCTCTGAATTTTCAAAGAAAATATCTAAGTAGATATAGCAGGTGGAAGGAATGAGTTTGCATGCTTGTTGCTAATCCCTTCAGGCATTTTTATTCACATTATTTGTATTGTATTTGTATTGTTTACCCACCTAGAAATCCCTTTGGTGGTTCACAAGATAGTGTTCAGATGAATTGTGTGCATTTGAAGACATTTCAACGTTGATAAGAAAGTCTACATCAGAAAACCCAAGTTATTGTTGGATAATACATTTTATCTCACACATTGTTTCAATTTTCAACATTGTTCTCGCTTTTTACCTGCTAAATCCTAGACTGCAAGAGCACTTTTAATGAAAATCGAGCTGTACCACCAATGTTTTGAACACAGGCTAAGACTGGTCAAATGTTAATTTAAAAATGAGTAGCATCACCATAATAATATAACTTAAATCACAAATCGAAATGTTAAAAGCAGCCTTTTGCATAGTGATACAAATCAGTAGAATTTTTTTCAACAGACTAGATCCAGCTTTACATGATCATGTAGCCACATAACCAGTGTTTGCGTGTACTCAAAATGTCTGAGAAAAATGTATTATCTAACAATAACTTTCAGTTTTCTGATGTAGATATGCATACCAATGTTGAAATGAGATTATATGTTAACCAGGTCAAGCACACACAATTCTTCCAAACACCTTCTTAAAAAACCTACAAGAAGACATTACTGAAATCTACTGCGCATAAAATAGATTACCTCTTCAGTCGCATGATCATCCTGTGAACTGGGCAACGATATATGTACATATTCGTAGTTCTCTTTACACAGTTGTTTCATTCTGGAGAGCTTAATGAATCTTCTTTTTCCATGTAGTCTTGTTGTCTGTGATCTGCAAAACAAATTATTTTTTGAGGAAGGAGATTAGTCTGTAAAACAAGCACCAACTGCAGACTTTTGGAAAAAACCTCCAAGTCAATGATCTTAAAAATTAATCAGAATTTGAAACACAAATTGCAATAATTGCTTGAATACCTGATCAGGTTATCTACATACACATACAAATAGGTTCATCACATTTCACTTGTCTATATTGAGGGGTTTTGGATTAATCATGTCAAGGTTTTCCCCAAAAGCCTAACCCCAAAAACCTGAAGTACTTCTAAAAATCAATTATCAAAAGTTGCTCTAATGGCCTGAAAAGTTGTTTTTGTTTCCAAGTATGAAAAAAGGTTGGGCTCATCATATTAAAAGACCATTTTTTTCATATAAAAATGAAATCAAAAGTTGAATTTATATTTTATGCCAATTAGAAATATAATTAATTATGTACAAAAAGAATACCATGAGCAGTACATTATACACCCATCCTGTGTTTAACAGAACATTAAACATCCATCCTGTGTTTAACAGTACATTATACATCCATCCCATGTTTAACAGTACATTATACACATATCCTGTGTTTTATACACCCATCCTGTGTTTAACAGTACATTATACACCCATCCTGTGTTTAACAGTACATTATACATCCATCATGTGCTTAACAGTACATTATATATCCATCCTGTGTTTTATACACCCATCCTGTGTTTAACAGTACATTATATATCCATCCTGTGTTTAACAGTACATTATACATCCATCATGTGCTTAACAGTACATTATATATCCATCCTGTGTTTAACAGTACATTATACATCCATCCTGTGTTTAACAGTACATTTTTCATCCATCCTGTGTTTAACAGTACATTATACATCCATCCTGTGTTTAACAGTACATTTTTTATCCATCCTGTGTTTAACAGTACGCTATACATCCATCCTGTGTTTAACAGTATACTATACATCCATCCTGTGTTTAACAGTACATTATACATTCATCCTGTGTTTAACAGACCACTATACATTCATCCTGTGTTTAACAGTACATTATACATCCATCCTGTGTTTAACAGTACATTATACATCCATCCTGTGTTTAACAGTACATTATACACCCATCCTGTGTTTAACAGTACATTATACACCCATCCTGTGTTTAACAGTACATTATACATCCATCCTGTGTTTAACAGTACATTATACATCCATCCTGTGTTTAACAGTACATTATACATCCATCCTGTGTTTAACAGTACATTATACATCCATCCTGTGTTTAACAGTATACTATACATCCATCCTGTGTTTAACAGTACATTATACATCCATCCTGTGTTTAACAGTACATTATACATCCATCCTGTGTTTAACAGTACATTATACATCCATCCTGTGTTTAACAGTACATTATACATCCATCCTGTGTTTAACAGTATACTATACATCCATCCTGTGTTTAACAGTACATTATACATCCATCCTGTGTTTAACAGTACATTATACATCCATCCTGTGTTTAACAGTACATTATACATCCATCCTGTGTTTAACAGTACATTATACATCCATCCTGTGTTTAACAGTACATTATACATCCATCCTGTGTTTAACAGTACGCTATACATCCATCCTGTGTTTAACAGTACATTATACACCCATCCTGTGTTTAACAGTACATTATACACCCATCCTGTGTTTAACAGTACATTATACATCCATCCTGTGTTTAACAGTACACTATACACCCATCCTGTGTTTAACAGTACATTATACATCCATCCCGTGTTTAACAGTACATTATACACATATCCTGTGTTTTATAGTACGCTATACATCCATCCTGTGTTTAACAGTACATTATACATCTATCCTGTGTTTAACAGTACATTATACATCCATCCTGTGTTTAACAGTACATTATACACCCATCCTGTGTTTAACAGTACATTATACATCCATCCTGTGTTTAACAGTACATTATACACCCATCCTGTGTTTAACAGTACATTATACATCTATCCTGTGTTTAACAGTACATTATACATCCATCCTGTGTTTAACAGTACATTATACATCCATCCTGTGTTTAACAGTACATTATACATCCATCCTGTGTTTAACAGTACATTATACATCTATCCTGTGTTTAACAGTACATTATACATCTATCCTGTGTTTAACAGTACATTATACATCCATCCTGTGTTTATCAGTATATTACACATCCATCCTGTGTTTAACAGTACATTATACATCTATCCTGTGTTTATCAGTTGTAAACCATGCTCAAAGTCCCTTATTTACCTAATATAGATAGTTCAGACACTAATAGTAGGGACACTAATTTAGTCAGCTTTTGTCCACTTCTAATGGACATGTATATAAAATGTCAGTTTGCTCCACTGATACATCTTCAATTTATTGAAAACCCCATAAAAATGTTAGTATGTACTCGTACTTTGAAACAGAAATAATATAACTGAAGGGCAAATTTTTTTCGCCAAAATAGGACTGACACCGTATCTGTGTCAGCTTTCCAGTGCAATCAATGAATATCACACAAAGTAGATTTTATTAGAGAAAGTATACTGAAACTCCTTACTGGTAATTTGACATTAGTACATTCCTTTGATATCTTGATTTTTTTCTTCCGTTACAAACAATGTAGCGCATTAGTTTTACTGAATTTTTCTCAAGATGAGCACAGGGGACCAGCCAAATAAATTTTACCAACAGTATGTGTGGGCTTAATATCAGAGAGATATCTATTGTCAGTATTTGCTAATTGTTTTAAAAGTGGGGGATGGGCTTATCATTGGATATGTCAATAGGCAGGGAAATATTGTGTGACAAACATACAGATCGGATTGATAGATGGCTGGCTGGCTGGTTGGATGGATGGGTAGGGATTGGCAGACTGTGATAACAATACAAGCCTCATCAATATCATACAATTGGTATTAGGCAAGTCATTTAATACTATTTCTTTTAAGGCTGACTGGCTGACTGACTGGATGGATGGATGGGCAGGGATTGGTAGACTGTGATAACAATACAAGTCTCATCAATATCATACAATTGGTATGAGGCTAGTCATTTAATACTTTTTCTTTAAGGCACACTATTTATGGCTTAAAATCTGCTAACAGCTTACAAATCACACACAGACACAGTGACGAACTTAAAAGTAACCATCACCTTAAGTTATGACAACTAGTTTTATGTTTGTCCTCCGCAAACAAATGGTCAAATTCCCAAACCTTCCAAAACTTCTGAAAAGTCTGAGAAATTGGTACGTCATGAGAATACATGGTCATTCAATTATGCATACAAACAGCCCTTTTTAATTTCATGCTCCTACAGATCCAAGATTTCCAGTATAATCATATCAAACTTTCAAGGTGAACTGTCAACAGTTTAAATTGTGCCTAGAACAGCTTGGGTTGGCTGTTGTTGTGTAACCCCAATTGTTAAGGCACTTTCTTTTCATTGCAATGACACGGTATAACCTTTCACATTTGATATCTCATTGCAATGACACGGTATAACCTGTCACATTTGATATCTCATTGCAATGACACGGTATAACCTGTCACATTTGATATCTCACTGCAATGACACGGTATAACCTGTCACATTTGATATCTCATTGCAATGACACGGTATAACCTGTCACATTTGATATCTCATTGCAATGACACGGTATAACCTTTCACATTTGATATCTCATTGCAATGACACGGTATAACCTTTCACATTTGATATCTCATTGCAATGACATGGTATAACCTTTCACATTTGATATCTCATTAAACAACCAAAAAATTAAATGCTCTATCTGCAGTAGTTTTTACATGATCTTCCAAATGTTGTTTTTGTCAACAACAACAAAAAATATATAAAAGTAACACATTGGAAGAAAAAAATGAAAAATTGCTGTAATTACTATAAATTTTTTTATTACCAACTACCTATAGTTTGAAAAACTTTGATTTATTTTAGTTGTGCGGGGTTGCTGAGCAATCATTGCACAGAAGCTTCTACAAACTAATATGACCAAATCAGAATAGCAGTTTCAGAAAAAAAAATCCTGTATCTACATCAATATAATTCATCATTCATCAGTCACATTTTTATGTACAAGTTTGAAAACTTGTTAATTATAAAAAGAAATAAATCAAGTTTTTGTTTCCTACTCTATATTTTCTCTTTGCAATTAACAGATCTTATCTGATGACACACTTATATATCATACTGATAAAATGTGGAACCTGGATGCTACAATGTAGCGCAAAAGGCAAGTTGCAAGTAAGCTGTTGGGAATAAAATGATGTCCGATCATGACAACAGAGGGTGTTGTGATATCTGAGAATAATGACTGCAGGTCTGGTATATTGCACATTCTAATCAGGCAGGACTTATCTACATATCCAGTGGGCCATGTCTCATCAGCAACATATAATTTGTATGAATAATTATAATATTCTCTTTCAAATAAGACAATATAAATGCTTCTTTCTTCTGGAAAATTCACTGGTGAAACAATTGACTCTTCAACTTCTCGATTCCTTGGTAGTTCAAGCATGGCTGCATGTCATTGTTTCTTATTTATTTTGTTTTCTATCGTTGCAACATCCACCTTTTAAAATGAGGATTCAATCGCAAATTACTTACCAGGGTATTTGAAAATGAAGATGTTTTTCAAAGTTCAACACACACAAACATACACACACACCCTAAGTGATTATTCTACCCGACTTTTAACATCTCTCTCTCATGCTTACTAATTGTGGCATTTCGAGATACATATATATGAAATCTGGGAGCTGTATTAGCCAGATAGGTCCCTGATAAAATAAATGGTCTGTATGACAACAATACTGATCAAAGGCATTGTTTGGTCACCAACATGTGATTTTACTGCTATAAGCTTCTGCTAGCTATGCAAAGGAACTATGAAATTAAATGTACCCATGCATACTCTAAATCGTACATTTGTAAACAAAACAGTCCATTAAATAGTGTAGAACTGATTATGTGAACAACTTCACAATAGTATGTGGACAACTTCACAATTGTGCATCATGTCATAGTTTTTTATAACAGCATTTGGGAACCATTTATGACACAAGAATGTTTAATCTAGCAATGTTCATATGTTTTTTTCTTTGTTCATAGGTATAAAAAATAAAATAAAACAAAATGCTACTTTTATCCAGTAATGCCATAATCATCGGAGTTTTGACATTGATATTTATTTAAAAAATCTTTTTATATCTACATTTCTTAACAGTTTATTTTTAGCAAGACATTTACTTGTGAAATTAAATTTAAGAATCTTTCTTCATTAGTTCAATAAGATTTAATGTGGTAAATTGTGCACTACACAAAATAGTTTACGTAAGCAAAACATTTAAGAAAATGTCTACTCCTTTTCAATGAGGAATGTGTCAGTTTTAAATGTATTTCACACTTAGGTGATCCATAAAAAACAATACTTTGAATTAAGTGCTTAAAGAAGAGAAGGTGGGGGGGGGGGGGGGGGCAGTTGGCATGTTGTTACAGATGGAACACCAACTTGTCAAATTTATCAGCTAACCAAAACACGCTTTTTCTCTTAAAATAAGTTTTCATCAAATGCCTCAAACTATAACAAAAGATTTGTGCTTAGTTTCAAGGAGTCTATGTGGGAGTGATGGCAGAGAAATGGCAACTAGTACAACTTCATTAGCTCTGTGTCACAAATTCCTAAATATTTCCTTACTGAAACATTAACATTTTTGACCCTCTAGTTTCAGTCGCCTGTTGCCCTTCAACAATGCAAAGGTTCTAACCTAAAATAAATCCGGTTTTCACACACACACAGATAGATAGACCACACAGATAGATAGATGGATGGATGGATAGATAGATATACTGAAGCAATTGTATCGTCTTTACGGTAATTGCACAATGAGCAATAAGGACGAAGACTGTTGGTCAAACGCTACAATCTATGACTTACAAGAATACAAGAATAAAGATCATTTGTATTTGTCATGGATACAGGCCTATACTCTTCATATAAAAAGAAAAGAGCTAAAATTAAGTCAAATAGGGGTTGCCGGAACTATCGTATCGACTGGTTTTACACTGACACAATATGATCGACTAACGATTTCGAAAGACTCATTCGCAAGTTTAACATGATATGGCAACGTTTTATAGACTGGAGACCATTGTGGCCACAATGTTTGATTACCCGAGATGATATTTAATAGATGTCACAGCTTCTTATACAAAATACCGGGCTTCGTTTTGATCCATTATTGCATACAGGCTTCATGTGTCGCTGCCATCGCTGTTGTTGTTTATTTGTAGATACCTCCGGTATTTTATCAGAGCATCCCAGATTGTAGTTAGGGTAATTAGTATATGTATGATATTGCCTGGTGGTGGTGGATGAGTATGCTGGTGCTACACAGATATCTTCCAGTTTCCACCAGAATACCATCCAAACGAATCCACAGAGTCTGATAAAATAGATCTGATAATAAAAATATATAAAAATTTTAGACCCATTATTAGCCATTGCGAGGACTGAGTGCATGGCTGAGAAAGCAGCTGGACCATTCTTGGAGGAGATGAATATATACATTGTTTTTGAATGTCTAGCAGTAATATTATAATGAGGACATATTTGTTCTTAGTTATGGGCATGATTGATGGAAGTTATCAGCCTTGCTGTCAGGCTATGAAGGTCGTAAATGAGGCTTCTACTCAAACACTCAATTTTCTGGATTAGATCATGTTTGAGATGTTTGTTGCGTTTGCACTTTAGGGCGGGACATATGAGAAGGAAGTGCTTTCTGTCTTTGGCTTGATCTTTACAGAGGGAGAAGATAATGGAGACAGAGTGCTGGTTGAACTTGTATCTGTTTGTTGTGTGTAGCAGCCTATTAGGACCTTTATATGATGGATGAATTGGCTACCGCTCTTGGGTTGGTTGAAGCGAATGTCCATAGGTGGCGTACCTGCAGCAGTGGGTTGTCTTAGATACTGAGCTATCTGAGCGAATCTCTGAATAGTTTCACCTATTTCCATGTCATGCGCCAGTAGGGGTTAACTGCTGCTTAGCCATATTTTTCCAGCATTGTTTCCGCGGAGGGGGGTGACATCAATCAGGTCAAAGGCTTAAGGGAGGGAGTATTTCTGTAGGGTTTTCTTTATGTAGGTAAGACAGCTGCTGCTAACCTTGTCTTTGAACGCAAGCTTCCTGCATGCAATCTCAAAGTCCACACATTCCGGTTGCCTGATGATGTTGCCAAAAAGTACCAACGTTTTGATTTCGACGAGGTAGGGTTGCGCCTACAAGTATACAGATTGCGGCTGTGACACATCTCACTGGGAGAAACTGAATCAGCCGAAAGATCTTTTGCTCAGAATTGTTCAGCATTCCTATGCCCACTGTCGAGATCCTTGTCACTTCTGGATCATAGACAGCTAGTGGACGCGAAAAGATGCCATACATACTGTTATATATTGTTGGGTTCACTCCATTCTTTCCACGTAGGCCTGCTCCCATAATGGCATAAGCACTCGTCTCCCATTCTGTAACCTATCCTCATATCTGTCTTCATATCGACTCTCCTGGAGATGCCAAGGTGGGTTGTTGCTTCGGTTTCCGAACTCGTTGATTTCTCAAGGTTCCAGTATTGTGCTACCTTTCTTTTAGGGTCGTTGAACATCACAATGTTGCTTTTGGATAGGTTGATTGAAATAGGTCAGAGATGGAGAAGTTAACTTGTAGATTGTTTTCAGTGAGATTTGCAGGTACACAGGGTCATTAGCCAGGATTACTACGTCGTCGGCTGCTGTGGGGTATCCTATGAAGGTGGTCCAAACTGATACCCCAAGGTTATTCAGTCGGATTGTATGAGTATGTCATTGTTGAAATAATTCTAGAGGGTGGGGGGTAATTTCGCGCCTTGTTTGATGCCCTGACAAATGTGGGAGTGGTTGCTTAGCTGATCTAATCAGTTTACAGTGCTAACGGATGCCATCTTGTATGTATTTTAGGAGGAGCCAGAGGTGGCCTATAATCCATGTACATATAGCTTGATCAGGAGGCCTTCATGCCGTATAACATCAAAGGCTTTGTTTATAATAGCTTGCTAAGGACAGTTGTCATATGATGTTCCTTAAGTTACTAAGTTGAGTATAGTCCTTCCCTCGTTTTGGCACTGGCGTGATGATCCCTACTTTTGACACCATGCCTGTCAACTCACACTCAGGCGCACATCCTGAATATTCTCACGCATTCTTTAAAAAAAAATGGTCTGCCGTGTATTTTTAATCTAATGATTTTATGGTTTCCTAACTCTTTTCAATAAAATTCGAGGTTTGCGCAATGGAATTGTTGAAAGCAGATCGACCGTGACGTGACATTTACATAGAGTTTCTCACAAGCGCCCCCTCCCCCCGACGCTTTGCCCCATGTGCCCGACCAGGCAGCTGTCGCCCTCTGGAAATGATCTCACTCCTCACGCTTAAGAACCCTGGACAGCTTTGCAAAACTTCTGGAATAGTTGCACTTTGAATGATGTTCCTCAGAAGACTGGTGAGGTATCGAGATTTGGGGTAGGTTGCCATAATGTAGATGTTCTGCGGGTATGCCAAAGTGGTCTGGAGCCGTGTTATTTGACAGCTTCTTGATAGCCTGCTCCATTTCTGTTTCTTCCAGTATGAAGGTATAGGGAGATGTTCCTTTTATAACTCACTGAGCATGCGCAGGACAGGTAAAGTCGGGTACACCCGTACGGGAGTGGGGGTATGAGTTCCCAAATTGATGCTAAGCAACGAATTTTAGATAAAGTTTCAATAAAGTATTTTTCCATGATGCCAGTTTCAACAAATACTGGCTTATTTGTAAATAATTATCCTGTTGGCATACATTTCTAGACTCAAGACGACTTAGGATTTACCAACAATTTTCATACTTTTCCAATATCCAACACTTTTCCAACTGTCTTCAAACTTCCAACAGTTTAAATTCCGACTATGCTGTAGTTAAGGCCCGGCAATTTTCAAATATATATGCAGCAAGCCAGTTTACAAGCGATGAGATTCCAGTGGGTCTGAAACCCAGATTCCTTGGATTTAGTTCCGGTTCTCTGAGAAGATTCGTTTGCAGCTGCAAGTTGTTCAAATGTAAATTAGTTCTCCTTGACGTCAGCATACATTACAGTTATACAGCTTTGTTTGGGTGATCATTTGTAACGTTATCTTAACATATATCATCTCTTTCTAATTAATTTGTGTATTGTCATTGAATGAGTCAATTTATTCTTGACATACTACGTCTTTACTCACATAAATCGTGTGGTCATTGAATGAGTCAATTTATTCTTGACATACTACGTCTTTACCCACATAAATCATGTGGTCATTGAATGAGTTAATTTATTCTTGGCATTCTACGCCCTTACTAATATAAATCGTGTGGTCATTGAATGAGTCAATTTATTCTTGACACTCAACGCCTTTACTCATATAAGTCGTGTGGTCATTGAATTAGTCAATTTACTCTTGACATTCTACGCCTTTACTAATATAAATCGTGTGGTCATTGAATGAGCCAATTTACTCTTGACATTCTACGCCTTTACTAATATAAATCGTGTGGTCATTGAATGAGCCAATTTATTCTTGACATTCTACGCCTTTACTAATATAAATCGTGTGGTCATTGAATGAGTCAATTTACTCTTGACATATTATGCCTTTGCTCGTATAAATTATGTGGTCATTGGATGAGAATATTTCTATACCTATATCGCACTTATTCCATTCTATACAATAATGTGTGATCATCGAATGAGTATGTTTCTCTTTAAATATCACATTTTTCCATGAATTTCTCTGAGTTCGTCGGGTGAACATAATATTTCTCCAGATACTACACAACACATCAAGTAGCAGTCGTATAGAATACTGATAAAGGGATACAACTCTTTTCTGTATTGGAACCAATCACTGAACAAGCTGTTTCCCTTGATCTATCGCTAGCCCAGTCATTATCGACAAGAATTTCAAATAATAAAATTGCCATCTGCCCAAGAAAGTTAATTGTACTAATAAAGAGAATCCTTTCAGCAGTCTCCCACCCCTTTTATCCGCATACTTTTATTAGCGAAAGATAAAGTACTGAGTAGGATTCAAGTGACACAGATACAGAAAGTTGGTGATATTTTCCTCTGCACATACGTGACTACAAAAAAGTACACAAATGGACCATACAAGAAAAATACCTGAATATCAGATTCAAAGTCAAAATTTCATATCTCCGGCGCCGTGAAAAATTCAAAAAAATCCAGACAATTCCTGATTATTTGATTGATCGCTATAAAATTTAGTTTCATTTTGCATCTTGAGTAAATGTGTATGGTATGCATATAAAAGTCTGAACTCTGTTTTAAATTTCATCCAGTGTTTTACGGTAAAGGTTTTTTTTTTCACAAATAAAATGTCAATAGTGACTGTGGTGTTGTATTCAAATGTGTCAGAGAAACGATGTACCAAACATCAAAACCGTTATATATATATATATATATATATATATATATATATATATATATATATATATATATATATATATATATATGTGTGTGTGTGTGTGTGTGTGTGTGTGTGTGTGTGTGTGTGTGTGTGTGTTTTACGTTTCCTACAAGAACTAGATATAAAAAGCTTGGCTAAAGTTATCTCTGACTCCCTGACGGATTCCATATAGAGGATGTACCTTTACCCATCATATATATGTACCATATAAACAACTTATAAAGAAAGCTTGGTGAATTCCAGGCAGTGATTTAGGATGAGACCCAATACAGGCAAAACGGACGGACGGACAGACAAAAGGAAGACATCATTTGATCACTGATACAGAAGCGTGTTTCAAATGATGTTATATATGTATATTTATGTGTGTATCTGTATTAAATGATTATCCGATTTTGGTGAGACTGTCAAAAAAAGCCGCCGATCTGGGTCCCCGAAAAGCCTATTATGATGAATAAAAACAAATAATAATAATAATAATAATAATAATAATAATACAATCAAATTTTAAAATGGGTATAAACCATTTTGCCTATATTAGTCGGACAGAGATCAACAGTGCAATAAATACCGATTTTTAAAAATATTTTTTTTCCCTCTTTCGAGACATGGCAAATCAAGAAGGGGTCGTGAGTGGACTCGGGATCCGTGAATGTCTTCCATATTTGGACTTTGTATTATAATGGACCCGGAACACTTATACTTTTCAGTGCGAGATGTAGCAGTGTCAATGTAGCGTATTAACGGGAGGTGGGGGTAAGGGGTGAGGGCGGTTGCCCCGGGCGCCAGAGGTCTTGGGGCGCCAAAACAGCTGATAAAAATTCGGGCCTCGTATTCTGGCCCCGTCGGGCCATCATCGTCGCCCTGGGCGTCATTTACCCGTAGTACGCCATTGCAGCGCCATTTGTTGTTATAATGGATCATTACTGAAATGTCAGTTGAGGGCAAAAGTTGCATTATGCTAACATCTTTTTTGCAACTTTCACTGTGCTACATTGAAACTTCCAGTGTTATGTATTGTTACCTTTATGGTGATTAACATGTCGTCAAATGAATTGACAGAGTGTAGAGAGGATATTTAGAGTTGGAATGATGCAAGTTAGAATGTTGACGTGTGTGATGATAACAATATGCACATTGATTTACTCGCATGGAATTTGAAGATATAAAATTAAAGTATTCCAATAAAAAACATATCAAACTTAGAAGAGATATTGGCAGTTGTTAAGAAACAACTTAGAATATACATCCTAAAACACACACTAAATGCAAAATAGAATATACACAGTCTATTAATAGAAAACATATAGTTACTTACAATTATGGTGGTGATTACCTTCCATACCTATAGCCATTCAGGTGATCTATTGTTTCTGTAGTTTTCACTGTGTAAATGTGGTTTAGGTTTTGTAAAAAAAATGACTAAAAAAAGTAAAAATTCATTTTTCTGTATATGTGAAATGGAGAATGAGAAAAATCCTAATTAGTTGTACCTTTATGCTAGTTGTGTTTTCATTCTTATACACCAAATATCCATTCCTATACACCAAATATCCATTCTTATACACCAAATATCCATTGTTATATCAACATTGTATTTTGATATCATGATTAATTGGACTGAATTGTAAAAGTGCGTTTTTTTGCGTTTAATTTCGCAATGTATACCCTTTCTCTAAAAATTGAAATCTTGAATTTTCAAAATGATATTTTTCTTTTTAAGTCCCTAACTTTATCAATTACAATTTAAAATCATTACTTGTATGAAGATTCAACTGCTTTCATTCCAATATCTCTAATTATTCTCTGAAATAAAATAATTTTTAAAAAAATCATCTTTAGATCAATTAATTTTTTTTTTAATCCCTCAAAAGTAGATTTTGTCCAGCCTGCCTTGGTGCAAGCTCGACATAGTGATCACTTTGGCGTCAGAGTGCGTGTCCGACCGTCTGTTCACACTCTAGATTAAACTCAATGTTAAGTTTCTTGACTTTCAAGCTAAATAAAAAGCCTGTATAAACAAAAATAAAGGGGAGGGAGGGGACGGCTCTTATTTTTTATGTCTATAAGTTTTCTCCATATTTCGATACAAATTAGATGAATTGAAACTAATTACTGCTTAATTAATAGCTTCTCTCTGGATGAGTGATTGTTAGGCAATTAAATCTAACAATTACTCAGTACATTTTGATGTGAGTATGATCAGGACGACAATACCCTTGTCATTATAAACTCTCTCTCTCTCTCTCTCGTTAAATTCCTTAAAAAAGACACACCAAAAAAAAAAACAAAAAAAAAAACAAAGCAAGTATATACTTCTTTCCGGAGGTATCTTGTTAATGCACTGGTGGAGAAAAATTCTTATATTAACAGGACTGTGCAATCTGTTTTGACAGGGTGATGATAACTGAACGTGCTTGGCTGCGCAAGCAGGAGCCTGTTCAGTTTGAGTCAACTGAACTACCTTTGTAATATAATAGATGTATTATCTTCAGCAATAATGTTTTTTTTCAAAGTGAACACACTGTTCAAGTTCAATTTTGCTTAGCAGAGAGAGAGAGAGAGAGAGAGAGAGAGAGGGTGATTGTGAGTGAGATATAGAGAGAAATGTGTGTAAAGTACAGGACAGGAGATTCCAAATATATTAGTCAAATGAAACCTATAATCTAGACATTTTGTATTATTCTATAAATGGAAGATTTTATTCCAATTATGAAATTCAAGAATTTAATCACACAATATCACTTTTTCTGTTAATGAGGAAAAGACAAGAATAGAAATGACGTTAACTCGGTATGTATTATATTAAGGTATAGAAAAAGGCATGGAATAAAAAGACAATATACAAATAAAATCATCGATGGACCATAGCAGACTTGAGCTATAAACCCGATTACAAAAGCAAATATGTATATATGCATACAAATTTCACGAAATAAATTTCCTAGCGCATACCAAGTGATTTCTTCTGGTCAGGAATGTTCTTCGAGCGACTGTGACAGATATATATATTGGTAGTCTGATAAATCATCCCCCAAACCTTTACAAATACTGATTGACAGTCAATTAGTATAATTACAGGTTTGGGGGATTATTTGTTATACTGATTGGTTGGTTGTTTGTGGATCGAAGGCCCTAATAAATAAGTTCATCTGTTTTGTGGTAACCTCTGACAAAATCCAGACAAAATTACTGGCTCTTTCAAAAAAGAAATTGTACTACGGATCAGTCAGGACTACGACCATTTCCGATGTATGCAACAAAAACACATAAACTCTCTAAGCCTCTACAGTACAGGACATTGATACAAATTTCGTAAGTTCTGGTGTTTTTCAGGATGCAAGGGACAGGTTTAAACACAAATTTAATGCCGCATTCATCTGCCTAATATAAAAATCATAACAAAAAAAATACACAAGTGAGGTCAAAAAGGTTCATATTTTTGGATAGCTATATTAAAAACAAAGCATAAAAATATTATTCACTTGACCTGACAAGTCAATGGCAGTCCATAGCAAAAGAAGGTTATGCACATCAACCCCAAATTTGTACCTGCATTTTTCACGTCCGAAGGTAATTTTCAACACCAAGTGATGCTCACTGTGCAAACACAAACCCTTTCCCCAGGTGATAATTCTGAAAAAACATTGTGTACTAAACAGCTTGATACAATTCAAAATAGTTGCCATCCACGCCTTTTTTTTTTTTTTTTTTAAAAATAGATATTCTACTTGCTTTTGTCTACTGCTCTGGGTGGCTAGCTCTTTTTCCTATCCTACTATTAGTATTTCACTGTCTACATACTGCGAAGAAACTATGGGAGGTGTACATGCCTCGCATCAATTTCAAGAACAACACAAGTCCAACACACCTAATTCACAAATATATCCATATCTTTAATTATTAATCAATAATATCTTAAAAAGTCACATCATAGCCATAAGTTAAGAAATTTGACACGGGGACATTTTACGAAAATATCTCTTGTCACCTTGGAACTGATCGCTGCTATTTAGGCAGTATGGAATTGCGGACTAAATGCAAGATTTACTTACCTCTGAAATTGAAGAGGACAATCATGTATACGGAATATAAAAGTGTAGTGTACCAGTCAAGATCACCAGCCCAAACTCCAATCGGAACATCATCGGCATTTCCCGTCAAGTCGAAAAAGGAACATCGGATGAAATCCATCACCATTGAAAACTATATTCTGAACTACTTTCGTTCACATGAAACACTACTGTAGACTAGTACCCTGGCCTCCCATGATGATCCGAACACGAGGCCAGACACTCACTGTTGAATGGCCAATACTGCAAACTTCATAAGGTCCGGTGCTTTTTCAAAACCGATCACTTCTATCTAAGCATTATGTGACTGAGGACTACAAGCAAGATTTACTTACCCGAAGAGCCTGACAACATGCAAATCTACGTACCTCCGAGACTATAAAGATTTTACAACTGCAAAAACACATGTTCAACACATTGGTTTTACTAAGAATTTTACTTAGTTTAAATTACAATCAAGACATATTAGACCGACCTTAGTAAGTCATGAAAAAAAAAACAAAGTAATGGGGCCAAGTGTTTGGAACTATTACGTTACTCTTAACACAAACACGTGTCCTCATAGCTGGTCGGAGTAGGGATAATATCCAAAATTGAATAGTAAATCGCCAGATAGCAGAGTGGCTACTTAGCGGCGATGCTGCAGAGTGGAGAAATTGAAGATGGCGAAAGTAATACAAAAATGCGTTGGCAATAAAGAAATAGCATTAAATCAGTTATTTCCAGCTCTGTCGCCACCGCCTTTTTTTTTTTTTAGTTGTAGTAGGCACAAATATGTCAATTAAAGAAGTACTGTGTTTGTTTAAAGTGTCACTATGCAGTTCTGTCATTTTCAGCGACTATACATGACCGGGGGGTGTTGGGTTACGGTGGGAGATTGCGAAGTCGTATTGTTGTGCTTGTGTGTGTGTGTGTGTGTGTGTGTGTGTGTGTGTGTGTTTGAGATGCTTTATTTGAATTACAGTTTGATCGATTGTGTTTTACCGTTATTTTACATTAAGTTTCAACATTTTATAATAAACCGATTTTCATGCCATTGAGCATACTTGTATTTTAGAATGCATTAATGGAACAGATAACGGGATCGGGTGGGTGGAATTAGGTTGGTATACCTATTTATGCAATGCAATTTTTGGAGAAGAATGCTTGGTCAGTATCTTTGCTGGCAAGAATTAACAAGTATATATGCAATAAAGAAAGGAATAATAATGCTTTAAAACATCCAACTCAGAACTGTCTACGGTCCTTGCTATTTTTCCTTTTGCAACTGTGCATGATCTTGCCAGAAGAAAGCTTAGTACGCAGGCAAAATAAGTAATGTTGTCGTGTCTCTGGGGTACATTATTTGAGCCAGTTATCAAAAGATACGATGAGATCACAATGAAAAAAAAAGTATTTGGCAATAATATTTTCATTCAAGCTCTTGACGGCTTGAGATACAGTCCAGACGGTTACATTGTTAGCGACAACAAAATCTTTTTGCTAGAATTAAAGTGTCCTTTTACTAGAGACGTCAGCAAGCTGCCAAATTGTTATCTATTGTGGCTTTATATGGTCTGCTTGTCAATAAAAAATTTCATAGGTGTTCGCTGGAACAATTTGGATTTTATCCTGAGTAAGACAAGAAATTTCATACCATAAATTACTGCCGCTACAAGGATCCAGCAGCAATTGGCACCTACAACTACATTGGTGGCAAACCAGGTTATGACACGACGATCAAGAGGGCCATATCAAAATTGCAGCAAACTGTCAGCAAATTAGAGACTGGAAAACAGGCTATATAATGTACAATTTTGAATCTGATAGAATAATGACTGCGTACTTGCGTGCATATGACGCTAGAGTAAAATTTTCAGTTGGTTGGAGTATAGAACATGTCAACTGGATGGTTCAAGATATCAAGTTGCTTACAAAGTTGTAAAGGACGCTCTTAAAATTATTTACCAGACGTCAAAGAAACATCTTGAACACTTTGAATTTTACGCAGGTATCGCAATAGAACTAGAAAAATCACGACGCGTGCTAGGAGAAGAATACAATAAGTTTGGCGGTAAGAAATATTGCTACAATTTTGTCAAGACAAGTATAGATTGTACCCAAGTTTAGTGTCTCATCATAGTAGTATTAGTTTTTAAATCCGCCATTGTTCTCTGCTTTAGCATCACCAGTATCAACGCTTTCACTTCGAAGGCCGCAGTCCTGATATTTTTTAAATACATTTTTTCGTATTTGGCAACGCACATAGAACTTAACTCAGCAAACATTTTATCTATGATCCGAAATTCTTTGACCAAACCTGCCATGTTAAATGTGGCACCACGCAGGCAAGATTTAAACTGGTTTAATATTTTTGTGTACGTGATGTAAGCGTATTTGCACAAGGCTACCTCAGTTTGAATGTTTGTCTTCTGGTGTCAGCCGTCCAACGTACACAAGAACCCCAGCAAGAATATTGTCTTCATACATGTTATAATCTGTGTAGTTTAGTATGTGATAATGAGCTTCAGCTGTCTTTCTTACAATCTCTGGAATTTCATCTTTTTGTGGTTGCTCTGCTTCAGGCTCAGGAATTGCTGCTTTAGGATCAGGAAGCTCTATTTCAGATATGTCTGGCTGCGGTTGCTTTGGATCTGGTTGTGGTTGTGACTGCGGCTTTTCTGCTTCAGGTTGTGGTTGCGGCTTTTCTACTTCAAGTTGTGGCTGCTCAGGTTGTCGTTGCTCAAGATTAGATTTTTCTTGTGGATATTCTACCACAAGTTTGATCATCAGCTGCTCGTAAAGAGATGGATTTATTAGCTTAACAAAGTAGTGATAAGATTTAGTTAGTCTGTATGCTAGTTCATGCATCTGATATTTTGTTAGTTAAGGTTCATTAAAGTAACCAGTAGGTATTTCTAAAACGACAATATTTTTAAAGCCTATTATATCCATTGTTTTAACATAGTACATTTCCCATAAAGGCTTATGATTATTAGAATCTTTTTCATACTTAAAAATGTTGTCAAATGTGTCTGCTACCTTTTTAATTTTTATATCATCTTGTTTTTCAACAACTTGATCATGTTTTAGTAGTGCTGGCTGCGGCTTTTCTGCTTCATGTTGTGGCTTTTCTGCTTCAGGCTGTGGCTGCGGCTCTTCTGCTCCAGGTTGTGGCTGCAGATCAGTAGGCAGCTCTTTTATATCAGGTAGCGCCATCACTCCCTGAATCGTTTTTACGTCGTCATAATCCAAACCAAAATCTCTGTAAAGACACCGCTTGTCGATTTTTTTCTTGAAGTCTTTCTTGGTTTGTATGTTCTTTTGCCAGACTTGATAGTACATGCATGCGTAGTCAGTATCTATATCTTTTCCTTCTTTTCCGTTAAATATTTTGGGTTTATATTTTTGGTTGGATTCACTAGTTTTGTAAGTTACCAACACTCAATTCCTTTAGTATGGTTTTAAAGAGCACTTCTGTGTTTCTAGCAGCGTTGGCCGATTCCTTGTCATTGCACAACTTTTTAACTTGTCATATTTGTTTAACACGTTTCGCAACTGTGGCGCTCTCATATGAGTTACCGAAAAAAGATTGAGCATAATATCATCCATTCTTACGCTTTCTGGATCCGCCAAAAACGTTTTATACAGCTATTTGTTTTCACTAATTTCATCATAAAACGTTTTAAATCTCACGTCATCAAAATCAAAATCATCATGTTTTTCTTCAAACAACAGCTCGTTAAATTCGCTTGCAATTCTCACGAATTCTGACATCGTATATATTTGTTTACATAAGATCATCTAGCGTAAAAATCTGAAAATAAGTCAGACCGGAATTGATGCAATACAATCGACAGAGACGATATTTTATCGTGCCAGGGCTTGCAATATTAAACGTAGCCAGAGCTGGCCCTAATGTATCAGTATTTGTGTAAAACGTGGTCCAGTTAGCCCTGTCATTGAACGTTTCTAGACGCCAATGGTTGATGTATTTAGTTGAATCTGATGTTCCTCGAAGTTGAAAACGCCAAATAGTAACCGCCACAGGACAATCTATTCTGATCCAAAAATCATTATAAACCTACATGCTGTAGCCAATTCACTCGTAGATGTGGTTAGCAAAAGACAGATGCGCTTTAAAGGCTGCTGAATATTGCGAGGATGCAGATGCTATAAATCCGTGGCGATAATCACAACTGGACGACAGTGATGGAATATGTCATATGGTATTTTTTATTCGCTTGGAATCTACATATAATTTTGTGGTCGCATCTGTATTGTCTGTGGGAACACCTAGAATTTTAATTTGTGCTAAAGTTACATTGATTCCAGCATCAGAAACTTCAAACATAACTGAATTGACATGGATGGTAATTTTAAAATATTCTGGCACTTGAATAATGATTGGACTATAATATGCCCCCAATGACCTTTGAACAAAAATCCGCCTTATTTGCCAACCCAAAACAAAACACAGGGACAATATTACTACTAGCAATAACCAGTTTATGTACTTTACTTCTGCTAATGATGCAGTAACATTTCTCATCATTATTCCTGGTGCCTACAACATAGTGGATATCGCTGATGAAATAAAAAGAATTACGACAGAAAAAGCTTATGTTGATGACAAAATTATTATAAAACCAAATTATTCTACGCTTAAAACGCGACTGACTCTTAAGGGTGGTTATCGAGTTGACTTTGCAATCGTCAACAGCTTAAGAAACTTTACTTGGGTTTAGTTCGCAAATTATGCAAGAAAATGGTGTTTACGATGAGAACTTTCCCGTTAACATTAGCGATGTTAACAGCCTACTCATCAATTGTTCCATAGCTGAAGGACACTTTGATGTGCGAGGAGGTCATAGCCATGTCATTTATTGCTTCAGTCCAAATGCGCCACCAGGATCATTGATGACAATAATGCCTTCGCCACTTATTTATTATCCCATTAATAATGTCTACAGCACACCAGAAATCAACATGTCCATCACGGATCAATCTGGAAACAACGTCAGCCTTAATAATGAGCGAGCCACATTTAATTTGCATTTGCGAGCGCTAACCAAAACTATGTAACCGGGCTGTATAAATGAAGCCAATACAAATTAAGCGCAAAAAGATCATAGGATGATTTTCATCATCGCTGTTTTCAAAAGCTTTTAAGGCAGTGTCTAGCTTAGTCAAACGAGTTGCTCCACATGCTTTGGATGCTACAAAAAGGTTCAGCAGTGGGACAAAAGGTTGAATTGAAAGCTGTCACAGAAATCATCAAGGAAATTGCACCCACCAAAGAAGCTGAACGTGTAATGACTAGTAGTGCTAAACAAATATTTTCTAAGCGCGGTGAAGAAATTATAAATGAACTTGAGACGCGTACGTCAGCAGTCAAATACAAGAACCGCAGTGTCAAATATTATGATAGGATCCTGTCTAAACTAATTTTGTGTAAGAAGAATGTATAAACATGCTGTCTAGATTTACACCAGAATACTTCAAGCTTTTTGATGAAGCGCCCAATGACGAGTCAACCACCGAATACGAATATGTGGAATATTTGGACAAAGATTCGCATCAAATGAACAAACCTGGCACAAAAATTATTGACACGCGTGATAAAGATGTATATGTGTTATCTCATAAAGCTTTTCTTGAAGTCAGAGGATTTTTGCAAACAGATGCTGCTCCACCTGCCAATTATGCTGCTAACACAAACGTGGGACTGACAAACAATGGCTGGAGCTTATTTAAGACGGCGTGATATCAACTGAATAATCAGACCGTTGAGAACATTAGCAACTATCTGCCTGCTGCCAACACATCATGAATTCGATTTCGATGAGGGATGACCACAGCAAAAGTTTAGCAACAAACATGTTTTTGTATAAGGATGCAATCAATGCAGCAGAAGCCAGAAAGTTTCCAACAAACGCAGATTTAATTCCAACTGGAACTGTTGCTGACGCTACGGAGGTTACAGGAGCCAATTTTGGAACCGCTGCTGCTAATATGGCAAGACGTAATACCTACAACGTTGGGTTTTGCAATTAGGCGTGGTCTCACCGATGATCATAATGAAGCTTGCATGCTCTTGCCACTAAGTTCCATTTTTGTTTTTTGCCACGACATTGATACAGTTTTTAGAGGTGTTAAGCACACACTGGTTTTGGAACGAGCTCATCCTACTAAGTACATGCATCGCGCAAATGGTGTTGCTAACGGAGAATTTATTCTTACCAAGCTCTCGCTTTGGATGCCAAAAATAACACCCTCTATTTATTAGGTATTCTAGAATTAGGTATTCTTTTGTCCAGGTTTAGCAAGACACGTTATTTTGAGCAAATGCGCGTTTACAAAAGTGTTACGTATTTAGCTGCGCAATTATATGTCACATGTAGAATAGCTACCTTGCCTGGCAGCGAACTACCAAGTCATGTCTTTGTAGCCTTTCGACTTGCTGCACGAGATGCAGTTCAAGAAACAGGAAATCATGTATTTGACAGTATGGGGTTGACTCGCATTGTTGTCAGAGTCAATAGCAGACAATATCCTGAAGATAAACTTGAGTGTAATTTTACGCCACTTACTGAGGATGATAGCAGCTTAACAAATTCTATGTATATGACGCCAGCAACTGAAAAGTTGTGGGCCAGTTCAAGGAAGAGGATGCTGCAGAAATCAAAGAAGTCATTGCTCTAAGAGCTAAAATGTATATGTTTGAGTTGCTTAACAAATCAGAGAAGCGCGCCAAAGACATGAAAAATGTGTTGTCACACATGCTATCACTTGCATTGACTATCTGGTGAAAAACAATATGCTATCATGAATACGATCAGATTAGAAAACCATGTCATGCATACAGTAGCTCTTAATAAAATCGGACTAACTATCTATGATGATAAGCGCTATATACCTGATGATGAAATCAGCACTAGAGCGCACGGCCATTACATAAATAATCAAGTAACATTTTTGAAGAGCTAGGTCTGATAAAGGCAAAAAAAAAATTTAAAAAATAAAAAAGACACAAAAAAGACAAGACAACACCAATATTTACAGTTATTTACAGGCTCATATTGTATTTCATCAATGATAGCTAAATGAAAATGTGATATTAAAAACTTTTGAATAAGCTGATCTGTTTTGGCAGTACAGCAGTCGTGAAGAGATTTAACATTTGCTCCAAGCTTTTGTCCTGCTTTTATTAGAGACGGAAAATCTTCTTGTTCGCCGCTCTCTTTGTTTGTTGCGATAACTGGCCGTCGACCTATTGACTTGTGCTTGCCGGTACCACCTCATTTGCAATTTTTGCTTTGAGAAACAACTTCAAGATTTTCTAATCTGTTATCTGTTCTGTTGCCTTTTATATGATGACAAGACCATCTGGAATAATACCACAATGACATTCATTAAAAAAGTTATGTGTTTTACTCCTGGTACTTAAAATCCGGTAACTCCAGTTGTAATATAGACTATATTGTTTGGCTGATTATTAACAACGCGCTTGCCTATGACATGATTAATTTCTCCTAAATCGGTAGCTTGATAATTATTGTATATGCGGTGTGTTCGCAAATTATCCATTATATACAATATCTGTCTCTGTATTTAACCGTTTAAGAATGAAAAAAAAAAAAAAAAACCCACATAAAATACAATAGCAAAGGCAAGCAAATTACAGATCTAAGCAAATGAAAAAGCACACCAGCAATCACGGATTAGAGAGTATGATTTTTTTCTAATGGCGTTACAGCAAAACAAGATAGAACGGCGACCAGTGCCAAGCGTTTTCTGAGCCTGGTACATAGAAGAAAATATTTCTTGGTCGCCTGTCTCGATGTTAGTGGCTTGTACAGGGAGCGTTGTCTTTTTATGTTTGCCAACTCCTCCACGCAAATTGTTGGTCTGTCGAGTGACAGTCACTAATTTTTTTTTTTTCTTTTGAAAGCCTATTATCAGATTTGTTTCCATTCAAGTGATCGACTACAGAATGTTTCGGGGTGATGTCATAAAAACATTCAAATACAAATCTGTGTGCGCTCAATATTTTCTGACATTTATCCGTGCTAGATACTGCGATAAGAATATAACCATTATCGTTAAGATTTTCAGCAAGAATTATTTGACCCAACACATGTCGTATGTCCCCATTTTTATTAGCTTCATGCAAGTTGTGGACGGGATGCTCCCTCAAGCCATTATATATAAGTATCCTTATCTCTCTAATTCAACATTCATTATCATTTTTATGTAAACAATAATATAGATAACATAAATCTGCAGTCTTCGTATGGACATTCTAAAAAAAAAACAAAAAAAAACAAAAAAAAAAAAAACAAACAAAAAAAAAAACAACAACACTAGAATGATTGAGGCCATATGCGTGAGAAACAAACAAACAAAAAAACAATAATGTTTTTCATAAAAGCATAGTCTATGGACCGGGTGCTACCCCTGCTGATTTTAGTTCCCGGCAGTCACGGAACGTCGGAATCGCATCATCACTGCACCCGCCCGGTCCTAGTGTGAACGGCTTCAGAGACGGGTTCACGAATAATCTTTTCAACGTCCTGCGACTTTTGAGGCCGCGTTCACACCGGAAGTTAGGCCGTACCTCCCTAACTGCTTCAGTATCCCGGATGGACCCCAGCCCGAATGTCAAGACAGAGTGGCCTACCCTGTGAGATAAACAGATCTTTCCACAGCTACCTATACTTACACTTCAATTTATATATAAATAGGTACTATCCTATGTTCATAAGTTTATATTTATACAAATTGGCATATTTTATGTTACTAAAAATAGATTGTAGTCAAGGGAGGTAACTCATGTGTGCCTATTTTAGCAAGCCAGTGTGAGTTAATTATAAATGTAGTATGATAAAAGGCCGGTATTTGACAACATTAATCATGATTTTCATATGAGGCCGAGCGTGAGCGAGGCCGACTATGAAAAATCATACTTAGTGTTTTCATACTGGCTTATTATCATACTACTTATCTATGTGTCTATGAGTAAATTTAAATGATACAAAAATTAACTTCACCGAAATCTGATCGTGCAGCTTAATTTATCTTTAACCTTTGCCTTTCTCGCTACGCCAGGACCGCAACTGTTCCAAAGATATAATCTTCATGTGTCACTATTGGTCGATGGAGATAAATTAGCAGTGTTTATGTACATAATATTGTAAACACAAGTTTACATGGTCCAACATGAGATAGAGTAAGACTCAATAACAAATGATACATTATTAATTACAGTAGATGTAAGACTCCAGACATCTCGCCTGTACGTTACTGTTACTATTCAACAGTGAATATAAAGTTCTCAGTAATTATTTGAAATCCATTCTAGTTTGCATTTATTAATCATGTTTCCAGTTCAAATGTAAAATAAACTCGACCTGGAATGTTTGTTTTTTACTGCAAAAGTATCTCCCATGAGCTATATTAAAACACAGGTATAGTCTAAATACGTAAACAACAGGTTACTAGAAAGACCGAAATATACTTAAAAACCGAAATACATCGTAATACATATATTTTTACCGAACTACTCATGAAGATTAATATATTATGATTGTTATTACTTTTACCTATTAATAGCACAATTCATGGAATGACGTCAATCAGTCGTACTTGATAGGAGAGGTAACTAAAACGGAAGCTACCGATGTAAACAAGCAGACAGACTACTCTCTGTCCTTTTCCGGTTTCGATAACAGTCCATTTTCAGTAAAACCATGTCGTCTGCATCCATTATTTGCAATTTCTAGTCTTAATATTTCTATATGAAAAAAAAAAAAAAAAAAAAAAAAAAAAAAAAAATGAACAAATAAAAAGGTGTAACTCTTGTATACATGTGTTTAAAGGGATATAACTCCCAAAGTTACGGAAATTTACGGGATTATTCAGACCTTATCAAAGACCGCGAACTACATGACATATCTTGTCTGAAAAAATAGACTCGCCTACGCAAATTCGACGACCGTGTTATTGAAGAAACTCCCGTTTGGTTTGAAACGCCAACAATTTGACAGTGCAAGAGACCGCCTGGCGATAATCAGGTTGGAAATTATAAATTGATGAATTAAATGACCAAGTTTTGTGCATTTTTTAAAAAAAAATTTTTTTATATATATCCTGGATGCTTGTCGTTTCTGAAATCGGTTGAGGGGTACAAACAAACGGGAGGTAAGCGAATATTATAGTAACCCGTAAACAAACAGTAAAAATCAGGATGACTTGGGTCATTCGATCTCTCTCCTGAAAAAAGTCCAAATAGAAAATAGAAAAATTGCTATGGTTTGCCATCGTAAATTTAGTTATAGTAAAAGTTTAGTTCATGGTCTAAAATGGTGTTAAGAACAAAATTATTAAATGTGATTGGGCATAGAAATATTGCCAAAGAGTCACTTATTTGAAATTAGTCAATGTGATTGGGCATAGAAATATTGCCAAAGAGTCACTTATTTGAAATCAGTCAATGTTATTGGGCATAGAAATATTGCCAAAGAGTCACTTATTTGAAATCAGTCAATGTGATTGGGCATAGAAATAATACCAAAGAGTCACTTATTTGAAATCAGTCAATGTGATTGGGCATAGAAATATTGCCAAAGAGTCACTTATTTGAAATCAGTCAGTGTGATTGGTCATAGCAATATTGCCAAAGAGTCACTATTTGAAATCAGTCAATGAGATTGGGCATAGAAATATTGCCAAAATAGTCACTTATTTGAAACGTACTCTGTGCTGGAATCTGTGCATGGAACAATGTTTTCTTTTTACAGGTTCCCGCACACAAGTACCATGTTTGAAAGAAACAGACGTGAACTATGGTTGAATGCAAGCTTTGGAAGAGGCCCACGGAAAAGGAGGGTGGGGGTGGGCAATTGCCCAGGGACCCAGCGATTTCTACAGGCCCGCCGTCGACTCAGTTATAAAAAATAAATTAATCGTTGCAGTAAATATTAAAATTTGTTCCTTGCAAGAATCTACGTTAAGGTAAATTACTGCAGGTGTTATGTGTAATACTTTACACAGGTTCTTACATACGAATAATTAAACTAGTTTTGGTGCCTATGACTGCTATGCCCAGGGGCCCAGAATTTCTGTTGGCGGGCCTGTTTGAAACTGTTGCACTAAACAAATAACAGCATGCACAAAAATCCTGCACCATATTTTCAAGCCCTACTTACTTATTTGGATTAAACTCGCGTGCGACCAATTTGGTCATTTGCGAGGACTTCAAGCCCTATCTTAACTTCTGCACTAAAATATTATTATCTTTTGTATTTAGTAGGCACTACCCCAGTAATATGCACTAAAATACTATTATCCTTTTGTATTTAGTTACAATTCTGCTATTGATATTCCTTACAGGAATATCGAATAAGTTACTGTTAATTAATTTATTTATATGGATATAAATTTGTGTGGTTTTTGCAAAAAATGATATTTATATCTGTATTTACCTTTGTATATTGGGAAAGGGGTCATAATTGTTTCAACAGAAGGATCACTGTTCATCGACTCTGTGAACTCATGGTTCGTAGCAACCACAAAAGCCATGAAAATTGGTATCCCACATAAAATAGTCAGTTCATTCTGTACATGCTTATATAATAAGTATAATTAGTGCAATAAGTAATTTGTTTAAAAGTGTGGTGGGTGTACAACTTCCCCAAATTTGTCACAAGTGTGTCTGCATGTGTGGTGGCGGTGCATTATCATAAACCCCATGCGCACTATTAGATAATTACAGTATATTCTATAGAAATACAATTTAAAAAGGAAATAAAACACGAAAATATTTATAGTTTTGTTAGTAATGATGTTAGTTTTGGTCTGCCCAATCTCAACCATTGTATAGTCTAAACTGAGTTGGTATAGTTTCGTCAATTAAGTGATGAATATTAAGCATGTATTGTTTATCTAAACTTGATCTGTTCATGAATTTGTAATGTTGTTGTCCTTTGATTCTAGATCTGATACACAACTGGAGTGGCTGATACCAGGATGTTGAATAATTATGTAATAAAATATTGTATTATTGTACTTTTAAATATTCAGTCTTATATATCACAAGAGATATACATAACTGTTGATCTCTGTATGCATATGAATCACTTCATATCATCAATGGCTTATTCTGCACCAGATTGCTAAATTAATAAAGAATAATTGTGTTAGATTGGGAATAATAGTCTTGAGATAGAGGAATTATGGTTGTACTGTAGCAGATATTCATTTTCCAGCTGAGCTGATGCATTGCCATTGATGTGTTACAGTATAACCACAATAACACCCTCATGTACAAATCTAACATCTCTTGTTGAAACTCTACATACAAATGTTTAACTCTTCTTCTAACACATAAGTGTCATTTGTACCCTTTTTTTTATTTCACACGCACAATTTACTTATGCAAACAAGCTTATTTAGAGTCAGCTGTGAACATACTTGCAACATAAACATCAAGGTAGCTGCATGACTGCAAGCAGAATAAAGTCGGTGTTAAAGAAAAAGATATACAGTGCATTATGTTATGTATATCGAATTTATAATACGTGTCCATGAGGTAAGTTGTACTTTAGTGGTCATTTTGTAAACAACATATTTACTGCATTTAAGTCAAAGGTCAGTCTTGTTTACGTAACATTTAACAATTAGACTGGAATTTTCCATTTCTTGATGTGAGAAAAGTCAGGTATGCAGAGGAAATTTCCATTAGAGTTACTAATATTCTAGAATATTCTGTCAGCTGACTTATCCTTATATTTATACAGGTTTGGTAAACAAGATTTCATTCCTATACTAAACTTCATACTATTAAGATCAGTCTATTAAGGAATTTATTTTAGTAATCTGATGTTACAATTGTAAAAATCAGAGCAAATTTAGACAGATGAATTATTGATTTGAAATATTCATTGGAATTACTAAGAGTCCTCATTCTCATATTAGATTAATTCTTGACTTGGAGATTTATGTGAATTTATTCGAAGATATTCTGGATTACATCATTCAGGCATATCAGAACAGTCAAGAGTACAGACAAGTCAGGACTTTCAAGGCTACTGGAATTCATTCGGAACATTCTATATTTAGGACTGGTGATTAGGACACTTAGGATTATTGGATCATTTGGATTTTATTTCTCGTTACTGTAGTTGTCTTTTGATTTTTCACTTTAAATGTCTAGAAATAAATTGTTTGTTGATTATACTTACATTGTTGACTTCACTTTCTTTGTTTAAATTGACTTTGTTTTGGAATTTTCATTGTTTCTGGTAAATAATTTTATTTCACCCATTTGAGAAATCTTTAGTGAACCAGCAAGCATTCACAATGTCATCTAAAGTTGAGAACTTTGTTTAAAGTCCTACCCAGGTAGACTTAGAGTCTATGAAAAAGGACAAGTTGCTTGAGCTTGCCAGACATTATGATCTTTCTGAACCGAAAGCGTCTTTGACAAAGCGAGAGATAAAGAATATTTTAATTCAATATTTGGTGGGAATTGAAATTGTGGGTAATTGCTTTGTGTGTAATTGATAAGTCGGTATCTGGTTTTGATTGGAAATTAGGGGAATTGCAACTAAAAAAACCAGATGGAATTAGAATTAAGAAAGCTTCAGCTTCAGAAAGAGATGCTGGAACAACAAATTCAGAAAGAGGAGAAGGAGAGGGAAATGAAGGAAAGGGAAATATAGATGCAGAGAGAGAGAGAGAGAGAGAGAGAAGCAACGGAATTGCAATATAAATTAAAATAATTAGAACTGACAAGCGGATCACACACCCCCCCCCCTTGCACACAAGTTCAGGCTTTGCTGTTACGAGATATATTAGGTTATTATCCCCTTTTCAGGAAAAAAAGTAAATAAACACTTTCTTCACTTTGAGAAAATTGATGAAAACTTGAAATGGCCAAGCGAGCATTGGACTTTGTTATTACAAAGTGTACTTATTGGCAAAGATCGTAAAGTCTACACTTCACTGTCAGTACAATAAAGCACTGATTATGCTGTGGTTAAAGAGTATATCTTGAATGGTTATGAGATGGTACCCGAGGCATATCGAAAACGTTTATGAATTGTAGAACATAAACTGGATAAACTCGTGTCGAATTTTCAAGGGACAATAACAACTATTTGATAGGTGGTGCTCAGCCAAGAAGGTTGATCAAGATTATGATAACCTCAGACAGCGCGTATTAATTGAAGAGTTCAAGAGGTGCATCCATAGTGATGCTAAGACCTATCTTGACGAGCAGAAAACGGACACTTTGGAAGATGCTGCTCGTATGGCTGATGATTATTCCTTGACTCACAAAATGTTATTTGACAATAAATCTTCCTCTCAGCAGTTTTCTGGTAAAAAGACATTTCAGTCTCGAACGAGTACTGCCAAATTTCAATGCATCACAACTGTTTAGGAATCAAACATCTGATAAGACTGATCAGAATTCCTTATCTCTTCCTACGTGCACTTATTGTAAAAAGAAAGGGCACGTCATTTCTGATTGCTTCAGGTTGAAAAATAAGCAACAGAATAAAGATAGAACTATTCCAAATGCTCTTATTTCAAAGAGGTCAAGGTCGCGGTCTTGTATTTATAGCAATACATTTGTTGTGTCAAACAAACCCCAGTCTGATTCTATTTTGGGGCCTTATGAACCATTCATGTCAGAAGGTTCTATATCACTTATTGGTGATTCTGCCAAACCTATCCCTATTAAAATATTAAGGGACATATGAGCTTCTCAAAGTCTTTTATTATCAGGTACTTTCCCTTTGTCTGAGAAGTCTTCTTCTGGTGAAAGTGTACTTATTCAGGGAGTAGAGTGCGGCCTTGTAAATGTTGATCTTCATTGTGTTAATTTGGCATCAGACTTAGAGTTTCATGACCTGTGAGTGTTTGGGGCAGTGACTTCTTTACCTATAGAAGGTATCCATTTGTTACTAGGCAATGAGATACCTGGAGATAAGGTTGTGGTCAATTCACTAATAAATAAAAAGCCTTATTTGGATAAAAAAGTTGATCATATTGAGATTGAAATCCCTGATTTGTATCCTGCTTGTGCAGCTACCAGGGCTAGGGCAAAAAGAGCTCTTGAAAATGATGCTGATGAGAAAATTATTCCTTTAGCTGACACATTTATTGGTCAGTCTTTTCAGGAGGTCAATTTCTCTCCTGATATTGAGCAATCAGAAGGTATTGATACCAGTGATCCTCTTTTTACAATTGTTACGGAATTATACATCATTTTTCTTTTAATAATGGTATAGTTTATTAGTTATGAGCTCTGTTCTTAATCTAACTAGATCAAGCTGTCGTCTTGCCGTAAGTACACATACAGTAGGCTCGATCGATATTTCGCTGAAGCTTTAGTCATGTGACTTGTTAGCGCGTGAGAGGTTTGAACTTTTGACCTAGTTCTCGTACTTTTAAGAGTAAATATTGTATTGACCAGGAATTATAGATTAAGGTCAAATCCGAAGAATGAATCGTGTTTATTAGAAGGAAATTATTTCGAAATACCCAGTCGTTTATCGAAGACGAAGTATGGGTTTTTATACCGATTCTGCGCATTAAGGCTATATATATAGGAATTATAGTAGCATTACATTGAATTGAGAGGTCATAAACAAATTTGGTTCATTGTGTGTGGGGGATATTCTTTTTTGGAGATGCATTCTGGATTAGTACTGTTTCTTCAACCTGAATAATTATACAGCTCCGTGGAATTATCGGAAACATTTCTAGAACTTGTGATATTCCATATTCGCAAGGATTACTTGGATATAACTTATTCTTATTAACACATTAGTACAGTGAAGGTTACTTCATTCGGAATACCTCATTCTGAATATTTGAATTGACTTCCGGATCAGTGAACTTTAGAACAATTTAGGACTTTTAAGGATATTCTATACTGTAAGTTATTTTTAATTCTTTCACTTTAATTGTTTGTTGAAATATTTTAATATTTTAGGAAATTAAAGATTTGTATTTTAAATCTTGAAAGCTTGTTTGAGTCTTTTCTTTTGTTACATTACCCCTAGTCGTAACAAAACGCACTCTCTCTCTCTCTCTCTCTCTCTCTCTCTCTCTCTCTCTCTCTCTCTCTCTCTCTCTCTCTCTCTCTCTATTCTAATCAGGGTGACAAAAGACAATAACTTATTGTTTTACATGAACAAGATCATGTTTTTTTTATTTTTTTATTTTTTTTTTTCAGGGAGCTATTAGTGAAACTAAATCAACACAAGTTCCAGTGTGTTAATTGTTGAAAAATGGGGTCCTTATGAAAAAATGGAGGTACCTGCTGGTGACGAGTGGTCAGTGAGCTATCAGACTGTCGTTCCTAAGTCATACCGGCAAGAAATTCTTAATCTAGCCCTTGACTGGCCATTTATGAGTCAATAAGTCTTATCACAAGATCTTGAATCATTTTTATTGGCTGAAACTTAAAAGTGATGTTTCTAAATACTGCAGATCTTGTCACATTTGTCAGATGGTAGGAAAACCCAATCAGAAAGTACCTAAGGCTCATCTGCAACCGATTCCTGCATTTGACTAACCATTTAGTAGAATAATGGTAGACTGCATCGGTCCCTTACCTAAGACCAAGTCAGGCAACCAATACTTGTTGACCATCATGTGTTCATCTACAAGATTTCCAGAGGCAACTCCTCTAAGAAATATAAAAACTAAAACCATTGTGAAAGCTTTTGTGAAGTTTTTTAAACTTGTGGGCCTCCCCAAATCTGTCCAGTCGGATCAAAGGTCAAATTTTATGTCTGGAATTTTCCAACAAGCTATGCATGAATTAGGCATCCAACAGTTTAAATCTTCTGCCTATCACCCTGAAAGTCAAGGTGCTTTGGAAAGATTTCATCAAACTTTGAAGAATATGATTCGATCCTATTGCTTTGATACAGAAAAGGATTGGGATGAGGGTGTTCATTTGTTGTTGTTTGCTGTTAGGGAATCAGTTCAAGAGTCGTTGGGTTTTAGTCCCTTTGAACTGCGTTTTGGACATATTGTCCGTGGACCATTGAAATTATTGAAAAAGACACGTCTATCAATGACGATTCAAAAATTAATCTTCTTGACTACGTTTCTGATTTCAAATACAAGTTGTCAAAGACCTGTGAAGTAGCAACAACTAATCTTCAAACTACCCAGTCAAAAATGAAATTAATGCATGACATAAATACACACGAAAGGAATTTTAAACCTGGTGAGAAAGTTCTGGCTCTCTTTCCCATACCTTAAAATCCTCTTCAGGCTAAATTTTATGGTCCTTACTCTGTTGAAAAGAAAGTAAATTACTTAAATTATATCATGAACACTCCTGGGAGGCAAAAACAGAAACAACTTTGTCACATAAATATGTTAAAGGAATATTTTGATAGAGATAGCCCAATTAATTATTCAATTAAATTAGTTGTACCTGCCCCACACAGTGATGATGTCATCGATGGAATAAAATCTGACTGTTATGATTCTGGTTTAACCAACCTTCGGAATTTAGAAATATTGAACAATCTGGACCAGAAACTTTCACATCTACAACAACTGGAAAGAAATTAACTAAAACAGTTATTTCGTGCGTACGAGTACTTGTTTCCTGATGTTCCTACACGAACAAATAAAATCTAACATGACGTTGACATTGAAGATTTTACGCCTGTGAAACAGCATCCTTACAGGATGAATCTTCTCAAACAGGAATATTTCAAGAAAGAAATTCAGTATTTACTGGAGAATGGTTTTGTAGAAACAAGTAAAAGTAACTGGAGTACACCATATATTCTTGTGCCAGATAATACACTCCGCATGTGTACTGGCTATAGAAAAGTCAACAGTGTCACCAAAATGGATTCATTTCCAATGCCAACAATGGATGATTGCATTGATAAACAGACGTAAGCTGAAACGCAATGAATGTACATGGTCAAATTCTGCCCAGTTAACTAAATCGGGCTGTCCCTGCAACCAATTGTGTGTTAGCCACATATTGTAATTGAGATCAATCTAACCAGTTTCTTAAATTTTGTTGTATTTTCAGCCACTTTTAGAATTTCGTGTACATAGTGCACATTAATGTGTCCAAAAACTCGATAGTAACCTATTAATTTTATTTTTGTGATCTTGGTAGATAATATCAAGTGATTTTTGAACGGTAGTCTAATGGGTCGTATTTGCGTATTAAAAAAGTTATTATCGAAATGGTTTCCAAGCCAAAGTGAAAACCTTCTAGCATTTGAAAGAAATCTTTCTAGCCCTCAAAAGGGCTGGGTAATACCACTGGCGGCGGAAGGACTGCATTCAAATGTTCAGGCGGCATGAGCCTCTGTCTTGGACAATGCACGGATCAATAAGATCCGATACGTCCCACAATCTCATTCTCTCCTCATAGCTGACCTCGGGGGGTATGTCTAGCCGATGGTGCACAATTAGGTAGATGCGTATCAGCGCTACCAGCTCAGTCGGGCTTTCAATATATTTCGCTACCTTTCTTTTGATGTTCGCTACAGCTTTAGCTCTTCTATGTGTCAGAATTTGATTCCATTACGAAAAGGGCATCAAGAGTATGTGTAGTTCGATTAAAGCAATTAGACTTTAATTTGTGTAAAAGTGTCAATATGGGCTGTTAAATGTGTGAGATATTCCTTACAATTTGGCCCCTAGTTTCCCGTCGGTCGAACGGAGATCACGCTATACAACGCTGTTTATATCAGCAGTAAAGCGTTGACTCAAACAACATAAATATCACGGTAGACGTCTTACGTTGTAGGACTAGTCAAACTCAAGCGAGTGGGGATCCGGGAGAACAGTTCCATCCTTAAGGGCTTTTGGTAATGCACACTTCAGTACAGGTGGGTGGGGGATGGTCAGAGCCGGATTAAGACATTTAGAGGCTCTAATCACTGAAAAGATTATGGTGTAATTCAAAAGAAAAGCAATACGAAACCGTAATTTCTCTATTTTTTTAAATATTTTTTTTTTTTTTTTTTTTTTTTTTTTTTGGGGGGGGTGGGGTGCCACTGCTTTGCTGGTGCCCTAAGTACGTGCTTAGTTTGCCTATTGGGTAATCCAGCACTGGGGATGGTACTCTGATTGTGAAGAAATGGCTACAAATTATGGTAATAGTGATGTTCCATTTCTTTCAGTTAGGTATCCCTTAACATTTAGCAGTGAGTGTGTGAAAGAATAAAGAAAAACTTATAATAAAACAATTCAATACCTTTTTGTCCACAGACTTTGACCCAGTGAACAGCAATATGGAGTCAGTATGCAGTGAAAAATAAATGTCACTAATACTTATGAATAATCCCTTTTGTGGATTTTGTATAAAACTTGCATAAATTGAACATGAGCAGTTTTTCTGCACATACTGTTTGCAAATAAAATGGAATTTGTCAGTTCTAAACAACGTTGACAGCAGTTCCTAAAAAAAGTTATTGTGGTCTGCACTGGTCGTAACCAGTATTTAATGATGAAGACAATGACACAATTGTACACGTATTTTGGTAATAATATTAATAACACAATTTTGAATCCCAAACATTATGATGATCCCCAAAATTAACAGTCTGGAATATTTTTATATTCTCCATTCACGTGTCTTTCTATATTTACACGTCGCTTATTCGACACGCCGTAGAATCCACTGTTGAAAAGCACATGGATATATACATGTATACGTGTCATATTCACCGTCACTAAGCATGTTGCGCTATACTTAGTTTAAAATACAAGATCATTGACAGTCGTAACATCCAACAGAATTGAACGAAGTACCTTCTTCTAAAGCATGCAACTGCTCATATATCTTACCTGATCAGTTTGTAATTTTGTTAAAATTTGTCTTTTTCTTAATTTGAAAGTCACCCAGCGGAAACACATACACCAACTACAATAGTTCTCATACTTACAAATTCAACATATATCCCATTTATGTATATATATATAAGGTATATTTAAGATAATTAGCTAATGTCAAGTACTGTTAATTATTTTCAGACGGGTGTTAAGAACGAAAGACTGATAATACGTGACGATATAAGCGGTCTAATATTTACAGAACCACATGCGATAAAAGAAGAGCGGAAAAGAAGTACAATGTAAACACGCAAATAAGTCATTTCATAGAATGTTTTTCAGGAACGTTTAGGAATTTTCTTCGATATTAACAGTACCATCCACTACTGTACTTTTACAGGTTACAGGTATGCGTGCAGTATATATGACTGTCAGTCATGGGACCGGGTTGACTGGAAGAAGACGAATATGGCAGTCCCCATTAAATGGCATCGTGACGTTTGCCACATGCATTGTACGCAAAGCTCAGTGTATACGAAAAATGTACCACGATAATTACAATGCAAGAGCTCAATACTATCTCAAAGCCGTGATCAATTGCGCGTAAAATGCAAAATCAAGTGCCTATTTTAGCTCTTATACATGACTTTCCCCGCAAAACAGATTGAACCTGCACATTTAAATTAGTTTTTTTTTTAAATTAATAATTTGTAACTTTTCACTTATTGCGTACTGTAAGTGATATATTGCTATACCACACCCACCCACCCTGTTAAGTCTATTCGCATTACCAATAGACCTTAAAAGTTAATTTTGCCCTAAAATTTCACTGCTCCTCCTTGCTAAGGTTTTCAAAATCCGCACTTGTGTCCTTTTCGTTTGATATGTATTCTAATTCACTCATCTTTCATTCAACTTAATGGAAAAATATTTATAATCTTTAAGTAAGTTTGGAATCTGCATGTAACCAAGATCTTGCCAACCAATATGCGCACGCATCGTGTTTACCATGCATTCCGGAAGTGTGGTGACGTAGTGTAAATTCTATTTTTGGTATACACGCCTAGACTCGACCTAGAAAGACTTTACTCCGAGCAACGAGTGATTGTTGTCTAAACCAAGAAACAGATATAAATACATCTAATATAAGAATGAGATATCTTTTAACGGGACATAAGTGATCATGGAAGTATTTTCAAACCGAAGAGAAGCAAAATTGTCCCATTTGTCAGGGTGATTTCAAACTTCCAATACAGTTACCGTGTATGCACTCTTTCTGTGAAAAATGCTTACATGACTTCATATCTTCTCACGAGAGAAAATTAAAGGAGCTGACACAAATCGAGTGTCCGATTTGTAGACAAGATTTTCGCATTTCAAAACAAGGTAAACCTGTCCAAATCATGTCATCTCTCTTTCCAGTCAATGGGAATTTACAATCAGTTGTAAGTGAGACGAAAGAGGAAGTAAACTACCCATGCGACAGTTGTCACTCTACAGGCATAACTCGGCCATCTCAAGGTTTCTGTGTACATTGTAAGGAAGCAATGTGTGTACATTGCTTAGACGTTCATCAGAAATTAAAGATTTCAAGAAATCATGCTATTATTAACATGAGAGAATTCACTAGCAACCCACAGAATGTCATGCATTTTGTGAAAGGGTTCAGCTGTCCAAAACACGACGATGAATCGATTGATTTCTACTGCAAGGATCATCGCACAGCTTGTTGCGGGAAGTGTTGTATTATTAGTCACAGAAACTGTTCCCATGTTTCTGATCTGAAGAAAGAATTACCAAGTCTGCAGCAGGAGAAAAACCCAGATAATATAATCAACCACATGAAGATACTAGAGACTCATCTGAAAGAGTTTATGGAAGTCAATGTTTCTAACATGAATCTCCTTGAGTCCCAAATAAATAACTTGACTGCTCAAATCAGAGAGCTGAGAAGAAAGCTTAATGATGCTCTTGACAACTTGGAGAGAAGTGTGAAGATGGAAGGAAATAGAATTTACAAAGAAGAAATGATCATTAAAGAAGAAAAAATCCACAGATCACAGTCCTTGATCAACTCAATTAGAAATTCATATACACTCCTAGAAACAGTAAAAAAATATGGAACTGAAATGCAGGTGTTTCTTACTGCAGATATGATGACGACTCAACTGACATCATACTTGGATCAGATCCAACAAAATTGTACAAAGATGGATACCACTACAGTCCTGTTGGAAGTGAATCCCCAGGTCCACCCCATACTGTCAGTAGCCTTGGATAGTTTGGCAAAAATAATAAGCAGAAAGGAACTTCAAAGTCTGCCTGTTCAGGGTATTAGGAAGCCATCTAGAGACTGTCTGGTTCAGAGAGATAGAATTATTGAGATCAAGGGTAATGATAATTTGCTAGAGAACTTTACAGGTCTCACATATTTGTACTTGGGTCATGTGATGCTAGTAGATTTCGACCACAGCAAGGTGTGTTTGCTGAACCCCTCATACAACTCAGTCGTCAGCTACAAACTGCAAGGCGCCCCATATGATGTCTGTACAATGGATGATGATGAGGTGGCCGTGACTTTACCAGGTCTGAAAACAATCCAGTTCCTGTCTGTCAAGAATGGGAAGATCACACCCACCAGGATGGTAACCACAAGATATTACTGCTATAGTGTTGCTTCCACTGGAAATGGGAATATCGTTTTGTCTGGTCACTGTAATGATGGAGGTAAACACTGCTGGAGCCTCATCAACAGTGGAGGGAAAGAGGAGTTCTATCATCAGTTTGACTGTCCGTGTAGTTCCTCATGGACCTGTGTTGCCCTAGATTCATCATTCACACATGTCTACATCACTGTGAATCTGGCCCATTCCCTGTATTGTTTTGACACGAGTGGCAACCAGAAGTTTGTCTACAGTCATGACAGTCTGAAGAATCCCCGTGGCGTTGCTACAGACAGATATGATAATGTGTATGTCGTTGGAAGTGGCTGTAGCAAAATCCACCAGCTAACACCAGATGGTGCTGTTGTTCAGATCATATCTGACGGGGTTCCAGCTATACCTAAAGCTATTTGCTTTAGTAGGGACAGTGACGAGTTTCTAGTCACAAATCAATCAGACAGCAGAAAACTTTACCAATTTCAACTTAAGTAAGAAACTCATTTTTGTATACTACAGAGCTGACATGATTGTTGTTGAGGGTATTGATTTTTCAAGATGTAAATTGTTCAGATTCTTTTTTTTTTAAAGAATATTAATACAGTGTATATTTTGAAATCAATGAAGATGATAAATATTAAATATTTCATAATACATTTAATCAGATGTTTGAAATCAATTCCCTTTTCATAAATGAAATCATTTGTACCTTATGCATTAGTATTTTGCATTTGAAGTGAACATGCTTCATATTTATAGATTGTGACCATTCAGACTGACAGCAGTTTGTGTTTTCTGATTCAAATTATTGTTCAGGATTTCTCAAAATACTTTATTTTCATTTGACTGTGCTTATTTGGTTATTTTGTTTCAAATGTTTAACTAGTGCAACTTACATGGCTTGCAGACACCATCCCTATGCTTTCTACTGCATGATCTCCTCCCCAGTCATTTACTCACACCTACAGATTTTGACCCTGGGGTAAAAGTGCAAAATCTTCATATATAATATGTGTCTGCCTGCAATGCCAGCATACACAAGTTTTGATAAGAAAATATAATAAACTCTGATTGTAATTTGAGGAAAGACTGTCAATGAAGTAGTGCCTGGCAGAAATTTTAATGGCCTGCTGGTCAGAGTAATCACATAGCTTTGTATTTGTCAAAGATTTCTTCCCAGTGTAGGTCAGTCAAGTGGGACCATTAGGATATCAGTGGGTCACCTATACTTCTTGTACTAAGTAACAATTTCTAATCTTTATAACTCAAGATCTCTTGTCCAAATTTTTAAAAACTTGTCACCACTTTCTTAAAAATTCACTAGCAACCAACATTTGTTTAAAAAGGAGCAAAAAAACTTCCTTTAAAAAAAAAATATGCTAATAAGCCGGCACAGCATTCTCCTAAAATCTGATTGGTCCACATGCATCTTGACAGGGTGAAGCATATGTCATTTGAGGGGGTCACCCTAATTAAGTAGTGGAGAATACTCCTAAAAGTGTTCTAGTGAATTGGTGTCCAGTATGCATCTTGACAGGGTGAAGCATTTGTCATTTGAGAGTGTCACCCTAATTAAGTAGTGGAGAATACTCTTAAAAGTTGTAGTGTTCTACAGACAAGCATTCTAGTGAATTGGTGCCCAGTATGATCATACAGACAGGTATCAATGTTTAACTAATTGGATTTTTACAGGTATGTTTTTGGTGGTCGGACAAGAGTTTTGTCCAACAGAGTAGGTTACCTTGACACTTTTGCCGATTATAATATATCTATTATAATATATGCAGTTTCAAATATTTATAACATTAATTATCTGTACATCAAAACAGATGTTTTTTTATATATATATATATATATATATATATATATATATATATATATATATATATATATATATATATATATATATATATATATATATATATATATGCTCAAGTTTAAAACAAGTAACTCAGCAGATCAGGATGGTGGGAAAATGTACCACATCATGACAGAAAGTGTTTTGTTGATCTGTCCATTCATTTCATGTGAATGATCTCAACTTTTGAGAACTTATTTTTATATTAGAACAAAATGTTGTGAAGTTTAAAGTACTGCTTTCAAAGAGAAATATTTAAACACTGGTAAAATTATCAAACTTCATGAAAATTATAATGAAGAAATTACCACCAATGATACTATAGAAATAGAAACCTCTCCCGAGTTTAGAAACACTTTGTTTTTCTGTACATGCCATTTATTTGAGTTAATCCAGTTTACAATCACTTGGATACACTTTCTATGATATGCAGCTACATACAAATATGTTTAACTGTGTATGTGTGTAAGCATCCTTGTTCAGAGTTTGTCATTACGTATGTCTGTGTACATATGTATGTATGTATGCATAAATGTACTGTATATTCAATAATGGTTGGAATAAATTAATGAATACATCTATTGACTTGTTTTTATTTTACTTTATTACAGCATGCACTTGTACATACATTTAAATAGAAGTTTAAACAATTAACACATCAAATACATCACACTATGTACATGTATGTACATTTAGTATGTCAGTTTTCTGAAGAAATCTCTGACCTTTGTTTGCCTAGATTCTTTGGCGGATCGATCTGCAATCATTCTTGATAGTGTCCATAGGGTGTTATCGACTTGTTGATATGTGGTTTGGTGAGCATGGGTTGGGTCTGCTGAGTCGGCAGGTACAGACAACCATTTATCCTTGTTTTTATGATGTCCGCAATTGTTGACTTGCCAATGTCTAAGGATCATTCAACTATGATATGCAGGCGGATATCTTGAATGGTAGCTTTTGGGTGATCTCCTTTGTGCTGGCAAATCTTTTTTATGCTGGCTGGTATCTCTACTTGTCTACGCTTGCTTGATGGTGTTGCCATAATAATGTAAAAAGTACAACGAATACAAACTGATATCTTGCAGTTACATGCGCTATGGTAAGCTAGTAAAGTGCAGTAATTTTTATAAGTCGTATTTTACAACTGTTCTGCTGCTAATGAGCCAATAATTGACATCGCTTTTTATTCTGAAAGGAAGCCCTATACTGTCCACAGCTTAAATCAATCAACTTTATTTGTATAGCCATCAACAAAGTGTTATTGTTACATACAATTAGTAAACAACAAAGAGACTTGATGACACACTTAATTTATTGACCATATGTTATATCAAAAGTGTGGACGATTTGATCCCAGTGTGTTTATTTAATTTTTAACACCCCGTCGTAGGCAACTAGCAAAAACGGACATTGTTTATACTATCACTGGTTACAATACAGTCACGCTACTCTTAAGTTTTTCCACACACATCAAGTGATTAATTTATAACTTGAACGTGCCACTAGAATTTGACCACTCTGAGATTGATACATTGAAACACCTCCAAATTTGCGTAGGTAAGGTTTATAGTAATTTTACACTTTGGTCCAGGATTTTGATTTTCAGATCCGGAACGTGGATATCTTGATTAACAGCAAATTAACGTTTAGGAATTCCGTTCCCGTTGAACTATGCCCGGATAGCGAGGTTTCCGGATAAACGGAGTCCGGAATAACAAGGTTTCTCTGTACATTCATATAATTCTCCTTTCAACATATATAATATAGTTGCCGTGATCCAGAACCATCTATGAATTACTTAGTACCATCACCTTTAATGCATAAAATGTTTAAAATAAGTGGAAACTAAAATAGCATATACATGTTTTCAATTAATGTCTCAATAAATTATTTTTTTTGTTTTTTTTTGACACAGCAACACCCTGAAGGTTATATCTAGCCAAGTAAAGTACCTTACTCGGGGGACATACCACAGCAGCCAATCTGTCTAATCAGTAAATACTATTATTACACTTGGATATCTCTTATGAAATTCAAAAATGAATTAAAAAGAGAATAAATTAAAAGCAATTAGCTTTGACATATATGGCCATAGCCATAAATATGTTACTCAGAAAACAGGTCGAGTCATTACTGCAGCTGGGAAGAGGAGTTACCTCCCTTTGACATAGTGTAGCTACATCAAACAGTATGTCCAGAATTAGGGTGATCAGACTGGTGTTAGAGAGCATCACATTACTAGATACGGACCAATCAAATCTATATATATACAACATATCAATTTCCTAATTTTCTTATTTCATGTGAGGCATATATATAACCTGGCAATTGAGTTACATGAATGTATATTCATCCCATTCTCCTTTCAACTGATATAATATAGTTGTCATGCTGCAGATCCATGCGAGTTAATTAGGACCATCACCTTTAATGCATAAAACATTTAAAATAATTGTAAATTAAATTAGCCAATCAGGGGTCAAGTTAGACTTGAATTTTATGGAGATGTGACTTCTTGTGGACAAAATTGGGAGAAGTGGCAGCAAAGCATGAAATGCAATAAATATGTATGTGTGTGTGCACGCTCTGGTTCTCTTTTTGGAACTGTGTCCTATATTTCTCACTATGCATATTTGCATTTAACATTGCTTTTAAGCAATACTTTATCTTCAAGTAGAAAATTCTCTATGTTGTATGTATATTATAAACACAGTATGTAAGCGTATGAATGTATTATACTCATATGCAGTGTATTCATACTTGAAAGTGTGTATGTTGTTACGACTAGGGGTTGAATATGTTACAAAAGAAAGAAAGACTCGAACAAGCTTTCACAATTTCTAAAACACAAATTTAATTTCCTAAAATATAAAATATTTTACACAAAGTGAAAGAATTAAAAATAACTTACAGTGTAGAAATTCCTTAAATAATCCTAAATTGTTCTATTGAATTCACTAATCTGGAAGTTGTCCAAAGTATTTCGAATAAGGACACTAATGTGCTTATGTACTAACAAGAATCAGTTCTAAATCAAAATGTTATTAATTCCAGGTAAATTCCTGTGAACGTAGAATATCCCAAAAGTTCTTTAAATGTTTCCAATAATTCCAACAGTTAAATAATGTTCAGATCTTTGAATAATAGTACATAATCCCAAAAGTACTAGTTAGAAATAAGAATTCACAAGCTGGCTATCACAAACAATAAACAAATTCCTCTATGACTTTTATAAGCTGAAGTAATTGTAAAGAATGCCCCACACAGGGATTAAATCTAGTTTGATAGTATACATACAGTGTAGAACAAATAAAAAACCCAATCTGTAATGTAAAACAATTCAATCTACTGTGTTTCAAATAAACAAACTCGAATTGTGATTATAATTCTTATTTGAAATCAACACGTTGTTTACTCTAAACTGAATCATGGGAACCAGGTCGTGACTAATACCTTTACTACGCGCTATGACTCACACTCTACCCATGTGATCTCCATGATGTGTTAAGTTGACCGACATAATTATTTTTTTCCCATGGACAGAAGCAATGACTCATGTTGACATTCTTTTCACTTTACTAATAGCGTTGGCTACTGAAAAAAATATATAAATTATAATACAAAGGTCATAAACCAAATGAAACTTTATTAATTTAAAAGATGATACATAATTCCGTAACAATGTTTAGATGGAGAGAAATATGCAATATGTTTTGGCCATCTGACTTCAAAAAAGCAGAAACTATACACTGTAATTAATTTTAACTGACAGGAGAAACTAGATTACAGTATTTTAGTTACAAATAGGTAAAATACTTATGCAACTGCCACTTAAACAACAAATTAAATATTTTGTTAGTTGCTTCACTAGTAAATAAAAGTTGGCCACATTTCTAAACTAGTTTGAAACAGCCACTACAACATGTACGTACGAGCACATGCACAGGTGTCTTCAACATCATAGTGTTCATCCATTCAAACCACAGTGGTCACTGATGAGTAATCTCAACTTTACAACTGCATGTTGAGGGAATTGATTCTAAATTAAAAGTGAATCTATTGACTGTCATTTTCTGGTGAAGTTTTTAAAAGTATAAACATTAAAGTGCTTGTTCTAGTGGCAGTTGATTATCTATTTATACCGATTTATAATTACAGTGATGTAATCTAGTTCAAACACTACTTCAGCTGTTCATCGACGATGAAATGAAGCACTGAAGCAACTGAATTGGCACACAGCCAAATACAAATATGATAGTATGATGCAACGCATGCAATGTAGATGCATTTATTTTTAGAAACAGGGATTTTCTTCATATGACCACTTTCTTGCTTCGTTACAACAATCCCAAGATTGGATTGAAAATGTATGGTTTCAATATATGTCTATGTACTCATAATAAAGTCGTGTATTGGTTGGATATTTTTTTCTTTGCCACTTTTTCTCATATTTTCACAAAAATGAGCGATGTAAGAAAACAACCTTGACCTTAAGTTACAGCTCTTATCAATTCCACAATATAGCACGTTCTCATACGTTTCTGACCAACACATTTTTATTTTTAGGCTAAATCTTTTATCACATAATAGTTACACTTTGATTTCTATGAATTGTGTTATTTTCTTAATTGACATGCCCAATGAATTACGAAAACAGACAGTGTAATGAAGACGTACTTCCAAGACGCAGCAATGTCTGCCATTATTACCCCTTGGCAGGTTCACTTATGGTTTCAAGCTGATTTTGTGAAGAAAATAATGCAAACACAGCAGTTAAAATCTTCAAAATATACATTTAGAAAGTGCTTTCATGATTCTATTCTTTAAACACAAATTGTTTTTTACATATAGATGATTTAGTTTCGAAACACAATTTAAGTTGTAATCATCAAATGATAACTTGTGGAAATTGAGCAGTGATATCTTGCTGGGGGAAAGAGTTAATGGTCAATCAGCGATACAAACACATCCCTGTGAATGTGCAAAAGTTTGCTTTGTAGGCACAATTGATATGAACACCTGCTAAGGCAACATGCAATCCATTTCGCCTGGGACTTGACGCCAACTCCTTGGCCAAGTTGCGGGAGCATCTCAAAAGCCACAAACTACTGACAGTCGGTGTAAATCTAAAATAAATGAGAGGGCAAAGTCATTTTCGCTTTCCTAATAGAAAAAGGTGAAGTTTACATTTTTAGTTGCCCACTTCACCGGGTAGTGTTACTGTAGTGATGTAGTTTTTACCAATAAAGATGAGGAGCTCTCCTATGTTAGTAAATAACCTAGCACCTGACACCTGGGAAAATCAGAATACACTAGTTGGACATACTGGCTAAGGTAGTGATATAACTTTCACCCAAAATTGGGAGGAGCTCTGAGATACCTCCAATAATATTGGAGAAATGGTGGAGTTCTTTAATACCAGGGTAGCACATCTTTTGTTAGTTATATAAGGCAAAAAAGACCATTATTTTATCTTGCATACATGCACTTATTTTCACTGAAACCATAGAAGGCTACACTAAATAGAAGAAAAGTTGTTTTCTTTATTTTAAAACCAGGAATTATTCCATATAATAAAGGATGTCTGACTGATGATGATCCTGAATAGTTCCAGTGTTGCACGTGTTCCAGTAACCAAAAGAATGGATGCTTAGACCGTGTCAGTGCATCTGGGTGTGCTAAGTGAACCTGAAAGAGACAGAAGAAGTGAATCAAAATACTGCAGTGATTCAGCCAGGTTTGAGAGAAAAGGAGCCAACTGGCATCCTCGATTTGATAAAGGTGGCCAATGCTGTGTGATCATTATGGGCCAACCTTATACATACTAAAATTAGATATAATTTACTTAGTCTATTTTACCTGTTATTCGCATAAAAATCAAATCAAAATCAATTAACTTCTTTAAGATTCTCCCATTAAGGCATACTCTAACAGTGCAGAAGTTCAAGTTTTTAATTTTACCCCCCCCCCCCCCCCCCCCCCCCACCGCATTCTAGTCATTAATGTTTGCAAACTTTCTGCTTGCAAACAATTTCTTCCAGATGTGTGAATGTTTTTCTTTTTTGGTTCCATTATTTTTGGAATCCAATTATTCATATGATGTTTCACTTAATGTTTTACTTTCTTCTGGACTTTTGTGGATTTTTACTGGGTTGTTCACAGAAATGATCATCTCTGCAGTCATTTTTATTGCCTCATGGTCTAAGCATGATAATGGGGGAAAGAAAAATGTTTTCCATTGTTTCATATCTACCACAGGTGAAACTTTGCTACCTTTGCAAATGTAAATGGCATTCTGTCAGGCTCATACCATGTGACTGGAAGCATGTGACTTAAAGAAAAACACAGATGGTACACATGTTTCTATTAGTAAAAAAAATGTAAATCAAATGGGGGTGTTACCTCAATATGTTCCTTGAATTGTTTCATATTTTCATTGAGGTTCTTACAATTTGGAAGTATGCCAAACTTATTTTCAACAAGAAATATTATTGGATATAATGAGTATACAATTATTTCAGCACGATCCCAAGTTTAACTATATATGGGATTAGGAGAATTTGGGAAGAACAGACAGGCAGAGAAAATAGCGACCGGTGCAGTTGTAAAAAGATCGCTTGATGGATTTTGTTTATTTTCATAAAAATGATCATGGAGCAATTTAGGCATTTAATGTTTGGTTGGTGCAAATGTATCAGGTTAAATGCAAAACAAATGTGCCTTATTAGTTTTTATTGTGCCACTTTTGGCACATTCAGTAATTATTTTTTTTTGGGGGGGGGGAGACTTGGTGCATGCTTTGCATAAATCTATAAATCTCACATTGGCAGATGCAACAAAACTATTGGAAATATGTGGAAATATGATACAAGCCCACCTGAGGTACAAATGGGCAACAGGATGTCTGACTGATACCAAGATCAACTGGACTAACAGTTTAAGGGAGACCACTCCTATGTGCAGGACACTGCAAACAAATGACACAATCTTATTCAAAGTGCCCAAAGGCTCAGTGACAAAATCCATAGCCAACACAATGCTTAGTATATGCACTTGTGATAGCTACTACCTCTACCACCTGATGAAACCTGTGGAATTTTCACAAGTTTTCTCAAAATACAAGCATGTAATTCAACACTAAAAGAGAAAATAAAAAAAAAGAAATGAATGAATTAAAGACTGAATGAATAAATAAAGCTAAAGCTCTCATACCAGCATAATGAAACAAGATAAAGACCAATATTCTCTTTCTTTCCACCTTACTAAACACAGACATGCATTGATCCATCCATCCACCCCACACACCTGTCATCTATCCATCCACCCCACCCCACCCACCCATCATCAATCCACCCCACCCACCAATCATCCATCCATCCATGGAAATAAACATACCCATAAGGATTCCATGCCACAATTTCAACTGTAGAATTCAGTTTGGAAATTCAAAAAGCCCAAAATGATTGCCATATCCATTGCAGTGCACCTAATGTTGATACAATGGGTGCCAAGACTGCGGTGGTTAGCATTCGCAAATAAACTATTTTTTTTTTATTTAGTCAAGTGATATACATATATCAATGCAAAGTATATTGTTAATTTTGAATATATACCGGTATATATAATGTATACACATATAAACAGATACACACATAATACCTACATACACATATTTGTTTGTTACATAACTAATTACTGAATAGCTGTTAGTGCTGCTTTAATCTTATTCTCTCCGCCCTTACCGTGGAGTACAAGTGTGTAGAATATAATTCTAGATGTTTATTAAATTTGATTTGTTCTATGCAAGCCACAAAACTTGGAATGTAATTTTTAATTCTACAAGTATATACATACTTTTCTTTAATCAAAATTATGTATATACTATTCTGATCTCTAATTCTGGTGAATTTTCTAATCACAAATAATATGGTGTCTTCTGTTAATTCTAACTCGAAATGACATTTGTCTCTAAGAACTGACCTAAAATTTATCAATACTGTTTTTACAAAATGACATCAAAAAAAGAAATGAAGCAGTCTATTCAGCTTCATTACAAAAAGGTACATAATGATCATTCAGAGATTTACATTTTAAACAATCTACTATTAGTATATAAAATTCTGTGGAGAACTTTGTATCGAACACTCCTTAGTCCTGTATCCCAAAAAGTAGAGAAGGGAAGGTAAAATATTGATTCCAATGTTTGTGTGAGTAATTCCGATTTAAAATAGAGTTCCATTTACTTTTTTTTTTTAACTGGAAGTCTTTTTTTTTTCCTTATATTTAATGTATAAAATGATTTAGCAATTTTCTCCTGCTTCTTGCAAAAGTTTATATTTTTATATAGTGGAGATTTTAATTTCATAGTATTTCTAATAGTGTTGTTTTTTCTAAATTCCTGGTGTTGCATCAAGAACTACATAGAATTCTAGAAGAAGAAATATTGATATCAAATGTTGGTATGAACTCAGTGTATGCAAGGAACCTGCCATCTTTCTTAATTATGTCATTATTAAAAAATACAGACTTTTCACACAATTTCTTCAGAAAGATTGTATTATCATTTATCTTGATATACTTATTATACCTGAGTGTCATTGATAAAAATGTTCAGGGGTTGTGGAGGGATTATCATCCAATTCCAACCATGCAAAATAAACATCTTTCCAAAAACTGTTAAACTTCTGTGAAACTATCTGGAGTTCTCCTTTTTCTAAAAAAATATTGTCACCTCCAAACTCTTCAAGTATGTCTGTAAGAAGAAGTTTCCATGGTGAATGATCAAGTGGATCAATTAATTTAATTGTTAAGATCCACTTGATCTTAAGGGCATGACAAAAAGAGTGAATGTGTGGCATCTTCAGCCCACCATCTTGATAGTTGTTGGCTAGAATGTTCCTTTTAATTTTGTCACCTTTTCCATTCCAAAGACATTAAAAAACAGACTGTTTGAATATGCTGCATGATTTCCTTTGGAGGGTCGGGAAGCACCATAAAACAGTTAAATGCATAGGCAAAGCTAAAGATTTAATTACTGTGATTTTTCCAACCATGGACAAATTTCTAAAAGACCAATTAGCGAGTACTTTTTTTAACTGATTAAATTTTCTCTGTATAATTTACTACAGTAGTATTGCTTTGCTCAAATAAAATCTAAGTCCAAGAAGTGTAAAACGACCAGAGTGATACCACATAATATTTTTTTCTGTTCTTAATTCCTCACCACAATCCCTTTTTGCACCAATTAGCCATACAACCTAGGTTTTGTCAAAGTTCACCTCCAATCCAGAGCAACAGGAGGAGCTACCTAGAATATTTAAAGCAGTGTTGAAGAAAGTGTCGTCGTCAGCTAATAAGAGAATTGAATCGTCAGCATACTGACTTATCAGGTATTCAGAGTTGTTAATATTGATGTCATTTATACCTGGATTGTTTTTTAGAGCTGTGCTTAACAACTCTAGTGCTATTATGAATATATATGGGGAAAGGGGGTCAACCTGTCTGACCCCATGCAGTATAGGGAAAAACTGAGAGCAGTGTACATTATTTAGCACACAGCTAGATATATCATGATAAAAGGTTTGAAATCATATCAAAACAGATGGACCAAAACAGAAAAATTCTGAAGACTTTTCATTAAAATCGAAAGCTTTTTCAAAATAAAAAAAACGAAAGTGCTGGGATGTCATCTTTCTCTTTTTTTTTCAATTTAATAAAAAATGAGGTGTGTACAATCACTGATATATTGACCCTTCAAAAAACCTGATTGTATTAGACTTTTTATCTGTAGTAATGCCTTCTTTGTTGTGTGAGCAACAAATGATAAATACAATTTTTAGATCAACATTTAATAGAGATGGGTCACCAATTGTTTAGATACAATTTGTATTTTCTTCTTTAGGAATACATGTAATAACTCCTTGCATTTGTGTAACTGATTGTTTTCATATGCATAATTTAGGGCTCAAGCCCGAGGTCAATCCAGAAAAATGTATAGAACTCAGCAGTAAAATCATCTAAGCCAGTGACTTGCCATTCTTCATATTTTTCAGTGCGTGTATACATTCTTGCAGTGATAGAGAGCCTTCAAGTGCTTCTTTCTCATCTGCAGATAGTTTGCGAATAAAGGGATTTGTAGAGTCAAAACAGTAATCAAATGAAAGTTATTGACTTGGGGACTTCTAGTGGAGTAAAGGTTTGTGTAAAAGGTTTTCTGTTCAATTAAAATCTTATTCGGATCCGTTAGTTCCATCGTTAGTTCAATTAAAATCTTATTCGGATCCGTTAGTTCCATCGTTAGTTCAATTAAAATCTTATTCGGATCCGTTAGTTATTCAGATCCGTTAGTTCACTTCCATCATCAAGGATAAGCTGAGGTATCAATTTTTCAGCCTTTTCTCAAGGTAACAAAATAATTTAGAGCTTCTCTCCCCTTCTACTTTCCATTTTACTTTTGCTCTTAAGATCAAAATAATTTAGAGCTTCTCTCCCCCTCTACTTTCCATTTTACTTTTGCTCTTAAGATCAAAATAATTTAGAGCTTCTCTCCCCTTCTACTTTCCATTTTACTTTTGCTCTTAAGATCAAAATAATTTAGAGCTTCTCTCCCCTTCTACTTTCCATTTTACTTTTGCTCTTAAGATCATGCCTTTAACTTTTTCTTCCCACGGAATTTGTAAATTTGCTTCCAGTATGCCAATCTCATCGACCTTATCTTCAAGTCTGTTATTATCATATAAACATTCCAATTAAAACTCCTTCTTTCTTTCCAGATGATCATTTTGTCTTTATTTAAAAGAGGAGTAAGAGAGCATCATTAGTTTCATAGTTTCCCAAAGCAATTGATCATTTATTCCATTTGATTGTGATTACCATTTATTCACTCATATTGATCAATAATAGCAGATATACAATTTTTAAGGATATCTACAAATTCAGGGTCACTTAAAAGGCTATTATTAAATTCTCATGTACCTCGTCCTATTATTAGGTCACTAAATTTAAAGATGATGGAAACATGAGAATGATCAGATTTGTAACAGATGTCAATATTAGAGATTGTCAGATATGTTTGAAGGACTGATAATATCAGAAAGTTATCTAGCCCTGCCTGTTTTCTAAAAGGTCTCTCCAGTTATATCTTCTAAGGGTGGGATTCTTCTCTCTCCAGACATCCATTAGGTCAAATTCTTCTCTTATTGTTTGCATGTGTTCTTCTTATTATTATTTACAGTGTTAATTGTAACATAGTCCTGTGGTAAATTCCAATCTCGTCCAATTATTATCGATGTATTATCCAATTTCTTTATATGTGCAAAGAATTGTTTAAAAAAATTTGGATTGTCTTCATTTGGTCCATAATTGCTACTAATTAATTTTTGTAAAACAAAAATAAAAATAAAACTTTATTTAAACAGCTCAAGGGTTACTAAGAAATAATTAAGTTTTTATCAGTTATAATAGTATCTAAAACAATGTAGCTTCCACCTGGATAATTTATTTCTTTCGATATTTTATACTTTAATGTATTTTTTAACAATATGGCCAGTTCTCTGCTGCTGCTTGAATGAGAGCAAAACTTTGCCTCGAAACCCCATTCACTTCTCCAGTAAATTTGTATATATTTTGTAGAATGAGCATCTATTAATAGGGTTATGTCATACTTGTCCATACATCTTGAGAAAATATCTCTCCTTTTAATCTTGTCTGTAAACAATCCTTGACATTTAAGGCTTCCAAATAACTTAATTACTCATAGATAAGAGGGTAACATCCAAAAATTGCAGATATTTTTTTCAGCATCTGATCTAATTTGTAATTGTGGAGAAGGCTGACAATTATATGACCAAAAATGTTGTTCCCCTTCACACACTCTACTTGAAAACCAAAACCTTAATGGAGAAAACAAATCTAAAAAGGTATGCCTCCTGTGAGTGGCTCTAATCTTCTTGAGCCCCAAAACATTATCCTGGCAACATGCTCAAATCCCTTAAAAGAATAATCATGATAATATTATTAATAATAATTATGACTATAATAACCATAATGTATGGTAAAATGTCCAAATAGACGTGTAAATAACAATGAAAATTGTTAAAATTGTATACGCATTCTGTTACTTCAAAGGCAAACAGTTACGTCGATAAAACTCGCCAGCTGGCAAATGACAACCCTGCAAGTCACTACTAGACCTAACCCCTTGTTAAAATAATATATATATATATATATATATATATATATATATATATATATATATATATATATATATATATATGTGTGTGTGTGTGTGTGTGTGTGTGTGTGTGTGTGTGTGTGTGTGTGTGTGACAGCTGAGTGATATCAAAAATAGTTTCGTATTTTCCTGCTTTAGATCACTGTAGAAGCACACTTGGGTATAGTTTCGTGTCACCTTCAACAGTAAAGTCCCTCGAAAATAGGTATCTAAAGTCTGCGAACGTTGCTATCGTCCACATGTTTATTATAGTATATATCTATATCTATATATATATATATATATATATATATATATATATATATATATATATATATATATATATATATATATATATATATATATATATTTACGCATACATGCAATAAACTATAGAAGAAAAGAGTGTGGATATTTCACGCAACTAAAGTACAGTATTGATATTCATCTGAAAACTTAAATTACTTTATTTCTTTCCTTCGTATCTACTGACTCCGAAACGGTACAAAATGTTCCAATAAAATAAGATGCTTAAAGATCATTTTGAAAGGAATGAAGCGTCTTCGTGACGTTGAATATTTTATTGCTATTGCTTCTTTAAGGGAAGTAACTCTCGATGCTTACTATTCTATTAGCGAATTAGAACGTGTCAAATCATCTGGTAAAAGTGAGTTAAATATGCTAGTGTCATATTGTTGTAATCTTAAAATAGCTAGTATTGTAACATAACAACTATAAAGTAAAGAAGAAAACGAGAAAAGGGAAGAAAGAAAGAATATGATAGTTAATTTAATTTCTAATATTGTGTCTTTAAACTTGGGGTTTATACTGTTTTGCAATATTGATCCCTGTTGAAATTTAGAGTCATTACATGGAAAGAGGGGAAAAAAGAGCAATACATGCTAACGATTCATAAAGAAGATTATCCACACATTGTTATGTATGATGTTTATATAATATTATAAATATTTTAGGAAATAATAAATGTTTCTTGACTTCAATATTTGCTCAGACCTTAATGTTATGTATCAGGTTTACATGATTATAGCTATTGTCCTTGAATTAGGTTGTTTACTTAGTATGTGAGTTCAAGAACGGTTTTGGTAGCAAGTTGTTGATTCAATTTGAGGTCAGGGTTGATTTTGTTTACAGATAAAACTTGAATTTCATTTAGAATTATGTGTTAAAAGGTTATACACCATATAATTTTCTAGAACATTCTGTCATATGACCCATCTTTATATATACCATGTTTAGTGGACAGTTTTCAGTTTAGAAATTACTATCAGTCTTTAAAGATTTAAAGAGTCATTACAGTTGTGAACAAATAATTCCAAATTCAGAGAGAGGAATTATTTAAAATATTCATTGGATTATAGTGATCATAGACTTTTGGATTTTTGATTTTGGACTTTGAATTGATGATTTTGGGATCTGTGTGAACTTGTTCAAAGATATTCTGGAGTACTTCATTTTGGCACATCATCACATTAAAGACTATTAGGGCATAATGTCAGTAAAGACTAATGGCATGTCAGCACATTCAAGGATACTGTAATTCACTTGGAACATTCTATATTTAGGACTTGTGCTTAGGACACTGAGAATTTTTGGATTATTTGGATTTTAATTCACGTAACTGTAAGCGTCTTTTCATTTTCATTTTAATTATCAAGAAATAAATTGCTTTGTTGATTTTTACTTGATTTCTTGGTTTCACTTTCTTTCAGTTATATTTTTTTAGACCATAGATCTGTAACAGAACTTGGTGGCTTATCCGGGACAGATCTTAATTTCTTTAAAGCATATTAGAGATATTATAGTTATTTTTGAAATTCATATTTAATTTTTTTGGTCTTTGGCAAAGATTTTAATTTGAGGAATTTTTTTTAGTGAAACCAACAAGATTCACAATGGCATCTAATGTTCAGAATTCATTACAAATCCTACTCAGGAGGGGTTAGAGTCTATGAGAAAGGATGAGTTGCTGGAACTTGCCAGAAAATATAGTCTGTCTGAGGCAAAAGCATCATTAACAAAACAGGAGGTTATTTTAATTTGATACTTACTAAGAAAGGGAATTTTGGATTATAGTGCTTTAGCTTTGATTGTAAAGCCTGTATCTGGTTCTGACCGGATATTAAGGGAATTAGAGTTAAAGAACCAGATGGATTTAGAATTAGCAAAGCTTCTGAGAGAGAGAGAGAGTTGTAACAACATAATGATAGATTTTATTTGTTCATGTAGGAACATCAGGCAACAAGTGCTCATACTCATGTAATAGTTGTTTTAGTTCATTTCTTTCCTGTTGTCGTAGATGTGAAAGTTTCTGGTCTAGATTGTTCAATATTTCTGAATTCAGAAGGTTGGTTAATTCAGAATCACTGCAGTCAGACTGTATTCCATCGTTGACATCCTCACTGTGTGGGACAGGTACAACTAAATTAATTGAATAATTAATTGGGCTATCTCTGTAAAAATACTCCTTCAACATATTTATGTGACAAAGTTGTTTCTGTTTCCGCCTCCCAGGAGTGTTAATGATATCATTTAAGTCATTTACTTTCTTTTCAACTGTATAAGGACCATACAATTTAGCCTGAAGAGGATTTTGAGGTAAGGACAAGAGAGCCAGAACTTTCTCACCAGGTTTAAATCTCCTTTCCTGTGTATTTCTGTCATACCTCAATTTCATTTTCGCCTGGGAAATGTGAAGATTAGGTATTGCTACTTCACAGACCTTTGACCACTTGTGTTTGAAATCAGAGACGTAGTCAAGAAGATTAATGTTTGAATAACCCTACCTGGGTAGGCCTTGAAACAAATTTATCAACTTTAGATGACATCGTGAATGCTTGCAGGCTTCACTAAAAATTTCTCAAATGTGTGAAAAAAAATCTTTACCAGGGACAATGAAAATTCCAAAATAAAGTCAATTTAATCTTTAATTTAAAGAAATTCATATCCCGGATGAGCCTTCAACTTCTGTAGTATGCAACTAATAAATATGTTTAAAATATGCATTCAATGCCCCAAGAGTTAAAGTAAAACATTTTTTAAGGTCAACACCTCTCAATTGTAAAAGCCACCAGAACTTAAGGAAATCAATGACTTTACAATACTTCTCATTTTGATTTTACATGCCATCATAGATTCGATCTCTTGCTTCTTGACAAATATGGTAATCATGTGATCTGACTCTTGCGTGACATCACTGGATATTATCAGAGGACAAACTGGTTAACAGATTGTTTAAAGTGATATTGATTTTAAGAAAATCTACACTCTGTTTGAGAACTTGAGGTACCGCCGTGTTTGAAAAGCATTGATATTCATAGATGCATTTTTAAATAGTGTACTCACCAACAATCTCGACATTTTCCCGAAATCAAATAGTGATAGAGAACTTTTAACTTATGGTCATCCAGTGTATATAAGATAAGCATACGATAGATGGCACTATGCAGAAAAATACCTAAAACTTCGAATACCGCGATACCATAGCACCCACCATATCGTAGAAAGCAGGGATATATATTTGAATTTTTTTGCACAATTTTGTTGGGCTGATGGCAGCATAACAGATACGTAGTTTACCCGTTTAGACCGTTTATTTTCATTTGGTCTTCTTTATTTCAACTATAAAAAATATCCTCTGTTTGTTTAATTCCCCGTCATTGAAACACGGAGGAGTCAAGAATTCTTCTTTGCTTTTGTGTTTAGTGTTTGTTTTGTGGATGTAAATTGTTTCTTCCCCTGACGAAGAGCTTGTTTAGCTCGAAACATTGGGAAACTGTTTATATATATATATATATATATATATATATATATATATATATATATATATATATATATACACACACACTGGTCAACAATGAATTTTTAACAAATGCCACCCCCACCCTGGGGATGGGAGAATTCGCTACTTTTTCCTGCTTCGACAAAGCAAAACTTATTATTGGACGTTATCCTACCCAAGGGAGATAACCCACTGTGCGTAGTATTATATTCTAACCTGAAGACACACTTAAGGCAAAAAAATAACAAAACAACTATTGAAAAGACCATACAAATATGAAGAAATAGGAAATCTGTACGGAGTTTACTTAAAGTGTGAGTTTTAAACAACATTCAAGAATGCATAAAATAAAATATAAAAGCGAAATGTGTGGTAGAACGTTTAGTTGGGCAGGAAACCTGAAGGAACACTTAAAAATACATACTGGAGAAAAACCGTACAAATGTGAAGTATGTGGCACACTGTTTCGTCCTATTCAAAGCATGAAGACACATTTAAGAATACATACTGGAGAAAAACCTTACAAATGTGAAGTATGTGGTAAAATTTTCAGTGAGGCAGGGCACCTGCAGACCCATTTAAGAATCCACAATGGAGAAAAACTGTACAAATGTGAACTTTGTGGTAGGAAGATTCCCTCCCTGATAAATCTCAAGAACCATTTAAGGATTCATAATGGAGAAAAACCTTACACATGTGAAGTATGTGGTAAAATGTTTAGCCAAGAAGGGTATGTGAAGATACACTCTAGAGTACACAGTGGAGAACGACCACACAAATGTGAAGAATGGGTAAAGAGTTCATTGCCCTCGTAAATCTCAAGATGCATTGCAGAATTCATAGTGAAGAAAAACCGTACAAGTGTCACGAGTGTGGCAAATGTTTATACACTCATGGAACCTGAAAAAACATTTAAGACTCCACAGTGGAGATAAACGTTATAAATGTGGAGCATGTGGTAAAACGTTTAGTGAGATGTGGAATCTGGGAACATGTTTACCAATACTCAGAACCTGAAAAAACACAGCAAAATCCACACAGGAGAAAAACCTTATTCATGTATAGAATGTGGTAAAGAGTTCTCTCGTAGTGAAACTCTGAAGCAACATTCAAGGATTCACAAGGGAAATAAACCATACCAATGTGAAGTATGTGGAAAAATGTTTAGCGTAGCTCAGCATATGAGGAGACATTTAAAAGTACATAGTGGAGACAAAACTGGTTAATATGTAGAATGGAGAAGAGAGTTCATTATGGTCATAAATCTCTCAGACTGTTTAAGATTTCAAAGTAGAATTGAAAAATCTTGCAAATGAAAAGTATGTTCTAAAGAATCCATTGGTCTAAAATCCAGTTTGCATGCATACCCCAAATCATTTTGATCATAACTAATTTCCCCCATAGTGTATTTGACTACAGACCATATGCCAAAGATTTTAATTTCAATTCAAATGATAAATTAAAAGACATGGCAATTTTACTAGTAATATCATAATTTTTCAGTGTTTCTTTGATCCATGTGTGTACAATAATGAAAGACAACCCTGATGCATGAGGGATTAAAAGCTGTATTGATAATAACACATGTACACTTAAATACATCAGTATAAATAAAAAGGAAATGTACATTATTAGTTCATTTCTTTTCTAAATTTGATTTACGTGTAGTCCATTAATTTGCTTTTAATTTCAATAATTTATTTTCTTCTCTCTTTCTTTTTCTCTCCATTTTCTCCTGACTTTTTCTTTCCTTTTGCTCCACTTCATTTCTTTTTCCTTCAATAACTTCAGCACTCGTTAGAAACCTATGTGATGTGATGGCTTTTTGTGGCTTGTTGTCAGATTTAGATGTGAGAGCAGGTGGAAGAAAAAGTTATTCTGTTGCCTCATTCCAGTTGGCAGCTGGTAACTCTGCTGTGGCTGCTATGTTTACATCCCCAGAAAGTTATGATATTTAGAAGAAATAGGGGATCGTCTACTGACATGTTCTGTGATTTTTTCCTTTGATAGTATTAGGTTTAATAGTGTTACTGGTAGTTGCAATAAATCATCAACTGCAGTAGCTGTTTCATCAAGTGCTGCTTGCAATTGATCCCGAGTTGCTGATTCATCCTCTAGTTGTAATAATTGAAAAGTACATGTAGCTGGGATTAAGGCCAAACAAATATATGCGTTTCCTGGTCGGCAGATTGTCCCTGTTTCTCATTACCGACCCAAGCACCCCCCCCCCCCTAAAAAAATGCAATTGTCGAAATTGATTTGTACATCTAATTGAGTTAGTTTTGCCCAGTACTTTGAAGCGCTTTAAATATTATTCGATTTATATATAATGTTAAAAAAAAAAAAAAAAAACTACCTGCCTACCCTAATTTTAAAACCAGTGCAATAGGAAACACACGTTTTGTTTTGGCCTAATTGTCCTAGCTGTAGATTTCCATTTGCAATTATTAATTGCAATTTGTGATCTGTATGGATAGCTTGAGTCTGAATAGAAGTATTTTTCTCTTTTGAAAGTGGGACATTAGTTGGGTCGGATGGCAAAAATGCAGTAGCTGGAATAGCACTTGCACTTAACAGATAGATCCCACATGCTGCAAAAAACCAGAGCAGATATTTTGACGAGTGAAGGTAAATTCCCAAGCTTTGGCAAAGAGTTTTGGATAGGTCCATTTATTTATAACATTCAGACGATGTGCAAACAGAAATTCTGAGCATGCATTGTTGTAAACTTAATTGAACGGTCCAAATACGGTCTGGAGGTTGCAGGTAATGGATACAGTGATGGAGGAAGCTGACAGTGGATATTTTCTTGTAGGGCACACTCTAACAAGCCAAGAGTCCCATGGGAGCTGTGCCCATCCAGTAGAAGCAACTGGGGTCTCTGAATATCACAGTTTTTGATAAAGATGTTCTGAAACCAGTGCATGCCTAACTTCACATCTATCTGTTTCCTAGTAATACCCAGCAAGCATTGGCAGGGGCTTTCACAACATTAAAACTTTGAATGGCTTTCCTCATCTTCCCCTTAACAATGAGCATAGGTGGAATTTTTCCACCAGTGGCGTTAACACATGCCATAATTGTAATATTGCATCGGCTATTGCTTGTTTTCCCAACATTTTTTTCCCCTTGTTGGAAACAATGTTCAGAGGACTATGAGTAAGTTGTTTTCCTGATTTCATCGCAATTCCAAATTGACTCTGGTGTGTTGTCAATATTCAAAGTGTTGATGATTTCTGTGAACTCTTTGAAATACTTTGATACAGTTGTAGTATTTCACATTCTAGCTCATGTAGCCCTTAATTACTCATGTAGCCCTTAATTACTCAGGTAGCCCTTAATTACTCATGTAGCCCTTAATTACTCATGTAGCCCTTAATTACTCATGTAGCCTTAATTACTCTTGTAGCCCTTAATTACTCAGGTTTTCCTATTGAAATCTCTGGTTTGAGACTGCTGTACCAGTCCTTTCCAGGAATCCTGTTTTTGAAAGAAGTTTTGATTTTCCTCCTTTGACACAGTCACCCAGTCTTTATAAGGAACTGTTTTCTTGACACCCCCATTCCCTTTTGAGCAGTTAACGTCACTGTATTTATGATGCTTTTTTCCGTGTCTGCCAGCAAGACAGGTTTCATTTTTGGTGTAGCATTGAGTGCAGTCCTTCCACTAATCCTATCCCCTATTGCAGATTGAGGGATACTGAAATGTGATGCGGCCTGTCTTATAGACATTATACTAGATGTCACAGCTTGTACTGCGACAGCAATAGTTTTCTTTTCATACTCAATATATTATCCTCTAATAACATGGTTGTGTTTTCTTGGCATAACTGAAAATAAAAATGACTCTTATTAATAATTTCTCATATTTTTACATGATATTATTCACAAATATATATAAATAATAAATGTTTAATATTTATATAATTACATTTTCATATTTATTTGAAATGAAACACAATATATATAGCATTCATGTGTATTGATATGTTTATTTGTGACAAATTCAAGGATTTTCTTCTTCAACTCTTTTACCTATTTTTTATACAACCTGATATTTTCTGTTCTTTAATTCAGAAGGATAAATCTATCTTTGATCTTTTTCTCTTTATCTTTATATATGTTCTTTTATTTTTGTGGTGTCTATTTTCATTTATATTTTCCCTGAATATTATTTTTCTCTTTCCCTTTTTGTTTGTCATGGGACTTTAGTAGATCCTTTCATGTCTGTCCGATTATACCTTCCTTCAAATAACTGCAGGTCGGGTATAATCGGACAAGCAAAAAAGTAATAATACATCAAATATCGCTTAAATATATTGTGAAAACATATCTATTTCATTCCCTTAACATGTTGGAAATAGTTCAGGGCTCATACAAAGTCTAGAAAGTGTGGAAAAAGTATGGGGAAAAAAGAGTGCTTTTTCCAGACATGGAAAAAGTATGGAAAATAATGATTGTGGCCTAAAGGTCTGGGAAAAGTAGGGAATTTTGGGTTGCTGTGTTTCATTATGCTGAAGATGCTCATTGCCTGGGGTGCCATTTGGTCTAGGTACAGCCTTGCTGGTTCAGTGTGGTTGGCATGACACACTACCTATCACCCACTTGTTATTGTTGGATACTATTTTACATTATGCAGATACCACGTGCTCATTTATAGTGACACAGACTTCGAATACATGTGCCAGAGGGGTCTGGCCAAAATTGCAAACCAGTCTGGAAAAGGTCTGGAATTTGTTTTACTAACAGTTGTATGAACCCTGGTAGTTGTAAATAGGTGGTAGCGTGATCATCTTACCTGACACGGATTTAGTACTTGCTTTGGTACAAGGTAAAATATTTTGGGTCACTGGTTTTAGGAAGTTGATTGGTGAGGTGTACTCTAAGCATGCGTACATAAGAAATTTTCCAAAATAAAGGCTGATTCAACGAAATACTAGTGATGAGAAGAAATGTTTATTTATTATATGGTCACAGTGCATGATAAGCAACATTTAAAGTGATCATCGTTAATAGAACTCTTTAGAATTCACCCGCAAGTCCTAATTTTCCCGGATTGACCCTCGAATGTAGTAAGGAGTTCATGTTCTATAAAGCTCAAGAAATGTTAAAGGATTTAGTTGGGAAAAAACACACACAAATCTAAAATGTCTTGTATGAATGAGTGCATATAAAAAACACACACAAATCTAAAATGTCTTAGTATGAATGAGTGCTTATAAAAAAAAACACAAATCTAAAATGTCTAGTATGAATGAGTGCTTATAAAAAACACACAAATCTAAAATGTCTTAGTATGAATGAGTGCTTATAAAAAACACACACAAATCTAAAATGTCTTAGTATGAATGAGTGCTTATAAAAAACACACAAATCTAAAATGTCTTAGTATGAATGAGTGCTTATAAAAAAACACAAATCTAAAATGCCTTAGTATGAATAAGTGCTTATAAAAAACACACAAATCTAAAATGTCTAGTATAAATGAGTGCTTATAAAAAACACACACAAATCTAAAATGTCTTAGTATGAATGAGTGCTTATAAAAAACACACAAATCTAAAATGTCTTAGTATGAATGAGTGCTTATAAAAAACACACAAATCTAAAATGTCTTAGTATGAATGAGTGCTTTATAAAAACACACAAATCTAAAATGTCATAGTATGAATGAGTGCTTATAAAAAACACACAAATCTAAAATGTCTTAGTATGAATGAGTGCTTATGCTCATAGCTGAAGATTTTTAATTACACAATGGAGAAAAAAAGCCATCGAAATGTGATTAATATGGCAACTAAAAAATGAATTCTTAGATATCTTCAAGGATGCATACTGGACAACTGGAGAACAACCTCTGTTGACAAAATTCTAAAAAAAAAAATAAGTATGCTGAACATTTTTGTTAATCTCCATGCAGTCTGTCTTACAAGTAGTAGCAATAAAAGTAATATCATTCAATTCTAATAGAACCAGTATTTGAAGATACATGTATATATATTTTTAATTCGTACTCTATGGAGATTCTAACCCGGATCTGCGGGTTACAGCACCCATCGCCTTGCCTGTAAGCACCAACCCATATACCATCTCGACCATGACCACATCACCAAAAAATGATGCTACAAAGTCACTGGTGTAGGCATTTGTGCGTAGCAGACACACCCGCATGTCGACCCAGAAATTAATTCTCATCCGAGTACACAGTCTCATCTAATTACATAGTCACTCCAGATTCCTATGACAGAAATCAAAGTCTATAGAGGTTATTACAGAGAATTACAAATACCCCGTAATCACGGTAAGTCTTGGGACACTATAAGTCTTGGGACACCCTTAATTATTTTCAAAAGTAATTTTTTTTATGACCTATAAAAGTTGGGACACGAAGTTAAAGCAATTTTTTCCTGTACTATAAGTCATGGGACACCTAAAACATTTTTTTTCTTCTACTGATCGATTGGCGTATTTTATCGATCGTAACCTCATGTAAAATAAACAGGACTTCGTGGTTGTTAAGGGACTCTCATTATGAATTATTTCATGGAAATATTATAAGTTATTATACTTTGTTTTAAAAGTCAAGAAATATATTGAATTTTTCTATGTTTTCTCATTATTTCTATTAAATTAAAATATGTATAATTTAATCAGACGATGACAAGAATTGAGCATTAGCGGTATATTATACCCAATCAACAATAACTTTTCCCTATTGTGCTCTAGTTTACTATTGTCGGTTTATGCATTATTGCATTAAAATTGTCGAAAGTCACTTGTAATTACTGGGGAGTTTTTTCCCCTGAAAATGGAAATACCTAATTCATTACAATGTGATACCAGGACGAGAACAACGAAAATAGTGTTTATTTCAACTCGAGCATTTATTGTACGCATGTTTAGATCATGGCGTCACCACGTGTACATTGAAGATTTTACTTGTGATGAATGAAGTGCATACATTTGATTCAAATCATAGGCACCACTGCACTAAACTTAAATAATATCTTTAAAATACGATAAAGAAGTTTAAGAAATAATGCTTTTAAAATAAAAACTCCGTGGTAGTTTGCTTTGATGTAAGCGACCTTAAATAAGTTCCTGTTTACCCAGGTACGGTAATCGTGCTAATATTACTCAGTAGCAGCCAATCACACATAAAAGTATCGGCATTGCCGCCGGACAAAATTCCTCTTTACCCAAGCCAATTTCAGGGTTTTAACAATTAACTGGCCTGGATTGCTGTCGAAAAACAAAAGACAAATCCGCCAATTATAAGTAAAGGAGACGCCAAAACAACCAGCTTGCCAAAATCAAAAGTGGAATGAATAATGTGTGGAAATTATCATTTTGTGAAGCCGAAACACAAAACTAAAATGGATCAATGATGCTCTTAATCTATCTATATTCATAATTTTAACATATATTACAATCATTCTTTCATGAATATATGACAGTTATTTGAATTTTTGTTGGTTATGTATTAAACACGCGTGCCTTTTCATATAGATTACATCACTTTGTAGGATCGCTTATACCACTGAAAAACAGTAACTGTGAATCCAAATAAATAAAACAGCAATGAACGTGTAGCTGAAATGTAAAATCTGGAAGAATGCGATTTGGTAAAATGACGAATAAAGCAAGATCTGCATCGAATATTTTTGGGAATAAACAAGGATATAAGTGACGCCAAGTACGATTTGCACTGTGTAAGTACTGTACACTATAGTACAGGTCTTCCGAAAAATGTAAGTCTTTATTTACCTTTATTTTAAATCATGTTGGAGAAATCGGAAAATATGCACATGCAAAATAATAACATAAAACAATCATAGTAGTTTATAACAGTTTATTGACGAATGACGTGGTAATTGAACGAGCTGGTCACTGCTGTGTACGTATGGCGATCTTCCCAATTTTGACTTGACAATTTTTTGTGTCTACAAGTTTTGGGACACCGAAAATTTGATATATTTTACAGGCATATTAGTCTTGGGACATGAAAAAAAATAATTATTTTTTCGTGTCCCAAGACTTGCCGTGATTACGGGTATACACCAAACAGTGGAAAGTTTTATATATACATTGTCAGTATGAATCACTCTCTCTACATGACTGCATTTCTTAATCAGTTTTTAAACTTATTGGAAAATTGGGTAGGCAGAACTGTAGATTTTCTTTTACATGTGTGATTCTGAAAGCTAGATAAGCCTTGTTAAGAACTAAATCCCTTGGTACAAAATGCACCATACAACACCCAAGGTGGAACCATGAACCTGAGCTCTTGAAACATACAAAATTTAATTTCTTAAAAGAATTCAGAACCTTTTAGTCAGATCATAATCTACAGCAGTATAAAGATGCAAAGTCAAAATTTTCAAAAACATTCTGCCTGAACTAAAATTTGTATAGAAAAAAATCACATGGTAACTTTATCTAAAGTTCACATACCAATAATTTATGTGTGAGAATGTCAAAGACATTCTGGTATTTCTCCAAAAGTCAGTGGTTTTCATATTTTGAAAAGTTGTTAAATGGTAACAAGTTTGAAGTAAATAAAAAGTTTGAAAAAGCAGTTATTGTTAGCAATGAAATTCATCATGCAGATTGAAATATTTGTGAAGAATGTCGTGCAGACCTTGATAACTTTATTACCACAGAGGAAGTTTATAAAGCAGTTACATCAATAAAAATAATAAAGCACCTGGACCAGACAGAATTATTGTAGAACATCTCAAGTTTAGTAATGAGATACTAACAGATTTAATGTCATGCCTTTTAAAAAAAATGTGTGTGAAGGTAAGTTTCCAGAAGAGCAAAGTTATGAAATCATTGATTTAATTACCTGATTTAACTTCAATTTTTCTCTTTGATGTCTCTTTTCTTCTCTTTATTTTGCCCATTTCTTTTGTGCATCCATTGTTGCACAGTTGGATATGGATGTAAATGGTGTGCTTTTTATACAAGAAGCCCATTGAATTTTAATTTCATGGTCAGCATGTCACTTGTCAGCTTGATTAGGTATGTATATTGTGCTCACCTAGATCCTAATATTGGCAACATGTTTTTAAGCATTGATTACCTGGGTCATTTTCACACCTTTATTGAGGTTAGTTCGGAATTTTTCATTCATTTCAGTTTTGTTTGTTACCTTGTGCATTTTCTCTCTTTCCGTTCGCATTTTAGCACCGTTTGATCTGTTGTCACTAGCTTCTATATATCTCATATTTGACCAATGAAAATACATTCTTTGTTCTTCTGGATAAATAAAAAAATACTTTAATGAGTCAGCTAAATTAAAACAACCTTTAGATTCTGTTTATCGTAAAAAAAAATTACACGCACACAACTGAACTACTTCCAAGTAGACTTTGAGGAAAAAAATTGCAAAGCTAACAAAAAAATCAACAAATAATAGGCAAGTGAAACAAACATAATCAATAAAATCTATCACGCAATGCAAGATTCTGTACTTACAGTGTTATTATAACATAAATTATGTTAATACAAATCCATATTTCACTATACAAAGTGCAAACTTACACAGAGAGTAAAACTTTAGTGCAAAACAAAACACTAAATAAATCAGCAGCATAGAAAAATTTAATATTTTACAAGTTTAGTCACATAAAGAGAAAAAACAATTTAAAACGTCAAGTATCATCTGGAGGAAAGATTTGCTTTTTTAACAGCTAGATTTGTTTATATTTTGCAGTGCAAATTGGATAATGTTGAACCTGACATGCCTGGAAGCTTGTTTAGAAACAATGAGAAACGATATGGTTACATTATTATAACTTTAGCAATAATTGCGATACATATGTGAAACACTTGGTCAGAGGAATTCGGATTCATAGGGTTAGGTACAATGACTTTTGTATTCGGTCATCTAAAAAAGAAAAAGAAAAAAAAAATATATATATATATATATATATATATATATATGTATAGCATGTACGCTGTATCTTTGATATACTACGAGTTATATAAATTTTTCATTAAAAGGAAATGAGGCTTGCAGAGTTTCCTTTTAATGAAAAATTTACAATACAAGTGGTATATCAAAGATACAGCGTACATACTATGCATATATTTTATTTAAACTACATACAATTTACGTGTATTTTACATTTTAAAAGGGAGATAAAACTGACGGCCATAAACTGTGCAATCTGAAGGGAGTGAACTCCTCACAACCCCGCTCATCTATGTACGCCCAAAAAATAGTTCTTTAGTGGCTCTTAATTTATTTTAAACTTCATTTGTATAAATTAATATAGTTTTTTGTGTGTTTAATAAATGAAATGAACAGAGATGACATTTCACATTCAAAGTGTTTTAATAATGTAAATGCAAACATCGAATTTGCAGCGTTCAGTGTCATGTACAGTACAGTGACAGCACAGCCATTTGCATCCAGCTACGAGGCATGTTAGACCAACAAGTTGGTCTCCACCTTTTTTTTTTTCTTTTTTTACTGGTGCCACCAGTAAAAAAAAAAAGGTGGAGAACAACTTGTTGGTCACGAGGCATGTCGAATGAAGTCAGAAACCTCAAAATAATGAAGGAACAAGAGATAATTAAACATATTTAACCCTAATTACAGTTCATTCATGTCGTGACTGTCCATAGCTCATCCTAGTGACTATCATTGTCACTTTCTATAATTTTCCTACATTTCGGTTGTGGGGCCCCAGCACACAGGGGCTTGTTACAAAAAAAAATTTGGAGTATCGGTCAATGGATAGAGGGCTGGGGGGATCCAACCTGTAACAATATAACACTTGTTACAGGTTGGATCCCCCCAGCCCTCTATCCACTGACCGATACTCCTAATTTGTTTTGTAACGATCCCCTGTGCCCGAGCATGAGAAGTTGACCCAATTAGGAATCTCATTTACGTTGTTTTGCGGGAGGTTCATAACAAACATATTCTGTACTGTGATGTTTGATCCATAAAATGGGTTGCTGATAATCACAGGGGCTAGTATCATTACTTACAATTTACCTATTAATCATACTTGTACTATATAATGCTACAAGTGCAGTATTATATAGTACATGTACGACTGATAGGTAAATTGTTAGCAACAATACGAGCCCCTGTGCTGATAATATGATCTGTTGTATATTACATGTTTGGGAACTTGAGATATTACAGTCTGATGCAGTGGAGTTTGAAATCTGTTTGTTGCGGGGTTGGGGGTTGACAGCATCATTACTCGGGGGGTCGGTGTTGCTCAAGTAATTGGAGTATGTCTGTTGCTGTTTTTCACCGATATTTGAGTAGCTGTTTATAGACTGTACATTTTTGTGGCCAGAAATTTGCATGATATCAGTTGGGGGAATGTTTTTGTCTCTTAACTTTTGAATTAGATACTCCCTGCTACTGGTGTTTGTCAATTTCTTTCATATTTGCTTTTTCTTTCATTCTCTTCATCATGCATCCTAGTTTGTTAATTCTGATGACTTGTTTTCTAAACCATTTTTGGTTTGTAGCTGTGATCGGCATAGTATTGGGACCAACATAGAAGGGATCTTCTGGTTGACAAAATTCTGCTGGTCTTAGCTCTGCATACTTTTGTAGATAGCAATTGGATCTCTCTCGTGGTTGTCTTTGTTTTGATACATTTTAGGATTAATGACTCTTATGTCTTTCACATTGTCTCCTGTTCTTGTTTTTGTCTGCCTTTCATTGAGTTCAAGGTACTCATGGCCATTCACGTCTTTTTTTAGTATAACATCCCCCCATTTACAATTGTAATGTTCAGTCACTTCCCTCAAACCAAAATGCACCAAGTTGTTAAACCACGTTGCGTTAACAATGGCTTCTGATGTTTCCATCTCCATCAGTTTTTTGTTATACAAAGCATTTATTTCTTCATCTGTGATTGGCTGACTGTGATTGGGTTTATTTCCTTTTCCTTTAGATTGTAAATCTCTTTGCTTTGCCCGAAGAGCTTCTCTTGTGAATGTAAAATTTGTGTAATTTCCTCTTATTATTGTACTTGTATATTTCTTTATTTTTAGGTGTTGATCAACGGAGCTGATGATGCTTCTTAAGCTGTTGGGCTCAAATTCAGATCCATCTTTTTTCCTAACACCGAGTATAAAACCGGCCAGGTGCTGATCCAATTCAGATGGGGGAATTTCATGTAAGTTTCTGAATTCATTTTTTGACAGCAAGAATTCAGTCACAAGCCTTACATCAAAGAGTGTCTTTTTTAGAGCATTTGTATTTTCCTTGCCTTCTATCAATTTCAATATGTCATCAGGCTCATGGTGTACAAATCTGTCTTCACTGACAGTCTCGCATTTGGACACAGAATGATCATTTTCATTTACAAATTTCTCAGCCATACCTCTATCAGACTCTTCAATTTACTCACAGTTTAGTAGATTGAAGGTTGCTTCATCAGCTTGCTCCTTTTCTGATGTCATTGTTTTCTTTTTTCTACAGAGTTGCACAGAATGTTTGCAGATTTATTGCAAGAGGGAGAGGCTTGAAACAGCAGTGTTGACACAGATGACAGCAGACAACACAGGGTGGAGCTCAATAATATTTATTTCCTGGACTCAGTATGTTTGATTTTAATTGTTTAAAAAATTTAGTTGATATAAAAAAATTGAACATGACAATTCTTTTCTTGTTATTTTCTTCTTTTTTAATGTAATATTCCAAGAAATCCATAACCAAGTTCAGAGAGTATATTAGCTATGAAAACATGATCATTATGCGTATTCATATGCCATGGGCAAATCACAATTTGATATACCAACAGTACTGGTATATCAAATTGCTTTATACCAACACTTCAAAAGCCATGTTATTTTTAATGTATGTGGTATAAATATATATATATATATATGTATGGGTCAACTGTGATTGTGATTGAGTGGTTGTGGAATGGAATATGCAAGGGTTAAAGACAAGAAGACATCTCTTTTGAGCGAAGCCGTACAAGCCACCCAGCCAGAGCAATCACATTTGGCCATAGATCGCCAAACAGGATAATGCAGAATTAAAGATCTCACAAGGTTGAGGATTAGGTCTTTCATAGACCAGAACAAGAGAGGTTCAAGGCCCATTAAAAAGTACAGACATTTTGTTAACAAGTATCTTCCAAGGCCCATTAAAAAGTACAGATATTTTATTAACAAGTACCTTCCAAGTGCCATTAAAGAAGTAGACATTTTGTTAACAAGTACCTTCCAAGTGCCATTAAAAAAGTACATATATTTTGTTAACAAGTATCTTCCAAGTGCCATTAAAAAAGTAGATATTTTATTAACAAGTACCTTCCAAGTGCCATCAAAAAAGTACAGATATTTTGTTAACAAGTATCTTCCAAAACCCATTAAAAAAGTAGATATTTTATTAACAAGTACCTTCCAAGTGCCATCAAAAAAGTACAGATATTTTGTTAACAAGTATCTTCCAAGACCCATTAAAAATGTACAGATATTTTATTAAGTACATTCCAAGTGCCATTAAAAAAGTAGATATTTTGTTAACAAGTATCTTCCAAGTGCCATTAAAAAAAACATTTTGTTAACAAGTATCTTCCAAGACCCATTAAAACAGTACAGATATTTTATTAACAAGTATCTTCCAAGTGCCATTAAAAAAGTACAGATATTTTGTTAATAAGTATCTTCCAAGTGCCATCAAAAAAGCACATATTTTGTTAACAAGTATCTTCCAAGACCCATTAAAAAAGTACAGAATACAGACTGTTACTAAAGTTCCTACTTCTCTTATTACTTCATCTCTCTCTTGATCATGAAGTGGTGACTCTGACAATCTGATGTTTTGATAGGTGTGTGTTAACTTTTTTATACTGATGGATGGGTAGAAAAAACATACACAATGACTGTAAAACTGTGCAAGTGTGACTTTAATAATAATAATAATAATAATAAAGTCTTTATTTTATGAGGGTGACACCATTAATACAAAAACTAATATGCCTTGTTGACATCATTTATCTACATATATACAGGCAAAATATATAAAATACAGCTGGCCAACAAACATACAAAAAAGGTATTATTGATTAGTGTACACAAGAGCAATGGAGTATGGATTCAGCACACAGAGCAGTGTGTACACAAACATGCATGATTGAAAACTTGTTACAGAATTATTTTGAATAGGGTCCTCAATTTAGTCAAAATACTAGGGGCTGGAATGGAACATAAATCATAACTTAGTACATTTTATTGTAAAAACAAGAGTCCCTCAAAGGGACTGATGCTCTAATAGACAAAAAGAAATTGTCCAGGAATTGAAGATAAGACCATTTCTTCCTTTTAACTGTCGAGTGTTGATACCATCTCTGATATTCTTCAGTAATAACAAGATTTTCAAATTAGCTGCTGTGGTACACATATTGGATTTCAGCTTGGCACAATTTTCATTTAGGACAAAGTAGATATTATTAGAAGTCTTTTGGTGAAAACCTCATGTCATAATGACCACCCATTCAGGGAGAGTAGTCACAAGAAGATTGTTAAGACAGTTGTCATGGCAGCCATACTGGATGTACTAGCTGGCAACATTTTCATTTATGACCAACTTAGCTATCATAAGACGTCTGGTGATGAAAACCCCATGTTGATACAGCAAATCATTTGGAGAGAAGTAGAAATAGCAATATTTTAAAGATACGACTTTATATTCAGGAGGAGAGGCAGTAACAAGATTTTCAAGATGGCTTCTATGGTGGCCATATTGGATGTCAGATCTGCACCATTTTCATTTTAAGACCAACTGGACATTATAAGAAGTCTTCTGGTGAAAACTCAAGTTAACATGACTTTCTGTTCAAGTAGACTCAACCTGCCATATTCCTAGAGCTGTCATAACAAGATTTTTAAGATGACTGCCATGGTGTCCCTGGGACCCAAGTTCTTCAGGAATCTAATTATTTTATTTTGTGAGGTCTGAAGTTGAGTTTTAGTTTTTTTTACATATACCAGAGTACCAAGCTGGTCATTAGTAGTCAAAGTGACACTAAATCAGCATACAAAAGGAGTTTGCAGTTTGAATCTATACTAATGAGCATATCATTTACATAACACAATGACAGTAGTGGCCTAAAATACTTCTTTGTCGGACACCACAAGTTATATTTTCTGGTTTTTCATTCTATACCACAGACCTTATATATTTGTTTTCTGTTTACTAAATATGATTTAAGCCATTTGCCAGATGTATTCCCATACTTTTCTGTTTCTTACCAAGAATTTCCTGATCTATGATATCAAAGCCTTTTTGAAGGTCTAACATAATCATATACACAGAGACATGTTATTGTAATGCCAACACTGATTGGGACAGAACTACTTATATTGTAGATTGGGACAGAACCATTTATATTGTAGGGGTAGAGGAATTTTCTGTTATAATTACACAATCTACTCCCTGCTCTTTGAACTGCAGTAGTCCAAAGTCATAGTTCTAAACAAAAATCTGAATAAATATTGGTTTTTTAAAATTTATTTGAACCTCTATCTTTTACAGAATGACTCGACTGTTTTTATGAAACTCACACTTTACCCATTAAATTGAATGGTTTGCTCCCAAACTGGGTTCAGGAAAGTTATACACATTGGCTCAATTGTTCATCTTCCTGTATGAAATTCACTCAAAGTATTTTTCAAGCCATAATACAAGTTTCATTTTTTCCAATGTCTGATTTATACATTTTATTATGGGTCAGAAATCAAACCCTTTGGACATGAAAGCAAATATGAATGTTTCAGAAAATACAGTGTTAATATAAATAATAAGCAAGTGTCAGTGTATTAGCAAGAAATTAAGTATTGGATACAAATGGATCTAGCTTAAACATTCTAGAAATTATGCTTCTTTTTGCACATTTTTGAGGGAATTACTATTATGGATACAACGAGATTGGCGGGTGACTACACACACTCTATTTATATTTAAATTGCCAATTTTCGTATATATTTATAGGTATAAGGCAATGAACAGTTTATCTGCCCAACAAATAAATATTAAATATTCATTAACTGTTTTAAGTATTTATCATTTAATCTGCATCAAGTTGATAACTGCATGTCAATGAAACATGTAGTTTTGCCCTCCCCCACCCCCCACCCCAGCTCCATGCCAACTCCTCTGATTTGGTTGGAGTAGCTCAGAGAATTAGGACATCCTTCAGATGAAAATCCGAGCTATGATCCAAACATGGAAAACTCTGATATTTTTTGCCTTTCAGAAATGCATGGAATTGTGTGCTTCTTTTGCACCATGACAATCCCCCATTTAGTTTAAGAGCAACAGCGATAAAAAATTTTTTAAAAAAAATTGTGCTAACAGATGGATGTATGTCCAACTATGGATGACCAACGATGGACAACTGACCATCCCATAAGCTCTTTTGAATGAATGAATGAATGAATAATACCACTTCATACCTAAAATGATACAAGTTGGTGAATAAAACCACTACATACTTAAAATGATACAAGGTGATGAATAATACCACTACATATCTAAAATGATACAAGGTGGTGAATACTACCACTACATGCCTAAAATGATACAAGGTGGTGAATAATACCACTACATGCCTAAAATGATACAAGGTGATGAATAATACTACTATATACCTAAAATGATACAAAGTGATGAATAATACCACTGCACACCTAAAATGGTACAAGGTGATGAATAATACCACTGCACATCTAAAATGATACAAGGTGATGAATAATACCACTACATATCTAAAATGATACAAGGTGGTGAATAATACCACTGCATAATTAAAATGATACAAGGTGATGAATAATACCACTATATACCTAAAATGATACAAGGTGATGAATAATACCACTGCATATCTAAAATGATACAAGGTGATGAATAATACCACTGCACACCTAAAATGATACAAGGTGGTGAATAATACCACTCCATACCTAAAATGATACAAGGTGATGAATAATACCACTGCACACCTAAAATGATACAAGGTGGTGAATAATACCACTTCATACCTAAAATGATACAAGGTGGTGAATAATACCACTGCATATCTAAAATGATACAAGGTGATGAATAATACCACTGCATACCTAAAATGATACAAGGTGATGAATAATACCACTGCACACCTAAAATGATACAAAGTGATGAATAATACCATTGCACACCTAAAATGATACAAGGTGGTGAATAATACCACTGCATACCTAAAATGATACAAGGTGATGAATAATACCACTGCATACCTAAAATGATACAAGGTGATGAATACTACCACTGCATACCTAAAATGATACAAGGTGATGAATAATACCACTGCACACCTAAAATGATACAAGGTGATGAATAATACCACTACATGCCTAAAATGATACAAGGTGGTGAATAATACCACTGCACACCTAAAATGATACAAGGTGGTGAATAATACCACTGCATGCCTAAAATGATACAAAGTGATGAATAATACCTCTGCATACCTAAAATGATACAAGGTGGTTCTGGAAGATCCTCAATGTATTCTAGCCATTAACTAACTACAATGTGTATATGGAGACATACAAAACAAAGGCCCCTTTTCCAGCTGTAACACACAAGCCATGGGAAATACTGGTAAGCATCTAAAAGTGATTGATTTGTGTGCTCTTGTGTTTTTTACAGATCTGGATTGGGGACTAATTTATTGGGCAAGGCATTCCAGTTTTGAAACTCATATTGGCACATTGAAACTTTCCTAATACATATGTGTGTGTGTAAATCTGTATATGTACAAATATGCATACTGCGTGTAAATAGAGTATTAGGATATTACTTCAAGAACATATCCATTTGTGCCTCACACAATTCTGAGACTGTTCTTTTAAGTTTATATACATGTATGTTCAGAACTTGTTTATGTTCAAATTGTTCTTTCAACTGAAGCACATCTATGTTTATGTCTCACTTGTAGTAGATGTTTCATTTGATTCTAGTCTATGCTCAATTCTTTCCAACCTGCTAAACCAAGCTTGGAGTAGACTGAGGTAGGATGCATCTGGAACTCGAGTCAGCTGAATTTCCTTCAATATTTCATTCTCAAAATTGGGGTCTCCACATTGCTGACTGAGTGTTATCAATGTTGAGCTGATGTTACTCCAACAGGTTTGGAAATCACTGGCATTCATCTTGCATGACTTTGTATGCCCGTACAATTTGTTCCTGTCCTCTCGCAGACTTTTGATCAGATTCTTTTCCTGCTGACCCAGAGTTGGCACGATGTTATTAAAAAGGGCTGACAGCAGGGTAATGTCATAGTCATCCAGGTTTGTATCATCTCCATTTGGTGGGAACATGATGTCCATCTGGGATGGATTTAACACCTTTTTTTTAAGAAGACTGTTGATGGTACTCCTGTTGTTGGCAAGATACTGGTCTAGAGTGTAGGTATGAGTGACCATATGATGGAAAAGTTTTCTCAGAATCTTTGACCCAACATCATTCAACAGATACGCAATGCACATGAACCTGTTTGCATCACTGGTTGGTGGGGACAACACAGGGACAGCAGAAGCTGAAAGACACAAAAACTTAGGCTACATCTTTAATGGACTGAAATTCTAATATCAGATTTGTGCCATATCAAAGTATAAAACCACACTCCAATATGCAACGTTTAGTGGCATGAATAGACTTTACTGGATATTTTCTTTCACATACTGACTTTAACACTGGATTTAGTTAAAATGAGATTTATTCTATAATCAACAGCCTTGATTGCTAGTCACAATAATTGACACAGGTATTTATCAACTGGGGTACATGGATTCTGTAATCAATAGCCTTGATTGCTAGTCACAATAATTGACACAGTTATTTATCAACTGGGGTATAGGGATTCTATAATCAATAGCCTTGATTGCTAGTCACAATAATTGACATAGGTATTTATCAACTGGGGTACAGGGATTCTATAATCAACAACCTTGATTGCTAGTCACAATAATTGACACAAGCATTTATCAACTGGGATTATATAATAAACAACCTTTATTGCTAGTATCAATGATTGACACAGGTATTTATGAACTGGGGAACCCTGATTTGCTGTGACATTGTGTTCTGTATTTACAAATTAACAGCCACTGTCGATTAGTTATTGTTTCATTGTATTTGATCATGTAAAATTTTAAACTGTGTGCAATAAAGCCCAACAAACCAAAGCTCCCAATTATGTAATAACACTATGATGGCTATGATGTATAATATTTACGATTTTATTTTTGTATACCACAGATCACATGACTCAACCTTTATATTTATACAGACTCAGCATTTACTCTACCCCTGTCCCGCTTTAATTTAATTTTAAAACTTAACATATTATTGGGTTTGATAATTCCCTATCCAAATTAGCCCTGGAAACTGAAAACAATTGTTACCGAAGTGAAATTTCATTTACGTAGCCCAGTTTAAATAAAAGCAAAAGAACAAACATTCAAACTTTGAGATAATTGTCTGCACATTTTCCTTTCTGGATTTACATAGTATGTTAAAATTGGAACTGTTGCCCTTTGTATCACTGTATTTATTATCAACTCTAGCTCTGCCTGGTTAATTGTATTGATAGAAGAAAAACAAACTTCCTAAATATTCTTTCTGCAAGTTTTTGTCACATAGTTAATGATTCAACACCCATCTTGTTTAATGGTGAATAATAGTTTTCTGGAATGAAATATGTAAAGAAAATGCATATTTTTCAACAAAATGTGACATGGGTTTTTACTCTCAACACATCATTTGGGTTTTTAGCAATAAATTCTATAGTCATAACATTGGTACTAATAAAGATGCACACATTCATCTAGTTTGTAAATTCTATAGTCTTAATACTGTACTAATAGAGATGCATACATTCATCTAGTTTGTACATTTTATAGTCTTAATACTGTACTAATAGAGATGCATACATTCATCTAGTTTTTACATTTTATAGTCTTAATACTGTACTAATAAAGATGCATACATTCATCTAGTTTGTAAATTCTATAGTCCTAATACTGTACTAATAGAGATGAATACATTCATCTAGTTTGTAAATTCTATAGTCCTAATACTGTACTAATAGAGATGAATACATTCATCTAGTTTGTAAATTCTATAGTCTTAATACTGTACTAATAGAGATGCATACATTCATCTAGTTTGTAAATTCTATAGTCCTAATACTGTACTAATAGAGATGCATACATTCATCTAGTTTGTAAATTCTATAGTCTTAATACTGTACTAATAGAGATGCATACATTCATCTAGTTTGTAAATTCTATAGTCTTAATACTGTACTAATAGAGATGCATACATTCATCTAGTTTGTAAATTCTATAGTCCTAATACTGTACTAATAGAGATGCATACATTCATCTAGTTTGTAAATTCTATAGTCCTAATACTGTACTAATAGAGATGCATACATTCATCTAGTTTGTAAATTCTATAGTCCCAATACTGTACTAATAGAGATGCATACATTCATCTAGTTTGTAAATTCTATAGTCCTAACACTGGTACTAATAAAGATACACACATTCATCTAGTTTGTAAATTCTATAGTCCTAACACTTGTACTAATAAAGATACATACATTCATCTAGTTTGTAAATTCTATAGTCCAAATATTGTACTAATAAAGATACATACATTCATCTAGTTTGTAAATTCTATAGTCCTAATACTTGTACTAATAGAGATGCATACATTCATCTAGTTTGTAAATTCTATAGTCCTAACACTTGTACTAATAAAGATACATACATTCATATAGTTTGTAAATTCTATAGTCCTAATACTTGTACTAATAGAGATGCATATATTCATCTAGTTTGTAAATTCTATAGTCCTAACACTTGTACTAATAAAGATACATACATTCATCTAGTTTGTAAATTCTATAGTCCTAACACTTGTACTAATAAAGATACATACATTCATCTAGTTTGTAAATTCTATAGTCCTAATACTTGTACTAATAGAGATGCATACATTCATCTAGTTTGTAAATTCTATAGTCCTAACACTTGTACTAATAAAGATACATACATTCATATAGTTTGTAAATTCTATAGTCCTAATACTTGTACTAATAGAGATGCATATATTCATCTAGTTTGATGATTCTATAGTCCTAACACTGGTACTACTAGAGATGCATACATTCATCTAGTTTGTAAATTCTAGCACGAGCACAACTTGACATATAGACTTAAACAACAATTTATCTCAAGTCTGTCAAGCATGAAATATGTGACAGTAACCTAGTTTTGTGATAGGAGTGTACTACTCATCAATATGTGACAGTAACCTAGTTTTTTTTGTGATGACTGTAGTACTCATCTATATGTGACAGTAACCTAGTTTTGTGATGAGAGTGTAGTACTCGTCAATATGCATTCCCTCATTGAGTGTCATAAATCTAGGTATAACGGTACATATACATAGTACTAAAAACTATTTGATCATGAGCTAAATGCAAAAACTTTACCTAAGCCAGTAAAATGTGAAGTGTTGGCCACAGTGACATTCCCTTGTGGTATGGGTGTGGTACTAACAGAGATGCATACAATCATCTAGTTTGATAATTCTAGTGTTATGCATGTTGAATCTATAATGCATGTTTGAATCTATTTCATGAAGGTGAGTTGCACTTTAAGTTCTGGTTACTTGTCAACAGGATGTTGATCAGCATTTGAGTTCAAGGCCAGTCTTTTTGGACTAGGCTGGGTTAGATGACTTGTTTCTAAGATGAGGGTCATTAGAAAAAATGTGTATATAGGGACTTAACATGCATTAACTTCATTCCGGTTTTAAGATCGGTCTGTAAATCATGTAATCATATTTTACATTGTGCCATTTTGAACTCGGATATCATTTGAGAGAAATTATTTATTTAAACATTTACTGAAGTTACTAAGTGCTCACTGACTTATGGATTAATATATTACTTTGGACTTTTGTGAACTCGTTCAAAGATATTCTGGATTGTATCATCATGGTATATTAGGACATTCAAGACTACTGGTATACCAGGACATTCAAGACTATTGAAATTCATTCGGAACATTCTATATTTTTGGACTTGTGATAGGACATTTAAGATTATTTGGAATACAATTCACAAACTGTAAGTGTCTTTTGAATTTTTACTTTGTTTAGCAGGGAAATCAATTGCTTGTTGAAATTACATACATTGTTGGTTAAACTTTCTTTCTGTTACTTATTTTTTAAGACCCAGAGTCATAACACTAGCATCAACAGAGCTTGGGAAATGAACATAAAACAACAATTAACCAAAGTCTGTAAAGCATGAAATATTGATCACTGTGACCTACTTTTGTGATTATAGTGTAGTACTCATCAAGATACATTCCCTCACTAAGTTTCATGAATCTAAACATAACAGTATACATGTATGTACAGGGTGCTAAAACCTATTTGATCAGGAGGTAAACTAAAAAATTTAATGTCAGCCAGTAAAATGTCAAATGTTGGTCACAGTGACATTCTTTTGTAGTAAGGATAAGGTAGTAGTAGTGATGCATACAATCATCAAGTTTGATGATTGTAATATCAACAAAGCTTGATAAATCAAACTAAAACACAAAATGTAACTAAAGACAGTGAAGCATGAAGTATAGGTCAGAGTGACCTACACTTGTTGGTACTGACACAGACAATGGGTTAGTGTAATAGATTACCTCTTCATAGAGGTGAGCTAAAAACTTCTACAAGAAAAATTTTACTTATTATTACTGTAATAATTTTGCTACTGTAAGCTGTTAGATGGCTTGGCCACATGTTGTGCTGTCACAATTAGACACAAGGAGTAAATTCTTTCTCTCTGGTGTGCCATAGATAGAAAGAAAATGATGAATAGGTAGAGTGAGATCACTAGATGGCGACTTTCATGACATCATCAAAAGAGAAATGATACAAGCAGGCCCAAGATGCAGCATTAGCTTTAATTCTCATGAAAGAAAGATTCCCTCTTGGTAAGGGACTGATTAGCTCTTTTGATAGTAAGAACAATCCACCTGGAAATAATGGTTAATTAAATATCACAGGAACCCTTGATAGGAAGAAAGAGACGATTACAACCTTCCATTTCTTTTTAGAGGAAGCCAAATAAAACCATTAGGGCCCTAACTTGGCCAAGGAGCTTATCTTGATCATCCCTAGCACAGATATGACTGAGACTCGGAATCTCAAAAGGAACGGGAGCTACCTACAACCTTAAATGCCAGTAACCTACATTGGCAAAGACGACAAATCAAATCATAGTGACCATTAAATTGTAAACAACCTTTTTCCACTGACAAGGCATGAATTTCATTCCTTCTCCTCCCTGATGTTAAGGATAGCAGGAAAACAGCTTACAGGTAAGGTTCTTGAATGATCATAACGGGTTTAGATAATGCCCAAAGAAGATACAGTAGGTTCCATCTAGGCAATAATGAGCAAGATAGCAGTCTCTGAAGCTCAAAATACTAGATGAGATCAAGAAGGTGATCATCCAAAAAATGGTGTAATCCATAGAGAACTGGAATGTATCAACAAGGGCTGCCCTATAAGCCCTAAATATAGAATATTATCTTTTCTTTGAAAAGGGAGATAAGAAAATTTTCAACTGCAGTTAAAAGTGAACAGATATGACCAATGCATTCCCTACTGCATTAATTGTAGACGATTCTCCACCTGGCATCATAAGCTTTGGAAGGATGATTGCCACCTAGCCTGGGTGATGCAGTTGGCAACCTTGTTTGAAAAATAGGCTTCACAGATTGATCCTTTGAGATAAGCCAGGTGTGAAGGTGGAGTATCTGTGGATTGTTGTGTAAAAGAGACTACCTGTGTGCAAAACCATTCCATGAAGTCCAAACGGCTCCGTCTGGACAAGCTGTCCACCAGGTTATTCTGTTTGCCCAGAATATGGCAGACTCTGAAAGTGATCTCTGATGAGACTGCCAACTGGAGGAGGTTCCAGACTTCCATGCAAAGAGATGGTGGGTGTGTACCTCCTTGATGTCTTTGGTACATTACCTTCAACATTTTGTCGAAGGTGATCATAATGCAATGATGCCTTCCGAGGCTGACACACCTCTCTAGGCCTAGACACACTCTGCATTTCCGGTTTGTTGATATGAAGTGTTGATTCTTCTTGAGACAATGTTCAATCACTTATGGAAGGCATGGTTATGCTTGATGAAGTATCCAGTGAATCTGGCAGAGCTAAACTGCGCATGGAAATACAAGTTAAAAAATGAACTCCTACTGTCAAAAACAATGGATCCAGTCTGAGATTGCTCATATGGCTGTTATTGAGTTGTCTATTTTCAGTATTTTCTGATATTTTTGATAACAGATCAATGTAATCTGTATACAATTTAAATGCTTTTAAAACCTGGATGCTTCTGTCAAATCTGGTATAATCTTTTTAGAAATTATTCTGAGAAGTCTTTGAAAAATGTTATTTCCTATTTTTAGTGATGGCAGACATATTGGACATGGTTGGTTGGTTGCTATGGGTTTAACGCCATTTTTCAGCACATGCTAGGCTATACATCGCGGCCAGTATATTTGGTGGAGGAAGAACCCGAGAAAACCCCGGGAAGAACCACCGACCCAAGGGAAGCTATTGGCAAGCTTTCTCACATACCCATGCTCGAGACTCAAACCCACGTGGACAGAGGTGAGATATCAGTGATCTGTAAAGGCGAGCGCCTTAGACCACTTGGCCACCTGGGGCTCCCCATATTGGACATTAAATCTGCATTATTTGTACAAAATTAAAAAGACTTTTAAGCCATAATGCATTCTGCCAAATTCAGTCAAATTCTTGTCAGTAGTTTCTGTGAAGTATTTTCAAGTTTCTCATTTTTATTTTAGTACAAGCATCCAAATTTGAGATCAGATCAGTATCATATATACACAATCTCAAGACTTTTATGACAGCATGATTTCTGTCAAATCGAATCAAATTCTGTTAAAAAATGTTGGTGTCAAAGTCTTTATTTTTTTCTCTCTATGTTTATGAATAATAGCGATATATGATAATGAATCAGCATAACTTATACACACTTGATGGAGATCTTTATGCCAGGATGCCTTCTTGCAAATTTTATCAAACTCTGTTGAAAGAATTTTTAGACTTCTTTCAAAAGGTCCTCTGTGCTTTTGTAATAGCAGCCATGCTGAATGGCAGATCAGCATCATTTGTATAAACTTGAACGGCTTGATGCCATGATGCTTTCTGTCCAATTTAGTAAAGTTCTGTTGAGCAGTTTTTTTTATAAAAAAATGCTGTTTAAAGGTTTCCTAGCAACAGTTATCAAATAACATGATGTGTGGGGGCCTCTCTGGGCAAGTGGTCTAAGGCGTTCGCCTTTACCAATCACTGACATCTCACTTCTGTCCACGTGGGTTTGAGCCTTGGGCTTGGCCAATGAGGGTGTGTGAGAAAGTTTGCCAGTAGCTTCCTGTTGGTCGGTGGTTCTTTAAGCTATTTTGTTTAAAATTGTGTTGGTATGCAGATGAACAAAAATATTTTGGTTTTTGGTAGGGCTAAGATTTCAGTTAATTTGTCTTTAAGAACATCTGAGCATTAATATCATCAATGCATCATTTTAATAATGTCTCAAAATTATAATGATTTAATGTTTTTTCAAACTCATCTTATATCCATAATTATTCAATCAAGCAGTGTTACTCGTCATAGTTCTATTTTTTTATATTTGTTAAAGTTGAAAGTTACAAATCAAGGTATATAAATTTGCTAATTTTTGTAACTAGTTCTACAAAAATGTTTTCATCTTGTATTCAAACTATTTTTCTGGTTAGAATTTATTTACAAAGGAAACAATTCTGTATAATCCCAACATTATGATTCTCAACAGTCTTTATCAAGGGTTACTTCTCTTCTTTTTCCTAAGAAAGATACAGAGAATGTATGTTAAAAAAAAAAAAAAAAAAATAACTGATTACATATTGTATGTATTGGTAACTTTCAAATTTCCGGCAAAAAGGTCTCTGTTCAGAAAATGCTTTCTCTTCTCAAAAGTGACAAGTACAAGTGGCAAATGCCACCTTGAAAATGACACCTCTAGCATGTTCACAAGCTCAGCTAATATGTATAGATGTCACTCATAATAGAACTCATCCAAGATCTCGATGCCCCTCCCCTTAAAAAACAACTTTTACACCAAGTCAGATCACACTCTATTAAAAAATGATGACTCCAGAGTTTACACGCCCGGCCAGTCACATGCAAGGATGCCTCAATATGTTGCATGTAATGAAAACCATCCAAGATTATAATGATAAAATTTTTTACAACAAGTTGAATCCAAATCTGTTAAAAATGAAATCCTCTAGAGTGTTCAAAATCAAGTCTGGACAGATGCAGGGCCATAAAATAAACTCACCTGGCCAGAGACCAAGTGCCAAGTAAGCTAAAAAGCATACATTGATTGATTTGCCTGCAAAGATGTTTCTATGGTCTAAGGAGCAGCTTCCTGACTTTGACCTCTGACATAACAAAGTCTGATGGTTACCCACTGATAAGAACAAAATATGTTCCTCTATTAAAAAAGACTTCACCCCAAAAATGTATGATGGATACATAGATGAACAGACAAATGGATGGCTTGAAGACATTCTTGACCAAATTTTATATTGTCTCATGTTTTGCAACATTCACTGTGGGCGACACTAAAAACATTTCAATAACGGGGAGATCAAAACAAATGATTCTGAACAAGAACAAATCATAGTCATACCAAGTTCTGACTTATTACAACATGAATTGAAGGCAAAAATACAACAGATGATCCTGATATAGAACAGATGATAGTCATACCAAGTTCTAGCTTATTATAACATTCATTGCAGGCAAGACTAAAATAGATGATCCTGACCAGTATTGCGCCTTGAGTGAGCCCAGGGAATATTTTCCCACCCCAAACAACTAGTGTCTCCATAAATTTAAACAAATCCCATATCTTGATTATTAAAGGCACAAACATACATAAAATGTGCCCCTCATAGCTCAACCAAGGTATAACACTGTCTGATCAAAAACAGATCATAGTCACTCCAAGTTCCAGTTTATTATAACCAAATAACATTAATTACCTCTGAGACTAGAGCAGATATAATCCTGATCAGGAACAGATAATAGCAATATCAAATCATGCTTATTATGAACCAGAAAATGTAATATACTTACAAGGATCACCATCTCCAGATTCTTCCTGAAATTATAACAAACCACATTTTTACTTACAGGTTGTAGTAAACATTTGCCATCTGTCGTATTATATATCAAACTTTGACACAAAGTGTATGGGAAAGTAACCTATATCTTATCTTTTATAACAGTAATTTTTTTCTCAACATTACGACAAATAATTTAAACTCACATTAAAAGATTGCATTCCTTCTGATATTTAAGTCTTGTGATTAAATGCACTCTTTCAGTGTCTTACGTGTAATTTGGAGTTCAATTTTTTATAATTATATAAAAATAATAACTAAGAAAAATGCATGTGTCCCGATTCACTTGTATGTTAAATAGCATTATATAGATGATACTGTATAACATGTTTATGATATATAATGTCATTCTGTGCCTGATCATCTGATATGATTTGAAAACTTTGACTCTATCTCTTTCTCTCTCTCTTTAAAAATGATTGATATGTCTTAGTTTGAAATTTAAAAAAAAAACCTTTATCTCATGGTAGGTGGAATACAGGGGAGATGTAAATCAATGGTAATCTATTGATGATGAATACAATTTCTAAACAAGAGTTCCTCCAATTGACTGATGCTCCACTGGCCAAAAAGACCAACAAGACGTCATAAGAAGTATTCTGGTGGAAACCCCATATTCATGGCCACTGCGGTAAGCCTTAATCTGTGAAAACTCGATGGTGATATGACCATTTCCTCAGGAGAAAAAGAGATATCAAGATTTTCAAGATGGTCACTGTGGCAACCATATTGGATGTCTGAGGGCACCATTTTCCTTTATGATACATCACAACAACAAAAATCATTCAGTAAAAACCCCATGTTGATACAATCATCCATTCAGGAGGAGTAGCAATAACAAGATTTTCAAGATGGCCACTCTGGTGGCCATTTCGGATGAGTAAGTAACACCATTTTTATTTAGAACCAATTAGACATGAAAAGAAGTCTTCTGGTGAAAACCCCATGGCAATATTACTTTTCAGTCAGGAGGAATAGTGATTTTCAAGATGGCTGCTATGGTAGCCATATTGGACATCAGATCAGTACCAATTTAATTTAGGACAAACTACACATCATAAGAAGTCTTTTAGTGAAAACCCCATGCTGATATGACCATAAAATCAGGAGGGTTGCGATAAAAAAAATGTAAAGATGGGCTCCGTCGTGGCCATATTGGACATCAGATCAGTACAATTTCCATTTAAGACCAACTAGACATCATAATAAATCTTCTAGTGAAAACCCCATGTCAATATGACTTCTATTTAGGAGAAGTAGCGATATCAAAGTTTTCAAAATGGCCACTGTGGCAGCCAAATTGGATGTCCGATCAGCAACGTTATTATTTAGCATCAACTAAACCATGGGATGAATGTGTGTGTAAAGTTTCATGGCAATCCTCCAACTTAGTTTAGAAAGAGAAGTGGTAACAAACTTGTGCTAATGGAGGGACATCAGACAACAGATTACAGATAATCCCATAAGCTCTTCTGGTCTATAATCAGTATAACTAATAAAAGGCAAAAAAAATATAATAATAATAATAATAATAATATTAATAATAATAATAATAATAAAAAAAAATATTGAAATAACTAAAAAATGAACTAAAGCTTAGAGAACATCATACGTTGTATTTTCAAGTGTTAAATACAATTTCCTATAAAACTTCAGAGAACACCTTAATTTGCTAGTACTCACCTGGTCTTCAAACCAGAATTTCAGGAGTGTACAAGACTCAATTATGTTGTCATGGAAATCACAGTGTACTTCTGCATTCTCTTTGAGAAGGGATACAGGGATAAGGCTGTTGATACTGACACCATTGTATTCAGGACATTGTATAAAGTACTCAAACTTCAGGTTTTTACCCAAATATCCAATGATCTTAATGAGCATGGTATTGATGAACTCTTTTACCTCAATACACAGCTTTGAAGATGGAGTCTTTTCCCTGATTCCCATTCTTGTGACCCTCACAAAGATAACATACTCTCTAAAGTGTAGGGTCAGTTTGTGATGCTGGTCCAGCTGAAAAACGCAGCAGCCACAAAAAATCAGTTTCTCTTGTGTCGTCTCTTTTTTCTTTGTGGCTATTGGCCAGTGAACAATACACGCAGCAAGAAGTCTGTGAAATATTGGAGATGGCAGAAATTTTCCCTCAAATACATAACACAGGACTGATGAACTCTCCATCTGATCGTTTGGTTTTGGGCAGATAACCTCTTCTGGCGTTTTCTGCTGAAGTATGCATGGAACAAGGAAGTAATTCTCCTCCTGATAAATGGATGGATTTATTGTTAATGGGGATATTGAGCAGAGATCAATTCTGTTTAATATGCAATAAATACACAGTGAAAAGAATATACTTAATCAATCTACTGAACTCTGTCCAAAATATGTTTCCCACAACTTTTAGTCATCATTTCTTTTCATTGTGATTTTTTAAAAGTTTGTAATCGGATAGAAAAGTGCCAGTGACAAATCTTGTCCATGACAACTACCACCCAATTCTAAAAATGTCCCCTACCCTTCAAACATAAACTTGTCTCACTGAGTGGATAAAACTTTTACACATTTTGTTATTTTTGGAGAAAACAAAGTCTGTAACCATTCCCAATGGCATACAAATACAAATGAATACAAATTATCTTATCTCTCCTTTACACATATCTGTAAGTCTATATTATCTACTCATTATGTATTGGGTCTATCTTGGAAACTCGTACATTTTAATTGACTTTGTCTTTAGCATAGCACTGTAGCAACTCATTTAATGTGTGATATATGACTTTATTATTGTTATGTATAGTAACTAAACACAAAATTCACCACTAATACACAATGTAATATGGAGAATCATGTTTTGTTCTCTGTAATATTTCCTGAACAAATCTATTGCTTTAATTGGGCCACAGAGTAGAAATTGTCAATGAAAACAGCATGTGATATTCAGGCAGGCATTTCTTGTGATGTATATTTTTATATGTGCAAGCTTGTCATTCATTAGAAAAGGACACTTTATATTAATATATTCCCCATGGAATAGATGTGGAATGTAGTTTACACCCTATATTAATTTATTCCACATGGAATAGATGTGGGGTGTAGTTTATACTCTATATTAATTTATTCCACATGGAATAGATGTGGGGTGTAGTTTATACTCTATATTAATGTATTCCCCATGGAATAGATGTGGGGTGTAGTTTATACTCTATATTAATTTATTCCACATGGAATTGATGTGGGGTGTAGTTTATACTCTATATTAATGTATTCCCCATGGAATAGATGTGGGGTGTAGTTTATTCCCAATTGAATACAATGTCATGTTTACAGACTTAATTTCACTCTGAAAATGTAACAACATGCAAAATCGATTTCTGATCAGTGACAAAAGTTTACATCCTATTACGATCGGATGATTTTAAGAACTTGGCAGTAGTCGTCCTGAACAAACTCTGCCCTTGGCATGTTTTATGCAGTTTAAAAATAATAAAGTATTAATAATAAAGTATCATCAAAAAGTGTGTAAAAAGTATATTTTGAGAGCATTTAACTTTCCTTTTAATAAATGTATGTAAAGAATTATTAAAGTCTGTGCTTAATTTAACAAGAGTTTTAACTGAAGTTGTGACAGAGACAACAATCTCACTTGTACACTGATCCTTGCACACTGGTGATAGAGTATTTAGTGTTCAAAAACGTAAAATCATTGTGACCTAGTTTCATTGAATAAGGGAAGTGGCACAATTATGCAAGAAACAGCCTAATCAAGTTTCATGTTGATACCATGCCTACAGCTGGAAATTCACCAGGAAAACATAAGTTGCAGGCATTTACATATAAACAAGAAATAAATGTAAGGAAAGTAGGTTAATGTGACCAATTCTCCACTTGGGTGGTTTAGAATAATGCAATGTACAATCTAACCAACTTCAATAAAATCAGCATACCGACAGCTGGAGCTCTGCCATTAAGACAGCACATTAACACTTGAAATAACCTGTACAAATTATTTACCGAGTTTCATTTTTCTGTCCCAAATGCATTAGAGTATAAGTGCAGAAAAGTGGAAAAAAATTATAAGTGACCTTGGCTTTGAAGATGTAACCTAGATTGTGGTATATGAGATGCCATCTAATGAATAAACATATGTGTATCATGGTTCATGCCATCCAATGAATAAACATATGTGTATCATGGTCCATGTCATCCAATGAATAAACATATGTGTATTATGGTTCATTCCTGAATGAAAAATGGCTTTTAAGATATACAGCAGAAATAAGAATTTAAAATATTGAACCATGACCCTGAATTTCATTATAGCACTACAAATATGGAATGCAATACATCTTTACAGACAATAAATAAACATAGCAATTTCATCCATTTATCTTAAACAGCACTTAAGAGTAGAAGGGAATATAAGGCTGTAACCTAAAATACTGACCTGTGACTTGGACTATGATGAGTCTGATATTGCCCTCAACCAGCATTCATCTAAATTTCATTCATATATCTCAAACAGCTCAAAAGTTAAATGATGGAAATGAAAGCAGATCGAAAGCATAAAATAATGACCAGTAACATTGACCTTGAAGAGAGCAATTCAAAATGTGATAGGTGTCAGACTTTATAGCAATGATATACAAGTACATCAACCTTTCACTACTTGATCTAACATGGCTCTAAAGCTTTCAAGCAGAAAGGAGTGTGCAATAGACAACTTAAACTACTGACCCACAACCTTGACCATAAAAATGGGACACTATTAGTATGCAGCACACAGTTTTAACGAGTATGTTTAAGTATACTACATTACATCCCATAATGTCCGTTGGTTTTAAAGTTACAAAACTGAAAGAAAATTGTTATGGAAAACTTAAAATGTGACCTGTGATCTCTAAGTGGGACCCCCCCTCCCCCCACGGTCACACACACACAAACCAATCTAATATGTGACATACCTTTTCATGTTGATATAAGTAACCAAGTTTCACCCCTCAATCTCAAATTGCCTTGAAGTTATAGTGGAAAGGAAAGAGTGACTAAAAATTGAAACATCAACACATGACCTTGACCCTGAAGATAGGACAACCAAATGTGATATTCAGCAAATATCTTCATGGTGATGTGTTGTAAGTAAACCAAGTTTTATTCTGGAATCTCAAATGGCTTAACAGTTAGAGATTGTAAAGAAGATGTGGCACAAGACGTGAAATACAGTAAAATATGTAGAATAATACAAATAACTGTACGGTGTGTAGGGAACATAAGCATACGTAAACTTTCTGATATTTTTATAGCAATAATAATCACTGCAGTGGGTACAATAGAACAAAGTCATTAGATGATTAATCCATTTCCAAGTAATTTGTAAAAAATATTGTATACAGTCATTTGCTTAGTTTTCGTTTTGTTGTATGCTTGACTTACTATTTTGTCCTTTTCTACTATCATTCAGAGTGGGCTGTTCAGTGTGTTTACTTGTTTAAAAGAGTGGGCTGTTCAGTGAGGCTGATTTGTGTAAAAGAGTGGGCTGTTCAGTATGGTTGACTTGTGTAAAAGTGTTGGCTGTTCAGTGTGGTTGACTTGTGTAAAAGAGTGGGCTGTTCAGTGTGGCTTATTTGTTAAAAAAAGTGGGCTGTTCAGTGTGGCTGATTTGTGTAAAAGAGTAGGCTGTACAGTGTAGCTGATTTGTGTAAAAAAAGTGGGATGTTCAGTGAGGTTGATTTGTGTAAAAAAAGTGGGCTGTTCGGTGTGGCTGATTCATGTAAAAGAATGGGCTGTTCAGTGTGGTTGATTTGGGCAAAAAAATTGCCTGTTCAGTGTGGTTGATTTGTGTAAAAGGGTGGGCTGTTCAGTGTGATTGGTTTGTATTAAAAAGTTGCCTGTTCAGTGTAATTGATTTGTGTAAAAACTTGACAAATGGTTCATGCTGACACATTTTACCATCATTAAGTACCGGTATATACAGACACCACTAATTAAAGAAGAGACCCAAGCGAGTCTGATATCATTCACATAGATTTTAACTGAAACAGTTAATCATTTGACTCATCATGCTTAATACTGTTATAGGAACACAACATATGTAAACTATCTTCCAAACTTTATATCATGTTGATTTTACTAAATTTTTAAAGTCAGAGTAAAACAACCAAGGCATAGTCAATTGCACATAATCCAAGTTAGTCAAAAGCTTGAAAGAAATCAAGATAGCAAGTTTTCTCAAAATTGGACAAGAAATATAGTTTCTATAGCTAAAGAGGAAGCAGATTCATCCAATCATATGCAGATCCATCTCATTAATATATATTATAGAACCAGTCTATGCAAATTATAATAGTGTCCCCTTCATCTGCACACTGTTACTATCTTTACAACTGATGATGTGTATTTCATCCTTATGACATCAAATTTCTCAGCAACAAACACACAACTTTCACCCTTTACATTCAGTCTAAATTCTTTCACCTTTTATCTTGCAAACTCTTCCTTGTTGACAACATTTTGCACATATTGCAGCAAAGCATTCCTTTGTTGTCAACTACCATCAAACTAATTTGCAGCTGAGTCAAAAATCCTCTTTTGTGAAGAAAGTGAGCTTGTCACATGACTGATTGGTTATAGTCTGGTACCCTTTCTAATACATTTCATATTCTATGTGACAGAAACAAAGAAGGCTATCATACAATTTTAACTTTTAACCCAGCGTTGTGCTGACTTTAGCTGAACAATACTGTTTCTCTGCAGTTAGCTTTTGTCATCTTGATAATTACAAGTGGTAATAATAACCAATAATTATCAAAGCGACAAAACCTAACAACTAAACAGCACACTGTAGTAAGGGTAATCAGATTATGACTTTGCCTCTTTGTATCAACTAAACCTAATATCTTTATGGACATGCTGGAACAAATGTCTTCGTCAATTTCAAATTTAGCCACCACCCCCCAAAAAAAAAAAAAAATTGTGAGATTTTCATCTGTAAATCCAAATAAGTGTCCACTTGCTTGGAGTAAATTTGACAATTTTTGCACTAATATCATGGCTGCATTAAATGGATGGATATCCATGTGAGGTAATTTTGAATACAAGAACACTGATGCAAATGTATTCTGGTCATATACAGTGAGTGGCTTCCCATCCACTGAGGGAATGTCTTTAAGAGAGGAACTACTGCACATGCTTACTTATCAAGTTGAAGCAAAATTCACTTGTTGTTCAGCCTCCGGGGTTTAACAGATACAAGATTACCACATTAATATAAGTAGATCTTGCTCATAATCTAACTCATGTAGATTCTTGAAAATGAAAGACTATTTAAGAGGTTTCATCAAACTCATGTAGATTCTTCAAAATGTATGACTATTTAACATGTTTCATCAAACTATGATCAAAGCTCTTGTTCCAAGAGTGTTTACAAGCTCAGCCACTTAGATGCAAGATCAGAGTCATGAATCAGAGTTGCCAGAGCGATGATAAACCCAGCCAATCATGTACAACGACATCTTATTAATATGCATGGATCTCACTCAAAATTGTATTTCTCCAAGGTCTTGATGATTTAAGTCTACATGTATTTATCAAGTTTAACTCTAGGCCAAGGAAGGAAGTTCTCAGGGAGGAAGTTCTCAGTCATGTATGTTTCAAACAATCTGACCCATAGGAGAAGAACTGCATGATTTCAAAATGTCCATGTATAATCAATATGGATTGAATTAAGTTTCCTCAACAGCAAATCTATTTCTATCTGTTCTGCTTACCAACTTTCAAACATTCTCTCATCACGGACTGATTAATTGTAATGTGAGCTAGAAGCTGCTTTAGCTTTTAACACTGAAGTAATCATCATGGGATACTTTAATATTGACTTCAGTTCTGATATTAATACAAAATGACTCCATACAATTGAACAACTTTACACTGGTAATCAATGTTCCAACAAGAGTTATGGCCTGTTCTGCTACCCTAATTGCATACTTGCCATATTCCCCGACAGTGTTGGGGGGTTTTTGCGACTCAAAAAGTGTGGTTTGAGGTCCCAAAGGGGTCAGTGCGCGTGACCCCCCAAAAGCGACATCATTCAAATGAGAATAAGCTATCTTTTCAAATCAGCCTATAGGAAATGACTGGAAATTCAGATCTGAATAAAAGAAAATACCATCTGTGTTCTCTGAAGCATTTAATATACTTACATACACAAAAATGATAGACTTAGCCTTGTCAAATAACACCTACAAACAAGGTCACAACCTCACAGACATTAAAATACAAAAATACACCAAGTTACTGTCTTTAAAATCATTTAACAGTGGAAAGTAGTTTTAATTACATGCAGTCTTTGATTCTTTCAATAGTTCAGTAGTTGGTTTGACGGTAATGCAAGTGCCATTTGTGATCACAAATATGCCTACACTTTTCCTTCGCGAATGTGCATCCACGTCTATAAAGGCGCAAGCAATTGCCAAATTCTCTAAAAGTGATAAAACATTTAAGATGGCAATGAATATCCATTTTAAAACAATGAATATGGCAATAAAAACATTCAAGGTTTGTGGTAGTCGGCCGAGTTGCTGAAGTCTTTGACCGCCGCTATTGTAACGTATTTTCGAGGTTAAAGTCACACCAACGGCAGTGAAGATTTAATTTATTCTCAGGCTCAATTAATGAAAAAAGGTACTAATTTATGCAAATACACAATTTGTCATTTGATTAATGACTTAATACTTTTAAATGAAAAGTAATTAAGAAAAGATGGGTATTTGTTATAATAAATGCTAGTAGATAATGAGAGAACACTAAAGTTAAATGAGAGCAAGATCCGGCACGGAAAATTCAATGGTGCAGTTCATTTCATGTTAACCTGATATTCGAACATGCTCATGTTTTCATGAGTTACTTGATCACATGATAAAACATTTATTGCAACAATGTAAATGTCCATGGAAAATATGAGAAAGTTAAGGTGGCAAAACTGTTAAAGCAAATAAGATTATCTCATTTTTTTAGCACATCTAGTTCATTTTGTACTACAATTTTCCTTTGTCCCTTTAAAATGTTGTGTGTCCCCCAAATGTGGAGGGTGAGGGACACAGTGTCCCCTGACCTTGGGATCCTAGGTGCAACACTACATTAGAGGCTGAATGGTGCTGTTGTTCAGCCTACCGAAATAACTTCAGACAAATTGGGTTGTTCCACTTAGTGTACTTTACATGGGCTCTACCTCAGCAGTGCTCAAAGGATTTGACATGACACATCACCCTAGCTATTGTGAGTCAATTCAGTAAATCTCTGAAAGGTGTCTGTTTATCTCTGACCGCCTTACCTTTTAACTGTCTCTAAAACAGCTGTATAAACTGCCTTGAGGATAGTTTTACATGAGCTCTGAGCAAGACTGTTCACTGTTTATAAATACCACAGATTACGGGCATATATCATTGTAATCTAGAAATGTACATTTGTTTTGTAGGAATTTTTTTTTGTCGCTAAGATTGCTGAAAATCGTGTTTTTCTAAACACGACCGTGTCGGGGGGTTTGGGAGTCCAAAATCGTGTCTTTCGCGTGACACATCGTGTTATGGCATTTATGTTACAGTGGTCCCCCTGACCAGTGGCCACCCGCTTTATACGGCCACAATCCCTTGGCACCGACGAGTTTGTGTTCAAAAGTACCCCTCAAGGACGGCCACCCCTCTAACGCGACCAGCATTTTAGTGCAAAAACGGTCAAATTTACCCCCGCGAGCGGCCACATAATGGTTGTTTACAGAGTAAAATCTCGATAATATTTTTTAATTTCTCAATTCAACACATTGACATTTTGTTCCAACATGCCAATAAAGTAACTTTAATCCTTACAAAGAGTTAAGTAATCCAATTACTGCCATGTGTTCCTTAGATGTTAGCTTTTGTCACTTTGATAATTACTGGCTATTAATACCACCGATAATTATCAAGAGGACAAAAGCTAACCGCTGAGAAGCACAGCATTGTTCAGCTCAAGTCAGCGTGACATCCGGTCGCCTGATAGTAAAATGGTATGTTAGCCTATATGGCTTCTCTCTAATAGATTATGAAATGTATATAACCACGTACCAGACTGGGGTAGAAGAAAAAAAAAGTCGATCACGTGACAGACTCACTTCCATTGTAAACACTGTGCCTCACGCGTGAATGCCCGCGAAGGATTAAGTTGTCGCAAAATATCGTCCGACATTCTCAGTTTAGAACAAAAAGTGAAAGCAATTAAATTAAACGAAAAGAGGGAGAGTCTTTTGATAACTACTGAGAAATTTTATGTCAGAAAGATTCAAATAAACATCGTCAATTCAACTGCATTGAGTGGGAAGACGGAATCGACGGACGTACAGGGATAGTTACAACCAAATGTTTGTGCCCAGAATTTACCGACAATGTAGTTTTGCACCACGATTCATGATTATTCATATTTTTTAAAAATTTCATTGATATTAGCTTTATCATATTGAGTCCTTAACCAGATAATATTCCTGTGATTTTTAAATGAAAATATAAAATATATAAAAATTAGTTACATCTTTTATACTTTATATGTAGTTATTTCTCACAACTGTGTGATCCCCCTCTAGAAAGGCCACCCGTCTTATAAGGCCACTTTCTTGCTGCAGAAGGGGTGGCCTTATAAGAGGGGGACCACTGTATTGACTATATATACACTACACACTCTAACAACCTCTATGAGATTAACACACCCTATATCTCTTTTAGTGAGTTATATCTCATTTGTGTTACTTGTAAGCAGCAGAGTACAAAGAATAATTCACTCTCCTAATAGTATTATAAGAAATGCTGATAATGTAATTTTTGTTTCTTTCTGAAAGTGAATTTTTCTCATACATGTAAAGGAATGAAAATGTTAACTCGCTAACTTTTTCTAAAACAGACACAGATCGTGATTTGTCTAACTATTCTTTCCTAACTATCCGAAATACTGTAAGCATGCTCCCTTATGGAAAAAAACTATACATGGCTTATAGGTCACTTGTATTCATCACTTATATAAGTGACTATTCCATTTACTTATTGGTCACTTATAAGTGACATATATGTGAATGATTAGGATTTTATATGCAAATTAGGCATTTCACTGATAAATAAGTATACTTCATTTATAAATGAAATGTAAGTCATTCATTAACTACACTTAATCATGAGATAAGAGCGAATTCCTGCTAAATTCAATGCATTTTGGGCTTGGAAAAAATGCTCCCCTCCACTCCCACCCCTTCTCCTGATGGGATATTGTGTCTTCATATAAATACAAGTAATCAGTTTGATAGAATGTATACATGTAAATCGCTACCTATAAGTTACGACCTGATAAAAATCTTGTACATTTCCATTTAAATGACAACACATTAGCTCACTGCTTTGAATCACCACATTTGAAACAGCTTACTCTGTATCGAATATTTAGCTGAAATAAAACAAAAAACTTGTAACCACAAACATAATTTATTCCTCATGTAATAAATACAATTTTTCATTTAAATATACATTTTGGGCAGAATTGGTATGAAGGCTGTCCTAAATTCAATTGTCAGCATGTGAACCCAAAGTTATCTGTGTACAGTGCATGATGCTAGAAAGCACAAAGAGCGAACAAAACAAAACCGCATTAGGGAACAAGTCAGTGCAACATAATTTCATAAATGCAGACCACCATTGTTTAAATTCCAGAATTGGGAGAGAAAGTATGGCCAAGTCTAAATTATGATAGTGTTCGCGCCGGAAGTTTTTTGGGCTCTGGAATTTTGCCAGTTTAAACATCTTTTTTGATGTCCGATAATTTTTCAGTATCCAACAAGAAATTATTTTCCATTATCTCGATAGAATATACACAGTTGAATGCTTGGGGCCATATAATATTGTTTTTAGTGAAATTATAGAAAATAATTTATTGTTGGATGCTGAAAAAATCCTCGTCTACATTGTGTGTCTGCAACGTTTGGCTGTGTATGCTCTCTCATGTCCCCAGTTTGCAATTTCACACAAGAATGCACACACACACACACACATGTTGCTTTATTTTGCTTTGATATGTAAGATCTATTAAAGTTGGAGGGTTTTTTCAGTGTATTTGTTTAAAATCTTAAAGTATTTGAAATAAAACATGATGATATATTTTTTTTTTGTTGCTGCTGATACGACTCATTGAAACTGATAAATTTATGAATCTGGAAAAAAATCATAGTAGCGCTTTTTGTTGAACCAGGATTTTATTTTTGCAGTAAACCTTTGACTTGAGACTTTTGCAGTACACTGTTTGTCAGAAAATAACAATGTCCGTGAAGTTACAGTTCACTTACACTCAACTGATAAAGGTTTGCACCACCTATAAATGACATGTATATCACTTGTAAGTGAAACGTAGGCAAAGCATGGATCAATATTGTTTTCACTTATACTGTACTTATACAGACTAACATTTCTCTTCATTACATATACAAAGTAAAAGTTATAAGTGACCTATAAGCCCCATATAAATCAAGCATACATCAGAATAAGTTATTTCTGTAAGGGCTCCCATAACAGTCAAAAGAATTAAATGATGGAAAACAACCTGATTGCTATACTATTCAAATCACTGAGATGCAATGGAAACAAGACTTTTATTATATTTGTAAAGACTTGACCAATTATCGTTTATGGCAGAACAAAGCCAAATCCCTAATTAGATAACAGATCCATCTGGAATCACCTACGAAAATCAGCTTCTATGAAATCAGTACTTCTAAGACCATATGAATTCATAGTTACATTTCCCAAAAACTTGATCAGTTTAGTTTAACTGCGCCCAACATAGATTGATGTACTGACTTTGAGAATGAAAGGATACCTGACCTGTTAGTTCCCATAACCACAACAACTAATGCTATTGATATTGTCACTAAAACTGACTATAATAATTGGTTGATCTCAACAGAATTCACTGAAAGTTCACACAATTTCAGTTTTGGCAATCCCAGATTCATTGAAAGATGTAATTAACTTAAGTATCACTTCTGGAAATTTCTGGAGTAATTGAAATTAGCCATGGTATTGCAATTCATGAGATGAAACCAGTAACTACTAGTGATGAAACACAGTGAATTTACTTGAAGAATCTTCCTTGATTGTAAGAAATCATTCAATTTAGTTGACCATTCAGTGCTCGTTTACAAATGATTAGCCTATGGGTTTTCTTCAAACTCAATTTTTGGTTGAAATCATATGTCACTAACAGACTACAGATTGTTTGTATGGGTAAAGATATCTCTGATTCTGGTGATATCCTTAGTCGTGTTTCCTAAGAGTTTATATTATAGTCTCTTATTTTTTCCATTTTTACAAGTGCACTCCTACACAGATCTCTTCACTGTTAATTCTACTCTACAAACATCTGTTAAATTTCCCAACTCCACTGAACACAAACTTCAAATCAATATCAGAAATAAATCAGTTCATTGTAAACAAAACAGAATGTATAAATGGCTAATACTTGTCTAACATTAAAAAAAAAAAACTTCTTGGTGTTAACCTTGATAAACATCTCAGCTGGAAGTCACACATCGATCTCCTATATGCAATGGTCATCAAAAGAGTTACTCAACCCCATCTCATAGTGATCATCCATTCAGGAATAGTGACAACAAGACTTTTAAGACAGTAAAATGTACGGCACCATTTTCATTTAGAACCAACTAGCAGGGCTCAGGAAAACAATTATCCTCTTGTCCTGATCTGATTAAAATTGGCTGAACTAAGTAAAACCCCCGGGACAAGTAGATGTAGATTCACACCTAAAGAATAAATCTGAATGCATTTTATACCATTAATAAGCACTGATGTTTCAATATCGCTGAACATTTAATATGTGTCAATTACAGATAACTTGTGCCTAATTTATCTATTAGTTGTCAGTCAAGAACATGTCACAGAGAAAGCCAACTTGGTTTTGTTTTACACAGGTACCCAATGTCAGTTTGATACTAAAATGGGTAAAAATCATGAACCTAACTCTCGATTTCTTAATGCTGTTTGCATTTTCAGTGAAACTTTTCAGTAACTGAGGCAATATTACACATGCTTTGCTTTTTTGCATGTCTTACTAATGACAAGTAAAAGAACCTAAACTGATGCAACATGCGCATCTATATATTTGAGGAATTTCTGGAAAGCTGCCTTTTTGTTTCATCATTTTGTGTGGTGTTTTCCTGTCTCTCTCTCTCTCTCTCTCTGTTGTGCCAATCAGATTATTTCTTTAGATGTAAGGAATGTATCTGGTTTACTTCGTCTTAAAGGGATATTTTTTTTATATGTGAATATAATAATATCACATTGCAAACATGATATCTGTATAGCACAACCTCTTAAATATTGTCAGTATGATAGTAACTTAGTAATGCAGATTTGATAAAACATCAATTTAATACTTCTCATGTAACCTTTGGCTTAGTGCCTCATGAGTGGTCATGTTGTATATTTCCATTATTTTTTACTTTTAATTTTCTAATAAATAAAGGAAAGAAGAGGACTATTTCTTTACAACATCTGAGAGCAAAAACTTTACAAGGAAGTTAGATTCTTTTTTTCTTTTATTTGTACAGTATCTTGAGTAAAGCTAGAAAGGCCACAGGTGCCGAGAGAACAGCAGCATGGAGGAAGAAAATCAGACAAGATAATGCTACTAGCAAAGATTATCTAAGAAGGGGAAGAGAAAGAAAGAAAGTAGAGAGAGACAACTTTCATATGCTGCAAGAAAATGCTGAAACAGAAACTTCGAAAGCAAAGGCAACGAGAAAAAAAGAAAATGCAAAATATCAAGAATTGTGCTATGCCCAGTTTAGTCTCCTGTATTTCTCCAGCTTTCAAAACTTCCCAATCTTTTGGAAAAGCTCTGAGGAAGGTCCAAAACCATCTTCCTAACAAACCAAGAAAGAAGAGCCTTATTGTTAAGAAACTATTACTTCAGTATCCTAAGCAGGAAGAGGTCAGGAACCTTTCTACAGAAAAGAAGCTCAAAGAAGATATGGAAAAGCTTATCACAGACTTTTACTGTCGCAATGACATTAGCCGACAGGCTTATGGAAAAAAAGGACTATGTGACAATCTGGAGCAAAGAGAATGTAAAAGAACATGCTCAAAACAGACATCTATATGACCATATTTGAGGCATATAAGCTGTTTCAAAGCGAACACCCTTTTTTGAAGGTTTAAAAAATCAAACTTCACAGCTTTGAAACTAAAGCATGTATTTCCTGTTTCTGTTTTGACATGTTAACAGGGGACATCTATGAAATCACTCACGTTTCAACCTCCAACTCAGATTGTGATGTTACTAAGAATAATATGATTGGTGTATATGTTGTGGCCAAATTTGCCACAAAAAAGTCAAGAAATTTATTGAATGTGTTGTAAATTGTGATGCTAGTTTGGAAGAACTTGAAGTGAAATTTTCAGGACGGTTGGTTACTGTACTGAAACAAAAGTCTTCATTCACACCGCCTGAAGGCAAAGAAGAAAGGGTGTGGATTTCCAAATCAGATGTTGAGAGAGTGCTGACAGTTTCATCCCTAAGTAATTGAGGAAAATATATTTTCTCCTGCGATTTTGATGCCAACTTAATGGAATGATTGACAGTGAATCTCTTTTGTATTCAAAAATCTTAGAAATGTTTGAAAAATTCCTTATTTTCTTGAGTGAAAATCTATATTAGTGTACCTAATTTGATGCAAATCCTTAATATCTGAGTGAGGAAACAAAGTTTTTGATTGCTATTTAGATGCACATAAAACTGCATCCATGGGAGATAGCATTTATTTATTTTACATCTTTCTCAGAGAGGTAAATGTATTTTGTTATTTCATTACTTTCATGTTTTCATTCTAAAATAAATTGATCTAGTTTATTTTACTATGGATATAATGATTTCCCTAATACACGGAGTGTGTAAAGTACATTTTTCTGACAATCCTGATGCAAACATAGTAGCGTGAAAGACACTGAAACCTTTTACTACATATTTTGTCTCTAATGTTCGTGTGATATCTAGACCAACTTGTTGTAAGATTATCCTAATTTCTTACTCATAATGCGCATTACATCTTCATGTTATGTACATGTACTTAACACAAAGCAGTGGAGTATAATACATGTTCTTGGTGGTAAGATGGGTTGTATCAATTGTGTTCCCCTGTTTTATTGCATACCTTCTTAATTTTTCACATCAATAATCATGTATTTTGTTAGCTGTAGGGTGATTATTATCTTTGCTGTTCAGAATCAATGCACACTTAACTTTTATGGTCTTAAGATATCTTTAAATGGAGATTTTGAAAATGATATTTTATTTGTCCCGTCCATGATGCCTTGTTGTTCCGTCTGTGGCAAAGGATCACCACAGGAACATTATTGTTTTGTTCAAACAAATGATATAACTTTTTAAAATAAAGTTGATTCTGATGTTATTATGGTTGTAGTTTCTAATTTTGTTTTCCTTTTTGTAACTTTCATTTAAAATTCACAGGGATTTTGAATTAAGTGAAACTTGGCAAAAACACTCCATTTTTCTGAGTCCACTCCAAGACACTGAGATTAAGCCTCCCCTGACTTCAATAAAAATTGTAAGCAGCAAAAATCAATCTGCTTCCTTTGGAGCCTTCTATGAGTTCATTCTTCCAAACATCAAAAGTTTTGCCTGAACTATTTGGCTATGGAGATATTATGAGCTATGCACTGAACAATTACCTGAAAATGTCCTGCCCGTGACAATGGAAATGTCCACATAAAACATGCTGTTCTAATCTATTTATAATGCACGCAACATGTGCACGTACTTACATACTTATATAAACATCTGCTGCATGTTTGTTTTGGCGTGACAATGTATTAAGAAAGCTGCACAGTCTTGAAAATACCTGTGATCTTGGGTAAGCATAACAATATCGACAAGACAAAAAGCATAAAATGTTGCCATTTGTTATGTATATTGAATTTATAATATGTCTCCATGATTTTAAGTTGTACTTTAGTCAGATTATGGTCATTTTGTAAACAACATGTTTACATAGCATTTGAGTTGAAGGCCAGTTTTGTTAGCAGCTGGACTGTTATTTTCATGTCTTGTTGTGACAAAAGTCTGATACACAAAGTAATTTTTCATAAATATTACTCGTATTCTGATGTGAGAATTGTCAGGTACGCCTATATATATATATATACCGGGTATATATATAGGGCTTAGTGAACAACAGATCATTCGGGTTCTAAAAGTCTTGTTCTAAACATCAGTCTGTAAAGAAGCTATTTTAATAATAAGATTTTACAGTTGTGAAAACAAGATATAACTCAGAGAGATGAATTATTTGTATAAAATATTCATTGGAAATACTAAAGTGCTCACAGATTTTAGGACTTTTGGGGATTTATGTTAATTCATTCAAAACATGCTGGATTACATCATTGTGGTACATCAGGACATCCAAGAATTGTGGTACATCAGGATATTCAAGACTTGTGGTACATTACGACATTCAAGGCTAGGGGAATTCATTTGGAACGTTCTCTATTTTTGGACTTGTGATAAGGACACTTAGGATTACCTGGGCTTTAATTCACTTTATTGCAAGTGTCTTTTGAATTTTCACTTTAACTGTCTAGAAAAATAAATTGCTTGTTGATTTTACTTGATCTTGTTGGTTTCACTTTCTTTCTGTTACATATTTTTGAGACCTAGAGTCGTAATATATTTTCTGTTTCTTAACTTCTCCTTTATCTAACTCATAAAGAAGTGTGATAGCTCATTGAAAGGAAAATGTATAGACATTAAAATTGTTTCTAGAATACTGAAAGGTATCGCTGTAAATGCAAATACCACTAAGAAATCAAGGGCTATGTATCCAACTGCAATTTCTCGAGTTACAAACCTTGTCTCTTATGATATTTTCATCCAAGGGGTCATGTATTAGAATACAATATTTTTATGGTTTTCACCCATTTTAGCATCAAGCATGTATCAGAAGCATGTGGTTCTTTAGCAAAAGTGTCAGCCGTGTACTGTGTTGAGCATAATGAAGACTGGGACAAGTAATTATTGCAAGTCACTCATCCAGGGACGAGTGCTTGGAAAAACATTTCCTCAGCCCTGAACTAGGCATCATAAGAACTCTATTGGTGAAAACCCCATGTTGTTATAATAGTAGAAATAACAATGTTTTCAAAATATGACTTTCCATTCAGAAGTAGCAATAACAAGATTTTCAAGATGGCTGCTGTGGTGGCCATATTGGATGTCAGATCAGCACCAGTTTCATTTAAGACCAACTAGGCACCATAAGAAGTCATTTTGTGAATACTTCCTGTTGACACAACCATCCATTCAGAAGGAATAGCCTTAACAAGATTTTCAAGATTTTCAAGATGGCCACTTTGTGGCAGCAATACTGGATGTCAGATCAGCACCACTTTCATTTTAAAGCAACTGGACATCAAAAGAAGTCTTCAGGTGAAAACCCTTCATCAATATGACCTTTTGTTCAGGAAGAGTTGTGATAACAAGATTTTTAAGATGGCTGCTATGTGGCCATATTGGACATCGGGTTGTGACTATTTTTATTGAGGACCAGATAAACCTCATAAAAAGTCTTTTAGTGAAAACCCCCATGTTGATATGGCCATCCATTCAGGAGAAGTAGTGACATTTTTTTAAGATGGCTGCCATGGTGGCCATATTGGATGTTAGATCAGCACTATTTTCATTTGTGACCAACTAGATACCATAAAAAGTCTTTTAGTGAAAACCCCCATGTTGATATGGCCATCCATTCAGGAGAAGTAGTGACATTTTTTTAAGATGTCTGCCATGGTGGCCATATTGTACTTTATGACACATTAACAAATATGTTATGGAGAATAAGTCACTATTCCTAATTCTTTGTCAATGGGAAAGCAAAAAGCTACTTTATGACACATTGACTAATATGTTATGGAGAATACATCACTATTCCTAAATCTTTGACATAGGAAAACAGACAGCTACTTTATGACACACTGACAAATATGTTATGGAGAATAAGTCACTATTCCTAATTCTTTGTCCATAGGAAAGCAAAAAGCTACTTTATGACACATTGACTAATATGTTCTGGAGAATAAGTCTATTCCTAATTCGTTGACATAGGAAAGCAGACAGCTACTTTATGACACACTGACAAATATGCTATGGAGAAATAGTCACTATTCCTAATTCTTTGACATAGGAAAGCAGACAGCTACTTTATGACACATTGACTAATATGTTATGGAGAATAAGTCATTATTCCTAATTCTTTGTCTATAGGAAAGCATAAAGCTACTTAACGACATATTAACAAATATGTTATGGAGAATAAGTCACTATTCCTAATTCTTTGTCTATAGGAGAGATAAAAGCGACTTTATGACACATTAACAAATATGTTATGGAGATTAAGTCACTATTCCTAATTCTTTGTCCATAGGAAAGCATAAAGCTACTTTATGACACATTGACTAATATGTTATGGAGAATAAGTCACTATTCCTAATTCTTTGTCTATAGGAGAGATAAAAGCGACTTTATGACACATTGACTAATATGTTATGGAGAATAAGTCACTATTCCTAAAAACGTACAAATGACGGGATTCCTGTACAAGTTGACAGGTATGAAAACAAAACAAACCCATTATCCCTGAGGCATTATGTACCACATACATGACGAGCCCTATAGTGCTTTCCATGGAATGCATGAGGGTCGGATGATGTGACTGTGAACACTGCGGTTACTCTTCGATAAGGATTTTGATGTTTATGGTTATTTCAGATTCTTTTTTATTCTATAGGCAGGATTCACAGGTCTAAATAAACATGTAATAGTGGTATTTCAGTATGTTGGATCTTAAAGGTCAAGGCAACACTCTAAGAGCCAGTTTGGCCTTCATCATAAAACTTTAACATAACTCGATTTTCTAAATCTTACTTGAAAATATTCTGACCAATTAAAAGGCTACATTTGTCTATTTCAAGTACAATTTCCAACAAGGTCTCAATTTTATACAGTATTTCTGATTAAGAGTAGTTGATATGTGAATTAGTATACAATGCAGAACATTACATCAATGAGTAGCAATGGCCTTTTCATACTGAATTTTATTAGGATGATAATGAAATGAAAACTGTCAAGCCAAGCATACTTAAGCCAGAAAAGCCCATTAACCCAGTTTTGGCTACTCATCTGACACAAATCTCAGCCTTTAACACAACTTACAATTAGTAAGTTTCAGTCTACACAAATCTGATGTGTTTTTTCAAATGACATGTTTAACCTGCCATTATTGTACATATAGTGGCACAGAGTTGATTGATTTGATCTGACTTGACTTCACTTTATAATGCAAACAACATTTATAGGCACTTGGGGGATGATATCTACCCTCTCCCAAAAGCAAACATCTCTACTTCTTGGTAAGAAGTCTGAACATGTGATCATTCAAGATTTTAAACTCCTAATAGTGCTATTATTATGCCACTATTTCCCTTCCTGAGCCTCTCTATAAAATGGCATATCTGCCCAGTGAACTGACTATGGAAGATATTTCCAATATCACCAAATTCTAAGGATGTACCTTAAATTACATGCATCAGAAAAGCCAGAAATTGTATAATTTAGAATTCTTTAAACAGGCAGTACAGTCAATAATATTCTGAATGTTATGTTGCTTTGAGGTAATACTGATAAGCGAACAATCAATCTCAATGTAATCTCTCATCAGCTTTTTCACACAGTTCATACTGTGATTATGTGAATGATCTTTTTGATCACTGGATGGCAGAAAAACACCGACTTAGTGTTCAGCAAAATTGTATTTGACTATTTTATCAAAACCAGTAAGTCTGTCAGTTCTCTAATGAATGCAAATTCTGCTTAAGCTTTCTACTTTGATACTATGAAAGTAAATACGCAAAACTTTATACTGTTTTTGAAATATTTTGCTTTATTTCCCACTGCCCCTCACATCTTTAATTTGTTTTGCCACCCGTCAAGCTTCCTAATTTGATATTATAAAAGTAAATATGAAAAAAAACTTATACTGTTTTTGAATTATTTTGCTTTATTTCCCACTGAGTAGCAATCTGAAGTTTTCTAAGTACAATTATTCCTGCTTATTCAAGCATCATTGATTCCTAAAACTTCATCGTTAACTCCATATCGGATTCTATCTTCTACCAAATGACTACATTGCCATCATACTGTTATCAATATGCTCTACTTTACGATGCAGCTAATAATGACAGCCCATATATTTAATGTAACTGTACATATGTATGTGTATATACAAGTATGTGTGTATGAATATGCACAACTTCTTATCTCAATTTCCAATTTCCATCCCTTGAGCACCTTAGGTATTCTTAGTTATTACAATCAGCAACATATGACCAGTCCACACCTTGTAACTCGTAGTACCCTGCCCACCACTCAATCTCTCTGCCTTGCATATGATTACACTTGTACACAAAAACTTCCTACTAGTTCATGTGTCACTACCTCGAAGGAAAGCTGCTACATATGTTTAGTCACAAGAGTTAAAACTTAGTGAGGAATCACCCATTTGGAATTGTATATGAAGGTTATGGTTGAGTTCAATCAAACTAACTCAACACAATGCATCCCACTACACCATGCAAACATTAAATATCCAAAGGGAGTCTGTTTCACTCACCTCAATTCATCACCACACTAAACACTGACCATTTGTAATACTGGCTATATGAATTCAATCTTCATACAGAGGAATAACTCCTTGTAGGTTTTCAAAATGGTTCTGATGTTGGGTTGAAAGGGACATTGCAAATCCATGTGGTCAGAACTTGAAATCAGCTCAAGCAAACATTGAAACTGACGTGGAAAAATACAATTACTGGTAGCAAGATACTTTGTAGGGCTTTTCAATGGAAAACCCTTCCCTTACTTACATATTTCATTAATAGGTCTAGTTTAAAAGATAATCCATGGGTCATTCAGAATGATTCATCATCTATCTTAATCATCTGGCAACTCTGACAACTATGAAATTCCAAATCAACAGTCAGCAGTTCATTACAAAAACACAGGGAATGTCACTGCATATATAAACAGATACATAGTAGGTACACTATGGCCAAAAGTGACTTAACAAATATTTTTCATATTATTTATATCTGTTTATTGCAATATTATCTCTATGGTTTTGTTTGGCAAAACAGGTATCATTTTGATATATGTGGCAAAACAGGTATTAGTTTGATATATGCTGGCAAAACAGGTATTAGTTTGATATGTGCTGGAGAAGCAAGTTTGATATATGCTGGCAAAGCTGGTATTAGTTTGATATATGCTGGCAAAGCAGGTATCAGTTTGATATGTGATGACAAAGCAGGTATTAGTTTGATATATGCTGGCAAAACAGGTATCAGTTTGATATGTGATGACAAAGCAGGTATTAGTTTGATATATGCTGGCAAAACAGGTATCAGTTTGATATGTGATGACAAAGCAGGTATTAGTTTGATATATGCTGGCAAAACAGGTATCAGTTTGATATGTGATGACAAAGCAGGTATTAGTTTGATATATGCTGGCAAAACAGGTATCAGTTTGATATGTGATGACAAAGCAGGTATTAGTTTGATATATATTGGCAGAACAGGTATTAGTTTGATATATGCTGGCAAAGCAGGTATTAGTTTGATATATGCTGGCAAAGCAGCTATTAGTTTGATATATGCTGGCAAAGCAGGTATTAGTTTGATATATGCTGGCAAAGCAGGTATTAGTTTGATATATGCTGGCAAAACAGGTATTAGTTTGATATATTCTTGTGAAACAGGTATTAGTTTGATATATGCTGGCAAAACAGGTATTAATTTGATATATACTGGCAAAATAGGTATTACCGGTAGTTTGATATATTCTGGCAAAACATGTTTTAGTTTGATATATGCTGGCAAAGCTGGTATTAGTTTGATATGTGCTGGCAAAACAGGTATTAGTTTGATATATGCTGGCAAAGCTGGTATTAGTTTGTTATGTACTGGCAAAACAGGTTATAGTTTGATATATGCTGGCAAAAAGAGGAATTACCAGTAGTTTGATATATGCTGGCAAAACATGTTTTAGTTTGATATATGCTGGCAAAACATGTTTTAGTTTGATATATGCTAGCAAAGCAGGTATTAGTTTGATATATGCTGGCAAAGCAGGTATTAGTTTGATATATGCTGGGAAAACAGGTATTAGTTTTTTGATATATGCTGGTGAAGCAGGTTTTAGTTTTTTGATATATGCTGGTGAAGCAGGTATTAGTTTGATATATGCTGGGAAAACAGGTTTTAGTTTTTTGATATATGCTGGTGAAGCAGGTTTTAGTTTTTTGATATATGCTGGTGAAGCAGGTTTTAGTTTGATATATGCTGGCAAAACAAGGTATTAGTTTGATATATGCTGGCAAAACAGGTTTTAGTTTTTTGATATATGCTGGTGAAGCAGGTTTTAGTTTGATATATGCTGGCAAAACAGGTACTAGTTTGATATATACTGGCAAAATGAACAATCTCTATGTAAAACTGCAGACTGTCATATTTAGTCAAATTCTGGGAAGTGAGTTTTGAGAAGAAGTTACTTTAATGTTTTCTCTATTTTTAATAACACCAGTCATATCTGAAGGCAATCAACATCATTTTGTATGAAAAAAGACCTCTAATCTACAGATGCTTTCTTTCAAATTCAATCAAATTCTGTTAAGCATATTATTTTATAAGTAGTTAACATGCTTTTAAAGTTTTAGTAACAGCAGCCATATTTAAAGTTGGGTCAGCATTATTTTTTATAAACCTGAATGCCCTTCATGCCAGGATACTTTCAGCCCAATTTGGTCAAAATTTGCTTCAATGGTTTGGGAGAATAAGTTAATTGTTGATGGACACATGTTGAACAACACAGGACACACAACACATTACACACAATGAATGCAAGGTCATACCATCAGTTAATTATCTTTCATGATCAAGTGAGCTAAAAATTACACAGTAAACAATTTGAATTAGGTCTACTATAAAGTTTTAATTTCAATAATAAACCTCAGGGTCAACATCTCTTTTTCCACTGAATGCTAAATTATCACTGATCCGGTCTCATAAATGAATTAAAAGAGCAATATAAAGGGTTATTATTTGTTATGCATGCTTAATAATAAAGGTTGTTGCTTATTAAATTGCCATATCACTCAGCAATTATTATTTGCTCGCAGAGATTTTCCAAGAATTTACATACTGACTTCTGTGAACTGAATGATATACCTTGTAATGTAGTTATAAAATTCTTTCATATTGAGTATTAGTAAAGATAAATGAATCTATACAATGCTTGATATTATAAAGAGTAGGAGAGTCCTGGCCTGATGACTAACAGTAATAGATGTCAGTAGATATGTACAAGGAGCAAGAAAGTCCTAGCCTGATGACTATCAGCAAAGGATGTCAGTAGATATGTACTAGGAGCAAGAAAGTCCTGGTCTGATGACTAACAGTAATGGATGTCAGTAGATATGTACAAGGAGCAAGAAATTCCTGGTCTGATGACTAACAGTAATGGATGTCAGTCGATATGTACAAGGAGCAAGAAAGTCATGGCCTGATGACTAACAGTAATGGATGTCAGTCAATATGTACAAGGAGCAAGAAAGTCCTGGCCTGATGACTATCAGTAATGGATGTCAGTAGATATGTACAAGGTGCAAGAGAGTCCTGGCCCTATGACTATCAGTAATGGATGTCTGTAGATATGTACAAGGAGCAAGAAGTCCTGGCCTGATGACTATCAGTAATGGATGTCAGTAGATATGTACAAGGAGCAAGAAAGTCCTGGCCTCATGACTATCAGTAATGGATGTCAGTAGATATTTACAAGGAGCAAGAAAGTCATGGCCTGATGAATAACAGTAATGGATGTCAGTCGATATTTACAAGGAGCAAGAAAGTCCTGGCCTGATGACTAACAGTAATGGATGTCAGTCAATATGTAAAAGGGGCATGAAAGTCCTGGCCTGATGACTATCAGTAAAGGATGTCAGTAGATATGTACAAGGAGCAAGAAAGTCCTGGCCTGATGACTCTCAGTAAAGGATGTCAGTAGATATGTACAAGGAGCAAGAAAGTCATGGCCTGATGACTATCAGCAAAGGATGTCAGTAGATATGTACAAGGAGCAAGAAAGTCATGGCCTGATGACTAACAACAAAGGATCTCAGTAGATATGTACAAGGAGCTAGAAAGTCATGGCCTGATGACTATCAGTAAAGGATGCCAGTAGATATGTACAAGGAGCAAGAAAGTCATGGCCTGATGACTAACAGTAAAGGATGTCAGTCGATATGTACAAGGAGCAAGAAAGTCCTGGCCTGATGACTATCAGTAAACAATGTCAGTAGATATGTACAAGGAGCAAGAAAGTCATGGCCTGATGACTAACAGTAATGGATGTCAGTATACATGTACAAGGAGCAAGAGAGTCCTGGCCTGATGACTAACAGTAATGGATGTCAGTAGATATGTACAAGGAGCATCTTATACTCATTACTTGCAATAAAATATATAAACCTTATTACCACGTTACAACAAAATACAGCAAAGTCATATTTTCATAATTAAGACCTTTATAATTGAAACAAATAGCTGTAACTGAACAAGAATCCCTCGAAGGGACTGACACACTACTGGGTGAAAAGAATTTCCAGGAATTCAAGATAAGACCATTTTTTCTTTTTCAACTGTCGAGTGCTGAAATTATTTCTTATATCCTTCATCAAAAACAAGATTTTCACAATAGCTGCTGTGGTACACATATTGGATGTCAGTTGGGGACGTTTTATTTAGGACCATGTGGACATCATTAGAAATATTTTGATGAAAATCCTATGTCATAATGATCATCCATTCAGGTGAAGTAGTGACATGATTTTTAAGACATCATACGAAGTCTTTCAGTGAAAACATTATGTTGATATGACCATCCATTCAGGAGAAGTAGCAAGATTTTCAAGATGGCCACTGTACTGTAGTGGCCATATTGGACATCAGATCAGCACCATTTTTATTTAGGAGCAACTAGACATCATAAGAAGTCTTTTAGTAAAAACCCTATGCTGATATGAAAATCCATTCAAGAGAAGTTATAACATTTTCAAGATGGCCACTGTGATAGTCATACTGGACGTTAGATCAGCACCATTTTTAATTAAAATCAGCTAGACATCATAAGAAGTCTTTTAGTGAAAACCCCATGTTAATATGATTATCCATTCAGAAGGAGTAGTGATAACAAGATTTTCAAGCTGGCTGCCATGGTGGCTATACTGGACATCAGATCGGCACTATTTCATTTAGGACCAACTTAACATCACAAGACCATCCATTCAGGAGAATTAGTAATAACAAGATTTCAAAATGGCCACTGTGGTGATCATACTGCATGTCCAAGCAGCATTGTTTATTTTTATCTTTTTATTCCACTTTTATGACCAACCAGACCATACGATAAATGAGTGTGTCAAAGTTTCATGGCAATCCTCCAAGTAGAGGAGTAGCAATAACTTGTGCTAACAGATGGCTGGACGACAGATAACAGATCATCCCATAAGCTCTTCCGATCAATGACCTGTAGAGCTAATAAAAATAATCAATTTCAGTTAACTGACCTTGACCTCATCTCCAGCCTTATTGAATGACCGTGGCCTGGCAATGATATTCAACTTTTCCATGAGACATAAGATGAGATCCTTGTTGTCATGGCAGTCAGGGTTATTTTCCTTTGTCCAGATAGCATCTGGAAATAGTAAATGTCATTTTTATTAAATAACACTTGATGGACATTTAAAACTTATGTTAGAGCACAAATACACACACTGTACACCTGACAGAGTATATTGCTGTTTATTTTTATCTTTTTATTCCACTCCTACGGCTGTCTGTCACATTCAAACTCATTGTAATATTATTCGTACATGCAAGAGTGTTCTCATATATTATGCACATTTTCTTCAATTATTTCAATGACAAAAGAATAGACCTGGAAAAGAAAACACTGGCATAATGAAAGAGCTTTATTATATTTAGCCAATTGGTCATCAACAAGTATATTCATATACATTTAAGTTTGTTACAAATGTTGATGGTGACACATTCAATATATACAGGAAACCAAACCTATTGAATGTACAAACATTCAATAAATACCAAAGAAATATATTTGCGTATACATATCTACATTAACAATTACACTCATATTCATATACCCATACACATGCTTACATACACCTACATACTTACACACACACACACACACACACACACACACACACACACACACACACACACACACACACACACACACATGCATATATAGACATACACACAACATAAACATATATACCTGCATTCATGCATACATGGAGTATGCTACAAAGTACCAGTTAGTATACAACACGTTAATGTGTGACCTGTCAAATATGCTTAATACAAGCTCCTTCGGGAGAAGACACAAAAAGTGTCATCAATATACAGGCAATATTCAAAATGCTTTTCTTAATAGTATCATAGGGACATTATACATTAAATATGAGAGATAAATAATGCATATATTACACAATGATATGGAGATGAGATGAAAGTAAAAGTGAACTTAAGACAAAAAAAAATAACTAAAAACGAATTCATTAAATCATGTCATTTTAAGTAGTATTCATCATATTATTATGTTCAATTAGTGCTCTGTGAATATAATTTTCCAAATTTCTAACCTCGGTAGTTTTAGTGGAATTGAGTAATTTAATAAATTTCATCATACTCAGGCCTTTCCAAAAATAAGAGTTTATATACTTCTTTCTTAGTGGCAAATGACATTGGCATTCTAATACAAAGTGATACTCATCTTCCAGTATGTTGCAAAAAATACAAATTCTTTGATCTAATGGGATGTAATGTGGTTTCTTCCATCACCCTGATTCAACATGTAAAGTATGGGCAGACATCGTTATTTTTGAAAGGAATTTTCTACATTTTTGTCACTGTTACTATATCCAAATACTCCTTATCGCCAAAATGTGATGTCAAATAATTGTATAATATCTAGCTCTTGAAGATTCTCTGATTGTAGATTGACAATTTAGAATAAACTGGTCATATAGCCATTGTGTAACTAACTTTTCCCAACAGCTTGATTTATCCACACTTCCCCCATCCAAAGGATATTTAATAAATTTCAGACAAACGATGCCCAATTTCTCTTTCCAGGACAGATTTTATGTCAGTAAGCATTAGATTATATAATACAGCATATATATTTTCTATTATCTGAGGAGAAAATCTTAGTCCATTATTTCAAAATGCAGTGATATCTATTGATCTGTAAGGGCGTCCTCCCCAATTCACCATATACAAAGTCATTTTGGGTAGATTTTGTAACCCCAAGAAGATTTTTGCAAAAATTTAAGTGCAACCTTTCAACAGCATTTCCTTCAATGAATCCCCATACTTCTAATCCATAATTAAGAATTGATGAAATTAGTGTGTCAAAAACTTTACATTTTACCTTTGGTGGCACATTTCCAAAGTTGTATAAATATTTATCAATTGCAAATAATGCTTTTGAAGCTTGTGCACTTAAAGTTTGTTGAGCAAGTTTGAAAGAATCCCTGTTGTAAAAACAATACAAAGAAATATAAATGTGTTAACAACTTTTAACTGTAAGTCTTTAGAGAAGAATAAAGAATCATCTGCTAATCTTCCTCCCTTACAGAAAACCATATTTTTGGTTTTGTTTGTATTAACTTTAAGGCGTCCTTATCACAATATATATGCAGAGCACTAAGGCCCTTACATATAAAGAAATACATTCACTGCTTGTATGTTTAGAAACATGTCAGACAAACAAGTGGCCAAATTGGGCTTGATATTGCTCACTTGGGTAATTGACATATGTCAGCTTGTGAAGCAAATTCTTGCATATATTGAAACTGCATTTATCTTTATACTCACATTGCCTGCATAGAAAGGAGAAGTCATGTACAGAACCAGCATTGTGCATTGGATCTCTCCCTGTCCCTGGGAACCAGCCCTGATTCATAACTTAGAAACTGTTGATAGCCCAACCCTTAAAGTATGTACACCTACTTTGCATTGCAAAGCACATTAATCTGTGCAGTCAAAATGGGTTCAATGGTCTGTCCTTATCTCCCGCGGCCCTGCCCTTGCCCCTGGAGTCGTAAATTGGAAACTATTGAAATCTCCACCCAAGGGAGCTGCAGTGACTCAGTGGCTAAGGCATTAGATTAATGACCAGAAGGCTGCAAGTTTGATTTTCATCATCTGATCAGCTTGAATCCTCATTAATATATGTGGGTCTAATAATCGAACTCATGTGAGACTGATGATACAAGCTTACGTAGCAATTCTGATCAAAATGTAATAAAAATATTGCTTTAAGTGTGTTCACAAGCTCAGCCAATCAGATCCTAGATCACTTCATCAATATGCATGACTATTGCACATAACTAAACTCATGTGACATCTTCATATGTAAGATCACATATCATATCTGATCAAAATGTCATCAGAAATATGGATGCAAAACAACTTCATTATTTTGTGTATATGTCGCTCATAATCAACTTTGCTTGAGATCCTAATCATATAAGCTCACATGCCAAATCTGATCAAAATCTTGTTATAAATATGGCCTCACAAGCTCAGACAATCATATACAGGATCACCACATTAATATTCCTGAATGCTGCTCATACTCGAACTCATCCAAGTCTTGATGATATAAGCTTGCATACGAAACCTGATCAGAAATGAAGCCTCTAGAGTGTTCACAAACAATTGTTGACGGACAGACAGATGACGGACAATGTACCCCATATGCCTTGGTGGTTGACAAAAGACCAGTGGAGCGTGCAAGGCCTCCAAGGTCGTCATTCAATGAAATCCGTGCAAGACTATTAAAATTAGAACCTGAAAAGTAAGATCAATGCTCAGAAAAGAAAAGTTAGCAAAAGTTAAATGTGAAATAGAGAGTTGTGGGTTAAACATACTCGGATTGAATGAAGTGAGATGGAAAAAAATGGATATTACTATGACGATAGATATAGAGTGATTCATGTGGGAGGAGTAAAGAGTGAAAGAGGCATAGCAATCATTTTGGATGCAGAAACAGGTAAAAGGGTCACAAAAGTTGTTGGAGAAGGAAATGATGGTAAAGAAATCAGTAGTTTTGGTCTTGGTAGAAGAAACAAGAGTTGAGAAATTAGTCGAATTTTGGAGAAAGAAAAAACTGGTGGTGACAAACACGTGTTTTCAACAAGAAAAAAGGAGAAGATACACATGGAAGAGCCTGGGTGATATAGATTATACATTAGTTCATCATAGATACAGCAACAGTGTTAAGAATTCATATAGTTATCCTGGTGCAGATGTTAACTCTGACCGTAACTTGGTGATGAAGAAAGATCGTCTAAAACTGAAGAAAATCTGACAAGGGAAGATTAGAAAAAAATGGAACCTCCTACATTTGAAGGAGAATAATGTTGAATTTAAAGAATTGGTCAAGAAAGAATAACAAGCATAGAAATGGAAGAAAAAGATGTTAATACAAGGTGGAAAATTCTAAAAGAAACAATTCTAAATAGCGCAGTGGTAACCATTGGATACAAAAGAGTAAGAAAATAAAGAAACCATGGATAACTGAGAAAATGATCCATACGATGGAAGAAAGAAGGCAAGCAAAGAGGTGGAATATGTTAGAAGGTAAAAGCTAATATAGACAGCTTAACAATGTGTTAAGGAGAGAAACCGAAGAAGGAAGAGAAAAATGGTGGGAAATACAATGTTCTGAGTTGGCTATGCTGGACAAATTTGGTAAAATGGATATTATATGTGCAAAAAAGTCAAGGATCTTACCTAATCTAGAAAGGTTGTGAACAAAAGCATAGCCATTAAGGACAAAGACGGTGTCTTGTATCAAGAAGTTGTAAAGATCTGCAACAGATGGAAGGAGTACATTGAAGAATTGTATGATAAAGAAGGCAAACAGAGAATGGAGGACATACATCTCGAAAATGAATAAAGTGTTGGAGATGATGAAAAGCATCTGAACTAATGGAAGTGGGAGTGAGGAATGCAATCAAGGAACTCAAAGCTGGAAAAGCAGAGGGAGTTGACGGTATACCAGCAGAGTTTATCGAAAGTCTGGGAGAGAAAGCTGAAAAAAAGTTGAGTGTTCTATGCAAAGATATGTATACAAATGGTGAGTGGCCTGAGGATTTTACAAAATCGATAATAGTGACACAACAAAAGAAGCCAAATGCTGTAGAATGTGCAGACCACAAGAATAAACAGTCTGATTTTGCATGCATCTAAAATCATGTTAAAAGTATTGATAAACTGGTTAGAGGCAAGAGCAAATTATTTCATCAGCAAGACTCAGTTGGGATTTAGGAAAGGATTCGAAATGAGAGAAGCAATAGCGGTAATAAGAATCCTGTGTGAATGAAGGCTAGAACACGAAGAGGAGCTTTTCATCTGCTTTGTTGATTCTGGGAAATCATTTGACCGGGTTAAGTGGCAAAAGCTGATGGAAATTCTGAAGAAGATTGGTGTGGATTGGAGAAACAGGAGACTCATTACCAAACTATATACACAACAGGAAGCAGTAGCAAGAGTGGCAGATGGTAATTCCGAACCAGGACAAATTGGATGCTGTGTCAGGCAAGATTGTTTACTTTCACCTTAACTCTTTTCCATTTACACAGATGATGCTGATTGAAGCAATGGAAAAAGTGGAAGGAATTAGAGTAGGAGGACAACTACTGAAGGATGTTAGGTTCACCGATGATCAAGGAATGATTACAGGGGATTCTGGTTTGCAAAAGTTGATGGACTCCTTGAACAAATATGGAAAGATATACAACGGGAAGATCAATGTGAAGAAGACTAAGGTCATGAGAGTTTGCAGAGAAGGAGATAATGACCTTAACATTACAATTGACGGAGAAAGAGTAGAACAATTGAGAAGTTTAGATACTTAGTTAGAGTGACTGAAAGACAAATGAAAGGACCAAAGATTAGTCAATGACACGAGAACTATATTGAATGTTATACTCAAGAGGAAGAAGTGGATCAGAGACATTTTAAGAGGTGACAGCCTGTTAGGAGAAGTCATAGAAAGGCAGAATGGAAGGAAAGCGACCAAGAGAAAAGCCTAGAATCATGCTACTGGACCATCTCAAGGAGAATAACTCATATGTGAACATGAAACATAGAGTGATGTTAAGGGAAGAGTGGAGAAGATGGATGCCTCAAACCTGCCTTAGGGCAGAAAACCAATGAATGAATGATATAAGCACTTAAGGGATCTGGCCGTCACTGGACATATATAAACAACAGGTCCATTCCTTCCAAACCATCTATTACTTTTTTTTAAGAAAGTTGAAGAACACAATTTTTCATGTAGAAACCAACTGTCCTTGTTTGGATCAGAGTGGTCATGAAATTTTAACTGTTAAACCCAACACATGTAGCTTATTTTCTTTCCATATTATTCCGATACCAGCATGTGATCCTACATGTTTGGTAATGTGTTGTGAAATTTAAAGTATTTGCCATAAATGTGTCCTATTGTTTCACCGTGACCATTACCTCCGACTCATTCGCCTATATATCAAAAGGTTTCTTTCTCAATCCATGTGCAAGCCATCCACAGATCTTGATCAATGGGCAGAACTAAAGTTAATAAGTGGAAACCATTTTTGACCACTGATCTTTTGATCTCCCCCAAAAAGGTGTTTTTCTTATTCCATGTAAAACAATCTACCGAGTTTGGTCAAGATATTTAGTCAAACGTTACTGTGCAAAAATCACATTTCTTTGAATCACAGTGACTTGATTTTACATATTTTAATTCAAAAACTGAAAGTATATATATATATATATATATATATATATATATATATATATATATATATATATTATTATTATTATCCCAATTACAAGCCATCCACCCGACTGTTCAAAGTTTATGGCCTGGAACCGAAGATTTTGCATGGAAACCATTTTTCTTCTTTGACTAACAGTGACATTGGCCCTTGACATTTATTATGCCAAATCGAAGATTTCCTTCATACTCCAAGTGCAAGCCGTCTACAAAGTTTGGTCAAGGTACATGTTCTATAACTAAAGTTATTGTGCAGAAACCAAAACAGGGCAGACAAATGGGTGGCAGAACAATGTTATTAGCATGGTACTCTCTTCCTTATGTTGGGAATATAAAATTTAGTAGTACTTATGTTCTAATAATGTCAGACATTTGTAACAATTCTCTTGGTCATTGTCCTAAGTGATAATTTCAGTAAACTTTCCAACTGAAAACACAAATCACAATTTCTCTAGTGACATGCTGTTCATTATATTTTTCCATTACTGTCAATGGAAATAGATGACAATATTTAAGAGCAACCAATTGCTGCCATATTAGCCCCACTCTTCTGCAAGAATATTGTGACATACACTGTTTCAGTGTCCATCTGCCTGTCACTCCACCTGTAGGTACACATCTCTATATCCACCCAAAACACTATGAAGAAAATCACCAAAAATTGTTTTACAGATTGCCCCTGCAATAGTCATCTGCAAAATTGATATGATTTTGGGGCCTCTCCTCTTCAGTCACTAAAAGAGAGTCAAAAGTCAACAATAGTCCCTTGAAGGGACTGATGCTCTACTGGGCAAAAAGAATTTCCAAGATCATTACTTCCTTTTAACAGCTGAGTCTTGCAACATTTCTGATATTCTTCAGTGATAACAAGATTTTCAAATTAGCTTCTGTGGTGGATACACTGGATGTCAGATTGGCACAATTTTCATTTGGAACCAATCAGACATCATTAGAACTGTTTTAGTGAAAACCCCATGTCAGTATGACCATCTATTCAGACAGAGTAGATGCAAAAAAAATTCAATACAGCCATCATGGCAGCCATATTGGCTGCATGACTGGCACCATTTTCATTTAAGACCAACTAGATAACATTAGAAATCTATTGGTGAAAACCCATGTAGTCATCCATTCAGAAGGTAGAGATAACAATTCTTTCAAGATGGCCACCATGATGGCCATATTGAGGGTCAGTTTGCATCATTTTCATTTAGGACCATCAGACACCATAAGACACCTCTGATGAAAGCTGCATGTCAAAATAACTTTCCATTTAAGAGGAGTAGCAATAACAAGATTTTCAGAATGGCCACCATGGTGGCCATATTGCACAATAGATCAGAATCGTTTTACTTCAGGACCAACAAGACATTATTATAAGTCTTCTGGTAAAAACCCCATGTTGATAAGATTTTCTGTTTTGGAGGAGTAATAATAACAATGTTTTCAAGATGGCTACCATGGAGGCCATACTGGATATCAGATTTGCATCATTTCCATTTAGGACTAATCAGACATCATAAGAAGTCTTTTGATGAAAGCGCAATGTTGATATGACCTGCCATATAGTACAAGTAGTGATAATACATTTTTCCAGATGGCTATTGTGGTCAGATTTGCACCATTTTCAATTACAACCAACTAAACATCATGGAAAGTCTTTCAATGAAAAAAATTATGCTGATATGACCATTCATTCAGGCGAAGTAGTTATAGGATTTTCAAGATGGCCACTGTGGTGTCCATATTGGATGTCTGATTGGCATCATTTTTATTTAGAACCAACCAGGCATCATGCAAAGTCTTTTAGTAAAAACCCCATGTTGATACAACCACCCATTCAAGAGGATTCGCAATAAAAAGATTCTCATGATGGCCACTGTTGCAGCTATACTGGATTTGCGATTGGCACCATTTTCATTTAGGACCAAACTAGACATCATAAAAGTAAACCCCATGTCAATATGACATTTCAGTAAAAAGAATTAGTAATAACAAGATTTTCAAGATGTTCACTGTGGTAGCCATATTATATATCAGATGGGCACCATTTTCATTTAAAACCAACTAGAGATCATAAGAAGTCTTTTAATGAAAACATCACGTCAACATGACTTCCGTTCAGGAGGAGTAGCCATAACAAGATTTTCAAGATGACTGCCATGGCAGCCATACTGGATGTCAGATCAGCACCATTTTCATTAAGTACCTTCTAGACATCATAAGAAGTCTTTTAGTGAAATTCCCATGTTGATATGACCATCTATTCAGAAGAAGTGATAACAAGATTTGTAAGTTAGCCGCTGTGTTGGCCATATTAGACATCTGATTGGCACCATTTTCATTTATGACCAACTAGACATCATAAGAAGTCTTCTGGTGAAAATCCCATGTCACTATGACTTCCATTGAGGAGGAGTAGTGTTAACAATATTTCAAGATGGCTTTTGTGGTGGCCATATTGGATGTCAGATCAGCACCATTTTCATTCATGACTATCTAGACATCATATGAAGTCTTTTAGTGAAAACCCCATGTTGATATTACTATCCATTCAGGAGGAGTAGCAATAACAAGAATTTTAAGATGGCCACTATGGCAGCTATATTTGATGTCCGAGTGGCACCATTTTCATTTAGGGCCAACTACCCCATGGGAAGAGTGTGTGTGTGTAAAGTTTCATGGCAATCATCCAAGTAGTTTAGGAGGAGTAGCAATAACAAATATGTGCTAACAGAGATGGACAAAAGACCATCCCATAAGCTATTCTAAAGGTGCAATTAAGGTGATATGTCTAAATAGTCTTGAACTAACTTTACACACATAATTAGGGCAGAAGAACAGATCATGGGTTGTAACTCCAAGGTCGGGGTGGGGAGAAATGTATTGAAAAGCATGAGGGTTGGCCACAGTGAGCAGCAGAAGTAGATCACATCTAGGCTTCCTTTGTTTCTGTACAAAGGCAATTGTCTGGCATGAACCTTCACCATTCTGATTCTAAAACAGCTGAGTACAATATGCATTCTTCTCTCTTTATATGTTATAGTTTTAACTGAAAAATACTTTGTTTATGACTGACTTTCAATGCTTATTTTAAAGTCGCTTTGCCTGAATCATCCAACAATTGTTATTTTGTCATAATAATTATTACAGGAAATGTATTTTGTAATGAAATTCATCTTAAAGTTTTGGTAATTCACAAACCTATCAATTCCTGAGTGAGCTTTCCAGTTTTCTTGAACTCGCGCCACTTCTCTATGAAAGCGGGTGTTTTTAATTTCTTCAAGATGAAATCCTCTGCTGTTATGATGGTCCTCAAGGAATAAATCAACCATTGAGGGTCAAGCATGATCTGTTCCTTTAGGTCTTCAGTCCTGAAATTTACATGAACAATTGCGGGCACTGCTGTAAATACTTTCTGCTAAACATTTTACATCCTACTAAAATGTATAATGAAACAAAGAATATTTGAAAATTAAAATAATTTTTCCAAAGTAGAATCTTACACAACTTAATAACATACTAAATATTGATATTAACTAATAAGAATTTGACTTATAAATAAAATAACATCAGTCACAAGAGCTTCATATTGATATAAATTTACCATTCTGGGATTACAAGAGAAGGAAAGACCTAAAGACAATTTCTTCCAGAACTTCCAGCAAAATTTAAATGGATTTGTCAACAGTGAACTTTCTGAGCAATTATAATTACCTGTACCCACATAATCTCTACCTGCTTTACCCACCCCACTGCTACCTTCACTTCCCAGGTGACCCTCCCTTTAATTCTGAAAACCCTTCTGGTTGCCCCCCCCCCCCCCCCTTTAATTCTAATATAACCCTCATGGGGAAGTAGATAGCATGCTAGTCTCCCCTGAAAATGGATGCTTGTTTAGTATGACATATCATCCAGTAACCCTTTACAACATACATCTGCAGAGCCAGTATGCTTCAGCAAACTGAACAGCATGATCGAGAATTTGGACTAATATAAAACTCTAACCATTGCAGGAGACAAGATTGTGATTGAATAATTGAACTGAATTGATTGAATTGATGATTACACTATCTTACAATAGAAATATGTACAATTACACTTGACAATATCTTCCATTTGAATTGATGATTACACCATCTTACAATAGAAATATGTACAATTACACTTGACAATATCTTCCATTTTAATTGATGATTACACCATCTTACAATAGAAATATGTACAATTACACTTGACAATATCTTCCATTTGAATTGATGACTACACCATCTTACAATAGAAATATGTATAATTACACTTGACAATATCTTTTTCCATTTCGACAAGAGTACTATAAACAGTATATAATATGCCTGCCCCATGTTTAATAAAATTTGTACGTAGGCACTAGCAGGGCATGACTGACTCTGAACACCAGTGACAAAGAAATCAGCTGTCTTTCTTTATCTACTTTCTTGTGATCATCATAATGTCTAACCAACCATCTGTAGCCTTTTTCCTTCTCATATCGGCAAGTTAAAGTTTCAACTATTATAGAGCATGTAAGTAATTTACAGAAATGTTATCAATTGCTTGTATCAAAGCGACCTTAACCTTTCAACTTTGCCATCCACACCCACAAATAAAAAGTTATTTTTTTTCTTTCCTTTCCCCATATGCAATGTATCCACAACATTTGGTCCAGGCATGTGGTCTAGCACTAAACTTGCCTTGTGGAAGTAATGTCACTTTTTCCTTTTTGGACTCACTGTAACTTTGGCAATCAAGCCTAAAAAATATGTTTCCAGTTTCTTGCTAAATGAGTTCCATTGATTAACTGGAATAAGCTTTTTCAAAACTCATTTTTACTCCACCATTTTCCAAAAGTGAACCATGGATGCATGACCTAATTTTATTCATGATGTTTTCTGGGGTAGGAATTTGGAAAATTGGAGAGTCCATATATTTAGATTTTTGAGGATAATTAACTTTTGAAATTTTGAAATGGTTCAGGAAAAAAGCAAATTGGTTTGCTGTTATGTAATTTTATTGAAGGCCAAAAATACCAAATAGGAATACAAAATAATGTGCGACTAATAACATTCAATATATGAAATGGCAAAATAATGCCAATACATGATAACATAAACACAACAAATATTTCCCCATTTTAATATAGCAACACCATTTTTAAAAGTGTTTAGTGGTTTGTAAGTCTTGTTGGATAATGAAGTTGCTGATGAGCATCAGAAATAAACAAACATTACCTACCTGGTTCTTAAGCAGGACAAAGCAAATCCACTACCAACATTATAAAATATTTGATATACTTATAATTTTTCTTCTTTTTTTTCATTCTTCTTATATTTTTGCTTTATATATTTTCTTCAGCTACAAATTACAGATTATTCAATTTAATCCCTCGTGAATATTTTCACTACTTTATAGAACTTGTTCTACTGAAATTTATGTATGCTATATCCTAAAATTAATTCTTTAAAACTTAAAACATTTTCCAAGGGAGAGAACTCTCTTTACAACTAAAACCTGTGATTCTAGACCTGATCATATGTTATTTCCCTGGCTTTAATATACAAAACTGCTATTTTGGTCTCCCCAGTGGTAGGATTGTGGTTTTGTAGTTTTGTAGGTTTAAATCCATTTTTCAGCGCATGCTTGCAAACTTTCCACCATACCTACATTGGCTGAACCAAGACTCAAACTCACATGGACAGAGGTGAAATGTGTGTGATCTGTAAATGCAAGTGCCTTAGACCACTCGGCAATCTGTGGCTCCTTCCCAGTGGTGGTAGACAGGTTAGAAAATCAGATGCAGGATCGTCTCATTAATATGCATAGATCTGACTCATTATTATTCCATCCAAGATCTTCATGATATAAGTGGATACAGAACAATAGATTGACATATGGGAAAAGATGATCACAATATTTCAGATACTTTTTAAAAATTAATCATCCGATGAATCGTCCATATCTATTACATATGAGCATTATTGTGCAATTACAAATCCAAAAACCTTGCCTTTTGATCTATCAATCAAAGATTGAATAGGAAGCAGCCCTTTCTCAAATGTAATGCAATTATGGTGACAAAAACTAGGCACTGGTAATTGAATGAAAGTAGACCTATGATATGGAACCTAAAAGGTCTTGATATCTTTGATATCTAAGGTTGAGAATCAATAGGGACAGGCCTTTTTCCAAGACACTTTACTGAAAATTGAATCCTGGAAACTTGACTTATTGAGCGGAAACCAACAAAATTTAAAATGTTGGTTCCAGTGACCTTTACCTTTCACCTCTTGGCTTCAAAATCAATAGGGAGCTATCTGTGCAAAAGTGTAGTCCACCTATTAAGTCTGATGACAATTAGCTCACAGAGACTTAACATGTGATTCAGAAAAGAAAATCCTCTAGTGAAAATGACCTTGGCCCTAGCAATATGTCCACAGCAAACTAAAGGTATGTTGCAGAAACAACCTTGTCGAAAGCTGAACAGATGAGCATCGCTATCAGTATATCCCCTGCACCTTCAGTTGGGAGAACTATTGTAAAAGAAATTATTTTGTAATAAATTTCTCAATTACTCATGACCTTCTCAGATGCTGCTGTATAATAACATCTGTTTCATCTTAAGCTAATTTCAACACAACAATCAAACCCTCACAGAGTGCACATTTAATAACTTCTTAAGCTAATTTCAACACAACAATCAAACTCTCAGTGCATATTTAGTACCTTTTTAAGCTAATTTCAACACAACAATCAAACTCTCACAGAGTGCACATTTTGTACCTTCTTAAGCTAATTTCAACACAACAATCAAACTCTCAGTGCATATTTAGTACCTTTTTAAGCTAATTTCAACACAACAATCAAACTCTCAGTGCATATTTAGTACCTTTTTAAGCTAATTTCAACACAACAATCAAACTCTCAGTGCATATTTAGTACCTTTTTAAGCTAATTTCAACACAACAATCAAACTCTCACAGAGTGCACATTTAGTACCTTCTTAAGCTAATTTCAACACAACAATCAAATTCTCAGTGCACATTTAGTACCTTTTTAAGCTAATTTCAACACAACAATCAAACGCTCACAGAGTGCACATTTAGTACCTTCTTAAGCTAATTCAACACAAAAATCAAACTCTCACAGAGTGCACATTTAGTACCTTCTTAAGCTAATTTCAACACAATAATCAAACCCTCACAGAGTGCACATTTAGTACCTTCTTAAGCTTCTACAACTAAAAGTGTATGTATTATTATTAGCTAAAACAGCACTTTCACAACCTAGAGTTGGTGTTTACACCTTGTCAGAATAAGTGATGTAATTGTAATTGGTCACATAATGTACAAAATCATCAGCTAAGTGGTGCCAGCATCACTGCTGAACAGTCACCTATTGGAGCTTTACTGTCAAGTGAGGCTGTAAATTACACAACAGAGACTCAACAATTTGCAATACTGTGGATAGGAGATTTGAAGCATAGGTTGGCAGATACTCTTTTGATTACTGGCAGCAGTAGATAGGCCTGCTGGTAACTTCTACTGAAAATACTGGAACATACAAATGTTATAAGATTTGGAAAAGGAACTTATTTAAAACTGCAAGACATTATTTTACATGCTGGATGTGAGAGAAAGTGATTGCAGCTGTCCAACTTTTTCACACTGACAAAAACAGACTTGTTTCAGACAATCCTCAACTGAGCTGCACTATGCAGTAGACCAACAAAGAATCTCGCATGTCCTGGATGTCAAAATATAGGATTCAAAATAAAAATACAATACAAATGCCCAAGAATCACAAAACTGTAAAAATCTTTCTTGCAAAAAACTATGTATCTCGTCATCTTCATTCCAGAGCTTCTTAGCAAAATTAGCATCTCTGACCTTGAAAGTAAATATTGGCTATATTAGTTTGTTAAAGCTAGATTCAAGCACAACTTGCTACATATCGCTCTCAAGATCCTATGAACACTTATTACAGAAAATGACCATGTATAGAACTTGATAAAATCTTAATTCAAATGCAACCTACCATCTAGCAACTATAGCTTTTACCCAGATGGATAACAGGCAGATTTATTCTAAGTTCTATTAAATGTTACACATACTGAGTTCAATACCTATCCACCATTCATCATTTTGGGAAAATGGCTCTGAATGTTATGTTTCTATAGTAATACTTCCAAACACTGGAAGTCTGCATAACAATATGGTCACACTTTAACTTGCACAAGAAAGTAATGTTTTCTAAGTTAGCATGCACAGACAAATATTGTTGATACTTCATATTCTTGCATTTCAATACTAAATGAAAACTGTCTTCTTTCTCAGATCATTGTTACAATTATCAGACTATTCCATAAATGTTGTCTGGAGATTAATTTTTAATTCCACAATCAACACCATGGTGGTGACGTTCTCTGCTTTCCTAAGCGTATGATAGTTATAAAAATATCTTCCTATAGACCTTCTATTCCAGTTTTAATGGGCGCAGCCATGTGCATCACGTGACATTCTGCCATTACAGGATATCGCCCAATGCTTTTTACTATGAAGGCTATAGATTTGTACACAAATACTGTAAATATCATTTATTTGCACATGTATTTAGGTTAACATTATCACTGTGAAAGCAATATTTAGCAAATTGATTGCCCACAAGTTACATTGTTGTTATACTTTTGTGTAATTTTGTATAATTGGTTTGTTTCTATCCCAAGGATGTACTTCATGGCATAATTTTTATTTTCCTTAGTAATTTATTTCATAGTTCTAAAGTTTTAATTATTTTATCAAATTGTCTTCAAAAGAATTTTTAAAATATGGTCTATATCAATCATGCCAAGTAAAATAGGTAATCATATTCATGCATTCATATATTCATACATTCAAATATTCACATATTCATACATTCGTATATTCATACATTCACACATTCATATAATCATACGTTCATATATTCATACATTCATATATTCGTACATTCATATATTCATACATTCACATATTCCTATATTCATGCATTCAAATATTCATACATTCACACATTCATACATTAATAGATTCATATATTCATACATTCACACATTCATATATTCATACATTAATATATTTCTATATTCATACATTCACACATTCATATATTCATACATTAATATATTCCTATATTCATACATTCACACATTCATATATTCATACATTAATATATTCCTATATTCATACATTCACACATTCATATATTCATACATTAATAGATTCATATATTCATACATTCACACATTCATATATTCATACATTAATAGATTCCTATATTCATACATTCACACATTCATACATTAATAGATTCCTATATTCATACATTCACACATTCATATATTCATACATTAATATATTCCTATATTCATACATTCACACATTCATACATTCATACATTAACATATTCATACATTCACACATTCATATATTCATACATTAATATATTCCTATATTCACTCATTCATATATTCATACATTAATATATTCCTATATTCATAAATTCACACATTCATATATTCATACATTAATATATTCCTATATTCATACATTCACACATTCATATATTCATACATTAATATATTCCTATATTCATAAATTCACACATTCATATATACATACATTCACACATTCATATATTCATACATTCATAGCCTTGTTAAACTGCTAGAAATTGACATTGACTATCAACTGCAATTCGATTCACATTTAAAAAATCTTTGTAGGCAAGCTTTAAGGCAACCATCTGTCTTGAAACGTATTGGACCGAAGTTACTAGACTCAACAAACTGACAATCTTACATACATTTATCCTTTCCAATTTCAACTTCTGTACCTTAGCCTGGCACTTCTGCAGTGACATGAACACAACTAAATTCAAAAATATACAAGAGCGTGCTATGAACTTTGTGTATGATGATGATTACACAAGCAGTTATCATAACTCTTACTTAAGGCAAAATTGCCAACCCTGAAAGTGCACAAACTTAGGACTATGGCTTTAGAGACTTTTAAAATTCTGAATAAGTGTACTCCCAACTATTTGGATGATTTGATATGTTTTAAACAAAATAAATACAATTTTAGATATTCAAATATTTTAGATGACCCAAGAATTAAAACCTCAACATATAGTAAAAAATCTTTTAGATATGCAGCTGTCATCCAATGGAATGAGCTACCTAATCACTTTAGAGACCAATCAAATTTTAATTCATTTAGATCATTATTTGATTCTGGACTGGTAAAGACTGTAAATGTAATAACTGCAAATAATACCCCCCCCCCCCCCAAACAAACAAAAAACTCTCCTGCCAAGATGATGGCAACTAATATCTGTGTTATGTTTTGTTTTACTGTCCTTGTCTTATGTACCATCAAGTGCCCTACTGATATCTTCTTTCTTTTAAGCAAGACAAAATCTGCATCTCAGCATGGTTTTAGTCCTAAATTTAAGTGAAATCTCAACTTATCTCAACTTTAATATAACCTTTTAAGTAACATGTTTTTGTTGTTTTAAATCATGCCAACTATAAATCAATCTTTTCTTATCTTATCTTAACTTATTCACATTTGCTGATATATTTTTTCTTTCACTTATTATCATACTTTCTTGTGAGAATATCACATATGTATGTACATAATTGAATTATATATATAGTGATAAATAAACACTTATGAATGAATTAAATACGATAATTATTAATTTCAACAAAGTTACATTCATTAATTGATCAATAAATTCAATAATATTCACAAAGTTTATGAATCTCAAATGTGTACATGCCATATAGACTTAAAAGCTATAACCGAATTTGCCTATCAAAGAGTTCGGTTACATCTGTATGATCCTTTTTTTTTCAATATTTAATCGAATTCATATATTGAATTAGTAATTATAAAGGTGATTATTTACTTATCAAAATCAGGATGAAATACAAATGTTACTTCTTCCCACAAACTACTTATATTAAAAGACTGAAAAATATAAGCTGACATTTCAAAGATTATTTTTCTTGTAAATATTTTATTATGGGTGATTTTCCAATTTCTTGGGCATTTCAGTCCCTTTATCTTTTACTAATATTTTGTCAAATTTCAGAATTTCTCAGCAAGTTGAAATTGGACAACTGCCTTTAAATAAAATATCTTCCTCCATTTAATTAAATGGACAGTAATTGCTCAATTTTTCGGCATGATCATTTTTCAGAAATAAGGACCTTAATTTTGTGAAAACAAGTATCCTGAATTATGTGTATTATTTGCTTTTACTTACATTCTGATGTAGCTGTTTTCTGTAGTATTTGAGAACATACATTTGAAGATTTATGCAGAAATAAAATCAATTAATAGCAATAAAGAAATATGGAAGTGTTTGCTGCATGTCCCATTTTATCCAGTCTTTCTCGTGTCAGGCATATGTAGAATCAGTACGTGCAATCAGTGCTTTCATGGCGGACATGTAGTGACAGATAGCGGACAGGCAGAGGTAAATATGGAAGAACTCTCTACTGGAAGGGTCTATTAGCAAGGAAGAATAATTGTCTTACCCAAAGTAGAGGATGTTGCCAATATCATGCTGGAACTTGAGAAACAGATCTAGTTCCTCTCTGGACTCTATCTTAACAGCTTCTTTTTGGTTCATCTGCTCTAGCAGACTGTATGGGATCACCTGTAGGTGAGAAGGCAAACAACACCTTTAATTACTACTTAAATATTTATTGGATGCTGATTGTTGAGAGTAGACTGTACTTTGTTCACAATGACTAATGATAAACAAAAGACATGGGAGTAATTGTTTAATATACACTGCTATTGATGTCTCTTAAAATAAGCAAATTATGTGCATTATTGTCTCCCACCTATCATAGTGAGGTCACAACACAGTATACAATGATGAAATGTGACTGAATTACTTGGCAGATCTGGAAAGTACCATAAATCCATAAGAGCTGAGAATAGTTGTTTACCCCCCACACTTAAGAAAAATGATGACATAATAACAGTCGTGCAAGGTATTGTTGAAATATTCAATAATTTCTTCACAAGCATCTCCAGTAACTGCATTCAGAATCAGACTAACATCCCAATTGAGTTTGATGCCCTTCTACCATTTATAAGAGCTAAACTTCCTGATGATAAATATTTTTCAATAGCTAATGTTACTGAAGCTGAGATTCTTGATATGCTCAATAAGTTCAGTATTATTAAATCCTCTGGACTGGATGGTATTGGTCAACAAATTCTTAAAATTGCTGCACCAGTAATAACAAAGTAATTAATGCATATAATAAACATAAGTATAATGAGTGTTACACCTATCTTTAAGAAAGGAGAAAAGGAGGATCCAGGGAACTACATACCAATATAAATTCTACTTATACTATCAAAATTATTACAAAAGCAAATAGCTAATCAGGTCTATGAATTTTTTAAAACTTACTTTCTATTTTATAAGGCACATTCAGAATTTAGAAAATATCACTCCTGTCAAATAGAACTCGCCAAATTAACGGATTTTTGGCTACAAGAAATGGATAATGGTTCTCTGAGTGGGATTGTTTTCCTTCACTTCAAGAACGCTTCTGATCAAGTTGATCATGAAATTCTGCTTCAAAAGTTTAACTGTTACAGGTTTGATAATTCTTCTTTAAACTGGTTTAAATCATACCTAAACCAAAGGTCTCAACAAGTAACCATTGGCAATATTAGGTCACAAATTCATTTTATTCATTCTGGGGTCCCTCAAGACTGTGTTAGGCCCTCTCCTCTTTCTTATTTATGTTCATAGTCTTCCATTAAATAATGAATCCACAAATACAGATTTGTTCATAGATGATGCAACCTTGTATAAATCTAGTTCTGATACTAAAGTTATCCAAACAAGATAAGACTCAGACCTTATTAGAGTTCAAGCTTGGCCACAAAAGAATAAGATGGTAATTAATAAAGGTAAAACACAATGTATGATTTTGGGAACATCACAAAAACTACATAAGTTAGGGAACTCAAAATTATCTCCTATACTAACTAATTGTCAGTTAGAAAATGTCAAAAATGTAAAGCTTGTAGGTGTGTCTGTAAATAATAATTTACAATAGGATGACCATACTGACAAACGTTGTTAAGTACTATCATCCAAAATTGACCTACTCAGCAGAATCGAGTTATTTGCCTACAGAAACTCACATTCTATACTGCAATTCATATATTCTTCCAAAAATGGATTATTGTTCAACTGTATGGGAAACTGTGCCATATCTCAGCTTGATAGGATTTATAATCTTCAGAAAGGACAGGACACATTATTTTAAATGCATCTATTGATTATTTATCAAATCATTGTTTACAGAACTAAAATGGTTTACAATATATGAAAGGATTGATTTCCACAAGGCAGTTTTTGTATATAAATGTCTGCATGGAACTGCACCTGAATATTATCAGGATTTATTCCGGCCTTATTCAACATATTACCAGTTGAGATCAACATCACATGGAAACTTTCAACCACCAAAACCAGAGCAATAGAAAAAAAAATTCCTCTGCTACAGGTCTGCGCAACACAATCCCACTGCATGTAAAATCTGCAGAAAATATTACAGTACTGAAGAAGAGATATCATGAGTATGTATGTGTTATTAAGAGATTATAATAGAATTTAGTATCTATAATACTAAAGACATCTTAAAATAAATAGTAATTACTATTATCTTTTGCATGATGCAGATGTTTAAACTTTTCTTAAGAAGGCCTCAAGGGTGAATAGTCTTTGACTAAATAAGCCACCCTCTATAAATAAAGTATGCACAAAATGCATTGCAAGTAAAGTATAGGGAATGTTGACATAACAAAATGCATTGCAAGTATAGCAAATGTTGACATGTATGCACTTGTACACAAAATGCACCGAAAGTATAAGGAATGTTGACGTGTGTATGCACTTGTACACAAAACACATTGCAAGTATTGGGAATATTGACATGTATGTACACAAAATGCATTTCAAGTATAGAGATTGTTGAAATATATGTATGCACTTGTACACAAAATGCACTGCAAGTATAAAGAATGTTGACATGCATGTATGCACTTGTACACAAAAAGCATTGCAAGTATAGGGAATGTTGACATGTATGTATGGATTTGTACACAAAATGCCCTGCAAGTATAGGGAATGTTTACATGTATGTATACACTTGTACACAAAATGCATTACAAGTATAGGGAATGTTGACATGTATGCATTTGTACACAAAATGCACTGCAAGTATAGGAAATGTTGACATGTATGTATGCATTTGTACACAAAATGCCCTGCAAGTATAGGAAATGTTGACATGTATGTATGCATTTGTACACAAAATGCCCTGCAAGTATAGGGAATGTTGACATGTATGTATGCATTTGTACACAAAATGCACTGCAAGTATAAGGAATGTTGACATGTATGTATGCATTTGAACACAAAATGCACTGCAAGTATAAGGAATGTTGACATGTATGTATGCATTTTTTGTACACAAAATGCACTGCAAGTATAAGGAATGTTGACATGTATGTATGCACTTGTACACAAAAAGCATTGCAAGTATAGGGAATGTTGACATGTATGTATGGATTTGTACACAAAATGCCCTGCAAGTATAAAGAATGTTGACATGTATGTATGCATTTGAACACAAAATGCACTGCAAGTATAAGGAATGTTGACATGTATGTATGCATTTGTACACAAAATGCACTGCAAGTATAAAGAATGTTGACATGCATGTATGCACTTGAACACAAAAAGCATTGCAAGTATAGGGAATGTTGACATGTATGTATGGATTTGTACACAAAATGCCCTGCAAGTATAGGGAATGTTTACATGTATGTATACACTTGTACACAAAATGCATTACAAGTATAGGGAATGTTGACATGTATGCATTTGTACACAAAATGCACTTCAAGTATAGGAAATGTTGACATGTATGTATGCATTTGTACACAAAATGCCCTGCAAGTATAGGGAATGTTGACATGTATGTATGCATTTGTACACAAAATGCACTGCAAGTATAAGGAATGTTGACATGCATGTATGCATTTGTACAGAAAATGCACTGCAAGTATAAGGAATGTTGACATGTATGTATGAATTTGTACACAAAATGCACTGCAAGTATAAGGAATGTTGACATGTATGTATGCATTTGTACACAAAATGCACTGCAAGTATAAGGAATGTTGACATGTATGCATTTGTACACAAAAATGCTCTGCAAGTATATGGAATGTTGACATGTATGTGTGAACTTGTACACAAAATGCATTGCAAGTATAGGGAATGTTGATATGTATGTACTTGTACACAAACAACACATTACAAGTACATGGAATGTTTACATGTATGTATGCACTTGTACACAAACAAGACACATTACTAGTACAAGGAATGTTGACATGTATGCACTTGTGCACAAAATGCTCTGCAAGCATAAGGAATATTGACATGTGTATACACTTGTACACACACAAAACATGTTGCTAGTATAGGGAATGTTGCAGCATGTTGGCTGATATCACTTCAACTGTACAAGATGTCATCATCATTTCACATCAAAATCACAGTAAAGATTAATACCCGTATCAAAAACAAAGCTATTCTAGGATTTACAGATATAGAAAAATATAATAAAATCTGATGTTGGGTAGTCAAAAGTGAACCGAGTCCTTTACTTGTATACATGTACAAAGTGAACTGAGTCCCTTACTTGTATACATGTACAAAGTGAACGAGTCCCTTACTTGTATACATGTACAAAGTGAACTGAGTCCCTTACTTGTATACATGTACAAAGTGAACTGAGTCCCTTACTTGTATACATGTACAAAGTGAACTGAGTCCCTTACTTGTATACATGTACAAAGTGAACTGAGTCCTTTACTTGTATACATGTACAAAGTGTACAGGGAAGAGAAAGGCATCAAACAGTTTTGCTCCAGAAACAAAAGTGTTATGATAGATGGATGGCTGAATAGAATAATGGTCAATGTTTTTTTTAAAAATTAATTCAAAGATTTGTGACTGGCAAAAGACACATATACACTTGAAATGAATAATATGTGTATCATTGTACAGATATCTCTTAAATAATTTTGGCATCTTGAGCCAGAAAAGTGTGGATTATGGATGGATGGATAGTTAGACAAGTGGACAAAAACATAAACAATATTTATATTGAAGATTTGTGAATAGCAGACACATTTTAACCACTAATATGTGTACCAAGTTTCATACAGATCTTTTTAATAGTTCTGGATTAAAGCGACAGAATCAAAATTTAGTATCATGGATGGATCAGGGCCTGAAAATTTCTCTTTTGATTCACTGCAGACCTGCCAACCCCAATGATACTCATCGAGGGAGATTTTGAAAACTCATCAGGGAGATTTCAATTTTTTCAGGGAGAATTTCATCAATCTTTAAGGTATGAAAGGAGCAACACGAACATGTTTACAAAAAGTGAATACTTTTCAACATTTAATGATTTAAACCAATTATAGTAATTCAATTCTAGAATAGTAAAAAGCATAGCATATACAAAAAACTACATACCTTAAATAAAAAACCACAATAAATCAATGGTGTCTTTTTTTCTTACAGGTTGGTTAATGTACAGTTCTTCTAAACAAACATTAAATTTATGAGACAAATATTTTAGATATTAAAATGCATGGGCACCACTCTTCATGCCTATCATAACATTAGCATTGTCTTTGGTGAACGCAATGCAATTGCTCCAAGGGATGCCTTTTTCCTCAAACTGTTTGTCAATAATGCTTGCAATATTTTCCTCTGTTCCCTTTTATGTGCACTCCAATAATGTTAAAAGTTTTGTTCATGTGTTTCCATTTTCGCTATAGTGAACAACAAGTGGATATAGTTTGTCTCCCTTGTCACTGCTACCATCAGTAGCAATGCTGAATGGCCCACTTTTCATGGTCTGAACTAAACTCTCTTTAGATGCTGCTGCCAATTCCTTCACAATACATGTAGTCTTCATTTGTCCGCACTGATATTTTTTATGTCTTCTGCTGAATGGGATGGTGCAGGAACATAGCCTTGAATAGGGCACCTGCAATTATGATAAATGTAATCCAGTTTAATGAGTAGATCTCAACAAATATATAATAAGAATTAAATATTGCATAAATATATTAACTATAATCAAACTATGTCTTATCTGACAAAATATGAAAGCTTACCTGCATGATCTGCTGCTGAGAGAGGGATAGTATGGTCAATGAGAAAGCCAGTAAAAAGTGCTTCAGCTTTGGTCAAAGCTTCTTCAAGGGATGAATCAACAGGTTTGAAAAAGTTTGACATGTCCTGGGTGTTTCTCTTTGCTTGAGCACGTTAAGTGCCTGAGAAGTCAAGTATATGATAAAATTTAAAATACTGACTCACAATTAAGAAAGAGCTGATAAATCTAAACTGGCAAAGTATATTTGTGGGTTTACAGCTAAATAATAATAATAATAATAATAATAATAATAATAATAATATAAATAATAGTAATGAAAATAACAACAGCAACAATAACGAAGACTTAGTATAGTGCCTTATTTAAGGAGCAATTTTCCAAAGGGAACAAAATAACCATTTTTATAACAATCAGGCATGCGAGTGAAACAGACTTAATTCTAATTTTGATATAATCTGCAGATGTATCGTTTCAATTGTCTTTTATTCAACTGTACCAGATTATTTAACCAATCTATAATTCGCTAAAGATAATAATCAATTTAATACTGGCACCTGAATTACAATTTGAAGCATAAAATTAAGGCTAGAAAAATATACAGTAAGATTAAAAACTTACTTCTGTAATTGGAGATGTCTACAACAATCATCACACCCACTTCCGGCAATACCGAAACCTGAACTGCACGTTGTGCAAAACGCTGTATATGAATCACTTCCACGAATCAGGCATGGAAACTCCAGACTACAAGAAGCTTGGAGAGAAGTTTTATATTTTTTTTACTTTGCAACTGTATCTGAATCTCCCTTTCTTTTAGACATTGTAGAATAGGTCACTGAACACAAGGATTCAGCTGTGCGACAACTTTACTGCACTTTTACAGAGCTTCTGCGCACTTCTGGGAATGACAACGCACTTCCGGTCTTACTCGCTGGGGACTTTCACATTTTTTTTAAACGAAACGAAATTTTTTCCTGATTTTTTGTTGTTGATGAAGCAATTTTTTTCCGGGAGAAAATAACAAAAATGTGGGAGTAGGGGAGGAATGGTCAGATTCAGGGAGTCTACCACAAAAAAACAGGAGGGTTGGCAGGTCTGTCACTGGTCCAGGACCAATAAGACCCTAAATTCCCCAGGTCTTCATAAGCCAAGGACCGGCCCAACTGCTAAGTCTGACGTGCGAATATTTCACCCAGCAGATAATCAAGAGTTTCCTCTCACCTTTCCCACCCCATTTTAGATATTTTGACATTTTTGCTGTCAAAATATATCAAATGGAGTGGGAAAGGTCTGAGAAAACTCAGACTGCTTGACAGATTGCTCAACCTCAGAGCAACTTTGCTTTGGCCCTTGGAGTGTATGTGCCAAGTACTGTGCTTTCTTTGAAGAAAGCAGTCGGCAGGAAATGGTCTCATCAGGACAGAAATCAACTAGTTCTGGTCCCTCTGATATGGTGAATAAACTGGCTGTGCACTCAACTTTTAAAAGGCTCAGGGAAACAGAGTCTTGATGATTGAGAGGGGTATGTTTTCTTTACTATCAATTACCTTTCTGGTGCAAGTAATATGCTCTTTGTGTGTTTAATGTGCTATCAGTGAGTAAGTTATAAAATTAGGCATGCATTTGAATAAGGCACTTGAACAATTGCCTGGCTCTGGGTATGCTGTACATGCTGAACAAAACACAAATGCCCTCTTGCCATCATACTCAACCCATGGCAAAGCCTTTTTCCAGTGATCCTGAAATGTGTGAATACATTTATTTTTGACATAATTTCTGACCATTTTGAAGCCCTGCAATGCAACATGTCTTATAGCAGATGAATTCCCTGTGGTTGATTATTGCCTGCTGCCAGTAAATCCATACTTAAACAAACTCATAGCATCTAGAACATACGGTAATCCGATCCTATTTATGCTTCGTTTTAGATATGGTTGAGAGCAGACAACCATTTGATTGACGAAGATCAAGCCTAGACTGGTGATCAGTGTATTGTATGCCAACTTTTTTGTTGTAGTCTCACTATCGATCGACTTCCGCTTGTAGGACAGACAAATGGACAAAACATTACAAATAGTCAAACTGACAAATTCTACACGGCAAAAGGCACATCTAGACCAACTGATCTAATGTGTATCAAGTTTTATGGAGATATCTTTAACAGTTTAGGAGTATGCTATGGAAACAAAAGAATGATAGACAGATGGACAGGTGGAACCCATTTTTATAATCCCTGCAAACTTAATTGGGCAGGCAATAATAATAATACTGCCATAACTTCATCATCATCAAATAAAAACTTTCATGTTTTGTTGTCTGCAAAATCTATAAATGCATGAATGTAATGATTTATAATAATAGTGTGCATACATACTGTAATACCTTTATGGTATTACAAGTGGATTTTTCCATATTTATTCAATTAATTATTCATTCACTGTGTCAAGATTGTTTCATGTTAAACGTTGGAGTGCGAAATAATGCTTCATCTACAAGACTGTAGCATTGATTACTCACTTTTATTCATCACTGATAATGTCTATCATGTGTGAATTACTTTTCTCCATTCCTCTGGAACATATGCCCCACCCCACCCACCGTTGCTTAAATTGTCATCTATATTTTATATGGATGTGTTTCCGTGTTTTATACTAAGTATGAGTATACAAACTTGTTCTAGTCATTATATTTCCATACTGTCGTGATGAGTATAGAGGAATTCATTCGATAGCATCAATTCTAGAAGGCCCAGCAGGTCAACAACAAGCAGAAAGAAGTTCGCATGTTGAACGTTACCGTACCCTATTCGTTCCAAATTGGACCACGTGTGCATCATGCAGGAACTTCTCATGAATAGTTTAAGAAATGAATTATCTTACCTGATTTAAATGTGGTATACCAAAGCCAGGAATATGATAACAGTCCATAAATTTGTGAATTCAACCCTCCGATGGAATGCTGTTACAGATGCAGTGTGATACAGGATTGTGATGGAATCAATGTGCCCAGCCGAGGAATCACGTTTTTGTCGGACTTTTGTTTCAACAATTAGTTAGAACTGATGTTATTGTTCTCTATTGTAAGTTCTTTACTTTGCAGAACTTCTTAGTTTATTTTAATGTTCAGAATAGTATGAAACTGATAGGGACTATTTTGAACCGCATTACGACTCATTGCATCATCAGTAAGTTGTACTTTCACTCGATTCACATCGAAATTCACTTGTCCGTTTTGTTAATTTTTACAGAATCACATGTATGAATGTCTAAACAAGATTAAGAGTAAATACGTACAACGCGGACAATTAGAGGACAACTTAAGTCTGCCTTGATTTTGTGTTAAAAGGCATTTTTCTGTGCAATTCAAACAGTTGACTTGGTTACCGCCATAGCCAGCTCTGAGACGGACAAGCATTGATTGGCTAGCAGAGGTCATGTGACGTGAAGAGGAGTCTATAAATACAGGTGCAGACAGTGTATTGGCAGATAGCTGTCAGAGCGGCAAAGTATGAACATCGAAAGAAAAAAGCATTTCGGCCTTGTATTCAAAAATCAAATCGGAAATTATACATTATTATTACATAACTAATATTAAATTTGTTTAATGATAGAAAATTCCAAAAGTAAATCAAATTATTTTCAAGAAATTTTAAGTAGATTTATTATATGATTGCTATTGGATTTGATTGATATAATTATTATGTAATAATTCAATATAAAGCCGCTGCTATCTCCCACCACACTGCTCAAGTGTACTAAGCACTAAATATATATTAGATTGAAATATCACGCTACTATGTAATAAGGTGATATAGTCGATCCAGTTAATTAAGCTGGTATTGTGCATAGGAATAACATAATTCATTTCAGTATAAAATTGTGTATTATAATGTTGACTTTTGGCTTTTAGATAAACAATTGCGAACTCCATAGTATCAGAAGTTTATAGTGTTGTGACAAGTACTGTGCTGATGTAACTTTCTATGCTATAATGAAAGGCATGTTCTATCTCACCTTTAATATTTTATTAAATATTTTACATCGTGAACTCTGGTCTTTTGCAATATAACCCTCGGGGGTGTTACAACTTTTTGGTGTCAGAAGTGGGATGGTAGAAATTTTAATTACCATCTAGGATTCGAACCCAGAAGACAGACCAGAATAATTTGGACCGCTAGTGTGGTGGACAGTGACACTATTGTAAATTAGTGTATATAAGTGTATAATAATTGACGACGAAACATGGCTGATTCTCCTGATCCTGAAGTTGTATTTAGAGCCGACATAGGTGAATCGGAAGCTGGTCAGGGTGATGTTGTGTATGATGAGGGTCATGAGGATGAAAGGGAAGATTATCATGAAGATATAGTTATAGAAAGAGAAGAGCATGAGCACGCAATACAAAATAGAAAACAAGACCATAATGATGCTGAGAGATTTTATTTTCATTCACGTCCATCAATGCAGCCGACACCGTACAGTGGAAGTGACGACTGGGACGAGTACATTTCCCACTTTGAGAACTGCGCAGAGCTTGGACGATGGAGTGACCGTGACAAGATTCTGGCACTTAGTGCAAGCCTTAGAGGTGCTGCGCGTACTTTCTATATCAGTCTCTCTGTTGAGGAAAAGCAGTCATATTCAACTCTGGTTGCGAAACTTGGTTCAAGGTTATGGAAGTACACGTCAGCAAAACCGATGGCTTTCAAGGTTCGAAGCAAGAAAACGTCAACCTGGTGAGTCCATAGCCGTACTTGGGGATAGTCTTCGTCAGATGGCACAAAAGGCTTATTCAAACTTGGGTGCATGAGCGCAAGAAGCCCTTGCGTTAAACCAATTATACAAAGCAATCTCCTTAGAGATGAAATGTAGATGCATGGATAGAGAATGCAAAACTGTTGCTGAAGCAGTTGACGTGATTGAAAGATACGAGGCAGTGATTGGAGATAATAATGTAAAGAAGTCAAGTGTCAGAGGTGTAGCTGGAATCAATGATCACTTGGAAGAGACAAGTTCGTACAAAAACGGGCGAACTGACCCTGCTATAGAAAATACATTGAAACAAGTTATGGAAAAGCTGAATCAAATTGAAAAGAACAATAAACCAAGATGGGAGAAGAAGCCTCAAACTAAACAATTTAAAAGCAGATCTTGCTTTATCTGCAATTCTCCTGATCATTTGTTCCGTAAATGTCCAATTTACCAAAAATGTCAAAGTCGGATGGAGGTTGGAAATTCTGCATACCAAGAAGCGAGTACTCAGCAGACCCAGTATAAACAGCAGGGTAACAGCAAACCATCAGCTCATTAGGCCAGGAGTTGATGGAAGGAAAATGGCCTCAGCAAAATGACTTTACCGAAGAGATAAAGGATAAAACTGTAGATAACAAACGTTTGGGTCAGGTTGGAGAAGTTATAGGAAAATGGGACAATGGACTTTATACGACTGGAAACATTCTTGGTGTCGAAGCAAAGTTTCTTGTTGACAGTGGTTCCACTTCTACTCTTTTGTCCCACTCTATGTTACAAAAGATACCTTATGAAAAACGACTGGCTCTCACGGTAGCACCGCAAGAAGTTCAAGGAGTAAATGGTCAACATCTACGAGTTTATGGACAAGTGCTACTGAATATTGTATTTGGTGGTGTTCCATTCCCTCAGACTGTAATTGTGTGTGACATCATGCCTGAAGGTATCCTTGGACAAGATTTTATGCTTAAGTTTGCCAATAAAATTGACTACAAGAACTTGACTATTCAGACAAAGTATGCCGACATACAATGTTGGATTGGTGGAGAGGTTTCAATGTCATGTAGAGTTGTGGCAAAATGTACCATTACTATACCTGCTAACTCTTACATGTGGCTACCAGTCACGATACCAGGAATTGAGCACCTTTCGGACATTGGACTTGTCGAACCGAACAGAGAGCTCTTTGTGAAAGACAATTTATATCTTGTTCAAGGCGTTATTGATACAAGAAGTGAAGACAACGTGTTGCAGGTCGTCAATGAAAATGACTCAGATGTTAGTGTATATCCAAATATGAAGCTGGGGACATGTGAATCAATATATACAAAGGAAACAACAGAACAGAGATGTGCTCCAGTTCTTACGCACAATACAGATGATACCCCATACAAAGTGCCTGATCACCTAGAAGAATTGTTGCAAAGAGGTTCGATACATTTGAGTAATGATGAAAAACAAGCTTTCTCAGAATTACTCATTAAGTATCAGGATATCTTCTCAAAGTCAAAAGATGATCTAGGACGCACCGACAGAGTGTTGCATCGCATCAATACCCTTCATGCTACCCCTATACGTCAACCACCAAGAAGACAGCCAGTTGGAAAACGAGACGTCGAAGAGCAAGAGATAAAGAAAATGCTGGAACAGAAAATTATTGAGCCATCCAATAGCCCCTGGGCTTCCCCTGTAGTGTTAGTTACGAAGAAAGATGGATCAACACGCTTCTGCATAGACTATAGAAAACTAAATGATGTGACTGTCAAAGATGCTTATCCGTTACCAAAAGTGGATGAATGCCTTGATGCCTTAAGTGGGTCAAAATGGTTTCATTGTATGGATCTCAACTCAGGATTCTGGCAGATTGGCCTAGACCCAAACGATAAGGAGAAAACAGCTTTTGCAACAGGCCTTGGCCTATTCCAATTTACTGTAATGCCATTTGGATTGGCCGGAAGCCCTTCAACATTTGAACGATTAATGGAAGATATATTAAGGGGATTGCAGTGGAAGGAATGCCTGATTTACATGGACGACATTCTTGCACCAGCGATTTCTTTTTCTCAGAGCCTGGAACACTTGGAACATATTTTCAAGAGACTGTTGGAGTCAAATCTGAAGCTGAAACCATCAAAATGTATTTTCTTCCAGCGCAGTGCAAAATTTTTGGGTCATATCGTGTCTGAAGATGGCGTGCATACTGATCCAGATAAAATTTCAGCTGTTCAAGACTGGCCACAACCAAAGAATCCTAAGCAAGTTCGTAGCTTCTTAGGTTTGTGCTCTTATTACAGACGGTTTGTGAAGAACTTTGCTGATGCTGCTAGACCTCTGCACAAATTGTGCGAAAAAAGTTTCAAATTTGCTTGGACGGAGGAGTGCCAGGCATCCTTCGATGCACTGAAACGAGCCCTAACCAGTACTCCAATCCTGGCTTACCCACAACCTGGGTTTCGCTTTATATTAGATACTGATGCTAGTAAATATGCAGTTGGAGCTGTACTTTCCCAAGACCAAGATGGAGTTGAAAGGGTAATTGCTTATATGAGCAAAGCCTTGAATAAGCATGAAGTTTCATACTGTGTGACCAGAAAGGAATTGCTTGCTGTGGTCTCTGCACTTCGGAAATTTCACCATTACCTTTATGGGCAAGAGGTCCTCATACGCACTGATAATTCTGCTGTCAGTTGGATGAAAAACCTGAAATGTCCAACAGGGCAAGTTGCAAGATGGCTGCAAGAACTGGGCACTTACAACCTTCAGGTCACTCACAGAGCTGGCAAGAAACATTCTAATGCCGATGCATTATCCAGAAACCCTTGCGCTGTTTGTCGGCGGCAACAAGAATCGGACGAGATCTCTGATGATGATTTTGAACCTACAAATAACAAAAATGAGTCACCACCACTGTCTCAAATATCCTGCAGTCTCCGTGACCCTGCTCAGGTCTCTCTGAATGACGAGAGTCAAAAGCAGAATTTAGATATTAAATCTTTCCCTGTCCATGAGAATGATCTAGACTTTGTGAGGGTTACAACTCGAGCTCAGAAAGCCAATGAGGAGACTGGTCCAAAGCCTAATCAATGTGTTATGGTGGGATGGTCTAGCGACGAAATTCGTCAAGATCAGCTGCACGACCCCAATATTGCCCCTATTATGGTTCCAACTGAAGAAGGCTCTAGCAGACCTGAGTGGTCAAATATTTCGGGCAGTCCGGCAGAGCTGAAGACATTATGGCGCAGTTGGGATAGACTACACCTTAAAGATGGCATGCTGTACCGCAAATGGATAAGTGAAGATGGCAGGACTACGCATTATCAGCTTGTCGTCCCAGCAAATAAGAGGGCAGATGTACTCAAGTACTTTCACGATGTTCCATCGGCTGGTCATCTGGGCGCAGATAAGACGCTAGAGAAAATTAAACATAGTTTCTACTGGCCAAATATGAGAAAAGAGGTAGAAAACTACTGCACGACTTGCGATAGATGTGTGGCAAGAAAAACCCCAAAGAAACCAAACAGAGCACCACTAGGCCAATATTTAGTTGGAGAGCCAATGGAGCGAGTTGCAGTGGACATTTTGGGTCCATTACCGAAAAGTATAAATGGATATCGATACATACTTGTCATGTGTGACCTGTTTACAAAATGGACGGAAGCCTATCCACTGCCAGATCAGGAAGCTCTCACTGTGGCAAAAGCCTTTGTTGACTGCTTTGTTAGCAGATTTGGCACACCACTTCAAGTCCATTCTGATCAAGGGACTAACTTCCAGTCAAAAATATTCCAAGAGATGTGTGACCTTCTTCACATTAAGAAAACTCGAACAACCAGCATGCGTCCTCAAGCAAATGGAACAGTCGAAAGGTTCAATCGGACTCTCACTGCTATGCTCTCGATGTATTGCGAAAAGAATCAACATGATTGGGATGAGTATCTCCAGCAGGCTATGATGGCCTATAGGTCTTCTGTTAACGCCAGCACTGGTTTTACACCAAACATGTAGACCATGTGTAGAGAAATTACATTACCAATGAATGCAGTAATAGGCACTCCGATGAAGTTAAACAGTCAGGACACAAATGAAATTGAAAGTGCAGATTATGTAAAAACCCTTCAGGCGAGATTGAAAGAATCACACGATATAGCTTGTACATATCTTAAAGTCAGATCCCAATACCAGAAGAAATACTATGATCTAAAGGCAAAGAAAAGATCATTTGAGGTTGGACAAGCAGTTTGGCTGCACAACCCATTGAGAAGAGTAGGAATCTGTCAGAAGTTTGTTCCAAAATGGAAGGGACCTTATTTAATCACCAAGAAACTAGATGATTTAACCTATTTAGTTAAGAAATCTAAGAAGCAGCCAGCAAAAGCTTATCACGTTGACCGTCTATTGCAGTACAGAGGAAAGAGGATACCAGTTTGGTTCTACCCACATAAGTAGATGTATCGCAAAAGTAGAATAGCAGGAATCATCTCCTTGTTTTGAGATTATTGCAGATTTTTATTTTTTTAAGTATATGAAGAACCGATCTCCTCAGAGCCAGGAGTGGCAAATTGAGTGGGCAGCTAAATTATACAAAGCGTAGGATACGATTACATGATTGTGGGCGGCTTCGTGCAGGCAGAGGGATATATATTTACTTTGACTCTGATGAGTCAAGGCTAGAAGGTAGCGCTACCGACGATTGTTTGGTTTGGGCTAGGTCTGGCCAACCTGTGTGCCAAATCACTGGGTCCCTGTCCTCACTGGTTGTAAATAAGTACAATGAGAGGAACCTGCATGGTGAAGTGTCTTATTATTTTAGTTTAATTTGTTGTAATGAAGATCCTACAGATGGCATATAAACTGGGCTGCAATAGAACTGAGTTGATGCGGAGATAGAACATGATAATTTTTCAAATGAGAAAATGTTAAGTGTTTGAGTATTCTGCTATTCAAGTTACAAAGTGTGGTGAGAAAAGCAGTAGCAATTTAATAACAATAAAATTTTACTGCAGATAGATCGGAGTGCTGCAACCAGACATACATTTTTTTTAAATATGTGACAGTTTTCCTTCTTCCTGATGATGGCAGTTATCTGAGAATCGTGAATCCCGAGCTGCTGTTAGTATATTGATAGACTTTATCAGTTAATGAAATTGGTTAAAAAAAAAAAAAAAAAAAAAAAAAAAAAAAAAAAAAAAAAAATAATAATAATTTCAGAATGTTCTCTAAGCCAGTTGCTAAGTGTTGGGTGTGCCCAGCAGAATTTGCCAGAAAGAGGGATTTGAAGAACCATCTTGCTGCTGCCCCCCATTCAAGGCTGCGTGTAGTTTACATCTGGTGTACAGATGAAGAAAAGGTGTTTCGCAGAATGGTAGACTTGAGGCAGCATGTCATGCAAACACATCCCAAAGTGGTGGATGAGCTGCCTTCCGACTTCTTTGGAGAAGGGAATGGGTTTTGGATGGCCCTTCACCCAAGGAACTACCACCAGATTGTTGGTACTTCCCCGAAGGAAAGCAGTGCCGCCGTCCAAGCCAGAGTAAGACTGTTAATTTGGGTTGGCAAGTGCCGAAACATCTCCCGCTCCAGGACTGAATGGCTGAGAGAATGGGAAGTGATCCACAGTTCTGGAACCAGACGAACTTTTGGAGCCCCTTCCTTACCTGTGACAGTTAGGACAATGCAGAAGGAACACAAGCAGAATGCCACATATGACATATCTTCAAATAATTTCTCTGAAGCTGCATTCGTCCCAGATTATGAAGATGATGTGGACAATGTGATGGCACCCCCCTACTCACCATCTAGGCCAGAAATGAAAAGAAAATTTATCATCCATCGTATCAGCATGCATGCCTCACATTCATCGGTAGAAGTTTTGGATGAGATAAACCAAGTATGGTACAAGGTGGAAATCCAGTGCCGAGATGAACGAGATGCCTGCATCCTAGTGAGGAAGATGATAGCCATCACATCAGACAGCTGTCGATCCTTTCCAGAAGGAGGTGGAAGCCAGGAAACATCAGAAAATCTGAAGAAAGAAATTATCACTCTCCTTGGAGTCTCTAAGGGGAGTCTAACCACTATCACAAGATTTATGCCTGCCACCTTTGGTCCTAGCAGGAAGAGAAAAGAGTCTCCATTGAGAATAGCCATTGCAGCAAAGAGGAAGGACACGTCTGAGAAGTCCAGAACTCCTAAACTACCTGAAGACCCTTCAACTACCACTCCACCTCTACCATCTGCAGCTGTCTCCCCATGCTCCATGGCACCTAGCACAGCAACATCCATTCAAGTCATGTCAGATGCTATTTCATCAACAGCTACAATTCCACCCCTACCAGCACCAACCACCTCCCAGTTGGAAACACCACCTCCCCAGTCACCAGTCCAAAGAGTAAACAGTAAGACCATTCCTGAATCAAGGAGCAGTACACCCCTGTGTGATGATGTATTGGATTTATCCACAAAACACAACCAACCAGCTATAGCTGGCAAACAACATACAGTCTCCCCTCCACAAACATCTTCGTGCCAAAAGAGGGCTGCAAAACTTTTGGACTTGGGTTGTATGCCACTATTCCCTGCAGCCAGAAGGGAATGGAAGAGTGACGCAGTTGTCAACATGCCAACAGGGGAAGGTGTTTTGCCTTGGCCGCCCATGGGCTGGAAGGAGATGAACGCAGATCAGAAGTTGCTCCAGTGGGAGTATGCCTGCATGATTTTAGAACATTCACTTGCCAAACCAACACCATCTTCCATACATAGGGGCGACCTATTGGACAAATTCAACATGCTAGCCCTTCCTGGTACATCTGTACCAATAACAACGGAAGACCATCTGATTACCAGGAAAACTCGTTTCTACAACTACGAGGTTCTAAGGGCAATCGTCATTGGAAGTTCATCAGCTGAGAGTCCATCAAAGGGGAAGTTGCTGGAAATGTTCGAGGCAGCAGCTGACCACAGAGATACCTCTACCGACTTCCTGACAACACTAATTGTGGAAGCAGGAGTCGGGCAAAGATTAGAGAATAATGATGGTGAGAAGAATTAATATCTCGACATCTACAGTACAGAGAAGAATATGTGACCCAGAGGTTCACCAGCTAAGGTGGGGAGAGTGTAATACCTTTATGGTATTACAAGTGGATTTTTCCATATTTATTCAATTAATTATTCATTCACTGTGTCAAGATTGTTTCATGTTAAACGTTGAAGTGCGAAATAATGCTTCATCTACAAGACTGTAGCATTGATTACTCACTTTTATTCATCACTGATAATGTCTATCATGTGTGAATTATTTTTCTCCATTCCTCTGGAACATATGCCCCACCCCACCCACCGTTGCTTAAATTGTCATCTATATTTTATATGGATGTGTTTCCATGTTTTATACTAAGTATGAGTATACAAACTTGTTCTAGTCATTATATTTCCATACTGTCGTGATGAGTATAGAGGAATTCATTCGATAGGATCAATTCTAGAAGGCCCAGCAGGTCAACAACAAGCAGAAAGAAGTTCGCATGTTGAACGTTACCGTACCCTATTCGTTCCAAGTTGGACCACGTGTGCATCATGCAGGAACTTCTCATGAATAGTTTAAGAAATGAATTATCTTACCTGATTTAAATGTGGTATACCAAAGCCAGGAATATGATAACAGTCCATAAATTTGTGAATTCAACCCTCCGATGGAATGCTGTTACAGATGCAGTGTGATACAGGATTGTGATGGAATCAATGTGCCCAGCCGAGGAATCACGTTTTTGTCGGACTTTTGTTTCAACATTTAGTTAGAACTGATGTTATTGTTCTCTATTGTAAGTTCTTTACTATGGAGAACTTCTTAGTTTATTTTAATGTTCAGAATAGTATAAAACTGATAGGGACTATTTTGAACCGCATTACGACTCATTGCATCATCAGTAAGTTGTACTTTCGCTCGATTCACATCGAAATTCACTTGTCCGTTTTGTTAATTTTTACAGAATCACATGTATGAATGTCTAAACAAGATTAAGAGTAAATACGTACAACGCGGACAATTAGAGGACAACTTAAGTCTGCCTTGATTTTGTGTTAAAAGGCATTTTTCTGTGCAATTCAAACAGTTGACTTGGTTACCGCCATAGCCAGCTCTGAGACGGACAAGCATTGATTGGCTAGCAGAGGTCATGTGACGTGAAGAGGAGTCTATAAATACAGGTGCAGACAGTGTATTGGCAGATAGCTGTCAGAGCGGCAAAGTATGAACATCGAAAGAAAAAAGCATTTCGGCCTTGTATTCAAAAATCAAATCGGAAATTATACATTATTATTACATAACTAATATTAAATTTGTTTAATGATAGAAAATTCCAAAAGTAAATCAAATTATTTTCAAGAAATTTTAAGTAGATTTATTATATGATTGCTATTGGATTTGATTGATATAATTATTATGTAATAATTCAATATAAAGCCGCTGCTATCTCCCACCACACTGCTCAAGTGTACTAAGCACTAAATATATATTAGATTGAAATATCACGCTACTATGTAATAAGGTGATATAGTCGATCCAGTTAATTAAGCTGGTATTGTGCATAGGAATAACATAATTCATTTCAGTATAAAATTGTGTATTATAATGTTGACTTTTGGCTTTTAGATAAACAATTGCGAACTCCATAGTATCAGAAGTTTATAGTGTTGTGACAAGTACTGTGCTGATGTAACTTTCTATGCTATAATGAAAGGCATGTTCTATCTCACCTTTAATATTTTATTAAATATTTTACATCGTGAACTCTGGTCTTTTGCAATATAACCCTCGGGGGTGTTACAATACATACAGACAAACTTACATACAGACCACATGCTCTTTGGCATACATACACAAAGGTTATGTTAGAGTTTGTTACAAATCTGAAATGAGAATGTTGTAGGGATTAATCTTTCTAATAACCAAAGTCTGTCACTATTCTACTAGGTTAATAATGGCTATAATGACAGTATGTAATTGTCAATATCCTCTTTGAAGTAATGTTTTTCGCTTTCTTTAACTATAAAAATCTACTCAAATTACTACTTTCTTTCAGTTAGTCTTGAATTTTGATGATGACATGAAAATCAAAAACAATAATGCAGTCACGTGTACCTTGACACCTGCAGCCTTAAGTCTCATCAGGTGTTCTTCCAAAGTGAGCCATCTCGCTGGAATGGCCTCACCCCAATATGGCTGCTTGGATGCAAGCTGCATAATCTTCTGTTTTAATTCATCCAACTTCTGGTCAATCACAGTGTTGTCAATGGCAAAGTCCTCATCAGCCAGGTGAACTATGGTTGGCTTGGTACCAAGATATTCACAACGAATCTGCTGAAAGTAACTTTTACACACCTCTTCTCTGGAGTCCTGAAATTGCAAACAAAATTACATAGGATCTCCAAACATTTATTACAGGATATGTTTGGTACAACTCAGATTTTATATAGCAACCTGCTCATAATTGATTTCTCTTGTGTTATCAACTGTTTTTATGTATCTACATGTATGATTTTATTTACAGAGCCACATCTGATTCTATGCACAGATGATGGTGACCTCTTTACTTCATATGTTCATAATATGACTTTCTAGAGACAAAAGCTTCCATTTTAATACAGACCTGATTAAACATGCTTCAATTATATTTCTGTCTTGAAAAGCATGGTCACCATGTTATTGAGGTTATATGGCGATCTTCTCAGTGGCAAGAAATCTTTCCAACCATAATCAGCTCATATGGGATGTATACCGTACATTTTGACATTAGATGAGTTTGCAAATGGAATTAAAACATAGTTGTATTCTTCATTATTTTGTATTAAGTATCCAGCTGGAAATTTACTTATTTGGTATTCAAGTTTCTTCTGCCTTTTAGTTCTAGCAACAATGATGTGAAGCCTATATAACATGTCATAAAATCGTAAGCATCCAAATAGCATTACCGTATTTCATGTATTTTTTCGTACAGGAAAAATTAATTATTAATTTCAGTGTATGAAAAATTATGTGTAAAATAAATAATAATTATTTGGAGTACTGACCATGTACGAAAAATAAAGGGATCAAACCCGAACAAGGTCTATGTGACACGCGATACTCGACGACCTAACAGTACTAACTTACAACATACAATTTTGGTCTCATTCTGCTCTTATCTAAAGGATTCAATTACAATAAAAAATACAAGTACTGAAAAAGACTTTTGTTGTTATTAGTGACTGAGAGAGAGAGAGAGAGAGAGAGAGAGAGAGAGAGAGAGAGAGAGAGAGAGAGAGAGGAGAGATGGCTGAAATGATGATGTTGTCAGTGTGCAATATCATGTGTATTCAGATCACACTTAATTTGTAGCTGTTACGGTGTATTAGTTTCCAAAATGATTAAGATGGTCTGACCATGTATTATTTATAGGTATTATTTATCGGTAAATTGTATACAACAATATGAGCCCCTGTTGTCAAAAAGGAAAGTGCAACTTGTATTCTTACAGTCACATCATTATCAAATTACAATAAAAAAGAATAAAGAACTCAAAAATACTTGTTGTTTTTAGCGAATGCGTGTGAGAGAGAGAAAGAGAGAGAGACGAAACAACATTGTGTCAGTGTGTAATATCGTATGTATTCAGAGCAGTTTTTATTTGTAGCTTTTGGAGAGAGAGAGAGAGAGAGAGAGATTACAAGGAGAGTGTAATCTGTATTGTTTAGTGACCTGACATAAAAGGGCACTATTATATTCCATTATCAATTAACACCTTTGAATAAACAATTCATTCTCATTTTAATTACAATATCCATTGTCACAAAAATCACATGGCTAGTGTTGTTTACATGCTAATTAAATATGCCTAGGGCTTTGGCCAGGTTATTCCAGTTGACACCAGACTAAGGGCAAGATTCGACTGACGAGGTCAAATTAGTAGGGCTACCAAAAGGGAAATGAGGCTAACCATAGGGAAATTAAAATCTGTCAATGTGCTTCATGTATGAAGCCCATTGTCCAAACAACATGGTTTTTATATTTTATTTTTGTATTACTATAATGAAACAATAAGACTAATTTGACCAATGGTCTGTGGTCTTCACTTTATCATGTACTGAGATATAATTTTTGCTGGATAGGAAAAAACATCAAATGGCATCCAAACTCGTTTTAAGACGCGTGTGGTAATTTGTTGCAGTGACCATCTTAATAAAGATCTCTCACTAACTATATTTTTTAACGATTATGTGCTGTAAAGGCCATTGTCCAGTTAATGCAGAGCAGTAGATACTGTAATGACAAGAGATCATACGCATCAATCATTATAGTTTCTCGTCGATAAAGACAACGAAGGGTGAATCGATTAATGAGAGTAGGTTCTCAATTAACAAAACAATTACCTTTTCAAATGGGATGATCAAAGGCCTTTCTGCATGATTATAAACGGTGATTATGTCTTTATTTCTTGATCTCTGTTTCATTATTTGATGCCTCGATTACAAATTTATGCAACGTTAACAAATGGTTCGGGTAAGTATTTAACTTAGGCAGTAAATAGTTTCATATGGGATTATATCATACATATACTCAGCAAACAATACATTGGTCATTTGACATACCTAAATCGTACATCGGTATTTTTTCGAAGCCGTTTGAAATGTTAACTTCTCTTCTTTATTCAAATAAACATCATCAAAATGTGCGGTTAAAATTATTAATAAAAGAATGAAATGAGCAGCGACCTTTCTGCATGATTATAAATGGCGATTCTTTTATTTTTAATCTCCTGTTTCATGACTTGATGCCTCAATTAAAAATTTCTGCGAAGTTTACAAATAGTTCGGGCAAGTTTTTAAATGAGGCAACAAATACTTCTGTTTTTCATATGGAATTATATCAAACATACTCAGCAAACAATACAGTCGTTGTTTGACGTATATAAATCGTACATCGGTATTTATTTTTACGCCGTTTGAAACGCGAACTTCTCTTCTTGATTCAAATAAAAATCATCAAAATACGTGGTTAAAAAATAAAAGAATGAAATGATCAGTTGCTTTTTTGCACGATTATAAATGGTGATTCTTTTTTTTCTTAATTTCCCATTTCATTATTCGATGTCTCAGTTATGAATTTACCCAAAGTTAATCACCATTTATAACATATGCTAAGCAAAACAATACTTTGGTCATTGGATGTGTCTAAATCGTACCTCGATATATTTTCGAAGTTGTTTTAAATGGGAACCTCTCTTCAATTTTAACACATCAAAATACAAGGTTACAAAATAATACAAAGATTAAAAAAGAAGAACAACAAAACACCTTAATTATATATGATTTTAATCTCTTGTTCTTTTTTGTACCCCCCCCCCCCAAAAAAAAATGGCAAACGTAAAGATTTTCAGTAGAACTATTATGTACGAAAATTTAAAGGTTTTGACGAAAAATACAAAGTGCTATGTACGAAAAAATGATACATTTAATTAATTATTATGTTTGAAGCTTGAGGGTGTACGAAAAATTAAAGGGTACAAAACATTACATGAAATACGGTACGAGTGAAAGAGTGAAAGAACAGAAAAGTTACCATTGTTATTTAACAGTGATCCACCTACAAAATGCAGTTTTTGGGCAGAATAAAACTAATTTAAATTATGTAATACTTAACTGTCAATATTATTAAGTTTCTTAACCATTCTGCAATGGAAATAATACCTCATCCATGCCAGATGCACCAACTCCCTGTTCTAGAGATTTCTTAGAACACGTGCATCAACCCAGTCTGATCTACGTCATCAGCCCATACACTATAGTGCGTCCTCATTCTTTTTCAGGATGTTTGGCTAATGAAGGACATCAGTGCGGGGCGGGAGGAGGACATCCAATTGTGACAGATAAGTATTACATAATTAAAATTAGTCTTACTCCCCTTCAGAACTACATTTTAATGTCAGTAATACCTTACCAGTCACAATTATTAAGCTGAATTTGTCTGTAAGGAGGGTGGCTGATGAACGGTAAATAGTAAAATTTGGAATGAATTACTCACCATCTATCTAGCACAAGCAGTCAACTGCAGTTAAATGTGGCAGTAGTCTGGGTTGCTGATTGTGCAGTGACTATTGGATTCAGAGATAAAATACCTTGGCTCTGGTTTGCTAATGACCGAAGGTAAAAAGTGCAAAAGTTTGTGTGAGCACCAAAACACAGCCTTCATAATATTGTCTAAAGATGAGTGACTGAAATATGCCCAGGAAGTAGTGATAGCCCTGACTTTATCGGCTTTTATCCTCATGAATGATAAGTCTCTTTCTGTGAGAGATGCATAAGCTCTCTTGATGATGAATGAAATCTATTGAGAGATAGTGGATGCTGAAATATCAGCTGAGCCCCGTAAGGGGAGGAAAAGTCTTTTCCTACCCTTCCTTCTCCCTTTAGCAGTTGCTAAATAGAATCTAAAAGCCCTAACTTGGCAAAGAAGTCTATCTCAATCATTTGCAGTACAGATGTGACTGAGGCTGGGGATTTTAATTGAGGATGGAAATACTGATCAAAGTTGTTTTTTTGCAAGGAAACCAGACTGACATAACAAGGAAACTAAATCGTAATTCCCATTAAAGCATAAACATCCCCCCAATCAATTTATAAAGCATGTATTTTGCTTCTTCTCCAGGCTTACACAACAGCCAGAAGAAAAATGGTTTTAACCATAAAATTTTCAAAAGAAGCATCACTCAAAGGTTCATAAGGTGTTTTTGTTAGTGCCCACAAAACACATGAAAGGTTCCATTTTGGTGTCAATGAGCAAGACAACAGCCTCTATAGCTCGAAATATTTAATAAGATCTGATAAGCGAGAATCTGAACCAATGGATTGACCTTTGGAAAATTTAAGTGTGTTTGAAAGGGAAACCCTATAACCTTTGATTGCAGAGGCTGAACAAGATCTCTCCTCAAAGAGGAAGAGAAAAAAGTCTCCTACTGCAGCAAGAGAGGGTTGGCAAGGATTAGCACATTTCCTAGTGCACCAATCACAGATTTTCCACTTTGCATCATAGACCTAAGATGTAGAACGTCACCAGACCTGTATGATGCATTCAGTTACCTTGCTCAAAAATTTTGCCTGGCGGATAGATCACTTGAGATGAGCCACGCGTGAAGGTAGAGAATCTCAGGATTGGTGTGAACTAGAGTACCTCTGTGTTGTGAGAGAATATTGTCCCACGGAGGTAATACCCTTGGTCTGTCAATCAACAGGTTGAGGAGGTCATTGAACCATGACCTTTGAGGTCACAGAGGTGCAATCAGGATGATTCGTGCTGTGGACATCCTGACCTTAGGCAGTATTTGTGGAATCAACCGGAAGGGTTGGAATGTGTAAGCAAACAATCGATCCCAGTTATTGGCTGAAGGCGTCCACTGCCTGGGCTGTTTGGTTTGGAACTGGGGACACATAAAGTAGGAGCTTGGTGTCGAGTTTTGTTGCAAACAAGTCCACTAGAGGTGTCTCCCGTAGACTGAACAGAGACTCTGCAAATGATTGATGAAGAGACAATTCTGTGAGGACTATCTTGCCTGTTCTGGACAGACTGTCAACAAAGATTATTTTTCTTCCCTGGAATATGATGAGTGTAATACCTTCTTACTCTGCCCATCGTAGAAGATTCCAGAGTTCCACACAAAGAGAAGGTGCACGAGTACCTCCTTGACGTCCGACGTATGCAACCACTGATGTGTTGTCTGAGGAGACCATGATGCAGTGCCCTTTGACATGTCCTATGCGCTCTTTTAGGGCGAAGAATATGGCTTTCATTTCTAGATTGTTTATGTGTAGGAGATTGTCTTCCTGTGATCAATGGCTGTGGAGAAGTGCTCCTTCTTTCTCTAAATGAGACCCGCAACCTGAATCTGATGCATCGGTGTACAGATAGAAGTGGAATTCTGGGGTGTGCAGGGAAACTCCACTCAGAAACTTGTCTTGATTGTACACTTGAGGTGGTACTGAAACATCTACCCTAGAGAAAAATTTCAACTGAGAGTGCATCCTTGTGGGGTTTCCATACCCCCAACAGGAGAAATTGAAGAAGACGTAAATTAAGTCTCTCTAGGGATACCAGATCCATCGTGGAATTCAAGGTTCCCAGAAGAGAGAGGTACAGGCAAGTCGACAACGAAGTCTTGGTCTGTAATGTCCTTAAAAAGTTCCATGACTTTGTGCATCCTCTCTGGGGGAACATGAACCCTGCCCATAGAGGTAAGGAAATTCATTCCTATGTACATGAAATTCTGAGAGGGAATGAGTTCGGATTTCTCTAGGTTTGGAATCAGTCTGAACTGAGTCACTACAGACCAACAGGAGGTCATGTGGCTTAAAAGGGACTGTTTATCATTGTTGTGTAGCAGCCAGTCATCAAAATAATGGATTAATGGAATCCCCAAGTACCTCAAGTGCACAGCTATTACTCCCATGACTCTGGTGAAGACCTGGGATGCTGAAGCTAGACCGAATGGCATGTCTCAGAATTGAAAAACTTCCTGCCCAATCGAGAACCATAAATATTTTTTGTGTTGAGGAAAAATCGGGATGTGGAAATACACATCCTGAAGATCGATGGAAACTGACCAGTTGGCTAGTTTGATAGTATTCCGAACAGAAGTTGCAGTCTCCATCTTGAAAGTTTCCTTTGGCATCTAAGTGGTGGAGTTTCACTGGCCAGACAGAGCTCGAGGCTGATATTAAGGGCTGCAATGTAGCAAGGGGGATGGACCACCGTTTATTCCATCTCGCCCCTTTGCTCAGCCGTTGCGCACTTCTCCATTCATCTGAGAGTGAAGTAGCAGCAAGTCTGGTCTGGACATTGCCCCTGATAGTTTCTCTAAGCAAGAAAAAATCTTGGTGTCACTTGAACAATTATTCTTTGGGCACATATCAAAGTGAAGAAGGTGGTAAACTTGATTGACAGCCATGTTGAGTGACCAAGTCTCCTCCTCCTTGACCTCTTCTGACGATTGGTGGGAGGGATTTGGAGATAATCAGAGGGGAGGGTATACCCTATTATCCTGAATTTCAGTAAATTTCTGGGAATCTATGATAATCGACAAAGCATCATCATCTTCCTGTTCCAAAGCTCAGTGGGAAACAAGAGAAATGGAGTCCGAACGATCCCTTTGCTGGGAAGGCCAGGAAATAGGGACACAGATATTCTGTTACTCAGCATGATGACCGACAGAACTGTCCTTAATGGGTGTCATGTCAATAGAGCGAGAATTCCTCTCATCTCTCTTTGGCCTCTTGAAGGAAGGGAAAGTAACCATTGCCTTCCTTGATGACCTTTCCTGCGGAACTTATGAGGGTCATTAGACCTCATCACTCGTACATGCAGGCAGTCACATAGACGATATCCATGGTGGTATAGGTTGTTCTCTCCTTTGAAGTGGGAAGTTCCACATACCAAAAAGATTAAAAGGGAACATGGGAAAGGAAGGGACATTGGTCCGATTTCCTATCCCAGGAGTGTGCCTAAAAGCAGGCTTTGTCCCAGTGGTTGGATAAGTTGGTAATGTAGCAGAAGGGGGTATTCAAACATATCACTGGCACTATACCTAGATTTGTCATGTCGTGAAGACCTGTACCCGGTACCTGGTATGTCTGTACCCTGTGGTAAGTGGCCATTCAATGACCTGTCACTTGCAGTCAATGGCAGTCTAGATTTGAGGGAACTTCCTGCAGAAGAAAATGAGCTAGAATGATGCGCGATCTACTCCTCGCCTGACCTCTGGTACTATGGGGATCTTTCCCCTCCACCGAAGGAAAGGCGCAAAGATTATCCATATCAGGGGTCGGTTCAACTCACCACCACCACCACTATTACTGTTTGCTTTTGGGATGGTGCTTCCCCATCCTCCTATAGTTGGGGGGGGGGGGGGGGGGGGGGTTGCACTCTGACCCAGCAAGCTGATTGCCATTAACAATAGAAGCTGCCTTCTTTTAAGATAGTAACAGTATTTCTCTCTTTGAAGATGCTGTCTCTCACCGATTTATTGGGAGAGACGCAGTCAATTCCAGGAAAGTTATGCACCATTTGAGATCTAATTGATCCCAAATAGGAAGAATGTGCTTCCTTCCTCTTTGAATATGTGTCGACTTTTGGTCAAGTCCCAAATGTTGTCTAACCATAGACAACACCTGGGGCATCCATCCCTTTGTGTACATTTTATGTATGATATGCAAATTGAGTGCATGTCCCATGGGCCTTTCCTATGCCCACACTTACCAACAGTTTGAGACATCTGTAAATAAAGTTCTGAAAACAAGAAACTTAAGTATAACAAATTTAACAGATGAATTATAATAACAACAAGGGTTGTCTCATCCTCATGCAAATCCTTACATCTGTTTTTTGTATTGCAAAACAAGAATGTCAGAGTTTGTTTGGTTTATTCAATTTTTACTAGTTAAAACCAGAAGAACATCATTCTTGGGTTGTAGTAATGTTATAAAACCTTACTGAGACATTCGGGGTTCCTAGAATCTCTACTAACAACCAACTATTATGAAACTCTGTGTCATGACCACGCTATTGCATTATTAACAACAATCACAATAATATTGGGACCCTCTTGTTAATTGTAAAAACACTGTTGTGTAAAATAAGAATTTTTGAGAACCTGTAATAGTAATTACATATTTCTACTGCAAGGTCCCATTCCCTTATGTAGGAGGAGAGAGAATAGTTAGCTCGTGGTGCAAAAATGCATGAATTCAAACAAAAATTATCAATGTTATCTTATCAAACTACACATGTTTTGATAGATACAGACAAAGTATAATTTCACAACAAAGAATTTGTAATCACAAGTCCTGGTAGTTAGTAAAACAATCACTCGTAGATGTTTTTTCTCTTCATTGTGTTTTTTTCTTTTCATATGTTAACTCAACAGTTGTCCAAAAAAGAATGAGGATGGACTACCGTATATACTCGATTAAAAGTCGACTCGACTATAAGTCGACCCCCCCCCCCCCCTTTTTAGGGCTGCAAAAAGTGATTTTGTCTATGACCCTCATATAAGTCGGGGTGTATTTTGGAAGTCAGATCCGTCTGAAGGGGTGACTTCTTAGTGAGTCTGAAACGCACTTTGGAAATATAAACAAGCCAAACTGGATAGATAGATAAGAAAAATCAAGACAAAACCTGTGTAAAATACAATTATATTATTGAGCGAAATATGTCACAAATAAATTGACAACTTACAATTTGTCCATCTTTGTGTAATAAAGTCCATTGAAATCCATAATGCTTGACATTTTAAATCCATTTATATGATAAATCCATGAATTCAACTATAGGTCACATATCAGTATAAAAATAGAAGTTCAGAATGGTCCGATTCACAATATCCCGTAATATGTTAATCCCACACGTCGTACAAATAAACAATGAAAGTTAAGTCCACTTTTTTGTGAATCACGGTATCGTATAAATGTCACAATCTAATGTCATCTGGTACAAAGTCCAAGAATTAATCCTCATTGTCTGATAAAGTTCTGAAATCCCACATCGTCGTCTAGTCATTGTAAATCGTCATCATCTAGTCATTGTAAATCTCGTCCGACTCCGATTCTCGGCTTTACTGTCTTATGCGGGTGCTTATGCAAAGACTGAGCTTTGGCTCTGTGAGTAACACTTTGATCATAAAGTCAGAAATCTATTAAAGGCTGCAACTGAACACATGTCAATTATGCGGCAAGATCACAGGGAGTTCAAATAACCACCCTCTGTTACTTGGCACTGAACATGTATCAAACTCGCGGCATGATCAAAGGGTTGTCACGTGGGAAAACAAAGAGTGTGGTGCCTTTACAAGCTAAGGGATTAAGGTCAAAGTATATGCACAGGAAGTTGTAGAACTCTACTTGGCACTGAACATGTATAGACTGGCGGCTCGATCAAAATGATTGTCAACTTGAAAACAAAGTGAGTCCCTTTACAAGCCAAAGGCTTATTGGCCCACGTGCACTGGCAGATAACTTGGGAAATATCACTTGGGAATTAAATCTGACTTGTGGAAAAGGAAAATACAAATTAAATCAAAACTTTTATTGCATCAAGTACAGTTTTTATACAGCAAAACACAAATATTAACACAAATACAGGTTGTTCGAACTTGCACGAAAATGGAGGCAATATACTTACTAGTAAACACCCACGGTAAACATTGACGGACACTTCATTTTGCGGTAGGTAATACTTTCAAATTAATAAAATCCAAATAACTGTAGATACATGTATTGTGTAATGAATACCGTCATGAAATGGATAAACACAGTGCATACCATATATGCATTACTGGATAGGAATAGTGGCATGAAAACGTAAAAATATATGAATTGACAGTATTTTTATGTACTGCAAATATCTAGAGTTTCCAACATTACCCCAAGATTTTTTTGATTTTTTTAATGTCGCACTTATAAGACGACCCCTCCTCTGCATGAGTCGAATTCTAAGTAAAAAAACGTTGACTTATAAGCGAGTATATACAGTATATGGCGTGTTCTAAGAAATCTCTAGAATGGGGAGCTGGTGCATCTAGCACATATTAGGTATTTCCATTGTGGAAATGTAAAGCTTAATAAAAAGTAACAGGTAAGTTATTACTGACATTAAAATGCTCTTTGAAACAAGAGTCCCTTGAAGGGACTGATGCTCTACTGGCTGTATAGAATTTCCAGGAATTTAAGAGTAAGACCATTTCTCCCTTTGAACCACTCAGTCATCAGACCATCTCTAATATTCTTCAGCAATAACAAGATTTTTAAATGAACTGCTAACGATGTCAGATTGGCAACATTTTCATTTAGGAACAAAAAAAAGCATTTAGGACAAACAAGACATCATAAGAAGCATTCTGGCGGAAACCCCATGTTGATATAACGTTCCATTTTGGAGAAGTAACAATGTCTAGATTTTTAATATGGCTGCCATGGTGGCCATACTGGATAATATACTGGCACCATTTCAAGTTGGGACCAGCTAGACATCATAAGTCTTTTGGTGAAAGCACAATATCAACATGACCAGCCATCTAGTTGAAGAAGTCATAACAAGAAGTTAAAGATGTTCATTGTGGCAGCCATATTGGAAGTTAGATTAGTACCATTTTAATTGACCCCCATCTAGATATCATAAGAAGTCTTTCAGTGAAAACTCCATGCTTACATATATCCACTGTGGCAGCCATATTGGATGCCTGAGCATTAATATTTTCAATTAGGATGAACAAGGCACTATAAGAAATCTTTTACTGAAAACCACATGTTCATATGACAATCCATTCAGGAGGAGTAGATATACCAAGATTTTCAAGATGTCTGCTGTGGTAGCCATGTTTGACATCAGATCAGCACCATTTTCAATGAAGACCAAGAAGTATACTGATGAAAATCTCGTGCCAATATGACTTTCTATTCAGAAGAATTAGTGATATCAAGATTTTCAAGATGGCTGTGATGATCATATTGGATTTCAAATTGGCAACACCTTCATTTAAGACCAACTAGACATCATAATAAGTCTTTTAGTAAAAACCCTATGTCATGACAATCCATTCAGAAGAAGCAGCAATAGCAACATTTTCAAGATGGCCACTATGGCAGCTTACTGGATGTCCAAAAGGCTCCATCTTCATTCAGGACCAACTGGATTACAGAATGAATGTGTTTCATGGCAATTCTCCAAGTAGTTATGGGAGAAGTAATGATAACAAATTTGTGATAACAAACAGATGTACAATGGCCAACAGACCATCCCATAAGCTCTTCTGGTCTATGACGGTTGAGCTCTTCTGGTCTATGACCAGTAGAGCTAAAAATCTATATCGATTACTATAATCAAAAATAATTTATATACCTAATATTACAACCTTGTTCTTGTTCTTCTCTGACACCTTGATAACTATTTTGGTTTTATTTACAACCAGACTTACCTGTTTTATCTGATCCACATGTGTTCCCACCAGAATCACAGGAGGAGTGTCTGCTTCATGGGATGGTGCACAAGAATGTATGGAGTTCAACCAAACTTCCACAAGTTCTAAACAAGGAAAGAAAGTCAGAAATGGCATCGCCATAAGAATGTGAAGAACATTCATCACATATTATATCAATGATATAAAATGTTCACAAGTTCCTGATAAAAAGCTGTTACATAAATACACCCACAGAATCCTAATGAAAATTAATTCTTATCACTTACATTTTAGCAATTCATTCAACAAAATATTACATTTCTCATAATTTTGGTGGTTACAAGAGTCCCTCGATGGACTGAGGTTCTACTGGCCTAAATTAATTTCCAGGATTCCAAGACAAAACCATTTCTTTTTTAACAGATAAGTGTTAAAAGCCATCTTGGCTGTATTTGATGTCACACAATTTTCATTTGAGACAAACTAGACATTATTAGAAGTATGCTGGTGAAAACCCTATGTTGATATGACCATCCATTCAGGAGAAGTAGTTATAAGAACATTTTCAAGATGGGCACTGTGCTGGCCATACTGGATGTCCAAGTGGTGCAATTTTCATTTTTAGGACCAACTAGACTTTGGAATGAATGTGTGCGTGTCAAGTTTCATGGCTATCCTCCATGTAGTTTAGGACAAGTAGCTATAACAAACTTTTGCAAACATATATTTCTGTTGTTCATGATAAGAAATTCTACTCTAAGTGTGTGATACAGAAATATGGATTATCAGGATTGAACATTATTGAATGCCATACAATCAGTATCAGGTAATAAGCACAAGCCATAAAGATCGTGTAGGCATGAGCCTGAGGTACTGGATATTTCAGTTATAGGTACACGTATAATTTTTGAGAATTTGATTACTTATGTCTTTGAAAGCCAATTACTCAGTTTATTTCATTACTCACTTTTCAATAATCTTTGCAAGATCATTATAAATGCTTGGGGGAATACATCAGACAACATCAGCACTGGTAATCATTAGACCCGAGATTAACTTTTCTTGACCTAGTTGGGTGCTCAGCAATGACAATCAACAATTGTCAATTGGAATTTGTGTGATGACAACTAAGGTTGGACAACTTGGGATATTTCTGGGCCTGTTTTAGGGCTGAAATTTGGCCCCATTTCAAAGTGGCAAAGCATTTTTCCTAATTTGCTGATGAAAATATTTCCAGATGAAGTCTCTAAAGATCCAAATTAACTTTAATCACTTAATTCACAAATACATATATACAGCAAAATATATACATGAAACAATATTCTTCACCGATCTAAGTACTTTAGATGCAGTAAAGCATGCATGTAAAAGTTCAATCATCCAGTTTATAATGATCCAATCTGTATGAAAAACTTACCAAAAAAAGAACAAGATAAATGCAAGCTTATTACTGATTTTAAAAAGCTCAACCCGAAGTACTATGCAAAGCATATCTGCAATAAAGGATGTGATAAATATCCTAGACTTGTCAAAATTCAGTTTGATTTTAACAAATACACCAAGTGAAACTGGAAATTATCCGATAACATAGTAGTGAAACGGGTAGAATCTGGAAAAGATGTTGTCGAGAGAAGTACCATGATCCAGATCATTATAATAAGTATGGGGTGAGTGATAATGGCAGTGATTGTGATGGCAAGGATGATAATGATAGACTTCATGATGTTATTGTGGTGGGTGATGGCTACAACACTGATGACAACTGTGACGGTGGATATGATACAGATGCCAGACCTCATGATGTTATGGTGGTGGGTGATGGCCATAATATTGATCAACACTTTTTGCAATAATTTTTTATTTTTCATCTATTTCTTATAATTACTCTCTCACAGATAGTAAAATATGCAGTCTCCTCTCTTTGAATTTTGTAGCATTTGGTTTATTGAGACAAAAAAATCTAAACTAATTTCATTGAATAGTGTTTGGCATGTTTCTGTGTTTGGTATATTGCTTTACAGCTACAGTTATTGTGACAGAGTGGATAAAGTGTATGACTTACACACACACATTCACATCTGACTTTGGAACATGAAGTCGTGAATTCGTACCCACTAGCAGAAAAATTTCTTTCTTTCTTTTTCCACCTTGATGCTATATTGTCTAGTATGGTATTACCTTTTTTACCACCTGCCAACATTTCCAGATTTCAGTTTCTGTACATGTAGATTTACAATCGATCGATTTTTTTTATTTTAATTCTGAAGATTGCTTAAAAATGTCAATGTGTCAAGCATCGAACATAAAATTTGGTTAACGTTAATATGCATTTTAGCGTTATTTTTTTAAACTCACATTGGTGAAGAATTCTTCAAAATATACATGTGTAAGCAGAATCACAAAAAACTTTCATGGCAGAAACATCGTTTTGATATGGTGAATGATGAGGCCGCTAATTGATGAAAGCTAGGCAATCAGGGAATACTTGCACTGTTACCAAAGCATGTGCAAAACAAATGTTTCTAATGTTAAGTGCAACTGATTACAATAACTTGCGCAGTAGTGTGTGTGAGAGAGAGAGAGAGAGAGAGAGAGAATGAGGAACTTAACTAAAAAGAGTTAATGATCTAGAAATGCTTCGAAATAGGTTCATCTCATTTTTCTGTATTATGCATGGTATGCAATAGGAGAATGAAAAAAAAAGAAAAAAGTTAAACATTAATTTTATCTGATGCTCAAGTCTGCTGGGTGATATAAATATACAGGTATATAATTGATGTACAGTATTTAATTACAACAAATAGGTATGTGTCCCGGTTGAAGATAGTTTTGAGATTTTGTGTAGATGATTTACTTGTAATTTCTGTTAGTAAATTGTAAAATGCAGGAATTAATTTTGGTACAAGATAGTTCTACAAAAAGGGAGCTGAATGATCAAGTGCTGTAGGTCTCATTGTTAATAACAAAATGTCAAAGTACATCTTTGTAAGCAGTTCGGAAGAAGACCATTGTCCATTTTAAACAAGTAATCTGACTGACGCAAGGAATGGACGACAATAAACAGATAAATGCAAAGAATTTGACACTAGCTGTTTTGATTAGTTCGCAAGTTTTTCTTTCTATCACTGGAATAGCCTGTGTTTATACAGTATGATTCACTTATCCCAGAGTACACTGTTTATTGTCAACATAATAGCAAAGAAAACAAACCTGCAGAAGAGCTGCTGCTGTGCTTTTAGGTTATCAGTTCACACATGAAATTAACACATCAAAATAAAAAAAAGTGTTTAATAGCTTCTGTTGTGCTACATACCTGCCAACCCCTACAGAAGCATAAGCATAACCCAAGTGGCAAATAAATGTAATCTGAGCATAAAAAGTGTAATCTATATATTAAATGCCATAATTACAATAAACTGTATGAAAAATGTACATTTCGTCACACACCCTATTGTGACGCTCCCCTATTGTGACGCAATGTCATAAACTCCCAGTTCTTGAGAGAACGCACCTTGCAATTATGTCACAACCACAACACTGATTTATACCGATCAACATCGAGTCACACAGAAAGAAAAATTTGTCGAAAATCCTATCCTTATTGGTTGTGAAATGAAACAAAAATACATACCATGAAAAAAAACGCCATTTCACTAATTCTCTTTTTTTCAATCAGTAAGTCTTCATAAAAATCCATACTAACTATTCTGACCGGGCAAATCAACTTCCCGCCATAATAGGCATCCAGTCTGCTACTCAACATGTGTTAGCAACATGACTCATGGCTGATAACTGCAACAGTAACACTGTTTCGAAAAGTGTAGTGTTATACAGTTTGATGTGGATCTGTCAAAACTGATTTTCAGAGCTGGTTCTTTGTTATTATAATTTGTGGAAATTTACAAGAAACAGAAACATATACTTTTATGATATATTTCATAATTAAATTAGTATCCTTTACATTTTTGCTGGGGCCCCGGGTGGCCGAGTGGTCTAAGGCGCTCGCCTTTACCGATCACTGCCATCTCACCTCTGTCTGCATAGGGTTCAAGTCTCGGGCTCAGCCAATGTGGTTATGTGAGAAAGCTTGCCAGTAGCTTCCCGTGGGTTGGTGGTTCTTTCCGGGATTTTTCCTGGGCTCTTCCTCCACCAGATATACTGGCCACCCATGTATAGCCTATCATGTGCTGAGAAATGGCATTAAACCCATAAAACCAAACATTTTTGTTTGTTTAAATCAAAGTATTAAGGTTTTTTTGATGATTATTAAAGAATTTTACTTTAACAGTAAATTTTCATTAATCTTTCAAGACATTCTTGATATTTAACTTTTTTGTCCATTTTATTTTTTAGATTTGTTTGATAATGATACAAATGATAATAAATGAAAGTCAAACCTTCTCATGTGACTTTATCTTCTGTCTGTGATTATTTGCATTCTGGATAAATAAGTTGTGAAGGATGAAAAACAGTTGTGATGTTCCAAAAACAGTACATTCAAGGATTGAGGTTCTGCATGTTCACAATGCAAATTAAGTATTGGGAAAAAGGTCACATGCTAAATCTAATAATTTTATAATTATAACTACACAACTTTATAATAATACCATCATGATTTTCCAAATTTGATTCATTTTGCTTTCAAGACAAAATCTGTACCAAAGCCAAGTTAATGATAAATGTAAAACAAGCTTTAGGAATGCAGAGATGCTGCCAGGATTTGACATAAAGGGGGGATCTCCCCACTTGCCACCAAAATAAGGTTGGGGGGGAACAAAAATGAGGGGTATGAGAAAATGGATATAGTTCAATATTTACCTAACACATAGATATCTGTCTCTTTCTTTCTTCCTGCTCTACTGAAATCAAAATCCTCAAAATATGTCTCCTCTAGTTGCATAAGTGTTAATCTGTTGATAATTTCTGTGCTTAATTTGTTCCTTATCTGTGTATGGATATTGATCTGTGCTGAGAACCCCACTTTCTCATATGCATAGCTAGCTAAGCCAGCTTGAACAAGTTGGAAAACTGTTCTTTATGGTTGTTATGTACAATTGTCAGCAGCTCATAGATACTGCATCTTGGATATCTCTGCTCCAAAATAATATTTTTCACTAATAAGAGATCTGCCAAAGTTCCATTTTCTGGAATCAGTGCTTTGCTGACTATTTTGCCAGATTTCTTATCTGTTTCACAACGTTGTATTAGGCACACAAAAAATATGTGTGTTTCCGATTGCACTGGTTTTAAAATTAGGGTAAGCAGGTAGGTTTTTTTTTTTTTTTAAATTATGTATAAATCAAATAATATTTAAAGCGCGTCAATGTACCAGGCAAAAATGGCTCAATTAGATGCAAAATTCAATATTGGAAATGTGATTTTGTTGATAATAAAAAAAAATATTTTAAAAAAAATTTGGGGGTGGAGGGAAAAGTGGTAGGGTTGGCAACATGAAACAGGGATGGTCGGCCGACCGGAAACACACACATATTTTTTGGGGGGCCTTAGGGTTTCATGTCCATCAATGCCATAAGTCAACTTGTTCAGACATAGGTATTTTGAGAAAAGAAATGAAAATTGCACTCAACTTTTAAATTGCCTGTATTTTAAATAGGCTTGGTATTCTGCCTTTTCGACATTTAAATTCGAAATACCACTTAATAGGGGGTTGACCAGCATGCTGTCTGTTTTTATCCATCCAGCATGTACATTGGATTTATATTCAACATTATTTTCGGGTTTAAAAGTACTCACTGATATTTCTAGTAACACTTCCTGGGCTCCAATAATCTCATATACTTCAAAACTTTAAAAATCATTGTCATCATCGCTATCAACAGCCAGTATTTGCTGTACGAAATCATCATCTGAAGATGAACCATGTTGGGAGTAAACTATTTTGGATTTTCTAGGAGCCCTTACTTTAAACACGCATTTGTAAAACTACCTTCATGAATGCAAGGTTCAACCTCAGCAATGCTTGCTCCAGGGTCCAATGTGCTACTCAAATTTAGTCTAACAACCGTTCATGTCAAGCCGAAGTATTCAGATATATTAACAGTTGCCTACCAGAAAAAAGATAGATGACAAGACAAGCACTATTAGACCTCTACTGGCGGCATGACTTATTCCGCAACAAGCGATTTAAGGGTTAACAGTTAAATAAAAATTGTATACTGCACAGAATACATTTTTATATGCGCAACTTTAAACAAATTTTGCGTGATTCGTGCACCCTGGCAGCATCTTTGGGAATGCCAAGTTAAATTTCTTTCTGTAATTTTTCCCATAAACTTGAGTTTTCTATGTCCTATTGATGTTCCTCTGCAATACAGTCTTTTTCCCCGTGCATATGTGCAATGGTGTCACTAAATTAATAGACTTCTGTGAAGTGCATCGACCATCGTAATGGGTGACATAATACACAAACTTTCCAACAAGGGGTCGTCTGGTTGAAAGCATGCAAGGAAGAGTATTAGGGAATATATCATTGTCATTTTTTATACATACTTTGCTAAAATAACTAATGTTTCTAAAGTAATGAAATGACTATATTTCTGAAAAGGTGAAAGTAAGTACTTAAGTGCGTCAAAATATGGGAGTCCAGGATTTAGTTTTGCTACTAACCTGGATTTGCAGCTGGTTAAAGTTCTTGTCACAAATAGGCAAAATCCTGGTGAATTAGTATCAGAATACAAACCACAAAACATACTGGCAAATTATATATACACGACACTCACTTTAACTAGTCCACGTGTCTAACTTTTGCTGAGTGATGGTAAAGTCAACTCCACAAATTCTGCAATGATCATAACCATGCACTTAACCCGAGTGTTGTATTGCCCCTCTCATGTTAATCTTTCTAAATTTGTAAAGCACTACTGATTTGTCTTTTTCTGATCCTACATGTTTTAAAGTTAAAAAAGATCTGTCTTCTCTAACATTTTTCAGTCATATATAACATCCGAGAGTCACATCAATAAAGCCTGTTTCACTTAACATCTGCCGCCATTTTTTAAAGTACAGACTGGTCCACTAACATGTTCAGATATTAATATAATGAATCTGTGAAAATTTATTTATGCTTTAGAAACCCGTCTGTTTTCTTGAAAATGGGTCACATACAGCTGTTATAAATAGAAAATAAGGAAAGTACATGGAGGTCTATAACAAATGTATCTCTTATGTTTTTCTTATGCATCATTCTTATTTTTTTTAGAATATTTTCAGATTTATATGATGTGTGGGATTAAAGAGATGATAATAAAAATGACAAACAACTTTTTATTATTTTTTTTCAATGTATCATCCAACCACCCGATGTCGTGGTCCTCCTTCAATCGTGCGGCATGTTTCTTGCGCCCTAACGTGCTTGTTTCGAGATAATGATGTCATCAACTGTATCACCAGCATTCTTCATGAGTGAACGGAATGAATTAAACAGTAAAATCAGACAAAATGAGATTTAAACTGATAATTTCATGTAATTTTACAAAAATCATAATGAAAATCTATATTTTCACTAACGCCTTATTTGTGTCAGACATTTTGGCCTTGAATTTTCCATAATACTCTAAAGAACGCGCTGCCGATCACATGATGACTTTGTTTACATATTTTGAACAGGAAAACCAACTTTGGGAATTAATACAACTAGATAGCCAATGTAAATATTTGGTTTTAATCATGTGGGGTTTCTTACACAGCATAAGAAAAATGCACACTCGAAATGTATATTAACTACGGACTTTTCTTTTCAGTATTATTTCATAATGAACATATATTTTACATCAAAAGACACTGAATATATTATAATAAAATGTGTATCCATTCACCAGTGTTTATTTTTAAATTTCTCTCTCACTGTCTCTCTCTCTCTCTCTCTCTCCCAGTCTATTGACATGTATTTATACGGTAAAGAACAAGCAAGTAGTAATGTAAGTGCACAAACTGCATATAGAATTAACAGGAAAAAAAAATTTCATTGTAAAATGTTATTTTTTTTATTTCAAAAACATTGAGACGCTATAAACTAATAATATCCATACCTTGACCTAACTGGCACATTCCGGTCATATGCCATGTGACTTTTTAGTTTGCGTCACGAACCATGGACGCCACTTCCGGAAATAAGCAAAAATTACACAGAAATATGGTAATTCTGAACTAATGTACATGAATGCCAAAAAATTTTTAATGATGATTAAATGAAGTAGATATAGTTGAACACTTTCTGTGGTTATTTGAATAGATTTTCACAATATTGTAACGAACACATTAAAATTCACGTTAAGTGCACGAAAAGTGGTTGCTCGAGGCTACCAGAAAAGCATAACCATATACAGGTGAGTGTAAGATGTAATTAGGTGAAAAAAGCGGAATGATTATGCCAAAAGCGTAATGGTTGGCAGTCATTGCTAGGTCATTAGTTTACACATGAGCATTTATCTTCTAATAGTGTACATGTTAATCTACATGTATCTAGGATGACTTTATGCGACCATTTGTGATATAAAAAACCCGCTTCTTTGATAATTAATACAAAATAGTGCAGTTTAAATTAAAATAAGGATACAAACTCTTAATAATGCTTATTTTAGAAATAATTTTTACTTATGCATGTTCATGCAGCAAACTCCAGAACTATGCTCTCTCAAGTTTTCATTAGTCCTCTATAATGTTGTGATTGGATGAGAAAAGAAATCATACATTATGTTAATGAGAATTCATACATGGGGTAACCATCGGAACTTGTGTGATTTTGTTTCACTCCAGTCAGGTATTTTGTTGCTAATTTGTTTGATGTTTATTATTCTTTTCACTGCAGGGAGCACAATATCACTGACTTTCCATGATCATTAAAAAGGTATATTTCACGAACTGCAACAAAATTAAGGGCATGAATGCAGTAGATTCCGATAACATAACATTGAAAAAAAAAATAATTAGATTAACTGCACAAAATGTAGTATTAATACAGTATGCAACGCATAGTCATTATGTTATTTTTATCTAAAATTTGATTTGGCATTATGTATCATACATTATCTACATTCTTATAATTAACTGAAAGATCACATTTTTTCAGTTTCAAAAAGTAAGCAAATTGCTCTCAAAAGAGTTAACAATGTCGATAAATCTGTGCCTCTATCTTTCTCTCTGAACCTATTTAGAGCATGCTTGCAGGGGTCATAAACAGTAAACCATGCCAATGTTATCAAGACCACATCTACTCCGCGGTGATAATCGGATGTGACTCCACGAGAAAGTGTGGTGTGCAAAGCTATTCTCTGCAAGATGCCGCGGGAACTCCATCAGGATGCGCTGAGAGATGGTGAAGTTTTTTTTTATTAATCCTCTCCACTCTCTCTCCATCCCTACCACAAAGCGTGGGACTTCAAACAATTACCTGAGCTGTACTGTAATAATGATAGGTCTCATGATGTTATCATGGTGGGTGATGGCTATGACACTGATGACAGTGATGGTCAGGAGGAGGATCATAATGATAGGTCTGATGATGTTATCATGGTGGATGATGATACTGATGGTGATGGTGAGGAGGAGGATCATAATGATAGGTCTCATGATGTTATCATGATGGATGATGATACTGATGGTGATGGTGCGGATGATAATGAAAGGCCTCATGATGCTGAGTTGGTGGGTGATGGCTAAGATTGATGATGACGGTGATGGTGATGGTGGAGTTGGTGGGTGATGGCTAAGATTGATGATGACGGTGATGGTGATGGTGGAGTTGGTGGGTGATGGCTAAGATTGATGATGACGGTGATGGTGATGGTGGAGTTGGTGGGTGATGGCTAAGATTGATGATGACGGTGATGGTGATGGTGGAGTTGGTGGGTGATGGCTAAGATTGATGATGACGGTGATGGTGATGGTGGAGTTGGTGGGTGATGGCTAAGATTGATGATGACGGTGATGGTGATGGTGGAGTTGGTGGGTGATGGCTAAGATTGATGATGACGGTGATGGTAATGGTGGAGTTGGTGGGTGATGGCTAAGATTGATGATGACGGTGATGGTAATGGTGAGGATGATAATGATCATGATAGTATCGGTTGTGATAATGATGGCTTTTAAGCAAAAACATGAAACAATAATCCCTCAAAAGGGACTTTTGTTATACTGTCTGGAAAGAATTTCCAAGAATGCAAGCTAAGACCACCCCTTCTTTTTAACTGATGAGTGCTGAAATCATCTCCGATATTTTTGAGCAATAACATTTTCAAATTAACTGCTATTACGTCAACAGTAGATGTAAAATCAGCACCATTTTCATTTAGGATCAACTAGACATCATTAGAAAACTTCCAGTGAAAACCCCATGCCAATATGACCATCAATTCAGGCAGAGTAGCAATAACAAGATTTTCAAGAAAGCCATAGTGGCTAACATATCTGATTCAAGACTGACACAATTTTGCATTTAGGTCAAACTAAATATCAGAAGAAATATTTAGGAGCAAAGACTATGTCAATATGATCATCATTTTCAGAGGAGTAGTGATAATATTTTTTTCAAGATGGCCACCATGGTGGCCATCTTGGATGTCAAATTAGCATCAGTTTCACTCAATAAGAAGTATTCTGGTGAAAACCTCATGCCAATATGATGTTCCATTTAGAAGTAGCGATAACAGGGTTTTCAAGATGGCTGCCATAATGGTCGTCAGATGGGTACCATTTTCATTTAGGGCCAACTAGGAATTATAAGAAATCTTCTAGTGAAAACCCAGTACATGTATCAATGACCACAGAAAGAGTATCAGTTCAAAAAAATTCAAGATGGCCATTTTATATGCAAAATTTGCCAATTACATGAACCCCGGGCCCTGTTTTCAAACTGGCAGAAAAATCACTGCAGATTTGAAATAACACATTTGTTATAATTTATATTCACAAACCTAATGTAAAACACCCTTAAAAATCGTCAGAAAGATTAGAAAAAATAACTTTTACTGGAATGTGAGTAAAATTCAGAATTAACTAAAACTTAACTTGTTACATGCACAGCATTTTCTGCTTGTTTACTTGTTTTGGGAAATACCATAGAGTGGGATTTTTAGCATTGTAGAAATTTATCGCTATTTCTCTTTTTGTAAAACTTCACAGCAAAACATGCTATGAAACAGACATAAAATATATTTTTGTTGAAACAGAATAATGTGGTGATCCTCATTCATAATAACAAGAAGGTAATAACAAGGCCTAGACTTTAGTGTCAAGCCCACACTCAAAAGATTCCTGTAATACATGTGACCTTGACTGCCAAGGTGAAAGGGCTCAGTAAGCGTGTCTCAGAATACATTCTCTTAGCTTCATAATGATTTATCCAAAGTATGTACAGAATCCAACAAAGGATTTAGCAAATGATAAAACTATAACCAAAGTCTTAACACAAAATGTTTTGTATGTGACCTTGACCACAAGACCACAAGACCAAAAGTGCCAAACCACATGACTATAATTAATTCATGTAGTTTCACAATGATTAATCCCAACTATAAAGAAAGTCTGTATGGGTTTTAGAAATATTAGCAAATGAAAAAATCTCAATAAAAACCTTAACACAAATGTTCAATGACTGTCACCTTGACCCTAAGGATTCCAAGTCACAATCATACAACAGCTGTGTTAAGGCTTTCATTAAAGTTCTTCGTTTGCTAATATTTCCTAAACTCCTTGATGGCAAATGTTTGATTATAGTAAAAAAATATATAACCCTATTTGGAATGCCTTGGAGGTTATCCTACAGACAGCTTTACACATATACTGAATTTCAATAAATTTACATAATACAACATAGCAAGAAATATAAACTAATATGAATTTACCTTGTTGTATATTACTTCTTAATTTGGTGCACATACATCAACTATTAAGAAGGATGTCAGGTATGAAGGTTTGTTAAAGAATACAATTTCTGGTTATCTTTGGCAGCATGTACTGTATGTTACATACAGTGTTTTGCAAACTTCTGCATCTTCAAAGAGCATATCATAAAGGGTGATATTATCTTTGTGGGAATGTGACCAGTTGTGATATATGTATGTATGTATGTATGTATGTATGTATGTATGTATGTATGTATGTATGTATGTATGTATGTATGTATGTATGTATGTATGTATGTATGTATGTATGTATGTATGTATGTATGTATGTGAATACCAGAGTATTCTCATGTCATAGGGATGCTATAACACTTAATAATAACAAAAATGTGAATACCAGAGTTCTCATGTCATAGGGATGCTATAACACCTAATAATAATACATGTGAATACCAGAGTGTTCTCATGTCATAGAGATGCTATAACACTTAATAATAATAATAATACAAATGTGAATACCAGTGTTCTCATGTCATTGGGATGCTATAACACTTAATAATAATAATAATACAAATGTGAATCCCAGAGAGTTCTCATGTCATAGGGATGTTATAACACTTAATAACAATACAAATGTGATTCCCAGAGTGTTCCCAAGTCATAGGGATGCTAAAACACTCAATGATAATATAAAATGTGAAACCAGGAGTGTTCACAAGTCATAGGGATGCTATGACACTAATAATAATATGTCATTGGGATTCTCAGCCTGTGGTATTCAAGGGTCATAACTCTGTAAGAAATGGTAAAAATCTACCCCTCGTCAAGGTCATCTATGACCTTGTTGAGATGAAGCTTCGCAGCTAGTTTGTTTGCAATCTAAATGGTAGTGCTGGTGTTCACAAAATCATGGGATGTTTAATAAATCATGTGCCATTACTCATAAAATATAATGAAAATCATTAAATTCAGCTGAGCTCTTATTCAGATAAAGTCTCACTATGAATATGGAATCAAACAAAAAGTGTAAGCGTTGGAGTATTCACAGGCCATTTGAATGCCTTGTCTAAACTTGTCAAGGGCGAAAACTCTTAAAAAATGTAAGCCAAATCTGCTTCGCATCAGATTCAACCAAACTGTATATATATTATTCATGACTTTTGACCAAATCAAATGAAAAATGTGGATCCTAGAGTGTTCACAAAGTTGTTTATTTGCAATGACAATGCCAACATAACCAAGGGCCATAACTCGAAGAAATATACGCAGAATGTGCTCATCATCAACTCTTCAAAGATTTTTGTCAGATAAAGCTTAACAGCAAATTTGGTTGAAATCTAACTGTAAACATTGAAACTAGGTTGCTCACAAGGTTATGTCCATTAGCTATGTCTATGCTAAGAAAATTAAGGGCCATAACTCTAAAAAATACATGTTGAACATGCTCATCACTGAACTAATCAGAGCTCTTATTATGATGAAACTTCTACACATCAAGCCTACAATCAATGCATTGCTGTATAATATTTCACTTCTAACCCAAGGTCAAAAAGCTAAGTGAGCATATTGCAGAATGAATTGTATTGGCTTAAAAAATGCATCCAAAGTATGAACAAAATCCATCAACAGATCTAGGAAAATGAAAAGCTGTAGCCAAGACCTTAAGACAAATTTCCTATGACTGACCTTGACACCAGGATCAAAGGGTCAAGAGCACATATAACAGAATTAACTCTCTTAGCATCGTCATGATTTGACCGAACCCTGACAAAAATCCATGCGAGGATTTAGGACCTATAAAGTAAATGAAACAAAAATCCCTATGAGGACTGATGCTGATGTCCAAGTGGCACCATTTTCATTTAGGACCAACAAATCCATGTGATGAATGAATGTGTAAAGTTTTCTCTCATTCCATTCATATCCTTAACCAGTGTTACTACATTGTAACCATAACTTTACCAGTATCCCCATCTTAATCATACAAAAGCTTGACGTTGCTTTTAAGTCACTTTAAACTAATGTTTTTATTGATAAACTTACCATAAACTTTACACAATTTAATTCCCTCCATATCAAAATAGCAATCATCTTCCACTTGATCTGTAACTTGTTCACTGATATTTGAAACCAGGAGATATATTGCCCGTTCCGTTAGAAAAGTCTGATGTGTCGTGTAAAAAGCATACTGACCAGCAAAGTCCACCATCGTTAGAGGTATATTTTGATCTGTTCGTTGCATTAGTTTATCAGCCTTTTCATGCAACAATTTCAATATTTCCATTGCTGGATCATCACTGACCTTACCAGTAGGTGAATCAGTGCCTTTCACATCATGTTCATTAATTTGATTTGAGGGTAATTTATCTGAAGCAAACCTAGATGGAATATCCTGATTAACATGTTGCAAATGGATGGCACCACTGGTCTCCCTTTGATAAATAATCTCAACCTGCACCTCCTCTCTCTTGTCAGTCAAATTCCTCTTCTGTACTTCATCATTCAGGACTTTGGTTAGACGCTGTAGCCGCAAGTTCTGCTCTGAATCTGAAATATATAAGGTACTGAACTGAATCAGCAGTTATTTACTATACAATAACTTTCATAGCTACAATAAAGCTTGTGATATACATGCATGTACATTTAAATATATCCTTAAATATCAGTGTTCACAAGATTGGTTCCTGATAACAAATCAAGCCTGTTTACAAATCTTTTAAATCATAAACATCCAACATAATTTGATTTAAAAAGTAATAGGGGTGTGCAGTTTAACCGAATATTGATATACTGTGGTATGGATCTTACCGGTACATGTACGCAGTACATCACTAATTGTTTTTTTCAGTATTTCTATAAATTCTATACAGCTAAAATTTCTACTTGAGTCTTAATTTGTTTCATTTTAATTATTTTTCTCCACTTACAACTTTTTGTCTCTTTCAATGTCAGTTAGTTTTAAAAAAAGCAACAAAATATTTCTGAAAGCTGTGACCATGAAAAAAATGCATTAACTGCATGTTATATCCTGCCTGGTGGATGTGGACCCTAATGTCTTGTATGACCATTGTACCAAATAAAAAGACAAAATTACTCATCTGGCAGCGTTTGTGAAAGTACACCCTTCAAGAAAGATGTCAGTTAATCAATAACCCTGCGATTTATCCAGAATATAATGTGGAGAAGAAGTTGCCAGTTAGGATGACAATCTTAACTGCCCATGCATGCTGATATCATTTCATGCTACAGTACATTCAAGATTAGCTAATACCGACGTTCATCTGCAATAGTTATGTATATGAGCTATTTTTAGTAGTAAACACAACATACCTGAATAACATACGCTATTCTATCTATTCACGAAATGAATAACTTGGAAAAGCTCTAAGTAGATAGGACTAGGACTGTAGTATTATTTTACAAGAATACAATTCTAAGGCAATCGAAAACTGTGATAATTGTAATTGTGATGTTACAACTATAACGATTCTCAATGGCTTTATATTTATTTGTGCAGAATGAAGGAATCAAAGAAGATAATAAAGCATCCTTTATTTAATTAGCTTAATTCCAATTCATCTTTAAGTAACAGTGTTTACTTTTGTTGCATTTTTTGCCAGCAGATAATCCAACTCACTTGAAGAAGAAACAAATGAACACAATATATTCACTTTTTCATTCAATCCATAACCAGTATAAAATGAATTTTTGTGTCCCATGGAAATGTCGAATTTAATGATTCATTTCATGAATCTCTCATTTCTTTGGTGTTCTGTTTTCATTAAGAAAAAAAAACCCCTACTATCTGCCTTCTGTCGTCTAGTCTCACGAGAATCAGGTTCATTTGTAGTCCACTTACATTAGACTTTACATTCTAAACTTTCAATAATTACATTTTTTATGCAAATATTTTCATTTTTATCTTCTGGGGGAATGCAAATCGTTAAATGTTGATATAAATGTGTGGCATAGTATGTTTAGGGGTGACCATTATTTTCTAGAGTGTGGAGTCTGGAATTTGCTTGAAAAAAAACTTCAAGGCCCCATAAAGCTTGAACAAATTTAATATTCTTGTTCTAATTTGTTGAAAAAATGAGCCAACTATATCCATTATGTTAGTTGAAAAAAACGAATTATTCTGAGATAAAGGACCTTTCTAAAAATCCTGGTTCAAAAGTAAAATCGATGCAACGCTCAGAAAATTTAATGGTATGTCCTTTTAGTACTAGCTCATTTGCAGCCTCTGTGATCTGGTCAGCATCATCAACTTTAATTTTCTTGCACAGTATTATATAATGACTTTTCATGATTTTTCTCATTAGCTTTACCAAGATTACATCAATGTTGTTCCAAAGCAATTCCTAAGTTGATTAATTTATCAAGATGTTCTGGATACATATTTGAAAAATCATGCCTCTTTTTGGCCAATTGACAAATCTGTATGATACATTTAAGCAAAATAGTGATTTAATATTTTCTGTAATGTTACACATACTCCATTGTCCTGGTATTTTGATATACTCGTAAATTCTTTAAAAATACTATATACATCAATCTGTGAATTTTTCACCATTTATATAATATATACCACTCTAATTGTTTCATATATTCTCACACGATCTCTATGAAATATATTGAGGCCAGAATATTCTCACAATATCTGCAAAATATATTGTATCAGATATTCTCACACAAAGAAAACAAATACAAGCAGAATATTTTATGCAGCATCGAGGCGATCAATAATCCTATTCCTGCAGTAGTGTTGTTAGTCTCACAGAAGAGTGTAGTAGTCACAATAACATAGGGCTGACATAGGTAACTTGGTAGCAACTTCACTTGAGGCTTACAGCTCACTATTTTGCACTAACAGATTTTGCATATTAAGTCAGGAGTACATACGACTGAAGTTATATACACCATCAATCGAGAACAGATTATTTTTATTAGAGAATACAATATGCATATATATATATATATATATATATATATATATATATATATAACTCACATTTGCTCATGTTACGTGTCGGCCCAGGTGCTCGACCATGCCTTAAATGTGGCATTGGAGTAAGTCACATAATCAGCTTTGTCGAACATGCAGATCTGTATGTGTGTATTATCGATCACGCAGGCAAAGAAACCACGAACATAACAAACATAGAACCTATTGTTGTAACAATACCCAATGACATTGAGAGAAGAAAACAAAAAACAGACAATGCTAACACCGTTGAGGAAAAAGATACAGAAGCCAACGAAATAATAACTAGGACAGATGCAACTACATTTTCTGATCCTTGAGTAACGAATTTGACAATGATTTTCCCCTTGAATATCAACATGCTGACCGTGATTCAGCAAAGACAACTCACAAGATAGCATGGGATATAAATACCAAGCACTATGCAAAAAGCCTGCATACTTGATTTATTAGGACTTGTACATGAATCACGGCCAGTTGTCCCATATAAACCACAACCAATTGCAATGGCAACAGCAACATCAACAGTAAATCAATTGAAACAATGTGTGAGAACGTGAAATAAAAATATGAAGAGATGTATGACAAGCAGATTTACTTATGCTATTAGGTCACGCAGTTGAACATTGTCTGACTATAAGAGAGCTATGTGTAACAACAGCATGATTACATTTTAGAATTCCTCCACAGGCCAAGTATGCTGATATTGCACACATAGTTGGAAATGACGTGTTATTGCTGAAGAGGCAACTGAGTACATAAATGTGCCAAGTTCCACAATTCAAAGTACACCAGCATATTGGTAATTCAGTAGATTATTATGCAATTAATCCGAATGCATATGCACCAAGCAAAGACTTTTATCAAGGATGTGCCCAGAAATTGTATCAGTGTTACAACACTCTGGCAGCTCCAGAGTTAAAGCAGATATTGTTCTTGATGTACATTTGACCATGCCACTTAATTGCAAATCATCAGACAAGGATGGGTTAAAAATCATGAACATGTGGATTCATGGTGGTCCACTTATAATCTTCAACTGTGAAGACACGAAGGTCATCGAATATGAAATTGACAAAGGCTTTGAAAAGATTCTTGATTCTTGTTGCGAGGTCGCGTTATTGGGGTATTACTATATTTTACTTTATTCAGAGAACAACGTATACACGTCTAATACATAGCATGAATAGGGTATCAACACCGTTTACTATCTGATATCGATCCATCTTTGCTTTCCCACAAGACAACCCTTTGATTGTGCCGCGAGTTTGATACTTGTTCAGTGCCAAGTAACAGAGAGTGGTTATTTGAACTCCCTGTGATCTTGCCGCCCAAGCTCAGTCCCTACATAAGCACCTATATATGACAATCTTTGATCAACCACCGCATTGTCTGGTGCTTCGTTGTGTATGCAGTTAAAGAAGAAAGATAAGTCGGCTATTGTTTGCGCAATGATTGTGTACAGGATGAACTGAAGTCCAGCGCACATGTTGGCGGCTTACGTTTTTCTGATGTTTATTAAATCGTGAGAATCTTTTATCAACCACCACATTGTCTGATGCTCGGTTGTGTATGCAGCTAAAGAAGAAACACATGTCGGCTATTGTAGGAGCAATGATTGTATACAGAATGAAATCAAGACAAACACAAAGAAGACTTACTGGCTTTACTCATGGATCAGTAATTTATTTTTATTTTGGCATAACACTTCAAGAAATTGGTAAAATTGTTAAATTTCAGAAGCCACGCCACGATTAAATTCCTACCTGATCTCTTCCCCAAAATGATACAGTAATAAACTTTTTATACACTATTTCTTGTACTTAAAAAAAAATATTTTTTCCATGTAAGAGAAAAATACATGTATATACAATTTCAGGAACCACACCACAAACGTATTATACTCGAATTCATATGTGATCTCTTCCCCAAAATGATAATATACACATTTTATACAAATTTCTCGTACTTTGAAAAACAAAAAGTTTCATGTGCGAATGAATATATTAAATTTTGGGAGCCACGCCACGATCGCGTTATATCCGAATTTGCGTTATTGCTGGGCGCGTTATTGTGGGGTATCACTGTAACTCTGCTGTCCCAAACAGTTACATCATATATCTTGACACCAACAACTTGCATGAATGGGCATGGTGGGTATGATGCAGCCAAAGCCTGTAGGTGAGTTTCCGAGGATTGATCCAGAGACTAAAACCCTATACAAAGACACAATCAAGTACAATAAAATCAGTCACTATGGAGTTTCTTTGAAGTTTAATCTGCAGTATCCACATGACCTTAACCACACTCATAATGATTATCCCCTTGCGCCAAAAGAGTTGGTGGTACCACAAAGGTGGTTGTCCCTGTACCAGTGTGGATTGTGGATGAATTCATATGCAAATTTACTGAATGCACCAATCTTGTCCCAAATCTTCAGACTAAAAACAACTATGAACTAGTCCACATATGAAACCTACGGCTGTATCTGTGATTGGGAATGCGCATAAGCAAAATTCACTGTGCACTGCGATTCTGTTAGCATGACTGGATGGCTCCTTACATACAGATGAATACCAACATTTGGACTATGGCTACAAACGAATTTGACGACAACCTTCTCAAATTGATGAACAATGATGTCTTTGGCAAAATGATGGACAATCTGCAGAAGTGAATCTGCCTTGACCTTGTCCGTGATAGAAAACAAGACAAAATTCACAGGCTTGCTTCTAACCCTGCATTTGTGTCACGCAAGCTATTTGACAGCAGACTCATCGCTGTCCACAGTAAAAAACCAAAACTAACGCTGGCAAAGCCAATCCATGTTGGTGCATCAGTGCTGGACTTGTCGAAGCTGCTCATGAATGAGTTTTATTACAGCAAGATTTAACCATTTTACCAGGATCATGTCTAGACATTCTACACAGACACTGATTATAACTTCTTATGCATATCACCACTGATGATGTCTATGGTCCAAGCCGATATGGCATCAAACATATTTATAAATGAATTTGATACATGTGATTATCCAAAAGATCTTTCGCTGTTTAGAAACACCCACACAAAAGTTGTGTGGAAATTCAAGGGTTAATGTGTGGGCAAGCCTGTCGATTAGTACGTATGTTCTTGATCTTGGTCGGACAGAAGACAATCAGAAAGGCAAAATGAGTTCCACGCGTCATTACGCAAAATGATCTTTGGTATGATATGACTTAAGACTGATGTGCTAACACATTAAAATATGACCTTGGTGGTAGTTCTGTATTTGCGGGAATGACTTGCAATTCTTGTCACACAAATGCTCATTTGGTCCGCTTGTCTTTGGTGAAGCTAAATGGTTAATCATTGGCTGTCCTGGAAAATCAATCCGGTCCAAGATCAAAAATGGATCGATGGACCATACTGGGTCAGCAGAATGATGTTGTCCGCCTTTTAACTCCCCCATTGCATACAGGTACTGCACCAAATTGTTTCCGAGTTGAACTAACACAGGTGATTGTAAAACTGATGACAGTCTTCTGCTGAATCACTTCAGCAGGTTTAATCCAATCATGCATGTGATTTCATTATTCAGTGCCTGAGATCGTTGTTTATGATTCATCAACAATTCTTGTGCGTGCTTACATCCAAATAATCATTCTGAAAGTGTATGATTAAATCGTTCCATAATGACTTATCGCAATTTATGCCAACATATCCAAGATAAACAAATACCTTATATTTTGTCAACAATACAGCAACAACTCTGAGAAATTCTATACCTTGATCAACTTGCAATAGCCATGGCCATGTTAGTGGTGGATGGGCATAGAACATTTAAGTGTGTCTGTAACACTTGCTAAATCTTTAGATTCTAACAGCTCTGCTTCTTTGTAGCTGCTGCCAATATCTACAATAGTTACCCTGTACTTGTATATGTGTCCCTGTACCCGATCATGTGGAAGAAACAAAAGGTCAGCTTGATGAACTTCACTGACTGTTCTCACATCAAATCATCCATGAAAAATTTGTCTTGGTGCAGGTAGGTAAATTTGCCATAATGCTTGACAATTTTTCAACAGCAGCTTCACCATTCCAATAACCACACAGACTGTAGAATCTTAGCCTTCATACCGCCTTTGATGATCCATCTAGCAATTCTTTCTCGGAGTGTAGGACTGATTGCATTCAAGTCACGGATGAGATCTATATTAGCATGTAGTCATGCATGGATATCACTTTATGATTGTTAAACAAGATCATGTTGGTAACATGCTGCATCAACACAATTTACAGGTTCTTTTCCAGGCTTACATCGATTGTTAGAAACAATTCATATATCCAGCTGTGTGCCAGGTCCACAGTAATTGTATCTAGATCCCTAGAGGCAGCCCCATATGTTTTCACCAGGGCATTTGCTCAATGGTATTCCGGCTTGCTTTGGTAATGCAGCATTAATATCACCACTGACTTCTTTAATAAATGTGAACTTTTTTGCTCCACGTCAAACATGTTTCAGTGATCATGGTTTGACCATCATGTGTTTGAACTTGAGTTGGATTTGTAGCACATGTCTTTATGTGGCATTGCATACAATATGAAAACATGATTGTGTTATACAACACTTTACATTCAACATGACATCAAAGAAAAATCCCATAATTTCTGTCACTGACTTCTCTGCGCAGGCAAAGCCCAGACCACCCAAGAATGGTGACATGTTTCAAAATTTGGTTTGCGCATTCATCATTGGTTGAGCATGACCAGGGAAAATTCATCTGTTGCTGAATTTGATTACGAGATGGTTAACATGGGATCGGCTGTATGTGATTATACCAGTGGTCCCCATCGCGGTGACCGTGGGCGCCATGGCACCCCCCCCCCAGGTTTTTTGTGTGCCCGCGGAAGAGGTTATAATGAATAATAATAATTTTAAAAAATTGGTCAAGTTAATCGGTTGGTGCACTCCACTCTCTCATAAACTCTCAAATGTGCCCATAGGCACAAAAAGGTTGGGGACCCCTGGATTATACCATCTGCAGACAATCAACAGTGTTGTGATGTACTCAAAGATTTTACTGAAGCACTTCAATCACCATCAAAAAGTAAATCTTCCACTACTAATTTCTTTTCCACAATTGATGAAGCCCCTACCATTGACAACCTTGACCCAAACATAAATAATCTTGTTGTGTATGATGATGTAATGCTTGAACATCAAGACAACCCCACAAGAATATTTTCCACAGGTCAACACAAAAACACAGACGATATCTATGTCAGACAACAATACGCACATTTGCCTAAAGTAATCTGAGATAACTGCAACATACTGATGATATTTCATAGCACTGATGCACATGGATTTGCAATCATTCACTGGACCTGCTCTGCTGGCGACCACTCATGGGATGAGTTTCGAATACGAGTGCAGATGTCACCCAGGACCCATATACTATTATCATGATTGCTTTGACTGGAACTTCTACTCTGGGAAACATTGTGCGAATCTGGACAAGAACATGTCTCACAGGACAATTCAACAATCATCATTAACATATACAAGAACAAAATATCCCAGTGATGCCATAGCAGAGGCTGCTGACCAACGTCACAAAGTTGCACATGATCAGCTGGAGTTTTACACGGAAACATGGATGCATGAAAACATGTTGAAAGATATGTTACAATCATGACTGACTGCATGGAAAGACCTTACAGTGGGTTTTGGACAACCATTGCAACAATGATCAAGCCAACAAAAGAAATAGTGGAACAAATGAGGAGAGTCGTGAGCACCACTGCCAAGATGATGGGAACAAAAAAAGAACCTGGTCCAGTTAAGCAAGCACAATTAGCAGAATTTGAAGAAAGGTTAAATGGCATAGAAGGGAAACTGGAAGAGACACTTGTGCTTGCTCCACAAGAACAGCCACTCAAGTATGTATCAAAGTTAAAATCAAAAGTTTGAAGATTTACAGAACCTACATGTACACGGCAGCAAATCTTTCACAATCATACATGGTTTGCCACTAAAATTCTTGATGCCAAGGAATTGAAAGACTATATGTTGAAGCATGGACTACCAGCAGAAACATGTGAGACTTGTATCAAATTGAACTGCCCCACATGGGTATACAAGGAGTGGGATATATCATTGGGCCAAATATTATCAATATCACCACCACAATACAGGTTAATCTAACATGTGACCCTATGTCACAATCCCCACTTTGCGCATATTTGTTTTACTCTTGTGGATCAGGATGGGCACATGTTGGACTTGCACTGGGAGGCCTTACAACACAACTGTACATTAGATATCAACCTGATATTTAACACAGTGACAATCGTAGATGGACATGTGATATCATAGCTTGTTATTAACGTGAGAAAACCAGTTTATATAACATATTATAGAAATGGTCACAGAATATGCTCAGGCAAACATCTTCAACTAGCTGAAACAATATTAGATACTCTTTGATCATGATCTCGCTGTTGATGCAAGCAAAGCTTCTCACTCTTCCATGAACTAATTTTGATTTTCTAACAATGACAAAGTAAGTCAAACATTTCCAAGGTGTTTTTATGTGTGATAAACTTGCATCGATCATTTGATCATTGCCCGCATGTGGGAAACTGGCATCATTAACCTGAATTTGAAAACTGGACCTGGAATGCATTGGACAGCAATAATAATACCTTAATATTTACTGTATTGTTACAGGATAGCGCTGGCCGATAACTTGGTGACCATTCAATGACTCACTGTGCTCTTTGCGGCCGATAAACTCTCCATAGAATAAAGGCCCAGTTAAACTTAGACCTAAACTCCAAGAGGTCTCTGTGATTCCCTGATGAAGTGGGCGATCCTAGCTATAAGAATCGGACTAGGATGAAACGTAGACTCCAATTTAAGTTTGATCTGGTTTAATAATAGTCATAAAGTCATATAGGAGTACAAATTCAAAACTCAAATAACAGGTGCATTACTTCTATATAATGACTGATATCACAGTGGTAGTGTGCATTTGGACAAACATACTTAATTTAAATAACAGTTTATTATGATAGAATTAAATATACACATTTACAAATATCTAAAGTTTTAATGTTCAGATTTTATTATAATTGATTATTTAGGGATTGCCTTAGAAACATGGGCTAACATTTAATTATATTCTTATGGGTTAACTTCAAACAGAGCCTTGAGAAACACTCAAGGGCTATAACAATAATAACTGTCTACTTATGCACAAATCCTTGAGAAACATTCAATAGCTTTACAATAGAACAAATAACTTATGAAACGAGCCTTGAGAAACACTCAATAGCTTTACAATATAACAAATAACTTGTGAAAAGAGCCTTGAGAAACACTCAGTGGCTTAATATTAAACTTGTATATTATTATTATTATTATTATTATTATTATTATTATTCCATAGTTTCTTATTCCTACTGAACTGTAATAAGTATTATTATTTTAATAAAGTTTGCAAGAAACACTTGACTTGACCTCACAAGATCATGAAAAATACAGTCTGCATATAATTTAACTGATTGGACAAATATTTAAGCTTAGGTTGCTGATTTTAAAAACAAAAAAATGAAAGAATAAATATCCAGACCTGTCCAAAATTAACTATAAGAAACGTTATTTTTCATGGCAATTCCTTATAAAAACATAGTGAAATAACTGTAAATTTCTGATTTGCGAACAATAATAAACAAAGAGTTACCTTTTCTTTGCATACTGCCTTATATGGACTTCGTAGTAAATTTGTGAAACGAATTTCTCACGCACACACAGAACTCTTAACACGACTCTCGGAAACCTGTTCAGGTCCCAGCACTGACGCTGACTAGCCCTTTTATACTTCCTGCGGAATTCTGCAGAATTCTGCGCCTGGCAGGGAAAATTCTGCCGTTCGCTGGGTAGCAACCGCTGGAAAAATTCTGCAAGCGCGCGCTCGCAGGGGCAACCGTACATTGCTACTAATAACAACAAAACCACACTTTAATTATTAATTTTGATTACAATTATATATTACTAAGTGTTTTGGCCAAGTTCGCATACAGCAAATATATGTCCAAAAGGTCACAATTTGCAATAATAAAAAAATATGTTTAGCTTTAAAACGGATGATACCGTAAGCGACCTCATTTTTATGAAGCGTGATAACTACGGAAGTGTTCCAAATGTGACAAACCTGGAAACGAGGCTGATACCGAGGACGGATTTACATATCGATCCATGGTGTAACATTACGAGTTTAAACAGTTCAAAGGATGATATAGAATCAGTTTATAAGCGAATATGAAATATAAACGGGAATCATACCAACCATCGTTTGGCATTGGATAACTCTAGGTATTAATGAAGAAATTTAATATTAACTGATATGTTGACAACACCCACCCACCCTGCTTTACCACCGAGAGCTTTACGATTAAAAAAAACTTAATTTAAAAAAAAAATATTTAAAGGCTAGATTTCATGCCCATTACAGTATTTTGACTTGTATGGGCATGCACCACCTCTTGAAGTTGTTGATTATATACACAGATGACAGAGTTGCCTACCACTGTTTTATTCAACTCTACCATTGCAAATTAGGCTGGATGGGCCAATATGCAGACATCTTGCTGCTAAAGCATTGCATGCACTCACTGGAAGCAAAGCTCATTCCCCAACAACATGCATGCTTGTTGATTTTACCTTGTCACTTAGAAAGAATGCTTAATAGTAGCAAAAATGATAATATTTATGGATAAAGCGAAGTCTGATGTCTCGCTGATGTGGACATGACCTGGTTTGCCACCAAAGCAGATTTGATCAAGTTTAGCAGCAATATTTTTGTTGGTGTTGACCCAGGCAAGCTTGTGATTTTTGATGATCAAACTTGAAAACTTAAAACATCTAACGTGGACATCAACAATGTTGTTGTGAAGCAGCAAGGTGCTGTTGCAAAGAACTTGCCTGAAATCAATAAAATCAGGGAATTTGAGACTCTAGCGTGCCGGTTGCATCTATATAAAAAAATATGTAGATGATGCAGCTGCTACAACGAAACAATATGCGGATGAACAGATCCCAAATGTACCTTTACCACATGCTTAGTAACTTCACAGAGCCAAATTCAAGGAATATTAATTAGTGAAACACAAGAACAAACTAACATCAAAACCGTAACAAACAGCACACTTGTTTTCCATTCTATTGCAAATGGCTTAGATAGACCTAAATGTCACATCTTAAAGGTGCGGAAGTCCAGATCATACTTAAGGTGTGTGGGGTAGAATGGTAATATTGATAAATGATCAGTGGTATCGTGGTTTTATGTCACCAATATCACATACTGACAACCCGGCCATGTTCGCTATATATTTTTCACATATGTAGTAACAAGCCATTAGTTGCTGGAGATGAAATTCAGTTTGAGGCATTAAACATTTATCCAGAAGGATATTTAAACATTTTTGGAGCCTGTGTTTAAGATTTGTTATTGCATATAAGTAATGGATTCTGACCACGGTAATGAGGTTGCGGTCTGCAGATGGGGATGTTGATTTTGCAATTTACCGAAATGGCGTTTGGTTGACTTTCCAGTGATGCCAACATTGATAGTGATTTTGTTCCACTGGTTGATGAATATCTGCATCAGAGTGGTGTTAACTAACCCTTGTATACTCTGAAAAATAATCTTGTTTAGGGCCAAATAGAAATCAACAGTTGGGACCACCCTGGTATGACAATACCAACTCGAGGTCATCTTGGCAATATAGCATTAGTACATGAAAATGCCCAGTCACAGAATGCACAGCCAGGTGTGAAAACCCTTAGGGATTGTTTCTATAAAGTTGAAGTAATATTCACTGACAAATCCACCCCGGTTACATTCCCAGTTAATTACGTTGCACCAACATTGACTCAACTCAAGTAAAAGTCTCAACTGCTATTTAACAAGGATTTACTTGTCCTTGTAACAGTTCTTGAGCAAAGACAAGTACAATCATTTCAACACAAACGATGTAATCAAGTGAACCAAAACACACAAATTCTGGAGATTTACATATTTTGCAGGAAGATATTATCTATAATTGTGTAGCAGTTGTACCTGTAAAAAATAGTAATTGGTTAGAAGTGTGTATGTGCTTTGTACCTGAACAAGGCATAATTGTCGAGCAATTATACTATGTGATCACATTACTAATAGAAGAATTATGATGAACTCTAAATGTTACCGATGTGAAAAAATAATCGATGTGGAACAACAACTGCGAGATGAAATTTATAATAAAACTGTTTTACTAGCGAAATGTAAATGTGTGTTTGGTTGCAGATGCAATCTGTGGACTTTCCACAGCAACCATGATTGGTCTGGGTGTGGTGCAAATTGTAACCACAGCAATTATCATAGTTACATCAGTCAAATTTGTTGTCAGAGGTAAATCAATAGTAACCGGTGTTGCAGGTTGTGCTGGTAAAATAATTTCTTTATGGCTGCATTCGTGATTACATGTCTATTCAGAACTTCTCACAGTAGCACAAAGCAGTCTCAATACAATTAGTAAACTACACATGGTTGCTATCAAAGATATAGAGGATATCTACATTTCTTGAGTACAGATACAGAAATATTTCACTTGTGAAGTGGACACATTTTGCATTGTGACTCATTGCTAGATTTTCTTTTTATTATATATTTTTAAAGAAAAAAAAATTTGATTTGCATGGGTTTTCACCATTATGTACCAAATGATATTAACAGCTTCGTTACTACATCGACAGAAAGAAAGTTCCTAAATTTTACAATAATTTTGGGACAGCAACATTTTACAAATTTAGCTTGTACATATCATGCTTCAAATTGTGTATTTTGTCAAAATAATGAAAGTATTCTTATGAAAATGAAGATTTTTTTTTTATACATATTTCATGCATGGATTGATACTGTTGGAGTCCAGTAATGTAGAAACTACACAGAACTGTTGTATCTGACAGACTTCAGAGCATAACATCTTTAAGCAAAAGATTTTAATGATTGTGAAGGATTTTTAATCTTCATTTTGTTTATTTCTACATTCAAACATATATTTTTGTGTGGCCTTTGCAAGCTTGCAGTCTAGCTTGGTAGCACATGCTATATCTAACTTTCGACTGTCACTTGATTTCAGTTTGCAATCAACACTAATCAATGACTGATTTATCCATCATTTTCAAAAAAAAATTGTGATGTGAGTTAAAATTGCTACTTAAAAAATAGTAATAATATATTTAATCACGAGTTTTTTTTGCCTAAGAAATGTGTACCATTTGTCATAGAGTTTCACAGGTATACAATACTGTATGGGTGACATAGCAACAGGTTTTATAAGCTCAGTCGCTGACAGTTTCCGTGATTCACGTAGAAAACTAATTATAAAAAAGTTAATACTTGAAGTGTACTTTATGCTGTTTGGAGTTTGTTTTTAGGCATTTCTTGATGGCACCTCATTGATTGCATAAATGTACACTTGTAGAGGTTTACAGTTGACACACTTTAAGATCTGTACAGCTTGATGTGGAGGGAGAGAGAGCGGAAGTGAGGTAGGAAGAGAGAGGAAGGGAGGGAGAGAGAAGGAGCAGAACAAAAATTAAATAGGCCTACATATGCCAATACAGGTTTGAATAACATACATAAGGGTAGATAAATTTCATAATGGGGGAAAAAAGTAGTTCCAAAAGTGATACTGACAGTGACAAAACCACTTTCATTCTATGCTGGCGAAAATGGAAAACAACCAACATCTTCAGGCAAATATATGAAACTGGGACATTAGCAGCAGTAAAAGTTGAGTAAATGTTTTCATGATGACACCGCATATACAAAGACAGAATTGTCTGCACTATGATGCTTTGCATCATGCACTGGCAGAGTTATTGTCACTGCTGATGAGTGTGGCAGCAAAATAATTCATGCGAGCAAAAACTATTTCATAATAATCTGTCCAAAATTTAGTAATAGTTTTAGGCTAGCCAATTTTGCTATGCAAAGTCATTCAAGCTAGCATTAGAATTATTTTTTGCTACCCAGACTTTATGTATGCGTGTGTGACAGAATGGGTAAAGTCATAAAATCATGGTATATATGACACTGACCTATATCACCTAACAAAATCCACAAGCCCCACTATGATACTACTCAGAGACACACATACATACACCCACATCACCCAGAAGATGATACAGGGATTATGACAGAACAATCTATTACATACATGTAACAGAACCAGGATTTCAAACCAGAAGATTTACAAATTTTGATCAGTAGATTGGCTTCTAAACCTGTATATTTTTTATCGGCATAAATTTTACGTTTTAGGGGATGGTTAAACAAAACAAGTGCATTTATTTGACCACAATATGTATTCTCTTCATACTATAATAAAACAGCAAGTTTTGAACATGAATTAGATTCGGATTCTGACGAAAATGTTACAATAATAATTAATTAATATAAGTCAGTATACTGTCAAATAATGACAAAGAAGATTGTTTATCTGATAGTTCACTGCAAAGATTTTTTTTATAAAATCCAGTAGCATTTTTAGTTTCCTTCACAAGATCACTGTCTAGTGACCACTTATGACATTCATTGTGATTATTAAGCTTCACACTTAACAGGCTCTCAATAGTGCTCTGGTCCAGATTTCCCCTTGAATTACTTTGTATTTTGTGAAGAATGGAGACTGTCCACTCTGCATCAGCATTAGAATTTTGCAATGACAGGACAACCATGCTCAGCTTGCAAAGAAGTTCTAACTTCAGTGTTCCTTTTGCTGGGTTTGTAAGGTTGCTGACTACTCTCCAATATTCCTCCAAGCTATGTTCACCCCAAGGAGGAAGTTCCTGACTTGGACTTAAGATGCATTCCTGAGCCTCATCCTCAAGGTCTTCTTTCTCTTCATGGCTCAGATCCAAAAATCTGTTGGCAAGTTTCACCACAAATAAAAAATAGATTAATTTAGACTTGAAATGAAAATGAAAAAATACATGATGTATTTATGCTTTTATGAATAATAGATCCAAACTTTAAAATTAATTATCCTGTAATATATTTTTAACTTATATTTTATCTAGGGCTTGCACTTAATTTATGTGCATGAAAACTTCAAATAGTTTATGAAATACAAAAGATGCATACCTCTGAAACACACAATGCAAACTCAGGACCTTTGTTACTCGCCTGCACACACTTAAACTCTGATATCCAAGCGTTGTTGAACTTGTAATATTTCTTAGCCGGTGGTTTCTTCACATTGCGAGAAAGCACACATTTTGGCATTGTGACATGAATTTAACAAAAAATGTAAGAGCTGTCCTCTTAAAAGATCTAAACAATTAAAACAATTAAACAAGACAAAAATCAAAATACTTACTCTAGTGTGTCTGCCAAAATCATTTTTTAAGGTCTTTCCCTCCATTTTATCTTCCCTCTGCCAATGGTTGGCCAATTTTCATCTAAGGCTCAGAAGACATCATGGACCACCTTTTATCCCTTTATTACTTATAACACCTCAAAAAGCATCCCATATTTGGCCTTAAGCTTCCCCAATTCCAACAATAAGGTAATCAATTAACAGCTTGCTGTGTACACATGTCAGCTGTTCTTTAACAATTCTAATCCTATTACTCTGCAACGCACCATCACACGGATCGTTGTACTAGTGGAACATTTCCGGTTCCCAGTAGACTGGTTCTGGCTGGTTTCTCTATTGTGTTGACAGAACGCGTAAAAATTCTGTGTTTGGGTTTTTTTATTAAATTTTTGAAAAAATTCTTTTAATTTTCAAAAGTGGTTAATTTAAAACTAATAAACAGTATGTGCGGTAGACAACCTTTAAAATGGTATTTCTGGGCTACCGCCAGTAGAATCACATGTATGCTATTACATACAATGCATGGTGTGTTCTTTTAGCTATGACTTCATATAAAAAGTTGGTAAAAAAGGTGCAATTTAATCTGGAAATTTTTTTAATTTGATTTCTAGCCCCACACACACCCTTACCACACACACACATTCCTGCAACCCCTGGTGGAATAGGGAAAGAGGAACCTAATATGAATATTATTTCTAGACTTCAGAAACGTGGCTTTTGATTTCATTGATCATGATGTTCTATTATCTCAAGTATAATGCTTAAGTCTGATACTAATGCCCTAAACTGGTTCTCATCATAATCTATGTGACAGGATGCAAAAAAATCTTTGTGCATGCTAATCAGTGTTTTTTTGTTTTTGTTTCAATATGACAGATATGTTCAGAGTAATGTAAAGCCATAACACTTGACTGCTCCTTTGTTAAGTTTTGTGACGTTATTTCTCCAACACGTTTTGTTAGTAAGATACATGCATGTAGACTGTTAGAAAGTAGCCATGTGCATCAAAGGAGACTAGATACATGTACATGTGTTCTAATTAAGTCACCCTCATCAAATAAAGAATTATTATTATTGTTATTATTATTATTATTATTATTATTATTATAGCCTAGAGTGATATCCCTCTTACAGAAGGTTAGCATTAGGGCAAGATAATTACCAAATTTCATGACATTTTACCCACTGGTTTAGAAGCAGATGTGGAAACAGACAGATGAACAGACCAAGTGATAGACAGAAAGTATTACAAATCTCTTGATGCTAAAGTGTTGGAATAAATAATAATGACCTACCTCCTTCATTTAAACTCCATTCCAGTGTATCTCGTGACACATTGCAACAATGAACATGGACAATAATGCCTTCTGTGCTTTCTCTTTCTTTGATGTCGACCTTTTTCCCCAGGAAACGTTTGATGAGTGTCGTCTTCCCCACACCCAGATGTCCAACAACCATTACACGAATGTTATAGACTTTTGCTTCCCCATCTTTCATTGCCTGTTTGAATAACTGAATGGATCGATCATTCATTCTCAAAATTTCTGCTGGGATGGCTGCACAGTCTAAAATAAAAGAATTGTTTGAATTGTTAAGGTTGTCATCACATGCATGACTGCAGCATGCATTTAATAGTTCATCATATAGCCTTGAATCTTTTGGGCTCATCCGATGAAACTGTGCTCTATAGATTAAGAACAAGAGTCCCCAAAGGGACTGATGCTCTACTGGGTGAAAAGAATTTCCAAGTGTTGAAACCATCTCTAATATTCTTCAGTGATAACAAGATTTTCAAATTAGCAGCTGTGTTGAACATACTAGATGTCAAATTGAAGTAGCAATAATAAAATCTTCCAGGTGGTCATTGTGGTAGCCATGTTGTAGGTCTGGCTGGCACCATTTGCATTCTAGACCAACTAGGTATCATAAGAAGTCTTTTACAATAGTTGTAGAACTGTTCATTTTAACTAAATGATTTTTTTTTAAAAAGTGTAGATTTTCAACTAAGTGCACAGACACGTGTAACAGACAGTCAGCAGTAAGGCACTATCAGTCAGGTACATTTTAAACTATAGAGCATGTAAAAGAGTTTGGTTAGAATATATGCAAGTGCACACAACATATAAGCCAGAGGTGGTTCGGCAGTCATTTAGCTCTCATGCATCGACATCTAGCTATGCAGAAGAGAAAAAAAACAAGTTTTTGTTAAACTGTTGTCCAATTGTTACTTTAGCAGTTTTGATTTAGCTAAGGTTTTATAAGTAATTCAGATAAAAATTCTGAGGAAAATGTTTGAATGATGCTCTCCATGAGTATGCTAATGTCACTTCAAGTGCCTTCCTCTAACCAGAACCCCCAGGTTTGCCTGGCTAATGGCTTATATGGTTAAATACAGATACCACTCACCGTGCAGCTATGTTACAAAGCAGGTTAGCATGCAGCAGAGGATGATTAAAAGCCAAAGGGTGCATAAGGAAGAGGAAAAGAAAAAATGTTGGACATTGATTGCTAGCAGGCTGAAACGATTAAGGCCCCCCAGCCCACCCAAAATATGTGTGCTTCTGGTCAGCCAACCATCCCCGTTTTTCGTTGCTGACCCTAGCACTCCCCACCCCCACACCCAACAAAACTTTTTTTTAAAATACAAATAATCACATCCTTGCAGTTGTAACATTTACATTCTCACCCCTTGGTAATAAAAAAAAAATCACATTGCCAAAATTGATTTGTGCATCTAACTGAGCCAGTTTTGCCCAGTACTTTGAAGCACTTTAAATATTATTTGATTTATATATAATGTTAAAAAAAAATAAAAAAATACCTACCCTAATTTTCAAACCAGTGCAATAGGAAACATTTTTTTTTTTTGCCTAATCGATACAAAATGATACTGACCCTATACAAGTTACTTTAATGTTCAGCAGTCATGAATAATCAATAGTCGTTCATCTTTTTATTCTTCAAATTGAGAATTCATCTGAGACAGCAGGCACATGCACTTACTTTTATCAGTAACAAAGAAAAAGTATTGATGACACCCACTCACCTTCTACAAAATAACAAACACAAGGTCACCAACTTTTGTGGTTTGAAATTTGCCTCCCCCAATGCTGATTATTTTATCCCGTCGGCATGCTCTCACACTGATAACATATAAAATGTATCAATGTAAAGAAGACATTCCAGGTTTGTTCACCATGTATGATTTAAGTGCTTTACTGATCATTTAGTAGCCACTTTTATGCAGACTTTTGCTATTGCTAATCAGTGACTGAATGTGCTGAGTGGATAAAAAAAATTAACACAGAATCGGCAAAGGGGGCAGATTCTAAACCGCACGAGTTATAGTCGCCTTTTTAATTTGTAAAAGAGAGATGGTGTTATCACCAATATCCTTTTTCACTCACAGAAAAGAGTGCGCATGTCTGTATCAGTTGCTTTGTATCTGCAGGAAGTACCGTGTGAAGGATTTAGTTGTTAGTCATCTCCGTTTCTATACTCAAACTTGGTTTAGATAAGATTTCCTTGCACATGGAAATTGCTCTATTTCTTCTGTTTTGAAGTTAACACTGTAATACTTTTCAGATTTTAGTGAAGATATGAAATTGGTAATGTTTTAAAATCATTCATGCAGTGCAAAACAAAGGGTGTTGTGACCAAGACAAGTCCTGCACCTGATCTCAAATGGAGTATGCTGAAATGGCCTAAAAGGATGAATACAAATCAGACACCTAACAGGTAGTCTGTTTGGAAGTATTTTTGTTTTATCTTGTCAAGAATGAGAATGGACAAATGAGCATATGATAAGTCTCTGTCTGTAATCTGCATGCTAGAAATACAACCAATATGTCAACACATAAAACGCCACCACCCTACCACAGAGATACCTTCTATAGATGAAAATACCATGAAGTCGATATGTTTATTAATAATGCATATACTATCATAGGCTGTGTGTCATGAATCGATATGCAGCAGAGGTGTATCTTTTCACCCCTAATTGTTAGCGTGTTTTTTTTAGTTTTGATGCAAAATGGTTATGAATTAGTCTGTTGCACACAAAACCCTATTTAGAGTATACATTGTGTGATTCGCAATTTATTCAACATAAAACATGCATTTATTTAAAGCAAAAAAAATAAATTTTGTACCTATCAACAAATGAATCACATTTGCAGGCAAAAATTAGTCACAATCTACATATATATATATATATATATATATATATATATATATATATATATATACTTAACAGTATTTCTGTCCAAAATGTTAATCGCAAACATGCTATATCTGTCTTTTGTTTGTTCATCACTATGAATCAATTATAGATGAAGTAAATATTACAAGGTCAAGCATTTAAACAACTTGAAGAAACAACAAATGATGTGATATGAATCTCAAGTTAAATTTGTCTACAAATGGGTATGCATGACAAAATCTTTGGGATAATAGTTGACAACAATTTGCAACTAAAGGAACATATTCAAGTCTTATGTTATTAAGTCACTTCATGTACATGTGTGTGGTAATTGCACAAGATAAGGTTATATCTATCAACCAGACACGTGGTAATATATTACAAAAGATGTATACAACCATACCTAGACTACTTTAAAGTTATATAGGGAAACACTTCTGACAAGAATATTTGCAAATTATTCTGCTTAAAAAAAGAGCTTGCAGACTCCTCCTAGATACCGCTGAAAACATTCCAAATACAATTACATGTAATGACATTAAAAGGTTTCCAGTAAGTGAACAAATATTTTAGAGAAAAACTAAGCTTATGCATATAGTAATGAACAATATGGCCCATCATATCTCAAAGGTGTAATATCTTAAAGTTTGATTCTGGCATTAACAGTGCTTCAGACCGAGTCCAAGTCAGTGAAGCAAGAAATATGGGTCACGGTGACCTTTTATAACAATGGTGTTGTAATCATAAAGATGCATTTCCTCACCAAGTCTGATTAATTGTGATATAACAATGTATATGGCATGCTAAAAACCTATTGGTTTTGATGTAAATGCAGAAACTTAACCTAAGCCATCAAAATGTAAAATGTAGGTCACCATGACTTTTTGTGTGTTAGGGTAACATACCAATTAAAACGCATACAATGTCTAGTTTGATGATTCTATTATAAACAAAACTTGAGAAATTTAAAACACAATTTGACCCAAAGTCAGTAAGTATGAAATATGGATCACGAGTACTACCCATGGAGATGCATCCCCTTACCAAGTTTCATTAATCTAGTTACAACAGTTCAATGCAAAATCTTAACCCTAGTCAGTAAAATGTTAATTACCAGTATGGGTATGGTACATGTGCAGGGCTGAGCAAAATTCTTTTTTAACCACTAGTCCAGGACAAGTGGTTTCAGAAAATTCACTTGTCCCACCTTACTCTTCACTAGTCCCACCTTACTTTTCACTGGTCCCAAAATGGTAATCACTTGCAGAGATTTGATGAGATGTATGTACTTAATCCATAGAAAAAACAAACGAAATAATATACAACATAATTATTTCTTAAAAGATTTTAATTTTTCAAAAACATTGGTTGTTATACATTTGGCTTCTTCAGGTTCATGTATATATGTTTCAGCTGACGGATTTGAAAAAATGTCCATGTATATGTCTGCCACCTGCACCAACACTAAGCCAGCAGTTGATAGTTGTGTCTGGGTTAAAGTCCTCAAGCTCTGGTCAATTTGCAGAAATGTTCATTAGCATTTTTAAACTCTTTTGGTTTAAGGAATTCCTTAAAGAAGTCATGATTAAGTTCATTGAACTAAATCCTCGTTCACATTCAGCAGTGGATGGGCTTATAACAAACATGATTTCTAATAGTTTGCATAATTGACCGAGACTAGGTGGAGTATTCACTGTGCTACACAGGCCTTGTGGGGTCCAGACATGTCATGAGACTTGATTGGTTCCAGTTTGGGATATTGTTTGCAATAACTGCAAAACATCTTTCCTTCCGGGTCAATACATTCAAGCCAGGGATAAGAATCAACCAAATGCGGCTGAAAATTTCTGTCTCTTAGTAGTGTCATATTTTACATTTTTTTTGCCATCACGGATTGTTGCTTATGTCTCTTTGGAGAAATAGCTACCGCACACTCAGTATCAGTCTTACGTTTTATCCCTCCACTTTCAAACAAATTTTCCTCCTCCGAATCGCCCTTATTACCTTCCTTGCGAAAATAATTTAGCAAACTCATTTTATCCACAGAGTAACTATCAGCTTGCTTGACAACTACTTCTAAAGTGATATTAACATACATTTTCTCTTTTAAATATGAAGAGACAGCTCATTAATTAGCGTAATTGTTTCGCTTCAAACGCAACATCGCATGTGGAAGTTAATCATCTGTATAATCAATTATAAATTAAAGAACAATTACTATCATTTAATCAGTTCATAAAGGCAACCAACACTGATGTCGGTAAAGTACCTTTCATTAATTTAATAACACTGACTCGCTGGATTAAAATCATAGTGAGTCGCTCGTGATGATCTGGCTTGAGTAAACACAATGCAACAAAGCCACTTAAAACGCTGCTAATTGATCATACTGGATTCTTTTGTTTGACGTGTTTTGATCTGCCGATAATTTGGTCGCTTAGCCCAATATGCAGTCAAGCGGTAACAGGATGTAAATGTATACAGGAAGAGGGGTAGAATGAAGCATTCCAAATAAAGGTAGATATAGTGATTAAAGCACGAAAATAAGGACATGCCTGACTTTTTTAAAAAGCACTTGTCCCGGGCTAGCGACTTGGAAAATTTTACTTGACCGACTTCGAAAATGAATAGTCGGGGAGGTCGAGCTATGGGATTTGCTCAGCTCTGATGCATTAACAGAGATGGATACATGTATCAACGATTCTCAATCAAGTGAGCATGTTGATACGCGGAAAAATCCATACCCAAATCAGTGGGGCAGGGCAGTAAACAATGTATTTTGGTGGAACAATGACTGCAAGCTAGCTGTTAGAGATAAAAAGAAAGCACTTAATATATTCAGACACACTAAAAAGTCTCAGGATTTCCTAGCATACAAAGAAGAAAAAAAACGATTGATAAAAAAATTATTTATGACGCGAAACGTAACTCATCGAAAGATTTCTGCTCAACATTAACCCTTTGCTCCCCAAGTATGCTTTTCTATGCCTTTACCTTTGCTCCCCATCTATGCATTTCTACGCATTACACGGCACCTGATAAACATAGGTAATATCTTCCAGTTTATTGTTGATTTGCCGCAAGGTAACTATAAGTTAGTCAAACAAAGAAAGCACATTGACAAACATCCGGTTTTAATGACGTATTTCCTCCTATTAGCCAATGTAAATCTAAATTTAACCGACCAATCATACTTAAAGGTGGTTTCCCAAGCCACAACCAGAATGGCGCTGTTAATCGATTGTAATACCCCAATTCAATTGAAATATTGTGGCCTTTTCAACATATGTAAGTTATATATCAGTGCAAGGTTTTCCTAATATAATGTTGAAGTTTACATTAGGAGTATCAATTCATATTGTCATTATCTCATTTCTATTTAAAAGCACATTTGTAGAATGCGCAGCAAATATGGTAAGTCCTCTTCTATACATTGTTATGTTTAATGGTGTTTTAAGGTGTTTGAAACACTAAATCGGACATAATTGTGGGACAAATGAAATAAAATAACAAAATTAAGAATGTTTGTGTTGTTTATTTGTTTGAATCTTCAGTATGCAAAGTTTAAATCAAATCATACCAACAGACGATACCGGAAGTGAAATTTTGCATTTACTTAGGGAATTCCCTGATTTCGTCATGGCGCTATCGTCCTCGTATTTAAATGACAGTGATTTGTCTGGAAGCGAAAACGATTTTTCTGGGTTCAGTTCCGACGAAATACCCGATTTAATTGATAACGATTTAATTTCTGAAGATGGATCTGACATTTTGTTGTCAGATATCAACATTGCGATATCCTCAGACTCCAGTGACACTGATGATGATCAGCCAAATTGGTTAGCAGATGTGCAAGATAATGACATTAGTCCATTTATTCAGCAGTCAGGACCATCACATAATTTGCCAGAAACAGCACCAGAAATGGATTATTTCCATTTATATTTTCCAGTTGGACTTGTTGCAAATATTGTAATTGAAACCAACAAATTTGCAGCTGAACAACAGGAGGATCATGAAACTTGTGATCCAAACTGGACAGACACAAGTTTGCCTGAGATGTCTGCCTTCCTTGGCATGTTGATTCTTATGGGCATAATACAGGCCCCTAACTACGGTTTTTATTGGTCAAATGACAACTTTCTTTCCAACCAAGGAATTAAAGATGTAATACCACGCAGAAGATTTGAAAAACTGCTCCAGTACTTTCACCTAAATGATGACACCACAGATTTCCCTGCAGACCACCCTAATCATGACAAACTACACAAAATACGTCCTGTACTAGATGAAGTTCTGGCCAACATTGAGAAGACCTACAAGCCTCGCCAACATCAAACCATTGATGAAGGTTTATATATTGACACACTTATAAATTAATTAAAAATAATACATTCCTTTCAAAAAGTAAATTACAAAGCAGACACACACTCACAAATAGATATCATAGGAAGAAATATACATGCATGCATACTAATTTTATTGTCTTTCATCCTTACAATAAACATCATAATTTTAAAAAAAAAAAGAAACAAGCACAAAATATTGTAGTGATTACTGCTACATACTACAATTATGTCCAATATGAAGTATGAACCACTCGCATGTGCATATCACATACACACACATCATATATCCAATGACTTCACAACTCCACATTCTCCTGCCTCTATACATAAAACTAGAGCACCAAACTCATGAAAATCTGAAATCTAGTGAAAAGGTTAATGGTATAAATTATGTTATATATCATGTACTAGTAAAACTAACATTTGCACCATTTGAAATGCATACCTTTTCATAATATAAAACAAGTTCACTTTTCACTAATTGATCCAGTCGAAAGTTAAGAGTATAATTTAATACAATAATTCCACAAATGATCTATCAAGAAGATAATCCAATTTACAGGTATGATCGCCTTTAAGGGACGACACAAGGCCAAGCAGTATCTTCCATCAAAGCCAATGAAGTGGGGCCTGAAAGTATGGATGTGTTGCGACAGTTTGTCTGGTTTCTGTCACCATTTTATCAGGGGAAGGAAGATGTAGATCAAGTCAATGACAGCAGGAAGGGTCTTGGCTATAGAGTTGTCCAAAGGCTAACTAAACCAATGAGAAGCAAATATTACCATGTCTATTTTGACAACTTTTCACATACATCCGACTGGTACGAAGCTTATTGAGACATGGTATCTATGCTAGTGGCACCATCAGAAAAACCGTAAAGGCTTCCCTGAGGAGTTTAAGTCCCCACCATATATGGAGCAAGGAAACCATATTATCAGGCAGGATGGAAACCTGACCGCCACACTGTGGAAGGACAAGAAACCACTTACAGTTTTATCCACAGCAGCAGACCCTACCATCACCGATATAGCCAACCGGAAACAGAAAGATGGAACAGTGCAACAGATCAACCGTCCAAGAGCAGTCACAAACTACCAACAGTACTACCGAGGCGTTGACATATGTGACCAACTCGGGGCCAAATATCCAGTTGGAAGAGCATAGAAGAAATGGTGGCAATATATGTTCCACTTTATAGTCAACAGATGTATCATTAATGCCTTCATAACAATGGTAGAGAGTCATCCTGATAGTCAAGAAAGAAGGAAAAGATTTCGACAGTTAGATTTTTGAATCAATTTAGCCAAGCAACTGATAGGTTTCAAATGCAGGAAGATTGCCATGCAGCAAAAATCTTTAGCCCCAGTGACCCCAGCCAATATTGGCACACACAGACTGCAGACACTTAAAAGGAAAAGATCAACATGCAAATACTGTACCAAGCATGGGGAAAAGAGAAGAAAGGAAACCAAATTTGGCTGTGGCATTTGCAAAGTCCATCTCTGCGGCATAGAATGTCACAGCGCATTTCATCAAGGCATGGTCATTATAGAGGAGTAACAAACATGCTGCAATACAGTTGTAAATATTTTTTTTTTCTTCATGTATGTATTTTTCCCCTTGAATACAATAGTTTGAGAACAATTCATTTAGTAGACAGTGGATATTTATATTCAGGATCAGCTCTTCAATGAAATGAAAATATCATTTGGTAAGATGTTTTTTAAATTACATACTTACATACTTGATGTAAGAAAACAACCTTGACATTGAATTCCACAACATAGCATTGTCCCGTACGTTTCTGACCTGAAGAAAAGTATTGTTTTAGCTCAATCTTTTCTCACATAATATTTAGCCTTTGCTTTCTACGAATTGTTTATTTTCTTTAATGTGTGTGCTAAATAAATTATGAAAACAGCCAGTATAATGAAGCGGTATTTCCAAGACTGCCGCAATGTCCGCCATTATTACTCTATGACGGTTCACTTACGGTTTCAAACTGCTATTATGAAGAAGATAATGCAAGCACGGCAGTTAAAATATGCAGAAAATATATTTTAAAAGAGCCTTCATTGATGCTCTTCTTAAAACACCCATTGGTATTTACATATTGATGTCTGAAGTTTTGAAACACAAGCTGGTACGTTTTCAGTATTTACATATTGATGTCTGAAGTTTCAAAACACAAGCTGGCATGTTTTCATACTGAAATGATAACAAATGATAACTTGCGGAAATCCGGCAGTGATAAGAAATGATAACTTGTGGGGGAAAGCGTTAACTTAATTAGAGGCTTTTCAAGCAATGCAAGAATATAATTTTGTCAATATGACGTTGCCTTAAACTTTCTGTGTTTTTTCTGGGGAGCAAGGGTATGACGTCATGAGCATCATATGGAAGGCACAGGTAACAGGGTTAGTTTTCATATGGGAACCAAAGGGTTAAACTATACGATAGATTCTAAACGGGTGTGGGCCAAAATCTAGAAATTATAGGGTAAAGCACTGTTCTCTAACTCAAAGCTGTCAGGACTTGACTCTGATAGAGAAAAAGCAGATAAACTTGCAACCCACAGTAATTCCAACCATACAGATGCATTTCAGAAATACAGCGCCAAAGTAGAGAAAAATACCCAAAAAATGTGTAAGGGGTGACCACTCAAGCCCATTAAATGCTGATTTCACCCTATATGAATGGCACAAAGCACTTGGCAAGAAAAAAAAAACCCACATTGCCTGGGGAAGACATGCTAGGATATGCAACCATTAAAAATCTTCCCAAACTACAGAACTGGCGATTATAGATCTGTTTAACCGGATATAGCACTCAGAAGAAATCCCAGAATGCTGGAAACCAGTAATAGTAGTCCCAGTGCCAAAACAAGGCATGGATCCAACAGATGTAAAATCATACAGACCCATATCACTCACCAACAATATATGCAAAATCACGGAGACAATGATAAATAACTGGCTCAAATACCACCTAGAAAGTAAAGGTTTGCTATTCCAGAACCAGTGGTTTCCATAACACTGTGAATCAATTGGTACGCTTGGAAACCAACATCAGGCTGACATTTAATGCAAAAAGGAAACACGATAGAAATCTCATGGCCGTTATTCCTATAACTAGAAAAAGCATATGACCTAATATGGACAAATGGTCTCATAGCAAAATTAAATCATCATGGAATCAGCATGCATCAATGGATAGCAAACTTTTTAACAGGTCGCAAGATACAAACAAGAGTGGGCAATCAATACTCAAAAAGTACATGAACTTAATAATGAAACCACCCATGGGAGTGTTAAAAGTCCAACTGTCTTCAATATCGTGATTAACGACCTAGAAAAACGGGTAGACCTATATCACCTGGATCTATCCCAATTTGCAGACAGTGGTATCTGGAAGGAAGGCAACCCCTCCAGTGACACTGTAGGATAACCAGGAACTTAGGAACAATAAAAATTTCAACGTTAGGAAGAAGAAAAAAAACAATAAAACCAAGCTGACCACAACCTAAATACAATTAAAACAAAGTAAGGTAACACCTTTAGGATAACCAAAAACAAAAAAACAATCAGAACATCACTTATAAAATCAAGATCCTATCCATTCCAGACAGTCGGTTTGCTATGTAGAAGAGTCAGCGAACTTGACTGTCAATCAATCATTGGAATATAGTAATCAAACACATATGCCGTGAATCCACCGTTGGACGATGGTAAGGTGTTAACAAGTTGATATATTTCAATGAATAAATTTAAAAATATAAGCAAAGGGAATATAAATCAATAAGTAATTAAATGTGGGAACAAGGGGGACAATCAAGCAATAAATCTCCCAAATTGTCCCAGATAGAAAAATCTCAAAGTTAGGAAAAACAAACCGTCAGTCAAAACAAACTAGCCATCCAAACCCAAGCACACAACTAAAAATCATAAACCACATGAATGTCTCATCTCTCACCTTCCCACACACACACCACACAAATGCTACAAACTCTGACACTATAACTAGGACCAACAATGCAAGGGCAAACAAAAATAATTTTAATAATGGCAACAACAATACCACCAAAACACTATGTAACTAACTGATAACACAAATTAGAACCCTACAGCAACAAGTCAAAATCCAAATACATGTATGAACAACATGTAGTATCCACTTCTAATTCATGTTTTGGGGATAATACAGCAAAAGCTATCATAACAACAACAGTACAGTACACAACCTGCATAAGACTTCTCCATCTAATATATCCATGGTGGTGGGAATCCAACATACCTCAGCTCAATCTTAATACAAGGTCCAAACCCCAACCCTTTAATGTTTAAGTACCCTTTTATTTATTTTTTTATTTAGTTTTGTTATTTTATTTATTTATCTTTATAAAAGTATAATAGAATCATGGTAGGGTGGCAGAGATATGTTTAGGCTTTCAAAAACAAATTTCTTAAATTTTACCAATGTGCAAGTACTATGCAATGAATATTCTGCTAGATGAATGTATTCCAAAAACACCCAAAGTTAAGGTGTGTTTCAATTAACAATCTTGGTTTTACATATATATAATTTTCTGCATCCAGTTGGCTTGTACATGTTGCCACTTCGCAAATATGCACATGTACCCATCTAAAGAAATACTATATTCCTATACCCAAAGTAGGTGACAGTAACACATAGTTCATACAACTTTGACCATGTTGAATTATTTGCTCAAAACTCTTTTATAAGACATTGTTTAAAAAATTATGCTTGCAGTGACTTTTCATGCCTCTGAATACAGATACATTGTAAAGTGCCCCCCTTCCCAGTAAATAAACTGTACCATCCTAAACTGAAGCTTGCAGTGACTTCTCATGAGCTGCGACTACTTAAAGTTTGAACAGAGTGCTGTTACACTGTGCTTTGGATACCATAGGCAAAAATAAAATGATTTCTTTTTCAAGTTTTCTTTATTGGACTTTATGATGATTTTAGAATTTTGTTCAAATATCAATATTTCAGGTAAGCAGGGCACAGTTATTGGAATGATTAAAAACTGTGTAACCTGACAGTCAAACATGACAATGACAATATTGACTTATTGCATCAATTTGTAAATTAAATTTTGAAACACAATCTACCATATATTACAAGAAAAAATACGTCTAAAGTATCCATTCTTTTTTCCCTTGATCAATTTGTATTCATAAAATACAACTGAGAAACGATTTTTTTCTCATCCCGAACGCCGATTCTTGTATCAATTCTTCCATAGCTGCATGTCTTTTTTTAACAAATTCCCTCAGTAAAACAGTTACAACACGAACCGATGGAGCACTAGATTCAAAATTTCGCTTATTATTTTCACCAATAAATTTATTTGATCCACATAAATTTTCTATCAGTACAAAAATCCGAAATCTGCACATCAGCCCTTTTTTTTTTTACAATAAATACAGTGCCATGGACATTTCTTTTTAGGAAAGGTCAAGGTTGATAAATGCTCGTACCTGTCGTAACTTTAGTAAAAAATAGACAGGGAACTAGTCTAATAACATTTATTTAACACGAGGGGTTCGCTAAGCAACTATGCGAGTCATGCCTGTCATCTACTTACAAGACATTTCTTGTACCAAATATAGGCGTAATGTTGTTTAGAATCTAATTACACATACCTTTAAATGTCAATTATTCATTCCGTTATAATTACTAGTCAATAAATTCCTTGCAAGCTCATCAAGAACAACACGCTACAACACCTCTGTTCGTGTATGCCGCCATTTTTAGACGAGGTTAATCAATGGCGTTGTTATCCAGTTGGAACCGGAATGAATGTCGCGTGCGGCAGATGTCAGAATGAAAGCGCCACCTGGTAGCAAATATGTGTACAAACCCGCACTTGACTGACTCATTCATGATTTTCGTCTATAAATGTATGTGATGATAAGTAAGGTGTAGATTAATTCACAATAAGGAATGAATATACTTATATAAAATTATATTAGTATTAAATTTATAACAACTAATAATATTTGATTTCTATTTTACTTATGATCAATAAAGACGCCTATATATTCTATACCATGGCATGTTGACGTACACTTTAATCATGAAAATAAAAAATCTAAATTATTATTTCATATTTTTATTTAATTTTAAATTTATTTTAAATATTTTAAATTGTTTGTATTGATAATAAAGTTATAATTGTGTGGTTGATGTCAATAAAATAAAAAAATATGGTAATTACCTTGTTGATGTGGATATTCTGGTTTGAACAGAGTGATCTTATTACTCACAAGGCTTGCGACATACAGAATTCCATGGTCCCAGAATATGACCCAGGGATCACGTGGTATCCCCTCCATGTATTTGGTCACTAGCTGACATTTATCTGTCAGATGATGAATGGATTTATTAGACAAGTCACACACGAATAAATATCCATAATCATCTACAGTTATTCCATATGGAGACCATCCTCCCTTATGTTTGTATGTAAATGGTTGTTGATGGGGATTCAGAATATTATAACCATAGACACAACGGGATTCAGGACACGAGATGTAAACCATGTTGGTTTTTGTCGTCGTCAAGAAACTCGACATGTCCCCTTCACAGATGTTGTGTATTGCGTCGACATGTCCATCACGCGACACAACACACCAACATATTGTGTCCTGTTTGACACCACTAACAACAACTTTATCCATGAATTTACCAACACCATAACATGTATCTAATGGTGTCTTTAGATTGAGTATCGTGTCCCTTGTTATAACTCCAGTGTCTTCTACTGACATTATTTGTATTGTACCGTTTTCCAGAGCTATACATATTTCCCTGTCATTCACACAACAAATGCCATAGGGCTCTGCCTCCAGTTGGAGTGTAGACAATAACTTGCCGTCATGGCGTCTGCAAACATGGACTTGACTCGTCATCCAGTCTGTGATCATCAGCATTTCTCTATCCACAACAATACCCCTGGGGTCAAGGCGGGCTGTACATAAAAATGTTATAAACATCAATAATGACATGTATACTTATATTAAAATACAATATAACTTATATACATCAACATAGATTGAATTTCATTATAATTATGACTTTAAACAATACTCTACTGTCATAACTTTTAACAACCACCACAACCATCTGCAAAAATGGACATTACACACCTCCAGACACAACAAAATTTCTGGGGCGATGGCGGGATTGGGAGGGGCTAATTACATATATTTTAAATAAGTAAATTATTACATAATTAGGACAATACATAAAATACAATAAGATAATTATGATAATTATGGTTATATCATAATCATAGTATTATTATTATTATTATTATTACAAGAGGGATTTACAGCAGACGTCACATGGAACCAGTAAGTACACTATTCTAGTTCGGTACAGTATCTTAGTAAAAATAATACTGCACAGAATCATGAATCAGTATCGTGTAATAACTGGTTCTATGTGGAAACTGTTGATATCCCTCTATCATTTTAAACTCTTACTACACTGTTACAACTACACAAATAAAACTTGGGTCATTTATAAGTCCTATAGATAGACATAGATTGTGCTAACACTATTATAGTTTTTATCACGATCCTGGGGTGGGGATAAAGGGGTAGGTTTTTTTATATACATTTTAAAATAAGTAGAGAGTTGTATATTGATATACACATTCACTACGCATGAAATACACAATTATATATGTAACTGAAACTGATCCCTGGGTTCATCAGTACCCCATCCCCCCGGACTTAGCTCTAAGGTCATAATTTGGAAACACTTGAGATCCAGAACTAATAATCATATATACACAAAAGACGCTCCTGTTTGACACTGGAAACACTTGAGATCCAAAACTAATAATCATATATACACAAAAGAGGCTCCATCATAGAGATTTTCGATCAAAAATTGGATAGCATGCGGATACCCTTTTAACAAACACAGGATAATACCTTTTGTTGTTGTTTGGGACCTACCATTTGCTTTTCGGGGGTGGGTGCGAGGCTTGCTTGCCCGCAATATTTGTGTTTTTCACTTTCACCTGAAGATAGCTTTTTTTTTTTTCAACTAATATCTTGAATATCATCATCATAGTATTATTACTAATGTTATTGCAAGAGGAATTTACAGCAGACGTAACATGGAACCAGTAAGCACACTATTCCAGTTCTGTACAGTATTTTAGTAAGCTGAAGATATAAAATGTACTTTACCTTTATGTTGATATTTGCAATGTATTTACTAAAACAATACCGTACAAAATCATAAATAAGTACCGTGTAATAACTGGTTCTATGTGGAAACTGTTGTTATTCCTCTATCATTTTCCACTCTTACTACACTGTTATAACTAAAACTTGGGTAATTTATTTGGGACCGACCATATACTTTTCGGGGAGTGGCGGTCTTGCGAGCTCGGGATATTTCTGTTTTTCACTTTCACTTGAAGATACGGGGTTTTTTTAATCAGTTTATAATTGGGTATTTTTTTTTTTTTTTTTTATCAGAGCAAGATTATCGTTTAAAGCTATTTGAGAGCCATAATTATTTTTTTCTAAAAAAAAGACCCCACACCACCGGAAAATTAAATTACATTTTTTATTGAAGTTTTGAAAAAAATGAAATTTCCATTTTTTTCATTACTGGAAAAGTTGCTAAACCATATTAGTTTTGGCCATAGAGACTACTGACTACTACATTTTACTCAGCACATAATATTGAATTTGTAATTTTTTTAATTTTTGTGTTTAATTTTTAACAAAAATTAAATGTAAATTTCTTTTATTACAGTACTCATAAAATTCCTAAATCCTAAACCATATTAGCGTTGGAAAAAAACAAACGAAGAGGGGGGGGGGGGGGGGGGCTAAACCAAAACAAAATAATAATAATAATAATAAAGGAAGAAACGAAAAAAACCTTCAAGATAAAAGATACATTAATTGACCATTCATCTAATATATCTCTGTCATACCTCAACACTTCAACGCATCCCTAAATGTACCACTACCTTGATTATTTCAACGAAAATCCCTGTTTGCAGACACTGTCAACTTTTTCAATTCTCCGCTCGAGTCGTCTGCTGTTCTCTCAGTGTCTTACCTCCCTTACGTCATGATGTTCTCACTGACGGAACGCTGGTAATCAAATTTCTACCCTAGAGAACTGTACGCTCTGATAACGGTATCACTTAATTTAGATTGCATTTGCTGCGATCTTAACTCGACAATAGTTTAGTGCAGAATTTAACGACTTTACAAAATTGTAGGAGGAAAAGATAAGGATTTCTTTCTTGTGGTGATAGAACAAAGACCTTATTACAACGTGCCAATTGGCATGAGTCATAATACACAGATGACGTCACAATTAAGTGTGTTTGCGCCTGATACTTATAATTTAATCTTTCATCAGAGAAGTACATATACGCGGAGCCGATGCACTAATGTTGAAGGTCACAACAGCCTTACGGTAGCGATATATTTGAAAGAATTTGAACTGTGAGGGCATTACGTGATTTATTGTATCACACAAACTCCGCCTACTACAGCAGTATTAGGGAAAGTGTAAAAGAAAAGACATTAAACAAACGTAACAGAAAATAGATTATGTACGGCGCTATGTTCTAAAGTTCACATGCAATACTAATGACATTACTTTACAGTATGCAACAAAGATACATCGTCGGCTTTGAAGTAAAGAAATGTAGTGACTTTTCACGAAAAAATATCATAGGATTATTATTATGTAACCTTTTAAGTTAAACTATCATCATCGTCGTCATCATCATCATCATCATCATCATCTTGTTATCAACAGCAGTAGTACCGCCATCATTGCCACCGAATGGTTAACAGCAGCATCGTCGTCGTCGTCGTCGTTAATGTTGTTATGTGGAAACTCTCAGTCAACATTCAAAAGAGTAAAGTAAAAACTTTTACCAAATTCTCTTCAATGCGAACTTTTTAACAAACATGAAGTCCAGAACTCCAGCTATTGTTTAATGTCAGTGCATAGGAAAGAATAAATTCATCAAGAATCAACGAGATCTATGTATAAATGGTCGTTCATGTCATTATTGTAGTGACTTTTCACGAAAAAAATTCATTAAAAAAAAGCTGACTTTCTTCGCGAGGAAAGTGTATTTTGCACGAAAGATGCCAATACTGCCAAAATCTTCATGAAAAGTGATCGTATTTTTCACGTTAAAAAGTTTACACCCTCACAGAACATGAAAAACATGACATGATTTTCATGAACAAACTTCTTAAGATGAGTCCCCTCCATTCACGGAGAAAAAAAAATCACGTCTTCAAGAAGATTTTTTTAATGTATGAAAAAATACACACTTTTCATGAAAATTGTACATTTTAAAGAAAATTGCAAATTTTTTTTCATCCCTTTCATTGTAAAAATTTGCATCGCCATTTACGGGAACTTTTCCTGAAATAAGGTACAATCTTCACGAAAATTGCACTTTTCTCGTAAAAAAAAGACGTTTGAAATAAAGATAGAACGTTTGTATCGACATGTCATAGCCACTTTTGTTTCGTTAAGAAAGTGACATTCTTCCTGAATATTGCACCTTTTCACTTTTGTAGATTCGGATTGACACGAACTAATCACTTTTCTGAAGAAATGTGAAATAACCAATGCAGATAAAATTATCGATATAGATAGATTAAGTTTTAAAAACAAAAGTAGAGAAGGAAAAATATTTTCCAAAGAATTTACCAAACACAGTTATCCCAAGTGATTGCAATGTAAACAGTGGCCGACAAATGTTCTTTACAGGCCAAAAGCATACTAATGGGATCTGTCCTTACATTTAGTCCAGTTATAAGACATAACGTTATTGTAAATACATGGGAAACTGATCCCAAAGGAGCTAAATGAACCATCATTAGCTTAAAAAAAAAAAAAGTATGTTACAAGATTTTCTAATGTTTTTACGTACAACTTTCGTGCGTGATTACGGGTGTTACAATAACGACAACTAAATACCCTCTTTTCAGTTTTCCTTACATTTTTACGTAACTTCAGTGCAACTTTCTGGTAGGAGTAAATGCACATTTGTTTGGTAAGTTTGTTTGTGGAGAGAGAGAGAGAGAGAGAGAGAGAGAGGGAGGTTGGGGTATTTTGAGGTGGCCCTGACATTCCAATATATACCATAAACTGGATCATCCTGCAGCAACGCTACATTGTATACATTTTTACACGCCCTCTTTTTCAAAAAAAAAAGCAAGTAAACATTCATATCCATAATAATAGTGTTACTTAGTTCCTTAGCACAAAAATGAGCTTTCCACGGAACTCTAATTATTTGTTAATCTATTTATTTTTTATTTTTTTTAAATTTATTTATTTCATATGAGACTTTTTGAGCTAAGATTTGGTACAAGAAAGATATAAAAAGTTATCATCTCAAAATCACAATTTTGTTGGAGGTTTCTGTGTATATTTAATATATATATATATATATATATATATATATATATATATATATATATATATATATATATATATATATATATATTACATGGATTTATTCACAAAAATGACTCATCTGACACAGGTTCCCACTCAAGCGGTTTAGGTATATTGAGTGATACTTATTCGCATGTCTACCAGAGGCAACATGCCATGCAATTCGGCCATATTGCCGACCGTGATGAAAATATCACTATATTATACAGAACTTATAGTTCATTCCGACTTATTACACTTCTATTATTTGGTTTATTTTTCAGTCTCAAGCAAACTATCACGTTAATCTATTTGCCTGTCAACCTTGATCCCGTAAGACCCTCAATACATTTAATTAATGATCCCTGTCCTTCCGTCCGTACGGTTCAACATCTATTCTTGGCTGCAGGAGCAAGGTCACAGGCAAGTAACCCGGAAAAAAAGCGACCATCTCTGCGCGTATATTAGAAAAGCCAGTGAAAGTGATGAAATTGTAGAATATGGATTCGTGCTTTGCCTTGTTTGAAATATGAAACACATATGCGGAAAGCAATATTCTATTTATTTTCTTTCATCATTCTAATGATCATAATTCTTAGCCTCTCCAGAAAATGTTATTCTGTGGCAAATTCAAGGCCAGTAAATTTTCTTTCTTTCGTTTTTACAGCCGCACTTTTTTTCCCGGATACATTGCAATTAATCATTTCGGTCTGTCCGTCAGTCGTTTCCTCTTGTAACTGAAGTTCTTTACAGAATGTGAGAGAATTATCGTATAATTTTCATTACATTTTGACGTAACTTCACAGAAACTCTCTACCAGGAGTAAATGCACATGTTTTAATAAGTTTGTTTGTGGAGAGAGAGAGAGAGAGAGAGAGAGAGAGAGAGAGAGAGAGAGAGAGAGAGAGAGAGTTCATTTTGAGACGATCCACAAACCACACAAATGAATCTACATCACTTTCCACAGTATACAATGTAACATTATTCCAAGGTTTGACACGCGATGAGTGGGTGTGAAGCTCATGAATGAATGAGACATTTTTCAGTTTTTCGGTCTCACAATGTAAAAGGTGGAATCAAAAGTGAAATTGAAACCTAAATAAATTATTTATTACTTAGCTATTGCAATGAAGTTGAAATGAGTTTCGAAGATTGTACTGTAGATGACGTAGAGGATTGCATACATATTACAGTTATCTTACCTTTTCTAGTGGACTCGGCCGGTAAGAAACCAGCTGAGTTAACTAAAAATTAAGATATATATATGTAAAAGACAGCCTAGCTTAACCGTCACCTTCAACACGTAAGTTAAATCTTCAACTTTCATCGACTTGTAGCTCTCGCTCGCTCTCTCTCTCTCTCTCTCTCTCTCTCTCTCTCTCTCTCTCTCTCTCTCTCTCTCTCTCACACACACACACACACACACTACCCTTACTAAAAAGAAATAATGCATTGGTTTAATTCAACATGGCCAGTGAACCTCTTCGGCATTTTTTGCCCACAATTTTCTTGTCACCGTTCTGTTATCGTCTTCGTCCTTTTAGCCGTCAATTAACTGTTTGATTCCAATAGAGGTACTGATCGAATGCACGTCTCTGATAATATATTTATTTTGCACGCAATTTCATGTTATAGCAGAATCCTTATAACGTCATTTCGGAAACTGTACGATTCCGGATAGAGCAACTGACAAAATGCATATATATAATCTGTCTGACCTTGCACTAGACGTGTAGCAGGTATCGTTCTAGGTCAGAGTACAAATATTTCCCTTAGTGGGAAATTGCACACTTGCCTATATAAAGTAATACAAAACTGAGAACAGTTTTGGAAAGTGTGTCAAATTTTAGGTGTCATCATAAGCATGTCATAGGAAGAGGAAATCATTTTTGCCATTTGAGCAAGGTAAAAGCTATTTAATAATAGGAGTCCATTTAAATATGGGCTTGGTTTTACTGTCCAGTATGTACAATACTTATGCCAGAAAGATTTCTGGTAAAGAGAACTTGAAAACAAAAAGAGAGGGAGGGTGGATGATGATCTAATCAATTCTTGCCATGATTAGTTAGTTATTGGGATTTATGAAATTTCAGTTCAGTACGTGATCATAATTCGGATATTGAGACATTTCGCTTTCTCTGTGTTTGTCAGTCTGTCTGCCCGTTAATCCGGCCGAAACTTTCTTTCTCCGCAATGACGATAAACTGAATTTTCAGTTATAGGTTTGAATTCTTTAATGAAATTAATTCCCATTTAATATATTTAAATACCATTTCACAAAGTGACCTCTCTTCATTGGATACAACTCTGGGGTATGTTGACAAACGTTTACAAGGCTTTCCAAAAACATACAGATCAGTCATTGCACTTGTAATGCTAGGTTGTACATCAGCACAGCCCGAAATTGATAGAAAAAACTTTTTTATTTTTATTTCACTTAATTTTGAGCGCATGCAAGTCAAGCTAGAGGTTAGTTTCAAAAAAAAAAAAAAATATATATATATATATATATATATATATATATATATATATATATATATATATATATATATATATTAAAGAAGTTTTATTTGCTTCAGTACCATGCTGGTTATTTGCAGCATTATGACATCTGAGATACACAAAACGGGAACGAGAGTGTAAGGTCAAAATTGCTGTTTTCAAAATATCCTTTGGAGGGTTTGAATATCTAATGAAACAGATTTTGACAGGTCTCTTTAATACACGAATCCTTTCGAATTGCCACAGTATGGCAATCGGCTAAAATAAGACAAAACAGCTAGGTATTTACTGATATAGCTAGACTACGAGCTGTTGTTCCTGAAACACAGCTCCACGTGTATATTCAATGTGCCATGTTAATACAGACTTGATATGTTATGTTTGTGTTGCATGTCCTTATATGTAAAGTTAGAGGAACACCTTTTTTTTTTTTTTTTTTTTTTTCTTTCCTGGTTAATAACTTTCCACTAAGCCCATACTTTACGCTAATAAATGCAGAAGATGGGCAGCTACAGCAATATCTTCTCGGTAAAATGTTACCAGTGGCTGTAGGCCTAATTGACAAAGAGAACTCCAAGTTATTTGTGCGGTATGCAGCATACTTTGTTATGCAGTGTGCAACTTTGTTCTACAAATAGAGATTTTGTAACTTGTGACTTCCGCAGATCATGCACGATTTAATGACGACTATAATGTAAACATTTTAAGTCTAATATTCTATTTTATAGCATAGATGAAATGTGTCATGATAGTCCTACTACATGTTGATTGATTTCCTTTGTACTAGCAATTTCACATTCGTGACATAGCGGAATAAAATATACACAGAAGTGAACACAATTTAGTGTAGTACTGTAAAGTATATCTCTATAATTAGTTCATCATACACGTACAAATAAATAAACAACCATTATATTTCCTCCGCGATGTTTCAGGAAGTTGCGATACGCTGCCTTAAAGAATGACGTAGTCTTCGGTACTCTAAAACCAGATTAGCCCTACGCCAAAGACCTGTCTAAGTCTTGCACTGGCTTTACTTTCTGGAGAGAGCTATTTACGCAAGGGGCCTGTTGATTTTTCAGATACAGCATACAACTCTCCTGGGCCAGTAGACTTTATGGGGGCAAGTATTTCTTCATCAGTCAATCTCCACTTTTATTTCTCTCTTTTTTTTTTTTTTTTTTTTAGTTGGAATATTTAATGAAACAGATTTTCACAGGTGTCTTTCATACAAGAGTCGCTACGACCTGCGACGGTATAGCAATCGGCTAAAATAAGACAAGACAGCTAGGTATTTACTTATATAGCTAGACTAGTGGCTGTTGTTCCTCAAACACACGTGTATATTCAATGTGTTATGTTTATACAGACTTGATATTTTATATTTGTGTTGCTTGTCCTTATATGTAAAGTTACAGGAACACTTTTTTTGTTTGTGGGGATTTCCTGGTTAATAGATTTTGTAACTTGTAACTTCCGCAAATCATGCACGATTTAATGACGAATATAATGTTAGCATATTAAATCTAATATTCTATTGTATAGCATAGATGAAATGTGTCATGATAGTCCTACTACATGTTGATTGACATTTTTGTATGCATACATTTATTTACGACGCTTTTTCAACTTATTCATTTCTTTCTCCACATAAGGTCGGGTTGTATAATTTGCCGACATCATTCATTGTTTGTATATACTAGTGTTTGGGTTGTCTTTTTTTAAAAAACTTTATGTCAGTTTTCGGAATATAATCAAGTGATTTATTATATTTAATTGTTATATTATGTAATCTTCTAAGGAAGGAAATAAAGATGATGATGCTCGTATGCAAATTGTGACGGATATATAGTGCTCTGCTAACCTAGCCTTGTGATTTCTCTCATCCTGTCGATTAAACTTAATCACACAAACATATTTTGTTCGTATTAGAAATTCAATAGACATATGCAGTCTAATTTACATATTTTGTTCGTATTAGAAATTCAATAGGCATATTCGTATTAGAAATTCAATAGGCGTATTCGTATTAGAAATTCAATAGGCATATGCAGTATAATTTACTTTTATTAAGTCCTGCATTTTAACTCCAACAAGAAACTTTTAACTTTTATATTGCGACCAACCTCTTTCCGTATTACACAAAGAAAAGCTCGAAAGTTAATAACATTTATTCTTACACAGACAAAAGCAAATTCGAACGCCGTAAACTATTGATATAGACTCCGTGAGGGAAAACAGGACAAATACGCGAAAGTCGTATATAATTTTATACCGAACGATATCAAAGCGCATAATAATACATATCTATGGTTTGATTACGTAAAATCTGTTTTTGAAGAATTTAGATTCGGATTACTTAATGAGAATTTGTATGTTAAATGAAATCTTTGTAATCACCATGTATATAATATAATATATTATATATGATTATATCTTGTATTACGTAACAGTTAACATCTAACACAATAATGCTCTGAATAATATGCTATTAAAAAGTTGGTATAATGTTTAAAAGTGTTATTATTAGCTGAAAAATGTTGTAACAACTATTTAACTATTTGTCTAGAACACATCATTTACTAAACTACGATGGTAATTATGTCATTAGTCGGTAGTCAAATAGTCCAAGGCGCTCGCCTCTACAGATCACTCACACATCTCACCTCTGTCTGCGTTGGTTCGATTAACCAACAACAACAAAAATGGTCTTGCACTGTCTTTACTTTCTCAGAGGACTACTTACAGATAGGGGCCTGTTCATTTTTCAGTTAGTGCAGAAAACTCTCCAGGGCAAGTAAACTTTACAGGGGCTTAACAGCTAAGTTTCCTTTTTGTTTCTCTGTTGTTGGGTTTGTTTTGTTGTTTTTTTTTTCTCTCTGTTGCATCATTTTAACATTGCTTAAAATGTACTTGTGATGACTGTTTTTTCTGGCTCAGGCTAAACTAGAGGAAGCCACAAATGACTCGTCCAGTGAAGAAACGATCCGTAAAGAATCCATAAATTATATACAAATACAGGAAACTCAGGCAAAGGCGACATGTAAGGAACTATTGGGTCGATTGATCATTTATAAAACCGTTATCTCGTCACCTTCCAATTAAAGTTAGGGCAAAAATGATATTGAAATCGATTGATATTTTTGTACGTATTGTTCTGTAGCATATTAGGCCTTGTCCCTTAGTTGACATTGCTGTAATAGGGGCAGTTTACAATCTACAGCTGTGAGCAACGAACTACACAAATTAAAATCCTGAAATTGTCAGTGAAAGGTACGGATACGCGGATCACAGCGCATAGGAAACGTTATTATTTACAAAGTGCTAAAATGATATTGGATAGAAATGTTAGCGAAAATAAAAACAGGTCATTGACTTTAGTTTCATGTTCTAACACTCTTACAAAGAAGGAAGCTATTCACTAAATGATGTAGACAAATAAGTGTGGTTTTGATGTGGCATAGCCTCGTCATCGTGCATTTTCAATGAAATCTTGCCGTGTAGGGGCAACTTACAATGTACAGCTGTGAGCAACGAACTACACAAACTGAGACCCTGGTTATCTTGCATTTACAAAAAACAGGAAAATAAATAAATACAATCTATAACTATAGCGTTTATATTCCATTCTAAATTTTCCATAAGTATCGCCCACTATAAGTAACTTCAAGAATAAGCTGTCACGCATTGTACCAATCCCCTGGGCAAAAGAACCTTACGCAAATTCTTTTCAAATTCGCACAAATATTTTCCCACGGATATGTTTGTAAAATTACAAAGTCCCTTACATTATACGAACGCAGGTTTTTTTTTTTTTTTTTTGTAATGAAATAATATTCTGAGATAAAGATATACAGATTAATCGAAAAATTATTTCGTATTTAACCAAAAATATATTATTTCCTTACTTTTTAAACCAAATACTATTTGAATAAAACGAAATATTTTTTTATTAAGCGAAATATTATTTCATTATTTCCAAATTGGCCTTTATATGAATATGATGTTCTACACAATACATGGGATCTTCATAATCTTGCACAGGCGCCAATAACATTTCAGCTTTTTGAACAATATTGGCCCATTGTCTAAGAGATACAGTGCTTATAAATGCTAACCGTGTCGCAGTTAATATTTGACTTATGTCTATTAAGTGTCAGCAAGTTTAATTCTTTTGTACTTTAATAATTTTTTATAACTAAAATATGTCCCCGAAAAAAACTTTCTTTTAACAGTGGTTCATTAATTACAAAATATACGTTTAAATACTTTGCAGGTAATGAAGGCTATACGTGGGGACAGACAGACAGACAGACAGATAGATAGATAGATAGGTAGACATTAAAAGTAGCATGGCATTTAAAGTGTTGGTATAAAGCAATTTGATATGTCAGTACTATCAAATTATGATTTGCCCACGGCGTATGAATACGCATATAATTATGATTTCAACGGTGAAATATTGCTTTTATACTCTCCAGGTAATTGACTAATTTCACTTATGAATCATATATGACAATACAAAATATTCACAATCCCGTTTTCTAAATGAATTAAAAAGGTTACACAATTTCATTGAAATATTCTCTGGAGCCCCCACCTCTCTCTCTCTCTCTCTCTCTCTCTCTCTCTCTGTTGAGACTCCCCACCCACCCACCCTCTCTCTCTCTCTCTCTCTCTCTCTGGAGACCCCGCTCCTCTCTCTCTCTCTCTCTCTCTCTCTCTCTCTCTCTCTCTCTCTCTCTCTCTCTCTCTCTCTCTCATGACATAAGGGTAAATCAAACGTGAAAATATATGGAGTGAGAGAAAAATATTGAGTTGGATTACAACCTTGAATTTAAACTTACACCAAGTAACCTACAAGAACTTCGGTCATGATAATGATATGTGTACATTTTCCATGGGATTTTTCTACAGTGTTACCAAAGATACAAAGTTGCAATATAGCCTTCCGAGACCAGAAAGCTGTACTGTAAATTCCTTGACTTTACGGCACACGCATACTATATTCTAGTCGATGCTTTGTTTTTACTTTCTAAACTTTATAATAAGGTTCTAATACAAATCATTTTATATATTAAAATGTCCGAAGGGCTTTCTCCGTCTCTGTTTATCGCTCACCCGTGTTGGTTGATCAGCAAGTATGTCAGTTATACCTCAGTTAATTCAGCTCTCTCTCTCGCTCTCTTGATCTGTGGTGGTGAAACTAACAGACTAACCGATCAATAGAGAAACAGAGAGATGAACAATAAAAACAATCTTATGATCAGTCGCTCGACGCTCCCCCCCCCCCCCCCCTTCTTTCTGGTCAGGGCCTGATTTAGGGGTATACGTCCCAGACGACTAGTGGGGCGTCGGACTTGCAATAAAAAATAAGGTATTCAAATAACGAAAATCCGCGAATAACAAGGAGTGCAGCGGATTTTTTTTCCGAGGCATGCAACGATGTATTTGGACTTATGATGGTAAAACTGACCGATAAACCAACCAACACACACAGACATACACACACACGTGCGCACAGAATAAAAATAATTTTAATGTCGGTAGCAATGGTAAGTAAAGCAACCCCCGTTCCATTAGCTGACACATATATACATATCGTGGTAGACACTGCTGGGATGAACAGGCTAAAATTCTGACTGAAAATCAGTAGCTTCCTCAAGTGCTTTTTTGGGCGGTCAAATATTTCAGTAGGAGTGTACCTGTTATATATGTACAACCCAAGTAGATGTTTGGGTGTGTCACAATGAAAAACAACAAATAAAACACTAAAATCAGTTGAAGGAGAAAGTGAGAGAGAAAACGAAAATAAAAGAAAATATGCCAACTGATTGTGGTAGAGGGTGTTTCATGTATCGCTATGTCTCGCCCTCTCGTCCGTTTGTCGTGGTACTTAATCTTCAGCCCAGGGAAGACAATCCAACACTTGCCGTGGAATCCCTTTATCGCCCCCCCCCCTCCTTTCTCTTCTTTAAATTATTTTTTTTTACACTTATTTTGTATTAATTTTTCTATAATGATGAATTTTTCATTATTCATCTGTATTAATACACTGTGTTTCTGATCCATGCATAAATATATACACGTACTGTTAGTCCTTGCCATTTCTCATATACTTACTTGTGTATTTTTTTTTTTTTTTTTATTTGTGGACACCTCTCAGACCTCTGGCTATAAAAGCTAGAGAGCCTTCAAGGCGACCCCCATGGTTCTAAAATTTTTGAAGGGGTTTTTATATCTGTATGTGACCCCCAAAGGTCTGTTGTTGTGAGTATTTCAAAAATAAATAGAATTTTGCAAAAAATTTATTTAGATAGGTTTTTGATTTAGGTTTCTCTTGATGTTCTTTTGTTTTGATGAAGCTTACTTGATTGGGTTCCATTCTATGGTCCCCAATCGTTCTGCCCCTGGGCCTAAAATTAGTTTTCATTTAATTTGTGGTCCGTACTCCCCTCCTCAGGCATTACACCTTTCGGCTGCTTTCCTTTCCATGTTTCCCCTTTTTAGTGAGTCTTTGCTAGGGACTCTTTGTCCATGTGTATGCTATGCGTTTGTGCTTTAATTTGTTTGTTGTGCTATAAGATGTTTTCGTGTATGGACAGCTTGTATAGATCATATCATTTGAGTTATTATTTACTTTTATAAGAGAGAGCAGTAGGATATAAAAAAAAACGAAAAATAGAATTTAAAATAGTGGTTATTTGTTGTTGTTGTTGTTGTTGTTGTTATTGTTGTTTCTGTTTCTATCTCTTCTTTCTTGGTTTCGGCTTCTTGGAGGAGATTCTTGTCGGCTTGGGTTGTTTCTTTCTTGTTTCTGTTGTGGTTCTCGTGCTTATTTTTAGAGAAAAAAAAAAGGGGGGGGGGTACTGTTGTTTTGTGAGTGGGTGCTCTGCGTTTGGAATAAGCTCTCCCTTCCGTTTGGAGGGCTGTCCCTCCTTGCAGTTGCTGAGGGGGAGGTGCATTTATTTCTTTTTATGTCTTATCTCTACTATTATTTGTCAAATTGTTGTTTGTGCTGAGGCGCATGTTTATAGAAGGACACTGTGGCTATACAGGGCACCGTTTCCGTGATTTTTCTCACTTTCACGGTGCTGTTCTATATGTATGAAAATGTCGCATCCCCAATATGTGGGGGTTTTATAGGAGGCATGAGCCTCTTTTTTTGGAGGTGGACTTGGGCTGCCGGGAGCCTGTGTCCATCGATTTTTCGCCTTTCTTCGTCCTGGATTGCTATTTCCGACTTTGTCTATCTTCAATGGGAGGACGATGTCGGGATATTGTCTCCGGACGAGATAGTGGGCACTATCTTGCACTTTTTGCGAGAGTTTTCTACTTCGCGGGGTACGGAGGGTTTTGTGGGTTCGTTTCTTCCACGTGTATGCCCTCGCTATGTACCCCGACGGTATTTTTTACACCTTTTTTGCCTTGTTAATGGTTTCTTGTCTTCATTTCTATTGTCGCCGTGCTGATCTGGTTCCATTCTCTCTTTGATGGCTTCTATAGACTTGTTTGCCGGTGGCTGCTTTCCAGGATACATCAGAAAATTTATTTCAATTTCGCCATAAAATTTTGATTTTCTGTTTTCTGATGTTTTATTTGTTTATACAGGTGGAAGTGAAGAATAGTAGGAGAAAAGAGCATTGTATTTTATTTCCCTTGTTTGTTTGTTTTGTGTGTATGATGCTCACAGATAGTGATTTTCTTTGGCTCCTCTGCAGGCCTGTCTACCTCGCGTGAGCCTCGTAGCATAGCCCTGCAGTATCTACACCCCGTACTTCCCCCTATCTGCGAGACCCTGTGCCCTGTGTAGTTGGTGAAAAATCTCTTTATTGTTGTTATTGTTGTATTTCGTATTTTGACCCCTGTTCACGTTTTCCTTTCAGTTTTCCTTTTCCCTTGATATCCAGTTTTAAATTGAACCCCTTAAGAAAAACTGATGTTTTAGCTGTCTGGTATGATGTCTGGGAGCCCCTTCATCCTCCGTCTGCTATTGGAAAATTGGAGTGTCACCGTTAAGATCCTTTCCAACATAGGGTTGTACTAGGACTTCTAAGAAGTCAACACTGTAAGTGGTGGCTTCTTTTGTCTAAAATTTGGGACTTTTCTTCCTAAAAAGATTTTCCTTTTCTGTCTGATCGGGTTTCTTTACATGTTTAAGTTGAAAAAGAGTGATGAGAGAGACCTGACGCGGTCTGCCTTTCCAACATGTGAGTGAGTGAGCCTCAGGCCGCCTTTGCGACGTACCTCCCCCTAATGGGGGGCCTACTGAGACTCATCGCCCACAGTGGTCTTACTTAGCCTTCTCGGGTCAGGAAATCCCATGACTGCCTTAATTTTGATGAAATTGATACATATTCACATTATGCATACACATACACATACATATACATATATATATATATACACATATACATATATATTAAATAAAAAAGAGAAAAAAAAGTTTTTTTAAAATAGGGGCCGTTATTTTTTTGTTCGTATATCCTATTACGTTTATCTTGTTTGTTCTATGATTTACTGGGGTTATTCTACCGCATTTCATCATCGCATCGATTATAAAATCTCGGACTTTGTTGTATATGTTTTTATTTCCTATGTTGTCTGTATATAATAGTTGTTTTTCGTTGAAAATGTATAATGTTTTTATATTGTTTATTAAGGCATTCCTATCGTTTTGGAGAGTTTTACATTTAAGTATTACATGTTTTTTGCTATATGGTCCCTTATTGCAGATCGGGCAATTTCGCATTTTTTTTATAATATTTCTTCGCAGTGCCAATTCTCCTGTGAACCATACATCATGCAGGAATTTGTACATCATACTCTGCATTGCTGTCGATTTTATTTGTGACCAATTTCCCCATACTTGTTTCCAATTAACTTCTGGATAGTTAATTTGCACTCTGGGCTTAACTTTAGTGTCTATTGGTGTTTTAATTATCAGATATATGTTGCTATCTTTCTTTTCTGTCCATATTTGTCCTGTATCTCGATGTGTAAGTATTGTTTTTGTGATATGTTTCAATTCCTTCGGTGGTTTTAGTAATTTCATGATTTGATTATTTTTGTATATGTCTGATTCATGCTTTAAAAGGTATCCGAACCAGTACATATACAGTGCTGACCAAGCATGTTCTTTCTTTATAGTTAAATTTCTTATTCTGTTTATGATATTGGCTGTTTTCTTGTAGCGCATGTGGGGGATGCCTATCCCCCCCCCCCTTTTTTTTTGTTTATATAAATACTCCCTTGGAAGGTAATGGAGTTTACCTTTCTATATAAAGTCTATGATTGTTTTGTCAATCTCATCTAGCATGTTATCTGTTAGGTCTATATTGTTTGATTTATATGCAATTTTACTGTACATGTAAGTTTGAGCAACTTGTACTCTCTCTATGGTGTTCAGATTTTCGCAGGACCATAGAGCAATGTTTGTTTCAAGTATCTCTATGGTGTTCAGATTTTCGCAGGACCATAGAGCAATGTTTGTTTCAAGTATCTCTATGGTGTTCAGATTTTCGCAGGACCATAGAGCAATGTTTGTTTCAAGTATCTCTATGGTGTTCAGATTTTCGCAGGACCATAGAGCAATGTTTGTTTCAAGTATCTCTATGGTGTTCAGATTTTCGCAGGACCATAGAGCAATGTTTGTTTCAAGTATCTCTATGGTGTTCAGATTTTCGCAGGACCATAGAGCAATGTTTGTTTCAAGTATCTATATGGTGTTCAGATTTTCGCAGGACCATAGAGCAATGTTTGTTTCAAGTATCTATATGGTGTTCAGATTTTCGCAGGACCATAGAGCAATGTTTGTTTCAAGTATCTCTATGATCTGTTTATAGTTATCGGAGGTTGCGTTTTGTCCGCAGAGAGTTCCTAGAGTTTTAATCTGTTTCTTGATCAAGTGAGGTGGTAGACCTGGGTGGTTCCCCCTCCAGTTCCCAATTAATAGAATTTCTGTTTTTTCATGATTTAGTGATGAGCCCGATGCTCTTCCAAAGTTTGTGAATTCATTCTCCAGGTGTTTGAAAGAGTTTTCATCGGTGATAAAATTGGTGCAATCATCAGCGTGCTGCACCATTTTTAATTCCGCCTTTAGATTTGGTATTTTTATTCCTTTAATATTTGTGTTTGTGTTTATTTTTTACATAAGGCTTCTAGTGCTATTACATACAACAACATTGAAAGTGAGCAGCCCTGTCTCACCGATCTTTCTATGTGAAAATTTTGAGTATATGTCCCATTAACTTGTACTTTTTATATGATATTTGTGTATAGAATTTTTACCCACGTGGTGAAATGTTCACCAAAACCAAATTTTTTGAGGATGTCCTCTATATAGTTATGTTCTATCCTGTCAAAAACTTTTTCTTGGTCAAATAGTATTACTGCTCCTTTGTCCCCCCTTAGGTTGATGTAGTTTATCGCTGTCTCTATCGTTAATATATTGTTTTGAATATTCCTCCCTTCCTCCCCACAGCTTTGGTTATTATTAATTATTGACGGCATACATTTTTTGATTCTATTGGTTAAAATTTTACTTAATATCTTGTAATCCGTATTTAGTAGTGATATTGGGCGCCAATTTTTTTAAATGTTCTGATTCTCCTTTCCCTTTGTATATTAGTGTTATAATTCCCTCCCTCATCCCTTTTGTCATTTCCCCTTTTAAATATATGTCATTATATAAGTTTTCTAGTATTGGAATTAGGTGTACTTTAAAAGTTTTGTAGAAGTCTGTGGTAAGTCCGTCTGATCCTGGTGATTTTCCCTTATTTAATTGGTCTATTGCTTTTATTACTTCTTGTATGGTTATTGGGCTTTCACATTCATTTTTCCCGCTTGTCTCTATTTGTGTAAAGTGTATATCTTTGGTGTAATTCCCTATTTCTTGTATTGCTATTTTTTGCGTAGTGTATAGACTTTTATAAAACATCTCTATTTCCTTCAGCATGTCCTCTTTTTTGGTATATGTAGTGTTGTCCCTTTTTCATATTTCTATGTTCTTTTCCTTTCCTTTTCTCACATTTTCCCTTTTGTATATTCCCCTCGCTGCGTTGTATATGTCGCTGAATTTTCCCGCTCTTATTTCTTCACCTCTTCTTTCATACTCTAGGAGCTCATTGTATTTTTTGGGGGCTATTTCTTTGTCTGTTTTGTTTGTGGTTGCTGCATTTATTATTCTTATTGTTTCTTCTTTATCTGTTGCTCTTTTTGTTTTCCTTAGTGAGCTTATAATCAGAGTTTCCCTTTTAATTTCTTGTTTAAGTTGCTCCCATTCTCTTATTATATCATATTTTCGCGGTCTTTATATTGTTTTAATATTCTGGTTATTTTTCCTATATATTCCATATCCGTTAAAAGTGAGTTATTGAATTTCCAAAAACCTCGTCCCCATTTTACCCTTTTTACGGCTTTTATATGTATGCATATTGATTTGTGATCTGCTATATGTAAGTCCTCTATGTTGCATTCCTTAACACTATCCTTTATCATTTTTGTAACATAGAATTTGTCCAGTCTACTTCCTTGGTTGTTTCCGTAGTTAAAGGTGAATTCTCTGCGAATTAGGTTTTCTATTCTGTATGCGTCTAGTAGTTTGTTCTTATTTAGGAAATCCATGATTGTTGGACGTTGTCGGTTGTCTTTTACTGAAAGACCAGTTGTCCTATCTATTTCTGATTCTATCCTGTTAAAATCTCCCGCATTTATAATTTTATCAGTATTAATGTTTTGTATGTACCTTGTGAGATGTTCTATAAATTTAAGTTGATGTGTACTATATTCTGTTGGTACATACACGTTTAATATGTGCCATTCGTTTACTTTTAAATGTATTAATCTTCCCTTAAAGGGTGCCAAGGTTTCTAGTTTTTCCCATGTTAGGTTATTTGATGTGTTTCAAATTATGCAAGCTACTCCTGCATATGTTTCGTTTGTATTATTGTTAGTCACTAATACTGTGTTAGATTTTTTTGTCTATTTGATATTGTTGTTCTTTATTTAGGTTGTGAGTTTCTTGTAGCATTATTATATCATAATTTAGTGTTGCATTGTACAGTTTATTTATTTTTTTCCGTATTTATACCCTTTACATTTATTGATAGAATTGTGAGATTTGGATCCATGTTGATTGTTTAGAGTGAGTCTTGTTAATTTTCATTTGTTGACTTATATTATTCTATTTAGTTTGTAATTATCTTTGTTTCTTTAGTCTTTTCCGTATTCTAAGGTGTCATTTGTGTTTGAGTCCTTACTTTGTGTGTTTTCTTTTGTTTTTTCATCTTTATTTGAATCTTTACTTTGTGTGTTTTCTTTTGTTTTTGTTGTTGTGTTTGGCCTGTTTGTATCTTTTGTGCTTGTTTCTGTTTGGGTAGGTGTCTTGATTGTTGGCCTGGTTTGTACCGATTGTTTGTCCACTGCAGTCGCCATTTTTTTCTTGTATTCCTTACTTGGAGTTCTTGTTTTCTGATTTTCCCAGTAAGTTATAGTCTTAGCAAATTTTTCTTTGTCCTTTTCTATGAGAGGTGGTGATTTTTCCTCTTCTTGTGATGTCCATTCCTGTGTCGGTGTTTCGCTCCCATGTCTTTTTCTCTTCTGTGTGAAGATGGGAGTCGATGCCATCTGAATATTTCCTTCTTCTTCTTTGCTTTCTTTTCTTTCTTTCTGATTTTCCATGGCTTTGCCCTCCTCCTGTTTGGGGTCTTCCACCTCCTCCTCTTCTTCCGTGTCATCTAGATCTAGGTCTGTTGCCAGCAGATAGTAGGGGTTAGCATGAGTTGGTGGTGTTTCGTCCTGTTTCTCTTTGTTGGTCTCTTTTGTTACAGTTTTCTTAAGTTTTTTTCTCCTTTTTCTTTCAACTTTGGTGAAATTGTCCTGAGCTCTTGCATGGAAATTTTCCCATTCCATTTCCATGTCAAGGCCTCCCGTGGAGGGCAGATCTAGTAATACCTCTCCCGGTGATTCATTTCTCGTATTGATGTTTAATGCGTCTATATTGTAGGTTTCCTTTGTCTCTATGTTTTGGGCATGGTCTGTGTCTAGATTTTGGTGCAGTATCCCTGCTATTTTGTCTGCATAGGTGGCTCTACTGTTTGGATTTGGGCATTCTCTAGGGATATGGCCCGTCTGCTGGCACCTTGTACATTTTGGATGATTAATGCATCCACGATACCACGTCTTGACTAAAAAGCCCATAACGTAGAAGAAAGTGGGCACTTTGGGTGCCTGGTTTATGAGTATGGTCAGAATCCTAACCCCTGTTTTGATTTCTTGGTATCCCCAAACCTTCGCATCTCTCGTTTTGTTTGTCTTTATATGGAATTTTATTAGCATTTTTTCTGTGATTTCCCCTGTTGGAATTTCCATTGGTAGTCCTGAAACATGGATCTCTATTGTTTTTTCTTCGATGGTTCTTTCGATCGGCGGGGCGTCGCTCACATTAAATCTTTTCCCTAAGATTGTTGTTGATCCGTTAGGTATTATCGGATTTTCTCCCTTTGTGTATATGTAGTGTTTCCCATGTCCTCCATTTTGTATGGCCGATATTTCCCTAATGTCATACCATTTGGACAATAAGCTGGTCAGGATGTCTGCTGTTCTTACTGGGAGGCCATTGGGGTCATCTGTCTCTAGCAACTGACATCCTTTAGGCCCGTACGCTAAGAGGATCTTATCCTCTCCTCACGTCACCAACTTAGTTTGGAAGAAGTTTTCTAACTTTCTTCCTTGTGCTCTTCCTTCTACTCTCCCTTCTAATTTGTCTTCCATTGTTGAGAGGGGGCAAACGTTTGAGCTAATGTGTTTTAAGTGTGTTTTATTTCTATATTTATGCTCTAGTACACAACGCAGGAGGAGGAATATTGCAGCTGTGTACAAATTCGGATGTATGGTTTAGGACTATTTTCCTTTTGCAAGGTATTTGTCATAAAGCGCTCGCGCAAAAAAGCATATATATAAACATATGATATGGAAATGTGAAAAAATTAGCACTAGTCGTGCGCTACGGCTGCACAACAGCAAGTATAATAAAAAGTATAAATGAAAAACAAGTAAAGTATAAGTAAAACAAATGTGAGCACAAAATCTACAGCTACAATGTGATACAGTGTATACTCGCACAATTAATGCAAAAGTTAAATTTTTCAGTATCAATAAGGCGCTTATGAGAAAACAGCACAGGTCATGCGCTAAATCTGCATAAACAGCAAGTATAGTTTAAAGTATAAATGGAAACAAGTGATGTGAAAATAAAACAAAAGTGAGCAATTATCTGGGATACAGTGCTAATCCACTGTTTGCACTAGATAGGTCATGCGCTTCTGTATTCGCACAACAAAACAAATGGTTAATAAGGTTTAGTCACTAAAGGCCAAACAAAATATAATTAAGGCAGGGTGAGATATTTCACTGCGTGAGCTCAACCTCATTAGTCACGGCATATTGAAAATGATGTTATGGAATATATCAAAAACAAAACATGTATGATTCAGCTTGTATTATAAGCTGTGAAAAGTAATTGATTCACTTGACACAAAAGATGATAAAGGAAAAATTTATAATGAGAAAGTATAATGGAAAAGGTAATAAAGAGAAAAAATTAAATCAGAAAATCAAAATGGCGTACGTCAAAAAAGGACGTGCGGTAAAATAAAGTGTGAAAAGCTTAAATTAATGCTTCTCCCCCACGGACCGGAGTACCGTGGTGAGATAAGTAGGTGATTGCGGTGTTTTTTATAGTTACGTATCTCCGGTTTGCTTTCTTGTGGCAGTTTGCTTTGTTCCAGCCATGTTCATATTAGACATAATGATTTTAGCTGATTTCGTGTGGCAACTACCTTCAACTATAACGAATACTTGTGTATTTGGGGAAGGACAGTCGCTAAGTTGTGAGAACTTGCAACCCGACCCCATGTGATGTATATATGGAAATAAAATATGTTTAAACCAACCCGAAGTAATTACACCATGGGAATGTATCTTTTAAAAAAATCTGCAATATTCTTCGGCTGTTTTTAAACAAAACTTTCGTATATATAAAGTTTCTATAAACTTTCCTACATATAAAGTTTCAAGAAAGACACATTCCGTGTTAAATGTGAAAATAAAATATGGACCTCTAAGAAAGTGATTTGGTCGAACGAGTTCGCACGAGCTGGAGGGAGATGCATTTATGAAATTTGCACTGCGCGACTCAAGATTATGTGTGACCAGTCCGCAAACTTATTATGGCATCATAAATTAATTTAAGATAATATATATTTGCATTGTGTTATCATAACATATTTTTGGATTTATTATCTCAAAAATTAGAATATATGATATAAATTAATTTTTGGTACCGCAAAACAGTATATTATAAATTCGATTAATATAATTAAATAATATATATTACTTGTTTTACATTTATTTTGTATTAACTTTAAAGAATGTATTAAAAGTATCTGTGTGCAGAGTATGAAAATGTTTATTGACAGATTCCATTAAGTATATAAGAACGTAAGTAACAAAAAAGATAGAGCTACATCATCCAGATTCAAATCTTGTTGAAATTTTCATGATGGTATATACTTTGCCTCAACGGAATTTAGTACGTTAGAAAAGAAGAAGAAAGAAAAAGAAAAACGTGTATGTATTGATGGGATATTTAAAAGCAAATGGAATTTTATATAAAACTATCTATCACTTACCGGTTCCTAGTGTCAGAATCCCGACATTAACCAGATTGTATCCACTTTCTTTCTGTCCTCCCGCGGCCATGGTGTCACTGTAACAGAATGTGGTTCCGGCTTATTGACTCAAAGAGAAGCGAGTTGTCAACCTAACACAATGGTGACGTAAGGATTGTGCTGCAAAAGACAGAGAGCAAAATTCTAGTTTTATCCGTGTCATGTACATAACTACTATTTAATTTGTATAAAAAAAAAGAGATATCAGCTTGTTTGTATAAAATAATAGAAATATCAGCTTGTTTGTATAAAATAATAGAGATATCAGCTTGTTTGTATACAATAATAGAGATATCAGCTTGTTTGTAAAATAAAATGTCTAAAAGGTCGCTAGTAAATTTTGTTATGTAAAGAATTTGAGAAAGAATATCAAAAGGTGGGAAAGAATGTTCAACTAAAATTATTAATGTAATAATTTTGTTAATTTCCTATATAATTAATCCAGTGTAGCAACAACTACTGAGAAGTAAAATGAAGACACTGAAATTGGGAATTACCAAGGCATATTAGGAGTAGGCATCACGCACATGCTTTTGTAATTTCTGAGAGAGAGAGAGAGAGAGAGAGAGAGAGAAATGTATGGTCCAGAATGAGGTAACCCTTATTGTAAAAAAGGTTAATAAACTTAATATTCCACATCTGTATGCAATAAATTCCTAGTGATACCATTTGGTAACATTTCTCTTCGGCCAATTCAATATCTTGTTATTTTCTTTTACATTAAAAACTTACATTTTTACTATTTTGTTGTATTTGAAAAGAATCGTTGTACATATATATGATTTGCAGATCAATAACATACCGCAAGGTTAGTGAATTGTGAAAAACTGCAAAACTCTGAATTCAATTACTTATGTATCATGAACTATACAGTTCTCTGCACGTTCAGTGATCTTAATATAAGTCAACGTACGACTCGGCCAATAAGCACAACGTTATTTTCAAAACATTTCATATACTGACTCAATAGGAGTTCACACAATTGTGAACACAGGTAATATGAATATGTATTTGTGTGGTTCTATACCAAACACACGTAGTTTTATAATCGTATATGGTAGACTGATACTTACAGAATGTGTATAAATCCCTTAAAATGCCTATAAATCCCTTGAAGTGTCTATAAATTCCTTAAAATGTAAGTGTCCCAAGTTAACTAGTCTATTCTGTTTGAATGCAAGAAACGTGTGTCTAATTTGCCCAGGCAAAGCATTGTTGTCATATACAAAAGCAACCAATCATTGCATAGAATTTCTGAAGGACTTAGCTACAAGGTAATGGTATTGTATTAATGGTTGACCTTACCTGGCAAGTTTTAGTGGTGTTGCAGACAAGTACAGCGATGACTTTTCGAGAACATTCAACTTACTTTAGTTAAGATATGCGTATATCGTTCATCGGGTTTTCACTTTTTCATACACTCTGGCTTATAGAATGAATGTGAAAAAATACAAAAGTTCAAACAATGACAAGAAACTCCAGTGCTGGCATTCAAGTATCTTTGTTTGAATGTAGTAACCTAAGTCCATTCTTCCAAACGCTACCCACGCTCTCTCTCTCTCTCTCTCTCTCTCTCTCTCTCTCTCTCTCTCTCTCTCTCTCTCTCTCATCAGCGGGCTATCATTCTGTCTGTCTGTTTTTCTGTCTGTGTATCCAGGTCTCCTACCGCTAATGGGATTCCTCCACCACCTCATACTACTATTGCTACTACTAATACTGCTGTTGCTACCACTACTAATACTACTACAGAAAGGATTACTACTACTGATATGACATCTACTAATGGGGATGCAACTACAGCAACTATTGCTACTACTGTACTTCTACTCCAACTTCTGTACTACTACTACTACTACAACTACTACTACTACTATAATTTTATTGATGATGAGATGTTGTTGCTGGTGATACCGCTACTAGTTATACTACTTCTAGTCATTTCATTCATTAATCTTTATTCCCTATTTTAATTACAACATAGAGCAAAGGTAGAGAATCACGAGGATATGACGTACAATTACGTCTATAAATCACCACGCATAAATGAGAATACACATTTTTTTATATATATTTGATTGATAAGATCTTGTGGGGCTTTACCTTTTCAGAGTTAGTCAGTGAGGAACGGTACTCATCATTTGGTGACCGTTACAGTCTTCCTTGTTAGGAGAGGGCAACATGGCCATTACCTCCCTGGTAAATGGTCGAACTAATCATGGTGGTGCTATCTATCGATAAAACATTAATTTGGACTCGTAATCCAATGTTCGCTAGTTGATATTTCACCAGTTTAACCCATGTCGGCTGTCTCGGTGTGTTCTTGGGAAGAGAACTTATCTCCCATTTCCGCGGAATTTATAGCCAATAATGTGATAACAGTGTCGTAAATCCCAACCAAACAACAACTAATGTTAGTAGTATAAATGTGCCAATAGCCAATAATGTGAACAATACTTTTTTTTTTTTTAAATTTCAAATTTGTGTCTACGAAAATATTTAAAATCAAAATTGAAAATCACAAGACGAGGACAACTTTTGGATATGTTGAGAATCATTAAAATTACTACACTACTCAAACTGAAGTACATATAGATACAGCAATAAAGTTTGCTAGGAGTTTGCAGGTAGATACATACCTTGATGTTTCGACTCCTGGCCAGAATACCTGGCGATAAATTTCATTTATAAGTAGCATGAACGACAGAGTAATTGCTTCAAGTCGCAACAGGACATTATTTCACTAAATATGTCAATATGGACTCTGGTATGAACAATTATCAATAATGTAAATTTATTTTAGATTCCAATGCAGTTGCAGTATAGAATTTTGTTATTTGAGATATAAAAGTTTCACTATAGATAATCATCTGGTCCATTAGCAAGACAGGAAAATTACGTTAGACTCTAATAAATTTGCAGACAATATACCTTTGTATTACATGCTAATGTTTCTCTCTACTATTTTAAGTATACTTTAAAGAGTGATAAAGGACAGGTTTTGAAATCTAGCTGAAGTAAATACTACACTTAAGGATATAAAAAAAGTAAACCTGATTGATTACAGAGAATGTGTACATGAAACTATTATTATGATATTTACATGTTGTTGTCCCTTCAGACAAGTCTAGTAGTCTGCTAGCATAAAGATTTTTTTTAAAAAGTGTTCATAACTAAGGTCCATGGTGCAAACGGATAGGGTTCAATCTGAAAAAGAGAGATGTGTTGTTGGCTTTTCGCTGTCCTGTAGAATGCCACCACATAAAAACAGATACAATATTATCCGCAGTCAAAATACGCTCCGCAATTAGGAAAGTGTTTGAAACTATCATCGTATGTCATTAAAATATTGCAGTCATTCAACTTGAAAAGATCATCGCCTCCATAACATATGTCGATGTCTTTCACGAGTATTTTATCCATATTATTTATCATGGACCTATGATGCTACAGTCCCATAAACCCCATACCGTCCTAAAGATTTGGCCCATGTTCAATCTCATAAGCCACATACCATCCCCGAAACATGGCCCATGTTCAAATCCCACAAACCCCATACCGTCCCAAAATTTGGACCCATATTAAAATCCCATAAGCCAGTAGTGTCCCGAACGTAATCTTAAATTCCCATAAGCACCATATTGTCTTCCATAACATCTCGTGTTCTCCTAGTGGACCCATCGAGTGACTAAATTAGCTAAAAATTGAAAACATAGCAGTTAAGTTAGTCTCTTCAGAAAGGGGACAATTTTGTTTACTTTGTAAAACTTACGGGAGCTATCATGGAGGAAATCCACTAGTGCTTGGGGGTTGATACCAGAGCGATTGGCAGATATCTTCCTTCCTTTTCCAGCAAAGTCGCTAGCTGAAAAAAAAAGAGTTACTGAAATTCGAATTATAACAGGAGATGAAATGCTGAAATAAATTTGGACAAAGATCCAGTTGACAAACTGTTGATTAATGTTCTCTTTAAATTCATATACATCTAAACGTGTATTTATGTCCATCTGAAGTAAACATAAAGCTGTATTGTTAAATTGTGTCTCAATTACATATGGTGCGTGTTGGGAGCGATCATGTTGTCAACAAAACGATAATAGAGTAAATAATAAAGTTCACAGACGGAACACACACACACACACACACACACACACTCACTTGAAATAGTTTAATGTATCCTCCAAGACGAATGTTTCAATGGTGGCTGCAATTAATAATGTGACGACCAAGCTTTTAACAGAAACACCGACTTATTAAAAGCGTCACATTAGCGAGGTCATTTAAGTTTGTTTGAGACGGTACTTGAAAAAGAATGTAATAGAATGAGCCTATTTTCGTACATTCTTTTGCTTTTACCAGACTTTGTGTGATTTCGGAGTAAACTTAAAAAAACAAACAAACAAACAGCTGCATATAACTAAGTCAGCTTCAATAACATAACTATGTTAGCTTCAGTCACTAGAAACAGCGCGGTATTATTTAGTAGGAAAGCATCGCTCAGACAAGCACTCTACAAAGACCGCGTGCATTTAAGGATAAGAAAAAAGACAAAACGCAGAACATTCCAAGGATGCAGTGCTTGCAGTGGACAAAGCTACCACGGTACTTATTTTGAAATAATCTTTAGGTCTACAAAGAGATGTCATTATGCCAGAAGTTGTGGAATTGGATTTAAGAGGGTAAGCAATCCAATTGTGGAGGCATGTCGTGCAAAACCGCTTTGTTTCAGTGATTTTTGTTGTGTAAATATAGAATGAACACTTGAAGCGTGTAAATACAATACAAATCAGAGTGAATGAACTGACAACAGTAAACCACGGTATTCCAGCGACGATATACTATAGAGCTTATCAAGGGGGAGAAATTGTATATATCAAGACTGTTTCCTCTATTTAGTGATCCCTTTTCTGATTATGCCACTTGACTATTATCGTACGTGTAATATATCTTGTCTTTAAAATGCGGTCCATTGTTTTCTATATAACTTAACACAGTTTCAAACAAAAGAACAGAATACTGTGGTATTGTTTAATGTTAGTGGCTAAACTTGGCTGGTATTGCTTGTTGATTAAACTCAAAAAAGGAAATAGTTTTAAATATGATTTAATATGCTCCCCTACATAAAATAATTTTGGAACGATGCCTGGACGGCTTTGTCTGTTAAAACATATTGAGTGAAATCATCTTTATTTCTCAAAACATTTTATTTCATTTTTGTTGAAAGTTTAGCAAACACAAATCATAAAGGGTCGCTTTTCATGTACGCGGTAATCTTCAGCTCATAATAGGTACGTGTATTTCTGATTAGTATCACAACTATCTCCTTTTCTGCTATGACCTTTCCATGGAAGAGGCAAGTAAACATGGCAATAAAACTGCATATGTACCATATAGGTTATCGAAAAAACAGCAGTGTTTAATAACTGGCACAACAAGACCAGATTTTCAGACTGGAGTACCTAGACATAATTAAAAAGGAATCTAATAGAACATAGCTCTTCAGACTTCAGGTGTAAGTATAAATTGAAATGTCATTGGAACAAAATGTCCTTAACATAGCGACATAGCGATATTATGATTATAGTGTGTGTGTGTATCATTCTATCTATCTATCTATCTATCTATCTGAAAATGCCACTTTTGGTGCAGTTTAATTTTCATATAAATAAATAAAATTGGCGTTTATGGTGGCCAAAAATAAAAGTAATTTTCTCCAACAAACTACTGACATAAATAAAAAAAGGGTTGCGAATTCAACCAGACTTTTAAAAACTAGTTCAGTAAAACAAATTATTAAAATTGATAAAAGGTAAGTTATTACATACAATTAATCAAACAAATTATTATCAGGAATAAAAAAAAGTAATTTCGTTCATCAAATAAATCAAACGAATTATTAAAATGGATGAGAAAGTTAAACAAATCAATCAAACAAATCAATAAAATGGATGAAAACTGTAGCATATTTCATCAAATCAGACAACTTATCAACATGGATGAAAAAGTTATTCTGGTAAACAACTTGATCAAATAAATTACTAAAACGAATGAAAAAAGTAGTTAATTCATCAAGTTAATCAAAGATATCATTCAAATGGGTGACAAAATAATTGTACTAAACAAATGAATTAAACAAATTATTAAAATGGATGCGAAAGTAGTTAAGTTAATGTAATTAGTAATGGAAATTAAAATACATGAAGAAAGTACTTCAGTCAAAGAGATTAAATAAACAAATCCTTGAAATAAATGAACAGTAGTTTCATTCATCAAGTCAATGAAGCAAATGATCAAAATAGATGTAAAAAGTAATTCTGTCAAAAAGTTCATCAAATAAATTATTAAAAGGAATTAAAAGAAGTTTAATTCATCAAATTAATCAAACATATCATTCAAATGGGTAACAAAGTAATTGTGCTAAACAAATGAAATAAAAAAGTAATAATATGATTGAAAAAGTAATTCAGTTAAATAAATTAATGCAACAAATTATTTAGATAATGGAAAGGTAGTTCAGTCAAAGAAAATAATCAAACAAATTATTTAAATGGATAAAAAGTACTTCAGCTAAACAAATTAAACAAATTATTCAGATAATATAAAAGTAGTTTAGCTAAACAAATTAATCGAAAAAATCATTCAGATAACACGAAAAGAACTTTAATCAAACAGGCTATTTAGGTAATATAAAATGCAGTTCAATCAAACAAATTAATCTAGTAAATTAATAAATCGAGTAAAAGTTGTTTCCTGAATAAATTATTTAGATAATATAAAAGTAGTTCAATCAAACAAATTAATCAAATAAATTATTAAATCGATTAAAAGTAGTTTCCTAATTATATTATTTATATAATATAAAAGTAGTTCAATTGAACAAGTTGTTTGGATAATATAAAAGGTAGCTTAGTTAAGCAAATTATCCACATCATAAATGAACAAATTAGTCAAACAAATTAGTTAAATAAAATAAAACGTTCAGTTAAACATGTTATTTACATAATATAAAAAAGTTATTCAGTGGAATATATTACTTGGATACTATAAAACAAATTATTCAGATGATATGCAAACAAATTAATTGAACAAATTATCCAGATAATAAAAAAGATGTTCAGTTAACCGATTATTTTGATAATATAAAAGTATTTCAATCAAATACATTAATCAAATAAATTATTGAAATGGGTGAAAAGAGTATTTCACTTAAACAAATTAATAAAATAAATCATTCAGGAAGTATAAACTTAGTTTAGTTAAACAGATCAATCGAGCAAATTATTTAGATAATGTGAAAAGTAGTTTATTATTTTATTTTAGACACACACGATCAAATAGAAGTTGAATCTATTATAAAACCAAGCTAAAAATGCATAACAAAACATAGTATTATGTAAAACTAGATGGTAAGACTGTTTCAATCTCAAGAAAAGACGACATAAAAAATAATTCTAGCATTCAACAGTATATCAGGCCAGACTAGAAAAGATTTATTGGTTACTACATGCTGGATAATGCACAAAGACAACCAAAATAATACCTGAGGAAATAAAAAGAATGAGAACAATAGACATAAACAAGCCCTTTTAATAAACAGGTTAGAGAAGCTAAGACTAATTAACGACTTCGTCATGAGAGTTGAACAAGGAGAGATTAAACTGCATTGAGACGATTATTCACTGCACACGATGAAAGATAATTAAGGAGTTAAATAAATGGTGTAGAAGTTGTAAAGTCAGTAATATAATCCAAGTAATCTGATGTTAAAAGTACGATAATAGAATGCATGCAATCTGATGTTAAAAGTACGATAATAGAATCCATGCAATCTGATGTTAAAAGGACGATAATACAATCCATGCAATCTGATGTTAAAAGTACGATAAAAGAATCACATGCAATCTGATGTTAAAAGTACGATAATACAATCCATGCAATCTGATGTTAAAAGTACGATAAAAGAATCACATGCAATCTGATGTTAAAAGTACGATAATACAATCCATGCAATATAGTGTTAAAAGTACGATAATACAATCCATGCAATCTGATGTTAAAAATACGATAATACAATCCATGCAATCTAATTTTAAAATTACGATAATATAATCCATTCAGTCTAATGTTAAAAATAATTAATGAGCTACATAAATGCTGTAGAAGTTGCAAATTCGATAATGGAATCCATGCAGTCTAATGTTAAAATTCGATAATAGAATCCATGCAATATAATGTTAAAAGTAAGATGAACAGATTGAAGAGTCAAAGTGAGCATCAATAAATAAATAGACCCAAACAAACAAGTTGCAGTGCATGAGCAGTAGGAAAGTGTTGAATGTGTTGCATGCACAGTTTAAAAGTATTAAATAATTAGACATTTTAACACGGTTGGGGACAGATTTAGAGAAAATATTGGAAGAATTAATGAAACTGTTAGAGATCAATTATCGCTAGATGATCCTTTATGTGTTAACACGCTGCTGTCCTGCAGAAAGAAGTCCATACAGTAACTTCCATCACTGTTTTACATAGAATTAGTTTCATCAAATTAAATTGTTTCATCTATGCTATTGCTTTTTGTATTTGAATGCATTGTCATCAAGTAAGGGTAATTTACATTCAGACAACAGTATTCGCATCTAAAAGAAAAACAGGAAAACAAAACAATGAAGCAAAACATGAAATTTGTATACTTTTCACGACCTCCGGTAGATTTTATTTATTAAATGACATAATGAAATCGCACAACAAGTTATCATAGTCATCATGACTGTTAAATGGTCTATATGTAGAAAAATTTAGTTTCAGTATAGAATATAGGCAACTCGCAAAATGCATTTTCTATGTTAATTTGGTCAAGATTAATTAATCATTTTATTGTATTAAATTGTAATGAACTACACTGGTTTGTTTTATGAATCTGAAGTCCATTTATCTACGAAAAAACTGTTAGCTTTGGCAAACATATTGCTTAGATTATATATATACCAGTTTTACGTGCGTTCTGGGCGGTCATCCAGAAAATAGGGTTACGAGAAGGCAGTGATTTCATTTAGAATTCAAACCAAAATATAGATACATAGGTTTTATTTCTCGTATGTTAACTATATATATATATATATATATATATATAGATATATATATATATATATATATATATATATATATATATATATATATAAATATATATATATGTGTGTGTGTGTGTGTGTGTGTGTGTGTGTTGAAAATCAGTATATATACTTTTTTGTAGTCCTATTCATATGTTGAGTTAGCGGGCATTTATGTAAATTTGATGGGCAGATTTGACCTTTGCTGACCTTATAGGATTATACCTGTCTATGGTCATTTCATTTCTATTCATATATATATATATATATATATATATATATATATATATATATATATATATATATATATATATATAGTGTTCTGCCCACGCATATATAACGTTCTGCCAGCTAATACGAATTATGTGCAAAGCTGTCTGTCCACAAGGAAGAAATATTTAAGTGTTCTGCACATATAAACTTGATAAATCATAGAGTTCTGCTTCCGACAAGGTTAAATCATCTATCTATCTATCTATCTATCTCTCTCTCTCTCTCTCTCTCTCTCTCTCTCTCTCTCTCTCTCTCTCTCTCTCTATATATATATATATATATATATATATATATATATATATATATATATATATATATATATATATACATACATCGTTGCATGTCTAATACTCGGTTCTTTTGAGCTATTGATAGCAACATCAATTAATAAATTCCACTACTTCATTATGAAGTATGTCAGGAAACATCTGTTTCTTTTCATTTATTAAACAATTTTGGTACAACTTTGTTTTGTAATGTATTTTCGAGATTAGAGACTCGACGGGTGATACTGATATTGAGATGTGTATGTGACTGTGAGAAACACTGAAATATTATCACTATCAATCCATCTACTCTAAGTAAGGTTCTTATCCAGAGACGCTGGTATTCAAATTAAAATTTTCATTAGTATAGGCGAAAAAGAGGTAAAAGTTAAAACCATTTTTCAGAATTTAAAAAAAAAAAAAACCAATTCATGTCATTTTTTGTGAATATCAATACGAATAATGTCATAATAAAGATCTATAGCGTTTTGCTATTAAAAAAAACAAAACAACATAATCATAAATATTTCTCACGAACCAACTCAGTGCCAGTTCTTTCTCTCTCACTTCAATTCCACATTTTATCACTTGCCTCTACTTCAAGAACTGTAATATTGATCAAAATAATGATCAAAATTATTAAGAAAATATCGCCAAATTTGGGACATCCACAATTTAATGTTGCAACATCCAAAATTTACACCTTAGAAAACCAGACTTACTGTAATGAAAAATTAGTGGAAAACCTGTGCAATATGAAGAGCTAAATGAGGAATTTCTCAAGAATGTTGTCCATATGACCCACATCCTTTGGGTTTGTCCAGTCTGGCCTAACGGCCTAACTCAGTTTTTATCTTTTTATTCATAGATCACTGATTAATGATTAAAATCTGACTCTGAGACTATTATTTTTGTTTGTGTTTTTTTGTTTGTCATAGATTTTATTTTGAAGATATAAACATTGACCAAGAATATCTTATCATAATTAAACACTCAGACTCTACAAACCTTGTTTCTTCCTGACAGATCACGTATTTGTGTACTGAAAATAATTCAATTATCCACTTCAAATCCGTTGATTGTTTAGAAATAGTCCATGTTAATTTTACATACATATGTCACACACTTTTCTCTGCTTATGATCATTACGCGACTGCAAAAGACAGGTTCACGTATTCTGAACCCACTCAGTATGTCAATTTATCGTTCGCAATAGGAAGTTAACGTATTGAAATTTTCAGAGAATGAGCTCGTCCTACTGACCTGGTTAAATTCGGGATATTCCTTTTGGCTCGAGTTAATAGTAGCAACAGACGCCGCCGCTAGAAGGCGCTGGCGATCAAGATTAACATTTGCTCAAAATGGCAACCTCATTAGACCTGATACTTTCTCCGTTTCCATATGTAAAAAGCCGACATTATTACATCCGAATGTATTCATGGTTGAAAGGTCAACTGTTCAAATTTGGCCTATATGACATTGGGAATTTTCCATAATATATTAGACGGAAATAAACGACAACAGCATTTTTCAAAATGCAGAAAAACTAAAAAAATAAACGAATATATACGCTCACCTACGCCAGCTTTTTAAATACTTTGGAGTTCTTTTTAGGAGAATAATGGTAAAACGTGTGCGAAAATTTGCGGTATTATTTTTGTTGTGTAATGTATTTTCGACGTTGGACTAGACATGTGAATGTCACAATCACGGAGATATTATCACTGTCAGGCCACCTACTTTAGGTAAGATTCTTAACTAGAGACTGGTATTCGAATTAAAATTTTCATATTTATTATAGGCGAATAAAAGGTAAAAGTTAAAACATTTTGCATAATTTGGAAGCAAAAAAGCCAATTCATGTCATATTTTGTGAATATCAATATGAATATTGTCATAATAAAGTACATACAATCGATCTCTAGCGTTTATCATGTTAGAAAGCATAATCATACATTTTTCTTGAGAAACAACTCAGTGCCACTTTCTTCTCTCTCTGATTCCACATTTTAACACTTGCCCCTACTTCATGAACTGTGTAATATTGCTCAAAATATTGGTCAAAATTGTTTTGGGGGGTCATTGATTTTATTTTAAAGATATGAAAATTGACCAAAAGTACCTTATCGTAACTAAATTTTAAAATGGCAATTGTTATTTACTAAATTGTGATTTCGTATCAATGTATATATGTGCAAGAACACTGTAATGAACATGCACTATCGGTTTTAAGCGTAACATATACTTTCAAATTGTGTATGACTCAAAAATATGGTATATCACGCATAAATGTTAGGTGAACGCTTGATTAAAAGACAGAAAAATTAGTAAATTTCAAAAAACCTACTGTGTCGTAGATGTATATAGACTGTTATGAACAGTTCAAAATACGTTTTTCCATCAATCAGATTTCTTAATTATTCTAGAGGCTAGAATTTGAATTCCATAACTTTATAATTAGAGCATTCCAATTATAACACTTTATAATTAGAGTATACCAATTATAACACTTTATAATTAGAGCATACCAATTATAACACTTATGTTTACAACCATTTGAGTGTTTAGCATGATGATGTTTTTTTTGACCATCTTTATCATATGTCTATGTATAATACATATTGAATGTAAACTTTGATGAGTTTTTACTTGTATGAATAAATAAATATTAACAACAATGGATTTTTTTTCAATCACGTAATTCTGGTAAATATATATTTGCAATAAAATCGATCAAGAGAATGTGCATGTCAAGTTATCACTTTCTATAGAACTGAACATGGTGCCAAGTATATGTCAATTTAGCTTTACTGAAAGAAAATTCTCAAAAACAGTATAATTACATGGTGCAAATAGATTGTTTGATAAATGCGAGTTCTGCACTCTTCCAACAGTAATTCAAACATTTAAGACTGGTGACGGTGAAGATGCAATGCCACAAGGTACTTTAGTTCAAAATAATGGAATCTAGATACCTTGGAACTCTCATTTCAAACATATCTGGTGTTCTATTACATGATGCCACAATGAAATGGTATTCTTGATAAGTTCATTGATTAAAATTTGATCATGGTGAATCCTTTCAACTGTAATTCCATAAGGTGACGACATAACAAAATCACACCATGCCAAGCCTGTTACCAACAACTGTAATTCCATAAGGTGACGACATAACAAAATCACACCATGTCAAGCCTGTTACCAACAACTGGAATTGTATCTGAAGAATATATTGATCATTTCTTTTCAGAATTAGTCGTAATTTAGTTATTTATTACAAAATGAATCCAACTGAAATAGTATCATCTATGTTATGCGGTGATAATTGTTTTTAAATTTTAAGGCATTTTATTTCCACCAATCCATATTTGCTTTTCCCGCTTGGTACAGATGGAATAGAACCAGTCCGTATGGGCTGCACCCCAACTCTGGCCACAATTTGCTTACCCAAAAGCCTGTTTTTATACACGTGAAGTCAGTAATGTCCTGAGTTTTAAGTTTAGTGTTAGCTTTTCTTGCTGTGTTCTTATTCAAAAATACCATACTTCATGTCATTTGTTCAAATTTAAATCCTTTCCTGAAGGACACCAACATATTGCATTTGTGATACACACCAATAGCACGAACTCCTTCCATGTTTAAAAAAATGTAATGTGCGCGAATCACGTATATCTGTGCTGTGTGGAGATTTATGACTATAGTCACATCAGAAGTTTGATTGATAGTAGGTCATAAAAGCATGTGAACACTAAATCCATATTGCTTCATTCAAATAGCTTTTACAAAAGAATTTTTGACAATCTTGCATATATGAAGCGAACATTTGTAATAAATCTGCACTAATTGTAAAATTTAACTTCTTTCTATATATTTTAGTCCAAATTTAGCATATGGTGAATTTAAGTGTTGTGTATTAGCTTGTTACCACTCTAGAAGTCCTATTTTTGATCCAATTTTGCTCAAACTTGGACTGTAGGTTTATATCACCACTGTCTCAGAAGACTTTGAATATGAGCAAGATCTGTGCATATTAATAATGTAATCTTTCATCTGATTTGCTGACGTTGTTACTACTCTGGAATCCATATTTATGATTTGGTTTTAATAAAACTTGGAACATATCGTCAAAATCACAGTCAAGTTTCATAATGAGTGAGATCTATACATATTAATGTATTGAATTAACGAAATGATTTTGATAAATTTGGAATAAGAGCTTATATCATGCAGTTGTTGGATGAGTTCAGTAATGAGTGGAATGCATATTTATGAGGTGATCTTGTATTCAATTGGTTGGTCTTGTTACAACCCTGGCAGCCATATTTTCTGAAAAGATTTTAATAAACTTTGAATATAGTCTTGTATGATTAAGACTGCATAAGTTTAGGTGATCCTTGCATTTGATTGGCTGGACTTGTAACCACACTAGAGATTTTGAGTAAACCTGGTAAATACATTGAAATCATCAATATATCCATTGAGTTATATTAATTCACCTGGCTGTCAGGCCAAGAGAGCCTCTGGTAAAGCCCTACATTGATTTGTCGCAATTGCTTGTTATCGATGTGGAGTCCATATTCTGATCCAATTTCAGTAAAACTTGGAATATCGGTTTATATCATCAAAATCTCAGAGAAATTCAATAATGAGCAAGATCCATGCATACTAATGAGGTGTTCTTGTACCCAATTGGCTAACCTGTTTACCTCTCTGGAGGTCATATTTCTGATCTTATTTTGATAAAACTTGGTATATATGCCTTTATCATTAAGATCTCAGAAAAGTTGATTGAGATCCATGCATACTAATTAGGCGAATTTGCATCTGATTGGCCGAGCTTGTTACTCCCCTGGAAGCCATATTTTTGGTTTGATTTTGATCAAACTTGCAATATGGGTTTATATCATCAAGATCATGAACGGATTCAAGTAAGAGCAAGATACACACACATTAATAAGCTAATTTTGCATCCAATTGGCTTAGACTGCTACCAGTCTGGAGGCAATATTTCTTATTTGATTTTGATAAGCTTGGAAACATCTGCTTGGATGATTAAGATCTCAGTCAACAAGGGCATATCCAGGAATATTGTGGGGAAGGGGCGTAAGCAGGTAGGCATGTTGTATGTGGGATGGAAATAATGGTTAGGGCCCAGAGGGTGAAGCTCCTGCATTATAAGCGTTTCCAGGGCATACTTTTAACCATCTTATTACAAAGAAAACTTACTCTAGAAAGCACTTCGGTTGTTTCATGCTCATTATTGGGGGAGGGGGGGGGGGCACACGTCAGCCCCTCTCCTATCCCCACCAGATCTGTCCGTTGTCAAGTTCAAGTTCGGCAATGAGTCGGATCAACACATATTAATAAGGTGATTTTCCATCTATTTGGCTGAACTTGTTACCACTCTGGAGGCCATATTTCTGATCCAGTTTTGATCAGACTTAGAATAGATAATGAGTGAAATACATGCATATTGATTAGATAAGTTTGTTACTACTCTGGAAACAAATTTCTGATCCAGTTGTGATCAGACTTTAAATATTAGCGTATATCATCAATGCATTGAACGCAGTTGATTATGATCAAGATCTATGCATATTAATGATGTAATCTTCCGGAACAGTTTGCAAATTTCTTCCGTGACAAAGTACAAACCATTAGAGATAAGCTTGACAACATAATTTCAACTGAGTCGTCGTCACCATACAGTTGCGATACAGAATTTCAGCGGCAACCGTTAGCAGCATTTGAACCGGTCTCTATGGATTTAGTGCGTACAATCATGTTGAAGAGTGCCCCAAAGTCATGTGAACTTGATCCGATTCAGACATCACTGCTGCTTGAGTGCTTAGATCCAATATTGCCTTCACTAACTGATATTATTAATACTTCTCTCTCATCCTGGGAATTCCCGTCATTTTTCAAAACTGCCATTGTAAAGCCTCTGCTGAAGAAACCAACACTTGACCATAACGATTTAAAGAACTAGCGCCCTATTTCTAACCTCCCATTCATGTCCAAAATCTTAGAAAAAGTTGTTCTATCCCAACTTGTATCTCATCTGAATTCAAACAGTCTTTTTAGCGATGTACAGTCTGCATATCGCCCTCACCACAGTACCGAAACTACCCTTCTGAAAGTAGTTAATGACCTTCTCTCTGCTTTGGATAGTGGAAAGATTACAGTCCTCACCCTCCTTGACTTGTCTGCAGCATTTGATACAATAGACCATGATATATTGCTTCACCGTCTCCATCATGTATTTGGCATTCACGATACAGCCTTACTATGGTTCAAGTCCAACTTGGTCAACAGGACACAAATTGTGTTCTTGGACCTGTTCTCTTCATTCTATACACTCAACCGCTCTCAAGTGTCATAGATCGTCTCCCAGTGTCTCACCAATTGTGCGCTGATGACACCCAAATATACAAATCTAGCCACCCAACTGAAGTTGATGCTACCATCCAAGGTGTAGAGAGGTGTATTTCCGATGTGAAATCATGGATGACATGTAACAAGCTGCAGATGAATGATGATAAAACTGAAGCCGTTCTGATTACCACACAAAGACTTTCTCATTCACATCCTTTACCTTAAGCAATAAATATCAGCAACACCAATATTAAATTCACACAGTCAGTACGAAACCTAGGTGTTACTCTAGACAGTACACTCTCATTGCACCAACATGTCATGAACATATGCAAGGCTGCATACCTTGAGCTGAGACGGATCAGCTCCATTCGCAATTATCTTTCAGTTGATGCCACTAAAACACTTGTGTGTTCCTTAGTACTTTCAAGACTGGACTATTGTAACTCAATTCTATCTGGTTCATCTCAGTATCTACTCCAGAAACTTCAAAAAGTTCAAAACACAGCTGCTCGGATCATTCTTAGAGTACCACGAACAGAGCACACCTCTCCCCTGCTCTGTATCCTACACTGGCTACCCATTCGATCCAGAATCAAACACAAAATTTCTTCTCTGTGCTACGTTTCACTGACTGGCACCAGTCCAACATACCTATCTCACATCACCCATGTGTACACACCAGCAAGATACTTACGCTCCTCTTCCGACACCCGTATTCTCATTATTCCCAATACCAAAATGAAGTCGTACGGAAAACATTCTTTTGCATACCAGGGCCCAGCAACGTGGAACGAATTGCCAACTGAACTTAGACACAAAGACACAGTGATCTCATTCAAGAGTGCTCTTAAAACTCACATATTTCGACTGCAAGAAAAGACCTAAAGAATTAATGTTTTCTTACCTTAACTATTTTTAGCATTTTTTTGTTTTCTAATTTCATGGTGTTTGTTTTTTTCTTTCTTTTTGAAATCATATCATTATATATGTTTGTTTAGGTGTTATATAATGTTGTAAAGCGCTTAGAGCTTCTAAAGATTAGGCGCTATACAAAGTCCTAATTATTATTTATTATTATCTGATTGGCTGAGCTTGTTATTACTCTGGAAGCCATACTTTTGATCTGATTTTGATCAAACTTAGAATGCATATGCTTCTATCATCTGGTCCTTCGATTTTTTTTAAATAAAGAGGAAGATCAACGCCCATTAATAAAGTGATCTTGCATCAGATTTGCTTGTTACCATTCTTGAAGCCGTATTTTATTATCATTAATTTTAATGATGACTTTGATTATCAGCAGGAGACTGTGCATATTAATTATGATTTCATTTTTAGAAAGAATTTTGATCAGGATATATAGTAAAATAGCTACAATCAATGTGATATCAAGTTTGGGATATAGTTTAGATAGGATGCGTTCTAACACTACTGCATAAGCCTGCTTAGTGAAACGAGCAACTCTTAGGTTATGTAAGCCAGGTGAGCAATATCAGGTCTACTTGGGTCTCTTGTTATGAGCAAGATCAGTGCATGTTAAGGATATTCAGCGCAGTTTGAAATAGTTCTTAAATCATATACAATTTAAAGATTGTGTTCGCATTCAGAGTACCTGCTCTCTCTCTCTCTCTCTCTCTCTCTCTCTCTCTCTCTCTCTCTCTCTCTCACACACACACACACACACACACACACACACACACACACACACGCACACACACACGTGTTTTAACGCCAAAGTGGGGTATTTGACAAAAATCCCTGAAACTGGGGTCCCATGGTTCTGATTGTCTTATCCGCAAACCACTGTCAAAAATAACAAAAACCGGCCTTCTGAAATTAAACACATAAGATATTATGTGTACTTTATAAGATAATTACTTCTGACAATTTTGACAGTAACCCTGGGAACTGGGGACCCGGAAGTTATTGATCATATGATAACTTCTCGCACCTGAAAATTGGGGTCCGGAAACACACACTTGAAACGGGCGTCATGAAAGCAAATCATCGTAAAACACAACAGAGTATCATATTATGGTGTAGAATGAAATGAAAAATGACTGAATTGGTTCGTTCGTACATGTGTACAACTTTGACAAGGATCGTGTTAAAACGCTGATCAGTTTGCTGACAGTTGTAAATGTCTTTTATTTCATCCATTTGTATATTTTCGTGATAAAAAAAAAGACGGGTTCGACCATTTTCTCGTCGTTTGTCAAGGGAGGTCGTATAACTTATTGACAAAATTGCTAAATTGTAAGCCCCGTATCGGAAAAATCCATTCCGGAACACACTGATCAGTCCGCGATAACTGGTGCCATTATGACAGACTATTTAACGGCAATATAAAGCTTCATTTTTAAATTGTAATTATTACACCTACATCGAGTTATAGAATAATACTAAGACATATCTTCTTAAATATCCAATTTAACACTGAATAAGTAGAAAAATGCACGTTATTTGCGTGTGAAGTTCCAATTTCTTTATTATGTGTACCACAAATGATATATGTTATTTTATCATTCCAATTATTATATAATACCAAGAAGAACAAAAGTTTTATTTTATAAAGTCTTATTGGTATTAATGCTATGATAATAATAATACTAATACTACTAATAATAATAATAACAATAATAATAATAATGTAAATAATACTGACAACAACAAATAATAGACAATGATATTATTAATTTTATATTATGCTTTTAATGACCATATAGAATTGTATATAAAAGATTATTATTATTATTATTATTATTATTATTATTATTATTATTATTATTATACACATATTAAAAATAATTGGAATTATCCACGTAAATATCAAACACACACACACATATATATATATATATATATATATATATATATATATATATATATATATATATATATTTCTTCTTGTTCAGCGTTAGATTGGATATGCCCAAGTATTATTCTATAATGTCATGTAAGTATAATAATTAGGCGGTTTTGATGCTTTTTATTGACGTTAAACAGTCTGTCCGATATCACCCGTCGTATCGGGGATTGGTCCTCATGTTCCAGAACGGGTCTTGAAATTCGATTATTTTGTGAACACTTTACTATCTCCCTTGACAGAGGACGAGAAATAGTTCAAACAGTCGTTTTTTATCATGAAAATATGTAGATGAATAAAAATAAAGGTCATTTACAGTGGTCAGCAGGTCAGAACTTTTGCACTTGCTCAGCTTGTTTAATTGGTCAGTAAAACACGCTGACATCAACAGACTGGTCACCTCTTCGATATGGCTGGGACCAGATGTGAAACAGCGACACGGTTTTACAATCAAAAATATTAACCAAAACTTTAACAAATTGTTGATGCAGCCGAGACAAATCAAGCTTCTCCAGCAGAAAAGCACTTTTACATCATTTGTTTTAATGCAGCATGGATATGGTAGATATGCATACATTTCGACAACTAGGCCACAGCCAACTCGAAGTTTTTGCATTGAATAGAGTGAACAGAAAAATACATGTACCCTAATCTCATTTAGGATAATACCAGTAACATAATGAATTTGTTCAATGGTGAGCTCTTTTTTGTCTGTGTTATATAATTATGGCACTAAATGCACTTACGCCGGCTTGGTAATATTTGTGACAATTAGTGAAATATATGTCAGGTGAAAATGTCGTCTTCATATTAAGCCGAAAACGATGACAGACAGAAACTATGTATGAAATTTCACTTGCAATTCTTGTTACATTAGAGGATTATTTGGCTTATATGTACAGTCACAATCCATAATACAAGCCAGTACACTACAATTATTTCATAACTTGCAGTCTGATATTTTGTTCCGTGTCCGATCAAGTTTTGAACCGATCAAGACAGTTTTTGAAAGTTTACAAAATAAATGTATCATCACTAGACTATATGTCACATACAAAACTTATACTTCTAGATTAAAGGTCATAGTCACAAGTGGAAGTTAAATGTCAAACTAAGCAGTCTTCGTGTCCATCATAATTACATACAGTACTGTAGAACCCCTTAAAGGTGTAGCATGTGCCTGGTGCAGTGCTAATGTCTATGCTTCATAACAAATACATTTTTAACCAATATATATATTGCTAGTAGGAGTAGCGATAAGATTTTCAAGATGGCTGCCACACTGGACGTCAGATAGGCACCATTTTCATTTTGGACGAATTAGACATCATCAGAAGTCTTTTAGTGAAAATCCCATGATGACATGACCACCCATTCAGGATAAGTTGCGATAAGATTTTCAAGATGGTCAGTGTGGTGGCCATATTGGACGTCTGAGAGGCCCCATTTTCATTTAGGACCAACTGGACCTTGGGATGAATGTGTGTGTAAAGTTTCATGGATATCCTCCGAGTAGTTTAGGAGGATTATTGATAACACACTTGTGCTAAACAGACAGAGGGACGACAGACAACAGGCCATTCTATTAGCTCTTCTGGTCTATAACTAGCAGAGCTAAAAAACGAAATATCAGTATCGATACCATAAATATATACAAAAAATAACTGTCTACTATTTAGTATAAATACAGGTATTTCGTCTTTATCTTAACTCATGTCGCTTTTTAAGCAAGAAATGTCAAACTCCTGTGGCTGCAGTGATCTAAAATTCCTGCTTTTCGAGTCAAAATATGATATTATAAAGTTGTTTATGGATTAATTTTAGTAATTTTTAATTCTCTTTATGAATTTAAATGATGTTAAGTATATACAACTTAACAGTTGCTGGAAACTTTAATATGGTCACGTTAGACACCCCACCCCCACCCCACCTCCGCCCAAATTGAAATGAACAACAGCATATAAAAATATCCATGACATCTGAATTATATATATATATATATATATATATATATATATATATATATATATATATATATATAAAACGATTGCAACCTAATGTTTCACGATCGATTTTTTTTTTCTTTTCTTCTTTTTCGGTCGGAAATATTTTGTTTAGAGACAATCCCACAGGCCTGAAAAATAATAATCAACCCTATGTCCAATAATTAAACCCCAAATGTTGTAAAATGTTACTTCAAAAGTTGAGGGGTAATAATGTAGTGCAATAATGTATTCTTCATTGAATCTACCGATCATTTTGCATTTATCATATTCGTAAAAAAGTAGGTCACGAAAGCAAGACAAAACCTGTTGAAGTCTTGCCTGGGCAGGGGGCCAAAGAGTTTGTGGTCCATATGTGTGTAATCATGATCGTTAGAAAGTATGTTGTCATTAGAAATGTACCAGATGCACGCACACATTACTCTTTACGCCTTATTTGGCCAGTTTTATTTTACATTTATGATTTTAGTCGTGGCTACTTATCGGGTACATGTATTAGTCCGACAATGTAAGAGGTGGACCCTGATATTTATAATTGGTTAAAATATGCAATGTGCACACCATTTGCTTCTTCCTGAACAATTTTTCAGTAGCAAAACACAGATTTCAAAAATAAGTTGTATACACCTAAAATTACCAATAGGTTTTCAGTAACTATAGTCAGTCTCTAATTGTTTACAGCAGCAGTCAGTATTCACTGACATATAAAAGGAAAAAAATATAGAAAGGATAAACTTGAATAATTTAAATGATTGGAAGATGCAGCATATTAGATTTTTACGGATATGGAATAAAAATAAAGATTTTTTTTTTACACAAAGATTATTTGAAAGCCATTTTAAATACTATATGCAACATTTTGACAAGGAAAATGATCGATTTGAAGCTTACCTATTATAGAATTATCCTGTTGTATCTATCATTTTCCTCTTTTCAGTCAAAAAGCAGGGATATATTCAAGCATATGCATGGTACAAAATCCAAAAGGAAGTTGTAACCACTTAAACGCTCTTTAAAGCAACATTTCAGAAGGTCACGTGATATGCGCGAACCTCAAGCGTGTAGACAGTACTCTAAATAGTCGGCAAGATCGAGTATAGCGATACGATTAACAAATAAAGGGCACTCAGCTTCAACTATTGCAAATAGACATGATACTTTTTAGTATAATCACATCTGATTCTGATACATAAATCAATATTAATTCTTTATTATCTCCGCATTTAACTTAGATAAAGATACTCGTACTAAATTGAGGCTCATTATTTTAAAAAATATTCGTAATTAGATCTTTTTATATTTTAGTGATCAATTTTGGAAACAATCGCACTTCTCGACAAGACAATCTTTCAAATGGACACATGTAAATACTTACAAAAGTTTAACAGATCTCGGAAAGTCATTTAGGTATACATGAAGTATAAACTAAGAGAGTAAAGTTCAATAAAGACAGACAGACACAGAGACATACAGACAAGCAGGCTGATATAAACAAGGAGTCAAAGAGATCTTATTATTATCGAAAACATATATTTCGAATGCAAGTTTTGTCAAGAAAACTAAATATGTTTCAAACTTGAAAAAGCCAAGATCATCTTAATGTTCATTTCTAATAAAATTGTCTTCTATGCATTACGTGTTCCTGGTTCTCTTTTGTATTTCGTCGTCCACCGCATAGTGGAGCGAGCATTAAAATAGTGCATTTTTTTTCCAATTTTTCCACCGTTCGTCCGTGCTTTAGCAAATTACTCCATCCTTTCTTAAGCACATTCGTTTATACGTCCGTCATTGAAGAAACATGAAATCCCTCCAATCTACTTCTTCTTTTTGTTCCTTTTTTTTTTTTTTTTTTGTTGTTGTTGTTGTTTCTGTATTTATTAAAATCCCTGCGTTGCTTCAGCCCAAGAAAAAAAATCAAGAGCACACTGACCTTACTTTTTCTACAGTTATGATATTTCATCAGCATCAAATCGACAGCCAAATGCCTTGTGAATACTTGAACATTAGTCGCATTTTTCGCTGTTTGATTGCACCATATCGATGTAAAGCTTTAGCCAATCATAGATTGAGATTAATTCGATAATCAATAAACTGTGACCACGTTTTGCGAGTTATGGTCAATATTTGTCTAAAATAGGCAGTCGAACGGCGTGTTAGCAATCAGGCATTCTAATGTTGCTTCAACCAAATATGCGTTCAAGTTTCATCTTCATAAAATCGTAAATTCAGTCATTGGCATATTTTGAAGAGTTTTGATCCCCGAATTTCTTACAACCTAACAACTTTTAAACGCTGTAGGCTTTACATTTTGTTGTTTTAAATTTAATCAAATTATATGGCAAGCTCTTTCTTAAAATTGTTGAAAATAAATTCGAGATTAGCGTGATGTTTTAAGTAACGGCTTATGATCGACGTATAACGGGCTTAAAATACTCCGGTAGTACCGTTTTTTGATTGTAATAATAAAATACCATGAAGATTCATTTATAGGATGTCCAATTAGTGCGATTATCCGCCAAGTTTTATTATTTTATACAAAGACATTGCCCTTTATCGACCTAACATACATCAATGAATTGTTCATATTTAAGCAACTACATTTTTAATAATTAAAACCAAATTTACAGTGAATTTACAATTTAACAAGATCTTGGATAAATTGCTAGATTAAACACGATTTTGACATATTTGCCGAGTTACTGCCCTTGATTGAATTAGCACACCCACATGATGCAAGTAGTCAACATATTAACCTAGGGAGGCAGGCACCATCTAAATACATTGATGAAATAGAGATTGACTCCCAAATTGACTTGTAGATGGAGATACAGATAAAGTTATGCTGCTGGCAATTTCACATCATCGATAGTAAAAAATGCAAGCAATCTCGTAAATACTGAGTGAAATGTAAAATATCAACATGGTAGTTTGTACTTCGAGTGTATGAGTTATTTATTTATTTATGTATTTATTTTGTTTAATTTGTTTAGCTGTGACATTGTATCATAGTGTAGCCGAACTTTGTTGTACTGTATTATCTCTTTATCTTAACCATATTTGAGGGCATCGAATGTGCTGCTTTTGAATAATTCAAATTCACTCAACTGAGTTCCCGCTTATTTTAAGTTATAAGGTTTTGTTTCGTCCTTGACTTATGCTTTCAGAAAGACATATTTTCTGGAGACACTTATCTCCTATTAACACATGACCTTCCAGATCTACAAGTTATCACACTGAGAGGATATTGAGGGTTTCAGTTTCGTTTCCTGTTTGAAAATATTGCACTCAGCTATTAAGCCTGTATCGTAAATCTGACAAAGTGCCGAAACTCGAGGGTAGTACGACATGTAAAACGGATGCTGGCTATTGAGATAATGAAGCAGGATGTCGCCTCATGTAGCATGAAACTTTTACACACATTTCTATTCTAAATTTTTGTTTATTTCATGATGCCTATAAAGTAACGAAAGTGAGCTTACGTCTTCGTGTATAAACAATTATTACAAGAAATGAAACAAATACATACAAAAAATTCCTTAAATTAATTTTTTACCATTTAAACTCCTTTATCAGCCGAACAGAAAAACCCATAAGGACTATGAGTCAGTAGCGTTTAGTCAACCGACAGTTCAAGTCCCAAGGAAAATCTGTTTTATTTACGTTGTACTCGTTCTCAGACTTTGACTTTAGCCCACACAAGTTATGTTACCAATTCCATATAGTGCCATTAGCTGTATGTCACGAGAGTCAGGATGAGTGTCAGGATACTGCACCAGCTGAGAGAATGAAACAGACAGACAGACAAATGACAGAGTCGAAGACCAGTTGAGACTTAGGACAAATTTGTTCTTTTTTAAACGCTCTAGAGCCTTCATAACATTTTTTTTTCTTCTGATTTGTTATCATTTTCATCGATTTGCCTTTATCATTTTTTTTTTCCAACAATGCATACATGATCCATTCATTTTCTTTCATTTTGCTATAAGAATCGTTTTTGAAAGCTTGGCTCTTTAGTGTTTAATTTGATCTATTTTTCTTTAATTTTTTTTATTTCACATTTTCTCCAATATCGTCTCTTTTATTTCATTCTCTCAATTAAAGCACAACTACTTTATTATTTGTTTAGGTAGCCGCGGTGGCTCAGTGGTTAGCGTGCCGGACTCACAACCGAAGGGTGCGGGTTCGAATCCTACCATCGGACCAGCCTGGGTCAGCTCACTTTACTCCAATTGCCTCGGCACTAAATAACCTATTTGTGTTGCTGTGCCGTAAAGCACCAAAGAAACAAACATTATTTGTTTCATGATAACCAAGGTGACTGATCTGCAATAGATGCACACTAATGTTGACGAAAGAGATTAGATAGATCCGTTTCGTTAAAGAAACTTACCCTAATTAAACCGACCTAGGCATTCATCAACTACCATTGCATTTAAACCAAGCGAGATGTATGTCAACGACTCTTGAAAATCCTCCACTTGCTTGTGCCAGGATTTCATTCCGTCAGACGTGAGTGCAAGTATAGTCGGACTGAAGCAATTAGACTTTAATCTGTGCAACAGTGTCAAGATGGGCTGCCAAGTATGTGAGATATTGCTGCAAATTTGGCCACTAGTTCCTGGGTCAGTTGATCGGGGAGCTAGTGAGCCTGATGGACGTTTTGTGGGTTTAATGTCACCTATTCATAAAATCTAGGAAGTATCTGCGGACAAATCTGTCCGTAACACACCGGTGTACATTTTAGACACTTACCTGTATTTCTCACCTCTCTTGAGCTACCGTCTGTCGAAGGGTACATTTGGCGATATGTACAGAATATTTCCGGATCAAATCCTATGTTTGACGACTTGTAAATCCAAGTGGAATAACACAACCCTAGGGGTATGTGGCCATTTTGAATTTCGTGCCTACTTACGGCTGTTACCAAATACCAGTAAGTGTCTAAACTGTACGCTGGTGTGTTCCGGACAGATTTGCATGGAGCAAAATTGAACATTTTTTATGAATAGGTGACATCATACACGCACAACGTCCATCAGTATCAACACAGGTTGGGGTGTGGGATGTGTGATTTGTCTGACTACCGGGTAACACGCTATTCAACATTGCTTGTCGCTTGTGCAAGTAGTAAGACGTTGACCGTCACTGTCATAAATATCAGGGTCTGCGTCTTACATAGCAGGACTAGCAGGAGCGGTGTTCTCCCTCGCCCTCGGTAGTTGATGTCCTTCGAACGGATTTTTACCGAGTATTGTATTGAAGCTGAGAGAGAGAGAGAGAGAGATAGAGAGAGAGAGAGAGATAGTCCTAACGAAAACAAAGTTGTTTAAACAAAGATGTTATGGCGACGATATATCATCAAAATGAACAGATTTTACCCAAAATTGTACCGGAAGTGGTCTTGCTTGCATACGGTGGATGTTACCATATCAAAACCACGTAATCTGTTACTTGGAATACATCAGGCTTATACGTTGAACGTCTAGTCTAAGTTGTGTAGAAATAACGATCTTCTACCGAAATTAATAATTCGCCCAACATAAGGATCTTCAGTAAGACGCCACTGTATATCTTCAGCTATCGTTAGGTACAAGTCATTGGGTCGCATAAAAAATATATCTTTCGTATTTTTGTAAATTTCTTATTGTTGTTAAATCTATATAAGTAGTGTGAAATTCACAGGATTCGAACTTAGATGAATCCAATTAGAATAAAGAGTCATCTCGCACTTGCGACTTAATATTTGTTATTTTACAAGATTTTGCTTACTTCGACTAATTGTTGGAGAGTCGGTTATATGTATATATATATATATATATATATATATATATATATATATATATATATATATGTGTGTGTGTGTGTGTGTGTGTGTTTAGAGAGAGAGAGAGGATATTTTCTTTTCCTAGGTTAATACCGGATATATTTCATCGTATGGTACAATAAACGTGATATTGTAAAGAGTGGCGAAGCAAGATGAAATATGTCCGGTATTAACGTAGAAAAAGAAAATTTTCTTTTTATTATATACCAAACTTGCTCCAGAATCGAAGCTTAAAAGATTCAAATCACTCTTAAGCACTTCACGCCCACCCCCATCACCCTTTTTTGTAAATTCACCTCACTGTCATAGGCTGATCATATAAATATCAGTGACTTAAGAGAGCGGTAGGATTGGGATGACCTAATCTGGCACTATAAATTACATTTGTGACATTTTGTAAACTACTTGATCATATCTAACCACAAAGCAAGTCCGATTCAGTAATGCATCACAGTGGGTTTATCATTGTTGTCAAGGAAGCAAGGGAGAGACGCAAAAGGCGTCTAGTCAAATGTGTTCAGCAAATATTAATCTCCTTGTCTGAAATATAATGCAGTTTATATTTATTTGTTCTAGCTCACTAAGTGCTCGTTTTTGTTGCTGCAAGGATAACTTCTGTAGGCCCACACAATCAAGTGTCGCATGGCATGATGAAAAATCTCATATTTTCACATGTGAAAATATAAGGATATATTTTTCACATGTGAAAATATAGGAATGAAAATAATATGAACATTGTTTCGCCAATAAGTTTCTATATTTAACACTTAAGTATACATATATATATATATTATATATATATATATATATATATATATATATATATATATATATATATATATATGTGTGTGTGTGTGTGTGTCTGTTTTCATCAACTATAGTTTCATATTCCCCATGTTCGTGGTACATATTATGTAATGACTTAGGTCTTCATCATCATGGGACATATTATTATGTATTGGCATTATTTAGCCGCCTTCAATTTCTCATTAGATTATGCCACAAGCAAAACATTTGCTTCCATTGATGTGTATATCATGCAGCATTTGCTTCCACTGATGTGTATATCATGCAGTGATGTTGTTGCAATTGATTTTCAAGATGGAGAAACACAAATAAGTTTAAGACGCTTTTCCAGTGATCTTTTTTGTTTGCAAACTGACAGTAAAATGTCAGTAACAAAATTGGTTCAGGACGACTGCAGCCAAATTCTAAAAAAAAATCACATATGATATCAATAGAACCTAACATAGCGTCACTAATTAGATAATACATTTTCACACTTTTAGAGTTTGCAGAAAACAAAGATATTATCGAAAAGGAGTCTAAATCGTATTTCGATCTAGTTTAGTGTATTAGATCAAATGCACAAACATGAACTGCAAAGCTAAATGTACGAATGGCAGGATGTTAAGCATTATCCAAAAACACTTTTACCAAGTTCCACTTTCATGCCTACAACTTGAGTTATTCCAGGAAAATTAAACACTTGGTTTAATCTGTTGACAACATAGTGTAAGAAAAGTGGGTAATTGTGACTGTCCTTCCCTTTGCATGGTTGATAATGATGTATAGAACGCTCAGACTATATCTATGATGTCTAAAACTTAAATTATGCCAGGAAACTAAATAAAGTAATCAGCGTAAGAAAAAGTAGGTCTCTGTAACCTATGCTCCCCTGGGGTGCTTTAGAATGATGCAAAAGAGCTTCTAGGCCAATTTCATGAAGCATAATGCCTACAACTGAAGTTATGCCAGGAAAATGAAAAACTAACACCCAGGTTAACCTGTAAACAACATATAGGTTTTATAAGAGTTGGTAAATGTGACTTACTTTCCCATGGGTTGGTTTGAATAATGTAAGGAACACTCTCCTGATTCAATTAGATGAAGATGTCATGTATACAACTTAAGTTCTGTCATGCAACTATAATGCTCAGGTTAACCAAGAAAAATAGGCCACTGTGATCATATTTTCTCTGGTGTGATTTTGACTGATGCAAGGCACTCCTTGACCAAGCTCCCTGGATGTATCAAGTCTACAACTGCAGCTAATCATTTGAACCTAAACATTTGAAAAAGACTGAAATTGCACCAGAGAATTGATATAATGGGGAAAAACATTTCGGACTAATATATTTCATAATCTAACACTCCACTCGCTTATGCTGCAAAAGCTGGTTAATATGATTCTCACACTAACGCCAGTTTACTACCTATGTGTTTGACAAAACGATGTCACATGTCAATCAAGATTTAACAAGAGGCTCAAGTGGGACTGTTATCGCTCACCTGGCTTACATAACTTAACAGTTAACCATTTCACCAAGCAGATTTATGTAGTATTGTAAGAACACATCCTATGTAAACTATCTCCCAAACTTTCTATCATGTTGATTTTACATAAAAGTTCTTTCAAAAGATAAAGGCATAATAAATATGCACAGTTTCTTGCTCATAATTCAAGTCATTCAGATCTTGATAATAAACCCACCAGATAAAAAATATGACTTCAAGAGTGGTACCAAGATCAGTCAATTTGATGCAAGAACACCTGACATTAATGTGTGGATCCCAGTTTACAAACTGTGCAAGATCTTGACGATATAAGCCCATTATTCCAATTTTGATAAAAAATTATGGCCTCCAGAATGGTAATAAACTCAGCCAATCACACGCAAGATCACCTCATAAATATGCACGGATCTCGCTTATTATTGATACAATCGAAGATCTTGATGATATAAGCATAATTTCCAAGTCTGATCAAATTGGGTCACAAATAAGGCTTCCAGAGTGGCAACAAATTCAGCCAATCAGATCTAAGATTACATCATTAATATGCGTGAATCTTATTCATTATCAAACCCATCCAAGATATTGATGATATAAGCCGATATTTCAAGTTTGTTCAAAATAGGATCAGAAATATGGTTTCCATAGTGGCAACAAGCTCGGCCAATCAGATGCAAGATCACCTCAATAATATATGCATGGATCTTGCTGAGTTTGTCCAAGATATTGGTGATATAAGTATATATTTCAAGTTTGATCAAACCTGGATCAGAAATCTGACCTCCAGAGTGGTAACAAGGTCAGCCAATCAAATTCAAGATCACCTCTTTAATATGCATATATCTCGCTCAATATTGAACCCGTCCAAGATCATTATTATACAAGCCCATATTTCAAGTCTGATCAAAGTCAGATCAGAAGTATGACTTCAAGTGGATCAACTAGCTCAGCAAATCAAAAGCAAAATCACCTAATTAGTATGTGTGGATCTCGCTCATTATCAATCTCGTCTGAGATCTTGATGATATAAGCACATTTTCCAAGTTTCATCAAAATCGGATTAGAAATGTGGCCTTAAGAGTGGTAACAAGCTTAGCCAATCAGATGCATGATGCCATCATTAGTATGTTTGGATCTCACTCATTATCAAACTCATTTGAGACCTCAATGATACAAGCATATATTCCAAGTTTGATCAAAATTGGATCAGAAATCTGGATTGCAGAGTGGTAACAAAGCTCACCAATCAACTGCAAGATCACCTCATTAAAATGCATGGATGTTGCTCATTACTGAACTCATCCAAGATAAACCAATATTCAAAGTTAGATTTATATCGAATCAAAAATATGGACTCTAGAGCGGTAACAAGCAAGTGTTGATGGCCGACACGCGATTCACGACGGGCGACAAACGATGAACATATGGCTATACGATGAGCTCACTTGGCCTTATGAGCTAAAACTGACTAATACAGTAACAAGATCATCCTTACAGATTTCACCCCGGCATAACTAATTGTTAATTAAGTAGAATCAATACCATTTCATGCTCAGCAGTAGAATCAAGAAAGTACAATTTAAAAAAGCTATTAAAAGTCCTTCTCCATAGGTAGCATAAGAAAAGTTAAATGTCACACGAACTACAGTTGAGTAAAACTGGTTTCCTTCTGCTCCTAATGTCTTACTCTCTAACAAATCATGCTTAATCGTTTAATTACATTTTCCTCACACTAATGTTAACATGTCAAACAAAATTAATAAATGTTTCTTTACGCAAACTCAGTAATTAGGTTCCGTTTCAAGTACACGTTAAGATCCCAAACTATGCCTTCACTTTTGCATAATATAATTATAATTTTGAAGTCTATCTTTTTCTCTTCTTCTTGACATTTCAGAATTAAGCTGCACATCAAACAGTTTATAATTTGGAATTTACATCAAGTAACAATGAAACATATTTTGTAAACTTACAATAACAAGAGTCCCAGATCGACATGTATTTTAAAGATTTTGTATGATACTGGGACAACACTTGTATACTTTTACTTAGATTGAGAATCTGACAGGTATATCAGAATGTTGTGAAGAAATGTTTTCAAGCTACTAACAGTCAAGCTGGTCAAGGTAGAAACCTCCAATTTGAAAAAAAACTATTTAAAAAAAACCTCAGCTCATACAAAAGTTCGAAACTTTTTTCCATGTACAATTAATTGCTTTATTTTGCAACAGATCATTCAGAAGAAGCACAGGCCATTTGACCCCTTCAGTGGTAATAAAGAAAAAAACAATATGATTTATGTGTGTTGCTAATTGTGATATTGAAAATATAAGATTTTCCACAAATTTCAAGGCACTTTCATCTAATGCTTTACATTCATAAATAATATTATACATAAATAAATAAAATGGAATTAAAATCAAGCTGAAGTTACTTTTTGATGCATTAAAGAATCTTTCTAGACAACATTTGCTACACGGGTTGTTTTACAAATGGATGTAACTCTTCAACACTGGAAAGGAAGGTTATTTTAAAAAGGGAATAAATAAAGTAACATCTCCATATCGATACATCCATTCCTTCTTGAAGAGTTGCAATAATAAAATTTTCAAGATGGCCACCATGGCATCCATATTAGACATAAGAACAATATCATTTTTATTTAGGAACAACTGTATGTTGTAAGAAGTGTTGTAATAAAACTCCACATCTATACAACCATCTGTCCTGAAGGAGTAGCTATAACAAGATTTTCAAGACATGTACCATGCCAATCATATTGAATTTTGATTCAGCACTGCATGTTGCCTTTTCATTTTGGTCGGTGGTTATAACGGCACTTTTAACAGATCATTGGCTATATCATGCTAAGGAAACAGGAGATACATGTAAGTGCCTTTCCCAAACGATACGCTGAGGCAACTGACGTGGATTAGTCTGGGTGGATATCTATCCCATGACCCTTGGATCACGAGTCTAATGCTCTACCAACCAAGCTACCGTAGCTAATTACATGTTACAGGAAATGTTGTAGCGAAAACCCCAAACAGATTAGAGTCTTGATTCTGTAGAAGAGTAGCATGATTTTCAGTATGGCTGCCATGGCAGCCATATTGGAAGTTGGATAAGCACCACTTTCATTTAGGGCCAGCTACATAATGAAAACCTCATGTTGACCATTCTTGTATGAGAGTAACAATTAGATTTTCAGGATCACGTGGCACTATGGCAGCCATGTTGGACGTGTGACCGACCCAATTTTCATTTAGGACCAACTAGACTTTAATGTGATTGTGTGACAAAAGTGTTATAAAAATCCATGAAGTGGTTTAGGAGGAGTAGCAATAACAAAAATTGTCTAACGGACAGACAGATGCTGGATGATGCTTATATAGCATAAGCACTGATGGTCTCCAAACAGTAAAGCTAATAGGCTGTCTACATTTACGTGCATATTTGAAAGGTTAGCCATTATGACAATTACTCCAGATTATATACATGCACGACATTATCTAGACACAACAGACTCTCACAAAACCTGGAGCACTACTTAATGAGACGAGCTTTGTAGTAATTTGGAAAGGTTCACACATTTTCATATGTATTATAGAATTCCCTGACACAAAGGAGCATGACATAATAATGGCTACAGAGCAGTAAGTGTTTTTTTTTTTTGCCCACTAGAAATGTTTAAAACAGATGCATGCTCAGCTGATTTGTTTTTGAAACTTACTTAACTCTAAATTTTGCACTTTGTTCTATTCTCGTTTTTCTGCTGATATAGACTGTTATGTACATGTATAGGATGGGTTTTGATGACATTACTTCACTAGTTTATTTTTTATCTCCAATAATAAAGTCACTTTTCATTGAGTTAAGAGTTCATAATTCATATCAAAGTCAGTTTTGTTCAAATCATGACAAGGCAAAGTGGATAATTGTGTTCTAGAATAATTAAAATAAATGCATATATATTATCTAATCAAATAAATTGTATTGTTTTTAAATGTAGAAAAGGCATCCAATTGTATAATAATACAAAAATTGTTCAATCGGTAAAATGGAGTGCAATATAAATTACGAATTAGAATTAGAACCTTAAGATGTATCATTGATCTAACTTTTCATGCTGAAGCTGGAGATATTCCTGAGAAATAGAGATAATTCATAAACTGTATCTGAGGACACGCCCCTTGTTGATAACTTGAAAGGTAATCTTTGTAACGATGTTATGTTTAAAATAAAAACGAAACTAGGTATTTGTGCAGGCAATGGTAAAAATGTACACGTACACATAACTGAGGTCCCAGAAACACAGGTTTGAAACTTGGGTCCCAGCAACAGAACAATTCAATTACTATCAGGGTAATTCAGATATAATTTCAGCATAAACAATTGTTAAAAAAAGGATTTGAAATTCTGTGACCATTATCAATGCTTCACATCTTTTTTCAAAAATAAATTACATTAAGACAATGTATGCAAATAATCAGAATTAGTCCAAGTTAAATTACATGTAATCATTTGTTGATGCTTAATTTTCATTCAATGCAGTACTTACTTAAAAATATATTTTTATATGTATAACAAGCACTTTTTTAAAACCTTTTTCTTAACATGGAATTAGTGTATTTCTAGTGGGCAGAAATAAAACATACTGCTCTGTAGCCATTATTATGGCATGCTCCTTTGTGCCAAGGTATACTATAATACATTTGAAAATGTGTGAACGTTTCCAAATTCCTACAATTTCATTCTCATCATTGGCTTGTAAAGAAATGTTGCACTGCAATTATCTTGCATTTGAAGTCTTCTATGTGCATTATTACAAAGTACATTATTGCGGTTATGTAAGTTTATGAAACCACGCCATGTCCAAATGGGTCTCTCATCAACAACTGTGACAGCTACTGCCTTTAATACTAAGTAATCTTAAATCTAAGGTTATCAGCAGGATGGGTATGTGGTCATACATAAGTAATAAACACTATCATAATACCAAGTATGTGATAAAATGAAAAACAGTCTTGTGGTGATGTTGTGTTTCAAATATAGTTTTGTTTGTTTTTGTTGGCTTTAACAGTACTTTTAACACATCATTGGCTACATCATGCCGACGAAATGGAAGCCAAGTGCTGTTTTCCAGGACACATTGAGGCCTCTGACCCAGGCTGGCCTGGGCGGGTATCAAACCAATGACTCTTGGATTACTAGTCTGACATTACCAACTGAGCTAATGCCAGCTCAGTTTCAAATATAGATTAAAGTAGGTATGGGCTTATAATACAGACAATGGTGATAAATATATATGTACACAAACTAGATTATAATGAATACGAATACAAGCAATAAAGTGGGGTCAAAGAAACACACAATTGAAACTGGGGTCCCATAAACACATACTTTAAACTGGGGTGGGAAATTCAGGTCTGATTCAACAAGAACAATCAAACAAGAAACCCAACTGGGCCTGAGATCCCTCACCTGATTGTTATTTGCCTAATAGCCAAGGCAAGCTCAGCTGGCCAAGAAATTTGCATAAGTAGGATGCTTTCCGTTTAAATCTCTTCCAATGCTGTTGATTGCATTCGTTATGAAAACAAATGTTTCAAAGTTTCTCTGGTTCTTTTATCTTCATGGGCCATCGGCAACATTTGTCCAAGCAGTTTTTCAGAGATTGATGAAAGGTTTTCTATTTTTAGCTATGTTGGCCATATCTGAAGGCAGATCAGTAGCATTTGTATAGAATTTAAAGCTCTCTATGCCAGAATACATTCCGTCAATTTGTATCATATTTCTGTTGTGTGGTTTTTATGAAGAAATCATTTAAAGGTTTGTCTATTTTATTAACAGTGACTGTATGTGATGGTGGATCAGTATAAGCTGTATAAACTGTATGAACTGTATGAACTGTAAAGCCCTCTATGCTTTCTGTAAAGTTTGGTCAAAATCTGTTGAGTGGATTTTGATAAGTCATCAAATGTTTTTCTATTTTTAGTAATGGCGACCATGTTTGATGGCAGAACGGTAATGTTTGTATAAAATTGAAAGGTATTCATACCAGGATGCTTTCTATCAAGCTTGGTCAAATTCTGTTTAGCAGTTTTTAAGAAGTAGTTTAAAGGTTTTTCTATTTTTATTATTGGTGGTCATATTTGTTGGCAGATCAGCATCATTTACATAAATTTGAAATGTATTCATACCAGAATGTTTTCTGTCAAGTTGGGTCAAATACTATCAGTGGTTTTGAAGAAACTGTTTAAAGTTTTTATAAGTTTAGAAAAGGTTGCCATATTTGAAAAGTCTTCATCCCAAGATGCTTTATGTCAAATATGATCAAATTTTGTTCATTATTTTAGGAGAAGTCGTTTAAAGGCTTTTCTATTTGAAGTAATGGTATCCATTCTTAATGGCTGATTGACATCATTATTTTGTACAAACTTTAAAGGAAATTAAGCCAGGATGCTCTGTATTAAGTTTAGCTGAACATGAATAAGCAGGTCATGAGAAAAGGTTGAAAATAGCAATTGTTCACTAAGAGGGTTTTCTATTTTTAGTAACAGTGGCCATTTTTGAAGGCAGACCGGCATCCTTTGCATAAAGTCGATAGGTCTTCATGTCAGGATGCTTTCTGTCAAATTTGATCAAATTCTCTTCAGCGGGTTTTAAAAAGAAGTTGTTTAAAGGCTTTTCTAATTTAAATAATGAATCATATTTGATGGCAGATACAACTAGAGAGCATCATGTGCTACATTGTGATTCAAAAGTTTAACTTAGTTTGGAGATTATTTGAAACTAAATTATACCAGATATTTTTATTTAACAAGAATTCTGTCAAATAAGGTGTCTTGCCTGCTCAGAAGCCACCACAAACCATTAGACATTTCACAGGAAAAATGTTTACCCACAACTTAACGAAGATTCTAAATGATCTTCACCTTGTCCTACCAATGCATGTACGAACTCATCTCATACCCATCAGGTGTATACATGCATGTGGATAAAGGGTGGGAGTCATTAAAAGTTGCAAGTTATAACCCACGGGCTGGTCTTTTACCCCAGGGGCTGGACCCAGAGGCCTTTAATAGATGCAAGTGGAAAGTCAGCTCCTCATACCCATCAATGTACATATGGTCACAGGGGTAAGATTCTTAACAGCTTTCAAGTTTTGATCCAGGGGCAAATTCGCTACTGCTGATGCATAACCCTCAGGCCTAAGATGTGTGGGCATCTGAATAGTTACTGTCTAGTGAAGCTACAGTCCTAATATAAAAGCAATCCCTTAAAGAGTTTAAGCATTATGACAGCTAAAAAAAAAGTAACTGAAAAATTAACAAGCTTTTCAAGAGACCTTGCCCTTGTCCCCAGGCAAGAGAACCTATACAGGGGTCAGAATCTAAATGGGTATTGCCTATTGAAGCTCAAGTAAAAAATACAAGGCAATCCATCAACGGGTTTGGAAACTATGACAGCTGAAATAACTTTGACTTAAAAACCTAACCAAGTGTTGACACCGCCGATTGACCAAATACAAATTTCAATTTTGAGGGGATTCGATATTCAGAAGGTTTGGTTTTGAGGGATTTCACTGTAGAACAATAACCACATGAGCAGATGCTGAACAGAAACCATGATTAATGCAGCTTCATGTATAACCATAAATATGAGGTACACAAAGATGACCATTTAATTCATTGTGTGTATAAACCAGCATAAAAACCAATGAACACAAATGTTGCAAAGAGCCATTTTCTCACAAGGAGTTACTGTGCCCATGTTCTTATGTACTTCCAAGTTGAACAAAGCCATATATTTGTAAAAAAATTGGAGGACAATGACCATCAAACTCATATTAGGTCTTGTGGTTATCAAGTTGAATACAAAATGTCATTAAAAGCCATAACTGCATCGAGCGATATTGTACAGAGACATGATGAACATACGAAGACGTAACCTACTATATCTCACGCAGCTTCATTGAAACGGGGATAAATATGAATGATCTACCTTATTCCGCCGGTACAAGTTCTTTCCATCCATATAGTCGTATCTAATCTTTTCAACACTGTCAATATTTCTGGTTGCAAAGAGACAAAACCTTGGGTAAGAGTTGAAGTGTAAGCCATCAAGTCACACTAACCTTGACCTTAACCCTAGAATTGATTGGTAGATGAAGAGAACACCACCCACCCCATGACGTATAATGAGTGTTTTTTAATTATACTTACAACGCAAACATGCTTACATCGAATTCTAAAGGAAACATTTGCAAGACAGGAGTAGTCTTTTATCTAATCCTAAATGCAGTGAAATGGTTCAAAGTACATATATAATTACGTCTGAGGGCAGATATCTGTATATCTGTAAAAGTGTTGTGCTTTACACCCCACTGATACTATGGGACACTGCAAAGAGTGAGGTTGTGTACCAAAATCAGCACGTCTGAATGATAATTATTACTTATTCTCATCTCACTTTCATCCGCGTTTGCCTGGCATTTGCCTAAATAATCCCGATACTAGTATATGCTGTATGGGCTGTAAAAACATATTTCATCATCATCCTTCCTAGTGTTAATATTCTACAGAGCCGAAATGAATACCAAATATTCCTATTCTAATATCTAAGACATGCATTCGGATAGAATTTGAATATTCATTGATGATAATAACACTATCAAATAATTTGAAATGATCTCTTCCTCCTTGTTCAATATTGTATGGGTCGACAGTGGTCTTATGGTCAGCTCCAACAACCGTGCTTTACTGAAAACACTGTAAACTCAGTCATCTAAATTAAATCAATGACATGAAAGCGGTCTTGATTAAATTTTCTTTTGGATTCAACCAAAATTCAAATGAATGTAGGTACTGTTTTCCCTGTTTATCTTCAAACTCAGTATGACTAAAATGTTTACTGAAGATGCACTATGAACAAAAAAGACAACAAATCTTGTTCAGCTAGATGCGGGCATTATTTATAAATAAATTGTATGAAAATATATCCATATAAAAATCGCACAAATTGACTTTCATTGTAACTTGACTGGTGTTAAAAATTCATGCACACAGTCGATGACTCATTTTTTAATTTCAACATGTAAAAAATCCAATTTAGACTAAATTAAAGGATTATAAGTGTTGAATCCAATAGTGCACTAACAGTGGCGGCGCGATGGTTCGAGGCGCCTGGGGGCAATGTTCTTTAGTGGCGCCACTACTTAGGCACAGAGAACAGTTTTTATGTCAGTTGCCAACCTCCTTCCTCCTCCCCCTCCTAAATATGATTTTTGTCAAGAATTTCCCCCGTTATTCTAAGGTGAGGTGAAATACTATAAAAATTTCAGCTAAAAAGCTCCCGACGGCGCTCCCCTTCACCTGGCGCCCGAGAGCAATTGCCCCCCCCCCCACACACACACACACATATCTCGTGCCGCCCAATCAAGTTACTTTGCTGAAAAGATTTGTTGTATTTGATATGCCCCCTGTTCTATACCATGTTTTTTATGTCATGCAGTGAATAAGCCACTTGCAACTGATTTGTTCTATAGGTTAATGCTAATCTATTCCAGTACATGGTAACAATAACCACTAATCAGAATAGAAAGTAGCCTATTCAACAAGTGACATTACAATTTGTTATATACCCTCAAAACTTGATCCAAGTATACAAGAGATGAAGCAGCAGAGAAACTTCATATAAAATTGTCGCACAAATGACAAGTCAAGTACTTAAATTGTACATGGGGGCAAAGTCTGGAATATCTCCTTTACACTGATACAAGTTATGAGTGGCTATACATGCCAATGTTGTTAGAAATTGGCACGGAATCGGCAAGGCGTCAAAATGTTTCGGAGAAGTGAAGTGGGAGCTATCGATAGTTTTTCACTCTTTACTGACAGAAAGGAGTGCCTGTGGTCGGCATAGTCTACTTCCGAGTCTGACTGTAGGTTACTAACAAGAAAAGCACAAATATTGAAATACTGTTTTTCTATTCGAACATGTGCCAAAAATATTTTTATTCTAATGTTCGGCAATTTGTTTCAGCTCGACTATTCCAATATTCATGGTCACTATCTCAGGGTTCAATCTGGACTGTGCTATTGTGCCAATGACCCTTATTTTTCATCTTTGGTGCAATACTGTAGCCTCCAAGGCACCCATGGGGCGCATAAAAGAGACACAAGAAATTAAGATCAAAGATCGCTATGGTTGATTTTAGACTGAACTGAGCTCAATCCAAGTTTACTGGGTAGAGTGCACTCATTGCCAAAGAAGCATAAGATGATCCATTCCACTGACTGAGAGACATGTCCTACTGATTTAGATTAGCTTGGCCACCATTCGACAGCACATGATCCATGATTATTGATGAAATCCAAATACACTTCTGCATCAATAACTCGGGATGAGGTCCATAAACATCGATCACAGCATAGTCAGGGACACAAGATAGCGAGGGAGGTTCAAATTGTGGTTAACAGTTGGAGGATTGGGTGGTGTGTAGCAACTTTCATCGATACAGGGGAATTACGATCTCCATCGTCCTACACAAAAATATTCATCAAATGCATTGTAATATTTAAGAATATTATATCTGATTTAGAAGTCAGTTAAAGTCAATAAATTGACGCAAGACTTTTAGTATAAATTAAGTTGACATGTAGCACTCACTTTGGTGTATAAGTGGAGTTACTTTCCTTTTAAGGTGAGAACGCGTGTACTCATTGTAAGCAACACTAATGAACCAAAGCTTAATTGTTGATTATATAGTTTCGTTTTCCTTGAAAATTTCCAGTTAGCAATACAAATTTCATTAAACTAACAGAAAATGGAATGTGTACATAATAATAATAATAATAAAAATTAATAATAATAATAATAATAACAATAATAATATTAGTAATAATAATAGTAACTATTTAAAAAAGAAGCTCATTTAGTCAACTGACCAATCTTCCATTCAATCTTCTACAATTACATGTATATGTTCAAGACGAAGTGGGCAACTAAGTCGCCAAAAAACGTAAACTTCGCCGTTTTTTTTAGGAAAGCAAAAATGACTTCGCCCTGTCATTTATTTTAGATCTACGCCGAGTGACAGTAGTTTATGACTTTTGAGATGCTCCCTCGACTCAACCAAGTAGTTAGTGTTAAGCCCCAGGCGAAATGGATTGCATGTTACCTTAGCAGGTGTTCATATTGATTGCACCGACAAAACAAACTTTTACACATTCACAGGCATGTGTTTTAATAGCTGATTGACCATTAACTCTTGCCCCCTGCAAGATATCGCTGCCCGATTTCCGCTTGTTATCATTTGATGATGAAAACTTAACTTGTGTTTCGAAACTAAATCATCTGTAACTAACAATTTGTGCTTTAAGAATAGTGAAAACACTTTCTAAATGTATATTTTGAAGATTTTAACTGCCGTGCTTGCATTATTTTCTTCACAAAATCAGCTTGAAATCGTAAGTGAACCTGCCACGGGGTAATAATGGCAGACATCGCTGTCTTGGAAGTATGTCTTCATAAGACTCTGTTTTCGTAATTCATTGGACACATCAGTTAAGGTAATTATAAAATTCGTAGAAAGCAAAGTGTAACTATTATGTGATAAAAGATTTAGCCTAAAAATAAAAATATTTTGGTCAGAAACGTATGGGACAATGCTATGCTGTGGAATCGATACGATCTGTAACGTACGGTCAGGGTAGTTTTCTTACATCACTCATTTTTGTGAAAATAGGTGAAAAAGTAGCAAAGAAAAAAAAAATCCAATCAATACACGACGTTATTACGAACACATAGACCAATATTAAAACCATGCATTTTCAATCCTAACTCGGGATTGTTGTAACGAAGCTAGAAAGTGAGTGGTCATATGAAGAAAATCCCTGTTTCTAAAAATAGATTCATCTACATGGCATGCGTCGCGCCATATTTTCATATTTGTATTTGACTGTATGTCGATTCAATTACTTCAGTGCTTTAGTTCATCGTCGATGAATAACTAAAGTAGTGTTTCAACTAGATTCTATCATTGTAATTATAAACAGGTATAAAATAGTTAATCAACTGCTACTAGAACAAGCAATTTAATTGTTTATACTTTTAAAAACTTCACCAAACAATGACAGTCAAAAGATTCACATTCAATTTAGAATCAACTGAATCAACATGCAGTTGTATATTTGAGATTACTCAACATTGACCACTGTGGTTTGAATGGATGAACACTATAATGTTGAAGACACCTGTGCATGTACTCTCATGTACATGTTATAGGGGTTGTTTCAAACGAGTTTAGAAATGTTGTCGACTGCCATTTAATAGTAAAGAAACGACACAAAAGTTACATTTGTTGTTTAAGTGGCAGTTGCTTAAGTATTTTTGCCTATTTGTAATTACAATACTGTACGCTAGGTACTCCTGTCAGTTATAACTAAGTACAACGTGTAGTTTCTGCTATGCTTTTTTGAACCCATATGGACAAAATACATTGCATATTTATCTCCATCTAAACATACGCACTTGAAAGTATGAATACACTGCATATGAGTATAATACATTCATACACTTACAAAATGTGTTTATAATATACATATAACATAGAAAAGTTTCTACGTGAAGATAAAGTATTGCTTATAACCAATGTTAAATGCAAATATGCATAAGGAAAAATAGAGGACACAGTTTAAATAAGAGAACCAGAGCGCGCGCGCGCACACACACACACACACACACACACACACACACACACACACACACACATATATATATATATATATATATATATATATATTGCATTTCTTGCTGTGCTGCCACTTTTCCCTATTCTGTACAAAAGAAGAAGTCACTTCTCCCTAAAATTCAAGTCTAGTTTGACTCCTGTATGTTATACAAATTTTACAGGTTGTTGTGTCTTTAAACAACAATGCTATTAAAAAGTAGATAATTGATCTACTGCTACTATAAAATATGTATAAGGAAGTATAAAAAGTATTTCCACAGACAGCGCTCACATTATCATGCAGTTCATGGCAGAAGGTAGGTTCTGCCTCGAGGGAGAATTTACTCTCACAGGGAGAATTTTCTGTGTTGTCAACACTTTTATTTATGTGAATTTCTCTTTACTCACTAAGTGAGGTTATAATTGGAGAAATGTAGCCCACAAATCCTTATAGCTTCCACCCTGATAATTATATTAAATATTCATTAGAGTATAATTATATTGGCTGAAATGTACTAATGTATCTTTTGATGATATCTAAAGCCCAATATATAACATCTGTTGTATTTCTGTTTGCTCTGTTTCCTCTTGTAGGTTTTCTCCCTCCTCGCTGCTTCTAAGTTATCAATTTTGTCTCTTACATACTCTAGCAAAATGTCCCCTTTGTTGAACGGCTTCTTTGCAAACAAGAATTAGATTAAGCATCTGAGCAAACTTTATGAGCAGTGAAGTTCTCAAAATGTCCAGTTAGTCTGAAAACCATAAAAGTCTTCATCACCGTCAATATCCGAGTCACAAATACCAATTAACTAGTTATCATCCGCTCAGTTCATTTCGATGTCACGGTTCCCATTACCTAAAATATCAATCCCTCCAATTTTTAAAAAATATCTTTTCATCAAAATCGCCATCCACATCACTGCCGTCACTTGCTTCTTCAGTTCTGTCTGCCATTTTGATCTCCGCATGTTAATATTCAGTTATGAATCAAATTTTTTACAAAACCAGTTATCACCATGTCTGTTCATTTTGTTAAAGTTACGATCGCAATCTGCACTGCATAAAACGTCCATTTTCCCCACAAAAGTGTCGATATTTTCATCAAAATCGGCATCCACATCACTGCCATCACTTGCACTTCAGTGCTGTGCGCGATGTTGATCTCCTCACGTTAGATCTCATGTTTGAAATCAAATTTTCAAATAACAATTTACCATCAACTCTGTTAAGTTTCAACAATAACAACAACAACATAATAATAATATTAATAATAAAGGATATTATTATTATTATTATTATTGTTGTTGTTGTTGTTGTTGTTGTTACACAGGCTCAACAACAATATGGAGATAAACAGGGATAAGTCAGGAATCAATGGTCTTGATGGGTCTTTGCCAATGGAAGGGACCCAAGACCAGGGGAAAGAGGGCTGCTCCAAGGTGCTTTTACCTTTAGACGTCGCTTAACGTTCATTTATACAGTGTTTAAGTAAATAAAGACACAAACAGACAGACATCATTAGTTATACAGGCACACAAATGCTTATTTAGAATTATTAAATCATCTACTAGCTCATGAATACAGGTAGCCATTAATCAAACTGGTCGTTGTAGAGTGAAGATCCATGAAAAACAAATCGGCCTCTTTAAAAAAGAAGAGACTGAAGTAAAAAACAGGACACTTAGTTTGTTCCACTTAAAAACAAATGCAAGATCTTATCAAAAACGACTCTGTGTCTTCTAAACAATCGAAGCGTAATAGTCTACCATTTTGAATATAGCATCTGGCCTCAGACCACAATAAATTTTCCTATATAGTCTCTACATTTGTTTGACAGTACTGAACCTTCCGCTGTATCCAAACCCAAATAAATCATATGTTTATCTAAAGTATCTTCAAAGATGAACTCATGGTGAAGTTCTTGTCATAGGTTAACTGGCATTCTTTTGAGAGGCTGGACTGTAAACAAAGCAGCGTGCAACTGGTCACATATTTCACTTCCGGATCAGCACCAATGCCTCATTACTCACTGTGCACTGTCGCCAAAATACACACAGACAACCACACCATCATGCTCATATTCTAAAGAATAAACAATTTCCATTAAATCATTACCAAGAATGCTCTAAATCTAATGCATACATCACCACCACAATGAGAGAAGAAAAAAAATGCTCTAAAAATACACACAGACAACCACACCATAATGCTCATATTCTAAAGAATAAACAATTTCCATTAAATCATTACCAAGAATGCTCTAAATCTAATGCATACATCACCACCACAATGAGAGAAGAAAAAAAATGCTCTAAAAATAGACTGAGACTAAATTCCTGGGTACTGAACCGGAAGTAATAACTCTGACCTGAGTCCATCTGATTGGATAAGCACGACACACAGACAGAAAAAGTTACCTGTCGTCTAAATGTTCATGCTTTGTAAGATGAGATACAAACTGTTTGTTAACTTGGACTGTAAATTTGTTGCTCCATTAACAACTATCTGATCACTTTGTAGCCTCAACACTAGGGGTGAAACGATACACCTCTGCCACGCATCGATACGATTCTCGATACACAGCCTACGATATGATACGTTATCGATACACATATTAACTTGATGGTCTTTTCATCTTTAGAATGTCTGTCAATGGTAGGGTGGTACCATTTTTTATGTGTTGACATATTGGGTGTATTTCCAGTATGAAGATTACAAACAAACATAGACTTAACTCTGTTCATATGCCATTCTCATCCTTGACAAGATTTTTAATAAAATACTTCTAAAAAGACTAGTTGTTAGTGATTTTTATTCACCCTTTTAGACCATTTCAGGCTGCTCCATTCGATCATATGCATGATTCATCCGTCACCACGCCCTTTGTTTTACATTAAATGAATGTTTTTAAAACATCTTATTGCCAGTTTCATGTCGTCGCTTAAATTTTGAAGAGATTACAGTGTTATCTTCAAAACAGAAGAAACAGTGCAATTTCCTTGTGCAAGGACATTCTTATCTAGAACAATTCCGAATGTGGGAGCGGAGATGATTAATAGCCAAATCTTTCACATTGTACTTCCTGCAGATGCAAATCAACTGCCGCGGCCACAAACATTTGTTTCTGTCAGTGAAAAAGGAAATTATTGACAACACCCACTCCTTTTCTACATATTGATGAGATAGCTATAACTCGCGCGGTTTGGAATCTACCCCCTTGCCGTTTCTGAGTTTTTTTTTATATTAAATCCCATCGGCAGGTTTGGTCGCTGATTACATATATCAACGTAAAAGGAGATATTCCAAACTTATTCCTCATGTACGATTTAAGTACTTTACACATATCATTTAATAGTTACTTTTGTGTGAAGTTTCTATGTTGCTTTGTATCTATTTGGATAGAATTTGGATGCCATTATTTCCCGTATGTCGCCCAGTGAACACGCTACATTTAGTTATGATTGGTGGGTGTTGTTTTACCCTGGACTTTAACAAACAATAACCACTAATCAGAATTGCATGTAACACTGCGTGACACACCGGATGCGTAGCCTTCAATTTGATCCAAGTAGACAAGATACGATGCAACAGATACATTTCGCGCATAAGTGTTTATTAAATGATCAGTAAAGTACTTAAATCATACATAGGGAAGAAATCTGCAATGTCTTCTTTCCGTTGATATATGTTATCAGTGGCTGAAGATGCAGACGAGATAAACTAATTAGCATGGAATTGGGGCGGGAGAAGGGGGCAGATATCGAACCACGTGAGTTAGTCACCTTGTGTTAATTTGTAGAAGGCGAGTGGGTGTTGTCAATTGTTTTTATTCTTTACTGACAGAAATGAGTGCATGCACTTGCTACGGCTGTCTCAGATGAATTCTCAATTTAAAGAATGAAAAGGCAAATGACTAATAATTATTCACGACTGCTGAAGATTAAAGTAACTTGCATAGAGTAAGTATCGTTTTGTATCGATTCTTCCCCTCTTGTATCGATATAGAAAAAGTATCGATACATCGATATATCGATTAATCGTTTCACCCTACTCAACACATAGCTATTAAAAACCGTGCTGTAGTCTGACTATAAAAACTGACTCATATCATAAAATGCTGAAAAACTGAATATTTATTGCAGAAATGAATAAATCCATAATGCAAGTGCCTGTGATACTGATATACGTTTTAATTTCTTCAATAATCAAGAAAGAGGCAAGGATATTTGCAACCCTTTTATTTATTATTTTTTTTTCTAAATTACCCCCCGTTTTGACCATGTAGGGGGAGTGCATCCCATTTTGTCCATTTCTGAACATGTATCTTGTGAACAACAATACTTAATGAAAGATGATTCAGGGAACTTACAGAACTGGAAGTTGCTGACTAAGAGAAGGACCTGGAGGTACTGTTTGACAACAATCATATTGTCAGAAAATTTGAATATATTCCATACATATCCTCAAACAGATCAAACAGTCTCTTACTGAACGCCAGAATTGTCAAATTTCAGTGTAGAAACACGTGTAAAATAGCATTTACCATCTCCACAAAAATTTTGCTGTTGGATCGTTCGCCATATTAGTTTATCTAATACTATTTCTGTTTTTAGTCTCATTTTTTCTAATTTGTCGGTGTGCCATATAAGGAAATTGCATCCTTAAATTGAAATGTTCACTAAACGTAGTAAATATTGCGTGCTTGGAATCAGACATGTTATTCACTCGAAACACACATAACAGCCTATTTATCATTTTTACATTTCAGTGCCTTTTTCTTTTTTATTTACACAAACTAGTAAGAAGTATACGTATGCTTGCTGTTCGCGTGCCATGTTATTCAACAATTAATAATGTATCGTCGAATATCCAAATTTGGTATAGCAAACCTTATTTGGAAAACAAATTACAGCGAGAATCTCGTGTTATCCGTCATGGCTGACAAAGTATGGTTAGTGTTAGTCCTACAATGTAAGAAGTGGACCCTGATATAACATATTATACCGGTACGTCCTATTACCTATTACAATGTAAGAAGTGGACCCTGATATAACATATTATACCGGTACGTCCTATTACCTATTACAATGTAAGAAGTGGACCCTGATATAACATATTATACCGGTACGTCCTATTACCTATTACAATGTAAGAAGTGGACCCTGATATAACATATTATACCGGTACGTCCTATTATCTATTACAATGTAAGAAGTGGACCCTGATATAACATATTATACCGGTACGTCCTATTACCTATTACAATGTAAGAAGTGGACCCTGATATAACATATTATACCGGTACGTCCTATTACGACCCTGACATAACATATTATACCGGTACGTCCTATTACGACCCTGACATAACATATTATACCGGTACGTCCTATTACCTATTACAATGTAAGAAGTGGACCCTGATATAACATATTATACCGGTACGTTCTATTACCTATTACAATGTAAGACGTTTACCCTGATATAACATATTATACCGGTATGTCCTATTACCTATTACAATGTAAGAAGTGGACCCTGATATAACATATTATACCGGTACGTCCTATTACCTATTACAATGTAAGAAGTGGACCCTGATATAACATATTATACCGGTACGTCCTATTACCTATTACAATGTAAGAAGTGGACCCTGATATAACATATTATACCGGTACGTCCTATTATCTATTACAATGTAAGAAGTGGACCCTGATATAACATATTATACCGGTACGTCCTATTACCTATTACAATGTAAGAAGTGGACCCTGATATAACATATTATACCGGTACGTCCTATTACCTATTACAATGTAAGAAGTGGACCCTGATATAACATATTATACCGGTATGTCCTATTACCTATTACAATGTAAGAAGTGGACCCTGATATAACATATTATACCGGTACGTCCTATTACCTATTACAATGTAAGAAGTGGACCCTGATATAACATTATACCGGTACGTCCTATTACCTATTACAATGTAAGAAGTGGACCCTGATATAACATTATACCGGTACGTCCTATTACCTATTACAATGTAAGAAGTGGACCCTGATATAACATATTATACCGGTACGTCCTATTACCTATTACAATGTAAGAAGTGGACCCTGATATTTATGATGGACACGGGTTAACATATTATACCTGTACGTCCTATTACCGCCTTACTACCTAGAAAACATACTTAAAAAAGTTTCACTATACTTACTCTTTAACTTTATCTTAATGCATCAGTAATCAACGTGTGGTGCATTTGTCACGGTGAATGATTTTAATTTCCGATCAATGGGATCGCCAAAGTGATTGATATTCCGAGGTGACCACTAACGGGATGCGCTCGAATGAGAATTACCTATTACCGCAGCAACTGAGAAATACATTGATAGTCGGTAGTACAGTATCAAAGTAAAACAAAAATCACAACAAAAAAAAAGGAAATATTATGTAAAATCAACACATTTAATAAAAAAATTTCAACATTAAATTCATAAATGTAATCATGATCTTTATATGCACGAATTGTAGCAAATACATGAAATAATTATGGTTTATGATATTCTTATGTTATATTACATGGTATATTCATAGTTAACCTCAACCCACGTAAATTTTAACTGTATGCACCGTGTCTAGAAAACACCATTTATGAATTTGAAGGAATGACAGGGTTCATTAACTTGCCTTTATACGACTAATCGAAGAACCCGCAATAAAACAAAAATCACAAGTTTTACAATACACCCTTAATGCCATCCTACCCCCCCCCCCCCAACACACACACACATGTTAGATTACACATTTTTATCGAAGAGCGTCAGTCAGGTCACCAATTCTGCTTGTATTATTTAAATTGTGAAGCAGACAATTTGTTGACATTGTGCTCGGCGCGATTTTATGATTGAAATGTACCACAAAAAAAAAAAAAAAAAAAAAAAAAGGATTGGAAATGGATATGGTATGAATGGGATTTTATCACTTACTTAAATTTGTACCTGTAAAGGAAATCTACGATTTTGTTTACCCTGAATAGAGTTATTCTTCCAATTTTTTATATTCACGGCTATGTGAACTTCTGACATTATGTTTACATGCAGGTAGTTCCGATGTTACGCAAGGTGGCATCACTGAACACAAATGTTTAAATGCCGCGGTAATAGGCATACCGCCATAATAGGACGTGCCACTATACTGCCAGGACAAGCAGTGTTTTAAACTGTGTTCCCCGGTTGACTTACCATGAGATAAGAGACCAAACATTGACACTGTTGCACACATTAAAGTCTAATTGCTAAGTTGTACTATACATACTCTGTTGTAATTTTCCTGACAGAAACAAATCCTGCCACAATTAAGTGGATGCATTTTTAAGAGCCATTGACACATTTTGGTTGGTTGAAATGCGATGGTAGCCGAGGATTACCGAAGTCAGCTGAAATAGGGGTAAGTTTATTTAATGAAACGAACCTGTCTACTCACTTTTAGTACTACACCATTGCCTAGATTTGATTCCATCAGGAAAAAGACATCAGAGTAAGTAGAGTCTGACTTAAGCAATTAGACTTTAATCTGTGTAACAGTGTCTGATATGAACTGCCAAGTATGTGAGATATTCTAGAAACTTTGGTCTCTAGTTCCCCCGAATCTACCAGGGAGCACGTTACACAGCACCGTTTGTGCTGGCAGTAAAACTCTGACCAATCTCTATCATTAATATCTGGGTCCATTCCTCTTCAAACCTTCATGTCATTAGGATCAGTCTATTAAGGAATTTATTTTAGTAATCAGATGTTACAGTTGTGAAAATCAGAGCATATTCAGAGAGAGGAATTATTGATTTAAAATATTCATTGGATTTACTAAAAGTGCTCATTCTCATTTTGATTAATACTTGACTTTGGGATTTATGTGAATTTTTTCACAGATATTCTGGATTACATCATTCATGCATATCAGGACATGCCAGACTACTATCACATCAGGACATTAAAGACTACTGGCACATCAGAAACATCATTCGGAACATTCTATGGTTAGGACTTGTGTTTAGGACACTTAGGATTATTGGATTATTTGGATTTTAATTCACGTTACTATAAGTGTCTTTTGAATTTTCACTTGAATTGTCTAGAAATAAATTGCTTGTCGATTTTACTTACATTGTTGGCTTCACTTTCTTTCTGTTACATTATTTTAAGACCTTGAGTCGTAACAACCTCTCTAACAACCTTAGTATCTAACCAACTTATTTCTGTCTACCTCTTTATCTCTCTGTCCATCTAATAACCACGTGATCAAAGCTTGCATCTTTAGTCAACACACCGTAGCGCCGAAGTTCAAAATAAATTCTTAGGTCACTTTAACAAAGCTTTAACAATTTTAATATCCACTGGGATCGTATGCCCGCGCATATTTGTAATGCGCACTTTATGTCGCAAATTCGAGTCTCGAATTATCTTCCGGACACATTTTATCTTTGAATTACGGTATATTTTGGAAAAATGGGTAGCAAGAGATTGGTATTGTATTTGCCAATTTGCCAATGGAATTTACTCGTCGACCTTCTCCATCGCTAGATGGTGCGAGAATACCGCAAGTATTCTAGGCCGGTACTCCGTCTAAAAAGGGTTCGATTCCTACGTAACTAGAAAGATCAGAGAAACAAAATACTTCCTAGCAGGCACACAGTCTATATAAGTATTGGCTATATGATTTCCTTTGTGGTAAAAGTCTACGTTAAGATTTGTACATGTGCCATATCTTCATTCAATTATTCCGGACAGAATGTTTTCAATGGAAACACGCGTAGGATTCATACCGTTTTTATCATAGTTCCTTTCATTTCCGTTTAATGGACCTGTATAAGTATGGTACCCGTTCATTCCGGACTGCTGAACCATAAATAGCTCATGTCACCTAGGGTCATCTTTGTGGTAAGGTTTTGGTCAAAAGTGGTCTTCATACCTGAGGAATAGAATAATGTCTGAGAACATGGATTGGAAATGTTGGAGAAAATCCGGAAGTGCTCTTCTAAAAACGGTTGTCTTTGACGTAGAAAATGAGAACGCGTTGATTCTGATAATACTAGAATGTTGAAACAAGTGAAAAATAATTATGCTAAATTTCTTTCTTGAGTTCTGAGTTATAGATTTGTTCAATGGATTAAACATTGTCTTGTTCTTATTCCCTTTTGTGTAAAGTAAAAACTTATTTATCCAAACCTTATTTATCCGAATATCTTTAACCTCATTTATGCTTAATATCGTTTTAACCGTATGGGTATTAAACGCGTTTCCCTGATTTTCGAATCATCTAAATCTTCTTGCTAATTCCTTGTTCACGTTTTTGTGTTTCCAGAGAAATTTCGTTAAACTATGTTGCAATTTTTTCTCTTCAATTTTTATTATGATTGTCAACACCTTTCCTCAATATTTTCATATAATTTTTTTTTTTTTTTTTGTTTTTTTTTTTAAACATCGGCTTGTTTGTATTCTCATTGTATGACAAAAAATGTAGCCGAAACTTATTTCTATTACAATAGCAAAGACAATATATCTTAATTCCTCAAGCTTCAATATCTAGAAAATCTTGAAATCTTGGCAAGAATCGGGGAAAAAAAGTAGATTCTGAGAAAGTGGAAATTTGTCTTACGCAAGTGCAAAGTCTAACAAAATTGACGACCCCACTCTACACCCCCGCCCGCAAAACTTTTTACCTCCCCAACAGCAAACATACCGTATGTAATAATATATAGGTCCCATCAAAATGAGAGAAAGGGAGATCACGACCTGTTCATCCCATAGAGCCTTGGCAGATCATGGTCTACCCTTTTCGTTAAACAAATAATTTCTCACATGTTAGACCTATATTAACTGGTTTTATTGCGAGATGGATGCGCATGTGGGTCTATGATATCTGCGCTTGCACGCAACGTATGCATTGGACCGTTGTGTGTTTTTAAAATTCGTCGAAAACGCATTTTTAGCTCAGGATGTATGCGTTTTGCCTACAGTTATCCTTAAATAGAAATTATGGACCATTGTGTGCAAGTTCGATATGCCTGCGATTCCAGGTCTGCACAGCTCTCGGTAAAGTCCTTGCAACGAGCGAGTGTATACAGTTTGGAGATAGTATTCACCAGTCGTAACTTTTTTTATCTGGAGAGAGAGAGAGAGAGAGAGAGAGAGAGAGAGAGAGAGAGAGAGAGAGAGAGAGAATATTGCAAATAACACTCTTTCCAAATGATCTGATTTTCGAGAAATGGTATTATTTGCTGGGTAGAAATTATATTGGACAAAATATGATAAACATGATGCAGCAATTAGGCTGTCTAACCTAAGCGTTTTCAATATCTATGGGTCCCTTTGTCAACAAAAGTACCCGTAGGTCTCGAAAGCGCTCAGGCTGGTCTACGTAGCTGCTGTGACACATTTATAATAACACTAAAATTATTTAAAGACTCAAATTACTTGTGAAATACAATTATTTTTTAGGCTGAAGACCACAATCGTGGACACGAGAGTTGCTTGATTTGCTGCAATGATATCACGATACAGATGCAACACAACGTACAACGATTCCACCAGGTCAATCAATAAGGTTTATGATATGGTAGTGCAGATGCACTGTGGAATTATAGAGATGGAAACGCTCCCAGACTTTCAAAATGTCCGGTTACGCCAAGAAAGGAGACGAGCATCTCTTATGCTGCCTATCTAGGAGATGAGCGACGTTCAGGGTGTAGAAAATCCGGCAGTTCTCTGCTAAAAACGGATGTCTTTGACGTAGAAAATGAGAACGTATTGACTCTGATATTACAAGGATGTTGAAATAAGTGAGAAAAGTTTTCTTAAATTCATTTCTTTGTTTCTGTGTTATTGATTTGTCTAAATCTTCTTCCGAATTCCCTTTACAAGTTTCTGTGTTTCCTGAGAAGTTTGGATAAACGATATTGCATTGTGTTTTCTCGTACATTTTTTATTTTTTTTTCAGTCAATAACTGTTCACACCATCTACATCTACCTTTTCATTCTTTATTTTCAGAACATTTGCTTGTACACATACTCATTGTATAACATAAGTTTTCACCTGACCTTAGTTTAATTACAATAGCAAAGAGAATGTTCATTTCTGAAGCCACAATATTTATAAAATCTTGCAATCTTGGCAAGAATCTGAGACAGGATTCCCATGATTTTTAAAACAAAACTTTCCAGGTCTTTTTCTTTTTCTTTTTTAATTTCTTTTTCTATTTCTTTTTTTTTTTTATTGTCCTGAGTGAAATTGATTTTTCAATTATCGACCCTTACTGAAAGGAAAAAATTGGTTTAGAAAACGTGCATTTTTAAAAGGATGAAGCCGGGTTGGGACTGGATTAGTGAAGACACCGAAAGCAACTGCGTTAATAAGATGTTTATTTATAAACGCAATTTAAAGAGGAACAAATCTGACACCATTATAACAAAAAGATAAGGAAAAATTATAAAGTTCCTAACATGGAACTATCAACAACAAGTAACTCAACGAGAAAAATCAAAGATGAATTTAACGAATGGAATTTTAAACAAACGTGAATAGCATCCTATCACCAATCAACAAATAAGAGTATATGATCTACACCCCAATATAAACAAGGTCTTATTAAGTACCAAGGGTGACCAAAGCATGTGATTTATGCACTTATCAATATGATACTCATCAATTTATCAATTCATCAAGCGATATTGGAATATGAATTTATGAATCCGTCGTTCATATAACGATATTGAAATGGGGATGTATGAAATTATGAATATGTCGTTCATATAACGATATTGAAATGGGGATGTATGAAATTATGAATATGTCGTTCATATAACGATATTGAAATGGGGATGTATGAAATTATGAATCTATCACACATATAGCGATATTGAAATGGGAATGAATGTAATTTTGCACAGATAGCAATATTGAGATAACAATCAAATGGAACACGCAATAAATATAACTATCGTGGCGTCCGTTTGACTACCAAGATGTATCTACGGTTCCACCCGCTCTAGTCCATGGTCAAGGAGCCACCACGCATGGTCCACCCCTCCCAGTCTGTTGAAGGGTCCCTCGAGAGCCTTCACATTAACACAGACCCGTTGATCGAGAAGCCTTGGTCCCTCGCATCGAGAAAACCAGTACACTCTTCCGAAACAACGTCACCAGACACAGCGTACACGTCACACGAAACCACACAGAGTTCTGTGACTTCACACACCACCAAACCATACATATGGAACAGCTAAAAGTATAACAACTAAACCGTGTAGTACATATGACACGGTTAGTACTTTTGTATTGATATATGTTGCGCATGCGCGCACATGAATTACGCCTCGTTACACATTATATTAATCATTCAATGCATGCCGCGTATAATTAAATAATACCCGTCTGTTCAGTTACAACAAATAGCTAACTTGAACCAGCCTATAGGATTTCTAATATCGTGGCGTTGTATGACCTAGGTATTGACTCTCTGTAGAATTTAGAATAAATTCTAAAACATCTAATATATGAAACAATTATGTCATATAAAACGAATAGTGATAAAGAATACAATCTTAAATTTCACATACCTCTACAGCTGAAGTTTTGCTCCCGTAAAGAGGTAAGCTTTCTGACAAGACTCATCGTAGTGTAATTTGTTTATAGAGAATTCGCTCTATATGTACTCTAGCTGTGACAGATATGCGCAGCAGCTAGGTACGTGAGTTTTCACTGCAGGCAATTTGCACGTGCAGCATGGGGTGAATCGCGCTCAGTATTTCAAAATAACTAGAGCCGAAAAAAATAAACAACCCCCGAGTAACGCTCTAGTCGGAAACGAAACCCGAATACATTTTTGATCACATATACATATTGATATAAACCATACAATTCCGTGACACCAAATATGTTTATATTTTCAGACTCTCCCATAAAATCTTAATTAGACATATGACTATGTACTAAAAGCACAGGATGTATCATAAGAAACGAGTATAACTATTGAAATTCATATAAATTTGCAAATAACTCGTTTTAAAATAAAAATGCTAACTTTACTATGCTTAACTGCATATGTTTGCATGACAAAAATCTTTTCGGCAAGGGTTGTTTTAAATTTGAACAACGAGTCCTTGAAAATTATACACCTTAAGACAAGAAAGACTTTTTTTTCTTTAAATTCCACTTATGTCTAGTTGCCACACAGAGCATGGGATGCTGCATTGAAAATTCCCCCTGTAGTCGGCAGATTTCTAAGTACATGTATGAATCTGCTATATTATTTGCGGCCGCCTGCAGCCCCAGAATTTTTATTTTGAAATATCCCAATCGAATATTAGTAAATCTAGCCTGCCAGAACCTTGACCGCATTTAGCTGTATTGGGTGTTGGGGTCGTGTTTTGTATTGCATGATGTCAAGAACTAATATTCGGTTATGAAAGTCTTACTAGTGAATCATGCAAATGTGAAACAAGAGAAAAACAATGCAAGTGTGACGTTAGAATTTCGCGATTTGTGGCCGTTAGGTAATTACAGAAAAATTATTGCAGTATTGTTTGCGTTTAAAAACCTCTCAGTTGACAACGACTGTTGTCATTAGGTCCTTGAAAATAGGATAAAAAATGGACGATCAACGGAAGACTCACGCAGGTGTTTGATTCGCTCGGTATGAGATCCCATGCGTGCAACAATATGTAACTATCGAGGTCAACAGGTACGTATCCGAACAATATACTATAAACAGATATACACATTTCAGCATGTCAGAAGTGATATACAGTATGCATAGATAGATTAAAATATGCACAGATGACCTCTGGATACAATGATAAAATTCATTAAAATTCAGTATTGGTTGGCTTTAATATATCATTCCAGCTGGTCAAGAAAGAATTTCTTTAACGAGGTTTTAAACGTAGCAAGGGAATTTAAATTACGTATCCTAGGGGGTAAGGAGCTCCAAAACGTAGGTGCTGATACTGTAAAAGAGTGTTTGAAATGGTTGGTTTTCAACCACCTAATCTGGAGTTCGTTGTTAGCTCTTGATCGGAGACTACGCTCGGTATTTGATGATCTTAGTTCAGTTAGATTAGTTATATAACATGGACAAAGATCATTTAGTGACTTGTATGTCATGATTCCTTTAAAATAAAGAATACGTTTTTGTACAGGTAGCCATTGCAGACATGAAAAACAATGCATTTGACAGAACCGTAAAAAAACGTTTCTGGAGTTTGTCAAAGGTTTATGACAAGACGCTGCAGACGTACTGTGGACATCTAGACGTCGACAGCTTCCCAGACGTATGGTTGACATCTAGATGTCGACAGCTTCCCAGAAGTACGGTGGACATCGACAGCTTCCCAGACGTTTAGAAAGTCTGACGACGAGTACAAAGGAGACGAATATCACCTGTGCCTACCATCTGGGAAATGAGCGATGTACAAATTGAGGGCAACTGTCAAAATACTTGGGCAGAAGAAGAGTTCCGCAGTTCCCGAAGGTGGGCGCGGGGGTGCGCAACCCTAATTTCCTTCATTTTGCAAAACAATCGGGATTTATTGAAAAGGTTTTCGTGCGTGATGAATGGAGAAAAACTGAGAAAATTCATTGGTAACGTTGGAGACAACCCGGCAGTGATGTCCTGAAAACTGATGTCTTTAACGCAAAAAATCAGAACGCATTGATTTTGATATTATAATTATGTTAAAAGAAGTGAAAAAAATAGTTCTGTTAAAATTCCTTTCTTCAGTTGTGTATTTCATAACTTGTTCAGTAGATTAAACCCTGTCATGATCTTTTTCTCTGTGTGCATAGTGAACACTTTCTTAGCCAAATCTAATTTGTCCGAATATCTTTCATCTTGTTTATGCCGAGTGTCGTTTAAACCGTAAATGCGTAAATTTTCGAGTAACAGTCATCTAAATCTTCATCAGAATTTTCTTTTCACAAGTTGTGTTTTCTTGAGCAGTTTGGATAAAAGATGTTGCATTGTTCCTCGTACATTTTTATTATGATTGTTAACATTTTTCCTCCCCGTCTACATCTACTTTTGTCCTGTATTTTAAGAACACCTGCTTGTTTACATTCTTACAGTGTAGCACACATTTTCGACGGAACTTAGTTTAAATAAAACTTCAAGAAAAATGTTAAGCCCTAAAGTTACAGTATAAAATCTTGAAATCTTGGCAATAATCCGGGACACAACCACTAAATTCTAAGGGCAAACTTGTAACATAGTAGGGCAAAATCTAACAAAATTTACGTGTTATTTTGGCACAGATTAAATAACATTTTCAGTTTTATGCATATACTATGGACCCACCACCCCTTGTTCTCCCAACCCACCCCGTCTGCAATCCCACCTCCAAAACCTTTTACCTCCCCACCGAAATATGACCGTATCTAATCATGCACAGGTCCCATAAAAATCCGCGCAAGGTAGACCACGACCTGTTCATCCTATGGTACCCATGGTCTACCCTTTTCTTGCTTCAAATAAGTTCTAACAGGTTAGACCTATATGTACTGGTTCATTATGCGACGCACATTTGCGTCAGTGCTGTTTGCGGTTGGACGCAACGTATACTCCAGAATTCACTGGATTACAAAAGCGCTTTGGATCTGGATTTTTAACTGATGTTTTTGGGATTTATGTGAACTTATTCAAAGATATTCTGGAGTACTTCATTTTGGTACATCAGCACATTAAAGACTACTGGCACACCAGTACATTAAAGACTATTGGCACATCAATATATTCAAGGGTACAGTCATTCATTCGGAACATTCTATATTTAGGACTTGTGATTAGGACACTTAGGATTATTGGATTATTTGGATTTTAATTCACGTTACTGTAGGTGTCTTTTGAATTTCCACTTGAATTGTCTAGAAAAAAATTGCTTGTTGATTTTTATTTGATATATTGGTTTCACTTTCTTTCTATTATATTTTGCTTAGACCATAGCGTAACACACACATTGTTAAGTACTAACAAGTACAAAGTTAAATAAGAGTCCTTTGAAGGGACTGATGCTCTGCTGGGCGAAAAGAATTTCCAGGAGTTGAAGATGAGACCATTTCTTGCTTTTTAACTGGGGACTGCTGAAACCGTCTATAATATTCTTCAGCGTTGACATAATTTTCAAATTAGCTGCTGTGGTGTACATACTGGATGTCAGATTGCCACCAGATTCATTTAGAACAAAGTAGACATCATCAGAAGTATTTTGGTCAAAATCACATGCCATAATCATGATCCATTCAGGTGGAGTAGTGACAACAAGATTTTCAAAACAGGGGTCAGACCAGGATGAAATGCTTTCGGGTTGGTATAGAGCCAAGTAGTTCCTTTCTTAATTTAGAGGTGTTGTTTGGATGTGCCTTTCACTGTGAAATATGTATGACAGGGACTGATTTGTTACCATGGAATGATTAGGAAGGAGTCATTCTTTATTTTGAGATGCCTTTTATTGTGGCAATGAAATTAGTGTTGTGGAAGAGTACATGTAAAGTAAGTGTGAAATATTGTCCAAAACTATGTTTTGATTGACCCGGAGATGGAATCATGATCCCAGTAGGCTTTGATGAGCTGTTATTCGTAATTATGCTGGGAAACAAATGACAAGTCTTGGTGTGTGTAATGGACTGTAATAGCGCTCTCACCCCTTGGAATCCTAGTGTAACTGGAAAGTTGGTCTGAGTTCAGCTTGGAGAAATGCATGTAGGTAATATACAGTAAAATTAATGGTGGTCTGACCCCAAGAGCCGTCATGGCAGCCATATTGGATAAACGAATGGCACCATTTTGATTTAGGACCAACTAGGTATCATACGAAGTCTATTAATAAAAAAGATAGCCACCATGGTGGCCCTGTTGAGGGTTGGTCATTTTCTTTTAGGACCTAGTAGACGTCATAAGAACTCTTCTGATAAAACCTCATGTCAAAATGTCATTCTCTCTAAGAGGAGTAGCTAAAGCAAGATTTTCAAGATGGCCACATTTTGAACGTCAGATCAACACCATTTTAATTGAAGATCTACAAAACATAAGTTTTTAGTAAAAACACCATGATGATACAACCATTCATTCAGGAGAGGTAATGATAACAAGATGTTCAAGCTGGCAACTATGGCAGCCATATTAGACCCCAGAGCAGCACCATTTTCCTTTAGGTCCAACTAAACATCATAAAAAAGTCTTCTGGTGAAAACCCCATGTCAATATGACATTCCGTTCAGGATAAATAGCAATAACAAGATTTTCGAGATTGCCGCTGTGTGGCGGCCATATTGGATGTCAGATTGGTACCATGTTCATTTAAGACCAGCTTGACGTCATATGAAGTCTTTTAGTGAAAACCCACGTCAATATAACTTTCTCTTCAGGAGGAGTTGCAATAAGGAAATGTTCAAGACGGCTGCCATGGCGTCCATACTGGACTTCAGATTGGCACTATTTTTATTTAGGACCGACTTGACATCATAATAAGTCTTTTAGTGGAAACCCCATGTTGATATGACCATCCATGTAGCAGGAGTAACGATAACAAGATTTGTTTCAAGATGTCTGCCGTGGACCCCAGATCAGCACCATTTTCATTTAAGACTAACTAAACATCATAAGAAGGCTTTCAGTGAAAACCCCATGTTGATAGAGGAGGAGTAGAGGCGATAACAAGATTTTAAAGATGTCTGCCGAGGCGACCATATTGGATGTCAGATTGGCACCATTTTCATTTAGGACCAACTAAACATCATAAGAAGTATTTTAGTATAAACCCCTTATGATATGACCATCCATTCAGGAGGAGTAACAATAACAAGATTTTAAAGATAGCCGCTGTGGCGGTCATATTGGATATCCGAGCCGCACCATTTTCATATAGGACCAACTAGGCAATGAGACGAATGTATGTGTGTACAGTTTCATGACAATCCTCCAAGTAGTCTAGGAAGAGTATCGATAACAAACTTGTTCTAACGGACGGACGGACGGACAACAGACCATCCCATAATCTCTTCTAGTCTATGACCAGCAAAGTTAAAATTATATTTTCCTAAAAAAAAAAAAACATTTCGACTCGCATAGGAATGACACTATAATGCGCCTTCTTGTTTGGTCAGCTGTCTCCAAGGCAAGTTGTCCTGAACAATCTTGTGTAACAATACCCTATATCGGAAATTCTTTGTTACACTATTTAAAGATGATGAAAAAAAAGACCTCACTCATATTTCATCTTCCATTTATTATCATCGCCATTACCACCATTTAAGATGACGATAATGATGCTGACGACGTTGACGATGGTTGCTGTCGTGATTTCATTTGAATCACTACTACTCGCGAGGTACATGTTATATTGAACTTGAAAACAGAGGTATGGCCTGTGGTAAGTCAACTTAACTGCCTTTTATAACAAATCGCAGCGGAAATACAGATCAACATGAAAATGAACGACAAGTGATCTCGCGTAAATTTATCAACTCGTGATTTGAGCTTTAACAGGCTCTTCTTTTGTGGTCTTTTATATTTCCAAACTGAAACAACCAGTGCTTCTAGAGTCTGTCTACGGTATACAACCAGTGCTTCTAGAGTCTGTCTACGGTATACAACCAGTGCTTCTAGAGTCTGTCTACGGTATACAACTAGTGCTTCTAGAGTCTGTCTACGGTATACAACCAGTGCTTCTAGAGTCTGTCTACGGTATACAACCAGTGCTTCTAGAGTCTGTCTACGGTATACAATGTGCATGTACACTTTCCCATTATAAGTTTAGGTGTAAAGACTGCAGATACGATAAAATTTTACAATTCCAAATCTAGGGCGGCGAATGGTAACATCGGAACAATGTTGCTACTTTGGTCCATAAGGATGACGAGCGATATACACTATTCCAGTTTTTTCTTTCTTCCTTTTTCCATTGATATTGATTTTTATTATGCAAATATAAGTAGAGAATATAAGAATCTTCTTGTGTTTAAACTCCAGCTTTTATCCGACAAAATAAGCAGCCTCTGCCTTATTTGCGGTGTAAAAGACAATTCTGGAAGTTATGATATATACATATATTTAGATATATCCTCACCAACTATCATGTAGTATATATATTTAACTGTATATTACTACAGCGCTCTATTTCAAGTGCTTATGTGCGTGTGTCTGGGGGGTGGGGTGGGTGGCTGCTATTATACCCATTAAATTACTTGCAAAATATGTATATTGCCCCTAAACAACTTACACAACTTTTTAACAAATTCAACTTGCAGAATATTGGACAAAACAATTAAAATATTTGGAGAGAGAGAGAGAGAGAGAGAGAGAGAGAGAGAGAGAGAGAGAGAGAGAGAGAGAGAGAGAGAGAGAGAGAGAGAGAGAGAGATATATACTGCATGGAATTATTTTAATGTTTTTCATAGTAAGAGAATTTTTTTTAAGCGTTGTGGGGACCTCGTATATTTTTCAACTGATATAATGTGTATGATAGCCCCCCCCCCCCCCTACATCAGCAAGTCCGCACAGTATTGAGCGCTCGTGTAATATACAGTTTAATATATACAACATGCTAGTGGGCAGGGATATGGGTGTATATATATATATATATATATATATATATATATATATATATATATATATATATATATATATATTGATCTTTACAGGTGATCTTGAGCATCAAATCAAACGAGGGCCATGAAATACATCAGCAAGTCTACACATTTTTGACGGCGCGCGATTACGAATATTTAAAACGCTTTGAATATACATTCTTCATCTGTCTGCTAATGTTACAATTATCGTTTTAAAATGGCTGCTTTATCTGGAGGAAAACGAGCGGTAAGTGTTTTATAAAACAAAATCTTGATAGCAAATTAATTTATTTTGCGTCATTTGACACTGAGACTCAATAATGTTTATTTAATTTTGCAAAACTGCGGTTTTTTCGGGGTTTTTTTTTTTTTTTTTGTTGTTGTTCCAACAGAGTCTAGAGTGTGGCTTTCTCAGTGTGACGTTAGCACTAAAATCAATACAACCAAATTCAATGAAGATAGTAGCAACAAAATTTGTAAATTAATTTGTAGGAAAGAAACGTTCGAATATGGAAGGGTAACTTTTACCGGAGAAGCAAATTTATAATTACGTTCTGGATTATTCTACAAGATGCGTACAAGTTATTTATTGAAGATTTTCTTACTTAACTTGAATGTATTTACTGGCAGTAGCGGATTGGGTGGGGGCAATGAGCGCTAACAACCGAAACGTTTCCAGGAAAAAATTTTATTTCATGGTAGATGGTTTAAATTATACCCTGAAAATAAACTGAAAATGCAGGGGCTTCTGGGGGCTTCGCTCCTCTGGGGTTCTGTCCTACAGATCCCTTGCCTACTTGTTCACCCCCCCCCCCCCACACCCCTTTCTGGATCCGTACCTGAATGGAGCGTGAAGAGTAGGCGACAATGATCCACATTTTGCTAGCAGTGTATATTACTCCTGAAGAGTAGGCCACTGTGATCAACATTTTGCTAGCAGTGTATATTACTCCTAAAGAGTAGGCCACTGTGATCAACATTTTGCTAGCAGTGTATATTACTCCTAAAGAGTAGGCCACTGTGATCAACATTTTGCTGGCAGTGTATATTACTCCTCAAGAGTAGGCCACTGTGATCAACATTTTCCTAGCAGTGTATATAACTCCTCAAGAGTAGGCCACTGTGATCAACATTTTGCTAGCAGTGTATATTACTCCTCAAGATGAATGTGACTATGTGTAACTTGCCTAATTTTGCATCGAGATGCAAGTACTCTTAAATGTAAATAGCCATACCAAGTTTCATGACTGTATATGCAATTCGGTCAATTACGCATGTATAGAGTTTAACGGCAAGTTGGCATATATTGACTGTATGGTGAAGATTAAAAGTTGCAACAATTCGTTATATTTAAACATTAAAAAAATCATAGGTGTCTTCAGTGGCGGCGCGAGGGTTCGAGGCGCCCGGGAGCTATGTTCTTTAGTGGCGCCCCTACTTTGTTACAGAGAACAGTTTCTTTTTTTTTTTTTCTTTTTTTTTTTTTTTTGTGTCAGTCAGTGGTGGAGATACTGTGATAATAACACGAGTTCCTCGAAGGAACTGACGCTGTACTAGGCAAAAAGAAATTTTCCAAGAATTCAAGATGAGACCATTTCTTCCTTTTAACTGTCTCGGGAAATCATCTCTGATATTCAACAGCGATAACAAGATTTTCAAATTAGCTGCGGTGCTGAATATATTGGATGTCAGCTTGGCACTATTTTCATTTAGGACAAAGTAGACATCATCAGTAGTATTTTGGTGAAAAACCAATGTCATAATGATCATGCATTCATGGGTAGTGACGACAACAATATTTTTAAGACAGTCGTCGTGGCAGCCATATTGGACGCACGACTGACTGACACCATTTTCATTTGGGACCAACTATGTCTCATAAGAAGTATATTGGTGAAAAACCCACGGTGATATGGCCATCCGTTTGGAGTGGAGCTGAGATAATATTTTTAAGATATGATTTTCATTCAGCAGGAGTAGCAATAACAAGATTTTCAAGATGGCTGCTGTGGCGATCATATCTGACGTCAGATCGGCACCATTTTCGTTTAAGACCAACTGGAACATTCGCAATTTCTCGGTCAATCGAATGTATGCCGAGGGCTGCTCCAAAGTTTTCCCACTAATAATTGAACTTTTTTTTTTTGATGACATGGCAACAAAATGGCGGCGGTAGCGCAAATGTGTAATGGGCAATTCTTGCACTAGACGGTTGTTTCAATTGCAACAAGGTAAGAAGTGAGAATATTGCAGACAAAGTGCAGCCTTTTGGTGAGGAAGTGAATAAGGAATGTATAGCTCAGCTAAACATTTGTGAACCCTGTATTGGTTTTCTAAGTAAATGCGACACCTTCTGTTTCAAGAGGAATGTTGTGTCCAATCTTTTGTACCTGAAAAAGTCGCACCAACGATTTAAGAGGTGTGCAGTAACACCTCCTTCAGAAATAAAAATGAAGCAGAAGGATACAATCGCCCAACAGTCAGAATTTTCTATCGAGAAACTCTCAAACTCGTTGCATTTATCAGCCAAAAAGAGTAAAAGATAGTACTGAATTGGATGCAATGGATAAACAGTTGACTGTTTTATCATCACCAAAGAAAAACATTCCTTTGTTTTGGGCAGTAACCATATTTTTGTTGACGCCATTGTAAAATTCGTTCCAAGTGTCTTTTTCTATTTCACGTGATCAACAACGCACTGGGAAATAAAATAGAAACACCATCAAAAATTGCAACAATCGCAACAATATATGGAATGATCAAGCATAGTCACAATAACCAAAACTCATGCATTCAGAGATTGGTCACAATATGATAGTTTTCTTTTGGTTTTTTAACATTATGATTGAATATTACCAGAACCAGGCTATGCAAACACTCAGCTCAGTATAATTGAAGTTCTGAATTTTTTTAAAGAGCTTTTTGACATCTATAATGTTAGATATTAGAAAAAAGTAAGAGAATTTGACATTAATTCACCTCTTAAAACCATGAATTGTCAGTGTTACTTTTGATGAAAAATGTAGTAACTGAGTTACTGCATGGTCCTGATTATTTTGGGATTTATTTGTTTATTATAATTAAATATATTTACTTGTATTTGCATTTTAAATGATGGAAAATGTATACTACGTGACTTTAGTTGCCATTAGGAAAATGTCAACATCATGTTATAATTTTTTTAACATTTATTTTATACTTTATTTTCAAACCACAAGAAATTGTATGAAGTCTTTTACCTTAAAATAATTAGGAATGCTTCAAGATATGTTCATGATAATTTTCAATTTCTTAGCATTTAACACACATGTTCCATTGATAATATTTGTTGGAAAGTTTGTTCTGTTAAATTTTACATGCTGAACATTTTGAATGTTCCTTCAGTATTGGTTATAAAACAATGCACAGAGATTAAACATAGAACTTTCCATTCTGTAAAGAAGTAATTGCACGCCAATCATTATTTTATCAACATACTCGTGATACGAGTATTGAAATTCTTAATTGCACGCCAATCGTGATTTTATCAACATACTCGTGATACGAGTATTGAAATTCTTAATTGCACGCCAATCGTGATTTTATCAACAAACTCGTGATATGAGTATTGAAATTCTTAATTGCACGCCAATCGTGATTTTATAAAAAAACTCGTAATACGAGTATTGAAATTCTTAATTGCACGCCAATCATGATTTTATCAACATACTCGTGATACGAGTATTGAAATTCTTAATTGCACGCCAATCGTGATTTTATCAACAAACTCGTGATATGAGTATTGAAATTCTTAATTGCACGCCAATCATTATTTTATCAACATACTCGTGATACGAGTATTGAAATTCTTAATTGCACGCCAATCATGATTTTATCAACATACTCGTGATACGAGTATTGAAATTCTTAATTGCACGCCAATCATGATTTTATCAACAAACGCGTGATACGAGTATTGAAATTCTTAATTGCACGCCAATCGTGATTTTATCAACAAACTCGTGATACGAGTATTGAAATTCTTAATTGCACGCCAATCGTGATTTTATAAAAAAAACTCGTGATAGGAGTATTGAAATTCTTAATTGCACGCCAATCATGATTTTATCAACAAACGCGTGATACGAGTATTGAAATTCTTAATTGCACGCCAATCATGATTTTATCAACAAACTCGTGATACGAGTATTGAAATTCTTAATATTGAATATTGAGATTGCCAATGACTTGTATAAACAATATTTCCATAAATTGGTACGAAGTCTTATCTCTTAAATAAGTGAATGTGGTAACTGGCTCAATATTGTGTCAAAATTCAATAAAAAAGAGTGGACAGGCTGACACATGGGATGAAAATGTATGTATCTTCTTCCAGTGTTTATGATAAGATTTTGCTAAATTAAAAAAAGTTAACGGATATTGCAGTTTTTTGTGCCGTTACACTAAGTATTCTAACTGTTAAGCGGTCCAGTCTTTTTGAAACATTTTGCTTTTTCTATAGTAATGTCAAACATAGTTATTCATAGTGTTTTTTCCAGTCCTCCTGAAATGTATAATTCTTAAATATAAGATATTATTATGTCAATATCGAATACATATTGAAAAATTTATTTATGATATATCTGTTCTTCGATGAGAAATATTCATGCTTTATTTAGCAATGTTATTCATACAATTTTGTGTATTATTTACTACAGTCAACTTGCGAGACAATTTTAAAAATTTTTGGTGATAGGTGGAGCATCTATTGGAGTTACATAAGAGACAAGAAAACTGCATATGCTGTATGTTGTTCTATTAAGTCTCATTTCATTTTTTTTTTTTTTTTGTTGTCTAGCTTTGTGATTTATCCCTGTTCTTACGAAGATTTAGATTTTATTGTAGTGTGGATTGTAAGTATTTACTATATTTTCTGTCAATTTTTCAATATATGAAGAAAAAAACACACTTTGCAAGAAAGGATTTGCTTTTAAACCAAGGCTTGAATATTGGAAAGCTCTTCCATACTGGAAATGTTACTTTATAGGAAAAGCTCTACAATAATTTTTTTTTCTTCATACTTTCAAACTGATATAATGATTGTTTTTTGGTAGCTGTTGTCAAGACTGAACAAAAAAAAACACCTCACTCTAACTGAGGACTCCAAATAAAATGTGATTCAAGCATTTGGGAGAATCAGAACACTGTCTTATTCATGAAATATCCCAGGGAAATGATGGTAAATTCAATGGAGACAATTTGGACCTAGAAGTCCACACAAATGACATGCGAATTAAAAACAAAGATTACCATTTTTTTAAAAACCGATTTCAGCATTGATCGGGTAGAACAAATGCTACACAAAGGCAGGAAGAGGTATATTGATTTTCAATATACAATTACCGAATTCACCCTAATGAACTTATTTAAAACCATGGGCAATACCAATTTTAATCCTTCTTTGTTGTCCTTTCTACATTTATTTCACATCTTTTTGTCCTTTCAGTCTTCATAAAATACATAAACAAATGATATAACAAACATTTTTGAAACATCTTTGTCATGATTAAAGCAACATGCATGCATTTGTGTAATATCTGTCTTATGTTTTTGTGGACATTATTATAAAGATTTACATCCATTTTCAACTTTAGCTGATTTCCCAATGTGCAGAAAAAGTCACAATATTGTCCCTATTTGGATAGACCCGATCAAATAACGAAAATAGGCAGCAAGAGCACTGATGCTATAAAGAACTTCATTCTTCCTCCTTACAACAATTATCCTTAGACAAAAAGAACTAATGGCTTTTTTCCAGTCTTATATACTGAGAATCGCAAAATAGAATTTCATGTAATATTTGTAAAAAATAAATTTGGTAAATATTTAAAAATTTTACTTACATAAAAAAATAGTTCCTGTTTTTAGTGCCTTAAAGCTTTAACATATGCTAATTAAACAACATTTTTATTAAATTTGATATTACATACCAGAAAATTTTCTTTATGTCATCTAGTTGAAATAGAATAGTAAAAGTAAAAGTAAATTTATTGTACTACTGAATTTGCAAATAATCCTGAATGTGTTGCTTGAATTGTAGAATTCAATAAATTGTAGATTTCTGATACAGCTGCTAGATTGTGGCTATTGACTTTTTGTTAGGACCAGTTAATGTTTTAATATACTTGCCCACCATGCCAGTAGCTATTTGGATTGTTTAATAAATGTTTTACTTTTGATTTGTGTGACTTTTCCGTGAACTTTGTTCTTGTACATTGATTAATAATAAGACGGGATACCAGATCAATCTGTTAAGCAGGTCCATTGACATCCTATTGGTCCTGTTAATAGCTAATATGCAACCAAATATTGTGTTTTACCAAGTAATTATCTTAAAATCTATATTGACATAGTTAAAGTATCATATTATTTTTTTTGATACATATAGTGTTTTAATGTCACAGCAGTGTATGGAATGTTTAAGTGAGATAATCTTTCAACTTGAGATGTAACAAGATTATTGTTCTGGGCAAACTGACTTGTACAATGGCCAGCTTTACACATAAAATCAAATTTCATGACTGATGACAATAACAATATGGTGATTTTTCAATGCCACAATTGCAGCATTTTATTTTTGTGCCGATTTTATTGTAGTGGTAAGTAACGCTGCTATTCAATAGTTTGACTTATGCGCCATAGAATAATAATTTCTATTTTAGTGTTGTAACATTCCTACAATTGTGGGTTGGTGTATTACGCTAGTGCACTATAAATGTATTTTATATTAGTATTGGCTTATCCCTACACAAGTTTGTTGGTGTGTTGCGCTAGTGCACTATAATTTTTATTTTTATTTTTATATTTGCTGTATCTGCAAGAACAGGTTGGTGCAAAACTATTATACTGCGACATTAATTGACAGTGCTACTTCAATAGTTTGACTAATGCTGCTAGAAAATAGTTGATTTTGTATTTTAATGTTGTTTTATACCTACACGAGTGTGTTAATATGAAAATTGTGCACTGTACCAGTAATTAACACTGTTAATTTGAAAGCGATTAAAAGATCGTACTATTGTTAAATTTCATCATGTACCAGTAATTAACACTGTTAATTTGAAAGCGATTAAAAGATCGTACTATTGTTAAATTTCATCATGTACCAGTAATTAACACTGTTAATTTGAAAGCGATTAAAAGATCGTACTATTGTTAAATTTCATCATGTACCAGTAATTAACACTGTTAATTTGAAAGCGATTAAAAGATCGTACTATTGTTAAATTTCATCATGTACCAGTAATTAACACTGTTAATTTGAAAGCGATTAAAAGATCGTACTATTGTTAAATTTCATCATGTACCAGTAATTAACACTGTTAATTCGAAAGCGATTAAAAGATCGTACTATTGTTAAATTTCATCATGTACCAGTAATTAACACTGTTAATTCGAAAGCGATTAAAAGATCGTACTATTGTTAAATTTCATCATGCACCAGTAATTAACACTGTTAATTTGAAAGCGATTAAAAGATCGTACTATTGTTAAATTTCATCATGCACCAGTAATTAACACTGTTAATTCGAAAGCGATTAAAAGATCGTACTATTGTTATATTTCATCATGCACCAGTAATTAACACTGTAAATTCGAAAGCGATTAAAAGATCGTACTATTGTTAAATTTCAGCATGCACCAGTAATTAACACTGTTAATTCGAAAGCGATTAAAAGATCGTACTATTGTTAAATTTCAGCATGCACCAGTAATTAACACTGTTAATTCGAAAGCGATTAAAAGATCGTACTATTGTTAAATTTCAGCCTGCACCAGTAATTAACACTGTTAATTCGAAAGCGATTAAAAGATCGTACTATTGTTAAATTTCAGCATGCACCAGTAATTAACTCTGTTAATTCGAAAGCGATTAAAAGATCGTACTATTGTTAAATTTCAGCATGTACCAGTAATTAACACTGTTAATTTGAAAGCGATTAAAAGATCGTACTATTGTTAAATTTCATCATGTACCAGTAATTAACACTGTTAATTTGAAAGCGATTAAAAGATCGTACTATTGTTAAATTTCATCATGTACCAGTAATTAACACTGTTAATTTGAAAGCGATTAAAAGATCGTACTATTGTTAAATTTCATCATGTACCAGTAATTAACACTGTTAATTTGAAAGCGATTAAAAGATCGTACTATTGCTAAATTTCATCATGTACCAGTAATTAACACTGTTAATTTGAAAGCGATTAAAAGATCGTACTATTGTTATATTTCATCATGCACCAGTAATTAACACTGTTAATTTGAAAGCGATTAAAAGATCGTACTATTGTTATATTTCATCATGCACCAGTAATTAACACTGTTAATTTGAAAGCGATTAAAAGATCGTACTATTGTTAAATTTCAGCCTGCACCAGAACTGCCTTATGTTATCAATTATGAAGCAATGAATTAATCAAAGCCTTTGAATGACTGAAGTCGAAGAATTGTGTAAATTACGTTTAATTTCAAGGAATAGAGACTATGTTGTAAAAGTTATGCTTGAACCATTATTTCTCACAAAATAATCAGTTTAGCAATATTCCCCATAGTGTAGCGTGGTTTTGATGAGTTGTGGTAAGGCCCTGTGTGTGTGTGTGTGTGTGTGTGTGTGTGTGTGTGTGTGTGTGTGTGTGTGTGTGTGTGTGGTGTGTGAGAGAGAGAGAGAAAGAGAGAGAGAGAGAGAGAGAGAGAGAAAAAAAAAATGGGTAGGTGAGTGAGTTAAATATTTGTACTGTAACAAAGCAAGGGTATATGCTATTTGTATTCACGTCTACGTTTATAGCTTTTGTTAGATTTTAGTGAGTATTTGTTTTATTATGAGGAGTCGGTGTTTGGAAGATATTTCTCAACCCGAGTAATTGGGCAATTACTAGAAGCAGGCATCATGATGTACAATATTCAAAAGACTTTGTGGTAGCATGGATTAGTTTCGTAAAATAGACCCTCCCTAATTTCTAAACTAAAGGAATTCTGGGGATATTTTTACTTAAAAGTAGATAGTTGTTTGAGCTAGGAATAATTATGTGTATACATGACATGTACATCACATAATTATGGTATACACCAAGTAGTAAACAACATGACGACTTTGAGTTTTTGAAAGATTGTGAATTTTAAGAATTTGATAAATGCCGAAAAAGAGCATTAGAGATTGAAGGGGTTAAAACATGCATGAATTTTTTTGTGCCACTCACGAAACCTGAATGAGAAAATAAACGTTAATCCAAAACCATCACTAGTAAAAACAAAAACAAAAAAACAAACTGATACACACTAAAAGCGTCATAAAGCAACTACAATGTATACAGTGTGTCATATGAGGTAAGACAATCAAGTTACAGAAGAAACGAAAAGACAAAAGATGTAGCATTTAACAATGTGAAGTTAGAAAAAGTTGAAAAACAGCTAGAATGTTGAAGACTACAAGCTTGTAAAACTAATAGACAGCTAGAATCTTAAAGACTACAAACTTGTAAGACTAATACACAGCTAGAATGTTAAAGACTACAAGCTTGTGAGACTAATAGACAGCTAGAATGTTGAAAACTACACGCTTGTAAGACTAATAGACGGATCGAACGTTAAAGACTACAAGCTTGTAAGGCTAAAAAACACCGAGAATGTTAAAGACTACAAGATTGACTATGAGATTTTGAACACAATAAAGGTAATGACAATCAAGTAAAAGTTGATTCAGTCATGAGGATATTTAAAATTTTTTCAAAGTTCATTTAAAAACGATATAGCAATCGTGTCAACTTCACAATCAATTATGTATTTTTTTCTTGATAAAATATGTACATTTACACTTTTGCGCATCTTTAAAATCTTCCATTACAAAGAATTACCACAAAGTAACCCAAATCAATAAACATGCGAAGAGATTCTACACCACATGGATGAAGCAAACACCAATGCACCTTTCTTGGTGCGTATATATATATAATTTTTGGAGATAATATTTTTTTTTTCTCAGAAATTTAATTTGACATACAGTAGTAATATAAATTAAACGACTGGAATGAATGGCAAAATCAACACGTCTGAAATAAATGGCAAAATCAACATTGCATATTGTGGGCGAAGTCCAGTTAGTTGTGAAATTTCACAAGTGCAACAAACAAAATGTGATCGAGTACATATAAATACAAAGTATCAGAGATTGACAAAACGTGCTAAATCAACGAGAATACAATACTATTAGAGAAGAATAAATGAGCAAATTAGAAAGAATAACACCGTGTAACAAACAAAAAATTGTTTTTTGTTCCTGGGTAGTAAGTGTTATTTCCTAATTGCTTATGCCTCAAAAGTATAGGAAATGGCTATTATTCCCCACAAATTTTGCTTTTGTGACCAGGACAGTGATATTTTGAAATTTGCCTATTGTCCAGAACATTCCAGATAGATTCAGTGCTGAGTAAACTTGAAGTAACTTCTAGAACTTTCCAGTAATATAAATAGTAGTATAAATACAGAGGCCTTAAGCCCACCAGTTCAGTTTAGTTCCAGCTGCCTAAGTGGATACATATCTGCATTTTTCTGAGATGGCATCAAGATGCTGCAAGCATCCGGCAGACGCATTTTGCTATGTCTGCGGCCAATTTATCAAGACAAGAGCGACAAAAACATCTGCTAAGATGTGTGAGGCCTACAAGGCATATTTCGGCATGCCTGTCGGGGATCAAGACAAACCCTGGGCACCTCATTTCACCTGCGAGCACTGCAAAAAAACTCTGGAAGGTAAGATGGACAATTGTTGCTCGGAATTTTATGTTATAAATTTTTTTAAAATTTCTAAAATTGTAAAAGTTTTTAATTTTAAAATGTTTTATACTTTTCAATGTTATTGAAAAAATATATCATATATGAAATATGTTGCGAGAATCTCTTACACATTAGTCATGGGTGAAATAAATGTATTTTTGTAGGATGGTACAGAGGGGAAAAGAGAGCCATGAAGTTCGCTATCCCAAGAATTTGGCGGGAACCCACTGACCACTCAAGCAACTGCTACTTCTGCATGTTGGACCCTTCCAAACGTCGGACTGGCAAGAATGCACCTGCTATCATGTATCCGGACCTTCCTTCATCCATCGCCCCGGTGCCACACTGCCATGAGCTCCCCGTACCCACTCCTCTGGAGAGAGAGTACCCGCCTTTAGAAGAGAGCAGCAAGTCAGAGAGCGAGGAAGACGTTGTAGATCCAGATGACAATTTCAGAGGTGGAACTGAGGAGAGAAACCCATACTACCCCGACCAAAAAGACCTCAACGACTTGATTAGAGATCTTGGTCTCACCAAGTTCAATGCCGAACCTTGGACGTCTAGGCTCAAGCAGTGGAACTTGTTGGATGAAAGTGTGTAAGTCACAGATCAGAGGAAGCGTCACCAACCTTTTCCCAGATTCTTCACCCGTCAAGATGGGCTCTGCTTCTGCCACAATGTGACCAGTCTGTTCGAGGCAATCGGAATCGCCTGTAACCAGAATGAGTGGCGCCTCTTCATTGACAGCTCATCCAGGAGCCTCAAAGCCGTGCTGCTCCATAATGGTAACAAGTACCCGTCTCTTCCCCTGGCTCACTCGGTGCACCTCAAAGAGGATTGCAACAGCATTAAGACCTTGCTGGACGCCTTGAAGTATGATGAGTACGGCTGGGAGGTCATAGGAGACTTCAAAATGGTGGCATTCCTGATGGGTCTCCAAGGCGGTTTTACCAAGTTTCCCTGCTATCTTTGCCTTTGGGACAGCAGGGACACTAAGGCACACTACCACAGGCGGGACTGGTCACAGCGGACCGAGTCCTCTGTGGGGGAGGAACGACGTCAAGTGGGAGCCACTGGTGGACCCCCGGAAGGTGCTGATGCCACCACTGCACATCAAATTGGGCCTTATGAAACAATTTGTCAGAGCTCTAGATAAGGAGTCGGCAGCCTTCAAGTACCTTCAAGACTTCTTCCCTAAGCTGTCTGCGGCAAAGGTCAAAGCCGGTGTCTTCGTCGGACCACAGATAAAGAAGATCCTGGAGTGCAATGAATTCCACAAGAAGCTCACTAGTAAGGAGAAAGCGGCTTGGAACAGCTTTGTCGCAGTAGTTCGGGGCTTCCTGGGTAATCACAAGGCCGAAAACTATGTGGAGCTGGTTGAGACTCTGGTGAAGAACTACGGCACAATGGATTGTAGGATGTCCCTCAAAGTCCATATCCTTGATGTTCATCTTGATAAATTCAAGGAGAACATGGGAGCGTACTCGGAGGAAGGCGAGCGCTTCCACCAGGATATACTGGACTTTGAACGCCGCTACCAAGGACAGTATAACGAGTAGATGATGGGAGACTACATTTGGGTTCTGATTCGTGAAAGTGATTTACAGCATAATCGTAAATCTCGAAAAACTACTCACTTCTAAATCTTTTGTAGTCATTCTTGTATTACTTTAGTATAAATACATGTTAATTTGGATTCATATGTTGTTTTTTTTCTGACTTTATGAGAACGAAAAGACACAAATTCGCCCGTTTTCTCATTGGAAATAGGTAAATTTCAAAATATCACTGTCCTGGTCACAAAAGCAAAGTTTGTGGGGAATAATAGCCATTTTCTATACTTTTGAGGCATAAGCAATTAGGAAATAACACTTACTACCCAGGAACAAAAATTATGTTATATAGTGTAATCAGCAAACAAATTACACGTGAATGTGGAAAAGCAGTTAATCGAGTCTTAATGCGTTAGCACAAGGAAAGGCATATGTATACGATGTATGAATCACAATATGAGCATTTTCATGGTCTAATGTTATAAATGTATATTGTGCGAGGCATAAATTACAGTTTTACATCGAGAATAAACTCAAAAGAAGATTTCGGATAAAGTTAGAGTTTAAAACATGACGAAAACCACACCAAGCAATTTCTCGAGAAAGAGTACCACAATTTGGAATTCCAAGTTTTAACGTACAATATCTCTAGAAATGGTCGTTTCTAAGTTGTCGTCCAACATTAACACCACTTGAATTGAAGGCCTCCTATTACTAATTATATGGACAAAAGGGAAGCACAAGTAATTCCGATTTTCAAAAAGAACAATCCTCTTGATAAAAGTTATTACAGGACATCTAGCGTTCTACCTATTGAATCCAAACTGTTGGAGAAATCAACTGAGACCCAGCTGGCATCATTTTTTGAGAACATTTTTAACAAATATTTGGGTGCTTTTTGAAAAAGGCATGGATGCCAGACTACTCTTTTACGTCTACTCATAGACCGGAAGAAATCTCTTGACAAAAACAAATACTGAGTTGCAGTTCTCATGGATTTATCTAAGGCTTCGACTCTATCCCTCATGATATTCTCATTTGCAAGCTAGGGACATACGGTATGTCAGATGGCTCAGTGAGTCTCTTATTGAGCTATCTTTCAAATCGTTAGCACTAAGTTAAAATGCAGGATGTCTCATGTAGCTGGATTGAAATTCATAAAGGGGTTCCACAGAGGTCAATCCTCAGACCATTACTTTTTAATGTTATAACCAAGTATATTTTTATTTTAATTTTATTAAATATGGTTTCTGATCGGCTGTTTCACTGTAAACAAAATGAAAGACAAAGCTGAACAATTTCAAGTACTGGCCGTGGGTAAAACACATACAGTATGAAATCTGTACTTAACATTAGCAATGTTGTCATAAATTGTAAAGAAATTGTCAAGCTGCTAGGAATTAATGTTGACTACCAATTGTAATTCATGTAAACTAACTGTCTTAAAACGTATTGGTCAAAAGTGAAAAAGACTCAACAAACTGACAATTTAACATACTTGATCCTTTCCAATTTCACAACTGTACCACCAATCTTGAAGAAAAAAAAAACAAATTAAAGAGCGTCCTCTGAGATTTGAATATGATGATTGCATCAGCAGTTACCATAACCTCTTACACAAGCCAACCCTGAAGACTTGTTAATTTCTAAATAAGTTTGTTCCCCAATGTTGTCATGATTTGCTATGTTTTAAACACAATAAATACAATTTTAGATATTCAAATATTTTCGATGTCCCAATAATATAAACTTCAATATATGGCAAAAGGTCTTTTAGATATGCAGCTGTTGTTGGAATGAGTTATCAAATCATTTTAAAAAGGAATACAAATTCGCTTAATTTAGATAATTAAGTTTATCCAGGAATGGTAAAGACTGCAAATGTAATATTTGCGAAAAATAACCGCCCGCCCCCTTCATCCCCCCACCCGCCACAAACTCTCCTGCCACGATGACGATAACTAATATATTTATGTCACCGTTTGTTTCAGCGTCTTGGTCTCATTCACTGTCAAGTGCAGTACTCTTTGTTTAAGTAAGACTAATTTTGCAGCTCAGCATGATTTTAAGTCTAACCAGTGCATCCTTTTAATTTTAGATACTTAGACTTTTAAAAGCTTGTCTTTTTAATGTCTAATCTAGTTGATTGCATCCTTCAGGTCCTAACCTGTGCTTTTTAATTATGTAAACACTACAATAACTTTTAAATACTGCCTTTTTAATTATCTAAACACTACATTTTCTTTTAAAATACGGCCTTTTTAATTATGTAAACACTACAATAACTTTTAAATACTGCCTTTTTAATTATGTAAACACTACAATAGCTTTTAAATGCTGCCGTATTAATTATATAAACACTACAATAACTTTTAAATACTGCCGTATTAATTATATAAACACTACAATAACTTTTAAATACTGCCGTATTAATTATGTAAACACTACAATGACTTTTAAATACTGCCTTTTTAACTATGTAAACACTACAATAACTTTTAAATACTGCCTTTTTAATTATGTAAACACTACAATAACTTTTAAATACTGCCTTTTTAATTATGTAAACACTACAATAACTTTTAAATACTGCCTTTTTAATTATGTAAACACTACAATAACTTTTAAATGCTGCCTTTTTAATTATGTAAACACTACAATAACTTTTAAATGCTGCCTTTTTAATTATGTAAACACTACAATAACTTTTAAATAATGCCTTTTTAACGTGCTATGATTGCTTATATTTTCATTTATGTGCCATATGACGTTTCCCGTTGTATTTATGTATTATGCTATGTATGCATGTCTTGCAAATGATTTTGATTCAATATCTTTATTATTTATATGTGATGTGGGTAAGACGCTCATTAGAGCTTATGTTGAATTGTTTTAAAACAACATGCCGACTGTAAATAAATATTATTTTATCTTATCTTATCTTTACTATGCAGAGATCTGACAAGTAAATCAAGGGTGGATACAGGACTCACGATAGAATTTACATGGAAAAATAGATAAATGATTGTGTTAGGTCACGAGACTATTTGAAAGTCAAGAGCTTAGTGACTGATCGGGTTAATGACAAGGTAGATAGAGGTTATTGATATATCACAGATATATTTAAGTTTTCTGGCAACACATTAGCGCTTGAATATGAGTGTACGTCTAAGAGAACGTGAAGCCAGTGAAGGAGAAAATGGGCAGGTAAATAGCACAATGATCGAGACATCTCTTTTGAATTCCTAAAGGTCAATAGCCCGTTAAGTGACCAGGTTCATGACACATTAGCCTTGAGTGCAGGTGCTGGTTATCGTTGTGTTAACGATTAATGTATGCTTCAAGACAGCGCTATTAGCAGAGTGCAGGTTTATGTGTACATGTGTTTGAAACAACGAGAAGTCACAGACGGAGAAATGGGCAGCTAAACAGTACAACAAGAATAAAAATTTTGCTTTAGAAGAGTACCACGAGAGGAAGCGAGTGAAATATTGCATGAAACAGAGGTTTTACTGTGTTATTAAATTAATCCAAATCCAACATGTTTCTCTTTTCTCACGCTTACAATTGAATATAAATTTAAATGTCTGATTGAATGAACCAACATTAAATTGTGTAGAATGCTATGTCAACCTGATTCCCTGTACAGTACATAATCCAAAACTTTAGCATAGTCAGTTTAGCAAGAGAAGTAGGTCATTGCAACCAAACTTTACTTTTTATTAGTGCTAACATAAGTGATAAAGGCGAAAGTACACATAAAATTTCATGACCATACATGTAACAGTGTCTTGGACACTGGAAACAGGACTACATGTAAGAGTGTCTTGGACTACGGAAACAGGACTACATGTAACAGTGTCTTGAACTACAGAAACAGGATTACAAGTAACAGCGTCTTGGACTACGGAAACAGGACTACATGTAACAGTGTCTTGGACTATGGAAACAAGGCTACATGTAACAGTGTCTTGGACTTCAGAAACAAGACTAAGTGTCAATGCACAGAATGATAACACTCAATAGAGCATGGAAAGTAATAGTCCTTTCGTTAAAAAGAATACGCCATTAGTTCATCTGACTTCAACATTCATCGTCTAATATCGTTCTTCAACTGCCAATTGTTCAGACAGTAAGACATGGACTCCCTACATCATATATATCAGGACCAACGTCTTTTACATTACAGGACTAGAAAAGTACAAGAATATTATTTCTACCTACATGTACCTTCTGTCTTACCTTCGTTAGCCAAGGGCAGTCGATCCACTGCCTTACACATTAACATCGATGTGAAACGAAGTGGATCGATTGCCCTTGGCTAGAGAAGATGTTTCTGTCTATGGAGATTCTACAAGTGAAAGAACATAATACATTTAATGACTGTGTATCCAAAAGTGTCCGTGCTCCCTTGACCTGGAAAAATAGGTCACTTTGACCTACTTTTGCCTATAGTAGTACCATTAAAGGAGAAATTACTATTTAGCGATAACACGGTAGGATTGACCATCCGCCAGATTTATAAGGATTCCAAAGGTATGTTAGCTAGAGTATCTTGACTCTTTGCAGGCGAAATAACTAATGAGGAACACCAGCTATCATGAAGATGGTAAGGGAGGAAGGAATTTTCATCATTTGCACGACATTTAGTAAGTTACAGTATACAGGGTAGCAAAGTAATAAATTAAAAGATATTACCAAAGTAAAGTTAATTCAAAAATGAAAATAATATTTCTGGATGTTTAAAATTCATACAGATCTGTCAGTACCTGTAAGGTAATATGTACATACAATTAGATGCTATACAGACTTATCAGTACCTGTAAGGTAATATGTACATACAATTAGATTGTATACAGTCTTATCAGTACCTGTAAGGTAATATATACATACAATTAGATTCTATACAGTTATCAGTACCTGTAAGGTAATATATACATACAATTAGATTCTATACAGTTATCAGTACCTGTAAGGTAATATGTACATACAATTAGATTCTATACAGACTAATCAGTACCTGTAAGGTAATATGTACATACAATTAGATTCTATACAGACTAATCAGTACCTGTAAGGTAATATGTACATACAATTAGATTCTATACAGACTAATCAGTACCTGTAAGGTAATATGTACATACAATTAGATTCTATACAGTTATCAGTACCTGTAAGGTAATATATACATACAATTAGATTCTATACAGTTATCAGTACCTGTAAGGTAATATGTACATACAATTAGATTCTATACAGACTTATCAGTACCTGTAAGGTAATATGTACATACAATTAGATTGTATACAGACTTATCAGTACCTGTAAGGTAATATGTACATACAATTAGATTCTATACAGTTATCAGTACCTGTAAGGTAATATGTACATACAATTAGATTCTATACAGAGTTATCAGTACCTGTAAGGTAATATGTACATACAATTAGATTCTATATAGACTTATAAGTGCCTGTAATGTAATATGTACATACAATTAGATTCTATACAGACTTATCAGTACCTGTAAGGTAATATGTACATACAATTAGATTGTATACAGACTTAACAGTACATCTAAGGTAATATGTACATACAATTAGATTCTATACAGTTATCAGTACCTCTAAGGTAACATCTACATACAATTAGATTCTATACAGTTATCAGTACCTCTAAGGTAATATGTACATACAATGCGATTCTATACAGACTTATCAGTACCTCTAAGGTAATATGTACATACAATGCGATTCTATACAGACTTATCAGTACCTCTAAGGTAATATGTACATACAATGCGATTCTATACAGACTGATCAGTACCTCTAAGGTGATATGTACATACAATTAGATTCTATACAGTTATCAGTACCTGTAAGGTAATATGTACATACAATTAGATCCTATACAGACTTATCAGTACCTGTAAGGTAATGTGTACATACAATTAGATTCTATACAGACTTATCAGTACCTGTAAGGTAATGTGTACATACAATTAGATTATATACAGTTATCAGTACCTGTAAGGTAATATGTACATACAATTAGATTCTATACAGTTATCAGTACCTGTAAGGTAATATGTACATACAATTAGATTCTATACAGTTATCAGTACCTGTAAGGTAATATGTACATACAATTAGATTATATACAGACTTATCAGTACCTGTAAGGTAATATGTACATACAATTAGATTCTATACAGTTATCAGTACCTGTAAGGTAATGTGTACATACAATTAGATTCTATACAGTTATCAGTACCTGTAAGGTAATATGTACATACAATTAGATTATATACAGACTTATCAGTACCTGTAAGGTAATATGTACATACAATTAGATTCTATACAGTTATCAGTACCTGTAAGGTAATATGTACGTACAATTAGATTCTATACAGTTATCAGTACCTGTAAGGTAATATGTACGTACAATTAGATTCTATACAGACTTATCAGTACCTGTAAGGTAATATGTACATACAATTAGATTCTATACAGTTATCAGTACCTGTAAGGTAATATGTACATACAATTAGATTCTATACAGACTTATCAGTACCTGTAAGGTAATATGTACATACAATTAGATTCTATACAGTTATCGGTACCTGTAAGGTAATATGTACATACAATTAGATTCTATACAGACTTATCAGTACCTGTAAGGTAATATGTACATACAATTAGATGCTATACAGACTAATCAGTACCTGTAAGGTAATATGTACATACAATTAGATTGTATACAGTTATCAGTACCTGTAAGGTAATATGTACATACAATTAGATTCTATACAGACTTATCAGTACCTGTAAGGTAATATGTACATACAATTAGATCCTAGACAGACTTATCAGTACCTGTAAGGTAATATGTACATACAATTAGATTCTATACAGTTATCAGTACCTGTAAGGTAATATGTACGTACAATTAGATTGTATACAGACTTATAAGTACCTGTAAGGTAATATGTACATACAATTAGATTGTATACAGTTATCAGTACTTGTAAGGTAATATGTACATACAATTAGATTCTATACAGTTATCAGTACCTGTAAGGTAATATGTACATACAATTAGATTGTATACAGTTATCAGTACCTGTAAGGTAATATGTACATACAATTAGATTCTATACAGACTTATAAGTACCTGTAAGGTAATATGTACATACAATTAGATTCTATACAGTTATCGGTACCTGTAAGGTAATATGTACATACAATTAGATTCTATACAGACTTATAAGTACCTGTAAGGTAATATGTACATACAATTAGATTCTATACAGACTTATCAGTACCTGTAAGGTAATATGTACATACAATTAGATTCTATACAGACTTATAAGTACCTGTAAGGTAATATGTACGTACAATAAGATTCTATACAGTTATCGGTACCTGTAAGGTAATATGTACATACAATTAGATTGTATACAGACTTATAAGTACCTGTAAGGTAATATGTACATACAATTAGATTGTATACAGTTATCGGTACCTGTAAGGTAATATGTACATACAATTAGATTCTATACAGACTTATCAGTACCTGTAAGGTAATATGTACATACAATTAGATTCTATACAGTTATCGGTACCTGTAAGGTAATATGTACATACAATTAGATTGTATACAGTTATCAGTACCTGTAAGGTAATATGTACATACAATTAGATTCTATACAGTTATCGGTACCTGTAAGGTAATATGTACATACAATTAGATTGTATACAGTTATCGGTACCTGTAAGGTAATATGTACATACAATTAGATTCTATACAGACTTATCAGTACCTGTAAGGTAATATGTACATACAATTAGATTCTATACAGTTATCGGTACCTGTAAGGTAATATGTACATACAATTAGATTCTATACAGTTATCAGTACCTGTAAGGTAATATGTACATACAATTAGATTCTATACAGACTTATCAGTACCTGTAAGGTAATATGTACATACAATTAGATTCTATACAGACTAATCAGTACCTGTAAGGTAATATGTACATACAATTGGATTATATACAGACTTATCAGTACCTGTAAGGTGATATGTACATACAATTAGATTCTATACAGTTATCAGTACCTGTAAGGTAATATGTACATACAATTAGATTCTATACAGACTTATCAGTACCTGTAAGGTAATATGTACATTTAATTGGATTATATACAGACTTATCAATACCTCTAAGGTAATATTTAGATACACTTAAATCCTATATCTTCAACCAAAGAAGAATTAACATATCTTTATGTGGGACATGTAACTATGTGGGACATGTAACTATGTGGGACATGTAACTATGTGGAACATGTAACTGTACCTTTTAAGATTATCTCTTCAAGTTTGATTAAAATTGATGTATTTAATAGTGTCAGCAATTATTAGGTTACATGGTTCATGATAATGTGATATAAGTTTCTGCAGCAATGCCACACTATGGCAATACAGATTTCGACCAAAATTAACAATACAAAGGGGCGCATTTTCCATTTTTATGTTGTCCTACATCTAAGCTTATATGGCATGTAGAATAGTACATTTTAAATATATGTGTTTTTACACTCCTCCTTCTCTGACAGTTTCAAGTGGAGTAGTAGACAGATAGAGTTGACTGCAGTACTTTAGATTCTTCATCTCCATCCCCTTATTAAGTACAATGTAACTAGGTCTATAAATAATTTTTGTAACCTATATAAGCTGTTACGACTCTATTGTCTAAAAATATGTAACAGAAAGAAAGTGAAACCAACAAAATCAAGTAAAGTCAACGAGCGATTTATAACTGAACAATTAAAGTGAAAATTCAACAGACACTTACAATAACGTGAAATAAAATCCAAAAAATCTTAAGTGTCCTAATCACAAGTCAAAAAATATATAATGTTCCGAATGAATTCCAATAGCCTTGAATGTCCTGATGTACCACAAGTCTTGAATATCCTGATGTACCGCAATGATGTAATCCGGAATGTTTTGAACGAATTCACATAAATCCCCGAAAGTCCTAAAATCTATGAGCAGTTTAGTATTTCCAATGAATATTTTAAATAAATAATTCCTCTCTCTAAATTATATCTGGTTTTCACAACTGTAATCATATTATTATAAAAGGTTATTTACAGATGATGTTTAGAATAAGACTTTTAGAACCCAAATGATCTCTTGTTTACTAAACCCATTTATATATATATGGTTTAATTACGTACCATTCCGTTTTATTTCACTACCTACTCTAGTGTATACTTACGGGTTTAATTATGTACCATCACGTTTTGATGACAAATTGAAATGAGAATTAGGGGGGTATTTAGTGTGTGTGTGTATTTATGTGTTTTTTTTTTAATATATTAGTTTTAAAGTCACATTTATTTTTTATAATCATATACTCAGGATATAATCAAATGTATATAAGTTTGGTTTTGATCATTTCCCTTTACATTGATATAAAACTAGAGATTTGTGTGTATGTGTGTGCGCGTGTGTTGATTTACTTAAGTGTGTATATTTTAAAGTCACGTTTGTTATGATCAGGGCATAATAATATATCTATATTTTTTATTGTGGTCGTTTTTTCTTTAAGTTGAAATAAAAATTAGAGATGTGCGTATATTTGTGTCTTTCCTTTATGTAATTGGATTAGTTTTAAAGAGTTGTGCTATGTTTTCTGGTCAATTGTTCAGGGTATAATTCAATGCATATACTTTTAATTGTGATATTATTTTCTTTACGTTGACATTAAAATTTGAGATCTGTGTGTATTAGTATGCGTGTGTGTGTGTGTTACATTTTTATTTTTTATTTAAGAAGATTAGTCCATGTGATATTCTCTTCATTTCTATATTAAAAACTATAACTGAAGGTGCAATTTTATACTCTTAATACAAGTATTACATGTTACTTAGAATAGTATTTCTTGATATTTTGTATCTTATTTGCAAAATAATCATTAACAAAAACATATTAGCACTTGCTTTTAATTTACTGACTGGGGCAACCACAGTGGAAATCATTACAGTTATTTCTAATTCTAGTGTGCAGAATAGATAACTTCCTGTTACCAACTTTTTATGATTATATTTAATTGTATGTTTGCGCATACATTTGTTCCAGATGATTTTACAAAAGTTACAATCATCCTGCTTTTGAAAAATAAAAAGTATAGATCTATTGCACTCAGGACAATTATTTCGGAAATATTTGAAACTATTGTACGATAACAATGTGATGTCACAACTTCTAATAATGCGTTTGGTTTTAAGACACAACATTCACCGGACTTATGCCTCAGTGCTTTTAAAGAAATGGTCAACTCTTATTTAAACATGGTAGCCCTGTATTTTCATCTTTTGTAGACCATAGTAAGGCATTTTAAAGGGTCAATCATTCGACAATTTTTAAAAAGTTGCTCGACAATCAAATACCCGTCTACATAGTTCATATCTTACTTAACTGGTATAGCAAAGTGTTGTTCTGTGTGCATTGTGGAAGTGCAGTATCCAATTCCTTCCATGTAACTAATGGAGTGAGAAGGGAGGCGTTCCTTCGCCTGTTGTTTTAATATATGCATAGACTATTTAAGTTTTAGGTTGAGTCAATTTCACGTGGGATTATATGTGCACCAAATAGTTTATTTCTTAACAATTTTCGTTTTCCTGGTGATGTCATTGATACGTCCTTCTTTCACAGGTTTAAGGAAATTAGTAAAGATATGTGAACATTACACATTTGAGAATGATATCATATACAATGCACACAAAAATCGGTATGCATGTTTTTCAAGACAACATCTTTCAAATTATCATCTCCTCCTTCTGTACTTCTTAACGGCCATGCACTTGCACATGTCAACAGTTGTACGTATTTGGGTGATTTTTTAAAATCCAATCGGTCGGATAATGAAGATATGATCAGACATTACAGATTCTTGTCTACCCGAAGAATAATGATTTTAGAAATTGTTCTTTGAATAGTAAAATTTCGTTATTTAAATCTTATTACAGCACAATGCATTGCGCACCTCTATGGACAAAATGCAGTGAATTTATATTAAGAAAATTAGTTATTGGTTATAACAAATATTCTTCGTTTACTATTAAGCGTTCCAAGATGGAACAGTGCCTCTGCTATGTTTGTAAATTATAATGCATTTAGTTTTGAAGAATTAATGAGAAAATATGTCTTTCCAATGATGAAAAGAATATCCAATAGCAAGAATTATATCTTTAAATTTCCGTGAAACTATTATATTCTTTTTTATTCTCGAATTATAGATAGATGGAACAAATTACTATTTAAATATCTTACATAATTTTGTTCTTAACAATTACAGACACATTCAATACTTATATATGTCTCTCTATAGTTATACATGATGCATCTATGATTTTTTTATGTATAAAATACATTACCATTTTAATTTAGATGTATGGACCATACAGTCTGAAATAAAGAATTCTTATCTTACTTTATCTTATAGTTGAACGACCTCATCACATAATTAGCACATTTCTTGACCAAATAGTATTTAGTTTTATTAAATTACACCCACACATGAATGAGAGCTGCGTGTGATAAGTCATCTCATTTGGCCTGCTAAATAAGCTAATATATTCAGATGACATGTACATGTTGACAGGGCATTCTCTTACATCTGGTGTGCCAAATAAGCTAGTACATTCAGATGACAAGTACACGTTGACAGGGCATTCTCTTACATCTAGTGTGCCAAATAAGCTAATACATTCAGATGACAAGTACACGTTGACAGGGCATTCTCTTACATCTAGTGTGCCAAATAAGCGAATACATTCAGATGACAGGTATACATTGGCAGGGCATTCTCTTACATCTAGTGTGCCAAATAAGCTAATACATTCAGATGACAAGTACACGTTGACAGGGCATTCTCTTACATCTAGTGTGCCAAATAAGCTAATACATTCAGATGACAGGTTTACATTGACAGGGCATTCTCTTACATCTAGTGTGCCAAATAAGCTAATACATTCAGATGACAAGTACATGTTGACAGGGCATTCTCTTACATCTAGTGTGCCAAATAAGCTAATACATTCAGATGACAAGTACATGTTGACAGGGGATTCTCTTACATCTAGTGTGCTGAATAAGCTAATACATTCAGATGACATGTACACGTTGACAGGGCATTCTCTTACATCTAGTGTGCCAAATAAGCTAATACATTCAGATGACATGTACACGTTGACAGGGGATTCTCTTACATCTAGTGTGCTGAATAAGCTAATACATTCAGATGACATGTACACGTTGACAGGGCATTCTCTTACATCTAGTGTGCCAAATAAGCTAATACATTCAGATGACATGTACACGTTGACAGGGGATTCTCCTACATCTAGTGTGCTGAATAAGCTAATACATTCATATGACAGGTACATTTTGACAATGGGTTCTCTTACATCGAGCATAACCTATGGTATTCATGAATGAGTAAAGATAACCGGTTATTATTTCTTATTTAAAAAACAACAGATACTTTACTAATATGATCTATAATCACTATTATCTCTATGACTTCCGAATAAGTTACCAATATGTTACAACAATGGAGGGTGTGAGTGTGGGGTTACATAGAAGCTTTAATATTGTACATGAATTTTCTCTTGTTAGACGATTCAGTATAACATAATAAAATACATTTGGATACATGCTGATCATATATATATATATATATATATATATATATATATATATATATATATATATATATATATATATATATATATATATATATATATATAATTTTAGTAAAAACACCTAAAGATAAATCAAATCAGATTACAGGTACACTTTGATGTTGGATTATATTACTGCCGTTATCTTACATAGTTTAAGGTCTATGGCATCTGGGTAACGGACCAATATGTTACTATAATGGAGGATGGGGGTAGTTGACTGGCTACGGTAATGCATGCAAAAATATATAAGGATTATTATTGTCTGCCCATTATTAACGTTACATTATGCATGATCGGTATCTACAATCACCTTTTTTTTTTATTAACATATTTAGCCCATATGGGTTTCCGAAGAAGGAAACCCAGGGAAGAAGAAGAAAAAAGTATAAAGTAGTAGTAGTTGTGATGGTGATCGTAGTAGTAGTAGTAAATGACAAAGAAGAAGGAGAAAGTATTAGTAGTTGTCGTGGTGGTGGAAGTAGAAGACGAAAAAGAAGGCAGTAATAGTTATGGTGGTGGTAGCAGAAGACGAAAAAGAAGGCAGCAATAGTTATGTTGGTGGTAGTAGAAGACGAAAAAGAAGGCAGCAATAGTTATGGTGGTGGTGGCACATGCAGAATAATAATAATAAGAAAGTAGTTGTGGTAGTTGTAGCAGAAGATGAATGAGATGGAAGGAACAAATAAATTGAAAAAGTCATTTAAAAGTTGGCAAAGATGTAGATGATAGTTTGTATGTTATAAAATGACTTTCTATTTTTCTGTCAACCTTACCATTGCAGACAATGATATACAAAACTGCCAACTTTCCTTTCTTTGAGTTCCAATAAAAGATGAGCTTTATTATTCTTTTCTTCATGTCATCAGTAAACTTTCTTTCTTCTGCGTCCGGTAAAAATATTCCCTTTGGAGGATGTTAATGATGTTATTTCGTCTGAATGTCTTTGTGTCTGTATATCTTGGGCTGTCAGCAAAGGATACATGTTGAATTACATCTGTGCCCTGCATACTTACTGGTTCCTTTCTGTCGACGTTTAAATGGCCATTCCCAACTCCTGGAACACCAACCGAACCAAGATTGCTTTCAAATTTGCAATGTTCTTCATTATTAGCTTTGACAAATTTGAAACTCCAATCATCGCAGTTAATATATTTCGACCATTGGTTTATTTTACAATTCCAAAACTGGAAGTTCGAACCAATGCACGAGTGGGCATTTAGAGAGGGGCTGGACCCCTGGTTATGATTCACAGGGATGCTCTGTGCCTACAATTACCCACATTTTGAAGCACTCATTAAATACATGGAGTCACCCGATGATCATTCTAGTAGACATCGAATCATGCAAATTTTATTATTAGCCATTTCTGGCGTAAGAGCACTAAAATGTAGCTACGTGCAACCTCGTGCAACTTTGCTCGTTTTATTTATTGTTTCACTGTATGGTCTATGTAAAAATCTACAGCATGTACATTATGTATAGTACTTGTTGTGTATTGTGTTTTATTCTGGTTTCGTTAGTGTAATCGTGTTTTTGGGGGTTTTTTTTCTTGGTTTGGTTTGGTTTTGGGGTTTTTTGGGGTGGGGCTGTCATTGTGCCCTTCAAAAAGGAATGGGTAGATTCCGAAAGCGCTTGGGCTGGTTTAACACCATCTTTGCACTGTTGTTTGTCAGTTTTTGTCTTTCATATCTCTTATTTCCCTGACGAACACCATCTTTTTGGATCCAGTGCTTTTTGGAAAGACTGTTATTTGCTGTGTGATTTGTAATCTGTACACACACACACACACACACACACACACACACACACACACATATATATATTGGCATTTCTACAAAATAAATATAACTTCAAGCATATATAGGAAAGCTCAGTCACAAAAATCTCCACCAGAGTATCAAGTTAATATGTGTCTGTGTATTCATATATATATATATAGATTTGAGATAAAAAAGCAACACAAACGCCGATAAATTTGTACGACTAGTTTCGCATTTACTATATGCTTCTTCAGGCACAAAATGTTTTTGAAAGAAACTGATGACGTCTATAAAGTTATAAACAAATACGTCATTAACATAACGTCATGTTTTTGAAATAAACGGATGACGTCTATATATTTATAAATAATTACGTAATTGACATAACATCATAAATGATATGCTTTATCATACAAATATTGTATGTATAACGGGATCAGAATGATACATGAGTCTCTAATGAAAACTGAGAGTGAGATTATAATGTAGAGACTAACAGTCATACATATAACTACATATTTTATATAAATATTATATGCATACATATATATACATATACATACACATACATACATACATACATACATACATACATACATACATACACATACATACACATATATATATATATATACATATACACATACATACATACATATACACATATACATATATATATATACACACATACATACATACATACATACATACATACATACATACATACATACATACATACATACATACATACATACATACATACATACACATGTATACAATATATAAATTCCTCCACTAAAAATCTATACAATTATTACTTTATATGATTACTTTACTTTCAGGTGAAAAGATACCGACGTATCATTTCAGACGATTATCAATTAAAACAGTCTTTAAATGAATTAAAAACATATTTCCAAAAAAAAAATTATCCTATACATGTAATAGAGTCTGCTTTAAGTAAAGTCTGTATTCTTACCCAAAATGATGCTTTAAATACAGCAGAATGTACGAAAGATAAAAATGTAATTCCTTTCATAATACAATATAATCCTTCATTGCCAAATATAGGCCTTACAATTAATAAATATTGGAGTCTCCTCAACTTATCAGATAAAAACAGCGTCAAAACACTTTACAAGAGCAAGCCTATTCTTGCTTATAGAAGACCTAGGAATTTACAAGATCTTTTGATCAGAACTAAACCGACAAAAAATGTTCAAAGATGTTTTTCATCATCTAAATACAACAGACGTAGGTGCTCTCAATGTGCAAATATTAGAGAAAGTACCTATTTTAGTAGCTCCAATACTAAAGAAATGTTTTCTCTACGTTATAACACTGACTGCATATCAACTGATGTAATTTATTTGATAACCTGTAAAAAATGTAACATGCAATATGTTGGACAAACACTTCAACAAGTTTCTAAGAGAATGAATAATCACCGTTTTCATATAAAAAATTGTATGGATCCTCAGTTCTCCTCTAATGTTTCAATACATTTTAATATAAATAATCACTCTTTACGTGATTTTTCTTTCATGCCAATCGATATTGTGCACGGCGAAATGAACAGACTTATTAAAGAAAGTTATTGGATTAATCGGTTAGATACTTTGTATCCCAATGGCCTTAATACTAAGGCATTATATAAAATTGTATAGATTTTTAGTGGAGGAATTTATATATTGTATACATGTGTATGTATGTATGTATGTATGTATGTATGTATGTATGTATGTATGTATGTATGTATGTATGTATGTATGTATGTATGTATGTATGTGTATATGTGTATGTGTGTATGTATATATGTATGTATGTATGTGTATATGTATATATATATGTGTGTATGTATGTGATTGTATGTATGTATGTGTATGTATATGTATATATATGTATGCATATAATATTTATATAAAATATGTAGTTATATGTATGACTGTTAGTCTCTACATTATAATCTCACTCATTATATATATAAAGAGAGAGAGAGAGAGAGAGAGAGAGAGAGAGAGAGAGAGCCCTCAAAAGTAAACTCTCTGTATAGCGAAGTCCCCACAAGATGGAAATATAAAGTTGTTCCGAATTTTTCCTTTTTATCATCATTCTTTTTTCATCCAGTAAACAGAAACCCCTCAATGCTGAAAACCGGAGAAATAAAATTCTGTTCCAAATTTCAATTTTACACATAAAAATACCCCATAAAGCAGAAACTGACTACTTTAGATGAAACATTGACATGTATGGTCCAGAAATAGCCTCTGGTCATGGGCCAAATTATTTACACTTACCAAATACTTTTGTAGGCTTATCGGTAGTCAATCAACCAAAAATCTCGCACGGGTGCGTGAGGTAAAATCAATACTTGACACACGCGCCGACATAGATTAGGGTTGACAATAGGCTAATCCGAAGTCTTTGCACGTAAAAGATGGGCCAACTTTGATGGTAAATTGTTAACAACTAAACGTTTGTAGATATGCCAATTAAGAAAGGTTATTTTTTATCTTCTTATTAGTCAATCGTGTCTGATTTTATTCCTTTGTATAAATGATCAAAAATACTTTCTTTTTTTTAAATGAAATACCCGTGCTTTAATAACCAGGCCTGCGGCCTCGCTTTTGATACTTCGCCGACAGAGACCGACCAAATAGTATTCGGAATATTTTTCTTTAAATGTTAAAAAGAGTAAGCAAAATTTTTAATTGTTAAACACTTACACCCACTCATACACTTATTATCTTACAGTAACATATGGCAATGGCCATGAAATATACCCTCGCCCCGCCCCCCCCCCCCCACTAAAAAAAAATAAAAAAAAACAAAAAAACTTCTTGTTCTTGGGCAGGAACAGTTAATAATATCTGGAAAAGGAGAGAAAGGCAAGTTTGACTGCGTCATTTCGGACTGGATCGTGCGTAAGCCATGGAATATATGAAAGTGTTTAAGGAAATAGAACTAAATCACACAGCAAAGGTGAGTATATAATAGTCCATATAAAGAATAACATATTCAGTCTTTGATGGTATATTTCAGTTTCAATATTCATACAAAATATATTCATCATTATAAACAGAACTGATAAACTCACAGAATTAGAATATGAACGCTACATATTTGATTAAGATTCCCTATATAACTCTACATATCTGATTAAGATTACCTATCTCTACATATCTGATTAAGATTATCTATTTACGCTCGACATATCTGATTAAGATTACCTATATAATCTCTACATATCTGATTAAGATTACCTATATAAACTCGAAATATCTGATGAAGATTACCTAATCCATAATCTCTACATATCTGATTAAGATTACATATAAACTCTGGATATTCGATAAAGATTACCTATAATATCTACATATCTGATTAAGATTACCAATATAATCTCTGCATATCTGATTAAGATTACCTATATGAACTCTACCTATCTGATTAAGATTACCTATATAAACTCTACCTAGCAGATTAAGATTATCTATATAAACTCTACATATCTGATTAAGATTACCAATATAAACTCTACCTATCTGATTAAGATTATCTATATAAACTCTACATATCTGATTAAGATTCCCTATATAATCTCTACATTTCTGATTATCTATAATCTCTACATATCTGATTAAGATTACCTATAAATTCTACATATTCCATTAAGATTATCCATATAAACTCTACATATCTCATAAAGATTACCTATATAAACTCTAAATTTCTGATTACGATTACCTATATAAACTCTACATATCTGATTAAGATTACCTATGATTTCTACATATCTGATTAAGATTACCTATATGAACTCGACATATCTGATTAAGATTACCTACATAAACTCTACATATCTGATTGAGATTACCTATGATCTCTACATATCTGATTAAGATTACCTATATAAACTCGACATATCTGATTAAGATTACCTATATAAACTCTACATATCTGATTAAGATTACCTATATAAACTCAACCTATCTGATTAAGATTACCTATATGAAATCTACCTATCTGATTAAGATTACCTATATAAAATCTACATATTGGATTAAGATTACCTATATAAACTCTACATATTGGATTAAGATTACCTATATAAACGCTACATATCTGATTAAGATTACCAATATAATCTCTACATATCTGATTAAGATTACCTATATAAACTCTACCTATCTGATTATCTATAATCTCTACATATCTAATTAAGATTACCTATAAACTCTACATATCTGATAAAGATTGCCTATAATCTCTACTTATCTGATTAAGATTACCTATATAAACTCTACTTATTGGATTAAGATTACCTATGTAAACTCTACATATCTGATTAAGATTACCTATATAAACTATACGTATTGAATTAGGATTACCTATATAAACTCTACATATCTGACTAAGATTACCTATGTAAACTCTACATATTGAATTAAGATTACCTATATAAACTCTATATATCTGATCAAGATTACATACATAAACTCTACATATCTGATTAAGATTACCTATATAAACTCTGCATATTGAATTAAGATTACCCATATAAACTCTATATATCTGATTAAGATTACCTATATAAACTCTACACATCTGATTAAGATTACCTATATAAACTCTGCATATTGAATTAAGATTACCTATATAAACTCTACATATTGGATTAAGATTACCTATATAAACTCGACATATCTGATTAAGATTACCTATGATCTCTACATATCTGATTAAGATTTCTTATATAAACTCTACTTATCTGATTAAGATTACCTATATAAACTCTACATATTGAATTAAGATCACTTACATAAACCCTACATATTGAATTAAGATTACTTATATAAACTCTATATATTGAATTAAGATTACCTATATAGACTCTACATATCTGATTAAGATTACCTATATAAACTCGACATATCTGATTAAGATTACCTATATAAACTCTACATATCTGATTAAGATTACCTATATAAACTCTACATATTGGATTAAGATTACCTATATAAACTCTACATATCTGATTAAAATTACCAATGTAATCTCTACATATCTGATTAAGATTACCTATATAAACTCTACCTATCTGATTATCTATAATCTCTACATATCTAATTAAGGATTACATATAAACTCTACATATCATATAAAGATTGCCTATAATCTCGACATATCTGATTAGGATTACCTATATAAACTCTACTTATTGGATTAAGATTACCTATATAAACTCTACATATCTGATTAAGATTACCTATATAAACTCGACGTATTGAATTAAGATTACCTATATAAACACTACATATCTGATTAAGATTACCTATATAAACTCTACATATTGAATTAAGATTACCTATATAAATTCTACATATCTGATTAAGATTACCTATATAAACTCTGCATATTGAATTAAGATTACCTATATAAACTCTATTTTCTGATTAAGATTACGTATATAAACTCTTCATATCCTGATAAAGATTACCTATATAAATCTGCATATTGAATTAAGATTACCTATATAAACTCTATATATCTGATTAAGATTACCTATATAAACTCTACATATCTGATTAAGATTACCTATATAAACTCTGCATATTGAATTAAGATTACCTATATAAACTCTACATATTGGATTAAGATTACCTATATAAACTCGACATAATGATTAAGATTAGCTATGATCTCTACATATCTGATCAAGATTTCCTATATAAACTCTACTTATCTGATTAAGATTACCTATATAAACTCTACATATTGAATTAAGATTACCTATATAAACTCTACATATTGAATTAAGATCACTTATATAAACTCTACATATTGAATTAAGATTACTTATATAAACTATACGTATTGAATTAAGATGACCTATATAGACTCTACATATCTGATTAAGATTACCTATATAAACTCGACATACCTGATTAAGATTACCTATATAAACTCTACATATCTGATTAAGATTACCTATATAAACTCTACATATCTGATTAAGATTACCTATATAAACTCTACATATCTGATTAAGATTACCTAATCTATAAACTCTACATATCTGATTAAGATTACCTATATAAACTCTACATATCTAATCAAGATTACCTATATAAAATCTACATATCTGATTAAGATTACCTATATAAACTCTACATATTGGATTAAGATTACCTATATAAACTCTATATATCTGATTAAGATTATCTATAATATCTACATATCTGATTAAGATTACCTATAATATCTACAAATCTGATTAAGATTACCTATATAAACTCGACATATCTGATTAAGATTACCTATAATCTCTACATATCTGATTCAGAGCATAACAGAGCTTTACGCAGAGAATAAAGCAAAAGAAAAAAAAAACAAAAGGTCGATTAAGCGGGGAAAAAAGAAGAAAAAGAGCATACAAAGAGTATTGAATCGAAAAAACAAAAATATTGTGCAAAAGAGAAAAGTATGCGCAAAAGAAAAGGGGAAGAACTCGATTTAGATGAGAAAGAAGCTGGTTTGCTAGAAGAAAAAGTACAGCATATAATTGAAATTAAGAAAAAGATATTGGCATAATATACATGGTCAATATGCACACAAGTAACAGTCTACATAGTCTGGCATGCAGTCAGGCAAATATACGTACGCTGAGCTGTCTCCCCGGTTTCTGTGAATCTTGCTAGTGCCATATCTTACAATATTAAGGTTGTTTTTCAGAGGTAGAAATAGTAGAAAGGATACAGATCTCAAAAGTTATTAAGTTAATCACTGAAAAAAATGTTTGTTATTCTTAAAAAAAAAAAAACCCAGAAATTCTTAACATTTTAGGATATTATTAAACTTTCTTGATTGTTGAAAGGAGACTCTTTTCGAGTTAATTTAAATTTTTTTATCATATTTTAATCATTTATGCCTCCTGAATGTTCAGTAAAAATTCATTCTTGCAAACAAAGCATTAATGAAATACTGAAACTTTCAATTTGCGGAAGAACATTGAAATATTAAGCAAAGCTGTAGCCAGGAGCCTTGAATGCATAACATACAGGATCGATAGTGGATAGAACCTAAATTTGAAATCATGTAGAGCAATATGTAAAGAGAGAGAGAGAGAGAGAGAGAGAGAGAGAGAGAGAGAGAGAGAGAGAGAGAGAGAGAGAGAGAGAGACAGACAGACAGACAGACAGAGAGATTCATTTATGTTACTTTTCCTTGTGTGTGAGTTCTTGAGACTAATTTCATGTATTGTCTACAAATTTTGTCTGGACGTTTCAGTATCTGTGGAGATTGCATGGATGACCACTATGTGCTGCACCTGCCGATACCTGTGACCGAATCCTGGACCGCAGATCTACAAAGTATTTGGTATGATCAGAGCGCTCCTAGCTCCATCCAGGCCACAAAAATAAACAGAATGTGGATAGCATGCAAAATATAAATTTTTAAAAATAAAAAAATAAAATGCTATGACTTCTTGCCTGCTATGCCACGGCATACTCCGCAAGCTTTGCAAAGTTATTGAAGTAAAAAGAATAGGTCAATGTGATTTACTTTGAGAAGCAACTTGCAAGATAAATGTCCAAATTAGGTTTCATGACCGTACATGCAACAGCGTCAGAGCAACTGGGCTAAATGCAGAAACTTAACTTAATCACTGTTGCGTGAAAAGTAGGTCACTGTGACCTTCTGCCTAGAATGGGCAGTAACCTCTATGATGAATAAACATAGCAAGGTTCATGACTGTACTTACAACAGTGTCAGAGTAACTGAGCTAAATGCAAAAATTTGATTTTGATGCCTATACCAACAACAACAACGTTGGAAAAGTCGAAAAAAAAAATGTAAACAGAGAAGACAGGAATATAACGAAATTAAAAGTACAAGTTATATTCAGATCTCGTCACTGCACATAACGGCAGCAAAGAAATATCCACCAACAGTATATGTATAGTGGATGTCTCACATCATTTATGAAAACGCATTTCACGTAATGTTAATTAAACAAAGAGGGATGTACTACAGAGAAGAACAAATGGAGTTTTGGAGAACAATATATGGAGTTATGGAGAACAACAGATGGAGTTATGGATAGTTTGCAACTGTACGAAAGAAAAGAAACAAATTGTGACATAATACGTATGAAATATATCTGATCTACAATCACTTGTTTTTCTCAACATTTGAGACGGATAACACGAAGTCCCTGCGTTTCTAATTCGATAGTTAATGATATAATAATCGTAATAATTTTAATAATACATGAATAACTTTGAAGAGATGAAAAACTATAAAATGAAACTACCTCAAAGAGATGTTCTAAAAATCTGATCGTAAAAATGGAGGAAAGGACAGTAATCTATAAAACAATAATCACATGGAAGACATAGAGGCAGATTTCCATGGAAACATTTAAATCTTACATACATCACATTATTACAAATCTGAATTGCACATATTTACACACATTTAATAAAGATTGTTATCACATCTCGTTACCCTCCCTCCAAATAAATATATATATATATATATATATATATATATATATATATATATATATATATATATATATATATGATATATATGACCATTTGATACAAAAATTAGGCTAATCAGTGTGCCTAAGGGAAAGCAGTTTCTACATTTCTACATCAAGTATCTTTTGCAAATAAATATTTGTTTTCTTGATTTTAAGGTAGCCTATACAAATCTCGCTAATTCCTATGAACATTTAAGTTTTTAAATACATTTAAATTATTTGACTTGGATATTGCTTTTCTTTATTTCCTCTTTCTTTTTTCAGTACTTCTTTACTCAAAAAACCATTTGTGTCATCATCTTCTCCTTCGATAGAATCCTCTTGTCATGTGCAATTTTTTGCCAATTATTGGCCCATGTGACATATATTATACTGTAAAACTTTATCAAGGCAAATTATTGACTCATGTGACATTATACTGTAAAACTTTATCATGGCCACGTATTAACTCATGTGACATCTATTATACTGTAAAACTTTATCAAGGCTTTTCATTAAATGTACCGCTAACTACTACAAACTGTAACAACCATGTCTTTGTAACATTAAAGTAAAAATATGTTGCTCACCTGTTGCAAAATCTTAATTTTGTCTAATTTTTTTTCTTAACAGCATTTTGTTTACACTTCATTAATTGCTGAACAAGATTCAGTATAAACATAGCTGTAACAAGATCAGTATGTCTTACATTTGGATCCTTCCACAAAATCCAAGTTGAACCAATAAGACTCCGTTATTGCAAAGAATTCTCACACTAAAACTTGGACTCAAACCTTTATTGTGACGTCAGTTTGGTTAGTGATATGGCGCTTCCCAATCAGACGGCAGAATTTCTAGTAATTAGAGTTTGAATGTAATCTTGGAGACTCATCTTTATCCTTTTTTTTTTGTCTGCTGAGGAAGCTCTAATGATGCCGACTCACAAATCTGAAACTTGGTCTTCTCTAAAATTCCATGTGCATACGGTATAGATAATCATGTTTCTGGCCCATTTTTATATGGTATTAATGTTCTAAAGCAAACAATGATGCTGAAAAAAATACCTGTTTTAGTGAATTAAAAAAAGAAATACCTGTTTTAGTGAATTAAAAAAAGAAATACCTGTATTAGTGAATTAAAAAAATAAATACCTGTTTTAGTGAATTAAAAAAATAAAATAAAGGTCTTGTTTTTGCTGAAGGATTGAAAAGATGGCTTAACATCGTCTCTCAATCAACTTCTCTTTCTGACTCCGTGATTGTACAAACTTATGTAGTTTCTGTTGTTCACAATTGCATGGCGAACTCAGATTCTGAAACTGACATCTTTCAGCATTTCCTAAAAAAGATACAAAGCATCAGTAATATAAAGAAATTACTCCAGACATTTTGATAGTTTTTGAGTCCTATTAAAAAGCAGGAAAAATAAAGAATATTATTTGCTTTATAATAAACAGATGATTTAACAGCAATTTCTTTCTTTGCTCTTGAGTCACTCTTAACTTCATCAGAATGAAGAACTTTTGTTTCAAGAAGTTTGTCTGTGCGAGATCCCGTTCATGGATGTTATTTCGTCTGTGACAATCATACGCTTTTAAAACATTATGTTCTGTGGTCTCTACTGAACATTGTGAATATCATCAATATCAAGAACTTTAATTTCAGATAGTAAAATCCAATTCATGAATACAACAATGATGATTTGTATCTGGTCGTTAATAAGATCTTTCTTTGATAACATTTACAAATATATCAGCAACGAAGTTATTCAGTCTTTAACAACCACAAGCTTTCACAACCATGTCTTTAAAAAATTAAAGGAAAACGGTTTTAGACATTTTCAAAATAAAGAATTGTTACACCAAACAATTTGGCCAGGAATGATCTTGTTTTGTCAGTGACAACCACAAACTTTCACTACCATGTCTTTGTAAGGTTTTAGCACTACGTTTGAGTTATCGTCAAAATGCAGCACTGTTATTCCAGACATTTTGGTTGGTGCACAGCAAGGTTTGGGGACTTCCGCTGATTCAGAGAGGTGGACAAGGGTCTGAACTATAGCATGATTTGTAGCATTCAGATCTGCCCCTAGCGGGAAAGAACATTCGCCTCCGCAATAAAATGCAACGCATCCTTCAGGGGCGATAATCCAGTCCTGAAATGTATATAAAGATACATAAATATACAGTCATCACTATCTGTACATATTCAGAAACTTACAATGGATGAATCCATTTATACAAATGGGGAATAGGGTCTAAAGCTAATGTTGTTATCTCTATAACGTGCAAACAGGTGCAAACAGCATAGATGTAGATCTGCCATCGCATAGTGTGCTGGCAGACCAGGATCTATGCTGTTGCTAGTGTCTCGTTCAACCAGACTCTCATGTGGCTCTGTGAGATCTCCACAATACGTTGGTAGACATCTCACGAAGCCACGCGAGAAGTCTTGTTGAATGGCTACTGGCAGTTGTGTGTGTGTTGTATATGACCAAATACAGCATAATATATACCTGTATAAACAGATATCGTCATTCGGGCACATGGAGAAAAGGATGGATTGGTCCAGTCAATAACTGTATTCTGACGTCATCTCTGGCATTCAACCAGTCAAAAACCGCTCTCTGCCTCATTCGAGAAAGTGACTGACTGTTTTTATTAGTTTTGACCTTTGACTTGGATAATGAAGGAAATGCTTCTGGCCTGCCATTTTAAATTTAGAACGAAATATTTATTGCTAATAACATGTTAAAATGTGCTCCCAAGATTTTCCAAGATTAATTTTAAAGCAGTTTGATCGGTAAGACTCTAGTAAACCAAATGTTTTCACCTACCAGAAATGAGAGTTTAGCCTGGTGATGCATTTGTGTTAAAATTATGACTTAAAATTCAGGGTTAGGAATCTCTATGTTATATTCCTTTAACAACTTCTTTTGTGTAAGGAAAGAGGATATCTTGCATAAAATGCAACTTTAAAGTGTCTGATTTTAATTAAACCAGTAAAGTGATGTCACGCTTGATAAATTTAACCTTTAATTTATTTATGGCGAAAAATACATAAAATATATAGATAGCTTATGTTTCATACTTCACGAGTGACTAATATCACAGAACCCAAGAGTGAACAATGCGAATTAGTGAATTATTATCGCTCATAATCGCTATGAAAACATGTTGCTGCTTCAAGATAATAGTGGTACTGTTATCTGGGCCCCGGATGCAGAAGCAATATATTAATCACCTTTTCTGACTATCTGTACATCCATTCAAACTTCCTGTAACCATCACAGCTCAGTAACCTTGACACATAATTGGATTCCATTTAGTAGGTACATTGCCTATTACATGTAGATGTGCCTTTATAAAGGTTTAATTCTTTGCAGGTCCAATTTAACGGAATTATTTCCCCTTATCAATCAATATTAAATCTCAACAGCAGCTGACCCTCGTAACTAGCATAGCTCAGGAATACTCCAAATGGTCTGTTGCAATTTGGTCTGTACATTGTCTCACAGGCTTAGCTGTGCCATTTATCTGCCTGTCGCATCCACTCTATTTTGTATATTTACATAGGATCTTGATGGCAACTGGCACAGCTTAAGAACCATTCAACATATTCTGATGCATTTTGGTCTCATACACGTGCATGTACCTTTCGTGGCTTTCGTCAAGTATACTCCATTTTTGTTTATATTTATGGTTTATGTCAAGCAGATTCCTGTCTTTACATGCAGATACTTGGAATATTGCTTCCAATCAGAATAGCTCAAGAATTATTCAACATATTCTGATGGAATGTGATAAGAGCATTGTCTATTAGATCTAAATGTGCCTTTGATGAGTTTTGTCTTGTCTGTCCCATTTTGGGCAGTTTTTTGACCCTCGTCTATCAATTTCAGGATTATGGCCCTTGTCTATCAATTTAATATCTTTATGAGGGATGTTGCTAGTATTGATCAAACCTTGAGGAAGATGGATTTCATGTCATCATTTGGAGGAGTCAAGCTCCCTGAATCCCTATCTTTCCCTAACTTTGGTTTCTCAACACAAGTTCCTCTATTTAAGTCCCTATAAAGTTATTGCAATGTATTCATCACTAATAGCTCTAGTTGGGATTTGTGTATCATTAAATGTATGGCAAACTGATAAAAACTAGATAAATAAATAAATTTATGGTAAATAAATGCATACATAAAATTAAGGTAAATAATTAAATAAATAAATATGTATTTAGAAATGTAAACATTTACCTCCAATCCTAAACTCCGAAAACTGACATACAACGTGTGTCTTTGGCACGCCTGACGTCTGTAATGCTCACCAGCTGCGAAAGTAGAAAATGAGGACATAACTCCTATTGGATTTCGTATGTGTAAAGTAAGAAATCTTTTCAGACTACAGGACGCTATCAATTCGTCAATACGTCATCACTGATTTTCAATCAAGCAGAGACTGCAGATTGAACCGTTACAACATCTGTGTCTATCCTAGCAAAGCTTCGTGTCAGCCTAAAATGTGAGTCGTGATATGTAACAAAACGTAATGTCCGTTCGTCAGAATTATATAAATACTGAACCAAGTATACTGAATATTTTGTGTCGAAATTTGTTCCAAGACGGAATTTAACTTTGCGCATTTTGGACATGATCTTAGGTATGACACATTGGCCAATATTACCCGATTTTTATGTTAGTTTATTAGTCCATTTGAAGATTCTATTTACTTCGCATTTATTGTTGTTGTTGTGCCATTTTATGATGAGATAAAAATGTATCGAAAATGATAAGTAAACTTTTATTGCCGTATTTTTCTCTGATCAATTTTGAGAAATTCAACGAGGTTAGCAGATCAAAATGCGACAACCCACAGATACTGAATGAATCAAATAACTTATCATCAACCAGATCAAGTAGATAGTAGAAATTCAGGGAAGTCTTTGTTCCCTATCTTCACTTTGTAAGTTTTACAATTTTTTTTTTCTTTTTCAGTTTCAAACAGCTTATTTTAAAAAGAAAGAAAAATTTAATAAAATAGCCAACGATTTTTTTATTTTTAAAACAACAAGATATATGTGTGTGCTACTATATATTTGAGATTTACACAAGGTAGATGGGATAAAGCAGTCAAAAGTTAATATTAATAAAAAGATGAGAGCATGAGAAGAGAAACACGTCGATATGACCCAACATACAATAGTCAACTTCATACTACTTTTGTCTACGAGCTTGCAATTTTTCGTTCACCAATTGCAAAGACACTAGTTTTGAAAGATTATTGTTGCCCAGCCGAGGTTGCAAACTTAAGCTCACCATCCTACATGACGAGCATGTGGATCACTTCAGGCTTTTCTGAATGAACATTAAATCTCAGCTGATTGCAACATAGTTGAAGTGTCTGACTCGATCAGAGCCGATCAGATAAGAAAACCATCTGAGATATATAAAAAAGCTGCTATTTTAGTGTTTTTGATGCATAACATTTTTTTAAAAAAAATTATTAAATTAAAATAATAAACAAAAACTAACTTTGAATTGAACGTGCTATTGAAAGCTACAGATTCAAGATTACTATCTTTGCTGTGATAAAAATGTAAACAAAGTAAGGAAACTTTTTATTGGTTCTAAATATGTTTTATACATGTATTTCTTCACAAGATGGAGAATAAGCCAAATCTTTTATTGCTATTTTTAACTCTCACAACAACTAAACTAAACTTTACCTTTTTTCACATCAGTGACTCGCATGTACAATCCAAGGTTTTCTGTCCGGTACACGGTCCAATAGTTTGTAGCATTGGTGACTTTTATGATGAGCCAACCTTCGAAGTTTTTTGACACCGTCAGGTTTGCTTCCGGTTCAAGAATCTTGTCCCTGAAACACAAAAATCTGTGAGCAATTGACAACCTTCCAGGAAGCGGAATACATGTCAGCATTATGCAAAAGATTCAGATTTAAATGTACATAAACAGCGAATTACTCTCGATGAAACTGTAATAAGAATACATACAATGTTTCTATGTTTTAATGACTTCATGGATAGAGATGCAAATTAATGTTTTAAAACCATATGTTTGCATTTGATAGGAAAATATGGAAAACAAGATATTAAAAGTAAATCAATATTGATTTATGTCAATAATAAAGGCAAGGCACCAAATTAACATGCATGGCGTGCACATGCGACACTTCGCATCTTCTGCATATTAATTGAAAACATGCTTATACTTGTAGTCACCCGTGTCCGAGATATATAAATTTCACAGTACATTATCATGAAAACTATTTAGTATTCCAGTACATCAATTGAGCAATATTACACAGAGAATGAAAGCTGAATAACAGTATTTCTAATTGTGTGGCATCTTCCCCAGCCAAGTGTTGTCGATTCACTTTTTTCCACACTAATCCTTGGCCTATGTAGTTAGCTGAAACAATATTTTGAACAAGTGCCCGCTTGTGGATTAAAGACTTGCTTGCAAGCAAAATCAATTGACCAGTGAACAACTTTGTTATATTACTCGCTAGGTATTCAACATGGCTATTTCCATATGTCCACATGCCTTCAGACGAAAGAAAGGTTTGTGCATCAACAGTCTAAATTGAAGAAACTTATATGCGATATATGTTGCCATCAACAGTCTAAATTGAAGAAACTTATATGCGATATATGTTGCCATCAACAGTCTAAATTGAAGAAACTTATATGCGATATATGTTGCCATCAACGAAGGCCGCTATGATAATTCCTAACTATCTTCCAAATCAGATTGAATCAGTTTCTATCAGCGGCATCAAATCAGATTGAATCAGTTTCTATCTATCAGCGGCATCAAATCAGACAGTGGAGTAGTATATACTGTTTCGGCTAGCAACGTATATATATATATATATATATATATATATATATATATATATATATATATATATATATATATATATATATATATATATATATATATATATATAAGTTTCGATATGGAACAAAGTAGATTCCTCACTTATAGTCATTTTGACAAGCATCTAAATTTTCTCCAGATCTTTATGCTGATGGGTGGACAAATTTTATGTATGTATGTATGTATGTATGTATGTATGTATGTATGTATGTATGTATGTATGTATGTATGTATGTATGTATGTATGTATGTTAGGGGTGAAACGATACACCTCTGCCGCGCATCGATACGATTCTCGATACACAGCCTACGATATGATACATTATCGATACACATATCAACTTGATGGTCTTTTCATCTCTAGAATGTCTGTCGATGGTAGGGTGGTGCCATTTGTATGTGCTGACATATTGGGTGTATTTCCAGTATGCAGATTACAAACAAACATAGACTTATCTCTGTTTATATGCCATTCTCATCCTTGACAAGATTTGTTTAAAAATACTTCTAAACAGACTAGCTGCTAGTGATTTTTATTTACAATTTAAGCCATTTCAGGCTGCTCCATTCAATCATTTGCATGACTCATCCTGGTCACCACGCCCTTTGTTTTGCATTGAATGAATGCTTTTAAAACATCTTATTGCCAGTTTCATGTCTTCACTTAAATTTTGAAGAGATTACGGTGTTATCTTCAAAACAGAAAAAAACAGTGCAATTTCCTTGTGCAAGGAAATTCTTATCTAGAACAAGTCAAAGTGTGGGAGTGGAGATGTTTAATAGCCAAATCCTTCACATTGTACTTCCTGCAGATGCAAATGAACTGCCGCGGCCACAGACATTTGTTTCTGTCAGTGAAAAAGGAAATTATTGAGGAAATTATTGACAACACCCACTCCCTTTCTACAAATTAACTAGGTGGCTATAACTCGTGCGATTTGAAATCTACCCCCTTGCCGAGTCGGTGCTATTTTTTTTATTTTCTTATCCCATCGGCAGGTTCGGTCGCTGATTACATTTATCAACGTAAAAGGAGATATTCCAACTTTTTCCCCATGTACGATTTAAGTACTTTACACATTACATTTAATATTCACTTTGTGTGAGTTTTCTATGTTGCTTTGTATCTATTTGGATTGAGTTTGGATGCCATTATTTCCGGTATGTCACGCAGTGAACACGCTACAGTTAGTTATGATTGGTGGTTATTGTTTTACCCTGGACTTTAACAAACAATAACCACTAATCAGAATTGCATGTAACACTGCGTGACATACCGGATGTGTAGCCTTCAATTCGATCCAAGTAGACAAGGTGCGATGCAACAGATAAATTTCGCGTAAAAGTGGTTATTAAATGATCAGTAAAGTACTTAAATCATACATAGGGAAGAAATCTACAATGTCTTCTTTTCATTGGTATATGTTATCAGTGACTGAAGATGCAGACGAGATAAACTAATTAGCATGGAATTGGGGCGGGAGAAGGGAGCAGATATCGAACCACTTGAGTTAGTCACCTTGCGTTAATGTGTAGAAGGCGAGTGGGTGTTGTCAATTGCTTTTATTTCTTACTGACAGAAATGAGTGCATGTACTTGCTACGACTGTCTCAGATGAATTCTCAATTTAAAGAATTAAAAGGCAAATGACTAATAAGTATTCACGACTGTTGAAGATTAAAGTAACTTGCATAGAGTAAGTATCGTTTTGTATCGATTCTTCCCCTCTTGTATCGATATGGGTATCGATATAGAAAAAGTGTAGATACATCGATATATCGATCGATCGTTTCACCCGTATGTATGTATGTATGTATGTATGTATGTATGTATGTATGTATGTATGTATGTATGTATGTTGGTATGTGTGTAGGTAAGATTTAATGTATGTATGTATGCACGTACATATTCATGCATGTATGTATGTATGCAGGTAGGACTTGATGCATGTGTGTCAGTCTTCGAAATAAGCGCCAGTCCGAAGCCCGAGTCCAGTCTTTTTAACTCGGGCCAGCAACATCAAAGAAATGCAAATTAGAAATGCAGATTCATACATAAAATGTTGTCCAAAATTTATCAGAAGCAAAAAACTATAGTCCAAAATCTATCGTACTTTTTTCATATCCGAATTGCTAAGTATTGAACCCGAATAATCCAGTCGCTACATTAACCCCTGAAGGCGGAGTCAATTAATACACGCCAGACCCGAATAATCCAGTCGCTACATTAACCCCTGAAGACGGAGTCAATTATTACACGCCAGACCCGAAATGATAGTATGGGTATTATTTCCTAATTGGAATAATTCAGCGACTTCTAGTAGTGAATATAGAGAGGTGGAAAATAACAACTGGATTATTCGGCTTAATTATTTTCTTTTTTTTTTTTCTTTTTTTTTTTTTTTTTGATTTTGGCGCGAAAAAAGGGCGAGGTTAGAACAATATTTTAAACATATGCAATGGAGCATATACAGGTAGGTTGTTGACCTTGAAGCGGTTCGTCTTCCATTCTGATTTTTTAATATTGAAATGGATATTTGTACTACGAAGACACACCAGTACCGGCTTCTTTTTTGTAAATAGCAAGTTCAACTCGTTACCATTTAATCAATTTTCTACGACATTTTGAGGGACCAGACCTGGCAAATGGCCCACGTCCATAACAGATGTACTCAATCTCGGCATGCTAAATGATTGTATGAATAAAGTAGGCGACGGCGTTCCTTTCAACTCAAATAGTTGAAATAATTTGAATGGCTGTGGTATGGCGATGAGAAACAAAACATGTACTGTTCTTCGTGTACAACAAATTCAATATTTGATGAACCCTCGCCATTTGACAAACGAACGGACAACTTCAAAACTGATGCTATCAAAACTCACCAGGCTTCCATAATGCATAAAAAGTGTGTTTCTCTTTTAAAAGCTGCATCCAAACCAGTCGCAACTAGTGCAGCTCAGTGTTTATTCAAGTTAAAGCAAGCAGAATATAACAGAGTGGTTATATAATTTAGAACTGCACTTATCCTAGCAAACTGCCATCTGATCGTTAACCTGAATAGAACCATATGTCGCTTAGACAAAGCAAAAGGCCTGGAAGTTGATCACACTACCTGAATGACAAAGCAAAAGGCCTGGAAGTTGATCACACTACCTGAATGACAGAGCAGCAGTCACGTTTGTAACTGCCATAGCCAATACTGTCAGACAAAGTGTAGTAAAGAAGTTGGAGACATCCAGATTTTACAGTTTGATGATTGATGAACTGATGAAGATATTGATTATGAAATGGAGATGTCAGAAAAACTTGTTAATTCTACGACATATTCTTTTGTGAACAAATAGATAAGAAGAAAAATACATTGCTTTTCTAGTTTTTAACACAATATGTATATGCTTAAAATCAATCTAAGGTTGTTATGAGATAATACTATGGTAAGCTTAATATTTTGACTTTTCTCTGGGCCATTGAAATTTAGTTTGGGCCAGTGCATTTTGGAAGTTCTGGGCCAGTGCATTTTGAAAGTTCTGGGCCAGTGGCTTGAAAACTTAATCGTGAAGACTGCGTAGTATATATGTAGCTACGTACGTATATAGGTAAGTAAATGTGTATATATGTAGATAGGATTTACTACATATATGTATGCAAGTTTGTATGTATGTAGGTACGACTTACTGTATGAATGTATGTATGCTTGCATGAATGTATGTGTGTGTATGAATGCATGCATGCATGTACGTGTGTGTATGAATGCATACATTTATGCATGAATGTACGTGTATGAATGCATGCATGTATGCATGAATGTATGTGAGTAGTTAGGGGGGAGTGTTGAGGGACAAAGGGGACACTTCAGGGACAAACGGGAGTTTAACATTGGGGGGGTCTCTTCAGGGACAAGATGGCGGAGGTTTGGATAAAATAGGTACATACGTGAGGCGAGTACAGCCTGACGTGGAAGTTGTCGATGGTTCCTACGTGAGGCGAGTACAGCCTGACGTGGAAGTTGTCGATGGTTCCTACGTGAGGCGAGTACAGTCTGACGTGGAAGTTGTCGATGGTTCCTACGTGAGGCAAGTACAGCCTGATGTGGAAGTTGTCGATGGTTCCTACGTGTGGCGAGTACAGCCTGATGTGGAAGTTGTCGATGGTTCCTACGTGTGGCGAGTACAGCCTGACGTGGAAGTTGTCGATGGTTCCTACGTGTGGCGAGTACAGCCTGACGTGGAAGTTGTCGATGGTTCCTACGTGTGGCGAGTACAGCCTGATGTGGAAGTTGTCGATGGTTCCTACGTGTGGCGAGTACAGCCTGATGTGGAAGTTGTTTGTCGATGGTTCATACGTGTGGCGAGAACAGCCTGATGTGGAAGTTGTCGATGGTTCCTACGTGTGGCGAGTAGAGTCTGATGTGGAAGTTGTCGATGGTTCCTACGTGTGGCGAGTACAGCCTGATGTGGAAGTTGTCAATGGTTCCTACGTGTGACGAGTACAGCCTGATGTGGAAGTTGTCGATGGTTCCTACGTGTGACGAGTACAGCCTGATGTGGAAGTTGTTGATGGTTCCTACGTGCGACGAGTACAGCCTGATGTGGAAGTTGTCGATGGTTCCTACGTGTGACGAATACAGCCTGATGTAGAAGTTGTCGATGGTTCCTACGTGCGACGAGTACAGCCTGATGTGGAAGTTGTCGATGGTTCCTACGTGTGGCGAGTACAGTCTGATGTGGAAGTTGTCGATGGTTCCTACGTGTGGCGAGTACAGTCTTATGTAAAGTTGTCGATGGTTCCTACGTGTGGCGAGTACAGCCTGATGTGGAAGTTGTCGATGGTTCCTACGTGTGACGGATATAATGCATGATGTCAGTGTTTCGGACTAAAATTAAAACTCCCTCATTTCTCAAATGCACCCTATCTCTGTTAAAAAGAATGGATGGCATTTCTCCTTTTTATGAATGGATTGTAATTATAACTGTATAGATGGCACTTCTCCTGTTCCCTGTATGAATGAATTGTAATTATAGATGAATTTATGGCATTTCTCCTGTTTGCAGTATGAATGGATTGTAATTATAAATTAATAGATGGCATTTCTCTTGTTCCCTGTATGAATGGATTGTAATTATAAATGAATAGATACCATTTTTCCTGTTCCCTGCATGAATGGATTGTAATTATAAATGAATAGATGGCATTTTTCCTGTTCCCTGTATGAATGGATTATAATTATAAATTAATAGATCTCATTTCTCGTGTTCCCTGTATGAATGGATTGTAATTATGAATGAATAGGTGACATTTCTCCTATTCCCAGTATGAATGGATTGTAATCGTAAATGTATTTTACATACAATTCTCAACAGAGATCTCGTAGTACCCTATCATAGGGATCAATATCAAGACTCTCTCTTGGAATAAGACCAGCGAACATCACAATGTGACCTGCTGAAATCGACCTAATGAATAAATTGTGTTTAAGATGAGAATGTATTTAGATATATGCGTTGATTGGCATCGTTCCCTTCGACATGTATGATCATTGTGCCAAATTCAGCTAGGTTCATTTTGTCAAGTTCTTGCTTTAACGAAAGTACAGTGGCTTCAGAAAGAGTGCATACATATACATCAGGTTGTAAACCAGAAAGAGTGCATACATATACATCAAGTTGTAAACCAGAAAGAGTGCATATATATACATCAGGTTGTAAACCAGAAAGAGTGCATATATATACATCAGGTTGTAAACCAGAAAGAGTACATATATATACATCAGGTTGTAAACCAGAAAGCATGATAGGTTTAAGAAAGGATCCATCAAGTGCAAAAAGTTCCTGCTTTGAGCGTGGTAGTTTATGATGCTAATCTCTCTGATCTTGATCAAATCCATCGCTACACGCGACGTCGTTGTTAGGAGTTGATGCAGTAGCGGTGGGCACTATTTCAAGCGATGAGAGTGTAATAGATTGATTAGTTTCAACCCTTCTAAGTGTGTCTGCTATTAAGTATGTTCTGTTTGAAATGTTAACAGGTTTTATCTCAAGATTTATTTCGATTTATGTAATTGAAGAATGAATGCAATCAAGATCCGTTGAGAATGTTTGATTTGTAGTGAAATACGCTTACTCAATGCAGCAAGACGATCATTAATAATGTGCATGCTGTCGTTCTGGGGTTTGTTTCAAAGGCAGTGATATATTTTAGAATACCATTTGTACCACAGGAGAGTTGCACGATTTCTTCTTTTATTGACTTCACAGAGAATGATAAATATATACGGTCAAAGTATCGCCAGGATGTGATTTGGTCTTCACTTTCGATCCCTACAAAACTGTCATGGAACCAGACCAGGCGTATATTCCCTTGTATCATTCTCGAACTTGCATTTTCATTGTCGATGTATTTACAGGTTACATTGCAGGCTGTATTGTTGCTCTTTTTGGTAGCATTTTTGGACGATTTACTTTGTCCACCCTTTCCTTTTTATTTTTTTGTGTCTAGTCTGAGGATGCTGCTTAGTGTATTGGTACCCAGCAGTTTTCAAAGTACACTGTAGCAAAGCTTCTCAACCAACAGGTCTTAACCAGGTCAAAAACGCAGGCTCAACCTGCTTAACCACAACGAAAACTCAGGTACAGAGATAACGCTTCCTACAGGACAAAGCGTCTTTACCAAAACCAAACGTCACTCAGGACCCGCGGCTCTCCACTCTAAACAGCGCCAAATTCGTCGTCACCATCAGACCGTGCTGGCAGGCACAACATCCTCACATCAACATCACTGCTAGAACACATGTACTACAGCGTCAGAAAACCTTTCACCATCATCTAAACAATTCCAATTTAAAATGTCCTATTTCACTCTTACCACTAACTCCAAGGGCAAAATCGTATCCCAAAGCACACTGTGCGAATGCTGTTAATCAGTTCTTTAACACTTCATGCGTTATCTAGGACTGCGTTTCTAAAAGCACAAAACCCAATATTAATTTTTATAAACATTGCTCAAAGAAGCAAACAAACTACTTTTGACCAATTCTTCTGGAAGGAAAAAAGGCGGCATCTACCTTAACATAAGAATTTCAGGAACAAATAATATAATTACGAAATATATATCAACTTTAGTGTAAGAAACTATCTGATTGATCCAAGCGACTTTGTCGATTCAACACGTCTGACAGTATTGGACCGTCATTAACCCAATCATTCAATAGCTACTGGAACACATCGGTTGCTCACCCTTATCGAATTTCCCTGTTGCGAAATATAATGACAATTGTTTTGCCAACTAATGATTGTTATTCAAGAGTATAAGAACATGCGCATCATTCAAACTGAGGAATAATTCAAAGTACCTCTGTAGGAGAATATTTTCTGTGAATTGAATTCGTCTGTGTGATTAGTACAACGGCTCATATTAGTTCCAAATGTATGTATGTAATATCGTTTTACGGCACCTCAGCGCAAAAGCGGTCATGTAGTGCAAACAACAAGGTAAAGTTCGAAAAATGTAAAAATTGCATCCAAAAAAATTTTGGAAAACAATCTCTTCCAAATAAATACAAACATTAACTACAAAACGATAAAATATCAAACGTAAAAATGTTAAAATTCTGTAAATTGTGTATAAAATAACAGACAAAAGTAACAGATGTAAAATCCTTAAAAGATCATTAAAATTTGTTGTATGAACCGCATTCCCTTAAAAAGTCCAATATTTTCCCAGGTGGTACGTCCTTATACCGTTTCTTCCAGCAGTTCACGGCAAAATACTTTAGTCTCACATGGTTGAAATCGACACACTCGACAAGAATGTGTTCCCTTGTCAGTGGAAATAAAATGAAAACTAAAATGAGACATCGTCTCTCTGGATTCGAACCAACCCTTGTCTAAACTTCAGACATAGGACATTACAAGTGTAAAGTCTTTCCCTGGACTAATGGAGCTACTATGTATACAGACATAGGACATTACAAGTGTAAAGTCTTTCCCTGGACTACCGGAGCTACTATGTATACAGACATAGGACATTACAAGTGTAAAGTCTTTCCCTGGACTAATGGAGCTACTATGTATACAGACATAGGACATTACAAGTGTAAAGTCTTTCCCTGGACTAATGGAGCTACTATGTATACAGACATAGGACATTACAAGTGTAAAGTCTTTCCCTGGACTACTAGAGCTACTATGTATACAGACATAGGACATTACAAGTGTAAAGTCTTTCCCTGGACTACCGGAGCTACTATGTATACAGACATAGGACATTACAAGTGTAAAGTCTTTCCCTGGACTACTAGAGCTACTATGTATACAGACATAGGACATTACAAGTGTAAAGTCTTTCCCTGGACTACTGGAGCAACTATGTATACAGACATAGGACATAACAAGTGTAAAGTCTTTCCCTGGACTACTAGAGCTACTATGTATACAGACATAGGACATTACAAGTGTAAAGTCTTTCCCTGGACTACTAGAGCTACTATGTATACAGACATAGGACATTACAAGTGTAAAGTCTTTCCCTGGACTACCGGAGCTACTATGTATACAGACATAGGACATTACAAGTGTAAAGTCTTTCCCTGGACTAATGGAGCTACTATGTATAGGTAGTTAAAGTATCAATATAAAACAAAGGCTTAGTCACTGATACTCAAGGAAAGATAAGTACTTTTCACTTTTTTCCAACGCTAAATCAAGAAATTTACACGGCATCATAACCTGATCATTTGTAGGTAATAATGATGTCACTTTGTGTATGTTAATACAGTAGTCCATCAAGAATATACATCCAGAAAAGTACTAACTGCTTCTATGGAATTGTAAATACACTACTGTCAATACCGTAAGCGGCCCTAGCAAGGACCAAAGAAGACAGGAACAAAAGATGGGGAGAAATATGTCCGGAATACCCCCACAGACCCCCCCCCATTTTTCTCTCTCTCTCTCTCTGCATTAAAGTCTTAGATCACGCGGAGATAACACTCTCACTTTGAAACTCTGCGGTACCAGGCTAAAATTTCGGGCTCCGGCTCGTGCAAGGATAATTAGTAATCCCTAACTAGTAGCATGTAAGTTGTTGGTTGACAAACAAAAAAGATAACCAAATTATAAACTTACAAATCTGACAAACAAAAAACAATCAATTTACAAACTTAAAAGTCTGAAAAACAATGACCTAATTCTAAGCTATATCTTTGCCCGACCCATAGACTAAAGAACAATAATAGCTTGCAGTGCTTCTACAGTTCTAAAAATGAATCATGAATTTCTGGGAAACAGAAACTGTCTTAATGACAGTTGTTTGGTAAGCTTCAAAGTTCTGCCCGACTCTGGAGCTCGACTCTGGAGTGACTAAAAATTGAAAAGTACTTACCTTTCCATGAGTGTATCAGTGACTAAAAACAAAAAACGGTTTTCAAATGAAAAAAAGACTTTAAAAAAAAAAACAGTTTTTTTTTTAAAAAGTCTTTTTTTTTTTCATTTGAAAACCGTTTTTTGTTTTATAAGCTTCTATGTCACGAGTTCTGCCAGACCCGGGTTTACATAAGAACTAAAATTGTATATTGATTGTAGAAGTAATAATTCTAAGTATAGCATTACGTCAAACAAACCACCTCACCATCATGAATATGCAGTTTTCAATGTTGAAACGTACTCATTCAACAATATCCATAAAAAAATCCAACACAATGAGTTGATATTAATTTCTTTATTTTAAATAATGAATTTTAATACTGAAGAAATTGATGATACTGACCCTGATGATTTTAACAATATTTTTCAAAAATAATAGTAATTGAATGGCCCTACGATTTACGACATTAACAAGTAAAGTACCATATTATTCTCCTTAAATTCATTTTAACTCTCCAGTTAACAAAGACATTGCATAGCATACACTTTTAGGGCTTATAAGCTCCAGAGTCGGGCAGAACTTTGAAGCTTACCAAACCTATGATGGTTTCTGTTATTTCTGGAGTTGAAAGTTGTCGGCTGATATATAAACAAGAGGCCCAAGTGGGCCCGGTATTGCCAACCTGTATTATATAAATTGTACAGCTGACCATCTCACTAAGTGGGGGCATTTAAAATTTGTAAGAACTCAACCTATGTAAACTATTCTCACAAACTATATATCACGTTGATTTTACCTATTTTACTATAGTCTAATAAAGTGTTCTTTACAAAGAAAAGGCTTCATTAATATGCATAGTCCCTTGCACATAATCGAAGTCATATCAAATCTTTTAAATTTAAGTTTACAGACAAAGCCTTAATTTGTGGTCGATAAAGTCGCACGTCTTTCCACGAACTGAAATTATAACTGACTGGAATTTTTAAGGCTGTGAGTTTCTTTACTCTTGCTAATTAAATCTGGAAATGTTTCAGGAGAAACTTATATTGGGGTATTTGATTTTTTAAAAGCTAAATATACAAATGTACAAATTTCAAATAATTTGTGAGTCACGGAGCTGAATATATGAATTCCATAAAACTATTCACAATGCATCTGATAACATATAAATGACAAGTGTTGCAGGCACTTTGTCAAAGTAATACTAGAAACTGCCAAACTTTTTTTCACCAAGCATATAAAACTTGCTACGAAATATTTAAGAATTTCAAAGGTGGTGAAATTTTTAGAAATAATTCATCTACAAATAATATTTATAAACTTGGGCAGGGTTTTTATCATATCAGAAATATTGCCTCCAGAGTAGTTACAAGCTCAACCAATCAGATGTAAGATACGTCATTAATATGCGTGTATCTCGCTCAGATCATATAAGCCTATATTCCAAGCTTGATCAAAGTTGGATCAGAAATATAGCTTCCAGAGTAGTGACACGCTCAGCCAATCAGATGCAAGATCGCATCGTTAATATGCATGTATTTGGCTCATTATCAAACTCATTCGAGATCTTCACGATACAAGCATAAATTCCAAGTCTGATCAAAATCGGATCTGAAACACAGACTCCAGAGCGGTAATAAGATCAGTTAATCACATGCAATATGATCTCATTAATATACGTGGATATTATCAAAACCATTTCTTGTATACCTAAAAACAAATTTTCAACATTTAATAATAAAGTTATTTGTACCAAAAATGAAAGGACCAAACTATATGCGATCTGTTTTGTGAACTGTTGGCGCATGAACATTTAGAGACAATACTGTACTAAGTTGATCTTGTTGGTAACTAACGTCGCCAAATTCGAGAAAGACTACCCCCCCCCCCCCATACCTTAATCTCTCTGATGTCTATCTGTATAGAGACTTGAGTTCGGAAGCAATATGAGATATGTATTTATCTAATTCATTGACATACTTTTTTCACAAAACTTTAAATTCTTTGATATCTTCTACCAAGGCATAGATTGTAATAACATGTTTTTGGATTTTTTAAATACGGGACTTACTGTTTGGATCTTTTGGGCGTTCCGTGCAGAGGTAATTTGGAGCTATTATTTAGAAACCGACTGTAATAGGCGCGATACTCTCGCAGGTAGTGTGGATGAGTGCAAGACAATTTAAAAGCACTTCAGACATATCTGTTTTAACCAAGGTCAATACTGTGTTACCGTATTTATATGTGTCGCATACACAAGTAAGACCAACCTAGATTTAGATCTCTTGTTTCATGATACTCTGGCAGATCATGTTCTAAACCGTTCCTTCTACCTTAGACTTCAAACGAAATGCGCTGACCCTGATATTTTGGTGTATTATGGGACGGCCGAGCTGTCTGCAATTGGGTTTGAGTTTGATTCTGGTGAATAAGTTCTCATAAATGAAACTGCTGGGTTCAAGGCTCAGCAGACGAAATATAGTCTTTTCACAAACATAGCTCGGACTAATTGGCAACGTAATTACTATATGAGCCTGCTTTGTTGAAGACGGTCTGTATTAGAGAAGAGAGGACAAGAAAAATACCATGGTAAATGGATGCCCCCCTCCCTCCAGTAGAGTGCCCTAAATGTCCTAGTCGTAATACTTAACCAAAGTGTGACGGACTGATAGACGGACAGTATATGCCCACCTATCACTGTCATTGTTGGGCACGAACAAGCGTAACAGTATATGGTCACCTATCACTTTCATTGTGGGGCACGAACAAGCATAACAGTATATGCCCACCTATCACTCTCATTTTGGGGCACGAACAAGCGTAACAGTATATGCCCACCTATCACTTGTCATTGTGGGGCATGAATAAGGGTATAAATACAACTTTTCTTTTTCTATGCTTAACCAATAAATGTGATAGGGAGATACACTGTTACCGCGTGTCCGTACGCACTTCGTAGTATATTTGGTATTTAGGGTTTTCGTGTTTCAGAAACGTATTTCCAATTTCAAATCCAGCATAACACGCTTATATTTTTTCTATCCGCTCTCTTCCTCCCAGACTAGCCGCTCTCTCAGAACATAAATTTTTCAGCTGGTTATCTTGAGTTTGGTTGAACGAGAACATCATTCAGGATTTTCCAGGAAAACACGTTTGAAATGTTTACATCTGTATTTACCTGGCTTGCCGTGGTATAACATCGAACAATTATGCATGGGTCTTAATCTGATATCCATTACATATATAGAGGATCTTAGATGAGTAATGATTTAATATTGAATTTATGAAACGAGTTGAATAATATCCAGCTTTTGCAAGTCTTTGCAAGCCTTGGCGAACAAAAACTGGAAATTATTCAACGAGTTTCATAAATTGAATAGGAAATCATTACCCATTTAATATTCTGTGTATCACATATTTTTTTTATTTTAATGGAAATAGTTTAGAGAGAAAGAAGAAGAAATAATTTCGTTTCTTCTGGCTCAGACGCTGCACATTTCAATTGTTGTGCGTAAAACAAATAGTCCCAGACGCTAGTTGAATTAATAACACAGTTCTATAACCAGTAACATTTAAAAGTAGTTTTTTAATTTTACAAATTATAATTCAAAGAGCAACTGTCCTTCCAGATCAATAGAACATTTGACACATACAACATCATTTTTCAACACTGAATCTCCGATGGAAATTCCTGTGTGATGTCACATGGTATCACGGTACCAATTGCGCAAGCCCAGGGGTTGGAGCTTCAGGTGTAGGAACATTGTATTCAGAAATAAACAACAAAACTAGCTGTGATTGGTGTATTATGTAAGAGTTGTAGTTTCTGTCTGGCTTAAAAAAAAGTTGAGTCTCTTAGCAACATGTGAGATTATCTTAATTCATATGTAGATCATGTTTTGCATTTTGTATGATTTTTTAAGAATGTGATGCACATCACTGAAAATGTGTCTGTTGTGACTGGACAACTCTTACCCCTGTCTAGTTCCAGCAGAGTTATCTCTCTTAAATGCAATGGAGTACCTGGTTCTATCACTGTCAAATTGACAATCTAACATTGCTCTCATTGACAGTGTGTGTCATGCATGCTAAAATAGGAGAGAAGGTATATTTATTTCACCAAATGTTAACATTAAGGTCTATGGAAAAACAATTGGTACCGTGATACCACATAGTTCACTCGGGTTAGGTTAGACGCGCCATTTTCATCTATGTCAATGCGAATATTTACAATGTCTCCACCTAAAGTGTATCCACTGCTATGGATGCAGTATTGTATATGTCAGAAAAAATAGCATTACAGGTGTTTAATATTCATGAGAAGGGATGATTACTGGATGCAGAAATTGTACTAAATCTAGACTAAAGATGTTGCTGAGTAAAGTAATTCCAGATTTAATGTATTTGTGACCGGATATTTGCATTATTTGATTTGGAACCATGCTGTGGTTGGCAAACTTTCTGTCAGTTGGGAGACCTGCATTTGTCCACATTCTTCTCTAGTTTCTGTCAGACTTAAAAAAAAGAGTTTAATCACTTGGCTACACGTAAGATTAAGTTAATTTATATTTAGATCATGTATTGTATTTTTCATATTTTTTAAATGTGATAATCAATGTCTACCTCTGGCAGAGTTATCTCTCTTAAGTGATGTGGACTAAATGGTTCTGTCCTCGTCGACTTGTCAGTATGACATTGCTTTCTATGACAGTGTGTGACACGTATGCTGAAGTAGGACAGAAGGTATATTTTTTCACAGAAAATCACCAATGTAGTCTATAGGAAAACAATTGGTACCATGATACCTCTACTCCAATAATGCAGAGAAGTTATTATCTTACGTGGTTCTTCAACAATGGAGGTAAGAAAGGTTTAATATTGTACTTTCTTTCTATGTGTGTGTGTGTATTTCTTCAGTGTAGTAAGATAGCTATTACTTAAGCATTGTCTAATTCAGTCTTTTGAATTTATAATAGTCATTTAGTTTACACCCATTAGAAAGACATGCAGTATACCGCCATTATTGATTATAGCCAACGAACTGCCCATAATGGATTTCCAGACTCTTTAATTCCCACGTCATACTGTCACCATCGCCTACATCAATCCGTCAGCATAACATTTTGACAAAAAATGGTTTTGTTATAACGCCATTTGTCTCCCCCCAGGCATTAGTATCCTCCTTCTGCCATTCAATATTTATTTAAAACAGTTAACGTCTTTCTTGTGTTCCTAACACTTTAGGCCACCCCCATAATGCTAAACGGTCATTTGCTTTGTTAAAATATAGACATCTTAGCAAATCCATTGAGAAACATGATACTCAGTGATAAGAGGACCCACGTCAAATAATGTTCCCACATTATATGTTGATAGTAACATTACTTAATAACTTTTATTTTAAATGTCCGAGATCATAATAAAGAAAAGTGTTTCCTTATTAAGCATTTTTTGTTTGTTTTTGTTTTGTTTCTAAGAATGTTTTTCTCATTGTAGTTGACAATTGTCTATTATATTGGACATTTATATAATAATGACAATAAGAATAAGTCAAAAGTAATATGATGATGATGATGATAATTTGCTACTATTATGACTTTCTTTTGTTTGTACTGCTATCTAGTTTCGTCCTCAAAGAGACAACACGCTACTTTTACGTCTTTGTGTCAATCTGTCTCTCACCCTCACACATACGCCCGAGCATGTAAGTTAAACAGTCCAATATATGTCTTTAATCCATTTCATAACGGCAGTATTCTATGCGTTGAAAATTGTATATCTTTTAGCTTGCAATGGGGTTTTCTTTTTATATACTGACCGAATGCTGGTCCATATGTAAAAAATTATCAATCCACCAATCGGAACATCGTCGGCCTTCTTCATCGCATGCTAGAAAGAAACATGTGATGTAAGTAATGGTCATTCTGAGCTGCCCTAAAGAAAGTGGTTGTTATTACGTCATAATAAATTCATTGACAGCACAAACACTAGACGACCTGCCACAACAGCAGTAATTAGGTGGTACTTGGGACATTTACGGAAATTAAAGGGGTGTTGGATAGTATGTGTGGGGTGTTGATAGTATAATGTAATGTGTTGGATAATAGATGACTAAGTACTGGTCACTACATACAGCGTGTTGATAGTAAATGTAGGATATTGAATAGTATATATCTGGTGTTGGATAGTAGGTTACTAGTGTGCTGTAAAGTAGATAACTATTTAACATTAGCATTTCACTTGTGCCCTTATAGACCTATCATGTTAAACCTGAATAGGCCTATATGTCACAAGAGGAAATGTTATAATATCCATAATGTTAAACCTATGGACATTTTTAACATTAGCATTTCTCTTGTGCCCAGATAGGCCGGTAATGTAAACCTACGGCGTAATGTTAATTCCCGTTTGTGCCCTAAGTGCCATATATTACTATTCATCATTAACAGCAACGTAAGCAATAGCTTCAGTGTACTGAAACCGAATCTTTTTTCTTTTGTTTCTTTGTCAAAACATTTTTTTTCTCAGGAATAGCATTAAAAGTTAAAAATGTAGGTATTGCATTGATTGTTAAAACATCGTCGAGTGTTATTTTTAACGCCGATCCAAAACTCAGTTCTTCGAACATCTGGCTGGATATTCATCCATGAAAAACTAACCAGTTTGGGCAGTATCAGTATGATTACATCCTAGTCTTTTTCAGAGAGTTGGAAGTTATTCAATCCGCATTACAAGGAAAGAAGGATGTTCCGAATGACCAATCTATATACTTTTCTCACAATCAATGCATTCATTTACACACATTTAATCAAAATCTTGATCACATAGTGTTCGCAATACACACATACACACACACACACACACACACACACACACACACACACACATATATATATATATATATATATATATATATATATATATATATATATATATATATATAATGACCATTTTGATGAAATATCAAAGGATTAACAGTTTCTACAGCAAATATTTCTTGCAAAAAAATTAGTATTTGTTTCATTCATTTCAAGTTAGCCTTTAACAAGATCGTGAATTCCTACACTTGTTCTGAGCAATTAAATTTTACATGCATTGCAATTATCTGACTTGGAAATGCATTTTCTTTCTTTTCTTCTTTATTTCTTTTTCGACTCTGTACTCTAAATATCAATCTCTGGTATATTTTATTAACCAAACAATCATTTGTGTCATCGTCTTCACTTTTGATATATGTTCATGATCTGTGTACTTTTTGCCGATTATGTGACACCTAGTATACCGTAACATGTTATCTAGGCTTTCATAAAATACATAAGATAACTACAATAAACTTTCACAAAAATGTTTTTGTAACATTACAGTAATACGTTTAAGGTATTTTAGATATTTTCAAAATAAAGAATTGTTATTCCAGATAATTTGGTCAGGGACGATGTTATTTTGTCAGAGACAACCACAAGCGTCCACTACCATCTCTTGGTAAAGTTTTGACACCACATTTGAGTTATCATCATGATACAGCAATTGTATTTCGGACAGTTTTTTTGGAGCACAGCAAGGCTTGGGGATCACTGGATTAGTAGTGTGGACAATACTCTGAACTGTCGCGTGTAGTGTAGCATTCAGATGATCCACTAGCGGGAAAGTACATTCACCTCCACAATAAAACGCATTGTATCCTGCAGGGGCGATAATCCAGCTCTGAAATGTATATCAATAAACGTGTATAACAGATATACTTATTTTTATACACTTTGAGAAATTGAAAATGGATGAATCCATTTGAAAATATGGACATAGAGTCTAAAACTAATGAAATTATCTATGTATATCGTGCAATCAAGTGCAAACAGTATACAGTCAGATATGACATCTCATAGACAGCTGGCAGATCTGACTCTTACGTGTTGGCAGACATCTTATACAGTCATGGCAGATCAGACTCTTACGTGTTTCCATGAGTTCTTATCCATAAGTTGGCAGAGTTCTCATAGGACCACGACTCTATTTGTAGTGTGTGTGTGTGTGTGTGTGTATGTGTTTTTTTGTGTGTCTGTTTGTTGTACATCAGCAAATACATGGCACTGTATACCCGTAAACATGCATCAATATTTGGGCACATCAACAGAATGATGGATTGCTTTACTCTAACGTCATCACAGGCATACAGCAACTAATAAAACCGCTCTCTGGCTCATTTAAGAAGGTGATTGACCCTGTTTTTGTAACCCCTTTTGGCCTTTGACATTGACAGTGAACACAATCCTTCTCGCCCGCCAGTTTGATTATTTTTTGCTGCAAAATAACATTTTGAAATTACGGAAGCACTGCAACAACATAATTATCTTTCAGCCATGAGATATTATATCGTGGCCACGATAAAAACCGTTTCCACGAGATACTATTTTTTCTTACCAGAGTCCCTTCCATGCTTCCGTATGACATTTATTCCCAAGACTTTCCAAGATTAATTTTGTTAAATTCTATAATAATAGTTTTTGATAATTATAAAGTAATAAAAAGGATTAGACCCTAGTAAACCAAATGTTTACACCTACCTGTATGTTAAAATTATTTATTACAATTTAGAAATAAGGATGTCTATATGATATTCTTTGATCAACTTTTTTAATGTAAGGAAAGGAGCTATCTTGCAGAAAATGAGACAAAAAGTCTCTTGCTTTAATTGAGCCAGTAAAGAGATGTCATGTGTGATCAATTTTGCCTTAAATCTATTCATGGCGAAATTGACATCAAATTTGTAGATTGTTTATGTTTAATAAATGACGAGTACCTAAAATCACTGAACTCAAAAGTGAACAAAGCGAACAAGACAATTATTATTATCACTCATAATTGCTGTCCGTCCGTCAATTCACACTTCTTGTACCCACCATAGCCCACCAATCCTTACGCATAACTGGATAGTATTTAGTAATAAATGACCTATTATATGTACATGTGCGTTTGTTTTGTTTTTTTGTTTTTACCAGGTTCAATTTGACGGAGTTATTGCCCTTTATCAATCCACTTTTAATCTCCACTACAGCACACTATTTGAAACCAGGATCGATTAGGAATCATTGATTATAGTCTGAGGCACGTTGGTGTATACATTGTCTTATAGACCCGGATGTAACATTTGTGAGTTTTGTCTCGTCAGCTCTATTTTGGATAGAGTGAAGGCCCTTGTCTATAAATTTCACATCCATGTCATCGTTTGGACAAGTCATGGTTTTCCAACAGAAGTATTCCCGTTTAAGGTCCTATGAATCAACTTGTAGCGATAAGGGCCCTTTGTAATGCATCCATCGTATTAGATATAGTTAGAATTTGTGTATGATCAAATTTATGGTAAATAAAAAAATACATTTATGGTAAGTAAATAAATAAATGTATGATAATTAAATAAATTAATTAATTAATCAGTATTTAGAAATGTAAACATTTACATTCCATCCTAGGCTCTGGAAACTGACATACAGCTGGTGTCTTTGGCATGCCTGACTTGCTATCTTCAGGCCATTTGATTGTCTGGCTGCAAAAGTAGAATATCAGGACATGAGTGATTCCTCATGAACTAATAATAAAAAAGAGCAAATAAAAACAAATACCAAAACAAAAGCAAATATTAAATAAAAAACGAAATGTCACATTTCCTATTCATGATGCAATAAGTCTTCTGAGACTACACGAATCTATAAATTCCTCAATACGTTATCATTGATTTTTAACCAATCAAAGACCGCCGGTGATTGAGGAGTCATAACATATGTGCCTATACGTTGGTTTACTAGTGCATATGAAGCTATTATTAATTTGGTGTTTATTGTGTTTCATACGTTGGTTTACTAGTGCATATGATGCTATTATTAACTTGGTGTTTATTGTGTTTAATGGGTTTAGATGAACACTACAATCTTTATATGGTGCCATTTTGTGCTGGCATACTAAAGAAACGCATATTGCCATAGTTTTCTCAGATTAATGTTGAGATATTCGACGAGAGTAGCAGTTGTAGCTTCAAATACGTCTAACCATATATGGCTACAGACAACTATTTCAGTTCCCATATACCGTAATGTCAATGCTTGGCCTAATAACTATACATTCGTGGTAAGATCAGTAAAACATGCTTACATCCTATGAAAGATCCATCTAAGGGTAAACTTTCAAAAATGACGACAATTATATGCTGCGGGCCCCGTTTTTGAAAGGCAAATAATCCCTTGTATGTGCCCGCTATCAAAATCAAGTCAGTTTGACAAAATAGGGAAAAATGCAATATTTGTAGACAAACTTCAGTATAAAATTGTATATTTTATTATTTCAATCTCTAATTAATGCAACTATTTGTTTATACTTTGTACCAGTAAGGATTGTTAAGCATACATGTTTGTGATCGAAATTATGATAGAGTTTTGGGGATAAGTGTTATTAAGAGCGCAAATGAGAAAATGCAATACATTGAATTTTATTAAACTCTAGAGTGACTAAAAATTGGCAAAATGTCTAAAACGTATTCCCAAAATTACAAAACAATTCACCCTAAATGACTGATAAAACAAGTGAGAAAGAGGTTGTGCATATTTTATCTGGGTCTTTTTCCATTGAGTGTGTCTGTTGCTATAGGTCATAGACAACTAATACAGTTCTAATAGACTGTAATGTTAATATTTGGCCAAATTGCTATACTTTCTTGGGAAGATCGATAAAACACAATTACATCCCATGAACGATCTATCCAAGAGGAAACATTTAAAACGATGAAAATGATTTTTCTCCTGTAATTATTTTCAGCTAACTTCATTATTTGAAATATGGTTGTTAATACACTACCACACACGGACTGGTTCCGTAGCTCATAAACAATTAGTTGGCTGCGACCTAAAATAAAATTTTACTTGTATAACAATTATTCATAATCAACAGCAGTTTGACTTGAAACCTCTCACAAAAGTATAGTTGTCTTGCAATTACAGTTTTGAAGATATCAAGGAATTTATTTTAATTTTTAAACTCAATGTAAAGATAATTTATAACATTTTCCCAAGAGAATCGTAGTTACCTCTGAAAGTTTTTGATATATGGAAAAATGAAGTATTTTGGTTACCATGCCGATAGGTAGTGAATGTCCTAAACTAAATGAATTTCAACGCATAATTACAGCACGATTTTGACAAAAGGAGGAAATCCGGGGTCATTACATAGGCTATTCACCTATATACAAAATAATGTATGAGTTTCTCAAATAATTACTCAACGGCATTAAATGTGAATACATAAAATCGGTAGCAGTTGCCATATATGCAGATTAGTCCCAGCTGTTGCCATAAATGCAGATTAGTCCCAGCTGTTGCCATATATGCAGATTAGTCCCAGCTGTTGCCATATATGCAGATTAGTCCCAGCTGTTGCCATATATGCAGATTAGTCCCAGCTGTTGCCATATATGTAGATTAGTCCCAGCTGTTGTCATATATGCAGATTAGTCCCAGCTGTTGCCATATATGCAGATTAGTCCCAGCTGTTGCCATATATGTAGATTAGTCCCAGCTGTTGCCATATATGTAGATTAGTCCCAGCTGTTGCCATATATGCAGATTAGTCCCAGCAGTTGCCATATATGTAGATTAGTCTCAGCTGCAGTCGTTAAAACTTAGACTGGAACCAAGGTTTACAAAAAAAGTAGGGAAGCGTGACCTAATAAATGGAATTTATCCACCAATAGCTATTTTGTGCTAAACTAATAAAAAATACTAAAGCAAGCATTGAAAAAAAGAAAGAAAGAAAGGAAGAAGGAAAGATCTGTATAAAAATGAACTAACAAGCGCTGTATCCTCCCAATTCCAGAGAGTAATCGTCGGTGTCTTCTTCTGTCGGTGAAAAGTTTTGACGTTTTCTTCGTGAACGCGTTGGCCACACGTGCTCTTCATTTTTATTTTTAAAAATGCCAATCATGAACAGTTGTTTATTTTCAGGAGCATCTTCTCCTACAATTCCAAATGTGTCAGGATCAATCTCTTGACCTGTAATACGTGAAACACCAGAAAAAGGCATATCAATGGTCAATAGCAGTCTAAGTTAAACGCACACACACACACACACACACACACACACACACACATATATATATATATATATATATATATATATATATATATATATATATATATATATATATATATAATAAACCTATAACAAAAAAAAATTGATGACGGCCCAAATACAAAACAGTTTCCCAACGTTTCGAGCTAAACAAGCTCTTCCTCAGGGGAAGAAACAATTTACATTCACAAAACAAACACTAGAAATAAAAGCCAAGAAAATATTTCGTAACTCTTTACATGTACTATTGGTATTATTATTATTGTTATTATTATTACAATTATTTTCATTATTATCATTATTATTTGAACTCTTGTCCATTATCCCGCTATACTATGCTCTTGACATATTTCCTTGGTACCTCCGTGCATAACTTTACCGGATATAATTACTTGTGCACATTTTGATGATGGCGTTGATTTCTCGACCTGCATGGTGTCAGTCCTTTGTTCCTAGCCTGGAATTAGGTCAAACACTTTGGTCCTCTGCGTGATACGCACGATAAATACTTCTTTGAATTTATTTACACAACTTTGTTGGGCTGATGGCAGCATAACATAGAAATGTAGTTGACCCGTTTTAGACCGATTTTTAATTTTGTCTTCTTTTTTTCTTCCATTGTTTATCCTTTATTTGTTTATTTCCCGTCATTGAAACATGCAGGAGTCAAGAATTCTTCTTGGCTTTTGTTTTTAGTGTTTGTTTTGTGGATGTAAATTGTTTCTTCCCGTGAGAAAGAACTTGTTTAGCTCGAAATCTTGGGAAACTGTTTTGCATTTGCGCAGTTATCAATTTTTGTGTCATTATATATTGCCCTCCTGCACAAAGACCATGGGAATCCGATGCCATTCAAGGGTTATGTCATTGGCTGTATTGGTATCTTTTAATATATATATATACATTTGTTTTTGTTTTAAGCTATGCATATATTTTTGGAGCAATACTTAAGAATGACCTTACTGCCAAGATTCCCAGGAAAAAAATTAAAAGATGAAGAAAAAAGAAGAAAAAAAACGCCGGAAAAGAGGACAAATTTAAAAATGTAAACGCGTGCGTTAAGCGTTGGCAATGGAGAAAACAATTTTATCTTACTTGAAATTTAGATGCAAATAAAGTTTTCAATCTTATTCAAATTTCAAATTTAGATGCAAATAAAGTTTTCAATCTTATTCAAATTTCAAATTTAGATGCAAATAAAGTTTTCAATCTTATTCAAATTTCAAATTTAGATGCATATAAAGTTTTCAATCTGATTCAAATTTCAAAATTAGATGCAAATAAAGTTTTCAATCTTATTCAAAAAGCTTTAACATCTTGTTCTTTTAATTATTGATAAAAGTATCGAACACTTCCACTTAATATTTATCCAATACACAATGACAGGCTTCCTAGAACTATATAGCTATATAAAGTAATGGATTTCATACAATCTTTTATTGCGTTTAAATATATTTGATACACGTTGTATTTCTTTACAAGAAGGAGAATGTGCCAAATCTTATTACTATTTACAAACTCTTACTGCAACTAAACTAAACCTCACCCATTTCCACATCAGTGACTCGCATGTACAGCCCTAGGTTTTCTGTCGGGTACACGGACCAATAGTTTGCAGCATTAGTGACTTTTATGCTGAGCCATCCTTCATGGTCTTTAGACACAGTCAGCTTTGCTTCCGGTTCAAGAATCTTGTCGCTGAAAGACAAAAATCTGTGAGCAGTTTGTAACCTTCCAGGCAGATTTAGCTGTACATGAACAGCTAATTTCTGTAGATGAAACTGTAACAATAATACATCAAATGTTTTCTTTTTACTTTTTTTTTATTTGGTCAACTTATATACATATACAAATACAAAGTATATTAAGTATATTATATATATATATATATATATATATATATATATATATATATATATATATATATATATATATACCTGAGTTCACACATACTAGTATGTGTTTGTTACATAACTAATTACTGATTAGCTGTCAGTGCTGCTTTAATCTTTTCCCACCGTCCTCTTATTTTCTGCCCTTGCCGTGGAGTACAAGTATGTAGAAATATATTTCTAGATGTTTATAAAAAAAAATTATTCTATGCAAGCCACAAAAATTGCAATGCAATGTTTAATTAATTCTACACGTATATATGTACTTTTTTTTATCACAATTATGCATACGCTAATGATCTCAAATTCTGGTGAATTTCTAATTCCAAATAATATGGTACATTCTGTTAAATCTAACTCAATATATCATTTGTCTCTAAGAACCGACATAAAACTTATCAAAACTGTTTTCACAAAGTAACATCGTTCTAAATCAGAATTGTTCACACGAAGATTGGGAATCAATATTTTTCCTGAGTTTCATTTAGTTTCCATTTGAACTGGAAGTCTTTTTATTTTCCTCATATATAACGTATAAAACGATTTCGCAATTTTGTCCTGCTTCAGCAGACGATTTATACTTTCATGTAGTGGAGATTTGTAGTATTTCTAATAATGTTTCTTTCAAGTTCTTGGTACTGTGTCAAGAACATATAATGTTTCTGTGTTTTAATAACTTGAGGGATAGCGAGAGACAATAAGCGTTTTTTTTAAAAAAAAACAAACTTTGTTTACACAAACCATACATAAGAATTATATGGAAAATAATACAATGTTGAATTATGTCAATAATAAAGGAGGTGCACCAAATGATCATGCACATCGTACACCCATAAAACTTCTAGTCCCCTGCATAATATTGGAAAATATTTCTTACAGATTCAGTCACTCATGTCCCAGATATATTAAATAATTTCACAGTAGATTATCGTGAAAACTATTTTTAATTACAATAAAAATGAATAATATTGTAGCGCAATTTGAAGCAAAAAACAAAGATAAAATAAATATCAGCAATATTGTATCACGTCAGGAGTCTAAAAGCACCTCACCATCAAGCGAAATATACAGTGTTGAACACACTGAGTGGCCGTGGCTTGAGGTCGTTTGATCCCCTTTTTTACCTAAGACCTGCAGACAACATTCGTTGTTAACTGAGATGGTTTTGAACTCGCTAATACCGCAATAAGTTCTTTTTTTCAAATAAAACCAAGGACAGCACATTCAGGAGACTCTAACTTCACACTTGTATGCTTATTCTTGGTTCACATTCGTATGATTTAGCAATATGTATTTTTAAGCCGTAGATCGGTATTTCATAGTACGTACTACTACACATTACCTAAGCACATAATACATATAATTATTTCTATCTTAAATTATTAAGCACTTACACGAGAGAATATCCAGAGAATTCATTATATTAAGAAATTGGAGAGATACGATTTTAAGAAACTAATCCATGAAATCATAAAGTCCAGTGAATGCGGTTCAGTATGAATGACGTCTATACCAAATATTTCCCTGATTGCTCGATTTGATAAATATCTTCCTAACACCGTTTCTCCATAATTCAAAAAAGAATTTCTAGAATCTAACAAAGCTATAAACGTAGACGTAAATACAACGAGCACAACCTAGTTTTATACAATATCACACAAAGACTGAAAGTTGAATACTAGTATTTCTTATTGTCTGGCACATTCACTAGCCACGGGTCGTCAATCCACTTCATTCAATAAATCACTGTGAACAAGTGGCTTTTTGTGGATGAGAGAGTTTACCGCCCTTAGCAAGCAAAATCTATTGACCAAATAAGAGATATCGTTCTATGTATTCAATACCATATATGTATCAGACTCCTAATTATTTGTACAGCCAGAGAACCAGTCTACTAGGGGGTGAATACAAAATATAGAACACTAAATATTTTGAGATGCACCCATTGACTAATAAATAGATTTAATTTTCTTTCATTATACAATTCATAAACTTCAATCTATGTACTGCACTTGACAACAAAATATGTACTTTTATTTTCTTATCCAAAATAGTTATGAACTCTTGGTGCGAGGCTATGTTATTAGGTGCAGACCAGTGAGTATGCCTGTTTAGGAACACGAGGCTCAAGAAAATTCTGCGAAACACCTGTATTTCATGGTTGAAAACCATTACTCTAACTCTAATGAATGGAAGCATGTGCGGTTTGTATGCCAACCTAATGAAGAAATTATTTATATTTTTTAATATATTAACATTACGTTCTATGGGAAACGAATTAGTGGTCCGATCACTATAGCCACATGCTTTCACTCAAAAGAAAAACTCCTTTATCAACCGTTTAAAATGAGAAAAAAACCCACATGCGACATGTACTGTTGTCAATGAATACGATTATTCCTATCTATCGTACTCGGTAAATGTAACAATTAATCTGATTGAATCAGTTTCTATCAGCTGCATCAAATCAGATTGCGGAGTGACATGTACTGTTCAGATGATGATAATAATAATAATAATAATAATAATAATAATAATAATAATAATAATAATAATAATAATAATAACTATTATTTTTATTAGAATTATTATTTATTTATTTATTTATTTAACGCTGCTGTTTGTTTTGAACCAGTAACATTTGCTGTTATTAACTATTTTTTGCCCCCAAAACTGAATCAGTTTATATTAGCTGCATTAAATCAGACAGCGAAGGAACTCGAAACAGTCCGTCTGCAACGGGATTCGAACCCGCGACCCACCGGCTACAAGTCCAACACTCTCGCATCCTGATCTTTTTACCGAGCGATGGACCAATTGTTGCATGTACTTACTGTATGCATATATGTATGTATGTATGTATGTATGTATGTATGTATGTATGTATGTATGTATGTATGTATGTATGTATGTATGTATGTATGTATGTATGTATGTATGTATGTATGTATGTATGTATGTATGTATGTATGTATGTATGTATGTATGCATGTATTTTGTAAGGTACGTATATAGGCAAGAATGTGTTTATGTATATAGGTAGGGCATAATGTATGTATATATGGATATCTAGTATGTATGTATGTATGTATGTATGTATGTATGTATGTATGTATGTATGTATGTATGTATGTAGCTAGCTACGTACGTAGGTAAGTAGGTGTGTATGCATGCAGGTAGGTTGGTTTTGTGTAGTTTAACGACATTTCTCAGCACATGATAGGCTTTGCATGGCGGCCAGTATATTTGGTGGAGGAAGAACCCGGGAAGACACCGGGAAGAACGATCGACCCAGGGGAAGCTACTGGCAATTTACTTACTGCATGTATGTATGTAGCTAGGTATATACATATGTATGTATGTATGTATGTATGTATGTATGTATGTATGTATGTATGTATGTATGTATGTATGTATGTATGTATGTATGTATGTATGTATGTATATATGTATGTATGTATGTATGTATGTATATACATATGTATGTATGTATGTATGTATGTATGTATGTATGTATGTATGTATGTATATACATATGTATGTATGTATGTATGTATGTATGTATGTATGTATGTATGTATGTATGTATGTAGGTAGGTAGGTAGGTAGGTAGGTAGGTAGGTAGGACTTACTGTATGTACGTATGTATGCACGTATATATGTAGCTAGGTAAGTATGTAAGCAGATATACATGTATGTATATGCGTATGTTTGTATTTTTATTTGTTCTTTCAAACAGCTTCTTTTCTTGTTTGCTTCTATTCCAAGACATCATCAATTTGTCTTATGAACATGATAACTCGTTGACACACCCTTCTATTCCAAGGCATCATCAATCTGTCTTATGAACATGATGACTCGTTGACACACCCTTCTATTCATAAAATTCCAATATTAACCTTTAATTTCTAAAGCTCTACATACTAAACTTACAGTGAATCATTCCCTCTTCTTATTCGGAATATCTCTATCAAGCAGTTGGATATATTTGGCTCTCTAGATGGTTCTTTGTACAGTTTTAGTTCTGCAGTAGTTAAAATTTCATCTGGTGAGACATCGCTCAAGATGAAATAGAACAAGCGGTCCCTCTCGTTTGCAAGGAAGGGCAGCCTACTTGCTGAAATAGAGAAAAATAGTCACTTTATTTTTTACTTAAAACGAAAACAAAGAAAGATGAATGTGTTAAAAACTAAGTCATCCAGTCAAGTACGGTATAGTTTTGTTTGTCCGACGTAATTAAATATGACTAGCATTTCCGAAGGAAGAACATTATATAAGATAGGATGAAAAGGTGGAGGAAAAAGTGTCATGATGACCTCCACAGGAGCATATCTCTCTGTCTGTCTGCCTCCCCCCCTCTCTCTCTCTCTCTCTCTCTCTCTCTCTCTCTCTCTCTCTCTCTCTCTCTCTCTCTCTCTCTCTCTCTCTCTGCGATAAAGACCTGGATAACATAGCGATAGCACACCTGTTACCGGGCAACAATTTCGGGTTCTAGCACATGCAAGGATAATTAATAATCTATCAGTAGCAGCATGTAAGTTGTATGCTGTGAAACAACAACAACAAAAAATCTCACAAAACAATTAACGAGTTCTACTCTATAACTTTGAGCAACTCATTAGCACAGAAACGCAATCATAGATGGATGTGTTTCTGAACTTATAAAAATTAACAATTAATTTTTGGGACCAGAAAATATGACTAGAACATTAATCAGATAGGGCGCAATTGTTGCTTAGAATGTTGACATTTCTTTTTTTCTTTTTTAAATTAGAAAACCGTCAAATGTCTTTAGGTTTCTAAGCCATAAGTTCTGCTGGACTCCGGCAGTCATAAACGCTAAAACTGTATGCTGATTGTAGAAGAAATCATTCTAAGCAAAATACATTACGTCAAACAAACCCAACTCACCTGAAATAACGATTTCAACGTCAAAAATTAGCCATGAGATATAAACATAAAAATGCAAATATAATTAGTATATTATTTATCTTATTTGGCTTATGATATTGATGAGATCGATTATCCTGATTATGATATTGATGAGATCGATTATCCTGATTCTGGTCTTAACTATATTTAAAACTATATTTAAAAAATCCTACAACATAATAATGGATTTAAAATTTAAGAAGTTAACAAGTACAGCACAATATTGTTTGTCCTTCAACTCATTTTAACTCTCCAATTAACAAAGACATTGCATGGCATATAGTTTTAGTGCTTATTGGTGCAGGCCAGAACATATGTTTTAGAAGTTTACAAAAGAACATCGTGGCTTTTAGACTCTTTTGGGGGGCGGTAATTAGTTGTTAACTGATAGATAAAAAAGAGGCTCAGGTGGTCTTGATATTGTTCACCTGTTTATATAACTTAAGAGTTGACCATTTCATTAAGAAGGCTTATGTAGTATTGTAAGAACACAACCTATGTAAACTATCTCCCGAACTTTATAGCACGTCGATTTTACTTATTTTACTATAGACTGATTTAATATTCATTCCAAAGAAAAGTCATAATTAATATGCATTGTCTCTTGGGCATACGCAAAGTCATCAAAGATCTTTGTAAATTAAATTCACAAAAGAAGCCTTGATGTGTGGTCTATAGTCACGTGACTTTTCACGAATTGAAATCATACAATTCACAGGATTTTTCAAGGCTATACTTTTCTTTACTCTCGTTAATTAAATCTGGACGTGTTTAAGGAGGAAAGCATTTTGGGATATTTCGTTTTATTACAAGTTAAATATACAAAGTACAATTGAAATAATTTATGAGTGATGGTATTGAATATATGAAATATATATTAAATGTTTGTGTGTGTGTGTGTGTGTGTGTGTGTGTGTGTGAGTGTGTGTGAGTGTGTGTGTAAAGATCATCTTATCCTTTATTATAACAATGAACATAGTTTATCCTAGCCTACAATTATACACTGTGTCTAACGTCAGCGTGTATATTCAGATGTTTAATCAGATCTCATCGTCTACACATCACTCACAACACATCATTATTATAGTGTCTCAAGACTGTAATGATTCATAAGTTTTACAACCTATTCTTATTTCTTATAGCCACTTATTACCCAATAGGCAGACTAAGCACGTGCTTAGGGCACGAGGAAAGCAGGGGCAAAGAACAAAAAAAAAACAAAAACAAAAACAAAAAAAAAACGAGAAATTACGGGGGTGGGGTGGGGGTAATTACATATTGGGGGCACCATAATCTTTTCAGTGCTTAGGGTCTCTAAAGGTCTTAATCCGGCCCTGTATGGGGAACACGGATGCCACACTGCAGTGCAAGAAATGACCTCAAAGCAAAGGATGCATGTATGTATGTGGCTTAGCGGTACATCAGCACAATCATGGTCATATAGTATAGCCGGGAAAACAAGGGTAACATCATTATATGCTTCCTATCACTGTTATGATGGGGCATACCAAAAGGGTTATCATAACACCTTTCTTTTTTTATTCCTCACAACAAATATTGTAGGGAATATAGAGTTACCCTTGTCCACGCCTTCGTACGCACATCCTAGTATATGTTTAAATTTTGGTCACTGTGATGTCGCATTCGTGTTCCGGAAACACATTTTCAGTTTCTGAGCAAGCATAAAATACCACAAACGCTTACATGTTCTTGTATTCTCTATCCTCCTTTAATAGAAGCAGATCGCTCAGAACAGAAACTTCTCAGCTGACAATACTGAGTTTGGTTGAATGAGAACATCATTCAGTATATTCCAGACAAGCGTTTGACAACTATATCTGCATGACTTTCCATGGCATAATCCCACATTTTATACTACATGCATGTGTTACCCCCCGCCCCTGCCCCCCCCCCCCCCCCCACAGCACCACCCCTACCCCGAACCTAACCGCCCCCGTGGAATTTTGATGCAAAGTTCACAACCCCAAATCCATCACATATATTCCTGCTGTGACTGCAGTTCGTTAAATAATAATAATAAATAAATAAACTTTAAATGTCATTGTACTGTATGTTTTTGTACTGTGGGAGGTGCAGTGGCTCAATGGGTAGCATGCCGGACCCACGACCGAAAAGGTGCGTATTCGAGTCCTACCATGGACCAGCCCTGCTCAGTTAATGTGGTGTGTCCTTGGGCAAGTCTCTTTAGTCCAATTGCCTCTGCACTAAATAACCTACTTGTGGTGTTGTGCCGTTAAGCACGAAATCAACAAGATCAGCATTTGATCCTTGATACTATTCGGACGGTTCCCAAGACGAAGGAACCAAAAATGACCGTCTCTCTTGCTGATGATTAGCGTATGGACAATATACAAGTGACCTCCAGGTTCTGTCAATTTCCACCCAACGTTGTGGTAACCGACAAACAGACAGCAAACAAACTTGGAGTACCACAATGTGTACGATAAATACCAAAGCGTAGGAACACCACATAGCGTCAGATTGGACTAAACCTGATGGGATTAGAGTGCTGCACAGAAGAAATGGACCATACGTGGGAGAATTTCTGAGCGATTTATTTTCGCGACTTTCAAAGTCGAATCGACGATCGAGAACATTTTAACCTTGCGGAATTTTAAACAGCTAAACAAGTCATGGCAGCAAACTGTAAATTCTGAAATTCAATAAAAGGCAAATTCCCCATACACGATATCCCCCCCCCCCCCACATGAGAAAGCCACAGGTTAGGTTGTCTTGGGGGGGGGGGGGGCATTTTATTTACCTCTCCGGTCCGATCAATAAATAAAAAATATGTCCATATCTTCGTCATTTCGTTGGACACTTAGTTCTAATCTGAACGCCGACAAGATCGATAGAGTGAATGATTGGTGCTTAATAACAGATCAGCTCAAAAAATGCTATATTGTGCTGAGACAACAGAAGGGAAGTGTCCTGTCCAGAGACACACCACGCTCACCAACCTGGTCTCTTTGGGCGCTATTCGAACCCGAATCCTTTTGATTGCAAGTACTCTACGCTAACCACTGAGCCATCGCGGATTCCCCCCCCCCCCCCCATCATATTTGGTTGATGCTACGTACGAATGGGTAGATGCCAAAGAAGGATTCCGATCATAAATGCAACACTTGGAAGTGATGATAGAGATGGGGAATGGAGCCTGGCGCTGTAAGCTCGTAACCTGAACTCAGTTTACACCGATAGAGAGATGCTGATCATATTTCCTATGTTTCATGAGGATGAATACGTGAGAAAGATTTTAGATATATAATGCGGACCTAGGTGAGAAGTAGGGTTGATGAGGTTGGCATGGTGATTCAAAATACAATTTTCCTTGCTAATAAAATATTACGTGAACCATCCTTAGAGATTACAAAATCCAAAACAGAGGTTTTGCAGAACAAACATGTCGAGCTTATTTCCGCCTCAACATATTGTCTTTCAGTTGCATACTATAAGTGAATTCCTCTTTACATACCAGGTACGTTTCTTAGATATAACTCAGGGGCAAGTCTCCAGAGGATAGTGAGAGATCCAGGGCTTAGACTAGTTGAATGACTCATGAGCAAGTCTCCAGAGGATAGTATGAGACCCGGGGCTTGGACTAGTTGAATGACTCATGACCAAGTCTCCAGAGGATAGTGAGAGATCCATGACTTAGACTAGTTGAATGACTCATGACCAATTCTCCAGAGGATAGTGAGAGATCCAGGACTTAGACTAGTTTCATGACCCAGGACCAATTCTCCAGAGGATAGTGAGAGATCCAGGGCTTAGACTAGTTGAATGACTCATGACCAAGTCTCCAGAGGATAGTGAGAGATCCAGGGCTTAGACTAGTTGAATGACTCATGACCAAGTCTCCAGAGGATAGTGAGAGATCCATGGCTTAGACTAGTTGAATGACTCATGACCTATTCTCCAGAGGATAGTGAGAGATCCAGGACTTAGACTAGTTGAATGACCCAGGACCAATTCTCCAGAGGATAGTGAGAGATCCAGGACTTAGACTAGTTTCATGACCCAGGACCAATTCTCCAGAGGATAGTGAGAGATCCAGGGCTTAGACTAGTCGAATGACTCAGGGCCAAGTCTCCAGAGGATAGTGAGAGATCCAGGGCTTAGACTAGTTGAATGACTCATGACCAAGTCTCCAGAGGATAGTGAGAGATCCAGGGCTTAGACTAGTTGAATGAGTCATGACCAAGTCTCCAGAGGATAGTGAGAGATCCATGGCTTAGACTAGTTGAATGACTCATGACCAATTCTCCAGAGGATAGTGAGAGATCCAGGGCTTAGACTAGTCGAATGACTCAGGGCCAAGTCTCCAGTGGATAGTGAGAGATCCAGGGCTTAGACTAGTTGAATGACTCATGACCAAGTCTCCAGAGGATAGTGAGAGATCCAGGGCTTAGACTAGTTTCATGACCCAGGACCAATTCTCCAGAGGATAGTGAGAGATCCAGGGCTTAGACTAGTCGAATGACTCAGGGCCAAGTCTCCAGAGGATAGTGAGAGATCCAGGGCTTAGACTAGTTGAATGACTCATGACCAAGTCTCCAGAGGATAGTGAGAGATCCAGGGCTTAGACTAGTTGAATGACTCATGACCAAGTCTCCAGAGGATAGTGAGAGATCCATGGCTTAGACTAGTTGAATGACTCATGACCAATTCTCCAGAGGATAGTGAGAGATCCAGGGCTTAGACTAGTCGAATGACTCAGGGCCAAGTCTCCAGAGGATAGTGAGAGATCCAGGGCTTAGACTAGTTGAATGACTCATGACCAAGTCTCCAGAGGATAGTGAGAGATCCAGGGCTTAGACTAGTTTCATGACCCAGGACCAAGTCTCCAGAGGATAGTGAGAGATCCAGGGCTTAGACTAGTCGAATGACTCAGGGCCAAGTCTCCAGAGGATAGTGAGAGATCCAGGGCTTAGACTAGTTGCATAAATGATTTGACATTTTCATGCCGAGGAAGTGTATATATGTTTATAGGCTAGGCATCTCGATGGTGTCCAAGTTATGACCCAAGGGCTTGGGGTAAGGGCAGACTCTGAAAGCTATGCTGTCAGCATACATTAATTCCATTTATAATGTCAAGTAAGTACAAATATAATTTCAAGGTGGGGCTATGAACAGTTTTTAAAGTTTTGACGCAGGGTTCCATCCACAGGGAGCAGGGACGGACACTGGGGACAATACTGGTTGCATAAATGAATTCGCCTTTTCAAGTCAAGATAGTGTATATGGTTATAGGGTGGGGATCTCTGTGGTTTTATAAAATATGACCCATTGTCTGGACCCCACTCCTTTAAAGACAGACAAAGGAGCATGATCCGAGGGCAATGGTAGATTAAGTATAATAGCAAGTGTTCATTGGTTTCTATTAAAATATGTAGAAATTAGGGGTAACTTTTGACCTTCCCTACCCCTGTCTCGAAGATCGTGATATGCACTTTGATGCTTTCTGAACAGTAAGTGAAGCAAGTTTCATAGAATTCATACCAGGTGTTTCAGGATTGTGGTCTTGCAAAAGAATAACATTGAGCTGACGCCAAGGACAACTGCCTTGTGAACTACAACGCCGACAGTATGATTGTTGTGTCTTGTATTATGCTTGGAAAAAGGCGAGGCACAAACAAGGGAACCGGCTGCTATGCTTCAGAGATTTTTGTTCAAACTATGCCAATGAATATAACAAACTTCGACTTTACCGAATCGACTTTCATCTTTCTCGAATTTATTATATTTCGTGATCATATTTTCTGATTTCGAGAGCTTTCGCAACTTTTAATTATAACATTTATGTGCAAAGAGTTAAATCATCAAAGTGGTGATATACCTTGCATTACCTACAGGTTTTATTTTTCTTCCATTTCATTTGGTGAGTTTTGAATAACACAATAGTAGCATTGTTTCCCACCCCATTTACTGCAGTAATAAGATTTTAAATTGCACGAAGGTAAGCGTTGTGTTAGTAATTAATACTGTTAACTGTGCAATTTTACTACTGAGCTAGTAAATATTATTTTTTTTTTAAATTTCAGTGTTGTTGTATCCATGCATGAGTGCTTGGTGTACAAATCTTAAACTTCGCCAGGAATTACCACTGCTACATTTGCTTCTGTAGTGTTGTCTTATCCTTGAACTAGTGTGTATATATCCAAAGGATACCCCAACTGACTGCCTAAAGGTGTATCTACAATTAGTAACTGGAATTGACCAATTAGAGGAGGGGAATCCCATGCAGATGGAAACTTCCGTCTACTATATTGTCTTGTCTGAGACGATACATCGACCAATTAGAGGAGGGAATCCCTTACAGATGGAAACTTCCGTCTTCTATATTGTCTTGTCTGAGACGATACATCATCTTAACGTTTGCATTTACCAATAAAAGGCGATATATTTGTTTAATGCATGGCATATGCAATAAATATGTATTGGACTAATTTTACTTAACTCAGATAAATATGAAATCAGCTTATTTCATTTGGTAATTTTTTAATGCCATAAATTCCAGCATTTTGTCCGACCCTTTTACTGGTAGTAGTAACATTTTTTTAAATAGCACGATAGGAAGGGTTGTGACATTAATTAACACTGGTTATTAAATAGTTCGACTCATGCACCATCTAATAATAATTTAGCGATTTCGTAGCCATAGAGATGTGAGTAGGTGTGTTGCGTTAGTATACTATGAAGTTATGAACTATTTTATAGTTGTCCTATCTGCACAAGTGGGTTGGTGCAAAACTATTATAACTGCGCCATTAATTATAGTTTTGACTAACACTGCTAGAAAAATTTCATTTTTTATTTTAGCGTTGTCGTAACTCAACACGAGTGTGCTTATGTGTAAAATTGTATAATGCACCAGTAATTAACACTATTAATTAGCAAGAGATTAAAAAATCGTACTATTGTTAATTTTACCATGCGCCAGAACTATTTCATTTTAGCTATTATGAAGCAATCAATTAAGAAGTGTCTTTGAATATTGTAGGTAGAGAACTTGTGTAAATTATGTTTATTTTGGGAGAGAGAGAGAGAGAGAGAGAGAGAGAGAGAGAGAGAAAGAGAGAGAGAGAGAGAGAGAGAGAGTTATACGAGTTAAATATTTTGTACTATTCATGCATTAAGAGTGCTGGGACAAAGGCACGCATATGTTCAAGCCAATCAAGCAATGTCTCTACACACCCATAGCTGCCGTATGAATGGAATGATGTTCCCATCGTGATTCACTCTACTTCTGTTGACGTTAGTCACATCTATATCATTTAAACACATTTAGTTGAAAGACGTCAGTCTGTGTTTGGGTATCTTCTTGACTTATTTCATAATATGTCCAACAAAAGTACCTTCCTCCCCCCCCCCAAAAAAAAATAAAAATAAACAGCTATGATGTTACTTACCGTGATTGACAAAACTCACGATGAGGTCACTCCCGTTGATTTCGTGGATATCAGGCACGAGGCTGTCGTTAAACGTTGAGTTGAGTCGACCTTGCCCCATCCCCGGTCTTTCATCTTCATTGTCGCTTCTTATCTTGTTATAAAGCTTTAACATAAACTGAGTTGACGACTTCTTTATGGCGTTGTTCTTCACGGGGTTCGGTCTTTGGTGTAGCCCCATAAGGGCCAATAGTTTTTGCTCCATAGCTCTTTTTGTTATCTCCGGCATTTGGTCCTCAGCGATTGTCTGTTTCAAACCTTTACCAGTTTTGTAAACTGTCGATTCTGAACAATATACTTTGTAAAAATTTATGATAAATGCCAAACTTAGGAGAATTCTCCAAGTTAGAGATCCCACTGCGCCCATATTGGCTTATTTTAAAACACCTAGATCGTATTAACAGAGAAAATTAAACAGAAGTGTATCTTTTCAACTACGTTTGATTTTTTAAAATACAGCACATACGTTTCAAGTGCCCGAATTTGCAGAAACTTCAACTTATATTGAAGTTTTAAAACGTTGATGATCCGTGAAATGTCATAAGTGCTGACCAGTAAATTTAGAGGGGAGGAGGAGCTTGAAAATTCTTTCAAACCAGGATATTGACCTCAAGATATTTTTGTCAACTAATAAAAAGGGTATAATCAAGTCTTATTCTCTAAAAGTCAGAACAAGAATATTTTTTGAAGCTACTTTTTGAGAGCTGTACATTAAAAAGAAAGAAAAAAAAGGACAGGTACTGCTCCATCTTCCCTTCGAAAATGAAATGCTAGGTCACTATTGTACACAGAACAGGTCAACACAGACCATCTATTCTTGTATCTTGTTAAAATATGTTCAGGTGGCTTCATACAAGTCTCATGGAGTACGACTGATTTCATTCTGTTCATAGAACTGTTTCGGTTCGGAAACACCGGAACGTCAGGAATTATACACGTGTGTGTGTGTGTGTGTGTGTGTGTGTGTGTGTGTGTGTGTGTGTGTGTGTGTGTGTGTGTGAGAGAGAGAGAGAGAGAGAGAGGGAGAGAGAGAGAAAGAGATTGGAAACCCCCGTCCTGGGGATCTAAACAACAAATATCACGTGGGTGATTGAAACTCATTCATGGTACATATTTCATGAACCAAATACTTTTATATTTCATCAATATTAATAGAAATAAAGGTATCCTTTTATAGGCAAATTATGTGAGAAGGCATTTGTGCAATTGATTTGGGTATTTGAGGAAAATAAACCATATTAAAAAATGTGCATGCAAGAGACACGAACGAAATTTGCATTTCAATCCCTAAGTATAATGAAAAATACATTGCTACTCGTGTTCACTCAATAACTTATTTTTTTTCTCTAATTTTGATACTTAAAATTTGAAAATCAAGGTTAAGCTAAGAGTAATATAAATAGATATTTATACAAACATTACCTTGGTAACTGTCTATCATATAATTACAAGAAGAAAAGATATCCTAATCGAGTGCCAAATCTAAGAACTCGATTCCTTGATATAATTAAGAGAAATATTCCTGTACAATTTGAGATCGTTTTATAATAAAAGTATGTTTATAAAACGGCAAAATAAAATATTTCACTGAAATAGGATATCTGGTTGCGGAGATATGGGCTTTGAAACTGTGAAAGAATAACCTGCTAGGTTTCCTCACATGGCCCCGTTTCACAGAAGCACGTTCACCTAAATGATGTGTGAGTGGTATAAGAAGGAAAATGTATAAGCATTCAAAAGGCATCGCTACAAATTTTGGCTTGAGAAATTATTGATTTTTAACTTTGGAATTTTTTAATTAACTCTTGCACTTTATATTTGAGTAGACACGAGCGATCTTTTTACTGAAAATATTTCTATTACTTTCCATCATACAATTACAAAATACAAATATCATAACGGAAGGGAGCGATTACAATTTATTGTAATTCTTTTTTATTTATGTCTACAATTTATAAAGAGGCTACACGTGTGGCAATGTACGTCCCAACGTATATACACTATTTGTTAAATTTTATGTAATAATTTTATGTACGCCAAAGTAATTAAACCAATTTTTATTTGAAGTACAGAGTGTATAAATAAATTTCTTTCACCAAAACCAGACGACCACTAACCTAGTCTTTTCAATTAGCAGCACTGTTAACACGTGAATGGATATATCGTGTTGGGGTCATAAGAAGGCAGTCGACCCGGTCTGACCTGAGCGGGTATTGAACCCGACCACTTACCTAAGATTAACGCAGTTTGACTTGTTCATTTCTGCTCTGTTAAGGTTCTTCTCCACCCTTTACGTACTCGATCTATGTCTTCTACCATTGTAATGAGTTGTATTAAAATCGATCTATGCCTTCTACCATTGTAATGAGTTGTATTAAAATCGATCTATGCCTTCTACCATTGTAATGAGTTGTATTAAAATCGATCTATGCTTTCTACCATTGTAATGAGTTGTATTAAAATCGATCTATGTCTTCTACCATTGTAATGAGTTGTATTAAAATCGATCTATGCCTTCTACCATTGTAATGAGTTGTATTAAAATCGATCTATGCCTTCTACCATTGTAATGAGTTGTATTAAAATCGATCTATGCTTTCTACCATTGTAATGAGTTGTATTAAAATCGATCTATGCCTTCTACCATTATAATGAGTTGTATTCAAATCGATCTATGTCTTCTACCATTGTAATGAGTTGTATTAAAATCGATCTATGCCCTCTACCATTGTAATGAGTTGTATTAAAATCGATCTATGCCTTCTACCATTGTAATGAGTTGTATTTAAATCAATCTATGTCTTCTACCATTGTAATGAGTTGTATTAAAATCGAAAACGAAGGTGTTTAAACGTATACATGCTATATGTGTGGCAATGTAGGTCTCAACGTGTATACATTATTTGTTGTCTCAACGTGTAAACATTATTTGTTAAATCAACGTATAAACATTATTTTTTAAATTTCATGTAATACTTTCATGTAAGCCAAAGTAATTAAATCTTTTTTTATCTGAGGTACAGAGTGAAAAAATAAATTTCTTTCACCAAAACCCAACGACCACTAACCTAGCATTTTCTTTTAGAAGCACTATTAACACATAAATGGATATATCGTGCTTAGGTCATAAGAAGGCAGTCGACCCGGTCTGACCTGAGCGGGTATTGAACCCGACCACTTACCTAAGATTAACGCAGTTTGACTTGTTCATTTCTGCTCTGTTAATGTCTGGTACTGAATACTGATGAACTGACCACAGACATTTATATCTGTATATTCAAAGGGAACCGTTGTAATGTTGCAGCTTTATGGACCTTCCAATTTATGTAGCCCTAGCGTGTGCTAACTCTAAAGCTGATAAACAGTAGGACAATCTCCGAAGTCCTAGCGTGTGTTAACTCTAAAGCTGGCAAAGAGTAGGACAATCTCCGTAGCCCTAGTGTGTACTAACTCTAAAGCTGGCAGACAGTAGAACAATCTCAATAGCGCTAGTGTGTACTAATTCTAAAGCTGTCGAACATTAGGTCAATCTCCCTAACCCGGGAGTGTACTAAATCTAATTTATTCTAAACGTGGCACTTAATTAAAACACTTGACATTTACACTGACGGAAATGACTATTAAATTTGGCTGATACTTAAATGATCGGACTATTTCCTTCTGCGTTGATCCTGCTCTACATCTTTTCGCGCATGGATACCATAAAGCGCCTTCGTTTTCGATTTTAATACAACTCATTACAATGGTAGAAGACATAGATCGATTTTAATACAACTCATTACAATGGTAGAAGACATAGATCGATTTTAATACAACTCATTACAATGGTAGAAGACATAGATCGATTTTAATACAACTCATTACAATGGTAGAAGGCATAGATCGATTTTAATACAACTCATAATGGTAGAAGACATAGATCGATTTTAATACAACTCATTACAACGGTAGAAGACAAAGATTGATTTTAATACAAGTCATTACAATGGTAGAAGACATAGATCGAGTACGTAAAGAGTGAAAAAGAAAGTTGATGTTTCGTTTGGTACTGATATTAGCAAAATAAAAAGTCTTAATACAAATATAAAAGGTAGAAAATATAAATTACTTTCCAACCATACAGTTCTGCAGATAACTCTGATCTGTCACTTAGGTGAGCACATACAGATTTTGAGCCTGAAAGCAAATTTTCCTCTGCTGTGTCTTTGATTCTACTGCTCAACCGGCCACTGGGAACCTCATTTGCAGATCAACAGCAAACAGTCGATGTCTGGCAGCACTCTTTAGTGTTAAATTCCAGTATTGTGTACTATCCCTGCTGTACTTAAATTTTTTTTTTTTTTCTTCGTTCTATTATTAACAATATCACTAAATTCATAATAAGTAGGTACTATAATATCACTAAATTGATAAAAAGTAGGTACTATAATATCACTAAATTGATAAAAGTAGGTACTATAATTTTATTTCAGTACCAAGGCTTACTACTTACGGTAGATTTTATAGCACTTTAATTTAGGATTAAAATGTGGAGATAAAATTGCACTTTCGGTTAGCAGAGTTTATTGAGTAAGGGACGGCCGCTACCACTTAAGGAGTAATAATGGTACTGGCTTGTTGAAAATAAGACGCTGGGAAAATTTCTGATCTAACAGACTGGAGTAGTACACATATAACGTTTGATGGATCATTCAATCAGAGTAGCATACAGATAGCGTTGGCAGGACCGCACAACCAGAGTAGCATACAGATAGCGTTGGCAGGACCGCACAACCAGAGTAGCATACGCATAGCGTTGGCAGGACCGCACGGCCAGATTAGTATACGCATAGCGTTGGCAGGACCGCACAACCAGAGTAGCATACAGATAGCGTTGGCAGGACCGCACAACCAGAGTAGCATACGCATAGCGTTGGCAGCACCGCACGGCCAGATTAGTATACGCATAGCGTTGGCAGGATCGCACAGCCAGACTAGTATACGCATAGCGTTGGCAGGACCACACAACCAGAGAAGCATACAAATAGCGTTGGCAGGACCGCAGAGCCAGAATAGTATACACATAGCGTTGGCAGGACCGCACAACCAGAGTAGTATACAAACAGCGTTGGCAGGACCGCACAACCCGAGTAGTATACAAACAGCGCTGGCAGGACGCACAACCAGAGTAGTGTATAAACAGCGTTGGCAGGACCGCACAGCCAGAGTAGTATACAAATAGTGTTGGCAGGACCGCACAACCCGAGTAGTATTCAAACAGCGCTGGCAGGACGCACAATCAGAGTAGTGTATAAACAGTGTTGGCAAGACCGTACAACCAGGGTAGTATACAAATGGAGTTTGCTGGTCCACACAACCTGGTGCTAATCTTTTTCATTCTTGCATACTACAAACATATTAGTTATAGATGTACCTCAAATACATCTTTAAGTAAAGCTTTATTTTTTTTCGCGGGGGGGATCTTCAGAGATTCTGGTACCCATAAATATACACCAATCATTTCTATATAGGTAATCACACGATGAAGCAAAATTTTTGTGTGTATGTGTGTGCTTATCTTTCTAAGTAAATTGGATTCTAAGGCATATCTTTTTACCTAATTATATACACAGCATATATTTATGATTGTGTGTGAATGTTCATCTTTATATATAAATCTTAGTAGAATGCGTGTACCCATATGCTTTTGTAAGTAGATCAGTAGTGTGTAAGTTTTTTTTAATGTATATATAACTTTGATAGTGATCTTTCTTTACACTGAAATCAAATTAGGGACGTGCGTGTATTTGTGTGTGTCATTTTTATTTTAGTGAATTAACTTTAAAGTAACATTTTACTTGTTTTGATCATATTCTCAGGGATAATAATACGCATATCATTTTCATTGTGATCATATTCTCAGGGTACAATAATACGTATATAATTTTCATTGTGATCATATTCTCAGGGTATAATAATACGCATATCATTTTCATTGCGATATTATTCTCATTTTATAATAATACGCATATCATTTTCATTGCGATCATATTCTCAGGGTATAATAATACGCATATCATTTTCATTGTGATCATATTATCAGGGTATAATAATATGCATATCATTTTGAGTGTGATCATTGTTAAGTTGAAATGAAATTAGGAATGTGTGTGTATTTGTTTGTTTTTCTTATATTTAAGTAGTTTAGTTTTTAAGTCACATTTGACATTTTATAATCATATATAATTTTAATTGTGATCTGGTTTTCTTTACATTGAAATGAAAAGTAGGGATGTGTCTATTTGTGTTATTTTGTTTCTTTTTGTTTAAGTAGTCTAGTCCCATAGTCCCATTTTACATTATTTAATCATACACTCAGGGTATATATATATACTTATTCATGGATGAGTGGACTTGACACTATTGTGTCAAAAAAAAAAATTAAAAAAATGAGGAGAGGAGAATTTGATAATGACCTGTCGTTATGACTTGTGCTGGGCTACGGCTGCGCATGACCACACAACTCTCCGTCTTGATCTGTATTAAGTGTAAAACTTCAAACGTTAATAGATTTGTATTTTGCGCCAGGCTTGAAAGGTTACTATGTTATTGAAAATTCACAAAAGCAATATTAACTACTTTTTATTGCTAAACATAATATAAACAATTTATGGCTTTCATATAAACATAACTTAACATGGCATCTCTTTTAGTTGAACGACCTCAACCTATTTATTTGCACACCCCTTGGCCATATCGTATTTTTCCAAATTACATCCATACATAAATGGGAGCTGCGTGTGAAAAGTCATATTATGTAGTGTGCTAAATAAGTTAATACATTCAGATGACAGGTACACGTTGATAGGGCATGCTCTTACATCTAGCATAACATACATTATTCATAAATCAGTGGACCTGACCTGTTCATTATTTCTGGTTAAAAAAAAATACTTTAATAATGTGATCTATAATAATTATGATCTCGTGAAAGTTTATGATATATGACTCCTGGATAACTAACCAATATGTTAATACAATGGAGTGTGAGGGATTAAATTGAAACTTTAATATTATATATGAATTGTCTCTTGTTAGAATATTTAGTATAGCTTTATATATGAATTGTCTCTTGTTAGAAGATTTAGTATAGCTTTATATATGAATTGTCTCTTGTTAGAACATTTAGTATGGCATTATATATGAATTGTCACTTATTCGAATATTTAGTATGGCATTATATATGAATTGTCTCTTGTTAGAATATTTAGTATAGCGTTATACATGAATTGTCTCTTGTTAGAATATTTAGTATAGCTTTATATATGAATTGTCTCTTGTTAGAATATTTAGTATAGCTTTATATATGAATTGTCTCTTGTTAGAATATTTAGTATGGCATTATATATGAATTGTCTCTTGTTAGAATATTTAGTATAGCTTTATATATGAATCGTCTCTTGTTAGAATATTTAGTATAGCTTTATATATGAATTGTCTCTTGTTAGAATATTTTTTCTAGCTTTATATATGAATTGTCTCTTGCTAGAATATTTAAATTTAGCATTATATGTAAATTATCTCTTCTGTTAGAATATTTAGTATAGCTTTATATATGAATTGTCTCTTGTTAGAATATTTTTTCTAGCATTATATATGAATTGTCTCTTGTTAGAATATTTTTTCTAGCTTTATTTATGAATTGTCTCTTGTTAGAATATTTTTTCTAGCATTATATATGAATTGTCTCTTGTTTTAATATTTTTTCTAGCATTATATATGAATTGTCTCTTGTTAGAATATTTTTTCTAGCATTATATATGAATTGTCTCTTGTTAGAATATTTTTTCTAGCTTTATTTATGAATTGTCTCTTGTTAGAATATTTTTTCTAGCATTATATATGAATTGTCTCTTGTTTTAATATTTTTTCTAGCATTATATATGAATTGTCTCTTGTTAGAATATTTTTTCTAGCTTTATATATGAATTGTCTCTTGTTAGAATATTTTTTCTAGCATTATATATGAATTGTCTCTTGTTAGAATATTTTTTCTAGCTTTATATATGAATTGTCTCTTGTTAGAATATTTTTTCTAGCATTATATATGAATTGTCTCTTGTTAGAATATTTTTTCTAGCTTTATATATGAATTGTCTCTTGTTAGAATATTTTTTCTAGCTTTATATATGAATTGTCTCTTGTTAGAATATTTTTTCTAGCTTTATATATGAATTGTCTCTTGTTAGAATATTTTTTCTAGCTTTATATATGAATTGTCTCTTGTTAGAATATTTTTTCTAGCTTTATACATGAATTGTCTCTTGTTAGAATATTTTTTCTAGCATTATATATGAATTGTCTCTTGTTAGAATATTTTTTCTAGCATTATGCATGAATTGTCTCTTGTTAGAATATTTAGTATAGCTTTATATATGAATCGTCTCTTGTTAGAATATTTAGTGTAGCTTTATATATGAATTGTCTCTTGTTAGAATATTTTTTCTAGCTTTATATATGAATTGTCTCTTGCTAGAATATTTAAATTTAGCATTATATGTAAATTATCTCTTCTGTTAGAATATTTAGTATAGCTTTATATATGAATTGTCTCTTGTTAGAATATTTTTTCTAGCATTATATATGAATTGTCTCTTGTTAGAATATTTTTTCTAGCTTTATTTATGAATTGTCTCTTGTTAGAATATTTTTTCTAGCTTTATATATGAATTGTCTCTTGTTAGAATATTTTTTCTAGCATTATATATGAATTGTCTCTTGTTAGAATATTTTTTCTAGCATTATATATGAATTGTCTCTTGTTAGAATATTTTTTCTAGCATTATATATGAATTGTCTCTTGTTAGAATATTTTTTCTAGCTTTATATATGAACTGTCTCTTGTTAGAATATTTTTTCTAGCTTTATATATGAATTGTCTCTTGTTAGAATATTTTTTCTAGCTTTATATATGAATTGTCTCTTGTTAGAATATTTTTTCTAGCTTTATACATGAATTGTCTCTTGTTAGAATATTTTTTCTAGCATTATATATGAATTGTCTCTTGTTAGAATATTTTTTCTAGCTTTATATATGAATTGTCTCTTGTTAGAATATTTTTTCTAGCTTTATACATGAATTGTCTCTTGTTAGAATATTTTTTCTAGCATTATATATGAATTGTCTCTTGTTAGAATATTTTTTCTAGCTTTATTTATGAATTGTCTCTTGTTAGAATATTTTGTCTAGCTTTATATATGAATTGTCTCTTGTTAGAATATTTTTTCTAGCATTATATATGAATTGTCTCTTGTTAGAATATTTTTTCTAGCTTTATATATGAATTGTCTCTTGTTAGAATATTTTTTCTAGCATTATATATGAATTGTCTCTTGTTAGAATATTTTTTCTAGCTTTATATATGAACTGTCTCTTGTTAGAATATTTTTTCTAGCTTTATATATGAATTGTCTCTTGTTAGAATATTTTTTCTAGCTTTATATATGAATTGTCTCTTGTTAGAATATTTTTTCTAGCTTTATACATGAATTGTCTCTTGTTAGAATATTTTTTCTAGCATTATATATGAATTGTCTCTTGTTAGAATATTTTGTCTAGCTTTATATATGAATTGTCTCTTGTTAGAATATTTTTTCTAGCTTTATACATGAATTGTCTCTTGTTAGAATATTTTTTCTAGCATTATATATGAATTGTCTCTTGTTAGAATATTTTTTCTACCTTTATATATGAATTGTCTCTTGTTAGAATATTTTTTCTAGCATTATGCATGAATTGTCTCTTGTTAAAAGATTTAGTATTTATCATTATATTATAGTTGTATCAGTTTTATATTCAAGGCATCATTTAGGATTACATATAACTTAACATTGCGTGAGCTAAATGTGGACACCTTCTGATTAAATGTATATATAAAGATTGTTTATTAAGTTCTTGGATACAACGTTTCCTCTGTTACAACATTTGAATTTGAATTCCCCGGTCAAAATACCTAAACTAATATGTATTCAAAAGGCTTTGTTATAAAGTTCCTTTAACAACGTTTAATTGGTTATAACTTTTAATTAGTGTAGTCCACCTGATATAATTAGCTCAATTATAATGTTTTTATCACCTGACGCGCCCGAAGCCAGATAAACAATGGCAGTCTTTTAAACAACAAAGGCGCCCGGTAATAAAAGCGCGATAATCATACATCATTCATGATCAGTAAATAACAAAGGCCTAACAAAGGTAGCAGGTGACAAAGGCGTGATAATCACACCTCATTCATAATTGGTACTTGAGAATAACAGGTTGCTGGTTCAATGTAATTAGAGCATTAAAGCGTGGAAAGAAATGATTTTATTTCGTACTTTTTTGACTTTAGAATTAAGAAAAATTCCCCTAACTATCATTCTCTACCTGTATGTTCACTAACCGAGTACCGCTCGAAGTAAATCTCTCTCGTGTTCATTTTGAATACTGACTGTTGTGAAAGTGGCTGAAAATTTGCCGGTCAGAAAAGAAAAATGTCTCTTTAGACACAAAGCTATAAGAAAATTTGTTTGTCATTGAAAAACATATCAACTAAAAATCTCATATTAATAGAAAACAGATGACTATTGATAATTTCTTTCCATTCAAATAAATTAATGGACTAATTTACTAGTAATTAAGTTATTGAATAAAGACGTTTTCACATAAAAGTGATTTTTATGATTCACCCGCTGATATAATGTACATGTATGTTGATACTTTCATCAGGTGGTAAACTTACTGATTTGTCATTTTATTTCTTCTTGACAACACTTATTTATACAAATGTATGTTGTTTTTTTGAAAATGTTATTACCATTACATACGAGTTCTGACAGCAATAATACCATTATAAATTGTTTACAACATATATGTCCAACATTACCAACAAGGACAAAATACATAAACATTTTGAAAAATAAACGAATTTGAATATAACGTTTCTCAGTTATAACGTTCCAAAATGCTAGTCCCCGCTGAAACGTTATGAACAATCTTTACAGTGTGTGTGTGTGTCTCTCTCTCTCTCTCTCTCTCTCTCTCTCTCTCTCTATATATATATATATATATATATACATATATATATATATATATATATATATATATATATATATATATATATTTATATATACACATCTGTGTGTGTGTTTTATAAATAAATACACCTATCATTGTTCATTACATTTTTTTCCGAAACACTCGTCTCTGGGACGAGTGAGTTGCAAGAGTTACTCGTCCCTGTCCTCATTATACTCAACCCGGTACACTTCTTCACTACACTGCGCACGATTTTTACTAAAGAACCACATGCAAGCTTGATACTAAAATGGGTCACAACCACGGAAATATTATGTTCTAATGCACTTAAAATACTCATTTCGAATGTAAGTTGGCAACATTTTTCTTGTTAAAAGTAAATCCACATTTACAGGAATATCTACTGGCATCTTTCCTTTGGCACGACAATATATCAATAAACATTCATTCTTAAAATATCGGTGACCTTGGGCAAGTGTAACATTGCCTGACCAGATGAAAAATCATACAAATGTTGACAGTTTCTGTCTCTAAACTTTTCAGAGGTCTGACTCATAAAAATATGTGATAGTGTTATGTATATTTAATCTATAATGTGTGTTTAAATATTGTCCATGATGGTAAATTGCACTTTTAAATTCTGGTCACTTGCAAACAGAATGTTTATAAGTATTTGAGTTCAAAGCCAGTCTTGTTTACAGTTAGAATGTTTTTTCTTCCATGGATTGCTTCACATACTATTGTGAAAATGTGCATAAATAGGGATTTGGTAAACAAATAATTCATTCCTGTTTTAGATCAGTCTGTGGGAATCCATTTGAGATCAGATTTTACAGATAGTGTCGTTGAAATCAGATATAATTCGAGAGGAATTATTTATTTAATATATTCACTGGAATTACTAAAGTACTCATTGACTATTAAATTAATACATTACTTTGGACTTTTGTGAACTCATTCAAAGACATTCTTGATTGTATCATTGTGTTATATCAGGACATTCAAGACTATTGGCACTCATTCGGGACATTCTATATTTTTGGACTTGCGATTAGGACATTTAGGATTATTTTGAAATTTGATTCACAATATTGTAAGTATCTCTTGAATTTCACTTTGTATTGTAGGGAAATAAATTGCGTATTGATATTACTTACATTGTTGGTTTCATTTTTTTTCTGTTACATATTTTTTAAGACCTAGAGTCGTAACATATATATTGTTGAAAGGGAAACGTTCTCCACATTAAAATGATGCATAAATGACTGATTAGTGTCACACTAAATGCGAACACAATTAGGCTAAGAAAACAATGGCTGGGTGTGAAACTGCAGCATACTATGTTTATAATATTTACTCATTTTATTATCAAGCTTACATTGGGTATCAAGCTTACATTGGGTATCAAGCTTACACTGGGTATCAAGCTTACATTGGGTATCAAGCTTACATTGGGTATCAAGCTTACATTGGGTATCAAGCTTACACTGGGTATCAAGCTTACATTGGGTATCTGTTTGAAAAAAAAAACAAATCGTTTCTTTTTGGGGCATGTTCTAGACTGACAACAAGTAGGCAAATTAAGTAAAGGTTATCTATAATTGGCGCGCTCCAGATGTGAAGCTATGTTGAACTTCTGTGCTTGCTTGGGCAGAAAAGGCACTCAGATTTATTCTTAAGTTGCGAATCTGCATCTACTCGGCCCAGGGACGAGTACGTAGTAACATTTTACTCGGCACAGCCAATTTTTACCCGGTCAGGACGAGAGGACGAGTGGTCTTCCTGAGCCCTGCCTATGGATAAATCAAATTAGATGACAGATTCACCTTAACACTGTATCCTTTTTCAGTATGATCTTATATAGTTTAAGGTCGGTGACCTCTTAGAAACTAGCCAATATGATACTATAATGTGAATGACCTTAATGCTGAGGTAGACTCACCTTAACTGGTCTGGTCAGAGAGATTGTCAATACAGATAACAGGTACATTTTGGCACCGGATTCTCTTAGTTTCAGGTCTATGACCTCTTAATAATTAATGTATATGCTTTTATAAAGTCAAAGTAAACAAGATCCACATGGAATATCTAGCATATCTAATATAAAATGGTATCAAGACTTGCATGCTCTCACTTACTTTTGCCTGTCATCCACAAACCCTTAACAATACACACACATATAAATGCCGAGATTACATTTCAATTATTAAAACATTTTGAAGTAGCTAAAATAGTGTACAGAGTTGCTAGGATGTTTACTGATAAATTGATTGTCAACACATATTTTTCCTTCAATCCTATTAAACTTTGCCTTTTCTTAAAATATTTCATATGCATAATAATAATTAAAGGTGTCATATAATAATCAAACCAGCTTACTAAATGGCAAAATAACGTATCTATGTCCACATAAATTGTCATATCAAACTTCCCAATAATCAGGAAGTAAGATTTTTCTCCTGCCTTCATACTTAGTAGAGGAGTTTGGTAACGGCCAGTTTCAATTTGCAGAGAATGAGCATTCTAAACTGTGTACATCTTTGAAGCTGTTTCTTTTCTAAGCTATAAACTGACAATTTAGGACTTGTATTTCTGCTGTTTTTCTACCATGCATGGTATCTTTGTAAACTTTTTGCTTGACGGCATGTATCAGCTTATCTTTTGAGAATGTACTCGAGCTTTCCAAAACATATTCAAATTCTAAATATCTGAATATGTTCTTGAGAACCTTGAATAATAAGGAAGTGTCACAATTTGTGTTTTTTTTCGTAAAAAAAATCGTATGAATATGGAGTCATCGGGGCTGGGGGTTCTAATAGATGTAACCGGCATTTTCTTGTTTTTACAATGATGTATATGTCAATGTGATATTCCCCCAGCTCGCCTCTTATGGTCAAGTTGCTGCTAAATTTATTAATGCCCAAGTAATATGTCTATGTGATATTCCCCCAACTCGCCTCTTATGCTCAAGTTGCTGCTAAATTTATTAATGTCCAAGTAATATTTGAAACTTCTGATAAATAGGTTGTCATGTACATTTGTATCAAATAGATCCTCTAGGCAGTGATCAGAGTCTAGCTTGTGAAGTTTACAAGATTCAAGAACCCAAATTTCACACCCATAAATTGTAATAAGTTAAATAATAGAGTTCACAAGTTTAACCCCTATCTTAGCATTTATGTCTACAGCGGCTAGTTTCTGCTTCATCATAAGTACTGCCTTTCTTTTTCGATAGTGTAACATGATCAAGTTTATTAGAGCTTTTAATGATTATACCAAGATATTTATATTATCTACTAATCTCAATACAATTATTTGTTATTTTAAATTGCCATTTATTTATAAGTTTACCACCTTTATTGAATATGACTATTTTAGTTTTATCAGTGTTAAGAGTCAAACCCCATCTGTTTAGATATGAATCAAATTTATGTAGGGCAATTTGCAAAGCCATTACTACTAGATGCTAATAATACAGTCATCTGCATACATTAAGCAATTTATATTAATCTTATGTAATAAAACAGGATCACACGAGGAATCGAAAATATCAGGGAGATCATTTATGTACAAATTAAAACGTTTTGGACTCAGAATGAAGCCCCCGTTTCACTCCATCATTGCTACAGATGGGATTAGTTATTCCATAGTTTAGTGTTACACCAAAATGTATCTCCTTGTACATGTCTATGATAATTTTAAGAAACGTTCCTATAATGTTGTAGCACTTTAGCTTCTTTGTAAAATATCCCTTTTCTCCATACAGTATCATAAGCTTTTCGTAGATCAGCAGTTTATTTGTAAAATATTCCTTTTCTCCAAACAATATCATAAGCTTTCGTGGATCAGCAGCTTATTTGTAAAATATCCCTTTTCTCCACACAATATCATAAGCTTTTCGTAGATCAGCAGTTTATTTGTAAAATATTCCTTTTCTCCACACAATAGCCTAAGCTTTTCGTAGATCAGCAGTTTATTTGTAAAATATTCCTTTTCTCCACACAATATCATAAGCTTTTCGTAGATCAGCAGTTTATTTGTAAAATATTCCTTTTCTCCACACAATATCATAAGCTTTCGTGGATCAGCAGCTTATTTGTAAAATATCCCTTTTCTCCACACAATATCATAAGCTTTTCGTAGATCAGCAGTTTATTTGTAAAATATCCCTTTTCTCCACACAATATCATAAGCTTTTCGTAGATCAGCAGTTTATTTGTAAAATATTCCTTTTCTCCACACAATATCATAAGCTTTCGTGGATCAGCAGCTTATTTGTAAAATATCCCTTTTCTCCACACAATATCATAAGCTTTTCGTAGATCAGCAGTTTATTTGTAAAATATTCCTTTTCTCCACACAATATCATAAGCTTTTCGTAGATCAGCAGTTTATTTGTAAAATATTCCTTTTCTCCACACAATATCATAAGCTTTCGTTGATCAGCAGTTTATTTGTAAAATATCCCTTTTCTCCACACAATATCATAAGCTTTTCGTAGATCAGCAAAACAAGCAAAAGCAAATTTACCCTTTAATATATATATATATATATATATATATCTATATATATATATATATATATATATATATATATATATATATATATGTGTGTGTGTGTGTGCAATGGAATTTCGGACAAATATATCATCATTTGTTCTATATCCAGCTCTGAAGCCAATTAGATAACAATTATTTTCTTGCCAGAACAGATTGTTAAGGCAGCTAGAAACAGCAATGCCTCTATAATCAATAATAATGACTTTATTTAAAGAGGATGACACAATTAGCTGAAGAGTCAATCAACCATGAGGCCTTTATACAAAGGAACATATTTATATATAACTGAAGGGATCATCTGTAGAGCCACTCTTATAGATAGGTTTTATCATATTGCTTTTCTCCCACCCACAGTTTCGGAACATTTTCCTTAAAATCAATAACGTTCAATAAATTCACATAGCTCTGAAGCATATAAGGAACTGATACTCTGATCATTTCATTGAATCAAACGATTTGTTGGACATAAGCGACGCAATAACAGAGGACACCTTCATACCAGTAATATGATAATCAAGTACACTAGATTCGGTGGTGTTACTTTTAACATCACCAATAATAAAGTCTTGATGATTACAGGAATCTATATGTTTTGTCATTAGATTAGTACAATGTGCTAGCCACTCCCCAGAAGACATCGCGGAGCTCTTATCTTCCTCCGCATATTTGTCGAGTTTCTGGATCTCATCTAGAGTTTGCCAAAGGCTCTGGGGTTCTAATTCTCAACCTTGTGTAAAATATTACTTAATATGGTTTTATATAGTTTGTGTTCCTGTTTTTGAACCTGTTTATATTTCTTTTTAATAGAGAAATATTGAAGTAAAAGTTTATGATTTTTATTTCGACTGTTTTTAATTTATGTTGCTTTGACTCTCAGGAGTCATTTATAGGTTAAGCACTCATCACCAACCACTTTTAATGTAACCTTTTTTTTAGAAGTTTTTTTTTTTTAACAATCCTATTTTTCTTAGACAATCCTAATTTCAGATTGCACTTTGTCAAACTATCGTTGATAATATTGATAAATTCCTGTGTCAGCTTGTTAATGTCTGTATTCTTTTTATTTGATTTAGTATTAAACTGCTGTATCATTTTCCTAATTTCATCTTTCTGATAACAAAAGAACTATTGACTTGATTAGCAATTAGGCTATTCCACGGTATTGTAAATGACAAGGGAGACAACTCATTTACTGTGTTATTAACTAACAAGGTTTCACCAGTTTCTAGAGAAACAGTGAATGGACAGTGATCAGAGGTGACTAAGAAATCTACCACATTGAAGGAAAGTACTTTTGCTAATAGATGATTATTTGCAACACACCAATCCACTATAGTTGATTCATTGTAGTTATGGCAAGTGGCTTCACCAGACGTATCTCTGAGATCTGCCGTTTAGTAACCTTTAGCCAGTTGATTAACAAGGATTTAACATGTTTTTTCCTTGGTCAATAATTATTTTCGCTTTTTGTTTTGAATTTCTTACATAGCACATTAAATCAGAGACATACGTTTCTGGTAAATTTAAGTACAAATCATCATCAGTATCATGATATATCAAATCATTATCGACAGGGATAGCTCTGACATTGAGATCTCCTTGCAAAAGCAATTTACTATATCTACTGAACTTATTATAAGATCAATGGTTTATATACCAGTTTTGATTTTCTTAAAACAGGTTGAATTTAATGGTGGCATATATGTTGCACAAATATAATATAATCGGATTGCCAAAACCATAAGTATTTTATAAATATAATCGGATTGCCAAAACCATAAGTATTTTATAAATATAATCGGATTGCCAAAACCATAAGTATTTTATAAATATAATCGGATTGCCAAAACCATAAGTATTTTATAAATATGATCTGATTGCCAAAACCATAAGTATTTTAATATAATATCATCGGATTGCCAAAACCATAAGTATTTTATAAATATAGTCGGATTGCCAAAACCATAAGTATTTTATAAATATAGTCGGATTGCCAAAACCATAAGTATTTTATAAATATAGTCGGATTGCCAAAACCATAAGTATTTTATAAATATAGTCGGATTGCCAAAACCATAAGTATTTTGTGCTGATTAATGGTTCAAACTGAATACCAGGTCTAATAGTTCCTTAAACTAGCACAGCTAGAACACCAGATCCTATTTTTCCAATCTAGGGTCTATATACTATAGTGTATCTATATCCTTGGAGGTTTTTTTTTTTGCATTCCAATCTGTCTCAATATAACGTGTTTGCTCTAGGCATATACTATCTTGATTAAATTAAATGTTTTCATATACTATCTTGATTAAATTAAATGTTTTCATATACTATCTTGATTAAATTAAATGTTTTCATATACTATCTTGATTAAATTAAATGTTTTCATATAATATCTTGATTAAATTAAATGTTTTCATATACTATCTTGATTAAATTAAATGTTTTCATATACTATCTTGCTAAAATTAAATGTTTTCATATACTATCTTGATAAAATTAAATGTTTTCATATACTATCTTGATTAAATTAAATGTTTTCATATACTATCTTGATTAAATGTTTTCAAGTGCATATCAATATTTAATATATTTACTCAATTATTATTTGTTCGGGCATACAAACCATTGATGTTATAGTCAGTTATTGAGATTTTATATTGCAGAGGCATGAAGAACAGACTATGCAATTATCTAAGTAGAATCCATTATAGACTGATTAATAATTGTCTCAACTTTTCAAGTAAACTGGTATCATCTCCATCATTACGTGTCTGGTAATACCTACTTTTATTACTCTGGTATCTAGACTGGCTACCTGAACGTTGATTACTGTGCAGCTTATGGAAACCAGTGGAGCGGGTTTTACTTCTATGTATTCTTTTCAGTTTGCTTGAAACCTATCTTGCCAATTTTGAATTTTCCTGTAAGTGCCATTTCTAAACTTAGAAGGATCATGTGGATATGGGATCAAGGGAAAACGTAATGTTATAACTACACTTAATATCCAATACCACCACACTTACTATCCAACACACCACATTTATTATCCAACACCCCGTTTGAAGTGACCAACACCCAGTCATGTACCATCCAACACTCCACACCTAGTATCCAATATCCCACATTTACTATCCAACATGCAGTTTGGAGTGACCAACACCCAGTCATGGACTATCAACACCCCCACACTTACTATCCAACACCCAGCATTTACTATCCAACACGCCATTTTGAGTGACCAACATTTATTCATCTCCTAAACAACGAGTAGTAGTGCCGACACATAGACAAAGATACTTATACATTATATATATATGTATATAAAAGCATATATATATATATATATATATATATATATATATATATATATATATATATATATATTGTTACGACTAGGGGTTATGTAACAACAAAAAAAGACTCAAACAAGCTTTCAAGATTTAAAATACAAATCTTTAATTTCCTAAAATATTAAAATATTTCAACAAACAATTAAAGTGAAAGAATTAAAAATAACTTACGGTATAGAATATCCTTAAAAGTCCTAAATTGCTTTAATGTTCACTGTTCCGGAAGTTAATCCAAATATTCCGAATGAAATAGCCTTCACTGATAAGATTAAGTTATATCCAAATAATCCTTGTGAAGCTGGAATCTCACAAGTTTTAGAAATGTTTCCGATAATTCCACGGAGCTGTAGCCTTAATGCGCATAAACAAAATAAAAACCCATTACGTCTTAAACAAACAACAGGTTATTTAGAAATAATGCAACCCTCTCCGAACCAATCAGGAATTAGGTTATGCGTGATTCTGCTAAAGTGCTCGAGTACCAGTGTTTTAAACAGTAAACATTATATTGATTCATAGAATCTCGGTCAGAACTTCACCTTCTTCCCGCGCTCAAAAACCACGTTATATGAAATATTGATCGAGCCTATGGTATGTGTACTCACGGCAAGACAACAGCTGTTAGACAAATTAATAAACTATACCATTATTAAAAAGGAATTATATATATATATATATATATCTATATATATATATATATATATATATATATATATATATATATATATACATATATATATAACATGCTTACGCAGGACGCTTTTGTCGGGGGGTTTAAGCTGCGCGCTTTTGTCGGCGCGCTTTTGTCGGGACACCATATATATATATATATATATATAAATATATATATATATATATATATATATATATATATATATATATATATATATATATTATATATATACACATACATATAACATACTTATACATTATCGAACATAGAGTTAAAGAAGAGAAAAGTGTAAGAGTAATTACACACATACCGGTACACAAACATAGCCTTCTATAGACGTTAAACAGGATGGGGAGAAAAGCAAACACACACCCAAAGACAGGAATTGGCTTACTTCACGATCAAAAAAGTGTGTAAAAACATATCGATCGTCAATGCTGTATAGAGCCAAGTGGGGTTGGAATTTGAAATACCTTTTGTCGTTTTTCTCATCCTAGATTTAATCCTCTCAGTAAATGGCTACCTATTGTTTCTCGAGAAACAATGGCAGAAACTTTTTGTGGCAAAAAATATCCAGTGTTAAGTTTGTTACAAATTTACGATTTGCTTTGCCACCTTAGATTTAGTACACTCGCTGACCTTTCTTACCGAAGGTCATTTAGTGTTTTTTTACAAATGTCTTTTTGTCGTCCTAGATTTAATACGCTGAGTAAAATGTTACATATGAAGAGAGGCAAGAGTTAAATTTGCCAAACTGTCAAGCTAAGTCAGAATTTGTCATGAAGCTAAGGCTTCTTGTACTGTAAGCTTGTGATATTTTTTGTTCGAGTTTGAAAACGGCAAAACCAAAGTACATTGAAGTTGTACATCGTACACGGAGTGCTTGTATTTATTAAAAAATAATCTTTTTCTGTCCGTATAAATTCGGAGTGACTCTAGTACTATGATAATGAAATGACACGTAGGATTTTGTATAGCAATAGTTGTGACTAATTTAACTTTTGTCTTAAATCGTTTCCACGTCCAGTTCCTACTGTTACTGTAGTGGTAGGGATAGTTGCTGCCAATGATATGAGAGAGAGAGAGAGAGAGAGAGAGAGAGAGAGAGAGAGAGAGAGAGAGAGAGAGAGAGAGAGAGAGAGAGAGAGAGCACTAACAAGTTTGGCACAGAAAGGTCTATCCATGCAAGCCGCATATCATGGAAATCATGTAGGCAATCAAAATGGATAGGAAAAAATGGTTGGGTTTAAAAAACAAATTCTCGACAAGCTCGTCCAAGAAAATTGGGTAAGGTGCACGAGTGTAATAAATCTGGTATGGCAAATGTATGTTAGTGTATAAGTATGTTTTTTTATGTGTGAGCACTACTATCCGTTGGTTAGTAGATGAGTGGGCGTTGGTCGCTCCAAACAACGTGTTGGATAGTAAATGTGGGGTGTTGGATAGTAAGTGTGGGGGTGTTGATAATACCTGGCTGGGTACTTAATATGGGGTATTTGATATACATGACTGGGTGTTTGCCACTCAATACAGTTTGTTGGATAGTAAATGTGGTGTTTTGAATAGTAAGTGTGGGGATGTTGGACAGTACATAACTGGGTGTTTTACACACCAAACGACGTGTTGGGTAATAAATGTGGAGTGTTGGATATAAAGTGTAAGGATGTTGGATAGACATGACTGGGTGTTGGTCACTCCAAGTAGTGTGTTTGATAGTAAATGTGGGGTGTTTGATAGTAAGTGTGGGGGTGTTGGATAGTACATGACTGAGCGTTGGTCACTCAAACGGCGCGTTGGATAGTAAATGTGGAGTAAGATCATTCTGGTTACTTTTTCCTATTGCTGTGAGGCTTCTATATAAACCCGACCTAGTTCACATTGCTGCCACACAAGGAGTCCGATCTAGTTCACATTGATGCCACAACTACTATCTATTTAAAGGTTCTCAGTAATGATATACTTGGTACTATCAGCGATTCAGAGAATATTGAAGCAATGCAACATACGCAATGAGAAAGATGTGCAGAAAGAAAACAAAAAGAGAGAACAGGACGTGATCCAACCGTACAAAACCCAGGTTAAATCCCCCTAGATATCATCCATTTTGTAGATGGTCATTGGTCTCAATAAACGGTTGAATATTATGTTAGCGTGTCTGATTGAAGTGAAAAATTACCTAGCTATCCAATGTGTAAATATCACAGATAGTCATGCTGAATTACGCACCTAAATCAACACGGTTCGGACTCCTTGTGACAGGCTTCACTAGCATAAGGATTTGCGAGTTCTTTGTGCGGGTTAGTGTCACTAGAATTATCTACCAAATGATCATATCGGTCTGGTTAACTTTCTTCCACCATATATGTAGATATTATTAGTGTAATAGTTGCTCGACTAGTTTCTTCAGGAAGGGGATAATAATTAATAATAATAATATTAATGAGGACTTTGTATAGCGCCTAATCTTTAGAAGCTCTAAGCGCTTTACAACATTAGATAACACATAAAAACATATATAATGATATGATTACGAAAAACAAACACCATGAAATTAGAAAGCAAAAACATGCTGAAAATAGTTAAGGTAAGGAAACATTATTAAGTCTGTAGGTCTATTATTGCAGTCGAAATAGGTGAGTTTTAAGAGCACTCTTGAATGAGATCACTGTGTCTTTGTGTCTAAGTTCAGTGGGCAATTCGTTCCACGTTGCTGGGCCCTGGTATGCAAAAGAACGTTGTACGTATGACTTCATTTTGATAGTGGGAATAATGAGAATACGAGTGTCGGAAGAGGAGCGTAAGTATCTTGCTGGTGTGTACACATGGGTGAGGTGAAATAGGTATGTTGGACTGGAGCCAGTCAATGAAACGTAGCATAGGGAACAAATTTTGTGTTTGATTCTGGATCGAATGGGTAGCCAGTGTAGGGTACAGAGTAGGCGGGGGGAGGTGTGCTCTGTTCGTGGTACTCTAAGAATGATCCGAGCAGCTGTGTTTTGAACTTTTTGAAGTTTCTGAAGTAGATACTGAGACGAACCAGACAGAATTGAGTTACAATAGTCCAGTCTTGAAAGTACTAAGGAACACACAAGTGTTTTAGTGGCATCAACTGAAAGATAATTGCGAATGGAGCTGATGCGTCTCAGCTCAAGATATGCAGCCTTGCATATGTTCATGACATGTTGTGCAATGAGAGAGTACTGTCTAGAGTAAGACCTAGGTTTCGTACTGACTGTGTGAATTTAATGTTGGTGTTGCTGATATTTATTGTTTGAGGTAAAGGATGATAAATGAGAAAGTCTTTGTGTTGTAATCAGAATGGCTTCAGTTTTATCATCATTCATCTGCAGCTTGTTACATGTCATCCATGATTTCACATCGGAAATGCACCTCTCTACACCTTGGATGGTAGCATCGACTTCAGTTGGGTGGCTCGATTTGTATATTTGAGTGTCATCAGCGTACAATTGGTGAGACACTAGATGACGATCTATGACACTTGAGAGCGGCTGAGTGTATAGCATGAAGAGAACAGGTCCAAGAACAGAACCTTGTGGAACACCAAAACATATATCAACTGGGCTGGAGTGTTTTCCATTTGCGGACACAATTTGTGTCCTGTTGACCAAGTAGGACTTTAACCATAGTAAGGCTGTATCGTGAATGCCAAATACATGATGGAGACGGTGAAGTCATATATCATGGTCTATTGTGTCAAATGCTGCAGACAAGTCAAGGAGGGTGAGGACTGTAATCTTGCCACTATCCAAAGCAGATAGAAGGTTGTTAACTACATTCAGAAGGGTAGTTTCGGTGCTGTGGCGAGGGCGATATGCAGACATAACATTGCTAAAAAGTCTACTTGAATTCAGATGAGATACAAGTTGGTATAGAACAACTTTTTCTAAGATTTTTGACATGAATGGGAGCTTAGAAACTGGGCGGTAGTTCTTTAAATCGTTATGGTCAAGTGTTGGTTTCTTCAGTAGAGGCTTTACAATGGCAGTTTTGAAAAATGATGGGAATTCCCCGGATGAGAGAGAAGAATTAATAACATCAGTTAGTGAAGGCAATATTGGATCTAAGCACTCAAGCAGCAGTTATGTCGGAATCGGATCAAGTTCACATGACTTTGGGGGCACTCTTCATCATGATTGTACGTACTAAATCCATATATACCGGTTCAAATGCTGCTAACGGTTGCCGCTGAAATTCTGTATCGCAACTGTATGGCGACAACGAGTCAATCGAAATTGGATCTCCTCTTCATATCAGGCCAGATTCCCCTGTCAACACATGGATGTGCAGGTAAAGATTGATTGTGAACATGTTTTCTTCTTTCTCTACATTGGACACGCTAATTTGAATACATAGTTTTCAAGTTGTGTAAAGATCTGATCATAGGGTTCATCGAACCAGCGGCAATGATATAATTCTCACTGCCTCATTTCCAAATGTGTCTGGCGCTTACCTCACAGAGCGAGCCGACAACATTTTGCGCATCCTGTTTTACCATGAAGCTTATAATTGTAGCGTTGGGCTTGGAAATGTTTAGATTTATTTCTTCATAATGTGTCTGGCTGACTTTCTCCTTTGGTTTGCTGATGGTTGTATCTATAAGATTGTAAACAGAACACCATGTGCAGATTTAGCTATTATTTCGTGACCATGGGGATCGCACTGAGAATGTAAGGGCGCTGCCATCTTGGAGGAAGTCAATGTTCTTCATTGTCGTTTCTGACACAAGTTTCAAGCATGTGACACAATAGTTTTTGCAATGTATATATTCAGGTCAAATTAATCACTTATATATATATATATATATATATATATATATATATATATATATATATATATATATATATATATATTCACGGTTTCTATTGAGCTGTATTAATGTAAATGTTCATTGCTTTCTTTTACCAGCTCTTTTCCGCGTCTACTTTCTTCCATAGACAGGTAAACAGAAACAGATGACTAGATGACTTCACATCTTATGTGACCCATATTCCAGCAGTGTGACTAGTATGTGGTCAGATCGGTATGTGATCTGATGACGTCTCACCTAATGACCTCAAATCCCCCTGTAATCCTCCAAGATGGTGGGGAGGATAGGCAACTTATTCTTACTCTGATTGACTGGCTTCGGCAATGGATGCACAAAAAATTAATCATTGTTATTGTCCGCAATATTGTTAAGGTCACATTTTGAATGATCCGTATCTTCACTCCATTTTGTTTATTATTATTATATTTAGGTCATAATAAGTTTTCGAAAAAAGAAATTCAAGAAGAAGAAGAAGAAGAAGAAAGTAGTAGCAGCAGTTATGATGGTGGTGGCAGAAAAAGAAGATTACTAGTGATGCCTGTATTAGTAATAGTACTAGCAGTAGTAGTAGTAGTAGTAACAGTAGTAGTAGTAGTAGTAGTAGTAGTAGTAGTAGCAGTAATAGTAGTAGCAGTAGTTACAACAGTAGTAGCAGTAGCTGTTGTAGTAGTAGTAGTTACAGTAGTAGTAGCAGCAGCAGTAGTAGTAGCAGCAGCAGTAGTAGTAGCAGTAGTTGCATCAGCAGCACTAGTAGTAGTAGCAGATGCACTAGAGACAGAATAAGAAAACGAAACTAAGAAGAAGTTGAAGAAGAAGAAGAGGAAGAAGAAGGAGAAGAAAATACTGGTAGCTTTGGTGGTGGTGGTGGTGGTAGAATAAGAAAAATGTAATATTAGTAGTGGTGGTGGTCGCAGATGCACACCTATAATAATAATAATAATAAGAAGAAGAAGAAGAAGAAGAAGAAGAAGAAGAAGAAGAAGGAGGAGGAGGAGGAGGAAGTAACAAAGAAGTCGAAAAGTAATTTAAAAGTGGGAAAAGTTGCGTCGATATTTATATTTCGGATATTATTAAATGACTTTCCATTGGTAACATATAGAGTAGTGAAGATATGTAAAATAATGTAGAATAATCCTTGATACTAATATTTATTGTATATTTCATAATCACCAGAGTAGAGATGCCACATTTATCATAACAGTGGCGATAACACTTTCGGAACTTCTTTCTTTCCAATTTAGAAAATACATATGACTTATGTATGCTATTCAATCCCTTATTTCCATATTTAGGCCTAATTCATTTTCCTCTTCTTCTGTCCGTTCTTTCTCTCCGTCCCTTCCTCTCTCTCCCCCTCTCTCTCTTTCTCTCCATTAGGATGAACAGATTTTTTTAAAATGGTGTCAGCATGCGTTTATGTAATCAAAGAAGAGGCGCCATTAAGAAATGCCTAAAAACGAAATCCAGATAACAAAATGTAGGCTTAAAGTATTAAGATTTTTATAATTAGTTTTCCACATGAATGATGCATTGACTGAACTTACATGACCTGTTACTGTTATATATTCTATGTCACCTATACAGCATAGTATACCTGTTACACTATACAACAAACGAACACATATTTTAAAAAAACAGACCCCCCTCTCCCTTGAGTAGCGATTTTAATTGTCATCATAACATGATTATGTTTGTAAACCATGGAGAAATTGGTCATGGATGAGTGCTGATGCAAACCGAAATCAAGTGACAATCAAAATGTGGGTGGAGAGTCTGTTAACGAACTAGACTGCAAGCTTTCCTTACAAGTAAACTCACAACCATTACAATCTTTTGTTTAACGATGTTAATCTAAGAAGTCTATCGGAAGTGACCGCTCTGTAATGTCTCTCCAGTATCCACCTCCCCAACAATGCTCGCTGTATAAGACAGCGCAAGAAAAGTGTTACCGAAAATAAAAAATCTCTTCATTTTCGTATGAAAACAGTCGTTAATTTGAAAAAACACACAATCGGAAGCATCATAAGTACGAGCTAAATTTCCAAAAGGTCGCTGTCCTAAATTTTTGTACAATTTCGGAACTGTCTTTATTCGATGTAGTAATGCAGGCGTTAATCGCATTCGCACAGAATGGTGAGAAACAAATTCAATGCGAATCGGCGGGTTTCGCCTTTAGAGACATACAATAAATATAAAATCTACATTTTTTTTTAGATGATGTTGGGAAATATTTCACTCGTAAAGTTGAAACATTTTAATCTGTCACTCGCGGCTTCGCCACTCGTGACAATACAGTGTCATATTTCCTTATGTGTACTCAGGATACGTGGATATCCTCTGTATACAGCATCTATTACATTTTTACCTCCCCCTCCCTGTACCACCTCACTCGTCAACAACAATTCATGTTGTACTACATCTGTGCAATGCATACTTACGGGTTCCTTTCTGTCTACGTCTTTTATTGGCATTCTCAAGTCATGAAACTCCAACCAAACCAAGATGACTGCCAAATTTGCAGTGTCCTTCGTTATGAACTTTATCAAATTTGAAATCCCAATTATCGCAATGAATATATTTCGAACATTTCTGTCTAATTTACAATTCCATGACGGGAAGGTCGAACCAACAAACTAGTGGCCATTTAGGGCGGGACCAGAACATTGGTCATGATTTGTAGGGATGCTCTGTGGCTACAATTACCATATTTTTGATGCACCCATTAAATACATGGAATCACGAGTTGACCATTCTAGTAGACATCGAACATAAAAAAATGTCATTGATATTTTGTGCTGTTGTCATCACCAATATTATCATTGGTTATTTGGTATGTATCATTTATGGTAAAAGAGAAGTATGACTACAACACTACTCACCCTTATTCCTATATGATATCAATATTAGCTTTCAAAGTAACGAGGAATTCTTTTCCGATTCTACGGCAGTATTATGAAAACATGTTTCAATTTCTAGGTAAAATCACACTGGAGACTTATTTATCACAGCTACATATTTGTCTTCAGTGACATTCGAAGGCACTAATTGGTCATTTGCCATATTATCATGTGTTAAATTGTTCATTATCCACGATAATTTATCTCACGCTTTCATACATGCTCCAAATGACACGAAGCTAGTACTGAAAAATATATTCTTCTCAATTCTCAGTTTTGGTTGTCTGTATGTGGCAATTCTATGTCTACTCTGTACTACAATTTTGCAGAGAAGTTATTTTCTTAGATGGTTCTTCAATGATGGAGGCAAGAAAGGTTGTATATCGCCACCCGCCAGCCTAGTATTCAGACAAAAATTGCTTTTGTTATATGGCCAGTTGTTCCCGCCTGGCATTAGTATCCACCTTCTGCCATTCAATAATTGTATCGGACCACAAATTATTTAACAGACAGAGAACTAGTCTAGTGGAGGGGGGGGGGGATAAAATAGAGTACTAAATAATTTGAGATGCATACATTAGCTCGTAAATAGATTTAGTTTTCTTCTATTATACATTTCATAAACTTCAATCTATTACTATAGCTGGCAACCAAATATTTGATTTTATTTTGATATCCTGTATTTAATTTCCTACTGACAAAATAACATATGGACTCTTGTTGCGAGGCTGTGTTATTTGGTGCAGACCAGGAAGTGCCCTGTTTTGAAGCACGAGGCTCCAGGAAATGCTGCGTAACACTTGTTTTTCAAGGCTGAAAAATTCTCTAACTCTAATGCACGGAAGCATGTGTGGTTTGTATGCCTATTGAATGAAGATTTTTAAAAATCTTTAATATATTCGCATTAAGTTCTATGGGAAATGAATTAGTTTTCTGATCCTATAGGGGTGGGGGTAGTGTGTGTAACCATGACAACCATGTGTATTGCTCCTTTCACTACCATTCATTGATTTATGACAAAGTACAATACAATGGATCATTTTTTTAGTAATTTATAGCAGACATAAGTAACAATCCAAATAATTATGGAAAATAAGCCTCATGAAGCTTTACAGCTGCCCAGTAGCTACTACTATCTGGATGAATTGTTACATCCGTGTGAGATTGAAGTTTAAGTTTAAATAGACCCTCTATTAATCATGATTTTTCATCACCAATATCCATTTAAACATTTATATTTGCACTACAGACACAGTTAACAACTTCCTGAGATGTATGAAGTTGACCATAGAGGCAGGCTTTAGTTTTGGTCACCACATTAATCTCCTTATTATTTTCAGTTACATTTTCTACCTGAATGTAACAGCAATGAATTGCAGGGTTGAACTCCTAAATTCACTGCAGTATCATATTGAATTATAAAAATATTTCTTGTATCATCTTGCAACAAATTCACTTTTCTTATTTCATCTTGATCTTTCCTGTATGTAGTCTTCTCACTGGACCTGACATGAAATATATGAATGTATTACCTTTTTTGTTAGATAGAATCTAAAATTTATCATATGCTCTGTTGCAAGGTGCTTTTAAAATTGTTTAATGTATAATTTAATTTGCAACTTTCTATGCCAAGATATTAGTTTGTGTGGATAGGCAACCTCCCCTAGACCATTTGTCTAAAATTTAACACTAAAATAGTACATGTATTTAGCATTTTTTCAATTGCAACCATGATTATTCATATTTGTTTTGCTTTGTTTAATTTTGGCTTGTATTATTTTGCTTCATTAAAAATAAGTACATGCAAATAAGTACAGTGCATGCAGAAAAGAAAAAATGGAATGCTAATATGCTAATGCCTTTTTGTAAGGTTGAATAATTGTGCATTTCTATTAACCCTCTTTGACTGGAGCCCCCGGTATGCAGGTCAGCCTATACAACTTTGGTGTTAGTCAGGTTTAGGAACTTGCACTGCACAAAACCTTCCTCAGTAATACGGTCTGAACCTTTCTTTTTTTATTTTTTTTTTTTGGAAACAAGATTGTACATTTCCTCAAAAAGTCTTTTGTATTGTGTTTTTCCGACATCCTTCTCTACATTTTCTCACTTGATAATCCTTGCTATGAGAAATATTTCCTGGTTTGAAATGAAAGTGTCACCCCTATTAGAATAACGTTTGGTTTTCCTCTTTACTTTTGTAATTTTGGCACTGTAATATGACTGTAATGGATGATCTAAGTTTCAAAGTGTGACCACAGTATCTGTTTGATACTGTTAGAATTATAGTTTGCATTGTTTATATTATTTCTTTGCATCAAGAGGAGTAGTATCAGCTGACAGTCTGGCTAGATGTACTTTTGGACTTTGGTTGCGGACCCCTACATTCATAAATTTCTCATGAGACAAGTGATGCAAAGGAAAATAAAACTCTTAACTACCACAAACACACTCTGTATACATGATTCAAGAAAAGAGAATGTCTGAAAAGAATATTTTAGGCATCCAAAATACAATCTTTGCACCAGAAATTGAAGAAAACAGGGGATTGTGTAATTGGATACCTTTTATTCCATAATGCCCATAGGTGGATATTTCAGGCATGCACATGAGTATGACGGAGACACTTGAAGTTAAGAAAAACATAAGACAAACCATTATAATCAATGCATTCATGTAGTTAGCTACATCTATAATGTATGAACATGGTAAACATTTCCTGAAATGCAACATTCATTCTTATGATCCGTCGGCATTACATAAGTGTCGATTATTATTATAACTTTTTGTGCTTAGAATACCGCCCACGTTAGTGTATTCGGTATAGGTATCGGACCACTAATTATTTTACAGCCAGAGAACCAGTCTACTTGTGGGGGAAATAAAAAATAGAGTACTAAATATTTTGAGATGCACCCATTGGCTAGGAAATCGTTTTAATATTTTCTTCCATTATACATTTCATAAACTTCAATCTATGTACTATCGTTGACAAATAAAATATTTACTTTTATTTTTGATATCCTGTATTTAATTTCCTATTGACAGAATAGCATATAGACCATTATTGCCAGGCTGTGTTATTAGGTGCAGACCAGGCAGTCCTCTGTTTAGCAGTTCGAGACTCAATAAAATGCTGCGAAACATCTGTTTTTCAAGGCTGAAAAAATTCTCTAATTCTAATGAATGGAACATGTATGGTTTGTATACCTATGTAATGAATAAATTACATTTGTTTTTATATATATTCAAATTAAATTATATAAGAAATGAATTAGTGTTCCCACCTTACACCCGCTAGAAAGATATGCAATACGCTGTCATTATTTTTATCGCCAATGAACTGCCAAGAACTGATTTCCAGACTATTTAATCCCCGCGTCATATGCCACCATCGACTACGGCCATCAGCTATTCTAAAATTAAGACAAATATTGGATTTGTTATAGTGCCAGTTGTTTTCTTCAAGCATTCGTATCCACCTTCTGACATTTATTAATTATTTAAAACACGAAAACTGCGCGTCTTTAAGCAACAAATTTATCAATAAAACGAAATGGACAGAAGTGACTGTCAACAGTGCAAACTCTGCTCTCTCTCTCTCTCTCTCTCTCTCTCTCTCTCTCTCTCTCTCTCTCTCTCTCTCTCATTAGTTTCTTATTTAATTAACGACATACCTATATGTTTATTCTCTTTTCCTTTGAAATATTTCATGTCGTTTAATATAAGTAGTGTAGGGGGGCCCCCCTACACTACTAATATACGAATTGTTTTATCCTGTTTTCGGATGTACTTGAATGTTTGTAAAATTAATGTCATCTTTGGGTCATTTTTTTGTATGTTTCGGAAAATGACCTAGATGAGTTAGACAACTCGTGTTCAATCCCATATTGTTTAATAAAATGACAATAAAATATGTTTAAAACAATTACCATTTTCTAAGCGAGGCAATGCGAGACTGACCTTGACATTGACTTCAAAATGAAAAATACGGACCTTGACATTATATGGTGTGCAGTGGCGGCGCGAGGTAGGTCGTGTGGGGTAATTGCCCCCGATCGCAGGGCGAGGGAGGGGGGGGGGGCCGTTGGGAGATTTTTGTTTGCAGTTGTAACCGAACCGTAGATGGGGGTTGGGGGTTGTAGGTTGGCAACTGACATAAAAACTGTTCTCTGTGGCAAAGTAGGAGCGCCATTAAAGAACATTGCCCCCGGGCGCCTCTAACCCTCATGCCACCACTGATGGTGTGATATAAAGGATCGAACGTTGAAATAAACTGTGTGCAGTTATGTAATAGAAGAATGTGATACATATAAACGCTGAATAAAGATGCTGATATATGTACTGTAGCGAGATCGCAGAGATAAAACTCGCAGAACAAAAAGCATTACGAACTGAACACGACTCTCTTTCTCGCGCACTCTGCCTGTCTTAAATGTTTAAACTTGCCCGCGGGCAAGTACTTTGCGAAATTGAACATGCCCGAGTGGAAGTTTAGCTTGTCCATAGAGTCGTGCAAGTGGATTTGTAAAGCCCTGGACTGTGCTAATTTTTGAAAATGGAAATAAGGCTGTTTGTGCTTATGTAGTATTGATTCAGTTAATACGTGGTAAGGTGTTAGGTTTGAAAGAAGATTTGGCGTTAATTTTGTGTTTATGATTGCTATACATTTATCCTCTTTCATCTTGGGAGGAGGGAGGGTATTGGTTTGTGAAAAATAAATAAGTCTGTTCCTTAGTATGTCATAGTGGTTCAGCAAATAAAGGTCGTATACTACTTATGTGTGATGGTATTGTTGTGACATGATATGTTGGATAGTCCACAAGTGTTTGAGTAAGGTCGTATACTACTTATGTGCTATGGTAAAGTTGTGACATGATATGTTGGATAGTCCACAAGTGTTTGAGTGAGCATTACCTGTCCATACCTTTCCTCCTCTGTTTGGTTTGTAAAGAGCAAGTATTGCATAGTGAAGATGGGTGTGCATGGTCAATAAGTGATACTCTTCAGGATTGTATCTCCTACTTCACCCCCCCCCCCCCCCACGCACACACGTCTGCTTGTAGTTTTGTAGTTTGTAGGTGTAGGGGTTGGCGATTTAGGACAAGTCTTGGTCAGTAATGGTAGATGTTGACTCATGGAGTTCCACCCTGTTAAATCCAAATAAGGTCAATAAGATGATGTTATTTATTGACCTATAGACGCTTTAACGTTACAGTCTCCATGGAACCAATATGACATAGGGTCATATTTAATGTTAAATTCCCATAGATTCCCATATGGCCATACTTATGGTCAAATTCCCATTCAGTACCATAGGGTGACACTTAATGTTCAATTCCGAAATATTCCCATATTTTCACATATAATGTTAATTCGCTCAGATTACCATAGCGCGCACTCTATCCTATATCATTCACCATTACTACTTACATGTTTCTAATAGTAATCCAAATAATATGCAAAACATTTTTGCTATTTATTTTTTAAAATCAAAATGAATTTGAAACAAATTTATTTCAAAATTTAACTAATAGAAATGTTTCAAAAGTTTTGATCATTATTTTCTTACTTGACAAGGCATTGGTTGGGTTTCTAGATACAAATATCGGCATTCATTATCATGTTCACATAGGGTAGGAATAGCAGACATTATCTTCATAATTGATCTTACCAATTTATTGGTGTTGTTTTTCATTTAATAAAATTATTTATTTAATATATTGCATATGCTTTTAGCATTAATCATATCAATTTCATGACAACTGTCGTGTATAAAAATATAAATTCTACATCTTATAAATAATTTTTCAAGATCCAATTATTTTTTTAATTGACGTAAAACTAAAGAAAATAGAAAAAAAATCATACTACCATGTGCTTTAATTTCTGCAGTTTCACCTGCAAATTGGAGCATAAAATTCAAATTCAAACCTCTTCATGTTTTCCATCACTGTTCACTGAAACAGATTTAGTTGTGGTTTAATTGTCTCAATATATTTGTCACTGCAAAATGTAAAAAAAAAACAAAAAAAAAAAAACATAATTAAAAAAAATTCCGTCTCAACTTTCTCGGTCGTTAACATACTCACGAACTAACCCAAGGGCTCCGGTAGTTATATCGCTTCGCATGGTCTTGCAATTTCTCGAGAAAGAGCGCAGCAACTCGTCATTCCATGACAAGGGCCTATTCCAAGTTGTCGCCCAACATAGTCACTGAATTCGAAATGTCCGCAGTAGATATGTTTGTGTTATTCCACGTGCATTTATAACTTGTAAAACATAGGATTTAATTCGGAAATATTCTGTACATATTGCCGAAAGGACCCTTCAGCGGACTGTAACTCAAGAGCAGCGAGAAATACCGGTAAGTGTCTAAAATGCACACCGATATGTGGGGACAAAAGTGTCTGCAGGACATTTAAAGAATAGGCGCGATCATCCCCCAAACCGTCAATTCATATCAGTACAGGTTTGGGGGCTAATTTATCGGCCTACCCCCCCCCCACACACACACACAAACACACACTTTCTAACGAAAAGGGTACGAGTGTTTATAGACACCCCTACTATACCCAAACAAATACGCTATCACACTAGGTTAGGTTGCTTTAAAGTTTTAGTTGACAACATAGACACAGACATGCACAAGCATAAAACACAAATTAGCAAATGAGTAGGTTTTCTAGATAGTAGTGTAGTTCTGAAAAGTGTCGTTGGGTGTTGTTAGCCAAAGAAGAGGGTTAGCATACATTTTCGTTGGGTTGTATTGAGAACAGGTGACACAATGGGGCAGCGCGTTTGTTTATATAGTTTGCAGGTGGATCGAAACGGATTGGAAAGTTACACCAATCAGAACGCGTGTAACATAATTCGGCCAGGGTGTGTGGTCGATCTTTCAACCAAAAGAGAGTGGACGCTTGACGTCACTTTTAATACATACACTCACTAGCTTTCGTACCATTTACCAGTACTCAACTGAACATGGCTGAAAAGAAAACAATGTACTGGGGTGCGCCTGCTGCGGGTACATCGTATAATCAGAGTCATTATACAATGGCTACTACTACTACTGCTGTTGCTATGCTGCTTTAGCCAGTATTATTCCAGAGGAGAATGACTTCAATTTATAATTGTCTGATTTCTTATATTCTGCGCAAGAATTTTCGTCAGTAGTACCACCTTCATCTTCTTCGTCATTACCAGTGGTTGATGATTTCAGACAAAAACAGAAGGAAAAGTTGGAAAAAATTTTAAACTGCAGAAAGAAGAAGAGCAAGTATTTGTTCAACAACAACAACAAGAGGAAAAAAGAAAGGAAGAGAAGGAGGAGAGGAAAAAAATATGAACCCAGTTAGCATAAGGAAGGGAGTGAAAACGAAATTATGTGTGTATTACAGGACATTTTGAAAGAATAAAAACATCTCAGAAGCTTTTTTTCGCCAAAACCAAGAGAAAGAGACCTTCACGATCCAAGATTTCTAAACCTGTGACTACATAAACTCTCACCGCCACTGAGACTTCCGCAGCAGCATCAACAGCTACTACTACCAAAGCAGCAGTAGCAGCAGAAGGATTCGGACCTAGCCATAGAAAAGGTTTAACACAGTTTCAGCTGATGATGTGAAGTTCAAAATATTTTTTATTCAAACCCCAATGGCCCTATTCTGGGCCATCTACGTCTTTTAGAAAAGAGAGACTAAATTCAATGATTGCAAATCAAACAAAACAAACAAAAATCAAACACAAACCCCTCATCCCTTTCATTATAAAATGTGTTCCTGTGTCTTTGTGTGTCAATATCTTGTATTAAATTCTTATATGGCTATGATCATGTTTTCCCCTGTATAACACAGGTACAGGATAGCTCTAACTGTCCATGAAACAAACTTTTTGTTTGTTGCACTGATTGACATAGCTACATTACGTACTAAAGCGAGTAGTACCTAAAATTTACTGTCCCTTGTACAGGTCGTTTCCCACTGATTGACCTAGCTACATTACGTACTAAAGCGAGTAGTACCTAAAATTTACTGTCCCTTGTACAGGTCGTTTCCCACTAATTGACCTAGTTACATTGCGTACTAAAGGGAGCAATGTGTTGCTTCAAATCATTACCCCGTAAAAACATCTTACCCCTGTATAAACATTCTATCAAACTAGGTTTTCTTCAGAACGTATACTCTATTTTTATTCATCCAGTATGTATCTTCATATACCCTTTATACTTCTACTCTCACAAGCTGTTTCGTACTGATTGACCTAGCTACATTATGTACTAAAAGCGAGTAATGACAAAAGTTTTCTGTCCCTTGAAACACGCCGTTTTGTACTAATTGAAGCTAGCTAGATTACGTACTAAACAGCTATCATGCCGTTTCACACTGATTGACCAAACTACATTATGTACCAAAAGCGAACAGTGGTTGAAATGTACTGACCCTCAAAACACGTCGTTTCGTACTGATTTGAGCTAGCTACATTACGTACTAAACAGCTATTAGGCCGTTTCGCACTAATTGACCTAGCTACTAAAAGCGAGCAGTGGTACTGTCCCTCAAAACACGCCGTTTTGTACTGATTTGAGCCAGCTACATTACATACTAAACAGCTAACAGGCCGTTTTGCACTGATTGACCGAGCTACGTTATGAACTAAAAGCTAGCAGTGGTTGAAATTTACTATCCCTCAAAACACGTTGTTTCATACTGATTTGAGCTAGCAACATGAATCGTTTCTTTAGCTACTGTGAGCATTGTGCGCACAATGAAATATTGTCAAATAAAAGCAGTAAAATTTGTTCCAAAACATATCGTTTGGCTCAAGTCATACAGTAAAAAAATGATACCTATATATCGCCAAGCCTTATATTTTTAAGTACACATAGCGACTACTGCAGATTTTAGAGTGGTATGTTAAAGTGGTAACATATATCATTATGATTTAAATATAAATCATTTAATAGGAAGTTCAAGTGTGTGTGTGTTTGTGTGTGTGTGTGAGTGTGTGTTTGAAACAGAGAGAGAAGGTTACCATTTTTATGAGATTCTTAAGACAAGGTGGCTACAGAACATACACAAATTATTATTATTATTATTATTATTATTATTATTATTATTATTATTATTTCATGATGAGATAGAGAGGGAATTAGCATGATGACGCAGGGAGAGACAGGGAATTAACATTGCGCTGGAGAGAGAGAGGGGGGGGGGGTAAGAGACAGACAAAAGGAACGCCATATTTTTATTATTATTTTGCGGCTTTATAGGACAAAGGGAAATTATAACATTAGGTTACCATTTCATGATTTATGAAGAAAAAGGTAAATCCATAGTAAGAAACGTTCCTTGACACAAGTTTTCATAGATCAGTATCTAAAAGCCAGTGTAATATTATTACATTGTGAAATGAACACAATATGATTTCAAGTGTAATGAATTTAAGTCTAAAATTCTGTCAGCAGACATGGCCTGTCATATTTTTATATATGTTACAAAACATGCCCTACATTGTCAGCCAAGGGCAGTGTACTGTTCACATCGTACGCTGCGTGAACATTTTACCTAAACGCTATATTCAGTGGATTGTAAATTTTAGTTTTAAAACCAAAGACTGGAGCTAACAAAAATGTGAATTTCTCTCTTAACGGTTTAAAATCGACATGACATATCTGATCATACAGAATAATTCTAACCAATCAGAATCGTCTATGCTGACCGATCTTTTTTTTTTTTTTTTTTTTTGTGTCTTCCCCAGATGTAATACATGCAGTGAAAACAAGTATCTATGTATTGCCAAATTAAATATTTCTTTGACTATAACATTTTTCTGTGCTAGTTTTTGAAAGTAGTAACATTAGGCAACCATCCAGTTTATTTAATGTCCAGCCCGTATTTGTTTAATGTCCAGCCTGTAACATAGTCCTTACTCAACAGGCCATACAAATTATTATTATTATTATTATTATTATTATTATTATTATTATTATTATTATTTCATGATGAGAGAGAGAGAGAGAGAGAGAGAGAGAGAGAGAGAGAGAGAGTCAATATTTTATTCCTTCTTTAAACAAATTAAAAGACAGATAAACTTACTTTCATGGTATATTTTCCCTATGGAATTTCAAAACACACATCCCCAAAAAATCACCGTAAAATAGGAAATCAAATTCCTTTTGTGTAAAATCTCACAATGAAATATGGGATGCAAGAACTTGGAATAGCATTCACAATTAAAATCTTGCTCGACGGAGACATAGTAACAGTCATTTATTTGTCCCTCTCCCCCCTCCCCCCATAAAACTCTCCCCAAAATGGTGTGTAGGCATCATACAACAACTAGGAATGGCCTTCATTTCTGTGACATATGACTTCATGGGGCTATATAACAGTCCATTTAGATCTTTCCTATGTTCAAAATATACTTTTTAGTTGTAAATTCTAAATAAATGGGATGTAGACATCATGCAAACAGTTTGAATCGCCTTAATTCCTGTAATATATGTCTTCACAAGGCGATAGTAATATTCCCTTGATATCTTTCCTACCTTAGTAATATTCCCTTGATATCTTCCCAACCTTAGTAATATTCCCTTGATATCTTTGTTACCTTAGTAATATTCCCTTGATATCTTTGTTACCTTAGTAATATTCCCTTGATATCTTTGTTACCTTAGTAATATTCCCTTGATATCTTTCCTACCTTAGTAATATTCCCTTGATATCTTTGTTACCTTAGTAATATTCCCTTGATATCTTTGTTACCTTAGTAATATTCCCTTGATATCTTTGTTACCTTAGTAATATTCCCTTGATATCTTCCCAACCTTAGTAATATTCCCTTGATATCTTCCCAACCTTAGTAATATTCCCTTGATATCTTCCCAACCTTAGTAATATTCCCTTGATATCTTTGTTACCTTAGTAATATTCCCTTGATATCTTTGTTACCTTAGTAATATTCCCTTGATATCTTTGTTACCTTAGTAATATTCCCTTGATACCTTTGTTACCTTAATAATATTCCCTTGTAATCTTTGCTACCTTGAAACTGTTATTTTAGGCTTACATTCCATAATGCAGGAGCTTCGAGTAGCCTTCATAACTCTGAAATAATCCTCAACGGGACGATAATGACAGTCCGTGTAGACCTTTCTACTTTCAATAGATTATTTTCAGACCTAAATGATGAAAAATAACTAATGCCACTGATAACAGAGAAAACAAGAATGTAGGAAAGAATGAAATGAAAATAAATAAATGTGTATATCGTTTTATTTATTTAGCTTGAATATATTCTTTTCGAACGTAAAGTCCTAAAAATTTAATGTATAAATCATGCAACAACTTAGAATGATCTTCGGTTATGTGAAATATGCCCCCCCCCCTCCTCTTTCCGACTTTTTCTTCAGATTCAATCTTATAAGGAAGGATTTATCAAATTATTATGTGGACGATTCTTAATCAAAGTGTTCTGATAAAGTCTTTTCCACCAGGACGTAGAGAGAAACAACCCACTCTTTATATATAATGTATAATACAATGAAAGTAATACAAATTATTATAAATACTACGCAACTGAACAAATAAATAAATAAATTATTAAAATAATTTTTTTAATTTGTATGTGTTTAGTTTATTTAACTTGAAAATAATCTTTTCATGGCTAAATTCAGAACAATGGCATGTATGCATCATGCAGAAGCCTGGAATAGCCTTGATAAATGAAATATTGCTCTGCGAGGATAAAGCAGCGGTCCTTTTAAGACCTTTCCTAGTATCGGTATATCCTTTAGGCCTAAATTTTTTAAAAAATGGCATCCATGCATCATGCAACAAGTTGAAATGGCGTTAATAACTGTAATATGGTCCCACGTGGATATAGTACAGTCTTTTAAAAGAACTTTCCTACCTTCAGAATATCCCTTTCCTAAACTAAGAATGGCCCGCCTGCAGCATGCAACAACTTGGACATGGCCATTATCACAGCAAACAATGACAACACGGGGATATGGCAACAGTCCCTTTAAGTCTTTTCGTAGTCTCAGAATATTCATTCAAAGCTACATTCTGAAAAAATGGCAAGCATCCATCATGCAACAACTTTAAATGGCCTTTATCATTGTGAGATATGGCTACTCTGGGCAATAGTAACAGTTCCATGACACGTTTCCTACTTTAAAAATATTCTTTTTAGACTAAACTCCTGAAACAGATTGCATGCGTGAGCAATCTTTAGCTGTAGAGGTATGTAAAATTTAGAATTGCATTCTTTATTACTATCACTTGTATATTACAGAATTATTTCATATATCAGACGTTTTAGAAAGTATTCTAATTTCTACAGAGAGTCATTACCTAGGTCATATAACGCCATGCTATTAGAAATACTATAGTCTGGTTCAAGTTAGTCATTTGTTATAACTAAACAGCGGGATTGAATTTAATTATACGCTGCATACATTGAATGATGAAATGTAATGTGTATCGAAACTAATTCATGTGCGCGCATGCGCAACATGTATCAATGCAAAAGTACTTAACCGTGCCATATGTACTACACGGTTCAGTTGTTATACTTTTAGCTGCTTTTGTGTATGGTTTGGTGATGTGGAGTCGCAGAACTCTGTGAAGTTCCTGGTGACGTGTACATTGTGTCTGGTGACGTTGGCTCTGAAGAGGGTACTGGTGGTCTCGATGTGAGGGACCAAGGCTTCGCATCCAGCGGGTCTGTGTTGAATGAGAAAGCTCTCGAGGGATCCTTCAACAGACTGGGAGGGGAAGACCATGCGTGGTGGCTCTTTGACCATTGACTACAGCGGGTGGAACCGGAAATAAATTTTGGTCGTCAACTGGGCGCCACGATATATATATATATATATATATATATATATATATATATATATATATATATATATATATATATATATATATACACGAGTTCCATGTTGTAATTGGTTATTTCAAATATCGCTGTATGATTGATATATTCGTAAATGCATAATTCAAATATAGCTAAATGAGTGATAAATTCATAGATTCATAAATTCATGCATTCATATTTCAATATAGCTAACTGATTGATAACTTCATGAATTCATATTTCAAATATCACTAAATGAGTGATGTATTGATAAGTTCATAATACATGCGTCCTACTTGTGGATAAATGATTAATGATACATTGTTCGTAGTTGTATATAAATCACATGCTTTGGTCACCCTTGGTGCTAAATAAGACCTTGTTTGTTTTAGGGTATCAATCATATACTTTCATTAGTTGATTGGTGATAGAACAGTGTTCATATTTGTTTACAAGTTCTATTTCTTGATCTTAATTTGATTTTCTCGTTAAAGTTAATTGTTGTTGATTGGTTCCATGTTGGGAACTGTATCATTTTCCCTATATCTTTTTGTTACAATGGTGTCAGAATCATTCATCGTTAAGTTGCATTTATAAATAAACATCTCATTAACGCAATTGCTTTCGGTGTCTTCGCTTATCCAATCCCAACCCGGCTTCATCCTATTACATTAAACATACGGTGTTGATTTTTTAAAAAATATTTTGCCTTCTCCATCAGCATATACGGAACCCTATTTTAAGAGATATAGTAGAATATAAATACAATTGATGACTAAATATGGCTAATGAAACGGAATAAAAAAAAATAACAATAATTAATAAATGTATTTAAATTTAAAATGATTCCGAGGAACAGTAACAATCTGAGCATTTTAAATCGTCGAATATTATAAAGCATTTTAATGCATAAATTACACCGTTACATCGAGGAAAATCTCGAAAGAAGGTTTCTGATAAAGTTTGATTTTAAAGCACGCCAAAGCCACAACAAACAATTTCTCGAGAAAGAGTATCACAATTTAAAACTCCAAGTTGTACCTCCGCTATTTTGAGAAATGTTCGTTTCTAAAATGTCGCCCAAAATTATCACCACCTGATTTACAGGACTCATAGTACTGATTATATGGGTTTAGAGAACCACGGGTGGTTTATAATGAAAAGTCAAAGTTTAGTGAAAAAAATATTTTGAGAGCTTATCCTATTTGTAACTGAACAAAAAGTAGAGACAATGTTCCACTGATGCAATTTGTCTTTTTACGGATTAAGATTACTGATAGTAGCACCTGAATCATTTGGTACTGAATTAGATAAACATGTAGATCGAAAGAAATGCCTCGGCTCCTATGGTTTTGTTTAGGCAAACACTTTCATCAAGGATGGATCTGAACTGAGAGATATAACGTGAAGATAGGAGTCACGGTACTAACTATATGGAAAAATTGAAATATGGGACCTAGTCTAGAAATGGGTGAACATAAAATAGAGTGTATATGCGTTTGGACGGTCATGATTGCTTGATAATAAAAAGTCAATTTTAATGCAAAAAAGTTTTTGAGAGCTTATTTATTTGTAACTCATAAAGGAGACACTATTTTATTCATGCAATTTCAGTCTTTTTACGGACTGGACTTTGGACCACTGAGTACTGAAAGTAGCACCTGATTCATTATGTGGGGAATTGAAAACACATGTTTCAAACACATGTACAGCAAAATATGCTGCGGTTCATATGATTTTCTCCAGGCAGACGCTTGCATAAAAGATGGGTCTACACTGTCAAATATGGGTTTGATCATGAGCATTTACAAATATATTTTATTCTTATCATTATCCTTTTAAACTTTATCATCATCCTGCTATCCTATCTTCATCCTTTTTATCTTTACCATCATCCTTTTATCCTATCATAATCCGTTTGATCTTTATCATCGTCCTTTAATCCTTATCTTCATTCTTGTTTTCTTTATCATCATCCTTTTATCCTTATCATTATCCTTTTTATCTTTATCATCATCCTTTGATAATTCTACTTATCCTTTTTTTATCTTTATCATCATTCTGTAATCCTTATCTTCATAATTTTTATCTGTATCATCATCGGTTTTATCTTCATCATCATCCATTTATCATGATCGTCATCCTTTTTATCCTTATCATCATCCGTTTATCCTTATCATCCTTTAAATCTTTATCATCGTCCTTTTATCATTCCCATTATCAATTGCATCTTTATTATAATTGATTTCTGTTTTTTGACAAATTTTTACTGGCTGTTTTTCATCTTTTTCTTTTGTGTTAATGACAGTACAATTAGTTCCTAATTTAAACTAATCTGATGCCTTTTGTAAATACTATACTGATCTTCTGTATCATCCATTTTCATAGCCATATCACTGGGTATTAAAATACTCCTTCACCACTAACTGTATTGTCTAGTCTAACTTTTATTATGAGATATATTTTTGAAATCTTGTTATTATGATTTCATGTGATTCATAATCTTGCTCATCTAAAATAATTGTTAAAAAATAGCTTTCTTACGGTGCCTTGAATAGTAGAAACGGACTGTATATTTGTTCTATTATGAACCTGATCACCTAAAATATAAATCACATATTATATAATATTCCGACTTAGGCGAGCTATTCCTTCATTTGTTAGTCCGCTGCTAACTCGTACAAAAAATAAACATGCTATTTCATCATATAATGTTGTGTGAGAGTCCTATTGATAAGGACTGTATCATAATCCAGCATCATTGATTCAACCAATCATATGCTTTATATCTATCCTATCTTATTATCTCATCTTCAATTATGTTCCTCTCTTACTTGTAACAGGTTCTATCTCTCGTAACAAGAGCTAAATTTGTCCTCCTTTCAGACATATCCAATCATTATTAGGAGAAATATTAAAGTTGTTATAAATCAAGAGAAATTGTTTTTATATCTATCTTGTTTTTATGTTTTTTTGTGTTTTTGTTTTTGTTTTTCGGGGGATGAAATGCTTCATCATATGGCAATTATATTGAGCAGTCACATTAATGTTTTATTATATGAAAGTGCGCCTGAAATTTATATATCGGTGTTGCAGACCCATCTGTATATCGAATATATAAGTTCCTATAACTTATTTCACATTTTACTGTTGCACTCATCAATGCCCATTTTAAGTGATTTTGCCAACTTTTCAGATGACCCTATGCCCTATATCTGCTCAGTGAATCAGCAGATCATCAGTATAAGATTTCAATGTGTAATTAGCAAAAACGTTTAGACTCTGGTATATAAAATACTCATTTTCCGTTAATGCATATCGCGTTAAATAGATATGATCTTCTTGAGTCAGTTTGTACACTATGATTGGTTATAGGATCAGGAATGAGAGCTATGTTTTTAAGCTTTAGAGTGCCAGAATCCGCACACATGCTTTTTTCATAAAAAATAAAGACAGAAAAAATGACTACCAGTAAGCCAACTTTGTTTTCTTTTTTTTTTATTTTTATTTTTTTGTTGCTATACAGTCACTTTATGGATTAGTGGTTTGGGGTGGCGGACAAAATCAGTCTAACCTGGGAAGTAGCAAGGCATGTGTGCCATCTTTAAAAAATAACATTTTTAAAAAAATTGACCACTAAAAGTCAAAACATCTTTAAAAGTTAAAGACATATATACTATAAATTATATTTAAGTTAAAATACATTTTTAATGTCACTTTAGTCAAATACTTTTAATAAGTCAGTTAATAATAATGGAAATAGGGGTAACAAGTTAAAATCTGAAGGACAAAAAGTAAGAGGTTAAAGTAAATATCATGAAATTTCGAAAATCAACCAAAAGGCACAAATTGATAAAGTGAGCGAACATTCTCATCTTATACAATATTTCTCGTTCGTCGCTTTTTCTTTATTATTTACTACGCTAGTCACGGTTCATCCATCAGGCACTTTGTAAGGACAATGCCATGTATCAACAAAACTGTTGTGGTTCTGCATATGTGAACAACCTAAATTTTAATTCACAAATATACATGTTAATGACAATGGGTGTAAACAGCATTAATACTCTATGTCTACCTTTATCCATAAGCGTTAATAATACTAGACACGGTTAATCGTCTGATCACATATTAAATAAGATTAGTTACCCGATTGTTTACATGGTATGGTACCAATTTCACAAGGCGGCGTTGTTGTTGATACATGGAAGCTTACGGATTTAATCTGCTATGACACCGAAGCCTGTTTACATCTCCCCTACGTTCTCTTGCATTAATGTTTTTTTACAACTGTGCTTCTTCATGTAGCCATTCCAATCCCAAAGTGACTTCGTGTCCAAAGCAATCTCAAATCAAAAGCTACGTGTATCCAGCCTGGTCAGCTTTCATACATTATTTTCCCCCCTATTTTGTCCTTCTTTTCTTCTGTTTTTCCCCAAACAATATATGGTCCAGTACACAAGGCTACAATACCAAAACTAATACAGAACACGGAAAAAAACAAAAAATAAAACAAACAAACAAGCATTGTCATTATGTCTATGGTTGCAGCTACTAGAGCAATCTACTTTTTAAAGCAGATTAATCTTTAATCGTTTTTGTTATACAAATAAAAGTGTGGGAGGGGGTGTTGTTGCATAATTGCAAATAATAAGCTAATTATTGCACGAATTAACAAAATGGCATTATCAGTTTTTAAAGATTTTTGTTATCCGGCTGATGTTAAAAGTCAACTTAGTACATAGCCAATGATGTATTGTAATGCTGCTGCTTTTTCAGATAAGTTAAACAATTATTCAACACTATTTTTCAAACATTTTTCAATTGATGAATGAACGCTGTCGCCAGGGCTGTCACTGCGAACATGTCCACCACCAGCCTGCTGAGCGCCTCATGTTAATCCTTTTACAGAATTTGCTATGGCTAGACCAAGAATTGTTGCTATAATACCAAAACAGTATCAATTGTTAAACTTTTTTCTTTGAACAACCGTTTTTTACGTTTCACCTAACTGTTTCTTTTCTACAACTTAAGATTTATTCTGCTGATATTTTTTCTAAATTTATGAATTATATGTGTTATATGACCAGCTATTAGTGCTCTTATGATTTTAATTTTTTGCAAGAGTTCTTTTAATTAGTTTTTTAAGCTGGATATGTTTCCTGAGTAATGTGAGCTTTTCTCTCTCCTTGACCAGCAATTCAAGATATGTTATCATTAATGTGATTGTTTACTTAACTACTTCCACTATAAATGCACGAGGTCTTAATTCTCTTTCTTCTTATCAACGTAATAATCTAGAAGGTTTCTCACTATCAAGGTGTTCATCTATCACAGTTTCTACTGTTTTGATTTGTCCGTCAACTGGTTGATTCGGCCTGATTTCTTACAATTCTGTTTATTCAGGAACCGATCTATGACGACTGACGTTTTTGGTGGATACCATATATTATCTCTTCTTCCTTAATCAATTGTTTCCATGAATTTGTTTCCACCTATTTCGCTACTACCTATATAATCAATTGATACGAATTTTTCTGGTTTATGCTTCAATTCAAGTCCGATATAATCGTCATCAGCTTCTTTTGCAATACTCATGCAATTAATGGTAGATTGCTTTTTAATTCGTCATATGTTATTTTGTCCCGAACAGTAAAACGTTTGTTGATCTGATGTACAGTATGTTCTTCACGAAATATATCCTCATCTAAAAATTCATCAAAATCTTCTTCATAAACAAGATTTATAATCTCTTTAGCAGAGCTAACTTTCATTTTGCACTATTTACATAAATCAAAGTGAACTTGAAAACGGAATTAGCTTTACCAGAATCTAAACAACATATAACAGGACGTATGACTTAATGGGTTTAAGTACTGGACGTCAGGACTGCTTTGCTAATAAAAATAAAGCATCCATGACTACAAACAGGATTAAACAACTAGCGTAATAAATGCAACATATAAGAAAATAACTGGTAAACGCTTAACTGATAAAAGTTTGATAAAATAGATTCTTAAAGATATAAAGAAATCGTTTGAAATGTTTCTAAATGCAAGATCAGCTAAATTATCAAAGTCCAAAGTCATTGTCACATGTAATAATGATAGGAATAACAACTTTGATAAGTAAATTTCTTTGAGTTGATAATTTCAATGAATTGCAGAAAGAGTTGAACTCCTTAGCAACACATGGAATAGGATTACTTTAGTTGGGTTTTATCTTTTAGGTTTGATTTATCAATTTCAGCATTAAGTTTGTTGTTAAGGAGTGTTCTTTTAATTCTTTCTGCAAAGCGTAAAAATCATCAATTGGAAGAAATTTACTGATCAGTATATTTCGTTCTTACACTGTCCTTTTACAGTAATGTAACTTTGATTCACCTTATGATTCATAGGATTCACCGTACGGTAATCAGTTTTTATCGTTAGATGGTCTATTTCAGTAACGGGAAAAATCCTTTCAAGGTGGCGAAGTCTCGGTTTTGGCGCCTCGTCTAAACTATCTATTGTATTCAAACATTATCATTTTCATAACTTATTTCATTATCGCTTATTACTTTACTAAACAGTTCATCAATATTTTTCAACTTAGTTAAATCAGGTTAAAATTTTATCGTGTTTAAAAACTTTAATGTATACCAGCAATAATGTCTTTTAAATCTTTTAAACCTTTAACAACAAACCCATGTTAAGCTGCACCAAACCTGTACAAGCTAAAGGAATAATAAGTCCTGTAATACTCGCAACTCCTAAACCAGGCGCCGCAACACCGAGACCAAGCCATGCGAAGTTTAAAAACTTATATGCTGTTTATTACGTTTTCTTACACCTCTATAATGTTCTGTCTCTTTAACGAAATCATTCTTTATTTTATTAATTTTCATTCGTTTAAAATTAATTATATGGCCGTTTGCTAATTCCATTTAAGGACTCAATTATTTTGGTTGTTAATACTCTCTCGTGTTATTATATTGTCTGGCTGTATCGGTTTAATTATTAGATATTCAATCGTAAACTGACTCAAAGACGTCGGAAATCCCAGTTATATTACTTCCTTTATACCCATGTTACTTGCGAATCAATTTTAAAATTAAATATCCTCTTCAAAAGCATAATGCGAGTTTCGCTTGCAATTTACTAATATAATTGTTACTAAATGTATATTGGTATCACCTAATCTACAACTGTTCTGGAAATGGATTTAGTTTATATACTTGTTTTGATGGTTGTATAGTAGTATTAATCAATACCTCAGAACTATACTTTACTTGGTTAATATTCCTATACTAATAACACCAGATATTACGTAGTAAAAATTATTGTCGCTTTAAACACTGCGTGAGTCCTACTAGAGTGATTTCTTTTAGTCTCAGTGGTGAAAATATTTTGTTATTTTGTCATTTTTCTGCTTTGGCTATTGAATTCTCCTGAACGTTTTCGAAGTTTAACTCTATGAGGATATTTTATCTTTTGTGAAGTTACCTTAAAATTTTCTTCCTTTTTACTTTCACCACGTCCCATTCATTTTGTAACAAAATTGAAAGTAATCATGTACATAATCCAATTTTTTCCCTACTCATTTCAGGTTTTTCTCAAGGTATTAACACAATAATACTTAGATCTATGTGAAACTTTTAGTTATATAATAGTGTTGTAGACAATACATAAAAAGTCTATGGAAAATACCTTTAAACGCAAACAACGTAGTACAATCAACTATTATAAATAATATAATTGAAAAGCTAAATAAAACAAAAGAAATGAACTTTAAAATGAAGCTGGAATATCTATTTATTAAGAACGTTGAGATTACTAGCTGACTCCAACGGGTCGATATCCATAAGGTAAAGTATTCGTGTTTTTTTTTACTAAATAACGTTTATCATCATATGAATAATTAGCATTTTTTTTTATCATGATGTTGTATATCTCGTCATGATATGATCTAATACAAGGAATATTTTGGTCATTTATGGTTTTGTTAAATAAACATCTTTTATACACATTGTATTTTTAACATCATGTCTTTTAATACCTTCACATACTTTCTATCTCCTATGTCGGTTTTAAAAGCATATATTGTACTGCTAAGGCCACCAAATGTTCGTGTTGGTACACCATTAAACTCATCTTTAAACAATGCAATAGCTTCCTTGTTAGCTAATGGTACTCTATATATGTTATCATTTATGTAAGTGCTTTTATAGTAAAACTCTATATTTTGTTATATATCATTGTTAAAGTTATCTATCTTCACATTTATGTACAAATAATCTGTATCGGTGAAATTTAGTTTATTTTATCACCATATTGGTTATTTAGATTGTTGTAGTAAAAGTCATACATCAGCGACTTATTTCTAGCACTGTAAAACCACCATAAATTGGTTTGGATAATTGGTACTTCGTTGTTCTTTAAACTGTTACGACTAGGGATAAATGTAACAAAAGAAAAGTCTCAAACAAGCTTTCAAGATTTAAAATACAAATATTTAATTTCCTAAAATATTAAAATATTTCAAGAAACAATCAAAGTGAAAGAATTAAAAATAACTTACAGTATAGAATATCCTTAAAAGTCCTAAATTGTTCTAAAGTTCACTGATCCGCAAGTTAATCCAAATATTCCGAATGAAGTAGGTTCCGAATGAAACCTTTGCTGTACTGATGTGTTAATAAGAATCAGTTATATCCAAGTTTTATAAATTCGCAATAGTCCTTGTGAATATGGAATAACAAAAGTTCTAGAAATGTTTCCGATATTTCTACGGAGCTGTATAATTATTAAGGTTTAAGAAACAGTACTAACCCAGAATGTATTGTATACTGATATATATCACTAAAGTAGAATATCCACACACAAAAAGAACCAAATTCGTTTATGACCTCTCAGGCTGTCAAACTATGCTAGAAATGCCTAAACACAGGATTATTTCCTATTATATAGTCTCTTACTACGCAGAATCGAAATAAAACCAATACTACGTCTTTGATAAACAACTGGGTATTTCGAAATAATTTCCTTCTAAATTACAACCCTCTTCGAACCAATCAGAAACTAGGTTATGCGTGACATCTCCAAAGTGCTTGTGCCCTGACGTTTTTACTAGTCAATAAAGTAATGAATCATAGAATCTAGGTCAGAAGTTCATAGCCTCACGCGCTGGATCACTTGACATGACTAATGCTTCAGTGAAATATTGATCCAATTTACCGTATGTGTACTCACGGCAAGACGACAGCTGCTAGACTAAGAACGGAGATCATAAACTAATAAACTATACCATTATTAAAAGAAAAATGATATATAATTCCGTAACAAAACTATTATTATATCTTCATGTGTTATTGTTTGTCTTGTAAATGAAATATTCTGTTGAAGTTAAACAAATTTCTTTCCTTCAGTACATATTTTCAAATTAGTTCTCTTTCTTTCATTTCCATTTCTTTTTCTCAAAACAGAGTAATTCATGACTTTAAAAAAAAACACAAGTCTCTTTCATACTCCTTGGCTGCTTTCTGTCTCAAAGATCTATTAATTTTCATTTACGATTTTATACACGGCTCTTGTTCGAATATAACTGTTCTATGTATCGTTTTTAGTTTTCTTCCTCACTGAGGTTACAACTTCAAATCGTGGGTGTGAACTACATATATATTTTGCTTTTCAACATCCATATAATTCAAATCGTGTTATTGAACTACATATATTTCTTTGCTTTTCAATGTGTATAATTTAGACACTGACGATTTTGTACCACTTTAATCATTTATTCATTGCTTTTTCAATGGAGACAAATCATACTAACTAGGATCTAGCTTTTCCTTAAGGGATAATCCTTAAGTAGCAGTGTTATACATACATACATACATACATACATACATACATACATACATACATACATACATACATACACACATATATATATATATATATATATATATATATATATATATATATATATATATATACAAATGAAATACGAATATGATTGCCGAAAGCTGACACTGCCGAAAACTGACAATGTCCAAACAACTATATTCATTTTTTAATTTTACCCCATAGACATATTGTTGTAAAGTTAAGGTGAACATTAGTGACCATTATGATCTGAATACAAGACATTTGGGCATGTACTGTCCTATAAGGGTTGTACTGTCCTATAAGGGTTGTACTGTCTAATAAGGGTTGTACTGTCCTATAAGGGTTGTATTGTCCTATAAGGGTTGTACTGTCCTATAAGGGGTGTATTGTCCTGTAAGGGTTGTATTGGCCTATAAGGGTTGTACTGTCCTATAAGGGTTGTATTGTCCTATAAGGGTTGTACTGTCCTTTAAGGGTTGTACTGTCTAATAAGGGTTGTACTGTCCTATAAGGGTTGTACTGTCCTATAAGGGTTGTACTGTCCTATAAGGGTTGTATTGGCCTATAAGGGTTGTACTGTCCTATAAGGGTTGTATTGTCCTATAAGGGCTGTTTCAATATAGCTTTTAAATATTTTGGACAGAGCCAATTTTTACAAAGTAAATTGTTTATTCTAGTGGCCATTTATTAAATATTTTACTTATAAGTTATCCCTACAATGCAATCTATATGCTACTAGCAGCTAGAATTAATTACACTGTATAACCAAACTTCTTAGTGTAATGACCAAATATGGACATAAACCTTAAACACCATTGAATTACTGGTACCATTTCAAAAGGTTTGCCCATATAATACCGTCCTTAATAATGCCTCAGAAAATAACCGTTTCGAAAGCAAATTATTTGTCTTTTGCTAGAGAATTCCCATTCCTGCTTCAATACACAAGTTATCTATGGCATTAATTTGTTCTTGTAGTAACCGTACAGTTTCAGCACAGTTAGCCACATAATCTGCATACAATTAGTCAAAAATAGTTGGTATAGTCTCTGTGATGAACATACTCTTATCACACTTAGTTCGTAACTTTTGAACTAAATCATCAATAAACGGAGGAAAAAGAATTGGTCGTAGAATACATCTTTGTCTTGTTTCCACACCGCAGTTAAAATATTTGGTTAGTCCATTTGGTGTTTGTACACAGCATTTCAAACAAGAATAAATATTCTTTAAAACTTGTAACATATTCTAATTAACACCTTTTTACAAGAGAAGACCATATTTTATTTTGTTGTACACAGTCGAAAGCTTTTGATAAATCAACTAATAAACAGCGAAACCTACCACCAGATTTACATCTAAACTTCTTGACAATTGCATGCCACCTGAATATGTTATCACAAGTACTGTGGTGTTTTCCAAAGCCAGCCTGAAACTCATCTATTAAATTATTGTTTTCTGTCCATTTATACAACGGTTTGTTTAAAATAGATGTGACTATTTTGCACAGTGCATTTAGTAGAGAAATTCCCCTGTAATTGCTAGGTCATTCTAACCACTATTCTAAAATATTGGATATATTATACTTTTTGTCCACTCCTTTGGAAATTCCCCCGTTTCAAAGATTTCTATTAAAGAGCACGTTTAGAAATAAAACAATGCATAGTAAAGTCCACTGGTAACAAATGACCGGAATCTTGTCGAGACATTGAGTTTTATTTTTCACAAAGCTAAGGTTATCAATTAGTTTTTATTTGTAATTGGTTTATTCAATTCAAAATTGACATTTTTATTTCTTGCAGTACCCTCATCGTCATTCATATTTTCATCTCTGTTAGACATTAATAAGGAACGAAACTAGTCTATCGAGTCATTCTCTTTTTGTTTTACCTAAGATTCACTTAAGTGTATCCTGTAATAGTCTTTTCACTTTAACACTTGCCATACATTGTTATGGTCATTTCTTGATTCTACACGTTTATCTCTCATTGACTTGTCATATATGACTTATTGAATTGACACGATCTTTTAAAGGAGTTTCTTCTGTGAACGTATGCATCTAGATATATAATATGGTTTATAAATCTATATTTTCTTAAAAGTTTACATTTTTCCTGCTTAGTATTATCACAGTCTTGATCCCACCATAAAGGTTGTAACCTCTGCGGTAAATAAAACTGGGAACTTCGGTGGCTGCATTTCACCACAAATATCCTTATATAAAGACCCAAACTTTTTACACAATCGTTGATATTTAAATGTAGTAAATCGGTTATGTCTTGAACATGTTCAATAAAGTTCTGCTCAAAAAGTTGGAGAAAAGATTCCCCATTTGTGTCTTTCAATCGAAAACAAATTGCCCATCAGTATCGTCGTCATCGTCCCCAAAGTTGTCGTTAATGTCAACATCACTGAGATATTCATTATATACATAATCCCTTATATTCTGATCTATTTTACTACAATTATTCAATTTATCAGAAATTTACATGCTACAATAGATTGAAAAACGGAAGGATTCGTCTCTGTCATCAAAATACCAAAGTTTAATATAAAGGGAAACAACTCTGTAAAGACTACAGCATAACCCACTATGCGGAAGCCATTATTTACAATGCATGTTACATTCCCATCCTTGTCGAAAAGCTTACCCAATAAGTACATGTATATTAAACATTTTGCACATTTCTACAAAAACCAAACCAAACTTGTTGTGTGTTTCCGAGTCTTTTGTATTACGTGACAGAGAAAAACTATCGCCATCATACAATGTCATTTGCATTTAAGACATGTTCCGACGTATCATCATGTATAAGGTAAAGAAAATCTTTTATATGAGCATTTAAATCTCCCGCAAGGACCAAAGCAGCTTCTTGATGTACAGATTGTATTCCTTCAAATTTCTCAATAAATACACCAATTCCATTTTCGTTAGGATCGTCATAAGTTGGCGATCGCTCCGGTGAAATATATACAAATATAAAAATGATCTCTCTGACATTATTCGGTAAATTAGAAGAAATATGCATCACAGCACAAACTTGCATATCACTGCATATTCTTTACGCTACACATTCTTCTACTAGATGTGTCTTGACAAATACGGTTACACCCCTTGAGTTCCAATAAGCTACACATTCTTCTACTAGATGTGTCTTGACAAATATGGTTACACCCCCTGAGTTCCAATAAGATACACATTCTTCTACTAGATGTGTCTTGACAAATACGGTTACACCCCCTGAGTTCCAATAAGCTACACATTCTTCTACTAGATGTGTCTTGACAAATACGGTTACACCCCCTGAGTTCCAATAAGCTACACATTCTTCTACTAGATGTGTCTTGACAAATACGGTTACACCCCCTGAGTTCCAATAAGCTACGCATTCTTCTACTAGATGTGTCTTGACAAATACGGTTACACCTCCTGAGTTCCAACCGGGATTTTTCTTGTTACGCACAAAGCTAAAAGTTTTATATCACTCAAAGAAATTGCGAAAATCTTAGTCCAACATACCCCATGTTTCGCAAGAACCTACTATGTCGAAACACACACAATAAGAGACAAATTCAAAGCTATATTTATATTTTTTCTTAAGTTCTTCGATATTCCAACACATTAAAGAAATGCATTTACTGCACAAAACATTGTCATTATTTATATTAATGTGGCCTTGACCTGCTCCCTAATTCTGCTCATCACTGATTACATTGGCTCCATCCATATTTCGCCTGGCATGTTGATCCACCGTGTGCCCAGTTTTCCTTGGTAAGTTTTTCCGGTATGATATTCGCGTCGAGCTAACTGAACACATTAGAATCAGTTTATTATATCTGATTGTCGCGCATTCATCCCTCTTCTTTGCTTTCGTCATAAACTCGTAGACGCTGAGTGCAATCTTCTCACATAGGGTACCCACTCTATTTATTGCGTGCTTTTCACTTTCGTGCCGCTTTTAGGATATGGTCTCTGTCCTTACACAAGGTAAACTTGGCTGTAATCGTTGAATAGCCCGTGCTTGGCGTGCCTTAGTATTTGGACGTCAGCCTATGTGCCCTATCGATTGGGATAGTTCGATCGTCGTCTGGATGATGGGTGTCCTTTAGGAAAGTTTTGACTTTCTTCACACATATATCCAATCTTTCATTAGTAGTGTCAGATAAAACATGAAAAATAAGATTAGTTTTATCTAGATTGTGCCTCCACTTTGTCCATTTATTTTTCCATGTGATTTACCCGATTCCCCAATTTCAAATTTTGCTCACGAGGTTCCTTATCCTCTTACCTTAGATCACGGGAAAGATCATTAACATTCTGGTTAAGTTCAGAATAATTTTGGTTCATGGTTTTCAGTTCTGCTAAAATACTTGTCAGAACCTGGTGAGTATACTTTTAACTAAGTTGGCTGCTGTGTGGTTATAGGGTTCTCCAGCCTGATTGTCCCAGAATTTGATGTTGACAGTCTTGTCTGTCTCCCTGCCCTTAATACCTGCATCCTCATTTTTACCTATATTGGTTGCACAAACATGCCAATTCTAGCCCGCCACAGTTCAATATTGGCACCAATTTTTGAATCGTTTTTTGAAATGTCTCTATCATGTCTAGATCTTGACATATGCAAGATGGCACCCCAGTTTCTTTCAAGAGCTACATAAGTAAAATAATTGTAGGAAATGCATCTGTATTTGATTTTCTCAAGAATTGAGACAAGCAACCCAAACATTTCGGAAAGGTTCTGATCGAAAACACACATTTACTGTTATGCAATGCTGTAGAAGTCATTCCTTTATAACTGTTATCAGTGTCAAAACCACATAAAAGGTATGACAGCTGTTGTCATACACGCCTGCAGTAATTGTAGCATAAACTTGTTAGATGTCAGTATGGCAAACATTCCAACCGGTTCGCTGCTGAACAATATTGATACAAAGTCTTAGAGAAATATATAAAGATATATACATGTATTTTATATGTTCTACAAATGCACTATTCTTCCTCTGATTCTACCATGATATGCGAACAATGTAGTACCTGACCTAATTAGTATGTTTTCTCTCTTCTGTTTCCATCTACTTGTTTCTTAAAACTAATGCGTTTGAATGTTTTGAAACTAGCACTTAGTTCTAACTTAAAGGAATAAACCCAGCAAAATATATATTACCATTTGATGCTATCTAATCTTCCCTAACCGCTGTCTGTAAGTTAATCAAGTTAGCAATTGCTATAAATTGACTAATTACATGTGTAGTAAACAGAATATACAAATATGTAATTGATAAAAACATAACTGAAAAGGACTTGGAAAAAGTGAATGCATTTTTTTTAGAAAACCAATGAAATCTTTGTGAATACATGATCAGTCAAATACCTAAATCATTGTCAGATGTTGCCGTCCTATGTACAACAATTTCAAGACCTGTGGGCTCGTCGTTATACATTGACAGTATACCCTCAAGTCGTTCGTGGTGATCTACTGTTTTGAGAACCGAATATTCCAGACGGAATATACATTCAAGTTTATCATCACCAAGATCATATCGATGCTATTACATGTATCATAGGATATCTCGGGTACAGGTACGATTACATGTATTATAGGATATCTCGGGTACAGGTACTATTACAAGTATCATAGGATATGTCGGGCACATGTACTGTTACATGCATCATAGGATATTTCGGGTACAGATACTAATGCGTTTGAATGTTTTGAAACTAGCACTTAGTTCTAACTTAAAGGAATAAACCCAGCAAAATATATATTACCATTTGATGCTATCTAATCTTCCCTAACCGCTGTCTGTAAGTTAATCAAGTTAGCAATTGCTATAAATTGACTAATTACATGTGTAGTAAACAGAATATACAAATATGTAATTGATAAAAACATAACTGAAAAGGACTTGGAAAAAGTGAATGCATTTTTTTTAGAAAACCAATGAAATCTTTGTGAATACATGATCAGTCAAATACCTAAATCATTGTCAGATGTTGCCGTCCTATGTACAACAATTTCAAGACCTGTGGGCTCGTCGTTATACATTGACAGTATACCCTCAAGTCGTTCGTGGTGATCTACTGTTTTGAGAACCGAATATTCCAGACGGAATATACATTCAAGTTTATCATCACCAAGATCATATCGATGCTATTACATGTATCATAGGATATCTCGGGTACAGGTTACGATTACATGTATCATAGGATATCTCGGGTACAGGTACTGTTACAAGTATCATCGGATATGTCGGGCACAGGTACTGTTATATGCATCATAGGATATTTCGGGTACAGATACTATTACATGTATCATAGGATATCTCGGGTACAGGTACTATTACATGTATCATAGGATATCTCGGGTACATGTACTATTACAAGTATCATAGGATATCTCGGGTACAGGTACTATTACATGTATCATAGGATATCTCGGGTACAGGTACTATTACATGTATCATAGGATATCTCGGGTACAGGTACGATTACATGTATCATAGGATATCTCGGGTACAGGTACTGTTACAAGTATCATCGGATATGTCGGGCACAGGTACTGTTATATGCATCATAGGATATTTCGGGTACAGATACTATTACATGTATCATAGGATATCTCGGGTACAGGTACTATTACATGTATCATAGGATATCTCGGGTACATGTACTATTACAAGTATCATAGGATATCTCGGGTACAGGTACTATTACATGTATCATAGGATATCTCGGGTACAGGTACTATTACATGTATCATAGGATATCTCGGGTACAGGTACTATTACATGTATCATAGGATATCTCGGGTACATGTGCTATTACAAGTATTATAGGATATGTCGGGTACAGGTACTATTACATGTATCATAGGATATCTTGGGTACAGGTACTATTACACGTATCATAGGATATCTCGGTTACATGTACTATTACATGTATCATAGGATATCTCGGGTACATGTACTATTACAAGTATCATAGGATATCTCGGGTACAGGTACTATTATATGTATCATAGGATATCTCGGGTACAGGTACTATTACACGTATGATAGGATATCTCGGGTACAGGTACTATTACAAGTATCATAGGATATCTCGGGTACAGGTACTATTGCGACAAATGTTATCAAGGATTCAACAATCAGGAGAAACATATTCATTGTTGATAGAGATGTCGTACATGCTTAGCCTTCCAATCTTGCATTTCTGGACAGTTTACCACATTGTTATGGAAACTTTTAACAATTATTTCTGGACAGTTTAACACATTATTATGGACAATTTCAATAATTATTTCTGGACAGTTTACCACATTGTTATGGAAACTTTTAACAATTATTTCTGGACAGTTGACAGTTTACCACATTGTTATGGAATATGTCAGCAATTATTTCTGGACAGTTTACCACATTGCTATGGAAAATTTCAGCAATTATTTCTGGTTCGCTCAGGTATCGATCCCTTGAAGGAAGCTTCTACCATTCCAAGGCATGTGGATTAGTCGTGTGCAAAGTGCTTTATCCATCGGTCATGTCAAACGCATCACTGGATTGTTACACGTGCTGACTGTTGTCCTCGAGCTTAGAACAAAAGTAATTCTGCAGGTGTACTAAACTCAATCCACACGGGAGACTCCAAACTATCGTGAGTGACGGGTGCTCTCAAACAATTCTGAACTTGAACTTGGCATTCTTGTTTCAATTCCTAAAACATTGAGTCAAATAAATCCGTAATGAAGACAGCTGCTCTTTTCCTAAAAACTTAGATTTGAATGCCTTAAATGTGACTGTGAACGTGTAAACCGTCATTAAAAAACTTTCTGGAAGTCACTTTTTGGGGTAGCTCGAATATGAAAATAATTTTCAGGGGCTACCAAACGACTTTCTTTATTGGTTGATCTTGATTTTGTAGAGATAGCAGTGGAGAAAAATAGTGTTGGCTTAGGATCACTCGTGTCTTCTTCAAAATTGCTAGTGTGAACGTCTCCAACACTTCTCTCAGCATACGAGGAGACACAGAACATCATCATTTCTTGGCTTCTGGTTTCTCGTTAAAAAGGTTTGATTCTTTCATGACGATTAACAAATTTATTTGGCTAGGGTACACACTCATTCAATTTCAATATGTGAGGATGGAAAAGCCACAACATATCGCACTTCTAGTCAGAGATTTACAGAGAGCCATTCAAAAGTACACTTCGAACAAGATTTCGGACTACTCCTCTAGAGACAAAAGTCAAGATACTTGCCATGTCTGTCAGAAAAAGAACATTGGGTTCCAGAATGTCTAGAACAACAAAGAAAAGTACTGATACATGTTACCAATGTCAAGAAAAAAGGCATTGATCTTCACGGTGTCCCAAGACAAAAGAGTACAAGGAGGAGCATTCAGAAGCAACAACAGAAGAAGAAGGCATTCTATTAAAGAAATTCAAAACGGCGAGACAAACGGAAGGACCAACAGAGGAGGAGGAACCATTACCAGTGAAGAAATTCAAAAGAGAAAGTAAGGAAAGAAGAAGAAAATGGACTTTTATGATGTGTTATGAAATTTTATTGTAATTCCTATTCAAGAGAATATACCCACTCTCCCCAAAAATCTTAGTGTATCTTTGTCTTGATTTGTATTTAATATTGATACGATAAAACATACACATATATTATAATGAGGATTTGAGTTTGTTTTGATTTGGCAATTATTTAAAAGTATCTCTTTTCTAAACGAATTGGGTGGCAATAAAAAGGACCGTTGAGGTGTTTGAATAAAGACCCCCCTCCCAAAAAAGCCCCAAAACTTATGAACTTTTCGACATCAACTGCAACTGTCATAGACCTTTTCCACATCCAAGTCCTTCGCCTGTTACTGCTGTGGTAGTGGTAATGCTGAATCCTGCTGCTGAAGTTGGCGTCTCAGTGGTGTTGAACTTCGATAGAAGGTTTAGAAGTCTTAAATTGTGAACCTCTTTTTCTCCTCTGTTTGGCCTAAAGAAGTTTGATACATTTTACTTAGGTGTTTTAACTCCTTCAAAATGTCCTGCAGCGGACTGACCGTTTTTGTTTAAACTCTCTACCGTCTTCTCACTGTTAAAAGTTTTCCTTTTCACAACTATCCGGTTTCTTTTCTCCTCTTCATTTTGTTGTTGAACTAATGTTTGTTATTCTTCTTCTTTCTGAACTTGCAAAAACGCGCTAACTCTTTCTTCTGTTTTTCTTTCTGAAAATGGTTCTACGGTCAAAAATTCTGGGAAAGAAGATAATAAATCACACAAAATCAAATTGAAGTCATTCTCTTCTGGAAGAACATTTGCTACAGCAGCAGCAGTAGCCGTACTATCACTTCGAGTATAAGAAGTATTCATTGCAGGCACATTTCAGCCCTGTGCACTGTACTTGAACTTTTCAACAACGTTACATCGTAGGAGCACTCGTGCGTGTGCGTGTATATATATATGTATTCAAAATGACGCCCCGCGTCACCGTTCTGACTGGAAGAGAGAAACCCTCCCTTGATGTACTATATTACACTCATTCTTATTATTGGAACTTGCCAATCAGTTTTGATCCTGTCCTGCACTATATATAATGGGGTGCATTGGCTCACTGTGTCATCTGTTCTCAAGACAACCTGACAAGATTTGCACAAGCGTTGAATCCCCTACCATTGTTTGAAGCATGCTGTTTAACCATGAGTACCGCAGGTATGTCAAGGGAATGTGGCTTATCACAAGCGTCACATACACAGCCATTTGGAAGAGAAGAGTATATGTGCAAAGGCAAGGATGCTTCAAACAAGTATTAGTGTATGGACCATCTATAAGCAGAAGCTTGCGAAGAAGAACCGTGAAGCGGTGCCGCCTGTGTTAACCCACTTTGGTTAACTCACCCCCACGGTCCATTTTAAAGCCATCCAGACCTCTTCGAAAACAGAGATACTACTCAAATCGTTCCCACATTGTGTGCTTGTATTCTTGTGTATAACTAAAACTTAAATCTCCTTACCCCTCTTGTGTGTGATATTATGTTTGTGAGTGTAGTGTGATGCATGTGGGCATAGTGTGTATCTAAATATTGTTACCCTTTGGGGTGTGATAGTATATTTGTGTGATCCTACCCTTTTCGTTGGATATTAGATTTAGTGTTTGGTCAATACACAAGGCGTGTTGAATAGTAAATATGGGGATTTAAATAGTAGGTCAATAATTATTGGATAGTATATAACTTTTTTAACATTAGCATTTTCCTTGCGCCCAGATAGACCCATCGTGGTAGATCTTTATAGGCCTATCTAGGCAGAAGGGGAAATGCTTTTCAGAACCATAATGACATATATATATATATATATATATATATATATATATATATATATATATATATATATATATATATATATATATATGTGTGTGTGTGTGTTGATCTGTCCACGCTTTCAAACATTCTTGCAAACTTCTTACAATACTTTAGTTATTTTTCAGAAGTAGAAATAGTACAAAGGAAAAATATCCCTAAAGTTATAAAATTGATCGCTCGAAATTATTTTTGTTTTTCTTAAATAGAAGATAAGTTGTTGAAATTCTCGTTATTTCCTCAGAGATGGAAGGAGACTCTTTTCGAGAGAATTTTATTTATTTGGATCGTTTTTAAATCAATTATACCTGCTGAAAGTTGAAGGAAATATTCATTGCTACAAATAAAGTAATAATTAAAATATAGAACGTTTCCATTTAAGGAAGAACATTGGACATATTTTAATCCAACTAGGGGAAGGAGTCTTGAATTAATAATCTATTGTTTCGATTGCGGATAGAAATCGAATTTTAAAGCGCACAGGAAAATGTAAGAGAGAGAGAGAGAGAGAGAGAGAGAGAGAGAGAGAGAGAGAGAGAGAGAGAGAGAGTTCATTTATTTTACTTGTGCGAGTTCTACAATCTAACTTCATGTATTGTCTACATCTTTAATCTGGACTTTATTGTGCCCCGGGACATTGGATGGATGACCACTAGGTATTGCACAAGTGGGTGATGTGACCAAATCGCTATCCTACCTTCGTCCAGGATATAAAAACGGATGCGGATAACGTTTAAAAAAGATGCGTTTAAATATAATAAATAAATAAATAACTCCCTGCCTTCTCTGTGATGATATACTCTACCAACCTCGCAAAGTCAATAAAACAAAAAGAGAAGGTCACAGTAATCTACTTTTGCCCACGGGTGAGAAGTATCTCTCAAAATAAATGCCTTCATTAAGCTTCATGACTCCACACTCAACAGTACAGAAACTGAGTTTTAAGGAAAAGCTCGCAAGAGCGTGGACATATGTCACTGTGACATCCTTCTGCCTGTCAAAATCATTACCCTCTCTGCGATGAGTATATATGTATGTATGTATTAGCGCTTAACGGCACATCAGCACAATAATGGCTATATGCTGCCAATTAGGAGTAACCCCTCTAGGATGAATATAGCCACGGAGCTTCATGTCTGTCCTTCACAACAGTGTTAGAGTAACTGAGCGAATGGAAAAACTTAATGTTGACGCCTATGCCAACAACAACAACAACAACGTCGACAAAGGTACAGTAATGTGAACCGACAAGTAATGAGTCATAAATTTTATTCAGATCTTGTCTCTGCATATGATGGTGGCTTCATCGAAACTATCTGTATAATGGATGTGACACATTATTTATAAAAGTGTTTTCCATCTAAAGGTGTTCAACAATAAGAGAGCTCTATAATAGAGAACAATAGATCGAGTTATGGAGAACAATAGATGGAGTTTTGGAAAACAAAAGATGGAGTTATAGATACTTTGCAACTAAAAGAAAAAAAAGCAACGAACTGTGACATACTGTCCATGAAATGTATTTTGTCTAAAATCACTTCTCAGTATTCGGGCAAATAGCACTAAAACCTATGTTTCCAATTCGGGAATTAATGGTAAAACTACCTGTAATAATTTGGATAATACAGATTTATTCTGAAGAGATCAAAAAATTTTTAAAATGATACTACCTCAAAGAGATGTTGTCCAAATTTGATCATAAAAGAGTAGAACAGTAATCAATAAAAAATAATCAGATCATGGAAACATTGATATGTACATCACATTATTATAAAAATTATCAATGCATTTATTTAGACACATTTGATCGAAATCTTTATCATATCACATCCACTATATATATATATATATATATATATATATATATATATATATATATATATATATATATATGTGTATATATATATATATATATATATATATATATATATATATATATATATATATATATATATATATCACCATTTGAATGGATCTTCGGCTAAATATCAAAGGGAAAGCACAGCTAGGTTTGGGGCTCTCATTTGGTTTAGTAAGGTGGTCAAAACTCTGAACTGTCGCGTTTAGTGTAGCATTCAGATGGCCCCCTAGCGGGAAAGTACATTCACCTCCACAATAAAATGCATTGTATCTTGCAGGGGCGATAATCCAGTTCTGAAATGTATATAAATAGACGTGTAGAAACAGCGCACGTTCGGAAATATACAATGGAAATTTAAAATGGATGAATCCTTTTGACAACAGGGACATAGAGTCTAAACGTAATGTAATTATCTATGTATAACATGCACTGAAGTGCTAACAGTATACAGCCAGATATAGCATCTCATAGTGAGCTTGCAGATCAGACTCTCACGTGTTTCCATGAGTTCTTCGCTGTAAGTTGGCAGACATCTTATAGAGCCACGCAAAAAGGATTTTCGAATGACTCTGTTGGTGTGTGTGTGTGTGTGTGTGTGTGTGTGTGTGTTGTACACGAACAAATACATGATACTGTATACCCGTATAAACATTTATTGTTATTTCGGCACATCGAGAAGAAAATTATGGATTGCTTGACTATAACGTCATCACCGGCATACAGAAAATAAAAACCCTTTTCTGGCTCATTTAGAAAAGAGATTGACTCTGTTTTAATCCGGTTTGGCCTTTGACACTGGCAGTAAACAAAATCCTTCTGGCCTGCCAGTTTTATTTATTTATTTTGTTTTTAATTTTTGTTGTTGTTGTTGTTGTTGCTGCAAATAACATGTTGAAATAACGGAAGCACGGCAACGACATAACTATCTTGAAGTCTCGTGGTGACGATAACTACCTTTTCCACGATAGACTATCTTTTGTTTACCAAAATCCCTTCCATGCTTCTGTATGACGTTTATACTTTAGATTTTCCAAGATTAATTTTATCAAATTATATGATAAAAGTATTTTTCAATCAATTTTAAATCTCCACTACGTCAATTTTGACGGAGTTATTGCCCTTTATCAATCAACTTCAAATCTCCACTACAGCACACTATTTGAAACCATTGAACATAGTCTGAGGCAAGTTGGTGTGTACATTGTCTCATAGACCCGGATGTAACATTTGTGAGTTTTGTCTCGTCAGCTCTATTTTGGAGAGAACGAGGGCTCTTGTTGATAAATGTCATATCTTTTCGTGAGATTTTGCTTATATTAATGTAACCTTGAATCAGTTGGATTTAAAAAAACAAATCCTCGTCATCGTTTGGAAAAGTCATAGTTTTTCAACACAAGTTTCCCCGTTTAAGGTCATATGAAGCAAGTTGTAGTGATTAGGGCCCTTTGTAATGAATACATCGTAATAGCTATAATTAGCATTTGTGTATGATCAAATTTATGGTAAATAAATAAACACATTTATGGTAATAAATAACTAACTAAATAAATAAATAAATAAATGTATGGTAATTAAATATATAAATTAATTAATCTGTATTTAGGCTCTTGAAACTGACATACAGCGTGTGTCTTTGGTATGCCTGACTTGCTTTCTTCAGGCCATCTGATTGTCTGGCTGCAAAAGTAGAATATCAGGACATGAGTAATTCCTCATGAAATAATAATTTAAAAAAGCAAATAAAAACAACAACAAAAAAAAAGCAGAAATAAAAATAAAAAACGAAACGTCAGATTTCATGTGAATGATGCAAGAAGTCTTTTGAGACTACATGAATCTATAAATCCCTCAATACGTTATCGATGATTTTCAACCAATCAGAGAACGCCGCTGATTGAGGAGTCACAACATCTGTGCCTATTCGTTGGTTTACTAGTGCATATGAAGCTATTATTACCTTCGTGTTTATTGTGTTTCATGGGTTTAGATGAACACTACAATCTTTATATGGTGCCAATTTTTGCTGGCATACTAAAGAAACGCTTATTGCCATAGTTTTCTCTGATTAATGTTGAGAAATTCGACGCGAGTAGCAGTTGTAGCTTCATATACGTCTAACCATATAGGGCTACAGACAACTATTTCAGTTCACATAGACCGTAATGTTAATGCTTGTCCAAATAACTATACTTTCGTGGTAAGATCGGTAAAACACGCTTACATCCTATGAACAATCCATCTAAGAAGAAACTTTCAAAATGATGAAAATGGTATTCTGCGAGCCTCGTTTTTGAAAGACAAAAAATCCCTCTATCGAAATAAGGCCCATTGAGATCTTTCCGTTTACATTCAGTAGTACCTATACGGCGATAGCAATACAATCAAAATGGTCTTAGGTTCAAGCCTATTTTTGCACACAATTAACCCAAGCATAAGCTTATTTCCAAAAAATTACGTTAATTTTTTTCCGTAATTATTTTCAGCTAATCAGCGACCGCCATTCTTTGAAATATGGTATTTAATATACCACTACACATAGTCTGGTTCTATAGCTCATAGTCTGGTTATATAGCTCATAGGCTGGTTCCATAGCCCATAAAATAATTAGTTCGCTGTGATCTAAAATTAAATTTTACTTGCATAACGATAATTTATAATCACCAGCTGTTTCTCTTGAAAGCTCCCGCAAAACATCTTTGTCTCGAAATTACCGTTTTAACGAGAATTTATTTTAATTTGGGAATCCACTGTAATGATAAATTGATAACATTTTCCCCAAGAAAATACATGTTTCCCTCTGAAACTTCCTGATATATGCAAAAGAAGTATTTGTATATCATGTGGAAATGTAGTATATATCCTAAACTAAATGAATTGGGAGGCATATTAGTAGTAAAGGGGAGGTATTGAGGCCGGGATGGCACTTGGGGTACAATAGGATTTTAACATTGGGGGGCACTTGGGGTACAATGGGATTTTAACATTGGGGGCAGTTGGGGTACAATGGGATTTTAACATGGCGGGGGCCTATCAGGTACCAACGAAAATTAACATGGCGGGGTCTCTACGGGTACCAACGAGAAAAAAAATAGAGAGAGAGAAGTAGGGCAATCATTGGAAAATTAATCTTTTCTTGACAAATGGGTGGCCCTGAAAAGGGCCATTGGAGAGTTTTTACTTTTTCCTCCAACATTGAGTCAGGAAGCCTAGGAAGGTGGTGGTCTTCTTCTTTTTTTGGGGGAGTGGTGGTGAATTGGGCAGCCAGTCGGGATGTCCCATGCGTCTGAACTTATCCTGGATTTTCATCCAGTTTAAATTCAGGCGATGAAATTCCTTTACTTTCCTGGCTTGCTCCATTTGACTTCTTTCAAGAGCCCACAAGATCTTAATGTGGGCTACTTCTTGCTCCAAAACTTTTTTTAATAATAATTTTGTCATGTGAAGATTTACCTCTTCTCGCCTGACGTTACTGGGGGGTGGATAGATCCACCAATCTTCCTGAACTTTGTTTAGGAAGTATTCCACTCCATCCAGTAAGTCTAGGGCCGACTTGATAAATCCCATACGACAAGGAGCCGAAGAAGTCTTTAAGGATTCCTCCACCAAGACATCCTTCACCAGCCTCCTCGCTGAGGTTAGAGCCGCTAGTTGGCTGGTGACGTATGGCTTGGTGGCAGGATATCTCCACCAACACTCCAACCTTTCCATCAAAGACTCCACACCTACCATCACATCCCAGGCTTCCTGCAATAATTCAACAGTGTTCATTCTAGCAGAGTGAAAGTGTGAATGGTGCGACTGCAGAAGGCACCACTTTACATGCTAGAAGCGCGGACGTGAAGGAAAACATCACTTTTTAAAAACATAAAATTTTTTCAAACACAAACAAAACACACACCACACCACCCTTTTTTTCTTTTTTTTTTCTTTTTTAATCAAACACACTCTATACAAACACACTCTACAAACACATACAAAGGAATGGGAATTTTGTTTTTGGAGTGGGGAAAAGACAAAACACACAAACATACACAAACACACCTATATATGGCAATCCTATGAAAATTAATCTTTTCTTGATCAATGGATGGCCCTGAAAAGGGCCGTTGGGTTTTATTTATAGTACATCTAGAGGTACGGACACCTCCCTGGCTTGGCCCGACAAGCGGGACAGCTCCCCCTCCATGTGGCTGCACTCATGCAGCGCTTGGAGCTGTTATTAAGGATAAACGGAGGATGGTCCGCTTCAGGCTCCCAATTTTACTCCATTATCGGGTGGGGTCTGATAGGGATATTCTTCTCCCTCGCCTCCTCCTCCTTCTTCTCCAGGTCGTGTAGAAGGTGCCAGGCCACCTCTAGATACACTCGGATTTGTCTCACTGTTTCTTGTTTGTTCATGTTGATGGGGTAGCTCGACTAGGGAAGACGTTGTTTTAATATACTTTAAGCGCGGACGTGAAGGAAAACATCCCTTACACCTAAAAAACATCACTCCCACTACCCGCGTCCGACGTCATCCTTATGACGTCATTCTAGGCTTCGCGGATTCTGCACTCCATGACCCTTACCCCCAAAAACACAGACCCAGTGCGCGGACCTAAAAGAAACACCTTTTACAAATTTTGTATCAAACACAAACACACAATTCATTTTTTTAATCAAACACACACCACACTATCCTTTTTTTTATATATTTTATCAAACACAAACACACACTCTCTATACAAACATTATTTTTGGGGGAAAGGGATTTTTTGTTTTGGAGTGGGTAAAGACAAATACACAAACACACAAACACATATATATGGCAATGATATGAAAATTAATCTTTTCTTGATTAATGGGTGGCCCTGAAAAGGACCGTTGGGTTAAGAAGTTATGTTGTTTTAACTTCTAGTTGCGGCAGCAGTAGCGGTAACAGCCGCAGCAGGGCGGCCACGTTTGGCCACGGGTGTCACGGCTTTAAGACAAGGTCTCTTTTTGGTAAAAGAGAAGGCAAACTCCTCGCAATCTATCTTACAGCTGACTTCTCCGTCTGGTACTTTCATGGACTGCAAGAGTTGGAGCTGCTGTTGTTGTTGTTGTTGTTGTCTTTGCTGTTGTTGCTGTTGCTGCTGCAGTCTTTGTCTCTCCTCCCATTCCGTTCTGTCCCTGATGATTTCTTCTCTTAGGACTTCTTCCACCAGATCATGAGCCATTTGTAGGAAGATCATTGTCTTTCTCTCAGGGTTGGTCTCCATCAAATGATGCTTCACCCTCTGCATATTCACCATAGCTTCGTTCAGTTTGCTAATTTTGGCTGCCATCTTCTTGAAGTGTTGAGATCTTGACGAGTCAACGAGAGTGACTACACTGGCCAACGCACCGCTTTATATGCTTGAAGCGCGGACGCAATGGAAAACATGGTTCAGATCGATAGTGAGAAATGGATAGAAGTGGTGACTTCAGATTGATAGAAAGAGAGATAGAGCATAATAATTTTTCATTTTTTCAAATTCAATAAAAAACCACACAACACCATTTTTTTTCAAAAAATTAACATTTTTTAATGAACAAGAAGAAGCTTCTCTAAACATAAAAAGGTAAACAATCAACAAGATATTAAACAGGAACATATTTACAGGGTTGACAACGTTGGGAAGGCAAACTAAACTTCCACTTTTCTACATTTACATCATTCTGATGCACACTACGTTTCTGAGCTAAAGACAAGAGATAACCATAACTTTCACAAAACCATCGTTCTACTTTAGCATCGTTTCGAGCATATTCCCTATCAAAACAAGTCACTAAATGTTCTAAGGAATATCCGAGACTGCGTTGATGAAGAAAATGTACACAATATTGTCCACACACCATAGAATCCGATCCTTGTAATCGGGCATTATTGAATCGAGCAGAGATAGCATTTCTTCTCATAAAGTCGATGATGTCGTCTTCCAAAGGAGGTAATCCATAAGAATCAAAATATTCCACGCCACCACTGTGATCGTTGGGAAAGTACACAGCTACCCAATGGGTTCCTGGTCGATGACTGTCGTCGGTATTGATGACATAGGCATGAACGTCTTTAGGTTTGCGATGAGGTAGTTCATCTTTAGCACACACCACAGGATTCCAAGAAGTGTAGGAACTGCGAGTCAACAGGTAATGAAGTTCCCTGGTATCCATTTCTTCACAGGAAATAATAAGTCATCAAGTTAAACTTGACTGTAAACTTGAATTGATCTGTCAAGTAAGTCCACGAATTCTCAAAGCGGATAGTTTCTGTACTCTGTTGAATGAGAGCTTCGATGCGTTTGATCTCCAGAGGAGTGAGTGGAGGTGAAGAAGAATCCTGCAAGTCTTTATACCATTGTCTCAACACCTTTTCTTCCGAGATCTGAGACCAGGCCTCCTCCAAATATTCATCCAATTTTTCTTCGGCCGTCATCATCAAACATTTGTCGTGTTGTTTCTGACTGGGATGATCGATTTGACATCCATGACAATGTTCTCGGGTCAGGCTGTTAATTCTGTCAGTCAATTCCTTAGCATAACAGGAGACTAAATGTTTTCTTGTTCAGGCCATCGAGAAATAATTGCAATAAACTTTGGAACAGTATTATTCTCTTCTTCTTTTGGAAGTTCTGGATGAATCAACCCGTCATCATCAGTGGTAGTTTGTGGCTGTTGCTGTGCTTCACAAAATCCCTCATCATTATCTATCTCCATAGGTTCTTCTTCTACGTGTTGCATCTTTTTCTTTTCTTCTAATAGTCTAGAATCACTTCTCTCAAACTATTGATCTCTAGAGTATTATCAAATTCTGCATACAAGACCACGTTCACCGTGTGAAGTAGAGCTGTACCAAACTGAAGTTCCACACGAAGTGGGCCTGATTTTATAGGGTGGAAATGTCCTTCGTCGCTGCCTTGGTCAGGAGTGAAATCAAATCCCCACAGCGCATACCCTCCTGCATAATCCTCGTACGAAATGCCGTGGCTGCTGTTGGTGCCTAACTGTTCTGTGGCTTCAAACAAGCTCAAGTAACATAGCAAGTAATGTTTCTGGGCGCCAAAGTCAGGTTCGAAAGGTCTGGTACACAATGCCTTGCCATCTCGACTGACTTCTATCTTTTTGACGTCAAAGTGTTTGAACTCGAACGGATTTTGTTCGAGGTCTCCGCTGAAGGCTGCATTACTGACCATACCAATCAGCAAACGTTTGGGGAGCTGTCCTTGGAACACATGATCTTCTACTATGGATTTGGTTCCAGTGGGAATGGTAAAGGTTTTCACTTCCACTCGTCGCACAGGATACTTGGCAGTGGTTCTGCTCAAGGTCTGACTGATGTCGTTGGCTACTTTAGGTAAGACTTCTACACGGCGCACGTAAAGTCTGGCTTCTTGGATGTGGGTTTTCCACTCGTTGGCACTAGCCATCAAATGGAAGGCGGCACTACTGAGATTCAGTCTCAGGCGTACATCTACTCCGTTTAACAAATACTTGACTTGCAACCACATGTCCAAATGCAAACGATCCATCAGTTCTAAACTCCGCTGTCTGATTTTCTTTCGACGGTCGTGAAATCCCACATTTTTTGGGTCTGCTTGAACTACTGGATTTGCTGCAAGATCCGCCGCTACAGGCAATTCTGTATTACTGAACTTTTCCGGAGTGTCAGGTTTCCAGACCACTGAAGCATCCAGATGAGTGTTCTTGGCTTCTTTTCCGTACGTCAAGAGATTTTCCAAGTAAGCACGGTAAGGGTAAGTGTCCATGCTGCTGCTGACCAGTTTGTTATTCAAGTAGAAATCTATTCCGCTGAACAAGGAATGCATGAAATTATTGACGGGTGCCACTCTGGCACCGTCCCCAGGAAGGGTGTTGTCCGTTTTGAGTACTTGGAGTTTCAGATACAAGTAGCTGTTATTCAGATCGATGTAATCTTCGGTTTGTCCTTTGATTTCAAATTCGATAGGAGCTGAAGGCGCCAAAGACGATACAGGATGAAATTCCACCTATTGGGATTCTTGCATCGTCATCATGGTGGGAGGCATAGTAAACATATCCAGTTCTGACTTGGTACATTCGCAAGAATCTCGGTACATCATTTTCAATGGCTTAGAAATCAAACACGTCTAATTCTCTGACGGTTCTTCTTTTCTTATTCTTTTTGTTTTTGAACCACCGTGTTTTTTATGAGCTCTGAAGGGATGTCGACGTCGTCTCTTTCTACCATGTCCTTGCTGTGAAGTGGAGGAAGAAATAATGCCAGGGCCAGAAGCGTGAAGTGAATTTATAGGGCTCTCTCGGAGAACTAAAAGATCTTTGCCAGTGTGCATCAACACATTTTTGCCTGCTCTCATAAAGGCTTCTTTAGGATTTTGTTTGCCGATGAGGACATTTTGCAAAAATTCTTTTAATTGCGTCAAAGCGGCATCTTTTAAGGCATGGAATCCTCGAGTCACCATCGGTTTCAAAATAGGGGCTACCGTCCGAAAAGCCGGTTTTAACATATCTCCTAAACCATGTCCTCGTTGTTGAGCCACTCCTCGGTACGCTGGATACATTTTTTGGATGTTACAATGCGTTGGAGAACCTTTTTCGAAAATGTAGTTTCGCCGTGACTTTTCCTTTGGCAATGAATGGTACACTTTGTCCCAAATCTCCTTTTATACTAATGTTGACAGTGTCAAAATACGATTTACTGACTGGAAGATAATGAGGGTGTACAAATTCACGGTGAACGTGATATGTGTTTCCACCACCTTCTTCGTACGCACCAACAGCAGAATCCACTTTGAAAGGAATGACTCTCAGTAACGGAGCAGCTGTGTGTCCCACCACGTTGTATTCTACCACATCGGAGTACACAAACATTAAATTCAATCCTTCGTTCAATTTAATAGGCTGGCGAAAAGCATCTCCGAAATCTTTGTTGGTTTTGATTGTTTTCTTGTGAACCAATTTATTTCCACCCAAAAGAGCAAGGAACCCAGCAGAAAAAGTGATGGCTAAGATTTGGTCGTCGTTGGTTGTTTCCTTCTCCTTCCAAGTTGAAAAACATTGTATCAAGAGACGGCGTGCTACATCATGGTAACTGATCTGTACCCATTTATTGTTTTTGATTAAGGCTTTGCCAAATTGGGCCTCGAAGACGGTCGCAATGGTGTCCACCAAATGTTGAGCACTAAAATAATACCCCTCAGAAATGTGCATCTTATAGATACTTAGCTTGTGAGGATTGTTACTACATTTTACTGTTTTTTCAAAACCCAAATCAGGATCATGACCGTCCAAAATTTTTTGCACATCCTTTTCCAAGATTTCCACGATGAATTTGGTTTGATGTTCGTAGATGTTTTGGATTTGTGTAGGATAAATGATTTCTGCCAAAGCCACTTCCCAATGCGCTTCGTGATCCAATTGGATGGCTTGAGGTAATTTGGTCGTGAAACAACATAAGGCGTTCTTGGAAAACACATCCATTGAACTGTCACTGGGTAAAGTTAAATAAAATTGGTCATTCATAGTAGGTCCAAAGTTGTTTTGGTCTCCGAGGAGTTACTCGAGTTCAAATGATGTTCAAACGGTTCCAAAAGAGGAGTGGTATTATGGTGACTGGAAGAAGGTGGTGGACTGGCGTTGGTCGTGCTACCGTTGTTGTGCTGGCTTTTGTTGTGGTGACTGTTGTCCGTCGTCGTTGTAAATTTCAAGGAGGGACTGGGTAGAAGATAACCAATGCAACTGCTGAGTAAAATGGTCCACAATTGTTTGTCCCCTTGTTGCAAACTTAAATTGGCAATGGCTGCTCCGATGACACAATACACCACAAAGATTTGGCAGAAAAAGACGATTTGATTTTTAGGCACACGTTCTCCGCACCACACCCAGAGCGGTTGTTTTTGTAATTCTTGAAGAGAAGAACTCTGCGAAGGAGTCGAGGTCGTGGTTGTGTTGAATGGCATGTTGGGTTACTTCTTTTTCTTTTTATAGTCGACGACTTGGGAAGCAGCAATCCAAGAATCAAAACTAGGAGGATATCCTTTCCAACGTACTTTGACTTCTTCTACTCGACGTTTACCCACTTTGCGTGTTCTTTGTTCGAGAATGCTTTCGATGTTGTACAAGGTGTCTTCTTTTTTAGCCACTCGTTGTAACTCAGGCAAGTAAAATGTTCCTTTGAGCACTTCACCGTGCATGTCTTCCAATTTATAGACGGGAGGATCGCGTCCACGCACGGGTGTAGTGACACGAAACAATTCGGTGGTCCAGTTGGGTAAATAACCTTTGTCAAAAGTGCGTTTGGTTTTTCCAATGCGAACCCAATCTCCCGTCTTCAACTCCAGCAAGGTTTTCTTCTGAGGTGGTCTGCTCTGGGGTGTACCAAACAATCGATCAAACACGGTCACTTCGTTTTCAGGGCTGACCTCTTCGGGGGCACATCCGATGCTACGATGGTACGATTGATTGTACGTTTTGACCAAACGTGGTAACACGTCGATGTACTTGAGAGTGTGTTGATGTGTAAAATATTTCCACATGCGTTCTTTCAAAGTTCTTTGTAAACGTTCCACGACACTGGCTTTGGTTTCAGGATTTTCGGTGGTAAAAAAATGAATGTGTCTTTGTTTCAATTCTTTTTGAAAAGCTTGGTTTAGAAATTCGGTACCTTTGTCGGTTTGCCATCGTAAAGGGTGACGACCACTTTGTTTTAACACCAATTTTAAGGCAAGTACCAATTCGGTACTGCTTTTAGAAGTCAAAGGCACGACCCAAGCAAATTTGGAAAACACGTCAATGACACAAAACAAATATTTGTGACCACGATTGTAGGTTGCCAAATGAGAGACGTCGGCTAAATCGGCTTGCCATTGATGATCGATGCCTTCCACTTTGGTTGAACTTCTAGAAAATTTTCGTCGAATGGGTTTGTGTAACGTGTACGTCGATTGTTTTTGTAACCATCGTCGTACTTCTAGCAAACGTACACTTTTCAATTTACTTTTAGCAGCTCGATAAAATTTTTGAACTCCTCCGTAACCAGCAGCATGGCCAGGATTGTAATAAAGGCTAGCTAAAAGTTTCTCCATGATTCCTCAATAAGTCAACCAAGTACCAATGCTCTTTTCTTCGTGGGGTATCTTTTTGGATTGCAATGCTTTACGTGTCCGACGAGCCACTGGTGTAAAGGAGGATGTTTGAACAGGGGTCATCGGTTCTGTTTTGACTTTTGTCTTCACTTCTTCCTTTTTCTCTTCTGATGGCAATGGGGTAGACATCATCTTTTTCATCCAACCCGGTGTGGCTAACTTTCGTAATTTTTTAAGGGGTGGAGTTTGTAACTCTTCTTCTTCTTTCACTGTCATCCCCGTGGCGGTGTCTGTTTTAGTGGTGGTGGTGACTTTAGGTTCGCTTTTCATCAGGGTTTTGAAATCTCTCAGAGTGGGTGGAGTTGTTTCGTCTACAGCTTTTTGTTGAAAGAGTTGCAGACGTTGTTACGAGTTGACCGTACCGTTGGGATTTTTCTGTTTCTGACAAATCGCTTCGTTCCATCAGCGCTTGTAATTCTTGTTGTAACTGTGACATCTCGTTGAGATTAGGATTGGGTGGTAAATGAGGTATCCGTTGTTCGTTCCAACGATGAAATTCCATCCATCGTTTGTAAGGTACTAAAGTCAGTTTTCGTCCTTCCATTTCATCCAAAGGTACAAAAATGTGTAGTCTTTCCAGAGAAGGTGTCCTTTTTATCTTCTTTTTTTTATCGCATGACACCTCCTAAAAGTGGTCCAGCAATCGTTCCTAACAAACCAGCCGCTATTTTTAACAACGGTCCTATCAGCATGGGTAGAAATCCTCCTCGTTGCACCAACATTTTTTTTCTTTTGCTGGAGAGGTATTTTCTTTTTCACCATTTGGCGAAGAACGTTCCGATGTTTGCCTAATTTCTGTTTCTGTATCTTGGACAAAGGTACCGTTCCTTTCAAGACGTTCAAACAACATTCGCACACGGTATCGATGATTTCATTACGGGCTGTTTGAATGAGTTGTTTTCGCATGGGAGGATTAGATATGGTCAGGACAGACAAGACGTCCCAATGTTTCGCCAGACGAGGTGGAAGTCCTTTTTTGCTTTTCTTCTTTTGGTGGTGGTGGTGTGCACGTTTGGGGGTCATCTTAGAGGTCAGGAGTAAGTCTGAAGTCTCTGGCAGGTAACCCTTCTATTTTATACTGGAACACGTCTCCACTGATTGTCTGCACGGCGTACCATCTTCATGACAGGCCTCACTCGACGTTGAGGTGTTTTCAATGGACTAAATCGTCTCAGTTCTTCTTTGGATAAATCCACTAAACTTTGTAACTCGCCGGTTCTTTCTTGGACTTTGGTTTTAGGGGAGGGTACTTTGTTAGCGGCCGCTGCCATGGCCAAATCAGCCGAAGTCGAGGGTCCCGAAGAGTTGACTTTCGAAATGGGTTTCCATTTTTGCATCAAATTAGGAAACACTTGTCTTAAGTCTGGTTTGGCAGGCATCATCATGAAGGGTGGTGAAGAAGACGAAGAAGTGGACGCAAGAGGAGAAGGAGACCTCGTCACTGCTGGCTGTTGTGGTGGTGTCTTGCGGGTGTACGTTTGCGTCCTGGCAGCAGTGCCTCTCTTGCGGGTTGCAGTGGTGGTGGTAGGTGTTTTCTTCTTGGCAGAACTTTTCTTTTTCTTGGGGGCTTTCTTCTTTTTAGGGCTTTTCTTTTTGTGGCTTTCTTTTTGGGACTTTTCTTCTTTTTTTTTTTTTTTTTTTTTTTTTTTTTTTTTTTTTGGCTTGGGCATTAGGATCCCATTTCAAAAGTGAACGAATCATGACCCCTCCTAAAGAACCGTTCCCTCCAGGGGTTAAAATGATTTGTTTTTTAGTCCGTGGATCGATTCTAGGATCGGCTAGTTGGGACAACGCCCCTTTATGTTTTTGAAAAAAACGTTGAGTTTGATGAGGGATGTGAATGATGCCTTGCAGTAATTGACGTGCCGTCAAAGTAAACCATCGTAACACTTCTTTGAGACTAGCTTCTAACAAATGAGCACGGACTTGTGCATGTTTTTCGCGACTGATGCCATACAAGGCACGAATCAATTTGGCCGAAGGATGAGCTTGAAAGAAAGTCATCTCGAAGACTGTGAGACAGAAATGACGTAGTGGATGTTTTTATAGTTTTTTTTAGAGAGTGGCTGAAGGGGACATGTAAATGACAGGACCTCCTTCTTGGCACCAATGGTGAAACAATTAGGTACGAAATCTCAAATAGTCGGGAGTGGTCGGTTTTAAGTCGATGAGTAAATACGCATGAGGTGTTTGAGTGGCATCGTCGTACGCATAATTCAGCCAAGGAGTGCCTAACTGTTTGGCTAACACTTGCACTTGAGATTTGTCTCAGGGGCTTTTAAATAACAGCACGTAATGAGCGTTGAGACTGATGGTACGATGGGGTTTACTTTGTTGAAATAAATTTTGAGTAATGTAAATGATGCTGGGATTTCGATGATGTCCTTTTCGTGTAAACCAAAGTTTAATTTCTTCTTCGTCTTCTCCTAACATGCCGTCGAAGATGACCAGATATGTTTGACTCACTTCAGACACGATCCCATCGTCTTCGCGAGGGATGCCTTCCACAAACGAAATGGCTTCTCCTTGAGTTTCACGAAGTAACGTGTAAGACGATTGCCACTCTTTGTAACACCACACGATGCGTAGAGGTGGACGATCGAACAAATGAGATTTGTGTTCGATCAAACGTTTGACAAATTCGGTTTTGCCTGAACCACTGGGTCCAGCAATCAACATGTTAAAGGGATGGCGCAGATACAAAGCTTCCCAACTGGGACGATCTAACTTTTCGTCAATCACTTTGACCACAGATGAAGTAGAAGAGGCAGACGAGGAAGAAGAAGATGTAGCCATGACTGAGGTAGGAAGATTTTTGAGAAGAAGACAAAAGACCCAAGACATTTTATACGTTTCATACACGTTTATTTTTTTTTCAAAAACAAACAAACAAACAAAACATATATTTTTACAAGTCATGAAGGACAAAAATGCATACCGCAAAAATGGTCAGGTACAAGATTAAGGCTACCACTAAAAGAATTAAAGTTCTGTATAAACAAGTCAATGCACAACAAGAACAAAACACTGTCCTAGGAATGGAAGGCACAGGCACTGGGGTATTCTTCTGGTCGTCTTTGTTCTGGTGCTGGTAGAAGAATGAAATGTCTCTGACGGTAAGGAGGGGATGTGTTCCTCATGGGGTTGTATTTGTTCGACGACGGTGTGGTCTTTCTCTGCTGTGTCAGGTTCTTCCAGGATTGTTTCTAATTTCATTTGTTTTTACTTGGATTTCAAGTGGTTCACTTTAGGAAACTTAGTGACGTGCCAGATCTTTGGCAAACTGGGCCACTTCTTGTAGCCAAGCATCGAAACCAATTTTTCTCCAGTCACGTACATCTTTCCAATTGTAAAGTTGTTGGTGTAACCCACTAGCAATGCACACTTCTTGAAAGGTAGATAAAGTTTGACTAATGTCTTCTTCACACGGGGGTACCCGACTCGTCTTCATCACCACTCTCAACACTTTGAGTACAATTTGTCTTTCGTGTACCGATAAAGCATGAATGGTCATGTTTTTTTTGATGGTTCATCAAAATAGTCCAAAACAACCACGGGTCCTCCAAAATAATCCAAGACAAACACTGTTCTTCAAAAATACTCCACAACGAATGTCCTGGAAAACGAAATCAAAGAAATGCAGTTACTAAGACACACACCACATAGCGTCCAAAATTCAATGGAAACAGTTCTTGTATCAAGTCTTTATAATCCTCTAAGGTCTGAACACGATCGTTGACTTCCTTCCACGGAATACGTTTCACGAGTGAAGACCACAGATCAGGCATGGTGGGTTTTTATATCTAGGTTCCCAAGATTGGTATCTTTTGTGGTGGGTTTTTATATCCAGGTTCCCAAGGTAGGTATCTTTTGTGAAAGTCTACCCCAAGGTGTCTACGAAAGTCTCTCCCCAGAATCAGTCTTCTCATACTTTGGAAGTAAGCATAGTTTACAAATCGAGGAAGGACTTTGAGTTTGCGTTTCACTTGTATCTGGACAAACTCTGTAAATACGTTCTCGCAGCTCCAAAGGCAAACCACGAATGTACTCTGGTAAAGTATCCGACTTGGAAAGAAGTAACTCTCTTTTGTTTTTTTCACAATAGCTGTGATAGTTTCTCTTCAGAATCAGGCTTCTTATACGGTGGAAGTCGCGGTAGTGCGAAACTCGAGGAATGAATTTGAGTTTGCGTTTCCTTGGATCTGGACAAACTCTCCGTAAATGCGTTCTCGCAACTTCAAAGGCAAATCACGAATGCGCTCTTCTAAGCTAGTCTTCTTGGTGACAAAATACTCACACTTTAGCCAAATGGAATCGGTGGGTAAAGGATATCCAAGATTTTCAGTGAGGATCGTACTACACAACCTCAGTTGACGTAAAGGCGTTTCGTCTTGAGGTGACACTTCTTGTAAACGTTTTTGGTATTCCTGTCAGTTGGTTGTTTCCTCCACTTCGTTCCATTGAATTATATGGATCACTCCCACGTTGTAGGTGGTGCCAACCAATTCCTTACAATTCCAATGAGTACGATCAATGTCTGACCATTTAAACAACTTGACACTAATCAGTATTCTTATACCATTCAGATACCAATGATTAAATTGTTTGTAAAGGATGTAACGGTTCTTTACGTTTCATTTGTATCTGAACCCATTCTTGGTAAATTTGTACTCGCAGCTCCCAAGGCAAACGACGAATGTACCATTGTAAAGTATCATCCGACATGTTACTTCTTCTTGGCATCCGGCTCATCGTACCCGTACTCTTCTAAGGCAACTAAAGGCTAGTACTGACAGTGCGGAGACCATCTGGCATGTTCGATGTAAGCCGAGCCGGTAGGCTCCCAAAATTTAAGTCTCACACCGCAACTGAAACACTGAATTTGATCTACTTCTCCCAAGTAGATAAATCCAGATCTGGCTAAAGTATTGGGAGTAGGTCCTTTTAAAAATTTAGGCCACTTGTCTTGGAACGTCTGGAGTTAGGCCACTTGTCTTGGAATGTCTGGAGCTGCTTTTCAAACTTGGAATAGCCAGGCAAAGCCACAGGTATCGTCAATTCTTTACTCCTGTAGGTATGACATTCATGTGTACGTTTAATAAAAAATAAAGGGCGTCCTGCATCGTTAGAGGGACGGTGAGGTCGTGCTGCATCGCTGATGTCAACGCGTACGGCATCCGTCTCATCGTGTGAATCGCTGATGCCAAAGCGTACGGAATCCGTCTCCTCGCATGGCACTGCATCGCACTCCAAGTCGTGATGGCACTTGGAGTTCACAGTAGATTTCTCCCTTGGTGGGTGGGTGGCAAAAGCACTCATCTTTTTTCTTCTTGCTCGGTCAACGTTGAAAGTCAGAATGAATGGTTAGGCTTGGAAGTGGTCCCCTTTTTATACTGAAGAACGGTACTGTTTGCATTGTGGAAACACCAAAGAAAGGTAAGCACAGTTTGGAACCCATCTGGGATGTTCCAGGATAGCTGAATCTTTAGGGTCCATGCGAATGGTTGCACCACAACTGAAACATTTCACCTCTCTTCCCTGTCCAAAGTAGACAAATCCTGCTCTGCCTAAAGAACTGGAAGTGGGTAATCCATTCCATTTAGGCCATTTTTTAAACGTGTTCAAGCGACTGGCACAATCACAATAGTCAGGCAAGACCACGGGAAGTTTGTATTCTTTCAACTTAAGGTCTGTAGTGGGTTCATCACACGGTGTTGAAGTCATCGTCAATCTTGGTGTCTTTCTGTTCAAGGGGTCCTTTTTTATACTGCAGATTGGCGTGTCCGTAAGGCAAAGTGGTGTGGTCTGGAAGTCTCACTCGTTTCTGGTACACGATTCGGTACACTTTTTGTAAAGGACGACTGACGATTTGGTGATTAGGTAACCGTACCATCTTGTGAGGTTCTAACGTTTGCACTCGAAAATCTTCCACTTGTCCAGACAGCAAAGCATTTTTCAAAACCTCAAAATTGACCACTCGGCTGGTTCGATAGTTTAGGGTTAATCCTTTGACTTTACATTGGGTGTGAAGTTGGCCTTGTGGGTCTCGGTATCGGTAGCCGTAATTTTTAGGGCCACCGCTGGCAAAACTCAGAATGATATCTTGAAGGTGCTCGTCCGTCCAGGCTCCTAAACGATCTCCTTGGATGGTAGGGTGTGGGCAACTGGGTCGATGGATGTAGATACAACTGTCGGTGTCAAAGTACAGGACACGATCTCCCAAGACTTCTAAAGCTTCGTCGTACAACTTCAAGCGAGCATGAGCGGTCACGTAAGCTGCAATGACCACGTTGCTAAAATGGTCGGGCTTTACAAACTTGCATTCTTCTTCGAAATTGACTAAGATCAAATCATCACGGACAATTTCGACGTGTTTGACTAGTTTACTTTTGTCGTCCACCAATTTAAAGTAGAGATAGGGATCGGTCAAGTATTCCGTCTTGGGTAAGATCGTACGTTGTGCCATTTTTCCCCGCAAGCAATCGAGCATGACTTTGGCAACCGATCTTCTTCCTTCGTTTTTTTCTACGTCTTCCAAAGTGATGCCTTCGATGTCACGGTACTCTTCTTTGAATCGAACTTGGTCTTCTGGAGTCTGACACCACGAGGGATAGCCGCTGGATTCTTGTTTGAGTTTTAAAAATTGGTTCACGTACCCCGAGAAAATGCCTGGATGGGAAGTGTCGTCCTTTTGGTATTGTGCTGTGGTTGGAAAGTGCCAGATTTCGTACACTTTCAACAAGCGGTATCCTCGATCCAGTGCCCGAAACAATTCGGCGCTGATCCACGTTCCTGTGAAAGCGCGTTCTTCCTCCGTGTGGTCACAGGGGTGATCTTGGTTGCACGTTTCGGCACACGTACGGCATAAAGGAAACATCAGTTTTCCTTGGCAATGATGAGGTAAGATAGGATGGTACAAATCGGTCGGGGTAAGACTTTACATTTGATCAATCCTTCGTATTGACGAATGTATTCCACGTCGATGTGTTCGGTCAAGATTTCAGGGTGTCCGGTCTGAAATCGAGCATATTTGCACACCCAAGGATACAACGAACACACATCGATGTATTTGATTTCTTCTCCTTTGGATTCGTCTACGTCGTACAAGCGAGTGGCATTGGTTCGTCCTCCAAATAAACTGTGGCGTGGATCCAAAGGTTCGATGTCGGTCACGTCGTAACTTTCGGTGATGCTCCTAAATTCAGGATCAGTTTTCAAACGGCGATCGTACTCGTGCTCCCACATTTCTACCACTTGGTATCCTTGACTTTCTAAGTGAAGCCGTCGTTGGTAAGTTCGTTCGTACAACTGTTCCATGGTGAAATTTGAAAAGGACTTTTCACGTCTCGTTTAGGAAAACAGGTAGGGCATCCGTGAAACAAACAACCCTGAAATGCGTACACCGTGTGCGGGTTTTTTAAATCAAATCCATCCACGGAATAAGATCAAATCTTCTTTTCTCCCCCTCCGTTTCTAGCATGTTGTATCCATTTATCTTCTTTTTGACATAAGTAATGGAGCCAACGCAAAGCTTTGGCCGAGTATTGACGACTGGTAAAGAGAGACGTGTTGGAGTCTATGATGGCTAGTTCGTTTTCGGGCATGAAGTTTTTTGGTGTACACTAAGGCACAGGCTTTAGGTAGAGTCGAAGCTTCTTTCAAAGGATCGATGTCTCCGTGATCTAGAAATAACTATCGAAACTTTCCACAGCAACGGCGCAAAATGTCCACATCGGATCGACATTACTTGAGCATTTCTTCTTGGAAGTCAAACGGTTCTTACTGGTGAGCGTGGTACCAAGCGTGAAAGGCTTCTCGCTGTTCGGGTCGCATTCCGTCGGGGTCGTAACAGTCCACGTCAGGCATATGCGGTAGCACGGCGCGTTGATTGGCTTCCGTATTGAAGAAGTGGGGGAAATATCCTTTGGCCAATTCTGTCATGCCAAATGTTTTAGGCATTCGACTCAAAGGCATGGCTAAATAACTCATGGAATCTTTGAACTGTACTTGTCCCACTTTCATGTAAATGAGTTTGGCTCCGTTCATGGTGACCATGGGGCGTTCGGTACCTTGTTGCGAATAATATTTTAACAAAAATTTTCCATCGTATCCCGAGAAATTGTGAGCTATGACGGTCGCATAGCGATGACAGTCTCCGTAACGTTGAATGTCCTCTTCGCTCCAAGTCTCGTCGGTAGGGTCTAAAATCCATTGAGCAAACTGGGGTAAAGTGTTAGGACCACGAAAGATTTTTTCACGTCCTCCCGGAATCCTACTACAATGAGGACAGTGAAAATGAATAGGTTCTTGGATGCACTTCTCACAAGCCCGATGAGCCACGCAGAAATTTGGAATTTGAATGCCTGTTTCTTGCATGCATTCAAAATCAAAAAAGATGAAATCCACTTGGGTCTTGTTCTTCTGATCACTCTTTAATTCTTTCTTCGGTGCATTGTCGTACTTTTGCATGAAACATTGATGATCATAATCCACCATCTGCTGACAAATGCGGCATCTTTTCTTGCCGGTACAAGTGTGTCTCTTGGGGTCATTGGTTTCAATCAGGTTTCCACATGTGGAACACAATTTAAATAAGTCGCAAACACATTTTTGTTGGTGCCCTTGTGTCTTGCGATGCTGTCCGTAACAAGAGGGACTGACAAAAGTTCGTCGACACGTCTCACAATGGACGTGTTGTTCAGGAAGGCATGGTTTGGTCGCTAAACAGCCCCGACATCGCTCTGCGCAATGAATGTGTCTCTCTCGACTGTTAAATCCTTTGTCACATTTCTCGCAGTAGTAAGAGTATCCCAGAAAACCTGTGATACTGGTGATGGTATCGAAATGTTCTTGGTGGTAATAGACGTGAATGTATTTTCCTTCGGGAAAATCGGGGCCTCGAAATAGCATATGTCCGCGCACTTCTTGAGGGTGTACTTTCAAAGTGTAGCCAGGAGCCAAGACGTCTTGAAGTTGTTGCATTTGAGAAATGCCACACACGGTGTCTTTGGGGATGCCTGCTTGTCGTAACAGGAGTTCTGCTTCGTGTCGTTGTTTGGCTCTGTACGATCGTCGAATGTTATTCCAGGCTCTTTTCCATTCTGCGCTCTCGTTCTTGTTGGCATACGTTCGCCAAACTACGATGGCCCGAGCCAAACACATCTGGTCTTGAGCATTGTCGATTTGGACGACACTCTGTTTGGTACTTCGAAGGTCGTCCACCAGTAACACTTTCCTACTTCGTCCGCTCCCTCGAGGAGGGGAGACGTGAGTCATGTGAAGTGTGGCCTTTCCATCGGTGATGGTAAACTTTTCGTTAGATTGTTGAACGTGTTCTATTTTGGTCATGACTTTGGCTGGTGTTAATTCTGCCGGGGTGCTGAACTCGATCCAGACAGGGGACTTCAAACTGTCGTGATGAATAGACAGTCTCAATCGATCATCCTCTTTGGCTCCGCATTGTCGCTTCAAGTTCTGTAACACAGAACCCCACAAATCGGTAATGAACCCGGCAGCTTTCTCGGGAGGCACTTCAGACTTGAAGTCTTTAAAGTGAACCGTGTGAGTGTATGCTGTGGTTCTAAATTTTCTAGAGGTTATTTTTTGGGTCTCCCGAATGCGATAGTAATTTTCGGGAGCCACGGTAGTAGGTCTTTTTTGGTCAGGGGTTCTGGTGGTAGTGGATTCTTTGGGTTTTGTTTTTGTTTCAGGCTCACTCATCTCTTCTTCGAAGTCGCTAGCATGGACTTGAGCTATCAGTTCAGCGAGCGGTGTTTCAGGTGGCACGGAATGTCTTCGTCCCCGTGGCCTCTTCGTTTCTTCTTCTTCTTCTTCTGGTTTCTCATAGATTTGGCGTGATCTTTTCATCTTGAAGTCTGATTCAGATCTGATGGAGTTTTACACAGGAGACTATATATAGAGAGACCTTCTTACCCTCAGAATCAGTCTTTGTGATTGAACTTTCAAACTGTAAAGATGGAAGAGTCAAGAAGACGTATTCCAATTTATAGCCCTGCCGCTTACTATAAGGCTATAGAAGACCGCAACTTTCAAAACTACTGCACTCGAGATAAAAGTCGAGATACTTGCTATATCTGTCAAAAGAAAGGACATTGGTCTTCCTATTGTCCACAACGTCATCAACAAAGAAAAGAAAAGAGAGATAAAAGTCAAGATACTTGCTATATCTGCCAAGAGAAAGGACATTGGGCTCCAGAATGTCCACAACGTCAAAACCAAAACAGAGATAAAGGGAAAGATACCTGTTATCATTGTCAAGGAAAAGGACATTGGTCTTCAGAGTGCCCTCAAAAACAAGAAAACCTACCAGAGAGGGAGGAAGTCGAAGGATCTTCAAACCTAGAAGAAGAAGAAGAACATATCGTCAAGAAAAGCAAGAAAGCTAGACGGTTGGAAGACAGTGAGGAAGAACAAGAACCCTTGATTCCTGTGAAGAAATTCAAGAAGAACAAGAACAAGAGAGACAGACAGTGAACAATGAACTTTTTTTTGGAGTGTAATGTGATGTTCATGGTGAATTTTTTTGTAAAAAAAAATGAGAATAGACCAGAATGGAAACAAAGTAAGTGTTGTTTTTTTTTGTTATTTTAGAGTATGGGCGCACGCACGCACTCACTCATTCTTACACAAAACCAAGGAATAGGGATTTTAAGTTTTACATGATTTGGCAAAATTGAATGATACTCTTTTCTAGAGATCTGGGTGGCCCTGAAAAGGACCGTTGGGGTGTTTGTTTGTTTTTGTTAAAACAAACTTATGGGCTCGACATGATTAACTTCAACTGTCGCAATCCTTTTCCACGACCCAGTCCAATTCCTGCTGCTGCTGCTTTGGTGGTAGTAGTAGTAGTGAATGGTGGTGGTGGTGGTGGTAGCATCTAACTAGTAGTGATGGGTTTCGCATGTATTGCCCGTGATGGTCTTTTTCTCTTAGGTTGAGTTAAAGAATACTCATAAAGCTTTCTTAGATGCTTTAACTCAGATAAAATGTCTTCTAACACACTCACCGTTTTATCTTCATCGCTCTCTTCTTTCCGTGCTTCACTCTTATCCTCTTCTAACTTTCTTATTTCTTCTTCTCGCTTTCTCCTTTCCTCTTCTTGCTGAAGAAACACTTCTTCAGCTTCTCTCTGTCGCTGTATACATTTTTCCATTTCTTCATGCTGTCTCTTTTTAAAATCCTCGATGACAGGCAAATAGACTGGTGGTATAGCAGTCGTGGTAGTTTCAGGCATAACTTCTTCAGACAGAAAATCTCCGAAATCTAAATAAAAATCTTCCGGTTGGAAGTTCAACACGGCATTGGTCGTCGTCGCAGGCTCACCCCAATACATACTGGTCTTTGTGGAGTCCATTCGGCTGCTCAAGGTAAAACCCTACGAACGCTGTGATACCTTTATACCCAAAATGACGTCACACCCCTGCTCTCTTCCCATTGGAAGAAAAACCTACCCGCTTGTAACGCGCACTTGGATTGGTAGTTGATTTCGATGCATTTCAATCCGATCGTAGGGTATATATACCACCGCTTGTCTCGTAGAGCTTCACCGGTTTTCTCCAAGACCACTCCAGAAGAAAAAACAAAATGTGGACAAACGTTGAGTCATCGACTATCATCTCGGGGATGTTGTTCGCAGAGACCGCGATATGGAAACGTCGCATCTATATTGAACGACAAGGATGTTTAAAGCGTGTCTTGATGTACGGTCCGGAAGTCCGTAGAAGTCTCCGAAAAAGAAGACCCTCCAGGAGATGTCTATGTTAAACCAAAAAAAAAAAAAACAACGGCCCTTTTCAGGGCCACCCATTTTTCAAGAAAAGATTAATTTTCCAATGATTGCCCTACTTCTCTCTCTCTATTTTTTTTCTCGTTGGTACCCGATAGGCCCCCGCCATGTTAAAATCCCATTGTACCCCAACTGCCCCCAATGTTAAAATCCCATTGTACCCCAAGTCCCCCCACCCCCCCGCCTCAATACCCCCCCCCCCTTTACTACTCATATTGCTGCATGACTTTGACAAAGGAATGTAATCCGGACCATTAGATAGACTCCTAGTTGATATAAAATATTCCACATTTTTTACTTTCTCAAGTAACTTCTCAATGTTTGCTTACAACAACTCAGTTTGTCATGCGTATCAGTTTTTAGAAATATATGTATTGACAGATTGTTTTTATAGGCCTGCCATAGCTCGAAACATATTATGTTATAATGTCCATCTATCTGTCGATCTGTCCATCTGCTCTAAATTTGGTTTCCACACAATAATTTTAGTTGTCCACCATCTACAGTTACCAAACTTTGTGGATGGCTAGCACTTGTGATAAGGGAGAACCCTATCGATTTCAAAGTTATAATGTCAAAAGTCACGGTAACTTAATAAAAGAAGAAATATGGTTTCTGCGCAATAACTCAAGTTCTCCAGCATTTACAGTTACCAGACTTTGTGGATGGCTTGCACTTGCGGTAAGGAAGAACCCAGGTTCAAAAGGATAAAGGTCAAGGTCACTCTGACTGAAAGAATAAAAATGGTATCTGCACAATAACTCGAGTTCTCTGTCATCTATGGTTACCAAATTGTATGGATGGCTTGCACTTGGTGCAAGGAAGAAACCTATTGATTCTGGAGTCAAATGGTCAAAGGCTAGGTCACTATGACAGAAAGAAGGAAACTGCCTTGCACTTGAGGTAAGGAAGAAGGATATTGTTTTCAGGTTCAAAAGCTCAAAGGTAAAGGTCATTGTAGATGAAAGAAGGAATATGGTTTCTGTACAATAATTCAAGTTCTCCACCATTTACAGTTACCAAACTTTATGGATAGCTTGCATTTGGGGTAAGAATGAGCCCTATTGATTTCTTGGTCCAAGGGTCAAGGTCATTGCAAGAAGAACAAATGGCTTCTGCACAATAACTGGTGTTCTCCACCATCTACTGTTTCCTGATTTTGTGGATGGCTTGCACTTGGAGTAAGAAAGAACCATATATATTTTTGGCTTGGAAGGTCAGATGTCAAGTTCACTCTAAAAAAATACAAATGACTTCTGCACAGTACCTTGAATTCTCCATCATCTGTGGTTACGAAATTTTTGTGGAAGGCTTCCACTTGGCGCAAGGAAGAACTATATTGATTTTTTGAGCAAAAAGGTCAAAGGTCAGGGTCACTGTGATTGAATAAAGAAAACTGGTTTCTGCACAATAACATTAATTCAATATGACATACCTCAACCAGACTTTGTAGCTGGATTGCACTTGGGGTAAGGCAGAAGAGTATTGATATTGGGACCTAAAGGTCAAAGGTAATGGTCACTGACTGAAACAAGAAACATGTTTTCTGCACAATAATGTTACTTCTACATCACAGACTTGACCCAGACTCTGTAGATGGCTTGCACTTCGGGTAAGGGCGAAGCCATTAATATTTAGATCAAAGGTCCAAGGTCAGGGTCACTATAACTAAAAGAAGAAAAATGATTTATGTGCAGTAATTTTAGTTGTCTACATAGAAGACTATGGACAGACATATAATAGGCATTTCACAATACTCTTCATACATTTGGAAAAATGCCTCCTTGTAAAATGTAATTCGATGACCAATTCTATTCCATAAATTTGGAAAATAATGCCTGCTTGTAAAATGTAATTGAATTGACCAGTACACCTCCATAAATTTGGAAAAAAAATGCCTGCTTGTAAAATGTAATAAAAGTGACCAATATATTTGTACATGTATTTATCTTCAAACATCTAACATCTTTGTTGCGCTTTCTCATTAGTACTGAATATTCAGCATGCGTGGTCTAATACACAATAATACTGAATATTCAGCATGCATGGCCAAATATACAATAATACTAAATATTCAGTATGCATGGCCTAATACACAATAATACTGAATATTCAGCATGCATGGTCTAATACACAATAAATTAAGTTACTCCCTGTCTTGTTGAGAAATGTATACATTCATAAATTTCTACATTAAAAAATATGTCAGCTTGTAAAATGTATTCACAATGACCTATCCTTTGCCATGCTCATGTGTATTAGTGCTGATTCACATGTTTCTTCACGCATGTAATACACATACCCTATACACAATACATTGAACTATAAGTTAATACACATATCCTATACACAGTACATTGAACTATAAGTTAATACACATATCCTATACACAGTACATTGAACTATAAGTTAATACATATATCCTATACACAGTACATTGAATTATAAGTTAATACATATATCCTATACAGAATACATTGAACTATAAGTTAATACACATATCCTCTACACAGTACATTGAACTATAAGTTAATACACATATCCTATACACAATACATTGAACTATAAGGTAATACATATACCGGTATCCTATACACAGTACATTGAACTATAAGGTAATACACATATCCTATACACAGTACATTGAACTATAAGGTAATACACATAACCTATACACAATACATTGAACTATAAAGGTAATACACATAACCTATACACAGTACATTGAACTATAAAGGTAATACACATAACCTATACACCGTACATTGAACTATAAGGTAATACACATAACCTATACACAGTACATTGAACTTTAAGGTAATACACAACATATATCCTATACACAGTATATTGAACTTTAAGGTAATACACAACATATATCCTATACACAGTACATTGAACTATAAAGAATTGATACAAATGGAGTCAAATTTTAATGTGCTGGTAAGTTTGTCTCCATATAAAGTTTCAAGTTCAAGTGTCTATCTCGTGGCATTTTCAAGTGTTTACTAGTGTAATTTGAAATGGGAAGATTTGTGAGATATGGAACTATTTATTGAATAAAATTTACAAGAATGATTTTACTGTTTACCAATTACTAACATAATTGTCAATATCTTTTTATTAAGCAGTTACTCTTATTTCTTACTATCTTTAAAGTCTTTTTATATTGTATGTTTAAAAGTGTATATTTGTATTGACAGTGTCACTTTTTTATGCATGTCCATTTCAAGTTGAAATAGTTGTTCAGTCATGGTGGGAAATTGTACATGGTTGATCTTGGTTATAGTTTATTACTTTCACATTCTCACTTGGAATTTGTAGTTTACACTTCAGCCTATCAAACCCCAGTAACACGATTTTAAAAATTGTCCCTTGTGACATCAAAATATATGAAGATAGGAATGACTTTTGTTTTTTGTCTATCTGTTGTAATTTGCATCAGAACAAAATGACCCTATTGTGGATTTCTAAAGTAATTACCTCAGTTTTGAAGCTCATACATAGGTGTGCTGCAGAGTGTTGTCTAATCCTTGTGATAGTCATTGTCCATTTGGTAGTCATGGTCAATTTGGTAGTCATGGTCCATTTGGTAATCATGGTCATTTTGGTAGTCAGTAGATTCATTGTTGCCATGTTACCTGATTTATTGTATTTGAATGGTCAGAAATTCAGATATACTACAAGAAAACTTGTGTTATGTGGAGATTTCCGCCAACTATCCTTTCTGTGACAAGAATAAAACATAATCAATAAAAACAATTGGCATTTTCCATACATTTGTCATATAACAGATTAGTATTTTCAAAGCGTTTATTCTTATTATTTCTGTCCTGTCCAAAATCCATACATTTGCCATATAACAGTTTAGTATCTTCAAAGTCATCTATTATTAATATTACTGTCCTGTCCATCATTCTTTACCTACTTCATAAGAAATTAATGAAAAGTCTAATAATGTATGTAGTAAACAAAGAATTCACTCATTTATTTAGCAAATGGCATTTGTACAAAACCTTCTTAAATTGAAATCTAATGGTAGACCTGTGTCATCATTTATTTAGCAAATGGTGTGTGTACAAAACCTTCTTAAATTGAAATCTAATGGTAGACCTGTGTCATCATTTATTTAGCAAATGGTGTGTGTACAAAACCTTCTTAAATTGAAATATAATGGTAGACCTGTGCCATCATTTATTTGACAAATGGCGGGTGTACAAAACCTTCTTAAATTGAAATCTAATGGTAGACCTGTGTCATCATTTATTTAGCAAATGGTGTGTGTACAAAACCTTCTTAAATTGAAATCTAATGGTAGACCTGTGTCATCATTTATTTAGCAAATGGTGTGTGTACAAAACCTTCTTAAATTGAAATATAATGGTAGACCTGTGCCATCATTTATTTGACAAATGGCGGGTGTACAAAACCTTCTTAAATTGAAATCTAATGGTAGACCTGTGTCATCTCGCTGCATAGGTGAATTCAGTTGTAGAATTCAAAAATGTCTGTCATGAACCCTGACATTGTTTGCTGTTGAATTGTCATTGATTTCTGTTGGAAATTTATTGCTTAGAGTATTTTGGATCCCATAGAGTGAAATGTTTTTTTTGTAGTCCTTTAAATGTTGGAATGCATATGAATAGATTTGATTGTTAAATGTTTTTTGTAATCCTTTAAATGTTGGAATGCATATGAATAGATTTGATTGTTAAAGCTACTCTTGAATTAATTTTCTTGACTGGAATAAATCATCTTTTGGAGACACATGATTTTAATTGTTTATATTAGTCTGTAAATCAGTGTACATCCAAGACCAATAAACTCTATCCCACTACAGCTTTGTGGCTCGCTATACATTTCTAATGGGCCCCAATACTTTATTGTATCACCCCTGGTGTTGGCATCAGCATCGGTGTCCACATCCACGCATATAAAAGCATATACATACGTAAAACCTCACTGCATCTTAACTATTCTTACTCCCTAGGTCCTATGCAACACTTGGGAGTAGGTTTCATTGCTCCTACTCTCTGAGGAGGGGGCTAACTTTGCATATACATGCACCTACTTCCTAGGGAGGAGGCTAAGGGGGCAAAATTTGTATATACATGTACCTACTCCCTGGGGAGGGGGCTAAGGGGGGTAACTTTGTATATACACGTACCTTAGTTGTACATTCTTGTTAAATTATTTACATTAAGTTCAGACTTTTTGCACACTGTATAAATAGTTATACCTGGAATCATGAAAATTGCTGAGAGGATGCATCTTGACAAGTATTACATCCTCCTCACAAAAGTAGCTCACTGGGACCACGTCTCATGCTTCACTGACTTTCGTTAAATTGTATTTTTATATATTATATCTCATGATCTTTTCATACTAGAATCATCAAACCAGATGATTGTATGCATCATTATTAGTACCACATTCTTACAACAAAAGAATGTCACTGTGACCTACATTTCACATTTTACTGGGCCAGCCTACATTAAGTTTTGGGGTTTAGCTCATAACCAAATAGGGTCTTTTGCATCCTGTATACATACTGTTATAACTGGAGTCATGAAACATTGTGAGGTGATTCATCTTGATGAGTGCTACACAATCATCACAAAAGCAGGTCACTGTGCCCCATATTTCATGCTGTACTGAATTGGGTTCAATTTTTGTTTTAACTGATAATGTATTACTTTGTTTCAAGATTCCTATGAATTTACAAATCCAAATCGACTCTGATGTACTGTTTAATAAGATAAAATAGGGGATCAAAGCTTCTATTCATTACAAATCCATATCGACTCTGATGTACTGTTTAATAAGATAAAATAGGGGATCAAGGCTTCTATTCATTACAAATCCATATCGACTCTGATGTACTGTTTAATAAGATAAAATAGGGGATCAAGGCTTCTATTCATTACAAATCCATATCGACTCTGATGTACTGTTTAATAAGAAAAAATAGGGGACCAAGGCTTCTATTCATTACAAATCCATATCGACTCTGATGTACTGTTTACTAAGATAAAATAGGGGATCAAGGCTGCTATTCATTACAAATCCATATCGACTTTGATGTACTGTTTAATAAGATAAAATAGGGGACCAAGGCTTCTATTCATTACAAATCCATATCGACTTTGATGTACTGTTTAATAAGATAAAATAGGGGACCAAGGCTTCTATTCATTACAAATCCATATCAACTCTGATGTACTGTTTAAAAAGATAAAATAGGGGATCAAGGCTTCTATTCATTACAAATCCATATCGACTCTGATGTATTCTATTCACAATATAGATATTAGTCTTTCTTGTTTTTAATCAAAACCATGACTGTCACACCTGATTAACAGCGCATTAATGTGGACTCTTGTGTAATGATTTTACACTAACAACCAGTCATATTTGTGTTAACTCAATCAATTAATGTGGACTTTTGTGTACTGACGTTTACACTGACAACAGTCATATTTGTGTTAACTCAGTCAATTAATGTGGACTCTTAAGTAATGATGTTTACACTGACAACCAGTCATATTTGTGTTAACTCAGTCAATTAATGTGGACTCTGTGTAATGATGTTTACACTGACAACCAGTCATATTTGTATTAACTCAATCAATTAATGTGGACTCTGTGTAATGATGTTTACACTGACAACCAGTCATATTTGTATTAACTCAATCAATTAATGTGGACTCTTGTGTAATGATGTTTACACTGACAAAAAGTCATATTTGTATTAACTCAATCAACCCACTGAAAAAAGAAAGATAAATAAATGTCGACTAAATTTTGATTTAAAAAAACCAAACATGATAATGCATCAACTGAAATCTTCCCAACATTGTTATGCATTCACTATCATAAACATATTTGATCCGCATGCTGGGTCTGACTTCTTGACTGAGACACTGTCACATAATGGCCTGAACAAAATCATGGCTATAGCAGGAAGACAATAGGGTGAATCTTTCATGACAAGTGACACAATGGATTTAAAATTAGTTTTTGGTAAGTTTGTGATCACATTAAATATTTTTTCCTTAAGTAAGCACAAGTATTTTCTGACATAATTAGATGCTTATTCACAATCAATTGAAAGCAAACATTACATGTGTAATTACTATCAAACACACTGTGACCTTTACCTTGAAATTAGACATCGGATCTCCGTAGAATATGTCAAAAAACTTAAGTGTAGGGAAAAAAAATGATTGAAAACCATCACAAAATTTACAAGGCATTATAAATTTATTTTACCAGCTAATTTTTTATGTTCAAAAATAAACAGGGTCCAAAAACAGAAATCTGGTATGTAATCACTGACAGAAATCTGGTATGTAATCATTGACAGAAATCTGGAATGTAATCATTGACAGTAATCTGGTATGTAATCATTGATTACACTCAGATTAAACAGTAAGGGATAACGGTAAATGTTGCAAAATTAGTTTGCCTCATGGGAGATAAATGGAAGAAAATAGTTATAAAATACAATATAAAAAGGAACAACGGCTTATTGACCTTAAAATATGTGTAAATTATGATAGAAATAATTCATAATTTCCTTTCCTTAATGTATCTCTGCAAAATATTCTTTAAATTGTGATCTGTCGACAGATTTGTCAATCTAGTAATTATTTTTCATAACGTGCATGTAACTATCTATATGTATACAAGATTCGAACAAAGAAAAATAATCTAGACTGAGTTATCTTTCCAAGGTGAAGTGACCATTAGTATCTTCAAGCTAAAAAAAAATGCTGCAGAACAACCGTTTTCAAGGCCAAAACAAATTCTCTAACTCTAATGAATGGAAGCATGTGTGGTTTGTATGCCAATCTAATGCAAACATTATTTTTATTGTTTAATATATTAGCATTAAGTTCTATGGAAAATTAATTAGTGCTCCGATCCTTATAGGGGTTGGGGTAGTGTGTGTATCCATGACAACTATGTGCATATCGGCATTTTCTGTTTCACCTTGCAACAAATTGACTGTTCTTATTTATTATAGGATCCTTGCCATATCTTTTCTGTATGTGCTCTTCTCACTCGACCTGACATGAAATTTATGAATGTATTACCTTTACTATGACCTAGAATCTAACATTTATCATATGTTGCACGGTGTTTTTCAAATGGCTTAATTTCTAATTTAATCTACAACTCTCTGTACCAAGGTATTAGATGGACTGGATAGGTTACCTCCCCATGATTAGTGTTTTAGAACGACTAACATAGCTGAACTTTAATACTAAAATGGTTTTTGTATTTTGTATTTTGCATTTTTGAAATTACAGTTAGGAACAGTGTGAAGAGCTCTGTCACTCAGAATAAATTCTGCAATATTTTGTCAGATGTATATTGGATGAAATGTTTCTTGTTATTCATAGTTTCTTGAAATTTTGGCTTACTTTGCTACATGAATCAGTACATGCAAAATAGAAAAGTGAATGCTAATGCTTTTTTTGTAAGATTGAATAATGATGAATTTCTATTTACCTCCTTTATTTGGAGTCCCCGGCATGCAGATTATTCTATAAATCTTTCGTATTAGTCAGTCTTAGGAAGTGTGTGAATGGCTGCACACGACTTTAATGTAGACTCAGTCAATCAAGGTCCGCAGATTAACAATCATGGCATCCACATATACTCACTTCCATCAAACTATTACTCTGCATTTAAGTCGTTGCAAATAGAAATGTATTAAATCACATTTACAGAAAGTTTGTAGATATTTACATATTTATTGATTTAAGTTTTTGTTACTAAATATCTAGGCAGAAAAAAGTGCAGAATATATATATATATATATATATATATATATATATATATATATATAGATATAGATATATATATATATATATATATATTATTTTCAATGCTTTGTTCTGTTTTTTGTTTGTTTTGTCTCTATTTTGTGTTTGCCTTTGATAAACACTCAGTTAGAGTCGAAAGCGCTTAGGCTAGTTAAAAACTAGTTTTGCACAGTTTCGTTGTCAGTTTATTGCATTTATCTTAATCAATTCCTAATACACGCGATTCCTTGCTGGATCCAGTGCACTTGAAAGGTTTTATATATATATATATATATATATATATATATATATATATATATATATATATATATATATATATATATATATATATATATATATATATATATATATTTGAAGGCACAGGAAATTATTATGTCTTCTGCCGACCTACAGATTTATGCGTATTTATACTCTCCAAAAGAGTGGTCATGTGACACCTTTTGTCTAATCACTGCTGTGACAAAATCCATGAGGATTTATTGTTGTATAGGATAGTTAGATCCCTTCTTCTACTGTGTTTTATTACTGTAAAATCTAGATAAAATAAGATTCTAGAAGATTCCATGAGGATTTATTGTTATATAGGATAGTTAGATCCCTTCTTCTACTGTGTTTTATTATTATAAAATCTAGATAAAATACGATCCCATGATGATTTATATTTGTATAGGATAGCTAGATCCCTTCTACTGTGTTTTATTATTATAAAATCTAGATACAATACGATTCTAGAAGATTCTATGAGGATTTATATTTGTATAGGATAGTTAGATCCCTTCTTCTACTGTGTTTTATAACTATAAAATCTAGATAAAACAAAATTCTAGAAGATTCCTTGAGAATTTATTGTTGTATATGATAGTTATCTCCCTTTTTCTACTACATTTCTACTGAATAACCAAGTAAAATAATTATTTTAAACTACCTTTGAAATTTCAAAGATTCGAGTAGTTCATTAGTAGATTGGGTGAGAAGTGACAAAACTTAACTCTGACATTGTTGAGTTAGCTCCCTTCTACTGTCTTTTATTACTATAAAATCTAGATAAAATAAGATTCTAGAAGATTCTATGAGAATTTATTGTTGTACAGGATAGTTATCTCCCTTCTACTGCGTTTTATTACTATAAAATCTACAGGAAGTGTGTGTTAAGAACATCTTAATATGTCATATAAAATCTACAGGAAGTGTGTGTTAAGAACATCTTAATATGTCATATTCAAGCATAGGAGTCTGACATTTTATCAATAAAAAAACGACAAAAATTTTGAAAACATGACATAACATTATCTATGCTTTAAATATACAGGAGTCTGATGAACATTTTTGAAACTACAAAATAACTTTATCTATACAATAAAGGTATCATGTTGTCACAAATTTTCGTAATTTTTTAATTATAAAATGTCAGACTCCTGTGAAATCCAGGTACAGTTATATTTTCAAAATTTCTGTGTTGTATTACTATAAAATCGAGATAAAACAATAAGATTATATGAGGATTTATTGTTGTATAGGATAGTTAGATCCCTTCTTCAAAATCTTACAACCATGCTTTCCGCAAAATGCATTGATTAATTTTTATTTGTATCTTCAATGTAGAATTATTCTCATTTTTCCACAATATCATCATCCAATAAAAATTCCTTAAAAAAAAAAAAAAATAAAAATCCTGTGAGACCTTAAGAAATCTTCCTACTCATTCATTGTGCGGAAAAGCATTTCCCCATTACAGAGGTAATGAAACATTTCCTAATTACAGAGGTAATGATGACATGCTTTTCGGCACAATGAATGAGATTTAGGAAGATACAATTTCTTAAGGTCTCACAGGAATTTTTTTTTTTTTTTTTTTAGGAATTTTCATTGGATGATGACATTGTGGAAAAAAAAGAATGGGACTGTGGACTTAATCAATGCATTTTGCGGAAAGCATGGTTGTATGATTTTGACTAAGGTGTTCAGGTTAATTCCTTGTACAACTGATAGCTTTTACACTGAACAAACACTACCCACAAAGTGTTCATTTCCAACAGTCAAGGGCTATTTTTAATATTTCTTCTGACAAGCTGACTAAAAGAAAAAACACATGGACCCTATGTATGATTGAAGTTCACTGTTTTTATAACAAATTGGCATTCTTATTGTCCCTTAACCATCCTGATCTTAAGATATTTACAAAAACACATAAACCAAGTTGGCCATTGATTTCAAGCCTAAGTTACACATTTGATCTCCTGTGCTAGTCTAGCTGTCAAAGTTAGTCACCAAACAAACCAATCCATTGTCAAGCCTAACTAAAAGTAAATGTAAACCAAATTACAGATTTAGTTTATGTGTGAATTTATAAACACAAGGTTTATGCTTATTAGGCTCATGCCGTGTTTTAAAAACTGGGATGTGTGTGTGTGTGTTCGTGTGTGTGTGTGTGTGTGTGTGTGTGCACGTCAAAATATGAAACTTTCCAGTGAGGCTTTAAGAATTTACATACAAGTGTGCCTAGTGAAAGAAAGGCTTAGTTCCATAACTTTGGGCAATCCTGACTAAAACATCATTCTAAATAGTTAAAAATTCCAAATGGTTTGTTTGCTATCATTTTCTGCATTCCCCAATCATCCAGAGATCATTATGTGGAGCTACAGCTATAAGTCACCTTCAAATTTCATCTTTTACTCTTCCCAGGTAAACCCAAAATTACATTTCTCAAATGTCAGTTTCATCAAGTTTCATAGTTTATAAATCCTGGAGTGTAAGCAGCATGATGAAGTGTGTAAGCAGTATCATGAAATGTGTAAGCAGCATGGTGAAGTGTGCAAGCAGTATGATGAAGTGTGTAAGCAGAATGATGAAGTGTGTAAGCAGTATGATCAAGAGTGTAAGCAGTATGATGAAGTGTGTACGCAACACATATGAAGCTCTACATACATTCACTGATCAGCAATCATTCATTGGATTCATCAACACAATTTTACAAGGGATATTCATCATATCTTGCTGTCTAAAACTCAAACAAAGTTGATGTATATATGTCTCTGCCTGTAAAAGCTCATGAGCAACTGGTGTGGCTGAATCTTGAAGAAATCTATGATGCACTTGCAGCTATAGAAGTACCACTTCGGCAGGTGTGCAATCTATCCAAGACCTTGAAGTCTATAAGAAAAAGACAAGGAGAAATTCAAGAAAAAAGCAGCTTGACAGTAGAAGACTGCTGATAATGTTAGCATTAATTTTTACAAATATCAAATTTGTTTTGTGGCTTTTGAACTCCATATGTGTGACATTCCAACACCATGTAGTATTAGTCAGATATGAATGGGACTGTGCACATTTTACTGTGGCAAATATGGGAAACATGTTGACATTTTGAGATAGACATATTAGGATGGCACAAGAAGAATAGTCGAAAATGTATTGCAAGTTTTATTAATTTCCCTCTGAAATGTGTATGAATCATTCCGTAACCTTTTTTATTTGTGGTCGTCCCTTAGCCCGTCCCAGCATATATAGCTGGTTAGAACTTTAGAGACGTCCCCGCATAAATTTCAAAAGTACCCGAAGGTTTTAGTATATGTTTATATAATTAATTTTGGTTGCGGTTCTTCTAGGTTTTGCTTCCTAGTTGTTCAAGTTATCTAGTGTTCAGGGTTTCTGGGTCCGTACTTTCCTCCCTTCAGGTATTTTCCTGTTGGGCTGATTTCCTTTCCTTTCCACCCTGAGTGAGTTTCTAATCCAAAGTGACCTCTGCCCCCGAGGTCTTGTTTGAGTTTATTAACATTGGCTCTAGAGGGGAGATATTTTTCCTCTTCCCATCATTTTGTTGGCTTTCTTCGTCATTTTTTGCTGGATTTCTGATGATGATGATGATGATTCGAATTCGAATGAATGTACCAGTCTATAGTATTCTTTGTTTGTTTTTGTGGCTTTCCTTCCTAATTTGCTTTTCTTCCTTCTAGCTGATTCCCTTTGGAATGTTTCCGGCAGTGCTTGTTTTTTGTTTTGTTGTTGTTGTTGTTGTTGTTGGTACTGTAGTTGTTTGTGGTTCCTTTGGTACCTGTGTTTTTGTTGTTGTTGTTGTTGCCTTTTCGGAGCTATTTCCTTTGATCTTTTGTTCGTCTGTGCTCTTCTCATTTGGCAGTTCTTCTCTGGCTACGGTCTGGTGTTTCTTTGTTCCTAGATATTTGGCAACAATTTGTAAGTTGGTTATTTCTTTTTGTTCTTCTTGTTGACTTAAGTACAGTTTCCATTCTCCAGGTGCTTTCATTAAAGATGTCATTTTTTCTTGTTGTTGTTGTTGTTGTTGTTGTGGGGTAGTTAATTTTGTTGGCCTTTTCGGTAGGTTTAAACCCATTTCCTTTCGTACTTGGGTTCTTTATTTGTTGTACTCAGCATCGTGTTTTTTGATTGTTGGTCTGCTGGTTCTGATGTTTGTTGCTCCAGTGTTGGATCTTGCTGTTGCTGTTGTGTACATTTTCTCGGGTCATGCCCCTTTCCTCCACATTTGTTGCACTTTCTGTGGAAAATGCAACCTTTGTACCACGACTTCGCCATGAAGCCGTGGATGTAGAAGAAAGGGGGGATTTTTTCTTCGTTCCCTTTTAGTACTTGAAGTATCCTGGCTTCCGTCTGGATTTTGTCATAGAATTTGTAGCTAGCCATTTTAAAGGATGTAACCTCCAATCCGTATTTCTGGTTGAATCTCTCAACTGTGGCTTGTATTGTGATTTCCCATGGGATTCCTGTTATGTAGATATCTACTAGTTTGGATTTGATCTCTCTTTCTATTGGTGGTAGTATGAATACTTTTGCTTGATTTCGGCCAATTGTCAAGGTTCTGCTGTTAATCAATGGTTTGTCTCCCCATGGGTGTATTATCAGGGTGCCTTTTCCTCCCCATAATAAGGCTGCAATGTCATCGGTATTGACTCCTGATGCTTGTAGGGCGGCGAGTGTTTCTGCACAGCTCGGTTGTTCATTTGGCAGGCAGTGGGATATATCCAGTCCCTGTACTCCTGGTTTTCGCTTCGCCACGAGCTTTCCACCTGATTTGTAAAGACAGGCTTCGCGCTGAAATATTTCTCGAGCACGGGCATTTTGCTTTCTTTTGTCTTGTGTTGTTTTCAAGGTTCGTATAAGTCACACGATATTGGTTGCACAAATGTTATTCACAGAGTATAAATGTCACAAGAAAATGTCATAATACATATAAGTCACGCGATATTGTTTTCACAAAATAAAAGGTCACAATGCATAGTCACAATCAAATAGTTCACATGTAATAATTATGTTCAAATGTTCATTTTTTTTTTCTTCAGTCTATCTACGAAGTAGTATTATGTTGATTCATCAGTATTATACTGAACGAAGGTGGCAATTCCTAGACTGCAGGCTGGCTTTCCACTCCTCCCGTTGACTTCCTTGCAGTTTTGCTTGGTTCCGTAACCTGCTGAAGTTTTTGGGTCTGAGCTAAATTGTACACATGCCTAATTTGACTGTTTTCTTACTTGAACTGTCATTAAGTTGCAGTTTTTCATTCAGTGTTGGATTATAACTTACATTTCTGTCAATAGAATGAATTCTATGCATTGAAATATTGCAGCCTGTGTAGATAAGAATGTAAAGGCATGAATTAAATTAATCATCATTAAATTATTGAAATACAGAAAGTATTTACTGTGAATATAGAGAAAACTATATAACCAAGTAAAATAATTCAATCATACTACCTTGTATGAAATGTTAGAGTTCATGTAGTTCATTAGTATATTTTGTAAGAATTGACACAACTTAACTCTGACATTGTTGAGTTAGCTCCCTTTTTCTACTGTGTGTGATTACTATAAAATCTATAGGAAATGTGTGTTAAGAACCTCTTAATATGTCAGATTCTGGCTACTGAGGTAATGAGGAAATGATTCTTAGCACAGTCAATGAGATTTGAGAATATTTTTAAAAAATGACACAATTTCTTGAGGTCTCATTGGACTTATTCTTTAATTTCGTGAATTTTCATCGGAAGATGACAGATTGAAGAAAAATGAAAATAGTTCATATTAAAGAAGCAAATAAAAACTAACAAATGCATTTTGTGGAAAGCATTCATGTAAGATTTTGACTAAGGTATTCAGGTTTTAAATCTGTGCAAACAAACTAAATGTCTAAAAAAGGTATTAATAATTATAACTTTATTATGAGTGATTTCCAAAAAGTGTTATACAAAACGAATAAATAATGAAATTGTCTTTCTTTTGTAAACCTTATGTATGCAAAATATTTTACATGGTCGTATTTCTCTCTCTCTCTCTTTCTCTCTCTCTCTCTCTCTCTCTCTCTCTCTCTCTCTCTCTCTCTCTCATGTTTGTGTTTCAAATTATAAACGGAAAAAGGATAGAAGGAAAAGATAGAGCCCGAGGGGTACATGAAATAAATAAAGAACTAGAGAAAGAAAGTGTGTGTAGAAAGAAAACGTTAGATTTTTCTTGCGTGTTAATTTTTCACATCATGAATACGAATACAAAATTTACATTTGCTGGTTGTCACCAAATATTTCAATTTTTCATATAGAATTTTGTTGGGAAAACCTTAATTCCAATTCGTCGAATTGCGCTGAATATTTGGCGTCAAACAAAAAATATTGACCCCTTAAATCCATTACTTACACAAGAGGTTTATGTCGTGACAGGTATTGACCCCATTAATCCATTACTTACATAAGAGATTTATGTCGTGACAGGTGATAAAATACAAGAATCTAAAGAATTCTGTACATTCTCTGTAGTCTAGACACATGCAAGTCAATTTTGGTTCTGACATTTTAAATCTCTAGTATACAGTGATTTTTTGTTTTGAAATTTCACTATTCGTATTTTCATTAGCAAATGTGCATACATAGTACGTGACCATTGGTAACTAGTATACCATTGACGTAAATACACAAAAACATTCATATCCAAGTCCCGAAAACACATGTATGGGTGTACATTTATTTGTTATAGCATATATTCGCAATCAAAAGCTGATATATTCGCTGCTTGCATTAGTGTCGGATTGCACTTGTTTCCTCGTCCCTTTTTCAATCAAGATTTCTCGATCTATTTCGTATCCAAGATGGAAATTAAGGGGGAGAGATACGGATGATGCAGTGTAGAGATTAATCAATACTTCGCTTATACATGTATGATATGCTTTTATTGATTAATTATGTTTATTATTTGCCCACTTCGGAGAGAGAGCGCGGCGGGGCGTGGCGGGGGCGTCTCAAACTTTTGGTTGAAATATACTATCTGCATTAGAAATCAAGCTGCTGATCCTGTGAATAGTGGCCATCCAGGTAGAGATGTAGGTAGAGAAAAGAGAGGGCAGTTGGTGAAAACTGTCGAGTGTGTGTACGTACAAACATCCATCCTAGCACTTGACAGCCCGTGGAATCGTTCCCGTAAGAGATTTATGACGTCATTTTTTCATTTCATTTTTGAGGCTCCTCATTCATGGATATAGACGGTATATACAAAACTTGAATCTGATTTATGTACATTCTGTCTATGTATGTTTATGCGTTGTCAAGGATGCAATCAGGGAGAGCTATCTTAAAATTACACACTTTGTTATTCCAATATAAACTTCCCATTGTGTATTTTGTGGTCCCGGTTTTGTGCCAATATTCGATTTTGGAGACATCAACCATTACTAACACAAATATTCAATAGAAGGAAGAGTGTCTTTGTTGAGCTCCAAATCAATGTGAAAGAGATTTTAGTGACAGGTCCATCAAAATTTTAAGAATTTATTTTCCTTGATTAAAAACATTTGGAAAGTTGGTTGTATATTTACATGTATATTTACATGTAGATATGTATACACACTGAAAAGTGCGTTGACTGAAATTATCAAAATTTGTGCATTATTAGTACCAGAGACGGGGAAAAATGGAAACTTTTTGTGCACCTAAATCCTCAAAACACTGCAGAACTTTGCAATATCTCCATATTAAATCTTTTTAAAAATGGCAGTGTGAAAACTACACCATGTCTAATAGTCTGATGACCTTGTGTTTCACCTTATATAATTTTGTCGGCTAAATTGTTGCCACGGATACGCATGCATATCGAATTTAATTTAATTCAAAATTACGGACATGAAATTGTATGTATACGGAGATGAAATATAAAGTATAGAAAATATTCTTTCTCTCTCTCTCTCTCTCTCTCTCATAGATCAAATGCATTACAGTTCAAAATTTTAAATTATACTAAAAGTTTCTTGAAGATGAATCGCTCACACACACACATACACACACACACACACATATATAATGACGTTTTATCGTTTCTTTCTTCGTTCGTTTATTAAGTTTTGGGAGCTGACAGCGAGCTGAATACACGTGTTTCTTTGTTGCAGGATTATGAAATGGTGACATTTCTGAATCTGTTCCTTCTGCAAACTGTGTACATTGGTTTGAATATCCCCACCCTATTTGAAGTTTGCAGATACCATGGTGTCATTATAATTTTTTTTGTAATGAAACAGTATGAAGGCCTTGAATTGTTCAGTGTCAATACATCAATAGCGGTATAGATGTTAAGATATGACGGGTGGTATATTTCCAAAAAAGGGTCATTCTAACTTAAAAAGTCCAACCATTATACCATTAAAGTGTGTTATTTTTCTAAAAAAAAATACTCGTTTCATTCTTCCAGTAAAGTTCACAATACTAAAAAATCAAACGATGATTACAGCAGATAATTGGGGTTTACTTTCAGCCAATACTATCGACCTGTACTTAGATAGGTGACCTGCGATTGGTTTTATACCTCTGTTTGTGTGATCAACACCAACATACCTTTTTCAAATTCAAAACACTTGTTTAATTTCAAAGTGTTTTAGCAACGCGAGTCAAAACATTGTAGGATCAAATTTCAATGTCACTGTTTTGAACGATACACAGCAATCAGGTGTAGGCCATATCATATTACAGATTTATAATGAGGGATAAAACTGTGATCATCTTTATGTGCGATAAATACCTGTAAATGCAAAATGCCAAGCGAATCGTAAATATACCAGATTATGATCATAAATGCAATGTATTACTGCATCTATTTTAAATTGATGTAGAATGAAATTAAACTTTAGAAAACTTTTGGAAAACAAAATAGGTGAGAGCAGCAGACAAGTAAACACAAAGGTTGGCGTGACTTTAAACCACATAATATGTAATTTGAATACCTATTATAAACTAAATACATGTATCTTCCTCGTATAGTTTCAAAAGTCTTTGAATTACTAAATCTGTGCAAACAAAGTAAAATATTTAAATAAGTATGAATAACTACAACTTCCTTCCCAAAAAGTTTTATACAAAATGAATAAATTATGAAATTGCTTTTTTTTGGTAAACCTCATCTATGCAAAAAAGTGTAATAGGCCGTTTCTCCCCTCCCCCTCCCCTCTCTCTCTCTCTCTCTCTCATTTTTGATTTTTAAATTATCAACGGAAAAAGGACTGAAGGATAGAGTGTAGAAGAAAAAGAATGAGGAGGAGGAGTTCATAAAATAAAAAGGAATTAGTATAGAAATCTGATATGTTGTGTGTAGAAAGAAACCGTTATGAATACGATAACAAAATCTACATTTGCAGGTTATCACTATATATTTCAAGTTTTTTTTTCAAAATATTTCACTATGTAATCGAATTCCACATTATAAGTTGAAAATTTTAAATTATACTAAAAATCTCTTGAAGATGAATCGCTCTCTCTCTCTCTCTCTCTCTCACACACACACACACACACACACACACACACACACATATATATATATATATATATATATATATATATATATATATATATATATGCATGTGTTTCTTTGTTGCAGGATTGTGACATGTTGAAATTGTTTAACTTGTTCTTATAAACGGTGTACACTAGTTTGATTATTTTCACCTGTTTGAAATTTACAGATATCATGCTGTCATTATAATTTTATTTTTTAATGAAACAGTAAGAAAGACTTGAACTGTTCAGTGTCAATACATCATGAGCGGTATGTATGCTAATAATGGATGGGTCGTATATTTCCAAAAAGATGTCATTCTAACTTAAAAACTCCAACCATTATACCATTAAAGCGTGATATTTTTATATAAAAAAACCACACTCATTTCATTTTTCCAGTAAAGTTTACAATACTGAAACATCAAACAATGATTACAGCAGATAATTGGGGTTTACTTTCAGCCAATACTATCGGCTTGTACTCACATAGGTGACCTGCGACTGGGTTTATACCTCTATTTTTTGTGATCAACACCAACATACCTTTTTCAAATTCAAAACACTTGTTTAATTTCAAAGTGTTTTAGCAACGCGAGTCTAAACATTATAGGATCAAATTTCAATGTCACTGTTTTGAACGATACACAGCAATCAGGTGTAGGCCATATCATATTACAGATTTATAATGAGGGATAAAACTGTGATCATCTCTATGTGTGATAAATACCTGTAAATGCAAAATATCAAGCAAATCGTAAATATACCAGGTTATGTCATAACTGCAAGGTATTACTGCATCTATTTTAAATTGATGTAGAATGAAATTAAATTTTAGAATACTTTTGGAAAACAAAATAGGTGAGAGCAGCAGACAAGTAAACACAAAGGTTGGCGTGACTTTAAACCACATAATATGTAATTTGAATACCTATGCTAAATTGAAATACATGTATCTTCCTCGTATAGTTTAAACAGTCTTTGAATTACTAAATTTGTGCAAACAAAGTAAAATATACAAATAAGTATGAATAACTACAACTTCCTTTATGTGTGGCTTCCAAAAAGTATTGTACAAAATGAATACATTATGGAATTGGTTTCTTTGGTAAACCTTATCTATGCAAAAGAAAAATAATAGGCCGTTTCTCTAACTCTCTCTCTCTCTCTCTCTCTCTCTCTCTCTCATATTTGTTTTTGAAATTATCAACGGAAAAAGGACTGAAGAATAGAGTGTAGAAGAAAAAGAACGAGGAAGAGGAGTTCATAAAATAAAAACGAATTAGTGATAGAAATCTGAGATATTGTGTGTAGAAAGAAAGCTGAGATATTGCGTGCAGAAATGAAGCTGAGATATTGTGTGTAGAAAGAAAACGTTATGAATACGATAACAAAATCTACATGTGTATTCATAGTACGTAACCATTGGTAACTTGTATACCACTGACGTAAATACACTAAAACATTCATATCCAAGTCACGAAAACACATGTATGGGTCTATATGTATTTTTCATAACATATATTCGCAATCAAAAGCTGGAATATTCGCTGTTTGCATTAGTGTCGGATTGCACTTGTTTAATTGTCTCTTTTTCGATCAAGATTTCTCGATTTACAAGAAAAGTATTTCTTTACGTTAAAACATCTGTTTATTGTTTGCCCACTTCTGAGAGAGAGAGAGAGAGAGAGAGAGAGAGAGAGAGAGAGAGAGAGAGAGAGAGAGACCGAGCGAGGGGTGGGGGAGCGTCTCAAAATTTTGGTTGAAATATACTATCTGCATTAGAAATCAAGCTGCTGATCCTGTGCAAAGTTTCCATCCAGGTAGAGATGTAGGTAGAGAAAAGAGAAGGTACTTGGAGAAAACTGAGATTTATTACGTCAGGGTCATTTCTTATTTCATTTTTGAGGCTCCTCATTCATGGATATAGACGGTATATGCAAAACTTGAATAACGATTTATGTACATTCTGTCTATGTATATTTATGCGTTGTCAAGGATGCAATCAGGGAGAGCTATCTTAAAATTACACACTTTGTTATTCCAATATAAAGTTCCCATTATGTATTTCGTGGTCCCGGTTTTGTGCCAAGGTTCGGTTTTGGAGACATTAACCATTACTAACACAAATATTCAATAGAAGGAAGTGTCTTTGTTGAGCTCAAAATCAACGTGATAGATTTTGCATTCATATCGAATTTAATTTCATTCAAAATTACGGACATGATTTCATATGTATACGGAGATGAAATATAAAGTATAGAAAATTCTCTCTCTCTCTCTCATATAGCTCAAATGCATTACAGTTCGTGCCGGATGGGTATGCCGTCACCTTAAGGTGATGGTTCATCGAGATAGCCCCATCTGAGACTGTCACACACCAGAAATATCTAACCCCCTACATCTCAGTATCTTTTCCTTTTGAATACTTCTCTTTTTTATAGTAAAAATACAAACAACTAATCTGAATATGAAATAGACAGCCAGTCCAAACAAAAATACAAGGGATTATAGCATATGATATAACAATATAGCATCTCACATATAGCACACATATAGAGTAGCACACACTGGACAAAACAGATCCTTGGGTATGATCACTAAAAATAAAAATTTAAATGTGGCCAGGAAACCAGTGGGTAAGAATGACCTTTATTACATTGCTATCTGTGACTATGAGAACACTTCTCATAATTTACTATTGCCTCCACGCTTTTCGAGGTGCCTATCCTGACATTCGTGTATGCGTGCGTGTGTAATGTCGCGCAACTCATTCAACACGGTTTAAGAGAGATTTCAAACATTGTAATATGATTAGGAGTGGTCTGTAAATGTACAAAACGGTTCCAGAATTTCTATCCACTTCCTGGGATGACCTTTGGGGCTGAACGCTTCTGCCGAGATATGTATGTGTTTGTAGGGGAGGGGGGGGGGGGGCGGTAAGAATAACAGAGAAATACATGGGACTAATGCTGCTCTGCTGAAGACTTTTAGTTAACTAACTCATTCTTTATTTTTCATGTAATTTTAGTCAGTGTTTTAAGTAGGATTACTAGTTTTAAATTAATAATAATAATAATAATAATTATTATTATTATTATTATTATTATTATTATTATTATTATTATTATTATTATTATTGTTGTTGTTGTTGCATGATTGAGATAGTATATTAACCTAAATTGTATGCATTAAATGGAGAGAGAGAGAGAGAGAGAGAGAGAGAGAGAGAGAGAGAGAGAGAGAGAGAGAGAGAGAGAGAGAGAGAGAGAGAGAGAGAGAGAGTGGAGGACTTGGTTCTATTTGGTTAATTAAAGTAAAGTGAAGTCAGATAGAGAGCATCTAATAGTAATGGACAATTGTATGGAAGAACTAAGATTTCTTTGTATCCTATTGTGTAGTAGTATTAATTATGATAGTAAGGTGTTAATGTTAAATACTCAAAATATCTCTGGAATTCAATTTTCCCCGTCATCTTAATGGCAAACATAGACTCACCGTGAAGGGTACACATCTTAATGGCAAAGATAGACTCATCGTGAAGGATACACATATTAATGGCAAAGGTAGACTCATCGCGAAGGGTACACGTTTTAATGGCAAAGATAGACTCATCGTGAAGGATACACATCTTAATGGCAAAGATATACTCATCGTGCAGGGTATAAATCTTAATGGCAAGGATAGACTCATTGTGCAGGGTACACATCTTAATGGCAAAGAAAGACTCATCGTGAAGGGTACACATCCTAATGGCAAGGAAAGACTCATCATGAAGGATACACATCTTAATGGCAAAGAAGGACTCGTCAGGAAGGGTACACATCCTAATGGCAAAGAAAGACTCATCGTGAAGGGTACACATCTTAATGGCAAGGAAAGACTCATTGTGAAGGGTACACATCTTAATGGCAAAGATTGACTCATCGTGAAGGGTACACAACTTAATGGCAAAGGAAAGACTCATCCTGAAGGGTACACATCCTAATGGCAAGGAAAGACTCATCGTGAACGGTACAAATTCTAATCACAAGGAAAGACTCATCTGGAATAGTACAAATGTTTATGCTTATAAGTAAATTCTTATCATGAACCAAACACTCTGGGAGGTGTGTCTGTATCCTTTGAGAGAGAGAGAGAGAGAGAGAGAGAGAGAGAGAGAGAGAGAGAGAGAGAGAGAGAGAGAGAGAGAGAGAGAGAGAAAGAGAGAAGAAGAAGAAGAAAAACTTTAATAATTGATTGAATTGATTTATACCATACATTGGCTATTGACATAATATATCATTCAAATATTTATATTTCAACCCAGTAATTTGCACTTTTTTTAAACAACAAGGCCAATCAATAAAATATTGAAATTTAGTATCAACTATTATTCAATTCTCTTCTTTTTTACCTTTTTAAAGAAAAAAGATGTAAAAATGTTATCGTATAAAGTGGAGAATGTGTGAAGACATACAATGTGTGTAGACAAACAATGTGTGTAGATATACAATGTGTGAAGACATATAATGTGTGTAGACATACAATGTGTGTAGATATACAATGTGTGAAGACATACAATGTGTGAAGACATACAATGTGTGAAGACATACAATGTGTGAAGGCATACACTGTATGAAGGCATACACTGTGTGAAGACGTACACTGTGTTTAGACGTACAATGTGTGTAGACTACAATGTGAGAAAACATACACTATGTGAAGACATACATTGTGTGTAGACAAACACTGTATGAAGACATACACCGTGTGAAGACATACAGTGTGTGAAGACATACAATGTGTGTAGACATACAATGCGTGAAGACATAAATGTGTGAAGACATACAAAGCGCGAAGACATACACTGTGTGAAGACATACAATGTGTGAAGGCATACACTGTGTGAAGACATACAATATGTGAAGACATACACTGTGTGAAAACATACACTGTGTGAAGAAAGAATTTGGATCCATTTCATGGCCTGGCTTAGTTGTCTTGTTCTGTATCCTATTTACTGTGTGAAGACATACACTGTGTGTAGACATACACTGTGTGTAGACATACATTGTGTGAAGACACACACTGTGTGAAGACATACACTGTGCGTAGACATACAATGTGTGAAGACATACAATGTGTGAAGACATACAAAACGGTTCCAGAATTTGGATCCATTTCATGGGCTGACTAAGTTGTTTTGTTCTGTATCCTATTTACTGTGTGAAGACATACACTGTGTGTAGACATACAATGTGAGAAGACATACAATGTGTGTAGACATAAAATGTGTGAAGACATACAAAACGGTTCCAGAATTTGGATCCATTTCATGGACTGACTTAGTTGTCTTCTTCTGTATCCTATTTACTGTGTAAAGACACAAAACGGTTCCAGAATTTGGATCCATTTCATGGACTGACTTAGTTGTCTTGTTCTGTATCCTATTTACTGTGTGTAGACATACAATGTGTGTAGACATACACTATGTAGACATACAAGGTGTGTCGACATACACTGTATGCAGGCATACAAAGTATGTAGACATACACTGTGTGTAGACATACAATGTATGCAGACATACACTGTGTGTAGACATACAAGGTGTGTAGACATACAAGGTGTGCAGACATACAATGTATGTAGACATACAATGTGTGTAGACATACAATGTATGCAGACATACAATATATGTAGACATACACTGTGTGTAGAGATACAATGTGTGTAGACATACACTGTGTTTAGACATTCAATGTGTGAAGACATACACTGTTTGTCTGTATCCTATTTACTAGTTTTATTAATTATGATAATAAAATGTTACTGTAATTTTTAAAAAATATTTTTCTAAGTTTTATTTTTACCAAGATTAGTGATACTGATGGAATCTTCAGACGGGAACTAATACATTAACGCCATAGATATAAGTTATAATTGAAATATAGAGTATAGCAAAACAAAGTGCTCGCTCGTCCATCCCTTAAAATTAGTTCCATTTAGCCAAGTACATATTAAATCTTAATTTTATGTTAACGCATATGCTATTCATATCTGTGTGCAGTAGAATTTAATATGTTTAAGATGCAATGTATATCCTTCTGACAAAATGGAAGTGTTTTTTTATATTTATTTACGCCATTAATTCCCCCCAGCATTTTACATTTGCTCATACATTGTCTTTCCTATTTATAACATCATAAGTGGTAATTAAAGAATTATGTACATTTGCTAGAGATTGTGCCTAGCAACAGCCCAGATATTCATATATTCTTCATTGGAGTAAATTCATATTTGTCTCTTTATGTTCAATGGCAATCATCACCCGACCTTCTTATTAAAATAACGTATATTCTTTTTTGATAAAGCTGTCGATGTGTTGAACTATTTTATGACGCAATGACACTCCTCACTAGGAGGATGTGAAAACGAGAGAACTTCCATACTGAAACATTTTATTACTATGTTTTGAAAATTACGTTTAAGAAACATAAAGAAATTGCATCAATTTTGACGTCTTTCTTGTGTGCTAATTTGTTAATAAAGTCATAGACTTAAGTATTTGTAAGGGTGCATATTTCTTTCGATTTCGGTAGAGCGCATTAGTTGGCAGATAACAATTAATTAGATTTATGAGGAAGGGTACCGTATGAAATTGGCAGACTGCGATGGTTTTAATGTCCTTGTTAGGGGGCGAGATTAATTCTTAATTAAGCCTTCATTGTTAGCAGTCGGATATAAGGTTAATTGGAGGTCAAGTTATCGGAAATGTCCAAGTTGAGAATTTGCAGGACTAGATATGAAGCAATTGGAAGTAGGATTATCTTTTGAAATTTTCCAGAATCGGTTAGTTAAAAATCTAGGATTACGTTAACCACGTTTGTCGCGTATTTATAAAAGGCGGTAGATATATTTAATCCTGACTGGCTACGCTAAATAAGGGGCGTGTTTCCAAAACGAAATTTCGTGGTTTTAATATGCCCCATCGCAAAATTTAATCAGTCTAAGTTTTTCTGCAAGAGAAAATAGATTTTGACTCCGAGGTAGAATTCAGGCGAAATTCTCTCGTATAAACAATTATTCAAGGGACCGGATGTCTGGATGTTAACGGACACAATTCTGGAGGTAGAAGCGAGCGAGTCTTGAAAGCACAAGGTATTTGCATCAATCTCATGTAATTCGTTGATACCAATATAATTATTTGCTTGAATTTATTTGTTTATATTTGCATGAATTTAGTTGTTTAAATTCGTAGATCAATTTTTTATATGAGTATAACTATTTGTTTGAGTTCATTTGTCTGAATTCGTACAATAATCTTCTTTATATGAGTTTGACGAATTGTTTGAATTTGTCGTCTTGATTGCTATAGGAATCATGTATTCTAAGAATTTGATGCATTAGCTTATTTGATACAAGTTGTGTTAGATGATTTCATGTATGATAAAGACTTGAGTGAGTATTCACTGAAATTAATGTAGTTAAGCCATGAAGTGAATTTCATTGATTCATTTGTATAATTGAGACGTTAACTGAAACTGTTATGTCTCATGTGATGTTAATGTGAATTAGGGATGAAATAGCCGTTAGAAATACATTAATCTTCTGAAAATAGGTTTGTTTATGGTCTGCCAGGTTTGGCCTGACCTGATAGCCTTTGGTATCTGTTTTAATTCAAATAGGACGATATTTGACGTAACGAGAGTGGAGTAATGTTCTATAACCCAGTAGGATATTTGACAGAAGATTTAGGTTGCTTCCCTGTTTATTTTGAAAGGGATAATAGTTCCATCCACGTACCTACATATCCACCTACCTACCTACCCACACAAAGTTTGAGGGCCGGAAAGAGGCGAGATAAGAGAGAGAGAGTGAGACGGGAAAAAGAGGAGAACATCAATCTTGACTGGACAGCAACATCGAAGTTGGAGTGACCAGCTTATCGCAGGATATGCAGGCAGGCAGGACAATGACTTCGGTTGTTCACTAGATTCTATGATGAACTAATTCTATCGTTTAAAACAGATTGGCTATTGACATAAGTATATTTGTGTTTGAAATTCGGTAAATGATTTATTTCAAAAAGAAGTGTATCTTCCTAATGTTATGTATTATCTCAATTTGTTCTATGTAATTGATTAAATTGTTATAATTCATGTACGGGGGCTCGTGTTATTCTGTTCTATATACCTGCTCAGATTTCTATTTATTCCATCTATAAATTTCATAATTTATTTTATTATCTACTCGATCCGGGCAATAACACCGATGTCGATCATCCTCTAGATAACGATAACCAACCAAAGCGGACACCTTGTAAGAAGAGGGTTCACCACAGTATTATTATCATTTAAAAAAAATCTTTAAGCCAGATTTTATGTATATACAAGTTTAAAAGACTCCGTAAAGCTTGAAAAATCTTACAATAAAGCTCACGTTGAATTATGGATAATTGCGATAATACAAATGTAATCGGACAAGGCTTTCCTATTCGTAATATTCACAGTGATGTAATACAAATGTAATCGATCAAGGCTTTCCTATTCGTAATATTCACAGTGCAATAATACTACTGTAATCGGACAAGGCTTTCCTATTCGTAATATTCACAGTGCAGTAATACAAATGTAATCGGACAAGGTTTTCCTGCTCGTAATATTCTCAGAGCAGTAATACAAATGTAATCGGGAAAGGCTTTCCTATTCGTAATATTCACAGCGCGGTAATACAAATGTAATCGGGCAAGGCATTCCTATTCGTAATATTCACAGTGTGGTCATACAAATGTAATTGGGCAAGGCTTTCCTATTCGTAATATTCACAGTGTGGTCATACAAATGTAATTGACAAGGCTTACCTATTCGTAATATTCACAATGCGGCAATACATATGTAATCGGACAAGGCTTTCCTATTCGTAATATTCACAATGCGGCAATACATATGTAATCGGACAAGGCTTATCTATTCGTAATATTCACAATGCGGCAATACATATGTAATCGGGCAAGGCTTTCCTATTCGTAATATTCACATTGCGGTATTACAAATGTAATCAGACAAGGCTTTCATATTCGTAATATTCACAGTGCAATAATACAAATGTAATCGGGCAAGGCTCTCCTATTCGTAATATTCACAGATTCTATACCGAGCCACTGAAAGTTACTGTGAATTGAACTTTTTCCGGTTACTCCAACAAAGAGACCACAAAGTTTTCTATTCTTGAAAACTTAGGTCCGTGTCATTTCATTCATTTGCCTCTGCCTTGACTTAGAAGTATGCAAAACAACTTGCCAAGTATAGATACTGGTCACTACGGTCATAAGTTTCCTCCCCCCACCCCCCACCTTGCCATCTTTAGGACAGAATTATTTAGGCATACCAGGAATACGAACTTTTCACATTTAAGTTAGATAACAATCATATGACATACTTTGTTCTTTGTACATACGAATTTGCAGAATTATAATTCCCAATACATCTGTTTGTGCAATGATGGCACAAAGATGGCTGCAAGCTAGAGGGCAATGCAATAACATCTACTGTTATGTGAAAATAAAGACGGACAGCTGATCAAAGGATCACAAAATACCAGCCCATGTTTCAAGTTTTTATGTTGCCTGAAATCATAGATTTTATTTTAACCTGAATGAAAATATAAAAGATTATCGTTGTATTACAGGAAATGTGGCCAAGAAAATGTGTTTGTGCGAATTTAAGACCGAGTTTGGTTTCTGATCCAGCAAGTGGGTTGAAAATCATTCATAAGTGACACAGTCAGCGCTAATGTCCAGGCTGTTACATAGCCTTATCAACTAGATTGGTCCCTCAGTATAAAAACCGTCAGTATACCACGGTCTTTTTTATAACGCGGGGTAAGGTTACAGATCCCATTAAACTGCGGAAATTTGTGCAATTATAACTACTTAATTTATTTAGGCTTTGTTCTATGCTCCTGGCTAATGAGACCCAATTGTGACGTGGTTTCACGTCCATAAATACCATCTTGTATGCTTGTATGCATTATTCAGACATAGTCTTGAAGGATGTACTTCAGTATTAGACGACCTCACTTACTACGCGGGTCAATATGATGGTTCCATTGAACAGCGCTATAAAGTGGGAGCATTGTACCTGTACGGCAAACTTTATTTAAGTGTTTTATTTCCATCAGAAAATTATAACTTATCAATGGTTATGAGAGATTTGTTCCAATGTACCTCAGCTGAATGAGTTCAATAATCGACTAAAATTACTATTACATAGTGTCTATGAATATCACTTACTGTATGCTTCATATACCTAGTTGTTGCATATGCTTAATCACATAATCATAATCTATCACCACAAAAACATTTTATTGTGCCTTAATCCCATCAGGGAGAATGGTTATGCAAACTTCATAGACATCCAAATATCAGTACAAAATCCAAAGAAAATTCAGCTTCAAACAAAAAGGCCTCCAATAGCAACATATAAGTAGTTCAGTTATAAAAGCTATAGAGTATCGATGCATCAAAAGGAACGGTGATGGATGGGATCAAGAGACACGATTATCGAGGAACGTTTTGTGCTGAAAAATTAAACTCCCACAACCATGCACATTTAAAGGAGTTGTAATTTTCGCACTAATTTACAAATTTATCAAATAATTTTGAAGAGAAAACATCACACACACACACATATATACACACACACACACACACATACATACATACATCGAGCAACTAACAAGAAATAATGTAATAATCGTTGATAAACATCTTTATTTTGAATTTGTTAAGAAATAAAAAAAACTATAACATGGTTATTCTTTTCAAGCATGCACTGTACCTACCTATTTCACGTCTCGCATCGTCACTCTGTTTACCGTTATAATATTTTTAAGCCAATGCATACTGGATGACTAGTTAGCCTTATTACCATATTGAAGGTCATTAAGTACAATAGTCTAAATATGTGTTAGGTAACAGTACCATGAATGTCACATCATACATCTGCCCTATGTAGCTATGAGTAGGATATAATTGACTCTCAAGACTATTGACGATCGAGTCACAACGACCTGAACGTTTGTTCTCTGTATGCTGTCTTGATATAAATTTATTCTGCAGCAATTACTTTTTTATTTGACTTACCATGACCGTGATCTCTGACCTTTCAACCCCAGGAATATATAGGTTGCTTTGTTACTCTAAGTGCAACCCAACCACAAATTTTGTCCAAGAATCTTATTCTATGACCAAAGTTATTCTTCAAAACCCACTTTCCTTTGAGCCACAATGACCTTTAATCCTTTGGACTTTTGACCCCCAAATAAAAAGTCCTCTTCCATACCTTAAGTGCAAGCCACCCAAAAACTTTGGTCAAGGCACGTGGTATAGAACTAAAGTAACATTGTAATCAAAATCCTATTTTAGGCACAATAACCTTGACCTCTAACCTTTTGGTCCCAAAATCAATAGAATTCTTTCTTATCCAACATATAAACCATTCATGAGTTTTTGTGAAGGTCGAGAACTGAAACTAATGTACATAAACAATTTTTCTGCTTTCAGTCATAGTGACCTTGACCTTTGATATTTTTGACACCAGAATTGATAGGCTTCTTCTGCAATCAAAGTGCAAGTAATCCACAATGTTTGGTCTAGGTCTGTAGTGTAGAAATAATGTTATTGTGTGGAAACCATTTTTCTTCATTCAGTATAGTAACCCTGACCTTTGGATCCCAGAATCGAAAGCCTTCTTTCGTTCTGCAATAAGAACTTACCATTTTAGTTTATCGAAAACAGATACTGTACAACTGAAGTTATCATGCAGAAAAAAGTTAACGGATGAACAGAGAGACAGATGCATAGGCTCACAGGGTAATAGCATAATGCGCTCTGCTTGGGTTGGGTGTTGGGTGGGGTGAACAACTATGTCATATTGTCATATTGGCTATAAAAATGCTGTGACATGGTGCTTGATGTCAGTTTTTGTAAGCGATCAACTTTGTTGAATCTGCTTTGTTCATGTGTAGAGTGTACAAATGAAAATATACTTAGTTGCTAAATATGTGAGCTACTGCCCATGTGACGTATCGCTAATCTAGAAATGCCACTGACACCACAAGTTGATAGCTGCAAATACTTGCATAAATGTTCTCATTTATTTCAACCTCATTTCCCAAGAAATTCGAAAATGTAATGAAAATAATAGAAATATACTGAAAAAGGTGTTCCCATTCAGTGTAAAAGGAAACCGTATAGTATGCAGAAGTTTACATGTTAAGTTTTTAATAGATGCTTTACTGAAACTGGCAAATGTCCCTCAAGATTACATTTTCTTAGGTAAAAGGATCACCTTACAAATGCAGAGTGCTATCATCTGTGCCAGGCAATCCACATTGATATAATTTGTGTATGAAAATGGATGTGCTGTTTATGTCTATCATATGTTCCAGGCAATCCACATTGATATAATTTGTGTATGAAAATGGATGTGCTGTTTATGTCTATCATATGTTCCAGGCAATCCACATTGATATAATTTGTGTATGAAAATGGATGTGCTGTTTATGTCTATCATATGTTCCAGGCAATCCACATTGATATAATTTGTGTATGAAAATGGATGTGCTGTTTATGTCTATCATATGTTCCAGGCAATCCACATTGATATAATTTGTGTATGAAAATGGATGTGCTGTTTATGTCTATCATATGTTCCAGGCAATCCACATTGATATAATTTGTGTATGAAAATGGATGTGCTGTTTATGTCTATCATCTGTGCCAGGCAATCCACATTGATATAATTAGTGTATGAAAATGGATGTGCTGTTTATGTCTATCATCTGTGCCATGCAATCCACATTGATATAATTTGTGTATGAAAATGGATGTGATGTTTATGTCTATCATCTGTGCCAGGCAATCCACATTGATATAATTTGTGTATGAAAATGGATGTGATGTTTATGTCTATCATCTGTGCCAGGCAATCCACATTTATATAATTTGTGTATGAAAATGGATGTGATGTTTATGTCTATCATCTGTGCCAGGCAATCCACATTGATATAATTTGTGTATGAAAATGGATGTGCTGTTTATGTCTATCATTTGTGTATGAAAATGGATGTGCTGTTTATGTCTATCATTTGTGCCAGGCAATCCACATTGATATAATTTGTGTATGAAAATGGATGTGCTGTTTATGTCTATCATTTGTGTATGAAAATGGATGTGCTGTTTATGTCTATCATTTGTGCCAGGCAATCCACATTTATATAATTTGTATATGAAAATGGATGTGCTGTTTATGTCTATCATTTGTGCCAGGCAATCCACATTTATATAATTTGTGTATGAAAATGGATGTGCTGTTTATGTCTGCAAATTTGTAGAGGATTAGACATCTGGGGATTTAAAATTTGTAGAAGGTGCCACATAGATCTCAGTTTGTGTTTCCCATATTGATTTTTCTGGCATGCTGTTGTCAAGTTGCAGTTTATTGTTGTGTTCCTGTTTAAATATTTGTATTGTTCTCTATTATTTGTCCAAAAGCATACTGTAGTGTTAAAAACCTGTAACGTAGGTTGGATATGGGTACTCAGATTTCCATTCACATAAATGACCTCAATTATGCTACCACCTGCCATTGAGACTTTTAAGTGTAAATGACATGCTTATGTTGTAGTCAAACTAAATATACATGTAGAATTTTAATGGTACATCAATCCAAGTATGAACATCTATTATTACAATAGTGTTACATGTAGAATAATAATGGTACATCAATCCAAGTATAAACATAGATTATTACAATAGTGTTACATGTAGAATTATAATGTACATCAATCCAAGTATAAACATAGATTATTACAATAGTGTTACATGTAGAATTATAATGGTACATCAATCCAAGTATAAACATAGATTATTACAATAGTGTTACATGTAGAATTATAATGGTACATCAATCCAAGTATAAACATAGACTATTACAATAGTGTTACATGTAGAATTATAATGGTACATCAATCCAAGTATAAACATAGATTATTACAATAGTGTTACATGTAGAATTATAATGTACATCAATCCAAGTATAAACATAGATTATTACAATAGTGTTACATGTAGAATTATAATGTACATCAATCCAAGTATAAACATAGATTATTACAATAGTGTTACATGTAGAATTATAATGGTACATCAATCCAAGTATAAACATAGATTATTACAATAGTGTTACATGTAGAATTATAATGTACATCAATCCAAGTATAAACATAGATTATTACAATAGTGTTACATGTAGAATTATAATGGTACATCAATCCAAGTATAAACATAGATTATTACAATAGTGTTACATGTAGAATTATAATGTACATCAATCCAAGTATAAACATAGATTATTACAATAGTGTTACATGTAGAATTATAATGGTACATCAATCCAAGTATAAACATAGACTATTACAATAGTGTTACATGTAGAATAATAATGGTACATCAATCCAAGTATAAACATAAAAATACAATTTCTGACATATTTTAATGAAGTAAGCATTTCTATGCTTCTGTGTAATAGTATTATATGTGTGCAAATTTTGTTTCAGTTATATTGTTTTAAAAAAATATCATTGGTTTACTTTCGCAGTGGAAAACTGATAAAACACTGAATCCTTAACCTGGCCATCATAGACACTGAACCTTAATAATTTAGAGAATATATTGCAAGCAATTAAATTCAAGCCTGGAATAGACTACATGAAACAAAGTCTAGGGCTGACTCATACATGTTCTTCTTTACATTTGGATCTCTCTCAATCAGTTGTACACCAGATGAGTTTATGACTCTACAACCAAGCAATTACAAGCTGTGATCAGGGATGAACTATTTAATCCCTGGAGGCTGGGGATTTTGTTTACAAACAGGAATTTTTTTTCTATCTTAAGATCATTTTTTTAACAATTATGTTGGATAGAATTATTTCTTTTTGTATAAAAATCAGTGTAATAGTATTTTTACAGATCTATTTGCGATCTGGACATTTTATTTAAAAAAAATACATAAAAAAGGGTGGTCCCTAGCAGTCAAGGGTTTAATTGGATGTACAAGTACCATTTTCTTTACTATTTATTTTTCTTCTGAAGATTGTTATTAGTGTTCCTCCTACGACATAAATGCAAATCGCTAGTAATTTTTTTTTTACCTGGTACTGCACGTAAGAATTCTTTTAGTGAAAACCCCATGTCACTAAAAATGGTTCTGGAGAAGCAGCAATAACAAGATTTTTAAGGTGGCCACCATGGCCATGAAATTGAAGGTCTGATTAGCACCATTTTAATTTAGCACCAAACAAGACATCATAAGAAGTATTTCAGTAAAACCCCATGTTGTTTTCACTATCCATTCAGGAGGAGTAGCGATAACAAGATTTTCAAGATGGCCACTGTGGCAGCCATATAGAGACATCAGATCAGAACCATTTTAATTTAGACCCAACTAAATATCATAACAAGTCTTCTGGTGAAAACCCCATGTCAATATGATTTTCTGTTCAGGAATAGCAACAACAATTGTTCAAGATGGCTGCCATGGCAGCCATATTGGACATCAGACAGGTACCATTTTCATTTTGGATCAACTAGACATCACAAGAAGTCTTTTGGTAAAAGCCTCATATTGATATGACCATCTATTCAGGAGGAGTAGCAATAAGAAGATTTTGAGTATGGCTGCTGTGGTGGCCATACTGGATGTCTGAGCTGCACCATTTTCATTTAAGACCAACTAGACCATGGGATAAATATGTTTGTAAAGTTTCATTGCAATCCTCCAACTAGTTTAGGAGGAGTAGCAATAACAAACTTGTGCTGCTGGACAGATGATGAACAAAAGACCATCTCATAAGCTCTTCTTGTCTATGACCAGTAGAGATAAGCAAGAGTCCCTTGAAGGGACTGATGCTCTACAGTGTGACAAGAATTTCCAGGAATTCAAGATAAGACCATTTTTCCTTTTAACTGCTGAGTGTTGAAACCATCTTGATATTCTTCAGTGATAATAAGATTTTTAAATTAGCTGCTGTGATGGACATATTGGGTGTCAAGGTTGGCACCATTTTCATTTAGGACATCATTAGAAGTCTTTTGGTGAAAATCCCATGTCATAATGATCATCCATTCAAGGGGAGAAGTGACAACAAGATTTTCAAGACAGCCATTGTGGCAGCCATATTAGATATACGACTGGCACAATTTTCATTTAGGACCAACTAGGTATCAAAAAAAGTCTATTGGTGAAAATCCCATGTTGATATAGCCATTCATTTGCAAGGAGTAGAGATAACAATATTTTCAAGATAGCTACTATGGTGGCCATATTGAGGGTTAGTCATTTTCATTTAGAACCATCAAGACACCATAAAAACTCTTCTGATGAAAATTCCACGTCAAAATGACTTTATATGCAAGAGGAGTAGTGAAAACAACATTTTCAAGATGGCCAAATTGAACCATTTTAATTTAGGATCAACAAAACATTATAAGAACCACAAAACATTATACGAAATCTGTTAGTGAAAACCCCACGCTGATATAACCATCCATCCAGATGAAGTAGTGATACAAAAAAATTTAGGCTGGTCACTGTGGTATCCATATTAGGTATCAGATTGGCACCATGTTCATTTAGGACCAACTAGATATCATTAGAAGTCGTCTGGTGAAAACACCATGTCAATATGACTTTCTATTCTGGAGGAGTAGTGATAACAATATTTTCAAGATGGCCATGGTGGTGGCTATAATGGACCTCAGATCCACGCCATGTTCATTTAGGACCAACTAGACATCATAAGAAGTCTTTTGGTGAAAACCCCGTGTCAGCCTGGCTTTCCATTCAGGAGTAGCAGTGATAACAAAATTTTTAAGATGGCTGCTGTGGTGGCCGTATTGGACCTCAAATCAGCATCATTTTCATTTAGGACCACTAGACATCATAAGAAGTCTTTTAGTGAAAATCTCATATTGATACAATCATCCATTCGGGTGTTCACTGTTCACCATTCATTGGTATAAAATATGAGTGCTATCCACATGCATACACAGAAGTAAACTTGGATGTATAAACACTAGCTGTATGACACATGCATATATAGATGTAAACTTGGATGTATAAACACTATTTATAGGACACATGCATATATAGATGTAAACTTGGATGTATAAACACTATTTATAGGACACATGCAATTATAGATGTAAACTTGGATGTATAAACACTAGTTGTAGAATACAATTATGGATTTTATAGATGGGGGGAAATGTAATTAGCATATGTTGTACATATACAGATGGCATGCATGTTTATAAACGGGGGAAAATGTAAGTAGTATATGCTGAACATATACACATGGCAGCATATTTATAGATGGGGGAAAATGTAACTAGCATATGTTGTACATATACAGATGGTATGCAAGTACATATATGCAGTACACGCATTGTGGATTTCAGATTGTCCACTGAATACTGTGAACATGGACACTGGTGGCAATGGATTAAGATCACAGCATTTCTCATATACTTTATTTTATTAACTGAATAGTCCATGCATATCATATTATTGCTTCAACATCTTCTTCCTTCTTATATCAGTTCACTAATATAAACTGATATGAGAATTATCTCTTACAATAAATAATCATCAGTTAGAAAATGTCGAACATGAAAAACTTCTAGGTCTGTCTGTAGATAATAATTTACAATGGGATGACCATATTGGCAAGCTTTGTAAAGAACTGTCGTCCAAAATTGCCCTACTCAGCAGAATGATGAAATATTTACCTACAGAAACTCACATTTTATACTACAATTCATATATTCTTCCAACAATGGATTATTGTTCAACTGTATGGAGAAACTTTGCCAAATCGCAGCTTGACAGGATTTATAAACTTCAGAAAATGGCAGCACACATTATTTTAGATGCATCTATTGATTATTCATCAAAAGCAATGTTTACAGAACTAAAATGGTTTACAGTATATGAAAGGATTGATGTTCACAAGGCAATTCTTGTATATAAGTGTCTACATGGATCTGCACCAGAGTATATTCAGGATTTATTCAGGTCTTATTCAACACATTACCAGTTAAGATCAACATCACATGGAAACCTTCATCCACCAAAACATGACATTACTTTCAATTCAGTCATGTCATGCATTCATACTACCTGCATTTGTTTTCTGCATTTGACATTTAAAAGTTAATATTTATCTTTCTGTTCTAATTGCCTATCAATAGGAAAGCAGTTGGAAAATCAGTATTTTTTTGTTTCTGGATATGACAATATTTGGTATGTATGTATGTATGTATGTATGTTCTAATTGTTTATCAATAGGAAAGCAGTTGTAAAATTAGTATTTTTTTTGCTTCTGTATGTATGTATGTATGTATGTATATATATATGTATGTATGTCCGTGAGAGAATTCCTATGAAACCTTGAAATCATACCCCGTTATTGTAATTATTTCAATTTTCATAACCAAACACCACTTGTGCACTCATTAGCTTATATATTTGTATTTATTTAATTTAACAATATATTTAGAATAATGATCAAAAGGGCTTATAAATGAAAGTTATTATTGTATCCCATATATTTTTTACCTAAACATGTCCCCTCACCCTTCACCAGGTCAATACTGACCACTCTGTAAGTTCTTAAATATTTTCACCAAATGAACTTCCATTGCAAGCATGACAAAACCTTTTTGCATGTGTGTGTGTTTGTGTGTGTGAGAGAGAGAGAGAGAGAGAGAGCAAAGACAAAGGAAGTGGAGGTGGAGAGTCAAGTGTAGTCATTAAATTGACAAGTCAACATGGAAAGCTGATATTTTTTATAATGGATACACATGTTACAAAGAACTGATAACTCAAGTTAGAATTGCATGTCTTCATAGAACCTCTAAATGTATATCTATAATGTGAATACACAAGCACACCATTTATACATGTAACAATGTTTTATTTCAGCTTCATCAACCTTGTTAGTAAAACTACTGTTCAGTACTCTTACACCATATAAACTCACAAAATAAATACATTTCATAAATACACTTTTGAAAAACAAAACAAGAGTTCCATTATAAGCAATGCTTCCATCAAACATACAACTCTCTCTCTCTCAAAGCTGACATATAATCAACATATAATAAACTTGGAAACATAACATGAAAAGATTACCATGGTACAGGTCCGCCGAGAGGGGGAGGGAGACAGAGGGGAAATTGCCCAGGGACCCAGTGATTTATATGGGCCCGCCATCAACTCAGTTATAAAAAAAAAATTAATCTTTGCAGTAAATATTAAAATTTGCTGCTTGCAAGAGTCTAAGTTATGGTAGATTACTACAGATTTTATATGCAAAACTGTACACAGGTTTTTATATACATAAAATTAAACTAGTTTTTGGGGCCCATGACTGCTCTGACCAAGGGCCCAGAATTTATGTCGGCAGGCCTGCCATGGTAACCATTAATAAAGAACGGTTACTATGGCAATATTTTTGTAAGAGATGTATATGTGCAAAAAAATATCAATATCTGCATGTAACCCTTACAGCTATGCTTCCATGTTTCCATGGCTACAATTTGTAGATGTATATATGCATAGAAATATACATATCTGCATGTAACCCTTACAGCTATGCCTCCATGTTTCCATGGCTAAAATTTGTAGATGTATATATGCATAGAAATATAAATATCTGCATGTAAATGTTAAATTACTGAATAACTTGAAATCTTTTGCAACATAAAATGTGTGAGCAATGAAAAATGTATCTTCCATAGATAACAGTAATTAAATAAAATTAGTAATATGGCTAAATAATTAACACACCTACACTTGAATTAGAAAATGATTCAACTCACAAGTAACAAAATTATTGATATCCATCTCAATGCCCAAAACGAATAATACTAGTGTTGGAGACTTGCAATGTTTATCAGCAATGTCTTGTCATCACAAATCCCAAGCTCTTCCCTGCATATTATTGAATATACTGAATATACTGACCAGTGTCACACAGTCACAGATCCAGCAGGCACAGACCCTCTACAATTCTATCACAACATCATTCCTAGGAAATATACTGACCACTGTCACTCATCCAGCAGGCACAAACCCTCTACAATTCTATCACAGCATCATTCCTAGGGAATATACTGACCACTGTCACACAGTCACTCATCCAGCAGGCACAAACCCTCTACAATTCTATCACAGCATCATTTCTAGGGAATATACTGACCACCGTCACACAGTCACTCATCCAGCAGGCACAAACCCTCTACAATTCTATCACAGCATCATTCCTAGGGAATATACTGACCACTGTCACACAGTCACTCATCCAGCAGGCACAAACCCTCTACAATTCTATCACAGCATCATTCCTAGGGAATATACTGACCACCGTCACACAGTCACTCATCCAATAGGCACAAACCCTCTACAATTCTATCACAGCATCATTCCTAGGGAATATACTGACCACTGTCACACAGTCACTCATCCAGCAGACACAAACCCTCTACAATTCTATCACAGCATCATTCCTAGGGAATATACTGACCACTGTCACACAGTCACTCATCCAGCAGGCACAAACCCTCTACAATTCTATCACAGCATCATTCCTAGGGAATATACTGACCACCGTCACACAGTCACTCATCCAGCAGGCACAAACCCTCTACAATTCTATCACAGCATCATTCCTAGGGAATATACTGACCACTGTCACACAGTCACTCATCCAGCAGGCACAAACCCTCTACAATTCTATCACAGCATCATTCCTAGGGAATATACTGACCACTGTCACACAGTCACTCATCCAGCAGACACAAACCCTCTACAATTCTATCACAGCATCATTCCTAGGGAATATACTGACCATTATCACAGTCACTCATCCAGCAGACACAAACCCTCTACAATTCTATCACAGCATCATTCCTAGGGAATATACTGACCACTGTCACACAGTCACTCATCCAGCAGGCACAAACCCTCTAAAATTCTATCGCAGCATCATTCCTAGGGAATATACTGACCACTGTCACACAGTCACTCATCCAGCAGGCAAACACCCTCTACAATTCTATCACAGCATCATTCCTAGGGAATATACTGACCACTGTCACACAGTCACTCATCCAGCAGGCACAAACCCTCTACAATTCTATCACAGCATCATTCCTAGGGAATATACTGACCACTGTCACACAGTCACTCATCCAGCAGGCACAGACCCTCTACAATTCTATCACAGCATCATTCCTAGTGAATATACTGACCACTGTCACAGTCACTCATCCAGCAGGCACAAACCCTCTACAATTCTATCACAGCATCATTCCTAGGGAATATACTGACCACTGTCAGAGTCACTCATCCAGCAGACACAAACCCTGTACAATTCTATCACAGCATCATTCCTAGGGAATATACTGACCATTATCACAGTCACTTATTCAGCAGACACAAACCCATTACAAGTCTATCATCCTAGGGAATACACTGACCACTGTTACAGTCACTCATCCAGCTGACACCATCCCATTACAAGTCTATCATCCTAAGTAATACACTGACCACTGTCACACAGTCACTCATCCAGCAGACACAAACCCATTACAAGTCCATCATCACCTCATTCCTGTGGAATATACTGACCATTATCACACAGTCACTCATCCAGCAGGCACAAACCCACTACAAGAAAGAAATGTTGATGTCTTTGATATGTGAATCATCTTATGGTGCACTCAGGTTGTCAAACATCTTTTTTTTTTTAAGACTGGTTAAAATATACATGTATGAACTGGTGTGATTTCTCCAACAAATTAAATGCATTATTATTTCTGTTTAGATAAAATTGGTTTCAGTTAAATGCATACACATTTAGGAAGACATCTGTTGAAATGCAGAGAATCTGTGAAACAATCAAAAAACCATTAGCCACATATATTGGGTTGCTTGTTCACAAACAAGTTACTGAAAGGTAAAATCATAGTATCAAAAAGGACCAGTGAAGGAATACATTGCTCTCTATTCTTGTGTGCCATTCTTCCCACAGTTCACAAACTGAATGATTTTACCTTTTTGGGGGTAGTAAAATTTGCGAGGAAGAAGAATTACTTACTACTTTTAATAATATAAGAAGAACTGTCTTATACCTTTATATTGGAAAAGTTGACTGATTTCAAAAATCTCAATAATACCATTTAATATAAGTGATATAATGACATGTTTATGTTATTACCTTTCCACTGCATAAATGTACAATTACACCAAAACTATCTTGAATTTTACATACATACATACATACCCTGCCCTGACTGGAATCAAACAAGTCATTCATCTACCTAAACATGCTAGGACCACTACATGCCTAATGCTGGGACTACTACACGCCTATGTACATACAACAGAATTAAGCAGATATTAGGGCACTCCTTACACTGTATAAAATATCAGGTGTTGCCCACCCACCCCATGCATGTTTGCATTTAATTTCAGACTTTTATCATCCCTGTCTCCCAGTATTTTGACCCCTTCCCATGCATGTTTGCATTTAATTTTAGACTTGTACTATCTCTGTCTCACTGGATTTTGACCCCTCCCTACACTTTTACATTTAATTTCAGGTTTTTACCATCCATGTCTCCCTGTATTTTGACCTCTTCCAATGCATGTTTACATTTAATTTCAGATTTGTACCATCTCTGTCTCCCTTTTTTTGACCCCTTCCAAAACCTGTTTAGATTTAAATTTCAGACTTTTACCATCCCTGTCTACCTGAATTTTGACCCCTTTCCATGCATGTTTACATTTAATTTCAGTCTTTTACCATCCCGGTCTCCCTGGACTTTGACCACTTCCCATCAATGTTTACATCTAATTTCAGACTTGAAACATCCCTGTCTCCCTGAATTTTGACCCCTTCCTATGCACGCTTACATTTAATTTCAGACTTTTGCCATCCCTGTCTCACTGGACATTGATGACCATCAACACAACTATAATTGGAGTGGTACCACATATAGCTTCCAGGGCATAAAAGTGTAATTGATTTTGAGCATTGTTTTTAGTATTAATTGATATTAATATATTGACCTACATTATTACTATTACAAAATATATTGACCTATATGATATTATTGATCTACATTATTATTATTACTATATATATTGACCTATATATTATTATTGACCTACATTTCTTGTATGAAATAAAAAGGTAGTTTTGTACATTCATCACACATTAAGTACAGTGTTCTTTTACATCCTAATCAATTATTTAATTGTATGTAGTATTACATGTAGGAAGAGAATGTCATTCAAAAACTAGAAAAGTAAATATCTCTGCATATTGTGTCTATATTTTAAATCAACGATCATAAATGTTTACATAATAGTTGTGTTATTTTTCATAGGTACCTTTGATCAAGGAATGAACAGGCAAAATTATTAATAGAATATAATAGTTGTGTTATGCAAACATGTATTACTCTATATCTTATCAGTGTCATGTTATACAACATGTATTACTTTAGTTCTTATCATTGTCATGTTATTCAACATGTATTACTCTATTTCTAATCACTGTCATGTTATACGAACATGCATTACTCTATTTCTTATCATTGTCGATTTCTGGGTTTGATAATCTTATGTCCACACCAGTTATAAATTTGTGCCACTGATAGTTCCTATGGAAACCAAAAAATTTTTAAAGAAGAAAAACATGATATATTATTTTATAATTCTATAATTTAAAAGTCAAGAGCATTTTAGTTAGATTGAAAATTATATGTAAAAACAAGTAAAAATGAACTTCTAGTTGCCATAGAAGTACACTAGTTACATAGGGGGTATGAAAAATGTGGTTGACCATGGCCAGTTATACTTGATGCACAAGTTTCTCCATATTGGCTATTTACCCAGTTATACTTAAGCCACAAGTTTTATCCTCCATGTTGGTCATGTCCCTGGTATACTTAATTCACAAGTTTTATCCTCCATGTTGGTCATGTCCCTGGTATACTTAATTCACAAGTTTTCTCTTACAGTGCCTGTTATACTTAATTTGCAAGTTTTCTCCTCAATGTTGGCTATGTCCCCAGTTATACAGTCATACCCACTTATATTGATATCGCTTGCTGACAGAAGCCATAGGTCCGAACTTTAACAAATCCTTTGTTTTCTAATTATTTATGTTGACAAGCTACCAGTTCTGACCCATACTTTGTCCTACAATTATTTGATGTTGCCACCAGGCTTTAACATTGCCATTGCATTAATAAACAGGCATTTGTTTGATCTTCCAAAGTTGGTCTACTTTAATAACGCATGCACCATTCATCAAAACAAGCTGGCAACAATCTTCAATAAAAACAATTCACCCTTCATCAAAGGTAGTCATCACCAAACTTTAATAAAAGCAATGGAGTATGCTATTGATAATAATCTTAATTATATGTATTACTATGTATGTTCTATTTGTGCTTAATTAGGACATTTTTTAAAACATGTCATTAAATGTTTTGTGGTCATTTGTCATTAACATTTTTACTGCTATTTCAAGAGAATTCATAACTTGTTGACAGGTTTTCATTTCCCTATGAATAGCCTCATCCCCTTGGTTGCCTAAGTCAGACCAAATTCTAGGCCAATTTAATTAGCTTGTAAATAACAACTATACAGCCATGTGCTACTGGTGACATCAAACGAGAACTATCATTTTTGTATACATGTGTTTTCTAACAGGATGTGTCTGATACATAAATTATCTAACATGTGATCTATACGCGAATTCATGGATTTTTCATATACATGTACTTAACACATTATGGAGTTTATTACACAGAAGTAAAAAAATATATAAACTGTCAATATACAAGTGTATTTCACAATGGTATTGCTTTTGTTTAATCAAATTTCCATTGTTTATTTTCTCTAAGTGTAAATCCTACTCACTGACAACAGGTCACCCCTTACAGACAAATTTCACTTGTATGCAAGTCAAAGAGAAATTTGCTTTTTTCAGCCCCCACTCAACACCTACTTATATTGACAATATTACCTCAGGCCAGAGGATGTCAAGATAAATGGGTAGGATTGTACTTATGCACAAGTTTTCTCCTCCAGGTTATCCATGTTTTTAATTTATAAGTTTACTCCTCCATGTGATATTGTATATTATTGTACATATGACATTCCTGACAATAATTTGACTTTTGTCAGTGTGTCCATAGGACACAGATGCCTCATTACATTTTATACAATGTAAGAAATCTTGGTTAATATGCAAAGGCAAAGTTTGATTCAAACAGGGTCAATAATTTAAATTTGGATAACTTTTGATAGAATAAATCGATGTATGTATAGTGTTTAATGACACATCAGCACAATACTGGCTATATGGTGCCATTCAAAAGTTCCAAATATGTAAAGAGTAACAACTGCAGGCACCGAGTACACCTTTCACTTGGTTCCATTTTTATCCTCAATCACATTTGTGAGTGAGTATGATAAACCACTGATTAATGTTAGATACTTTAATTACATACATAATAATATTTAAAACAGTGTCTGATTGGTCAATTGAAATGAGTTAACTTGACACATGACCATTACAGCAAGCTCTTAGGCTGGTAGGATTTGCATGCCTTTTAACTTCTGTTATCATACCCCTTTTACCTGATTTGATACAAAAGACATAATTAACATGATAGTACAATGCAGATCTACTTGTAATTGACTGTAGCAATGCAACAAACACTTCTACAAGTCCGAGGTCAAGACAAAGTTGGTACTGAATTAGATTATCACAGAAATGCTTGTGGGCATTGCAGTGACAGTTTCATGTTTGAATACAAGATGGCATATATTTATGATGATTACACTGAAACTGAATTAAAAGATAACACTGAAACAAGAATTTAAATTGACAAGACATGTAATCAGTATTAATTTCTTGAGGCCCTGAGTGGTCTTAGGCACTCTCCTTTACAGATCACTCACGTCCCACCTCTGTCTGTGTGGGTTTGGGTCATGCAGTAGCTGCAATATTTCAAAGGGACTGCTCTGCCAAGACATGGTGAAACTGAGATCTATCATGGAAGACATCTTATATGTATTTAACAACATGTGTGAATAAATCTGGTGTGAAACAGCTTGAGACTTCCTTGTTTTCATGATAATTGGTGCTGAAGTTTCTACTTTATTTTGCAGAGAAATTACAGTGAAGTAAAACACCTGTACCAGTTACTTACAATAGAACATGTGATTGCATGTTTTTTTTTATCTTAGAAAATTTGTACAGCCTAAAGCTATTTTACCACACAACTGCCAATGTAAAAATCACTGATGTGAGGTCATAATCTGCAGAGCAGATTTACAGTAAAACTTGGAGATGTTGGCATCTCTGAATTGTGGCTAACATGACATGGAGGCCACATAACATTAAATACAGCAACAACTGTCATGACTTGGGAGTTCCATCAGTGTTCTTTACATGATCCTTATTCAACCAATATGACTGACAATGTATTACAATAACTACATAATATATTTATAATTATGACATACTCATGGTCATGTGATCATAATTCAACCAATAGAAGCACTAACAATGCATTACAATAACTACATAATATTTGTAATTATGACAAACTCTGCATCTAATGTAATGTGCTTGTTTGCAAAATGATTTTCTGAAACTGTAAACATTATTACACAAAGTTGTGGTTAAAGACAAGAAATTGTCTTTTGAGATAATATACTGTCTGTTTTACTATGTTTAAACAGGCTGGTAATAACAAGCTGCAGTTTGGAATTTAAATGTCTCAATTTGAACATAAAAACTGACCATCATTATTTGCCTGCAAAACCTAATTAAATATCTGTCAATGAAACATAAATACTGTACAAAATGCAGTTAAGAATTGGAAGGTTTCAGAGAACAGCATTATTTGCCTGCAAAGCCTAACTGAATATCTGCCAATAAAATATAAATTCTGTACAAAATGCAGTTTGGAATTGGAAGGTCTCAATTTTAGCATATAAAGAGACCATCATTATTTGCCTGCAAAATCTAACTGAATATTTGCCAATAAAACATAAATACTGTTCAAAGGTGTCACTACTGTACTCACAAACTCTCATTCTGATGTTCTATCAACAATTGCATAATATTTTATCTCATTTGTTATCAGAAATATGGACAATTCTGCAACCCTAAAACTAATTAATTTATCTGTTACCTATTATCTGTTTTCAGTGTTTTCTTTTATGTACATAAAATATATTCACCATAACTATACAAATTAACACTACACTTGTATATGATGTAGATAAAACATACTCATAACTATACAAATTAACACTACACTTGTATATGATGTAGATAAAATATACTCATAACTACACAAATTAACACTACACTTGTATATGATGTAGATAAAATATACTCATAACTATACAAATTAACACTACACTTGTATATGATGTAGATAAAGTATACTCATATCTATACAAATTAACACTACACTTGTATATGATGTAGATAAAATATATTCATATCTATACAAATTAACACTACACTTGTATATGATGTAGATAAAGTATACTCATATCTATACAAATTAACACTACACTTGTATATGATGTAGATAAAATATATTCATAACTATACAAATTAACACTACACTTGTATATGATGTAGATAAAATATATTCCTATCTATACAATTTAACACTACACTTGTATATGATGTAGATAAAGTATACTCATATCTATACAAATTAACACTATACTTGTATATGATGTAGATAAAATATATTCACCATAACTATACAAATTAACACTACTTTTGTATATGATGTAGATAAAATATATTCACCATAACTATACAAATTAACACTACACTTGTATATGATGTAGATAAAATATATTCACCATAACTATACAAATTAACACTACACTTGTATATGATGTAGATAAAATATATTCACCATAACTATACAAATTAACACTACACTTGTATATGATGTAGATAAAATATACTCATATTTATACAAATTAACACTTTACTTGTATATGATCAATTTATAAAACTATAATAATTTGGATTCAGTTTTGAATATCATCAAAATTCATTGACTCTAATGTCAAAAACTGCACATCACATAATCCTTTTTAGTCAATAGCCTTGATGCATGGTAGTAGGCTTCTAAGTACATAGTCTTTCCAAATCTTGTAGTACAGGGCACTACTATTGTAGTCAATAACCTTGATGCATGGTAGTAGGCTTCTAAGTGCATAGTCTTTCCAAATCTTGTAGTACAGGGCACTACTTGTTGTGGGTCATCAGGCTGCTTGTGGATATATCCTTGTGGTCATTGGTGCCGTTGATGATCCGGAATGCCCCAGAATTTACAATACTGAAAATAAAGACACTGTGGAGTCAATAACATGGTCAGGTGACATCTTTTCCATGCATGAAAAGTTATCAAGAATTCAATATTTGATACCCATGATAATAACTGAACTCAGAGTAAGTAATTTTGGAACATATTCAATAACATCTGCTGATGTTGAAACTGTAGCTAACTTGTTTATAAATTAGTGTCTAACGCACAATAACAATCACATCCCCTATAAAACAATGTTGTATCTAAGTTTACCTCATGATCTTTCAAAAGCAACATCTACCTAATGATGATGTATAAATAAATCAAATTTCATCCCTTAATCTCAAATAGCCTGAAAGTTTAAAAAAAAGGATCAAAAGTGTGATGAAAAACTTAATATATTGAGCCATGACCTTGACATTGAGGTAAACAACATACATCCTAATATTGTGGTACAGGTATAACAAATTTTATCCCTTAACCTCAAATCACTTTAAAGTTGAAGAGTGGAAATAAAAGTGGGATGGATGGTTGGGCAGATGCAAATGCTGATACATGTCATACACTTTGCTTGGGAAGAAGAGAGCGGCAATACATTATACATTAAATAGAAGTACCTAATTAGAACCAAATGGGGTGTTTATATGTCTGTAATTAATAAATCTCTCTAGCATTGCAAAAAAAGACAGTGATATTCAAGATTTTCTTGCCAATGCCATGACAAACAATAAAAGCTACATGTACTTCAACTGAAAATGTTAAAAAATCAAGATCAGAAGAAGTTGCTGAGAAAAGTATGATGAGTTCTGAGGAGTGTCACATGTTAATAATGTCCTTTTTTGCTATCCAGTCTTTAGAAACATCACTAGAGCTTTTCAGATACCTTATCAATGTAGTGTTTGATAAATTTAAAATTGTTGCTTACTCACAACTTGAGTGTTAGTCTTCCATGAAGCAATGAGGTTGACACTTTCCTCTGTAATCAATAAATTATCATGTCTTGACCACAAGGCACAGCATGTGATCAAGATCACATGTCTGATATACAACAGAGTTCTGAATGATACCCAAACCAAGATCACATGTCTGTTATACAACAGTTCTATTTAAAATGCTAATCAGACAGAGTCCATTTTTTTACAGGATACAAATGTCTAGTCACTATAGGAAAGCTTACAAAATTTCACTATGATACCTGAAATGGTTTACAAGATATTAAATAAACAAAAGTATGACAGACAGACAGACATAAGGACAAGCTGACTCCAGTATACAACTTCATTGCAGGGTTTATAATGAATTGGTTGATATAATACTTGAATGATCAGTTGACATTAAGGACAGTATGGTGTGATTATAATGTATGGAAAGTGCTCACAGAAGATTTGTGATAAAGAGTGAGATATGGTTCAAATATAACTGAGCCAAACGAAACCATTAGGGGAGGGGCATGCAACCATGGAAAACAGTTTGAAATATAGACTTCAAATGCTGCACTCTTATGAATTCTAGAGGTCATATTCGTGGGTATTTTGTATTACTTTTACAAGTTTTATGCTCAGAAACATTAAAAACTAAGCTGCAATGTTGGAAATATTGCAAAATTGTATTCATGAATTAAATAACAAAAAATTTGTAGGCCTTATATTTTATGTTTTGTCAAGAATCTAAATGCATGGCAAATACCACTAGCGGCATGAGAGCATGACACATGGGCAAATACCACTAGCTGCATGAGAGCATGACACATGGGCAAATACCACTAGCTGCATGAGAGCATGACACATGGGCAAATACCACTAGCTGCATGAGAGCATGACACATGGGCAAATACCACTAGCTGCATGAGAGCATGACACATGGGCAAATACCACTAGCTGGATGACAGCATGACACATTGGCAAATACCACTAGCTGTATGACAGCAAGACACATGGGCAAATACCACTAGCTGTATGACAGCATGACACATGGGAAAATACCACTAGCTGCATGACAGCATGACACATGGGCAAACTGCACGAGTTTCATGCTCAATACATGATACTTGATGGATCAGATGTAGGGCATAATTTAAATAACATTATGCTTACAGAATACACATATTAATAGAACTATAAAAATGCATCAAACTCTAACATGAGTGTGGGGTTGGGGGCTTCCGATAACTAGCCTTAAAATGCACTGAACTTTAACATGTTATATGTTATACACAGTGTGGGGTGTGGGGGCTTCAGGTAACTATTCACTTTTATATCCAGCTTCAACATTTGTTATGTGTAAGCAAATAATACACCAGACTATAAAATAATATAATCTTCCTCAACAACCTTATTCTGATGTACTGATGTACTGATGTACTGCAAAGAATGAGGAACGCAGTGATTAACTATTATTTATAGTTTCTGTGATCCGTAAATCAAATAAAACCCAATTATATTCCGTCTCAAATAAACATCTCAGTATTACAATTTCTTATCTAACTTCTGGTCAACAAAATGAATCATTCTTTGAATCTCAACATCCAGGTCAGAACAATAGTACATTTCTTCAAGTGCCAGTCATGTGACAGGTGACTCATGCTTCAACCGACAATATTATTGATTTTTCCCAGGACAGAAGCACTGGGTCAGGTTCCTATATACTTTACCAGTGTTGACTACGGAATTAAAGAATTATAATACTAGGGTCACAAACAAAATAAAACTATATTATAATTTATAAAGATGATACATAAATCTGTAACAATGGCAATCAAATAAAAAAAGATAAAACTGTACAGATATTTTGCTGTTTATACAAGAAAGAAATGCGCCAAGTTTGAGCCACATAAAAACGAAAGCTTTTGAGTTACATTACCTATACATATTTTCCAAATTTAGGTCAACTTTCCCACTATCATACCTATTTAGATGTTATCACATGTTGCAAATTTCGAAGACATCAACCTAAAACACTCCTACTGGCTGCAGGTAATTATATAAGGAGGTGCTAAGACACACAGACAGACATGCCAGAACTATGAATTGGTCATTGCATGACACCAGGCAAACATTTCTGTAGGAAAAACTATAATTATAACATTCTGCGGTTGAGACTGCAAGTGTGTCCAAATATCTGAAATCTATATAAATTTAAAAAACTTTTATTTAAGTTTATCTTCAGAATTCAGCAGCAAAATTGGTCTTAAAAATATGTAAAAATTTCACTTTAGTTGCAATATTTACATATCTGCCATGTGATCCCCTCTGATGGATCCAAGATGCCCCTCCCCCCAAATCCTCAAGGACACCAAGGAAGGGATCCAATAATTGAACCTCTTTTGGAGATGGTTACCACATGAGCAATCTATTTTCACAAAACAGTTTAGAAGAAGACATTGTTATTGCCAGATGGATAGACAGATGAATGGATGGACAGATGGAGGGCATTGCAATATTCCCCTTATAATGCATGGGTATAACTAGACAGATGGAGTGTATCATAATATTTCCATTATAACACATTGGGATAACTAAACAGATGGAATGTATCACAATATTTCCCTTATAATGCATGGGGATAACTAGACAGATGGAGTGTATCACACTATTTCCCTAATAATGCATGGGGGTAACTAGATGGAGTGTATCACACTATTTCCCTAATAATGCATGAGTGTAACTAGACAGATGGATGGTATCACAATATTTCCCTTATAATGCATGGGGATAACTAGACAGATGGATGGTATCACAAAATAACCTTTATAATGCCTGTGGATAACAAGACAGCAAACTAAACTGAAGAAATGTCAATTATCTTCCCATTTTAACAATGTCACATGATCTATTCCTATGCCAATTAGTCTACACAGGACATATGCAAACAATAGTGTTATTACCAGTAGAACTGTGTACCACTAAAAATTGTGTACCATGGTATAATGTTGTATTTCTGAACGTACCGTGATACGTACCATGGTATAATGCAGTATTTCTGAACATACCGCGATACGTACCATGGTAAAATGCGGTATTTCTGAACATACCGCGATATGTACCATGGTATACAGCAGTTATATTAGGGACCAACAATTTAATGTTCTGGGGAAGAGGTCTGACACTTTTTTAAAAACATTTCTGTCTGTCAATAGCTGGAAAAAATATCTTGCTCTTATTTATAGCAAAATAACATTATATTATACCCATTATATTATATGAAGAATTTTAAAAAAATTATTTTTAAATAAAATAAAATCTCAACTTAAAAGAAAATCGGAACCACCACCCCCCCCTCTAAAATTTAACTGGTCAGTACCTTATAGTAGATGAATTTGCTATGTGTAAGTTATTTGTTCTATCAGTTGTCATCTAAAAACTGTAACTAAAGTGGGTTGATTAAAGTTACACTATAGCCGACACCCTGTAACAAGAGTCCCTTGAAGAGACTGATGCTCTACTGGGCGAAGACAATTTCCAGGAATTCAAGATAAGATCATTTCTTCCATTTAACTGCTGAGTGTTGAAACCATCTCTGATATTCTTCAGTGATAAAAAGATTTTCAAATTAGCTGCTGTGATGGACATACGGGATTGGCACCAGTTCATTTAGAACAAAGTCGACATCATCAGAAGTCTTTTTGCCAAAATCCCCTTTTATAATGATCATCCATTCAGGTGCAGTGGTGACAAACAAATTTTCACAACAACCGTCATGGCAGCCGTATGGGATGAATGACTGGCACCATTTTCATTTAGGACCAACTAGGTATCATAAGAAGTCTATTGGTAAAAACCCCATGTTGATATAGTCATCCATTTGGGAGTAGAGATAACAATATTTTCATGAGAGCCATCATGGTGGCCACATTGAGAGTCAGTCATTTTCATTTAGGACCAACTAGACACCATAAGAACTCTTCTAAAAAGAAAAAAAAATGTCAAAATGACCTTTCCTTTAAGAGGAGTAGCTAAAACAAGATTTTTAAGATGGCTACATATTGGACATCAGATCAGCACCATTTTAATTTAAATCAACAAAACATTATAAGTCTTTTAGTGAAAATCCCATGATGATATGACCATTCAATATTAGAAGTAGTGATAACAAGATTTTCAAGCTGGCCACTGTGGCAGCTATATTAGACCCCAGATCGGCACCATGTTCATTTACGACCAACTGGACATCATAAGAAGTCTTTGTGGGAAAACTCTACTTCAATATAACTTTCTGTTCTGGAGGAGTTGCAATAAGATGATTTCAAGATGGTTGCCATGGTGGCCATATTGGACTTCAGATTGGCACCATTTTTATTTAGGACCAACTATACATCATATGAAGTCTTTCAGTGAAAATCCCATGTTGATATGAACATTCATTCAGGAGTAGTAGTGATAAGATTTTCAAGATGGCTGCTGAGGCGGTAATATTAGATGTCAGATCGGTACCATTTTCATTTATGACCAACTAGCTATCATACGAAGTCTTTCAGTAAAACCCCATGTTGATATGACCATCCATTCAGGAGTAATGATAACAAGATTTTTGAGATGACTGCTGTGTGGTTATATTGGATGTCAGATTGGCACCATTTTCATTTAAGGCCAAGCAGACATCATAAGAGGTCTTTTAGTAAAAATCCCATGTTGATATAACCATCCATTTAGTAGGAGTAGTGATAACAAGATTTTCAAGATGGCCATTGTGGTGACCATATTGGATATTCGAGCAGCACCATTTTCATCTATGACCAACTAGACCATGAGATAAATGTGTGTGTAAAGTTTCATGGCAATCCTCCAAGTAGTTTAGGAGGAGTAGTGATAACAAACTTGTGCTAACGGATGGATGGATGACGGACGGACAATGGACAGATGATGGACGGGCAATGGACAACAGACCATCCCATAAGCTTTTCTGGTCTATGACCAGTAGAGCTGAAAAACATCGTGCTGACATTAGAGAGCTTGTTGATAAAAATAGAAGTGTTGACACTGAAACCTACAATTTACTAGCTACACTACTGATATAATAGGCAGTGAAACTATGAGTGGGATACGAAGACCCAGGCCATTATATCTTTCAGAGAGAACCAGTAAACACAAAACACACTTACTCAACAAATGAGAATAAATTGAGAAATTATATAAAATTCAAACAGAAAACAAGTGTTCTCCTGAAAATCTTAGGATGATTTGTAGTCTTACAAAGGATTACATGTACTTGACACATTAATATATTCTAGTAAATAACTAAATGATGCCTTTTTTTAAAATCCCAAACTTTTCGAAATGTTGGATTTGACCAGAATATTTTTCACAATATCCCATTTGGCCACCACGTTGTTGTATGTGACACGTGTCAAACATGTGCTTAAAAGATCATAAAAATAATTATATTTGTAATATTCAAACTAATTTGTGACAAATACAACTGTTTTGTAAAAATAAAATAATAATTGTTTTAATTATTTTGTCATGAAAAAATGCTGTTAATATCATTAAATTCGTAACAAGATTACTTAGGAATTTCCGTACATTCCTTAATGATGGAAACTACCAAAGTACTGGTACAGTGAAAAAATACCATGTACGTACCATCAGAAATTTTTTAAAAATAAAATTAGTGGTAAACGGTATAATGGTAACATTGCGCACCTCTAATCTCCAGACTGTACTTGTACGAATTAGTCTAACCATGGCACATGCAAACAATGGTGTTATCACCAGTGTACCTGTCTTATATTCTACCCGTAGGACATGCAAATAATGGTGTTATCACCAATGCGTCTAACCATGGCAGATGCAGACAGTGTCATTATCACACTTGAAAAATATATTATTCTTGCTATGATTAACAGAAAAAAAACCTATTATATTCATTATATTAGTTGAAAAACAATTATTTTGAGGTAAAAAGAAAAAAGTAAAAGAAAACAAATATCCTGGTTTGAAGGGAAAAAAATCTTAGCCCCCCCCCCCCCCCCTGAAATTAAATGGTTGGTCTCTTAGTCTACTTGTGGCATATGCAAACAATGACGTCATCACCAGAGTATCTGTCATATGGCAGTTAGTCTACCTGTGGCACATGCAGACAATGCTCTCATCACCAGTGTACTTGTTTTATGGCAGTTAGTCTACCTGTGGCACATTCAGACAATGCTGTCATCACCAGTGTACTTGATTTATCGCAGTTAGTGTGCCTTTGGCTAATGCAGACAATGCTGTCATCACCAGTGTACTTGTTTAATGGCAGTTAGTCTACCTGTGGCACATGCAGACAGCGATGTTATCACTTGTGTACCTGTCTTATATGAATTAGTCTACCTGTGGCACATGCAGGCAATGGTGTTATCACTAGTGTAGCTGTCCTATGGCAAAGGTAAAAGAATGCATCTTTTTGACATACCTTTCTCATCTAAAATGGAGGCTGCCTGTATGTTTGCCTTGGTCTTTATTGGTTTGGAAGGTACAGATGGTCGGATGTAGTGGACCTGAGCTGCTGTGTAGGAAGGTCAGGCTTTGATTTGGTGGTTGATGTGCCCTTTTTGTTTGGGGCATTTTTAACCGTTTCTGAACTGCTGGTCCTCCAATGTCCAATTGTTTCTGATCAAAGAAATTAAATATTTGTTACCAGAAAGTGAGAGCATTCAGTCCATCAAAATGAACAATACAAATATTATAAAAAGTATTTCTATGTCTGGGCCATATTAAAAATAAAGCAAAAAGATTATGGCTTTCATATGAAGCTACTACAGTATTCCCATTCAAGTACTACATTATGCAATTCATATACAGAAACTGCTGTGTATATACATTTATAAAGATGACTGTGTAGATGTACATACAGAACTCACAGTACTACATTATGCAATTCATATACAGAAACATCTGTGTATATACATTTATAAAGATGACTGTGTACATGTACATACAGAACTCAAAGTACTATATTATGTAATTCATATACAGAAACATCTGTGAATCAATATTTCGATGCAGTGAATCAAACTTTAATAAATCTTAATCTAATTTGAATTTCACTAACACTGTAAAGCCAAATAATATTTAGAAAACATACAAGATGGCGTATGTAATAAATACAAAGCCGTATTCGTGTTTTGCATTGATGAATCTGTACGTCGTGTGAAACTCATTCTTTCCGCTGACTTGGAACAAAATACATTATGTAGTTTTGTGCATGAACATCATCGTAAAATTTCTTAATTGAATTAACTAAAAAAAATTCTGTCTCACAGGTTTTTAAGTTGATACACTGAACAAGAAAGCATCCTACTTTTGGTGGGCACTGGCAGGATCAATACTCTGGTCAAAGTTTGTATGTCAGGAGGTATGCATGAGTCAGATACATGTGTGCTATATGCGATCAACACAATATAACCTCATCTCTGTAATTTGTTCTATATGAGGGAAGCCACTCTCCAGTGATGGGTTTGATATTCCAAAGCTTGTTTGTGGAGTTTTCATTCCATATATTCTGCCAAGTATACAGAACACACTAACTTGTATAATATTTGAAGTCAGCATATGGAATCTTTCAGTCAGAAATAAGTGACTGCAGGGGAACTTTAGACCAAGGGAAAATATAATTCTGATTTAAATTCTTGTTTGGAGTGTAACTTTGGAAGCAGTGAAGCTATTTTAACGAAACATTAACCAGTTATATATCGTGACTAGCCCATGTGTTACATGCTATCATGATGTCCCCTGAATGTCGAGGTCACAGCAAAGGAAAATATAATTCAGTGACCACTATCCATGTACAGGTATAACTTCTAAACAAATGATGGTATTCTAATGAAACTTGAACCTTTGATTTACCTGACTTAAGAGTGTCACATATGCTGAAGCATTTGTAGGAGCCTTAGGTTTCTAGTGCATCAGTTGTTGGTGTCTTGGTTGTGGATGCAGCAGTTGTTGCAGCCTTGGTCACAGGTGCAACTGTTGTTGAAGCCATGGTTGTGGATGCAACAGTTGTTGAAGCCTTAGTTTAATGTACTGCAGTTGTTGGTGCCTTGATTGTAGGTGCAGTAGTTGTTGCAGCCTTGAATGTAGGTGCTGTGGTTGTTCAATCCATGGTTGTGGGTGAAGCATTTGTTGAAGCCTTGGTGGTTTGTGCACCAGTTGTTGGAGTATTAGTTGTAGATGCAGCAGTTGTTGCAAACTTGATCATGGGCGCAACAGTTGTTGCAGTCTTGGTTATGGGTACAGAAGTATTTGGAGCCTTGGCTGTAGGTGCAGTTGTTGGAGGCTTGATTGTAAGTACAGCAGATGTTGAAGCCTAGGTTGTCAGTGCAGCATGGTTATGGGTACAGCAGATGTTGAAGCCTAGGTTGTCAGTGCAGCATGGTTATGGGTACAGCAGATGTTGAAGCTTTTGTTGTAGGTGCAGCATTTGTTGCAGCCTTGGTTGTGGGTGCAGGATCTATTGATATCTTGGCTGTAGCTGCAGCATTTGTTGCAGCAAAGATTGTAGGTGCTGCAGTTGTTAAATCCTTGGTTGTTAGTGCAGCTGTTGTTGGAGTCTTAGTTGCATGTACAGCAGTTGTTGCAGCCTTTGTTGTGTATGCAGCAGTTCTTGAAGCCTTGGCTGTTGTTGCAGTACTTGTTGCAGCCGTGGTTAAAGTGCTGCATTTTGTTTGAGTCTCGGTTGTTAGTGCAGTGTTGTTGAAGCCTTGGTTGTGGCTGCTGTATTAATTGTGTGTGCCTTGGTTGCATGTATTAGGATTTAATAGTACATCAGCACAATAATATCCATATGGTGCAGATTAACGGTAAAGTTCTAAAATGTAAATATAAAGAATTGCAGAAAAACTTTGGGATGATAAACCCTTCCAAATAAACCTATACATGAAATACTACAAAGTATAAATTAAAGATATTAAAATTCAGTAAAATGTATATAAAACAAAATATTTTTAAAAAAATCCTTAAAATATTGGGTCAAAATCTGTCATATGACCACATTCTATCAAAACGTCCATGTTTTTCTCTAGTGGTAAATGATGAAAATGTTGCACGTTCACATCAAAAAACATGCCCTGGAGTTTTGTTCTTTGGGTGGGGGTACAGCAGTTGCTGATGCTTCTGTTGTTGCTGATGCTTTGGTCACTGGTGCCTGGACTGTTGAAAATGGAGTTGTTGGTGTCCTAGTTTTGGGTGCAGCAGTTTTTGTCGATTCAGAATCTGTTTAAGATAAAATAAACTTTTAAGGTAGATTATGTCATAAAATTATGATATTATTAAAATGAAAGTTCTAGGGTCATTCGATAACATAACTTGAATGCCAACCAATTTTAGTTTATGTTGGAACAATTGTCAACAATTAAACATGTTATAACATTTGCAATTTTGATGGTCAATATTGAGTATATATGGATGCATGAAGGTATTTCATAATGTTTGTACATTAAATATATAAACTTGATATGTTGATTGTTCTCACACCTTAACAGTCACCTCCCTTACACAGCCAAGAGTAACATGATATGTCTGTATTGTGCTTAATTGTCCCATATATAGGCACAACTACTACATGGCTGATTCAGGATGGTTTAGACCAACGGGTCTCAATGACCCTGACTTTAATATTTAAACCCTACGATCATTGGGTTCCTTCCTTGCCTAAAAGGCAACTCCTGTAGGAATGTTACTCAAAGAAGATGGTGTAGAAAACAAATGGTCTTTATTTAGGTCATTGTGACCCAGACATTTTGGCTTTGTAATCCAAACTCTGTAGCTTATTTCCTTCTGATAAAGCAGTTGAATCCATCTTCAACATTTGGTGCCAGTTTTTGCTATGTAATTAAAGTTATTTTAAAAAAGAAACTTTTTCCCCAGATTGTGCAAAAATGACCTTGACCTTTAACATTTTGATCCCAAAGTAAATACGTTTCTTTCTTGCTCAGTATGTAAGTCATCCACAAGGCTTATTTTAGGTACAAGTTCTCAAACTAAACTTGCGGTGCAGAAACCATTTTTTTTTTATAAGACTTACTATTACCTTGACCCCAAATCTATTGGTTTCTTTCTTACTCTAAGCTCAAGCCATCCACAAAGTTTGGTCAAGTAACTTACTCTATAACAAAAGTTACTGTGCTGAAACCATATTTTTGTACCACAATGACTTTGACCTTTGGCAATTCATAAACTTGGTCAAGATATGTAGTTTAGAAGGAAAGTTATTATGCAAGAACCTTTTTTCTTCTTTCAGACACAGTGACCTTGACCGTTCACCTTTCATTACACAAAGTGTAAGCTACTGATGAAGAACTAAAGTTACTGTGTGGAAACCATTTTTCTTATTTTGGTGACAGTAACTTTGACCTTATCCCAAAATGCAAGCTATTTACAAAGGTTGGTAATGGCAGAAGGCGAAGAACTGAGTTATTGTGGCAAAACGAAATAGGGTACAGATGGACAGACAGATTTCATAATGTGATGCACTCTGCATGATTAAAAAAAAATAAAAAAAATAGATTACCTGTGTTATTAACATGTTAATTCTTTAGGATATATGTTCAAACATAGTGCAGATAATTTTATTTTATGCATATTGTTGAGATTTCTCTAACAAAGTTGTACTGTATGTATGTCTGAGTAAGATAAATAAATCTTGTGAACAAAATTCTTATTAAAAGGGAAGCAAATGAAATTAATATGCTGGCAAGAAATCTGTGAAGATGGCGAGTTCTTGCATCCATTGTGTAAAAACTAATGTTTTTAATATGCATATAACCATTACAAATTATTTTCTTCAAGACTCTCAAAATATCAAGGGCATCTGAGGTTCACTCTTGTTAGATACCTATTGCTTTGCCTACATAATTACATATCTATATATCCATCTTGTCATTAATTAAGAATCAGTAAAAGAGAAAACAAGTTCACAAAATGGTATCAGAAAATTTGGGAACTCTTTAGACTGAGATTGAAACTCATAAAAAAGGGCAGGGGACTCTCAAGTTCTGGGAGTTGAGAGTCCTGGACTCCTAATCTATAAATTCTGTTGATGGTGAATCAGCATAATTCATACAAAACTGTATGGTTTTCGTGCCTGAATGCTTTCTCTGAAACTATCATTATCTGCTGGGCAGTCTCTAAGGAGTCATTTGTAGGTTTTTATACACCTGCCATAAGGTGTAATGTATTATGTTATGCATTTGTCTGTCTGTTCATCTATTACCAATTTAATTTATGCTCAACAACTTAAATTGTCTTCCATAACCAACATTGTGGATGGCTAGATCTTGAGATAAGGTAGAACCATAATAATTGTGAGGTCAAAGATCAAGGTCACTGCAACTGAAAGAAGAAAAATAGTTTCTGCAAAATAACTTGAATTCTCCCCAATTTACAACTACCAAACTTTGTGGATGGCTTGCACTTTGGCAAAGAAAGGTCACTGTAACTGAAAGAAGAAAACTGTCTCTGCACAATAACACTAGTTCTACATCACATTAATGAACCAAACTTTATGGATGACTTGCACTTAAGGTAAGGAAGAAGCATACTGATTTTGTAGTTTAGTTCAAGACAGCATATCTTGACTAAAGATCAAGGCTATTGAAACTTACTGGTCAGTAATTTCCAGTCTACCAAACCCCACTAGTACCTACAGAAGATTATTAAACACAAGGTGAGCACATAATGTGTCATTCATGATACTCTTATATTTTTAGCATTGGTGACCATATTTGATCATGGTTCAGCATGTGTACAAATTTGAAAGCCCTTTATGCCAGGATGCTTTCTGTTTAATTTGGTCAAATTCCTAGGAGCGTTTTGTTTTCTTCTTTTCTTAAAGTCATTTATATGCTTTTCAATTTTTAGTAATACCAGCCACATTTCATGGCAAATCAGCATAATTTGTATAAAATTTAAAATATTCTATGGCATGATACTTTGTGTCAAATTTAGTTAAATTCTGTTGAGCATTTTTTTTTATGAAGTTTTGTTTAAAGGTTTTCCTATTTATAGAAACAATGGCCATGTTGAATGCAGATTGGCATCATTTATATCAAAGTTAAAGCCCTCTATCCCATGATTTCTATAAATTATGATCAAATTCTTTGAGCAGTTTTTGACAAATCATTTAAAGGTTTTTCTATATATTTAGTCATGGTAGCCATAGTTTATGGCAGACCAGCATCATTTGTAAAAAAAAAATAAAAAAAATAAATAAAAATTGACAGTTGTTATTGCTAGAATGCTCTACGCCAAGTTTGGTTGAAATTGGCTACATGGTTTTTGAGAAGAAGCTGAAAATAGCCATTGTTGATGGACAGATAATGGATGACAGACAATGCATAACAGATGACAGCCATACCCTAATCTTACTTGGCCTTATGGCCAGGGGAGTTGGAAAACCCACCTGCATCTTTCTTTCCTTTTATTTCAATGCCAAATTCTGCCTCCTCTTTTTCCAGCATGTCTTTTAAAAATGCTTGTTTGGCCAGGACCAGACATTCTTTAAACTTCTCATAGGTATCCTGATCTCTTTGCTTAATCCGTTTTATGAGCTCCCTTGTCTTGTCAGGTGTTGTTCTCTGCTCCTACAGAATCATACAAAAAGGAAACACTATTAAATGTTTTTCTAACAACAATTTTAAAACAGAATGTGCAAATTCAAAGAAGTAAAACCAGGTCCATGTTTCACCAACAAAACTGAAGTGTGCTCTTAAACTTAAGTCTGGAAATCAACAATCCAACTAGCTGAAATACATCTGACTTAAAATTAACCAATCAAATGTCCAATGTCTTAAGTCTGGAATTCAACAATCCAACTAGCTGAAATACATCTGACTTAAAATTAACCAATCAAATGTCCAATGTCTTAAGTCTGGAATTCAACAATCCAACTAGCTGAAATACATCTGACTTAAAATTAACCAATCAAATATCCAATGTCTTAAGTCTGGAATTCAACAATCCAACTGGTTGAAATACATCTTACTTGAAATAAACCAATCAAATGCCCTATCTCCAATTTAAACTTAAAGTCATGCTGGTGAAATTAAGACTAGGAGCAATATACAACCCCATAATTATCAAGGAAAGTTTCATGTTATCCCTGGAATATTAGTTAAAGTTTACAGCTAGATAATGCATACAATACCCTATGATGCCTGGAAAAGTAGCTCAAACTGACTAGTGACCATTGCATGGTCTAATATTGAATACAAGAAATAATGCCAAACTGTTAATGCTGATTTAAATTTTAAAAAATAAAACTTCCTCCTAGCTTTTAATAGTGATTTTTCCAAATAAATAATGCTCTTTTTTTACATTCTTCCCTCATATTTTGTAAAGATTCTGGGCAAATGAAATTTCTTTTTCCTTGTCAAGCACAATCTTGTCAGGATGATGGATGATGAGTTTTAAAAATAAATCCTTTAGAGGCTACAGATGTTCTAATTCTGAAGAAATGAGTGTTTACTTGATCAAAAGATGCTAGTGGTCCTGATATAGCTCACCTGACTTACACTGACAAAATAACCAATCACAAAAGCATTTATACAAGTAATATGGATATGAATTATATGTTTAGACTAATTTAGTCAAATTATGTTGAGAACTAGAAATATGTTGAGAACATGGATGACCAAACATAGAAACTTTACAATGCTTAACGAGGAAACTTTCCTAAGTGACTTGGCAGTCATGTCATTTCACGGTATAGAGAATATCCAAGACATTAATACTGTATTATATATATATGGTATCAGTGTTTTGTAGTGTACTAGGCATACATCCCCATAATAACAAAAAGGGTAAAACACTGCACACAACCAAAGAGGACAAATTCTGAAATATCATGCATCAATAAAAGACTCAGATGATTGCAGAAAATGGAGAAATAAAACTATGATCATAGTTGATAAAGCTAATTAAAACTACTATATTTTTTAAGCTATTGAAAAAAACAAAGCAACACATCAAATATAGCAATACTTTGGAGACCTTGATATTAGTAAGAAAGGATACAAGCCTACTCACAATGTGATACAACTACTACTTCTATACTACTTCTATACAGGACACTACTGAATCTTTTAACGACTTTTTCACTACCATGGCAGCCAAATGTATGACTAATGATGATGAAAAACTTGATGTAGAAACTTTAAATGAGTTTGTAAAATCAAAAGTATGACTCCAAACATTTTTGCATTGCTCCTGTGAGTATGATGTTTATTTGCAGTATCATGTTTGAATGTCATAAAGTCTACTGGCTTTGCATTGCTCCTGTGAGTATGATGTTTATTTGCAGTATCATGTTTGAATGTCATAAAATCTACTGACTTTGCATTGCTCCTTTGAGTATGATGTTTATTTGCAGTATCATGTTTGAATGTCATAAAATCTACTGGCTTTGCATTGCTCCTGTGAGTATGATGTTTATTTGCAGTATCATGTTTGAATGTCATAAAATCTACTGCTTTGCATTGCTCCTGTGAGTATGATGTTTATTTACAGTATCATGTTTGAATGTCATAAAATCTACTGGCTTTGCATTACTCCTGTGAGTATGATGTTTATTTGCAGTATCATGTTTGAATGTCATAAAATCTACTGGCTTTGCATTGCTCCTGTGAGTATCATGTTTATTTGCAGTATCATGTTTGAATGTCATAAAATCTACTGGCTTTGCATTGCTCCTGTGAGTATGATGTTTATTTGCAGTATCATGTTTGAATGTCATAAAATCTACTGGCTTAGATGAAGTAAGACGAAAGTATTACATATCTCAGCTCCCATAATTACAAGGTCTATCACTTATTGGATATATTTAAATATACAAACATAATTACAAGGTCTATCACTTATTGGATACATTTAAATATACAAACATAATTACAAGGTCTATCACTTATGGATACATTTAAATATACAAACATAATTACAAGGTCTATCACTTATTGGATACATTTAAATATACAAACATAATTACAAGGTCTATCACTTATTGGATACATTTAAATATACAAACAAGCATCTTCCATGAAAACTGAAGTGTGTAAATGTTACTCCAATCTACAAGAATGGTAGTATATCAGACACTGGAAATTACAATCCAATATCTGCAATACCAACACTATTACAATCCAATATCTATACTAACAACACTATTACAATCCAATATCAATACTACCAACACTATTACAATCCAATATCTGTAATACCAACACTATTACTATCCAATATCTATACTATCAACTCTATTACAATCCAATATCTATACTATCAACACTATTACAATCCAATATCAATACTACCAACACTATTACAATCCAATATCTATACTATCAACACTATTACTATCCAATATCTATACTATCAACTCTATTAAAATCCAATATCAATACTACCAACTCTATTACAATCAAATATCTGTAATACCAACACTATCACAATCCAATATCTATACTACCAACACTATTACAATCCAATAAATATACTATCAACTCTATTACAATCCAATATCTGTAATACCAACACTATTACAATCCAATATCAATACTATCAAATATATTACAATCTAATATCTATACTATCAACTCTATTACAATCCAATATCAATACTATCAACACTATTACAATCCAATATCAATACTATCAACTCTATTACAATCCAATATCTATACTATCAACTCTATTACAATCCAATATCAATACTATCAACTCTATTACAATCCAATATCTATACTATCAACTCTATTACAATCCAATATCTATACTACCAACTCTATTACAATCCAATATCTATACTACCAACTCCTTTACAATCCAATATCTATACTACCAACACTATTACAATCCAATATCTATACTACCAACTCTATTGCAATCCAATATCTATACTATCAACTCTATTACAATCCAATATCTATACTACCAACTCTATATTACAATCCAATATCTATACTACCAACTCTGTTACAATCCAATATCTATACTACCAACTCTATTACAATCCAATATCTATACTACCAACTCTATTACAATCCAATATCTATACTACCAACTCTATTACAATCCAATATCTATACTACCAACTCTATTACAATCCAATATCTATACTACCAACTCTATATTACAATCCAATATCTATACTACCAACTCTGTTACAATCCAATATCTATACTATCAACTCTATTACAATCCAATATCTATACTACCACCACTATTACAATCCAATATCTATACTACCAACTCTATTACAATCCAATATCTATACTACCAACTCTATTACAATCCAATATCTGTAATACCAACTCTATTACAATCCAATATCTATACTACCAACTCTATTACAATCCAATATCTATACTACCAACTCTATTACAATCCAATATCTATAGTATCAACTCTATTACAATCCAATATCTATACTACCAACTCTATTACAATCCAATATCTATACTACCAACTCTATTACAATCCAATATATATACTACCAACTCTATTACAATCCACTATTTATACTATCAACTCTATTACAATCCAATATCTATAGTATCAACTCTATTACAATCCAATATCTATACTACCAACACTATTAAAATCCAATATCTATACTACCAACACTATTACATTCCAATATCTATACTATCAACTCTATTACAATCCAATATCTATACTATCAACTCTATTACAATCCAATATCTATATTACCAACACTATTACATTCCAATATCTATACTATCAACTCTATTACAATCCAATATCTGTAATACCAACTCTATATTACAATCCAATATCTATACTACCAACTCTATTACAATCCAATATCTGTAATGCCAACACTATTACAATCCAATATCTATACTACCAACGCTATTACAATCCAATATCTATACTACCAACACTATTACAATCCAATATCTATACTAACAACTCTATTACAATCCAATATCTGTAATACCAACACTATTACAATCCAATATCTATACTATCAACTCTATTACAATCCAATATCTGAAATACCAACTCTATTACAATCCAATATCTATACTATCAACTCTATTACAATCCAATATCTATACTACCAACTCTATTACAATCCAATATCTATACTACCAACTCTATTACAATCCAATATCTATACTACCAACTCTATTACAATCCAATATCTATACTATCAACTCTATTACAGTCCAATATCAATACTACCAACTCTATTACAGTCCAATATCAATACTACCAACTCTATTACAATCCAATATCTATACTACCAACTCTATTACAATCCAATATCTATACTATCAACTCTATTACAATCCAATATCTATACTACCAACTCTATTACAGTCCAATATCAATACTACCAACACTATTACAATCCAATATCTATACTACCAACTCTATTACAATCCAATATCTATACTACCAACACTATTACAATCCAATATCTATAGTACCAACGCTATTACAATCCAATATCTATACTACCAACACTATTACAATCCAATATCTATACTGCAACTCTATTACAATCCAATATCTATACTACCAACACTATTACAATCCAATATCTATACTACCAACACTATTACAATCCAATATCTATACTGCAACTCTATTACAATCCAATATCTATACTACCAACACTATTACAATCCAATATCTATACTACCAACTCTATTACAATCCAATATCTATACTACCAATGCTATTACAATCCAATATCTATACTACCAACTCTATTACAATACAATATCTATACTACCAACTCTATTACAATCCAATATCTATACTACCAGCACTATTACAATCCAATATCTCTACTACCACCACTATTACAATCCAATATCTCTACTACCACCACTATTACAATCCAATGTCTCTACTACCACCACTATTACAATCCAGTATCTATACTACCAACTCTATTACAATACAATATCTCTACTACCAACACTATTACAATCCAATATCTCTACTACCACCACTATTACAATCCAATATCTCTACTACCACCACTATTACAATCCAATGTCTCTACTACCACCACTATTACAATCCAATATCTATACTACCAACTCTATTACAATACAATATCTATACTACCAACTCTATTACAATCCAATATCTCTACTACCACCACTATTACAATCCAATATCTCTACTACCAACACTATTACAATCCAATATCTCTACTACCACCACTATTACAATCCAATATCTATACTACCAACTCTATTACAATCCAATATCTCTACTACCAACTCTATTACAATCCAATATCTCTACTACCAACTCTATTACAATCCAATATCTATACTACCAACTCTATTACAATCCAATATCTATACTACCAACTCTATTACAATCCAATATCTCTACTACCAACTCTATTACTCATATTTGAAAAGCATGTGGATAAACAGGCTTATGAATATTTTGTTATTTATTCACTCTTCTACATACAACAGTCAGGTTTTGTAAAGCACTTTCCTGTGCTACAGTTTTGACTAAGCCAACAGACAGCTGGCTGTATGAAATTGATCATGGAAATCTAAACGGAGTTCTATTTATAGACTTTAAAAAGGCATTCAATCTCATTAATAATGACATTCTTCTAACCAGTCTAAAATGACATAAACTGTATGCTCCTGACCTGGACTCAGTCATATTTTGATAGATCACAGACAGCTTACATTGGTAATGTTTATTTTAATTTCATGATCATTAAATCTGGTATCACTCAAGCATCAATATTCAGATCCTAACTTTTTCTCATCTTTATTAAGCTCAGTTCTTGCACTGACTATGCAAACACTGATATGTTTGATGATGATGCAATAATCTTAACCTGTTAACCTTTAGGAATAATGTTAATATCGTAGAAAGAAAAAGCTTCTATTTAGAAAACGCGCAAAAATGGTCAAAAGAAAATAAAACGATTCTAAATGAAGCAAACACAATTCTTGTTCATTGGCACATCAAAAAAGCTCTCAGAGATGGACAGAAAAGGAACTAAACTAAAAAATTAGAAATAAACCTATTGAGAACGTTACTGATAAGAAACTTTTGATCTTGATGTGTATGTTGACAGTAATTTGAAATGGAAAAAACATTTAGACCATGTGTGTAGACCTCTCGCAAAACAATTTAGCTTACTTAAAAGAATTAAATGTTATCTCTCCACGAATACCAAAATACTTTTCTATAATTCATATATGTTGATTATTGTATACTGGTAACTATTTGGGGAATTTGTTATAAAGGCCAATTACATAGAATACTCAATGTATTATCCTTCATTGTACATCATCAATAGCTCTGTTGTAAAGGACAATTACATAAAATACTCAATGTATTATCCTTCATTGTACAACATCAATAGCTCTGTTGTAAAGGACAATTACATAAAATACTCAATGTATTATCCTTCATTGTACAACATCAATAGCTCTGTTGTAAAGGCCAATTACATAGAATACTCAATGTATTATCCTTCATTGTACAACATCAATAGCACTGTTGCAAAGGACAATTACATAAAATACTCAATGTATTATCCTTCATTGTACAACATCAACAGCTCTGTTGTAAAGGACAATTACATAGAATACTCCATGTATTATCCTTCATGCCCTTCATTGTACATCATCAATAGCTCTGTTGTAAAGGACAATTACATAAAATACTCAATGTATTATCCTTCATTGTACAACATCAATAGCTCTGTTGTAAAGGACAATTACATAGAATACTCAATGTATTATCCTTCATTGTACATCATCAATAGCTCTGTTGTAAAGCACAATTACATATAATACTCAGTGTATTATCCTTCATTGTACATCATCAATAGCTCTGTTGTAAAGGACAATTACATAGAATACTCAATGTATTATCCTTCATTGTACATCATCAATAGCTCTGTTGTAAAGGACAATTACATAGAATACTCAATGTATTATCCTTCATTGTACATCATCAATAGCTCTGTTGTAAAGGACAATTACATAGAATACTCAATGTATTATCCTTCATTGTACATCATCAACAGCTCTGTTGTAAAGGACAATTACATAGAATACTCAATGTCATCATCAAGAATTAAAGTGGCAAAACAAAGATCAAAAACTGACTTACAAAAAGCAGTTCTTGTTTACAAAACAATAAATGAGGATGCAACTACTTACATGACTAATTTATGCAACCTAATTTAACAAAACTATTCACTATGTTTAGGCAGAGAGTGTATTCTAAAGATTCCCAGACCATATACTGAGCAATTCAAACAGTTTTCAGTATTCAGCTGCAAAGATATGGAACTCCCCCAAATGTCAGAATGGCAAGCTCAACAGACAGTTTTAACACGAAATCTCTTGAATTTGTAGAAAGAGAGTTAACCTTTCCTTTTTCTCAAGTAATAGTACTTCCTGCCATTACAGTGTTACAATAACTGCCATTACAATATTAAAAAACATTGAATGCCTTTTCCTTATTTTATGATAACTTACACGCACATGATTTAATGTCTCATAATAGTATTTGACTGTACCATATTTCTAGTACTAGTATAGTTATTCCTATGTTGTATTTGATGCTGTTATATGCATGCATTCTCTAGATAATATACATGTCATGATGAATTGAAAGAGACAGCTAGTATGTGAGTGATGGCATACTTTCATTCAAGTCCATGAATTGCCTAGATACATGTAATAGACATGTCATAATGAATTGAAGGAGACAGCTAGTATGTGAGTGATGGCATACTTTCATTCAAGTCCATGCATTGCCTAGATACATGTAATTGACATGTCATAATGAATTGAAGGAGACAGCTAGTATGTGAGTGATGGCATACTTTCATTCAAGTCCATGCATTTCCTAGATACATGTAATAGACATGTCATAATGAATTGAAAGAGACAGCTAGTATGTGAGTAATAGCATACTTTCATTCAAGTCCATGCATTGCCTAGATACATGTAATAGACATGTCATAATGAATTGAAAGAGACAGCTAGTATGTGAGTAATAGCATACTTTCATTCAAGTCCATGCATTTCCTAGATAATAGACATGTCATGATGAATTGAAAGAGACAGCTAGTATGTGAGTGATGGCATACTTTCATTCAAGTCCATGCATTGCCTAGATAAATGTATTAGACATGTCATAATGAATTGAAAGAGACAGCTAGTATGTGAGTAATAGCATACTTTTATTCAAGTCCATGCATTGCCTAGATACATGTAATAGACATGTCATAATGAATTGAAAGAGACAGCTAGTATGTGAGTAATAGCATACTTTCATTCAAGTCCATGCATTTCCTAGATAATAGACATGTCATGATGAATTGAAAGAGACAGCTAGTATGTGAGTGATGGCATACTTTCATTCAAGTCCATGCATTGCCTAGATAAATGTATTAGACATGTCATAATGAATTGAAAGAGACAGTGAGTATGTGAGTAATAGCATACTTTTATTCAAGTCCATGCATTGCCTAGATACATGTAATAGACATGTCACAATGAATTGAAAGAGACAGCTAGTATGTGAGTAATAGCATACTTTCATTCAAGTCCATGCATTTCCTAGATAATAGACATGTCATGATGAATTGAAAGAGACAGCTAGTATGTGAGTGATGGCATACTTTCATTCAAGTCCATGCATTGCCTAGATAAATGTATTAGACATGTCATAATGAATTGAAAGAGACAGTGAGTATGTGAGTAATAGCATACTTTTATTCAAGTCCATGCATTGCCTAGATACATGTAATAGACATGTCACAATGAATTGAAAGAGACAGCTAGTATGTGAGTAATAGCATACTTTCATTCAAGTCCATGCATGGCCTAGATACATGTAATAGACATGTCATGATGAATTGAAAGAGACGGCTAGTATGTAATAGCATACTTTCATTCAAGTTTCATGCATTGCCTAGATAATAGACATGTCATGATGAATTGAAAGAGACAGCTAGTATGTGAGTAATAGCATACTTTCATTCAAGTTTCATGCATTGCCTAGATAATAGACATGTCATGATGAATTGAAAGAGACAGCTAGTATGTGAGTAATAGCATACTTTCATTCAAGTCTATGCATTGCCTAGATAATAGACATGTCATGATGAATTGAAAGAGACAGCTAGTATGTGAGTAATGGCATACTTTCATTCAAGTCCATGCATTGCCTAGATAATAGACATGTCATAATGAATTGAAAGAGACAGCTAGTGAGTGGTGGCATACTTTCATTCAAGTCCATGCATTGCCTATATAATAGACATGTCATGATGAATTGAAAGAGACAGCTAGTATGTGAGTAATAGCATACTTTCATTCAAGTTTCATGCATTGCCTAGATAATAGACATGTCATGATGAATTGAAAGAGACAGCTAGGATGTGAGTAATAGCATACTTTCATTCAAGTTTCATGCATTGCCTAGATAATAGACATGTCATGATGAATTGAAAGAGACAGTTAGTATGTGAGTAATAGCATACTTTCATTCAAGTCCATGCATTGCCTAGATACATGTAATAGACATGTCATGATGAATTGAAAGAGACAGCTAGTATGTGAGTAATAGCATACTTTCATTCAAGTTTCATGCATTGCCTAGATACATGTAATAGACATATCATGATGAATTGAAAGAGACAGCTAGTATGTGAGTAATAGCATACTTTCATTCAAGTTTCATGCATTGCCTAGATACATGTAATAGACATGTCATAATGAATTGAAAGAGACAGCTAGTATGTGAGTAATAGCATACTTTCATTCAAGTTCCAGGTTGCCTCTATCATTCTAAACCACCCAGCTCCACATCACGGAGACCATATCTGAATTTCCTTCATTATGACTGTTCATTCAGTATATAATTAATTTTCAACATACAATTTAAAAAAGGATGGATAGCAGGGCCATTTGGAAAATAGATGGGAAAGATAGGAAGACTGACAAAAATAGTAAACAGTAGGAAACAGGAAGAGCAAGAGCTGCTGGAAAGACTGAATGTTACGACTAGGGGTAATGTAACAAAAGAAAAGACTCAAACAAGCTTTCAAGATTTAAACACAAATATTTAATTTCCTAAAATATAAAAATATTTCAACAAACAACCAAAGTGAAAGAATTAAAAATAACTTACAGTACAGAATATCCTTAAAAGTCATAAATTGTTCTAAAGTTCACAAATCCGGAAGTTAATCCAAATATTCCGAATGAAAAAGGTTCCGAATGAAACCTCCAAAGTGCTGGCTTGCCAACAAGAATCAGCTATATCCAAGTGTTATTAATTCCAAGTAATCCTTGTGAATATAGAATATCACACAAGTTCTAAAAATGCTTCCAATAATTCGACGGAGCTATATATTTCTTAAAGTTTAAGTAGCAGTACTAAATCCAAAATATACTGTATAATAATAATAATCTCTAAAGCAGAATACCACACACAAAATGAACCAATCTCATTTATAACCTATCAGACTAATGAAACATGTAGGAATCCCGAACGCTGCAATAACATCTTATTTTATAGTCGCCGACTGCGCAAATAAAATAAAAACCCACTTCTTATTCCGTCTCAGAAAAACAACTCACTATTACGATCTTACTATCTAACTAGTCAACAAAATGAATCATTCTTTGGATTATGAAATCCAGGTCAGAAGTTCCAAAGTGCCCACGTGCTGGATCACGTGACATGACTAATGCTTCACCGACAATAATATTGATTTTTCCAGGACTAATGTACTGGGTCACATAGAAATTACTGTATATGTGTACTCTGCAAAATGACACCTATTAGACTATTATACAGAGGTCATAAACTAATTAAACTATACCATTATTTAAAAGAAATGATACATAATTCCGTAACACTGAATAATATAAATTATGACTATTACTTTATGAATAATGTCAATTATGACTATTTATGAATAATATCAATTATGACTATTACTTTATGAATAATGTCAATTATGACTATTACTTTACGTATAATGGCAATTATGACTATTACTTTACAAATAATGGCAATTATGACTATTACTTTATGAATAATATCAATTATGACTATTACTTTATGAATAATGGCAATTATGATTCTTACTTTATGAATAATATCAATTATGACTCTTACTTTATGAATAATGTCAATTATGACTATTACTTTATGAATAATGGCAATATGCCTTATGCTGTTATTTATCTTATTCATTTTATTTTATTGATTTCTAAATGAGTGATGCCACAATTCTAGCATTCTAGCATCAAGTGTCAATTCCGGATTTATTTTTCTGTGATGTTTTTTATTTTCCAGATCATTAATTTCCATCTGTGTTATAAATGAAAATAGTTACAGGTACTTCCCTTGCCAATTGTACCAGTCCTTTTTGCCAACCTGATATAATTCAGTGGTAGGTACTGAGCATTTTACTGGATACAATTTGCAATGGTAGCTACGAGCATTTCACTGGATACAATTTGCAATGGTAGCTATTGTGCATTTCACTGGATACAATTTGCAATGGTAGCTATTGAGCATTTCACTGGATACAATTTGCAATGGTAGCTATTGAGCATTTCACTTGATACCATTTGCAATGGTAGCTACTGAGCATTTCAATACAATTGCAATGGTAGCTATTGAGCATTTCACTGGATACAATTTGCAATAGTAGCTACTGAGCATTTCAATACAATTTGCAATGGTAGCTATTGTGCATTTCACTGAATACAATTTGCAATAGTAGCTACTGAGCATTTTACTGGATACAATTGCAATGGTAGCTACTGAGCATTTCAATACAATTTGCAATGGTAGCTATTGTGCATTTCACTGGATACAATTTGCAATAGTAGCTACTGAGCATTTCACTGGATACAATTTGCAATAGTAGCTACTGAGCATTTTACTGGATACAATTTGCAATGGTAGCTACTGAGCATTTCAATACAATTTGCAATGGTAGCTACTGAGTATTTCAATACAATTTGCAATGGTAGCTATTGTGCATTTCACTGGATACAATTTGCAATGGTAGCTATTGAGCATTTCACTGGATACAATTTGCAATGATACCTACTGAGCATTTCACTGGATACAATTTGCAATAGTAGCTACTGAGCATTTTACTGGATACAATTTGCAATGGTAGCTATTGAGCATATCATTGGATATGATTTTCAGTGATAGCTACTGAGGATTTTACTGGATACAATTTGCAATGGTAGCTACTGAGCATTTCACTGGATACAATTTGCAATGGTAGCTATTGTGCATTTCACTGGATACAATTTGCAATGGTAGCTATTGAGCATTTCACTGGATACAATTTGCAATGGTAGCTATTGAGCATTTCACTTGATACAATTTGCAATGGTAGCTATTGAGCATTTCACTGGATACAATTTGCAATAGTAGCTACTGAGCATTTTACTGGATACAATTTGCAATGGTAGCTACTGAGCATTTCACTGGATACAATTTGCAATAGTAGCTACTGAGCATTTTACTGGATACAATTTGCAATGGTAGCTATTGAGCATATCATTGGATATGATTTTCAGTGATAGCTATTGAGCATTTCACTGGATTCACTTTGCAATGGTAGCTGCTGAGCATTTTACTGGATTCACTTTGCAATGGTAGCTACTAAGCATTTCACTGGATACAATTTGCAATGGTAGATATTGAGCATTTCACTGGATACAATTTGTAATGGTTTTGACTGAGCATTTTATTGGATACAATTTGCAATAAAACCTGTAAATTACATGAATAAACTCTAAATACTTTTGAAAAGCAGAATATTCTTCCAAAGAAGGTTATATTATAGTAGTGTTTGATAATGCCGTTCCCAACTCTATCTGTCATGGATGCATATTTAGGAATTTGTGTTTATTATTTTATTTATTATTTTAGAAACATCAACACATTAACAGATCACCTTTTGTGAATGTTCATGCCAAAGTCTTTGGTAGTTTAAGGTGGCGTTTTTTTCATGTGACAATGTGACCTGGTAGGTATGGAAACAACCTAATACAAAACTTAAAAAAAGTGTGACATATGGCCAAGGGTAATACTATATGTCCTGCCATGGTATACAAATTTAAGATTATGAAGCCATGTTGTCACATGTCCTATCATGGTATACAAATTTAAGATTATGAGGCCTTGTTGTCACATGTCCTATCATGGTATACAAATTTAAGATTATGAGGCCTTGTTGTCATATGTCCTATCATGGTATACAAATTTAAGATTACGAGGCCTTGTTGTCACATGCCCTACCACGGTATACAAATTTAAGATTACGAGGCCTTGTTGTCACATGTTCTATTATGGTATATAAATTTAAGATTAAGAGGCCTTGTTGTCACGTACTTTCATGGTATACAAATTTAAGATTACAAGGCCTTGTTGTCACATGTCCTATCATGGTATACAAATTTAAGATTATGAGGCCTGCTTTCTGTTACATTTGGTAGATTCCTGCTTAACAGTTTTTCTGAAGAAGTTGTTTCATTCTTTTTGATTTTTACTAACATTGGCATATCTGATAGCAGATTTAAACAAATTTGAAAGACATTGATTCCAGAATGCTTTCTGTAAAATTTGGTATAAACTGGTCTAGCAGTTTTTGTAAAGAAGTTGAAAACGGCATAGCTTTTAGGTGAAAAAAACCCCGTCAAAATGACCATCAATTCAGTATGACTAATGATAACAAGATTTTCAAAATGGAGGTCATATTGGAGGGTCAGACTGGCACCATTTTCATTTAGGACAGACTATACATCATGAGAATTCTTCTGGTAAAAACCCCATGTTCATAGGACTTTTTATTCAGAAGTAGCGATAACAATATTTCTAAAGTGGCTCTTGTGGTGGCCATATTGGATGTCTGAGTGGCACATGTTCATTTGGGACCAACTAGGCCTTAGGATGAATGTGTGTGTAAAGTTTCATGGCGATTCTCCCAAGTAATTTTGGAAGAGTAGTGACAACAAACTTGTGCCAATGGATGGATGGACGATGGATGATGGACAACAGACCATCCCATAACCTCTTCTGGTCTATGCCCAGTAAAACTACAAAATAAAGATGCAGGCCACGAATGTAGGGATTGCCTAAACTGTCTTTGAGGTCCAGGGGCAACTAGCTTTGGTTCTACTACAGCCATATTTATGTGGAAACATTTTTCGTAAACAGTTTTCCTGCATTTTCTGCCATTGGAAGCCAATGTTCAATTTCATAAAAAGAACATCAGGATTTATTACAGCAGTTTCTCCCTTTAGAATGCTGAAAAATGTCTGTAATTTCTTAAACTAGAGTCTCTCCAAGGGACTAATGCTCTACTTGTGAAAAAGAATTTCAAGGAATTCAAAACGACACCATTTCTTCTTATTAACTTCTGAGTGCTGAAACCATGTTAGATATTTTTTAGCTATAACAATAGTTTCAAATTAGCTGATGTGGCAGCCATATTGGATGAAAGATTGGTACCATTTTCATTTAGGACAAACTAAACATCATTAGAAGTCTTTCAGTAAAACCCATTGTGAATGTGACCATTCATTCAGGAGGAGTAGCAATAACAAGATTTTTAAGATCGCTGTGTTGGCCATATTGGATCTCTGAGCAGCACCATTTTCATTTAGGACCACTTAAATATTACAAGAAGTCTTCTGGTGAAAAACTCTGGATAATGCCATTCCCAACTCTATCTGTCATGGATGCATGACTGGACTTCTTGGGCCACATACATGTACCTCAGTGTGACTGTCTTTCATATTCACACCAAAAATATATGTATTTTGACTTGAACATACGACAACAGTAGTAGCATTTTTCCAGTTTGAGGATATTGGAGCTAAGGCATGGCCACTACAAGTGCAAGTTGTGTCTGTGCTGGATTGTAGTTAGTTGGCTACAGATTAGAAAGACACCTGCCAAATTGCAAACAGTGGATGGTAGTAAAAAAAAGGAGTTCCAGTGGGCTGGGCAAGGGAAATTTCCATGGTCGCAGGCAATCAAAAATAAGAAAACTGTGTAAGGATATCATGTTATAATATGGACCAATACAATTTACAAAAAGTGATATGTTAATGTGTTGATGTTTCAAAAATAATAAACTATAAACACTGTATGTGAACTAACCCAACTATATGATAACCCATGGTAAGACCCCCTGTATCGAATAAGGTATCCAAGAAACCATTTTAATATCTATATTTCAGTATTTTTATATAAAAATTAAATTAAAATCAACATGAACTTGCAGTGTATTTCATATTTTGTAAATTTATAAATGAAGTACATGTACTATCTTTTTGATTTACCTGGTTTTATTTATTCATGACTAGTGCATAATTCACAATATTCTTCATACATGTGACAGAACCATGACATCAGATCACAAAATTTCAAAATTATGATCCATCGACTGGCTTCTACATTTTTAGGATTTCTTATTGGCATAATATATATTCTCTTCACATTATAATACAACAGCAAGTTTTGAACATGAATCAGATTTTGATGGCAGTGTGATAGTAATAATTAATTAATATAAGCCAGAGAATTGTTAATTAAATGAAAAAGGAACAGTAATGGCATTTCTGTCTTATTGCCTGTATGAATCTTCTTGTAGGATCAATAATGATGAGAAACTTTGTTGTGGCTTTTGTTTATAAACTTGAAATGGTATCTCTTTGAAATATAATGTTACTGATACAATATTATGTTGTTGAACATCCTTTTCCAAAGATGTATAGAAAGGGGGGTCAGACTTATCAGCAAATTGACCTGATGCACTATGTAATGTGCAGTACACACCATTCTCATCAACTTTGGCTTTTTCCTAGCAATACCACATTTCAATATGAAAATCATCCATACTTCAAGAAAAGAATTAACAAGGAAAATTATACTAATTGTTCCTCTTAAGAAGAGATTCAGAATTTGATTGCTTTCTACATTTATAACTTTCTTCAATTTAGCTATGAAACTCAAAAATTTTGGAGCATCTATATTATAGAAAATGTTAACACATTTCAAACAGAAAGGTGCAAACTTTGAAAAGGCACTCAAATTTAATATTATCAACTAACATGGTCAGGTGAGCTACAAATATACCAGTACAACATTTGCATATCACTCTTAAACTCCTCACAAAATCATAGGAAGGATTATTTTCATATGATTACTCAAGTATCACTGATTCTTACCGAGATTTCATCCATTGTCACTTCATCAAAAAGTTCCTTTTGGTAAATGTAATTGGAGACAGCCTTAAAATCAAGATCCTTCACCAGCTCAGGCAGACATCGATTCAGAACATTCCGATGCAGTTTTCCTGAAAAAGACAGAACCTGAATTCTGTGAACGATATTTATCTCATTCCTACTTATCTAATTACATACAGCCAATGGAACGGCTAAAGATCTAATTACCTATTTCCAATGGAACTGCTACCAATCTAATTACCTACTGCCAATGGAACTGCTACCAATCTAATTACCTACTGCCAATGGAACTGCTACCAATCTAATTACCTACTGCCAATGGGATGGCCATCATTTAATTACCTATTGCCAATGGAATGGCTACCGATCTAATTATCTATTGCCAATGGAACGGCTACCATCTAATCACCTATTGCCAATGGAATGGCTACCAATCTAATTACCTATTGCTAATGGAATGGCTACCAGTCTAATTACCTATTGCCTTTCAAATAGCTACCAATCTAATTACCTATTGCCAATGGAATGGCTACCATCCAATTACCTATTGCTAATGGAATGGCTACCATCTAATTACCTATTGCCAATGGAATGGCTACCATCTATTACCTACTGCCAATGGAATGGCTACCATCTAATGACCTATTGCCCATGGAACGGCTACCATCTATTACCTACTGCCAATGGAATGGCTACCATCTAATTACCTATTGCCCATGGAACGGCTACCAATTTAGACCTAATGTGAGTAGTTACAGCATGTTACATTATGTGGGTCAACATGTTGGAAATGTTCCCACAACCAAGACAAATATATAGAAAATATTTCACAGTAACTTTGAACCATAATATCTCATAAAATACCACTTTGATTTTGCTCAAATTCTGACTTGTCCTTCATTCCATTCATGTGATAGGTCTGTAAAATTTTAATAACTGTTGATGCATTAAATAAAAATTCTTCTTTAAATATGCATGGACAGGCCTTAGAGTAAATTAGATCCATTATATTTTTTATATGCTTATGAAATCATGAATGTCTGCAATGTTTATAGTATTTTTAATATTGAAAAGACAATGTATGGTTTATAAATAAAAGTTCTGGTTTACAACAAATTCTCTGTTGTAGAAAAAACATTTTATGCTCAATCTAATTATGCATTTTTTCTACTTATTGAAAATACTCTTTCTAAGCTATATATGGTCCAGGAATTGCTATCCAAGTCCTCTTATGTAAATAATCATCAGCATGTTCTCACAACCATCTGAATAATGATATTTCAATTGACATCATCTATCACCAGTGGGAAATTTCAACAAAATAGTTCTTAAGGTCCTTAGGCATGAAAGAATTATCCAAATTTGTCTGTCTCTTGCTTTCCACGGCTTTTATCTTTTTTGAGAATATCTTCAGCAGTGCACTATGAAACTAATTTGTAGCTTTTACACAAAATGAACAGCAGTTTTACAACGTGAGCTTGCACTATCCAGTTCCAGATTTGATCTCATTTAACTTGAGTTTTCATTCATTATCTACCTGTGTTTATTATAATAATTAAAAATAGTTTTCTGAATAGTATTTTCCTTCAAACTATTAGTTAACTGATTAAATGCCAAACTAAATTAATTGATTGAATGACAAACTATTTCTGCTAGTTTTTCACCCCAAACAATTAGTTCCTTCCATCATTAATTCAACCTTGAAAACAGCTTTCTTACCAAAAGTAGAGGGTTCATGTTTCTTTTTCTTCACCTCACTAACTCCAATGCCTGTCTGCCCCTGATTAAATAGAGAAATATCTATTATCAGAAAATGTGAAGATTCAGCTCAGAATAATGATGATTGAACAATGCAAATATTGTAAACATTTTAATTAAAGCATTTCCATCAATACTGTAACATTTATCACAAGACCATTAGGTATACAATGGAATACTCTAAGGAAAAGACCATGCTCCTTGATACAACAGTATTAAAGTGAAAATAAAATATAATTTGATCTATACTGTAAACCTATAGATAAATATTATTATTTACACTACAATTCCTATCACCCCTTCCAATGCTAGAAGTCTGGTCCATATAGTCAATTATTACATATTAAACATATCTGCACTAAAATATTGGTCTCTGAGAAAAACACATCCAATTATACAAGAACAAAGGCTACCCATCTCAAATTCTGATTAACGCTTTAACTAAAGCGAGACATAAAAACTGTTTTGATCTACTCAATCCTATTAAAAAGGATCATAATTATGAAAGTGTGATACCAGCTATCATCACATATGACAGTGTGATACCAGCTATCTTCACATATGACAGCGTGATAACAGCTATCTTCACATATGACAGTGTGATAACAGCTATCTTCACATATGACAAAGACAACTATTTTCTCCAGCATGCAATCTGGTCCCTTTGATCTATTATCAACCTTCCTTTGCCAGACATTTTCCCAAATCCACCAATCTTTGCACAGAGTATTAACTTAAAAAATTTAAGCAACTATTTCACAAGAGCAAGTTTCCAAGTAAACACTTATTGTGGTGGTAAATCATTTGCAAATAAAGTACTGGATTGCAATACCATCCAAAGTACCTTTTTTTCAAAATGGATGAATCCAAGATTTTCAAAAGCACTTGTACAAACCTCAAATATACTTCCAAGTTAAGAGGTCATTGTACTACATGTAACTATGTTTATTATCTCACATGTCACACTCGCAGCAAACAATACGTTCGTGAAACCAAAAGGGAATTTCAAGTGAGAATAAAACAACACCACAGAGATATCCACAAAAAGAAGGATACCCCAGTATCTCAGCACCTCAACATACCAGACCCCAACATGGAGTGTGATCAGAATCAAATAATATAAATTATTTTGTCTGATCCAGACTTACCTAGTAGTAATGTTAATCATAAAGATGGATAACATTGTTGGATATACTAATTACACACTATATGTCTGACAGAAATCAAAAACTCTGTTTAAATGGGAGTCCAGGCACTACATATATTTTATAGTAAAATATTGATATTCATTAATTTTGGTTAATAAGAGATTGATGGAAAGAAAAAAGTAGAATTTTTTTTTCAAGAATTTTATGATATGATCTTGAGATGTTTTTCTGTGCTATCATTAAACTGTAATATTTGTTTTTCTCCTCTTTAACTCTTTCTCATGGATTACAAGTGAGATGATGACATCAGGAAAGAACATGTTTGCCCTTACTCACCTCTTTTTGAAACCAGAACTTTAGCATCTCATGGGACATAATCATATGACTGTTGTCATGGAAATGGCAAGGAACATCTAAATTCCTTTCAAGGTCAGCAACATGGATCAAGCAGTTTACACTGTATCCATCATATTGTGGGCACTGTATAAACAGCTCAAACCTCAGACTCTGTCCCATGTATCCAATGACACCTTTGAGAGTCATGGTGATGAACTCTTTCGCTTCAATACACAGTTTGGAAGATGGAGTCTTCTCAGCGGTCCCCATTCTCGTGATTCTCACAAATATGACATGTTCCCTGAAGAACACGGTCAATCTGTGATGAAGGTCAAGATCAAAAGCACAGCACCCACAGAAGATCAGATTTTCTGAATTCTTCTTGGCAATAGGCCAGTGAGTCAAACAGGCAGCAACAAGGCGATGAAAAATGGGAGATGGCAAATATTTTTCCACAAAGACATAACAAAGGACTGATGAACTCTCCATATCTGGCCGTGGTTTAGGGGAGATTATCTCAATTGGTGTTCTTTCACTAAGCATGCATGGGGCAAGGAAGTATTCTTCCACCTAAAATAAAATAAAAAAAACCCCAGATAAGAATTGTACTTATAATCTGTGAGTTCAATTATGTATGAGCAAGCCAGAATACACATTGATGATTAGGATTAACTGACAAAGAATTAATGGGACAATTATAAAATCTATTCCTCTTAGGACTTCATTATGTAATTCTCCATCTACAATCAGTGACAATTAGGTGTCACTTATAAAAACAGTGTCTGGGAATATTAAGTGTCAACAAGCAAATTTAAAGAATGTATGTCCCCCCACCCCCACAAACACACACACTTTCCATGGGAAATAGTGAGTGACAGTTTGTTGAGGAAAGGGCTAGATGAAAATGGTGATATAAAAAAGGAGTTAGGTAAATTTGTAAAGAAATATATTATTGACGGTGTAGAACACTGACGATTTTACCCAGGTAAAATGTCACAAATATAAAGTTGCAGACAAAATCTGTCAGAAATTGATGGCAGCTCACACAATATTTTGTTTATCAAACCATTGCAGTCAGGTAGTTGGTCTCCTCCATGCACATTCCATGTTTAAGTGACAAGATGGAAGGGTAAACACTTCACAATTCACCACTGCAACTCTGGGGCCACATGTCCACCTCAAACATGGAGGTTTGGAGAGGTCTGAATGATTGACAGTTGAGCAACCAATGCATGAAAGTATGGAGATGTCAGATATTCAGAATTGGATAAGAAATAGAGAATTGTGTTTATGTTAATAATATGTTTAGCAAATTAAAAAATCATTTCAAAAGAGTCTTCGGTGTTCAGTACAATACATTAACGACCTATGTACAAAAACAAATCAGAAGTAAAATCTTCGAGCTAGTTTATACAACTTAAAGATCAATCCATTTCTTTCTAATTTTTTTAGCTTGTTTTTATTGAGGCGAATTATTTTTTCTCTATCTTTTCTTTGCTTCAGGATCATCTGAAATGTAGCAAAATGAGAGAAAGTATATTTACACACAGAGAGATATTGTTTAGTGCTCCAAATAACTATGTTAATAAGATCTTCCTTCTCACCAACAATTCCAAAACTAATATTAAGATATTCAGCAATAAGGCATCCCATTTTGAACACCTAAGTCTACATCATTTTCCAATCTAGTTTTTGATTCAGAAAGAGGCATCTTATTTTGAACACCTCAGTCTACATAATTTTCCAATCTAGTTTTTGATTCAGAAAAAAAACATCCCATTTTGAACACCAAAGTCTACATCTTCATTCCAATTTAGTCCTCGATTCAGAAAAAAAGCATCCCATTTTGAACACTCAAGTCTTCATCTTTTCATACATTTTCCTCTAATAAAGGAAACTGCATAATTTGTTTTGACTTTAAATAAATTGTGTATCAGACATTTAGCCTCATTTAATTCATTTTGTTCTTCTATTATCACTATAATCCAACAGTTTGGAAATTAAATATTAGAACAAGGTATTTTATGAATTCTTGTTTGTCTATGTCAAATTTCAATTTAAGTTCTTAAAAATATAAAATAATTGTATTTGTATAATCATATAAATATCATATTTTACCATTTTTCATATAATGGGGTGCATTTGTTATGAGGGATTACAGAGTTTTTTCACAGTATTTAAATTCTAGATGAGACATTTTTTATTATAGTTAAAATAACACCACAATTTCAGTATTCATTTATAAAATAAGAATCATTGAATAATATATCTTAAATTGTTGGCATTCCAGCTGCATTTAAAGAAAACTTCTCCATCAAGTCTACTTATCAATTTTCTTGTGTATATTTTCCAATGTCTGTAAATTTCCTTATTTAAAAAGTGCTTAATCCAGCTAGCTTTCAGTTCATAAATTAAAGTTTTGATGTCAATCATTTATAACACAATACAAGGTAAGATTTTGTAATATTGATGTGAGATGTTTTTAAATTTTTGTTTTTCCTTTCTATAAATACTTAAAAAATTGTTTTATTTCCATGAGGGTTTTCAGTTTTGAGGCTGGGTAAAATAGTTAATGGCAGTATCAATTTTGGCAAAGCAAAACTTAATAAAACTATTATTCTTCCTAATAATGTTAAATCCCTTAATTTCCAATTTTTTGTTCTGCAAAAGAATTCATTAATTTGGGATACAAATTAAATTGTATGCGTTAGTTCTAATTTTGAATAAAAAGTTATTACCAAAGTTGTAATTTTTGACGCACTTCAAATCACATCTTTTGTTAGGAGCATATGTTGAACTCGTTTTTTCATAGATCCAATTCTTAAAATAGTGAATTTTTCTTAATTTAATGACAGTTCTTAAATCTTATTCAAATCTTCAAAAAGGCTGACATCATGAAAACTTTCTTCAGCGCCATCCAATATAATGGAAGCATCATCAGCAAATGATGGTTTTATTTTTATGTCATTTTCTAAATATTGATAACCATTTATTGCTTGCTTCATGGGTAGTGCATAAGTGAAGAGTTCTTTCTAAAGTACAAATAGAAATGGTTTTATTTTTATATCATTTTCTAAATATTGATAACCATTTATTGCTTGCTTCATGGGTAGTGCATAAGTGAAGAGTTCTTTCTAAAGTACAAATAGAAATGGTTTTATTTTTATATCATTTTCTAAATATTGATAACCATTTATTGCTTGCTTCATGGGTAGTGCATAAGTGAAGAGTTCTTTCTAAAGTACAAATAGAAATGGTTTTATTTTTATATCATTTTCTAAATATTGATAACTATTTATTGCTTGCTTCATGGGTAGTGCATAAGTGAAGAGTTCTTTCTAAAGTACAAATAGAAATGGTGATAAAGGACATCCTTGTCTAAAATCTCTGTTCAGTGGAAACAATTCAGAAAAACATCCTTTGTTTGTTACATAAAGGCCAATCCATTTTTGTAAATCTGAACCAAAGTTGAGAAAATACAAAACTTTAAACACATATAAGCGATCCAAACAGTCAAAAGCTTTTTCAAAGTCTGCAAAAAACAAAAGAGCAGGTAAATCTAATTATTCTGCATTCTCAATGACATCTAGTAAATGTTGATATTTCCTCCAATATGGCGACCTTTTATTATTTTCTAGTCATTTTACATTAAGGGTACAAATTCTAATATTATCTAAATGCATGTTAAACAGTTTGGTTCTCCTTACTATAGGGGAAAAAAAAAACCCAGATGAAATGTTGGACAAAAATGTATAACAATGGAAAGAGAAAAAAATACAAGAATAAAAAAATAAAAAACATCAATGAATAATAGTCATCTATAAAGATAATTGACAAATTTGTGCTGAAACTACTTCTATTTTTTCAGACACACTGACCCTGACCTTTTACCCTACTATCAACAGGGTTCTTCTTTAACCCAAGTTCAAACTATCCACTAAGTTTGATAACTGTAGATGTTGAGAACTCAAGTCATGCAGAAACCATTTTTTTACTTTCAGTCACAGTGACCTTGACATTTTTTTATTTCAAAATCGCTTCACCCTTATCCTAAGTACAAGCCATTTCCAAAGTTTGTCAAGTGTAGATGGTGGAGAACTCTAGTGATCTTGACCTTTGACCCCAAAACTAATAGGGTTCAACCTTACCCAAAGTGCAAACCATCCACAAAGCTTGGTAACTATAGATGGTGGACAACTAGAGTTATTGTGCAGAAACAAAATTAGTAACAAAGGGATAGACAACATAACATTAATATGGAAGACATAAAAAAAGCTGAGCTCTCCTAATTAGCCATTCACATTTACATCATTATGTGCTGAACTGAAATCACTTGCTGATTCTAAACCTAATCTCACCCCCCCCCCCCTTAAGACAACACTGTTATTTCAGATGTTCAGCAATATTTATTTGCTACTTACTGACAAAGAAGAAGAAACACAATACATTAATTATAGCTTGCTCACTTGCATTTTTGTGTTTTGGTCTAAAATGATGGAACATTTAGAATGAAATCTCAATAGCCAATACATTCCTCCCTCTCTGTAGTGTTAAATATATAACCATTATATTTAGTTACTTTTTTTTAAAGAAATATTTGTAGATGTCTAAGCTGCTGTACTGTGGATCATTGTCCACATGAACACTTTAATTTGTTCACGTTTCTTACCATAAAAACCATAACTTTTATGACAAAGTTGTAAAGTTACTGTTCAGACATGAAAGCTAAACAAATTTTATTGCCATATATCAAAAAAAAGCATTGGAAGAAATGTGGAATAAAAAGGTCAAAAACTGAGGAGTAACCTTCACCTTAAAGATAAAACCTTGACTGCAACACATGAGACACTGAGAAGCTTAAGTGTACCATTATTCATGTCTGTACCTGAAACAGCTTTCTGATTTAAATCAAAAACAAAGGAAACATTACAATATTGACCTGTGACAGATAAGACCAACATGTGCAATGAAACACATTTTCTAATGACAATATGCAAGTATACCAAGTTTTATCCTTTTATCTTAAACAGCTTGGAAGCAGAGGACCAAAGGTGACTGAAACATACAAAACTGACTTGTGACTTTGACTTGAAGATAGTTTACATTTAGTTCTATCTTGAAGGTCCAGGTTTGGCTCAATAATCTAATATGCCCACTCAATAATTTTGAGATTTTGCATATCACAATGCTCCAGCCAGATATTTCTTTGCAGTATCTCAGTTGGTAAAGCGTAGGATTCATAATCCAAGGGTCACAATTAAATTAAAACAACTAAAACAGCCATTTTACACAACAACACATATAGCGAATGACATTGAGTTTATAAAGATGCTAACTTCACAGTTCAAGAAGGTAGAGGGGGCAGAACTTTACAGTTCAAGATGGCAGAGGGGTGCACACTGGGGGCAGATGGGTGGACATTTTCAGAAGTGATGAAAATTTCTTTCTAGCTGGAACATTGTTATGTGTATCATGTTTAGAATATTTGTTATAAACCACCTGACATGCTTCCCCTGTGGGCTTTGGGTTGTGTAATAGGCCCAATGCATCATCACTGCATGTCATAAGAGACAACAGCTGGATTCTTGAATATCTCTGTTGACCATTTCATCCATGATCCTTTGTAATGTTTAACTGCAAGAAATATGGAAACTACAAAGATGGCTGCAAGAGGAAACCAGTCTGCCCCAGATGCGGGTAGGAGGATCTTGATGGATCATCCTGCACAGAGAAAGTCTCTTGTTCAAATTGTCAATGAGAATATTTCTCATACTCTAGAGACAGCCCCAAGTGGAAACTCAAGCAGGAGATCCAACATGTGAAACAGGAGAACGGCATGAGCTTTCCTGAGGCCAGGTAATATGTGGAAGTCACAGCTCCACTTAACATAGCTGGGAAAACCTATGCCAGCACGGCCAGATTGGAGAAGAAATCTTTCTTAAATACTCTCTGTACCCAGACAGATATTATATGGCCAGAAGGTCAAACCAAATTCACAGTTTTAACACCACCAAACCTGTGCTAGCAGCCACCCAAACAAAGAGTGAAGTTTTTTTAAATTTATTTTGCTGGGTTTAACACCATTTTTCAGCACATGATAGGCTATACATGGTGTCCAGTATATTTGGTGGAGGAAGAACCCAGGAAGACCCCGGAAAGAACTACCAACACACGGGAAGCTACTGGCAAGCTTTTTGCACATACTCATGTTGCTTGAACCGACACTAAAACTCATGAGGACAGAGGTGTGACATGTGAGTAATCTGTGAAGGTGAAACACCTTCAACCACTAGGCCACCTGTGGACCCAGAGAATGAAGCAGATAAAGCAAATATGCAGTGTGATATTGTAGGAAATAAAGAACTTGATGCTAAAAAGGAAAGAAGCCTTAAATTGAGCCCAAGAAAAGAGCAGTACAACCATTGGCACCAGTGGAAACAGGATCAGTATCACACATAAGACTCTCAACTCTACAACTGAGAAGCCAGATAAACCCAGCCCACCAAAAGAGGAACAGACTAATGGCACCAGTAGAAATGCATGCTCTAAACCAAATAAGGAGAGGATTAAAGAATCTACTAGATTTCCCAAAGGATCTGCCAATCCTATCAAGCTCTTTAACAAGTTTGTGACCCTAGAAAGTATGGACACTGGAAAGCCCCTTGAGATCTGACTAGGGAAAACTCTCAGAAGTCCTGTACTTCCACCACTTTCATAAATATGTCTGACACCATAATATAAAGGAATTGCCTAGGTTTAAAAACAAATATAAATAAAATTAGTTTTCTACTTAAAGAACATTATCAAATAGCTGTCTGCCTTCAGGAGACCTTTTCAAGGGGAAATCATAGAGTAAATCTTAGAAGCTTCACAAAGTAAAGTAGCTTTTCAAAAAACACCGAAGGCTGCTGGAGGAGTGTCCATCAACATGAATAACAAAACTCCTTATAGCCAAATTAATCATAAAACTTTAGCCATAAAACTCTAAAACACTGTAAAACACTACTACATACATACATACACAGCTGTAAAACACTACTACATACATACATACATAGCTGTAAAACACTACTACATACATACATACACAGCTGTAAAACACTACTACATACATACACAGCTGTAAAACACTAATACATACATACATACACAGCTGTAAAACACTACTACATACATACATACATAGCTGTAAAACACTAAATACATACATACATACACTGCAGTAAAACATTATTATATACAGAGCTGTAAAACACTACTACATACACACATAGCCGTAAAACACTACATGCATACATACATAGCTGTAAAACACTACATGCATACATACATAGCTGTAAAACACTACTACATGCATACATAGCTGTAAAACACTACTACATACATACACAGCTGTAAAACACTACTACATACATACATAGCTGTAAAACACTACATGCATACAAACATAACTGTAAAACACTACTACATACATACATAGCTGTAAAATACTACTACATACATACATAGCTGTAAAACACTACTATATGTATGAAGCTGATGTTTTTGATATGCTCAATAAATTGAGTATTAATAAATCCTCTGGACTGGATGGCACTTGTTTACTAATTCTTTAAACTTGCTCGCCAGTAATAACATGGTCATTAATGCATATTGCTGTGCCATTACTTTCTGTATTCAATCAGCTGATTTAAGTAGTTTGTATCCAATCAGCTGATTTAAGTACATGTAGTATGTATCCAATTTGAGATGGCCCCTGGTACATCAAACTACTCATTAGCCTTTCGTGTCTTTTGTACAACAATACAAGATTGTCAAATAAAATTACCTGCATAAATATTTAGAGATTACATCAATATATTGGAGCAAGATTATTATTACAGATGACATCTCATATTAATGAATGAATTTCTGTGATTTGTATCATGGTATTGTGTGTGTATTTAAGTTGTGACATCATGTTCACACAACAAGGTTGTTTTGAATTGGCTGATTGATTGGAGTGCTCACCAATCCATGCTTTGTTTACCAGAGTATTTAAACATGGCAGCTTGGTATATAAACAGTGTCGGCATCCAAAATTTTGGATTTGTAAAGATTGAGCCCTCTGAGTAAAGGTTGGAGAGTGAGATCCAAACTTTAGAAAAATGAGAGGTGATAGATCTAAAAATTTGAAAAGGAAATTTCATCTGTGAAATTTTGATGCACAAACTTTGGTAGACTATAAATTTTGGAACCAAGATTTTTTTAATTACAAATTTCTCAATACATAAGAAGATGAACTTTATCTGTGAATTTCTGGTTTAGATATTTAGACATAAAAAGAAACAAATTACTTCCGAGTAAAAATTTGCCCACATTTTTAAATGTTTACAAACAGGCCAAGTCATTGTATGAAATGGGAATTAATGAAACTAACTTTTTCAAATAGTGGAGAAAAAACTGATATGTTTGGAATTATATTTCTGTGTTTAAGTGAATATTTCTCTTCATCGTCGTGACAAAATAAATATGACAAGATATTGTTTTTCATCCCTGTGGCTAGAGTTAGTTGAAACCCCTAGTAGCTTCAAGGACTGGAAATTCTGAAAATCCTGACTAATTTTCCAGACCAGCAAGATTACAATAACTTAAGTATAACTAAAGTCCATGAAAGGGACTGAACTCTACTCGTTAAAATTTTTTTCCAGGAATTCAAGATAAGACCATTTCTTCCTTTCAACTGCTGAGTGTTGAAACATATCTCTGATATTCTTCAAAAACAATATCCTGTGGTCAAAGGTTAGGAATTCTTTAATTTTGGATAGTAACTAGACATTCTTATACATCTTTTTGGCAACATTACTGACATGCTCTGACCATAACATATTGTTAACAACTTGAACTCCTAAAAGTCTGTTACATCTTTGATATGTGGAGAATATCATCTTTAAGCCTGTTACATCTTTGATATGTGGAGAATATCATCTTTAAGTCTGTTACATCTTTCATATGTGAAGAAGATCATCTTTAAGTCTGTTACATCTTTGATATGTGGAGAAGGTCATCTTTAAGTATGTTACATCTTTGATATGTGGAGAATATCATCTTTAAGTCTGTTACATCTTTGATATGTGGAGAATATCATCTTTAAGTCTGTTACATCTGTGATATGTGGAGAATATCATCTTTAAGTCTGTTACATCTTTGATATGTGGAGAATATCATCTTTAAGTCTGTTACATTTTTGATGTGTGGAGAATATCATCTTTAAGTCTGTTACATCTTTGATATGTGGAGAATATCATCTTTAAGTCTGTTACATCTTTGCTATGTGGAGAATATCTTTAAGTCTGTTACATCTTTGATATGTGGAGAATATCATCTTTAAGTCTGTTACATCTTTGCTATGTGGAGAATATCTTTAAGTCTGTTACATCTTTGATATGTGGAGAATATCATCTTTAAGTCTGTTACATCTTTGATATGTGGAGAATATCTTAAAGTCTGTTACATCTTTGATATGTGGAGAATATCTTTAAGTCTGTTACATCTTTGATATGTGGTTATCAGTATCACTTTATTTTTGTCTACAATAATGATCATTCTATTATGTTTACACCATTTGGACAGTTCAACAAGATCATTATATAAGTTTCTTTCAACAGTATATTAGATGAGCTAATATCATATAAGATTGTATCATCAGCATTGAGATCAGTCTCAATATTTCCTGTATGCAAATGAAGAGTATTTATAAACAGCAGTGTCCCTAAAATAGATTCTTGAGGTTCTCCAAAAATCACATGTTTCATCTGATGTGACATTGTTTACATCAACTGTTTGTTTTCTTCCTTTCAAATATTATTTAAAACCAATTTAAAAGTTGTTACTCAGGTTTGTATAGTTTTCATTTTTTAAGTAAAATGCCATGATCAACAAAATCAAAATCTTTTCTAAAATTAACCAACACAATTCCCACTAGATCTCCATTATATCAAGTTTTCAGACATTTTTCAATCATTCTAGCAAAAGCAGTTTCACATGAATGAGATGGGTGAAAGCCTGACTGTCTTTCAATCATGCTAGCAAGAGCAGTTTCACATGAATGAGATGGGTGAAAGCCTGACTGTCTTTCAATCATGCTAGCAAGAGCAATTTCACATGAATGAGATGGGTGAAAGCCTGACTGTCTTTCAATCATGCTAGCAAGAGCAATTTTACATGAATGAGATGGGTGAAAGCCTGACTGTCTTTCATACAAAAGATTAGGGTGTTATTAGAATGTTTTTCCAGAATTTCTGATAAGATAGGAAGAGTTGAGATGGGTCTAAATTTGTTTATTTCATTGCGAGGACCAGATCTATGAACAAGTCTCTCTTTAGCCATTCCATTTGTCTTGAAATTTATTTGTTTTTATACTAAGTGCAGCCTTCCGTAATAATATTGGTTCAATAAGTCATAAGAAGTCATCTGGTAAAAACCCCACACTGATACAACTTTCTTTTTAGGAGGATTAGCAATAATAAGATTTTCAAAACAGCTGTCATAGCAGCCATGTTGGACTTCAGATCAGCACCATTTTCACTTAGGACCAACTAGACATCATGTGAAATCTTTCAGAAAAAAACCCATGTTGATATGACCACCCATTCAGGAGTAGCGATAACAAGATTTTCAAGATGGTTGATGTGGCCATACTGGCTGTCTGCTAGGCACCAATTTCATTTAGGTCCAACTAGACATTGGGATAGATGTGTTAAGTTTCATGGCAATCCTTCAAGCAGTTCATGGCAATCCTTCAAGCAGTTTAGGAGCAGAAGTGATAGCAAACTTATGCTAATCAATGGATGGATGCTTGACAATAGACAACAGACCTTCTCATAAGCTCTTATTGTCTATGACAAGTAGAACTGGTATGTAACAAATTATCACAGAGTTCTTTAAATAATGCATATTCTGAGGGAATGGCATAAAACAGAAACATAATAAAATAGGCTACCAAATGCTTGCTGATACAAATATAAAATGATACAATTGCAAATCAACATGTCAAACACTGTGCTTACAGTTTGACACAAATACAACAGATAAGACAAACAATGAACATAAAATATAACCCGAATACAAAACACATGTTGTTACATATATTAAACATATACCGAAAGTGAATCCACTTCCTCTAATTCTTTTTAAACAAATCTGTAATGTATTTATAATATTTTACATTTTCAGCACATATATAATATTATAAAGTAGGCCAACATTAGTTCTGCACAGAGTTCTGCCCACACCACAATGCATCCTCTTCTTGAGTTGATTATTTTACAGCTGATTTTAGTTTGTGTATTAGTATAAAACCTCAAATTTTGATTATTTTCCTTATTATTCTATCATCATGGTAACTTGAATTTTTCCATGCTTTTTTTAAACTTTTTTATTTAGATTCTATTATCAGTTAATTAAGATATGTTCATTTCATTCAAAGAACTATGCAGTGGTTCAATATCAATGTCCTTAATTTTAGGATGGAACCCATAAGATCATCAGGAAACACACACACACACACACACACACACACACACACACACACACACCAGATATGAATTATCACCATGAAGTTTACACAAAGTTCTATAATACAACAAAATAATTTTCAAACCAATTTCACATTTATCCCTCAAGGAAAGATGGTCTAACTTGAGTTGATACACACAACAACAACTTGAGATGACACTTGTAACACCTCATCATGCTAGTTTTCAAACTTCTGCTCCTTCATCTCTTATTGAAACCCCTGTAGTGATTATATATAAGTATACCAAGTTTCATAATTTAATTTAAAATGGTTCTAAAGATATAGACCAGAAAGGACAGTCTAAAGAAAAACATAAAACACTGAATCATGACCATGACTTTTAAGATGGGACCCCATAAGTTGGTCCATTGGCTTTAAAGTTATGAAGCTAAAAGGAAAGTGTGATGGAAGGCTTAAAATATTGACATGTGACATTTTCCTTAAACATGGGATCACCACTGTGTTACATGACAAACCTTCTAGAGATGATGAACAAGTATACCATTTTTCATTCCTTAACCTCAAATGACTTAAACTTATAGCATGGAAATGAAGGTTATGGAAAACTTTAAATATTGACCTGTGACCTTGACCTTAAAGAAGGGTCCCTCAATATGGCACAGGAAACACCTTTTCTTGGCACAGGCAACACTTTTTAAGGTGATGTATAGAATCAATTTTCATGTTTTAATCTCAGATCACTTGACAGTTACAGAGAACAAATGAATGTGCAAAGGAAAACAAAATATTAACTACTGAACTTGACCTTGAAGATAAGGCCCCAAATATGGCATGTGACACCTTCCAATGATGATGCAAAAGTACACTAAATTTTCTCCCTTTATCTCAAACAGCTTGAAAGTTATAGAGTGGAAACAAGGAACGCAAAAAGATGAAAAAAAATATGGAAACAAAAACTGTAAAATTCCAAATATTTTAAAATCTGGATAATAATATAAGTTCTTAACTTTATATGAAACAGCTTAAAACATTTAAAGCAGAAATGAAGTATGACAAAGAAATTAAAATATTTACTTGTGACCATGAACCTAGATATTGGACCCCAGTGTAGTAAATGACAGACCTTATAAAAATAATGTATTAGTATACCAAGTGCATCCCTTGCTATATACAAAAAGCTTCAAATACAGAGCAGTGGATCAAATGTGGATTGAAAAATTTAAAATACTGACTCCTGACTTTGACCTTGAAGACTCCAAATGTGGTAAGCAACACACCTTCTAATCATGCTTCATAAAGTATATAATATTTCATCCTTTAATCTCAAATGGCTCAAAAGTTTCGAGTGGAAGGCAAAGTTCAAAGGATGGATGGAAGTAGAAAATCTTTTGAGTTTTAAAATATGTCCTCAAAAAACCAAATAATAATTTCAGCTGCTTCAAACCCTTTCAGTTTTTGAAAAGGATGCTTAATATGTTCTCAGATATTGACAGCACTGGTCAAAGGTAAACATCTCTTCCTTGGTAACCTATCACATGCTGTATGTATTAACTAATTCTAGGTGCTTGCATAACCATGACAACAAAATTTTGACTGGTACTCCTACCTTTACATACATTTTACAGTAAAAAAATAAGCTTAATTATTAGACACATCTAAACTATCTTTAACAGTTGAACAGTTAGATGTGATTTCTTTGACCTTTTGGAAATACACTGCTTTATGAACACTGAATGTACAATGTGATAATTGCTTATATACGATATTCAACTTTATTTCTTCTAAATTTCTTTTCTGTGTATTTAAGTAAATATGCTACTTATATGGGACCCTATCATTTTAAAATGATGTCTATTTACTTTCTATGCATTATTGCTCATGTTCTCTTTAAACTTTTCCATAGGTCTGACAATAAAATTACTACAGTATTTTATTCTTAAATGTTGTCTTGTGCTTGTTGTTTTATATACAGTATTTGATTCTTAAATGTTGTCTTGTGCTTGTTGTTTTATATACTGGTATAAGGCTTCATGGGTGATAAAATGTTGCTGTAGATTCATCAGCTGTAGAAAATGTATATTTTAAAATGAACTGACCTTGATTTCTGATGCAACATATGTTCTTGGCTTGGCAATAATGTTTAACTGTTCCATGAGTTGCAAAACATGCTCCTTGTTGCCATGGAATTCTCGGTATTGCTCCTTTGTCCAGATAGCATCTTGAAATGAGAAGGAAATAGTTGTTACGTTAGAAACTTTAATTTTCACATTGATACAGTTTGTGAGATAATTATGAAGAAAAATAATTTCTAATAACATTGAAAATTAATTCTTTTGAAACAGTTCTATTTGGTTAGAAAAACAAGGTATTCTACATATTAATGTACAAACTAGGGTTGATTAAAAATTCATTCATACTTGTTTGCATTATCATGCTCACAAGTCAGTTCAGCTAATAACCTCAGTCAAGATCTTTGACCTTAACAACTTCAGAGTGATGACTATCAATGTTTTCATTGGAATGCAACTAAAAACAAAGTCTGGTCAAAATTCAATTTTACATGTACAAACCTGTCTTCATAATTACAGTGAAGTACAATAATAATAATGCAAGCAACACCCCAGTGTCTAAGAGGGGAGAGGGAGCTCTGTAGCTGAATGCCAAAACCATCTGTCACAGCATGGAGGGGGGAATATACCACTCTTTATGTTGCCTGTCAAATTCTTGGCCCCTTGAAAACTTTTGGCAAAGCTCACTTACCATGGCTGAATGAGGGAGTAAATGGACATCTGGGTCACGTGCCACCTCCATCCCTCCCCAAGTGTCTCCAAACTGTCCTCTGAGTCCAAAGATTTGGGACACAAATCCAGGGGGAGAAGTTTACCACATTATCAAAAGACCAGCTCTCTTATTCTCCCACTGACAGGTGGGAGGAAGGGAAACCAATGGGAGGAGGTGGGTCATTCTCAGCTGACTGGTTCCTTGGGAAACTTATTAGGGATTGAAAGGATTTGGTTTGGTTTGGTGCTTTACGGCACAGCAACACAAGTAGGTTATTTAGTGCCAAGGCAATTAGAGTAAAGTGCCTTGGCCAGGGATTGAAAGGAAACATAGGAAAGGGAAGTGGATGCTGTTCTGATCCCATTCTCACCAACTCCCTATCCCCAACAGGACTGATCAGTAGAATTGAGACAGAGGCAGAGGTAAATAATAAAGTCCCTCAACAAGAGAGCTCAAATTACTATCAAAATTTGCAAGGACTGAGGGGATAATCACTCAATCAGTACAGAAAATCTAAATAATTTGCCCAAAAAGTCTTTAGACATGAAAATGAAGGAAATTTTCAGGAAGTGAACTGCACAAGTCTAATTTGAATGGTGGCCATGGAAATGAGGAAGTATATCCTGCATGGGCCTATGATGTGGGATTCAGATTGGATTTTTTTCTTTCTGTTCCAGATGTTCTGGAACTTTCCATCTAATGCAGGGGTTGGCAACCTATGACTCATGAGCCAAATGTTGCTAAGTATGGAACAAAATATGGCTCTTTGATCATCCCTAAAATACACAAAACTTTAAAAATTAAAATTAAAATGAATTTTAAAAAATAAAAAATGATGAATTACTCAAATCAATTCGGTCTTTTGTCGCTTTCTTTTCTTCTCATATTATTAAGCAACAGGTTTAATACCAATAATGTTAAATTGTATACTGTTAGTTACAAATGGGCTTTCTTATACTGGCTCTTTGTTGATCTCTTGCTCCAAATTGTGACATAGTTTGGCTCTTTAAATATAAATGGTTGCCAACCCCTGATATAATGGGAGGATGGAATTATGAGCTTAGACAAGAGGACTTTCATCCTGGAAACGGTAAGCAAGGAAATTGTGACAGGCAATGTTTTACTGCAATTAAAAACAAGATTTTCAAGATGGCTTCCATGATGGCAATATTGGATGTTAGATTGGCACCGTTTTCATTTAGGACCAACATTTTCTAAAAAATCCTATGTCAATATGACTATCAACCATCTCGGAGTAACAATAACCTGATTGTCAAGATGGCCACCATGGCTGCCACACTTTAGGTCAGAGTGGCACCATTTTCATTTGTTTTTTTGTATTTTTGTGTGTTTAATGCCATTTTTCAGCACATAATAGGCTACAAATGTCAGCCAGTATATCTGGTGGAGGAATAACCCGAGAAAATCCCGGGAAGAACCATGACCCATGGGAAGCTAATGGCAAGCTTTCTTACATACCCATGTTAGCCGAGCCTGAGACTTGAACCCCCGCAGACAGACGTAAGATGTCAGTGTTCAGTAAAGGCAAGCGCCTTAGACTACTTGGCCACCCAGGGCCTCTTTTCATTTGAGACCAAATAGGCATCATAAGAAGTCTTCTGGTGAAAAAACGATTTTGATACGTCTTTCCGTTTATGAGGAATAGTGTGATAACAAGAAGTCAATTAAATGGTTTTCTGTTTTTAGTAACAGTGGCTATATTTGAATACAGATTGGCATTAATTGTAATAAAAACTGAAAGGCCTTTATGCCAGAATGAACCCAACCATACGTCACTTTTATTAATAGTTCTAAATAAAACAATTCTCACTGAAACTTGAATGGGTATACCACATACCATATACCAAAATATGGTGCAACTCTTTTTTGATACACAAGGTAATTCAGTCGGCGAGACATATACACGGGTTGCTCATAATTTTGCACTTGTGCACAATAAGCACCTGAAGTGAGTAGTATGTCCATTATAAAAGGCCCTGCTTTTATAACTAAAGTCCTCATTCTTTCACAAGATTTCTGCAGATAGATGTTTTTTTATAGATACCTACTACAATCCAACTGGCAGGTTAGTGTGATTTTTTATTTTGCATGTATCAGTATGTATTTTTTAAAATTCATTTATTTCAGAATCATGTACAGCCATTTAACTTTTAATTATGAAATGTGCTTTTGTTAATATTGTTCTAACTTAATTTCAATCCATATCTGATTATTTTTTAGCAGATATGTATTGTCAGGTTATATCTAAGTTCCAATAAGGTAAAAGAGAAACTACATAATTTATTTAACTTGTATGTAATTCACGTTATGCTAGACTAGAAAATATTCAGTTTGTAATGTCAGGTCTGCTTCTTTCTCTGATTCCGCATATAAATAAATGCCATGGACCCATAATGATAGTAGTCCCTATTATTTTCCTGAATTAGGAAGAAATTAAACCCCATGACACATATTTGGTTCAAACTAAAATAACAAAAGGCCTTTACATTTGGTTCAAATGAATCTAGTGGTTTTAGATGCTGAAAATAGTACATGTTGATAAACAATGGAAAGATGATGGACGATGCATATATGATGCAGGAAAATACCATTAACTTACCTGACTTTATAGCAAGATGAGCTAAAAGTCATATGAGCATGGTGTTCTGTCAATCTGCACATCTTGCACTAATAATAATACCATGTTTCACAGCAATCTTTTGGAAAAGTGTAAGACTAGGGTTAGGTTACCATGTGTCATTTATGTACACTAGGAAGCACACGCACAAACAGAAGGACAGGATCATAATTTCTGTATTTTAGACATGAAAGGATGCAGACAAAAATTACATGAAAAATTAAGACAGCTATCAATGAAAAAATCTGACTTTGTATTTAAATTACCATGAAATATAAAGAGGGAATCACATTTTGAAAATATGTTATACAAACAAGAAATTTACAAACCAATGAGGTCTGGATACAGTATTCCATATTTCTTGAACACTGACACCTTTTCCGAGACTTTTGGGTTATTTCTCATGATATCCATATCATCAGCATTGATGAGGGACTTGAGGGCATCAATCATCCATTTCGGGTCCAACACAATCTTCTCTTTCAATATTTCTATGCTGTAGATGGTAGAAATAAAAGCATAAATGATATCAAGTTCCAAACTGTATCAACTCCTGCTTTTGTTTTCTTAAGGAAAACAGTTAATCACTCCTCAATCATTGTCTTTGCTTGAGATAACTCTAAAAGAGACATGATGGCATGCTACACACTGTAACACAGTGTCTATCAATGAATAATGACCATATATTTTTATACTCTCTCTCTCTCATACTTTCTCTCTCTCTCTCTCATACATATATACAGCCCTCCCTCATTATAAGCTGATAGTTGGGGTCCATAACTCCTGACTGACTACATCATATAATGAACCCTCATATAGCAAGAATGATAGAAAATTGGATTCATTCAGGTATGTGTGTCGAGGAGTGGGGATAAATGAAATACCAATTGACTGTATAGCAATTATTTAAGTTTATGTAAATTCAATACAAATTAATAAATAAATTCAATACATTTTGTCAATTCATTGTATTTGTACATTCAATCATGTCAAATAATAACATGTTTTAGAAGGAAATAAAGATAAACTACTATGCTTCATGTTGTATTCTTTCAAGTCATATTGTCACACATTTGACAGATTAGACAATATGAATAACAACAGAAAAATGATGTAATTTTGCCTCTGATGAATATACTTGACAATGCTCATGTATTTATCCCCCTTCCCTTGACACACATACCACATTGTCACACATTTGACCGATCAGACCAGATGAGTAACAACAGAAAAATGATGTAATTTTGCCTTTGATGAATATACTTGTCAATGCTCATTTATTTATCCCCCACCCCTTGACACACACACTATATTGTCATACATTTGACAGATCAGACCATACGAGTAACAACAGAACAATGGTGTAACACTTGCCTTTGATAAATTTGCTTGAAATGCTCATTTCTAATTTACCTCTGCATTGTCACCAAGTTGAAAGTGATTTTAAATGATGACAAATTCTTAGTCATTTGGAAAAGTAAATAATACGATTAAATTCTGGCTAAGGTTCATGCCAACACTTCATGATGGTAAGAACAGGATTTTTGTTTGGATTAAAAACTCAAATCACACATTTACCAATTCTAAACATATTTTGCAATGAAATAAATGAACATGTAATAATTTTTCTGTAGAAGCACAATGTGTAATGACAAGTAACTTTGATTAAATACATATCATCTACAGTTCGAAGCATCAGTTGGGGCCCCAGGTGGCGGAGTGGTCTGAGGCACTTGCTTTTACAGATCACTCACATCTCACCTCTGTCCACATGGGTTTGAGTCTCAGCTGGACCAAAATGGGTATGTGAGAAAGCTTGCCAGTAACTTTGCATGGTTGGTGGTTCTTCCTCCACCAAATATACTGACCGCCATATGTAGCCTATTACGTGCTGAAAACTGGTGTTAAATTCCACAAAATCAAATCAATCAAAGCACCAGTTGTATATCATGATTAGCAACTGAATGACATCACACAGTGTATAGTGTACATTGAGCAATTCTAAAGCCCAAAATAACATAAATCAATTTGACTGATGATGTGGTAAACTAGTTGATATTGACCGACAAAGGGAGGAACTATAGTGCCATCTGTTTTTTCATGTAAATCAGTGTAACCATAAATTATATCCCAGATATTTCATTGTTTCTGTCAATACCAACTAGTTTACCACATCATCAGTCAAGTGGAAGTGAACTAGGTGAAACATCAAACATTTTCAAGCTTTAATTCCATTAGAAATAGTCATGTAAACTTTTGTAATTTCAATGCTTTTATGTGTTTATTGTTTGTCTTGTTTCTGTTTTGTGTTTGACTTTGACAAAGACTTAAAGAGAGTCAAAAGCAATTAGGCTAGTTAAAAACTAGTTGTCAGTTTGTTGCATTTATCTTAATTAATCTCTGATACACACAATCCCTTGCTTGATTCAGTGCACTTGAAAGGACTTTTATTTGCCATATGATTTGAATTCAATTATATAAATTCTACAGACGCTCTAAGCGATTTTTGTGGCCATTCATCAACAGCTGCCTCACATAAAGTCTTGCTCATCAAAGAGTTTTCAGAATGCTCTGAGCTGCCTATATAATCCTTTTGATATTTATCACCATTTCCATTCTCTGTATAAAGAATATAAATCATTTGGCAAATAAGTCTTTTCGAGTGCATTGGATCCAGCAGGCAGCAGGAATTAATTAAAATAAAAGTGAAAAACTGACAACGAATAGTGCAAAAATAGTTTCGGCACTCCAGCTGTGGTTGTGGGCTATTGCAGTTGGTATAATGTCACTACAGTATGGCCAGGGAAAGAGAAGTGTTCTGCTACTGGACTTCTGTTCAAATTCCTTCTCATCCAATCAGATCAATGAAGATCGATCCTCTTGTGTAGTTTTTCGGTTACTCTGACATACTGAAGGCTGCAGATCTTACACGGGTGATAAATTACATTCTCTGTTTTACATGTTTTCTTTGGACCATGTATGTTCAATATTTCGCTCATCACTGTACTAGATAATGTGTTGGCCTCTATCATGTGTTCACATATTTTACACCTTTTATCACCACTGGGACCAGATATGGCAGTATGATTTTGGTTTGTGAAACTAAGAATTGCATTCTTCCTGCCTATCTCTCACAGTAAAAATCTATCTGCTTGTTTATGTCCTGCATGAAAGTAAATACATGTACTCATTGTCTCTTTTCTTCCCTCTGATTTGAGTCAAAAATAAAATGTTTCTTTTCTTCCCTTTATTCACAGAGGAAAAGCAGAAACAATCATAATCTCACCTAAAGTAAAGGATTGTGCCAATATCATGTTGAAATCTAAGAAACAAATCCAGTTGATCTGTGGATATCTGATGTGTTGCAGCCAGGTCTTCCAGTTCGCTCCGATGAATAACCTGCAAACACAAGTGAAAAATATAATTTAGTTTAATAGGACTTTTCTCTTTGTAGAACTAAATTTTAATCTCATGATCTTAACTTGTGTATGTGATAAATACCACACAATATACATGTAGAACCAATTTACCTTCATTTAATTGGATAATGAAAATATGTAAGTATCTCAAAGCATAGTAGAAACTCAGCAAAAAATAAAAAGTTAAATGTATTTAGTCTTTTGTCTACATATATGATACCTGGTGGTATTAAGCAAATAAGTTGGAATTGGGACATAAATAAATGATAAGTGTTATTTGGAAATCTTTTCATGTTAGCAAATGCATGAAAACTGATTTATGATAGACAGTGGAACCTAGAAATACCCTTTTTTAGAAATTCTCTCTGTAATTTAGTTGTGAATCAATTGCAAATTAATAAGTATGACTACTGGTAAGATTTTTATAAAATCAAAAGTTTAAAACTTAGCATGGATGTTTTAATTTGTGCATGTACAGGGCTGGACATTATGTTATAAGTTTACTTATCCATTTGGGCAAATGAGTGGTGAAATTCACTTGCCTGAAAGTAGTCACTTGTCAAAAAAAAAGACAATATAATTTTCTGTGTTATGTTATAGCCAAGTTTAACTGCTGAGGAAAAGTTAATGCTACACCCAGCTGTATTTCTGAAAGTAGTTCTCTTGTAAAATCTAATAATGTTTCAAATTGAATAAATGAACAGAAGATTTAGTTCTTTAACCTAAGCTTGCCCAGTTGGCCAGGGCGGGGAATTAATTAAATGTCCTATTCAAGATTTAGTTGGCCAGGGTGGGGAATTAAATCTCCTATTCAAGTTTCAGTTGTCCTGGGCCACAGGACAATGTTGGCATCCAACAAATATAATGTAATCCAAAAGTTTCACCAAATATGTCATAGATATTTTGAATCATGTACTTAAAGATGTACCTTTTTTCCATCACGCCTGAGCTTCATTAACGCTTGTTCTAGGGGGAGCCATTGTGCAGGTATCTTCTCGCCCCAGTATTTCTGCTCAGATGCCACCTTTACAATTTTCCTCTTCAAATTCTCTAATTTGCTGTCCACAACAGTGTTGTCAATGGCAAATTCCTCATTAACCAAGTGAAACCTGGAAGGCTTGTCCTTAAGATAGGTGCGAACTTCTTTAAAGTAGCTCTCACAGACCTCATGACTATCACCCTAGAAATTGAAGAATAATTCACATTAATAAAGTAAATCAAGGAAAATCTTCTTTATAAGAATGACAGATGGAATTATTTATACACTGGTACTGTATTTATCAGCAATACGAATATATGAAAAGACAAGTTCATTCCCCACCCCCATTTTATCAAACTTTTCCAAATATTTGCAAAGGATATCTTTGTCTGATAAGCCCACCTCTTACTTTTTTATTAATATCATCTAGGAATTACCAACAATGTCTAAATCACTTTTAATAATATCATCTGTCCACTTTGTATCACTAGGAATTACCAACAATGTCTCAATCACTTTTATTAATATCATCTGTCCACTTTGTATCACTAGGAATTACCAACAATGTCTCAATCACTTTTATTAATATCATCTGTCCACTTTGTATCACTTGAAATTACCAACAATGTCTCAATCACTTTTATTAATATCGTTTGTCCACTTTGTATCACTAGGAATTACCAACAATGTCTCAATCGCTTCTATTAATATCGTCTGTCCCCTTTGTATCACTTGGAATTGCCAACAATGTCTCAATCACTTTTAAAAGTCTTACTGCACCTAACAAATGTCTAAGCACCTGCACCTGAGTGCTCAGAAAGTTTAGTTGCATTCTGCACCCACAAAGAGGAAACCCAGACAGAAGGCAGTGATAATTTAATTTGCATAATACATGTTGATTGCTCACATTGTACAAACAGCTCAGTTTTACGTGCATAAAAATCTTATTTACAATTTTTATTTATAACAGTGAATTGAAAAGTCTGGATCCCTTTGACCAAAATATAAAATAAAACAAAAGTCCCTCAAAGGGACTGATGCTCTACTGGCTGAAAAGAATATCCAGGAATTCAAGACAAGACCATTTCTGCTTTTTAACTGCTGAGTGTCGAAAGCATCTCTGATATTTTTGAGCTATAACAAGATTTATTTTCAAATTAGAAGCTATGACCGATATCCTGGATGCAAGATTGACATCATTTTCATTCAGGAGCAACTAGACATCAGCACCTTTCTAGTGGAGTAGTGATAATAAGATTTTCAAAATGGCTGCTATGGTAGGATCCAAAACCGTACCCTTTTGGTCTTGATTCTGGCACGCTAACAACTGAGCCACCGCTACTCCCATGTGAATTTTAACACTGTATCTAAACCAGGTAAAATATAAGCAAATAAGCAAATATTCATCGTTATTGAACAACATTTAGACAAAGTTTTCTTTTCTTATTTTGTATATTTTTCTTCTTTTTGTACCCTTCTTCATTGGTCTTTTTTCCTTATGTGTTTCATGAAGTGAAATGAATTAATTCTTAGTTTCTAAATTGTTTCTGTGCAAAAATTATCTAAGCCAGTTTAATTTTCCTTCATAGAAATGTTTGACATTTTTTAATAATACTGGAAATCAGGTTGTTAATATTCCCCAAACTTGTGCATTTATACCAATTAATCATTAACTAATAAAGCAACTGAACCATGTGCAATTATCAAAACATTCACATCTTCATGTCCTCATTAAAGTCAGCTGATATTTCAAATTATTCTAGGTGAGACACTATAAAGTCTGAGTGTGTCAGTTATCGACTTCAAACAAAACTGCCTCTACAGGAAACATCCAGGAAATAGACAACCCACCTACATAGATCATACCAAGAAAACAGACTAGATGCTTAACTGCCTCTACAGGAAACATCCAGGAAATAGACAACCCACCTACATAGATCATACCAAGAAAACAGACTAGATGCTTAACAGCCTGGCATATTTTTATTAATCATTAACATCTCAAATACAACATATCTGAAAATATTTGCATATTTATGATGAACAGTGATGGTATTTCCAAATGTTTCCCTACAAGTGTCAATAACATGTTATTTTTTCTAACAAAAATACAACCTAATGAGTAGTTATCTTACACTCATACAAACACACACATACACACAAGCACACACACATACACACAGACACACAAACACACACACAAACACACTGACACAAATATCACAAAGATCTTTTAGACTGATTAATTAAAAATATACATGTATATACACTTTCTCTGAAATTTCCAATTAGACTCGCATAAGCTGAATTATAGCAATGTGTACAACTGTCAACAACATCTTTAATTAATTAATCCAGAATTCCAGATTAATGGGTTGGCATGGTTTGAATATTACAACAACCAAAGAAATCACTATTAAGAGTTCCTTCCCTTATCAAAACACCATTTCTGCATTATTAAAGACAAATAGGATTGTTATTCATTACAATATTTAATAGTGCACACGATGTGGAAGCTAAAGGTATGCTGGTGTTTAGAAAGCAAAAAATAGTACATGAGTTAATTGCAGAAAAGCTCCAATTGGGTGAGTGTGTACATTTTGATCTTTGTGTGGTGTGTGTGTTTGCCAGGAAGGTCACTATTCTAACACTAGATGGGGAAATAAAAGGACACAAAACAACATTTATTGTTTTATTGTCTTCATTTAAAAAAGACACTTACCATGTGAAAAAGATAAAATGTCAAAAAATATTTAGAGGTTTCAATCTGAAACAAAAATTCGTGCATCACATGTGCTAAAATATTTTAAAATTCTTCTACAGAAGTTCAAATTAATAGAGAAAAGTTTAAATAATTATTGCCAAATATTTTTCCTATGTTTGAGTTTTTACTGGGTTAAAATTTTATAGTTTATACAATAACTGCATCATCAATGATTAGGTGTTTTTATTTGGAATTAATGTTCTCCATTTTATGTCTTGATAGTTGGATATTGGTAAGCTAGGAAACAAAAGCAAAACCAAACAAGCCAAGCCATGTTGAATGTGGGTGCCATGTGTGAATGATAGATGTCCATCTCTGGGCCTGTCTGTATAACATGTATACTCTAATGATAAAGCCTGGACAATGTTTATTTACTAAGTGCAATTGTTCAGTATTGTTCACAAGATAATTTGGGGTATGTTACAGTGTAACCGCAGCTTCTCTATCAAATGCTTCACCATATACTAGATGCACATAGGCATGACCTAGAAACTCAATTTTATAAGGTCAGGCATCATGCGGATGTACATAGGCATGACCTTGACCCTCAATTTTATAAGGTCAGGCATCATGCGGATATACATAGGCATGACCTAGACCCTCAATTTTATAAGGTCAGGCATCATGTGGATGTACATAGGCAAGATGTAGACCCTCAATTTTATATGGTCAGGCATCATGTGGATGTACATAGGCATGACCTAGACCCTCAATTTTATAAGGTCAGGCATCATGCGGATGTACATAGGCAAGATCTAGACCCTCAATTTTATAAGGTCAAGATGCACACAGGCAAGATTTAGACCATCAATTTTACAAGGTCAGGCATCATATGGATGTACATAGGCATGACCTTGACCCTCAATTTTGAAAGGTCAGGCATCATGCGGATGTACATAGGCAAGATCTAGACCCTCAATTTTATAAGGTCAGGCATCATGTGGATGCACATAGGCATGACCTAGATCCTCAATTTTATAAGGTCAGGCATCATGCGGATGTACATTGGCAAGATCTAGACCCTCAATTTTATAAGGTCAGGCATCATGCGGATGTACATAGGCATGACCTAGACCCTCAATTTTATAAGGTCATGATGCACACAGGCAAGATTTAGACCCTCAATTTTATAAGGTCAGGCATCATGTGGATGTACCTCAATTTTATAAGGTCAGGCATCAGGTGGATGCACATTGTCCTGAGCAAGAGAACTATGCATCAAAAACATGGTATCACTCTATCGATATGAACCATCTAAGTGTCGAGTATTCATCCATCAAACTCTTGTCTTCTTTACAGGCTCGGTTATGACCATATGCTTTAATGATTTTACATGTGTTACCATTATTGTTTATTTTTTATATACATTTTACAGAATTTTAACATTTTACATCTTATATTTTATGCTGTTGTACTTCATGTTTACATTTATTTGGAAGAGTTTATCTTCTAAAATTTGTGTGCAATTCTTTTCCCATTTTGCAAAGTTTACCTTCAGTTTGCACCATATAGCCACTATTGTGCTCATTGTCACTAGCAGTATAATGATGGATGACTGACCTTATTTAATAAAACTGAGATCACACATTAATTACTCTCAGCACCCACCCAATCTTTAAACTGTCAAACATTTCTTTACAGGAATAAATGGGGTTTTGCTTTGATAGGTCTTCAAGGTCATGCATAATTTTTATCAATGAAATAGTTCTAAATAAGTGGGTCACTTGTATGTGCTTCACTGAAATGGTAGTGCTAAGCTATTCAAAACGTCTCTACAATATTTCATCAATTGATTTTACTCGCATCTACCAAGAAAGATATACACGCAATGATCTTTACATCATTTTTATAGATATACATGCAATTATCTTTACAACATTTTTAAAGATATACATGCAACGATCTTTACATCATTTTTAAAGATATACATGCAATGATCTTTACATCATTTTTTTTTTTAGAGATGGTTCACACTTTCAATAAAACATACGCACTCAGGGCTTTGCAAATTTGATAAAAGCAAGCTTGCCCAGGGCAAGCTGTCTGGAAAACTGAACTTGCCCTTGGGAGATCTGAACTTGCCCAAAATATGCAAACATAATATCACATCTAAAGCAAAATAAAATATACAATAAAATATGGATGTTTTATGAAAATCATATTTTACAAATAAAGAACTTTTGTTTTCTTTGATTTTTGTTTGCATCTTAGAACCATATGCCGATAATTATAATTATTAAAAAAAATGAAAATACTACATATACATGTAGATATGTAGACAAAAAAAGAAAAGGAAGGGTTAGAGTTCTGATATAGTTAGAAGAGCATAGTCAGACATTACATGTATACATACAAACAGACATATTGTTAGAAGAGCATAGTCCTACATAACATGTATACAGACTGAAAGGGTGCAAATTTCTGTTGATGTATTTCTGTAGAGCACATTAGTTTGGCAGATAACAATTAATTAGATTTATGAGGAAAGGTACCGTATGAAATTGCTAGACTACAATGGTTTTAATGTCCCTGTTTTGGGGCGCGATTGATTCTTAATTAAGCCTTCATTGTTAGCAGTCGGACATAAGGTTAAAATGTCAAAGTTGAGAGGATGCAGAGACTAGGTGTAAAGCTAGTGGAAGTAGTATTATCTTTTGAAATTTTCCAGAATCAGTTATTTAAATAGGCGCGAAATGTATTTATAAAAGGTGGTAGATATATTTAATCTGATTGGCTACGCTAAATAAGAGGTGTGTTTCCAAACGAAATTTCATGTTTTAAATATTCCACATCGCAAAATTTAATCAGTCCAAGTTCCTGCGAGAGGCTGGTGAAATCTTGATTCCGAGTAGAATCAGGCAAAATTCTCTCGTATAAACAATTGTTCAAGGGACAGGTGTTTGGAATTTGCAGGACACAATTCTGGCAGTAGAAGCAAGCAAGGCTGAAAACACAAGGTATTTGCATCAATCTCATGTAATTCGTTGATATCAATATAATTATTTGTTTGAATTTATTTGTTTAAATTTGTACATCAGTTTTCTTGATATGAGTATAACTATTTGTTTGAGTTCATTTGTCTGAATTCCTACAATAATCTTCTTTATATGAGTTTGACAAACTGTTTGAATTTGTCATCTTGATTGTTAAAGGAATCATGTATTCTAAGAATTTCATGCATTACTTTATTTAATATGAGTTGTGAGAATCTTGTGTGAATTCATCTGAACCACTAATGTAGTTGAGTGATGAAGTGAATTTCATTGAATTTCATTTATTCATTTCATTGATTCATTTGTATAATTAGGACATGAACTGAAACTGTTATGTCTTGTGTGATGTTAATGTGAGTTAGTAATGAAATAGCCATTAGGAAGTACATTAACCTTCTGAAACTAGGTTTGTTAATGATCTGTCAGGTTTGGCCTGACCAGATAGCCTTTGGTATCTGTTTGAATTCTGATAGGACAATATCTGACGTAATGAGAGTGGGATAATGTTCTATTTCCCAGGAGGAAATCTGACAGAATATTTAGGTTGCTTCTTGTTTGTTTTAAAGTGGAAAATAGCTCCACCTATCCACCTACCAACCTACCCACACAAAGTTTGAGGACCGAAAGAGGCTAGATAAGAGAGTGAGAAGCAAACAAGGGGAGAACATCAACCATGACCAGACAGCAACATTGAATTTGGAGTGACCAGCAATCAAAAGGGTATGCAGGCATGCTCTGCACTTGCTTCGATTGTTCACTCGATTCTATGATGAACTAAGTCTATCATTTTAAACAGATCGGCTAATTTCATAATTATATTTGTGTTGAAATTTGGTAATGATTTTGAAAAGAAGTGTATCTTTCTAATGTTATGTATGATTTCACTTTGTTTTATGTAATTGATTAAATTGCTATATTTCATGTACTGGGGCTCGTGTTATTCTGTTATATATCTCTGCTCAGATCTCTATTTACTCCATCTATAAATTTCATAATTTATTTTATTATTTACTTGATCCAAGCAATAACACCGAGGTCGATCATCCTCTAGATAACGATAACCAACCAAATCGTACACCTGTAACGAGGGGTGCGTTACACAGACAGACATTGTTAAAAGAGCATAGTCAGACATTACATGTATACAGACAGACAGACAGATATTGTTAGAAGAGCATAGACAGACATTACATGTATACAGACATACAGACATGGTCAGAAGAGCATAGTCAGACATTACATGTATACAGACAGACATTGTCAGAAGAGCATAGTCAGACATTACATGTACATGTATACAGACATACATATATTGTTAGAAGAGCATAGTCAGACATTACATTTATACAGACAAACAGATATTGTTAGAAGAGCATAGTCAGACATTACACATGTATACAGACAGATATTGTTAGAAGAGCATAGTCAGACATTACATGTATACAGACAGACAAATATTGTTAGAAGAGCAGACAGATATTACATGTATACAGACATAGAAGAGCATAGTCAGACATTACATGTATACAGACAGACAGATATCGTTAAAAGAGCATAGTCAGGCATTACATGTATACAGACAGACAGATATTGTTAGAAGAGCAGTCAGACATTACATGTATACAGACAGACATAGAAGAGCATAGACAGATATTACCTGTATACCTACAGGCATTGTTAGAAGAGCATAGACAGACATTACATGTAATTAGACAGACAGACATAGCTAGAAGAGCATTGTCAGACATTACATGTATACAGACAGACATAGAAGAGCATAGTCATATATTACATGTATAGACATACAGATATAGTTAGAAGAGCATAGTCAGACATCATATGTATACAGACATACAGACATAGAAGAGCCTAGTCAGACATTACATGTATACAGACATACAGATATAGTTAGAAGAGCCTAGTCAGACATTACATGTATACAGAGAGACAGACAGATATTGTTAGAAGAGCATAGACAGACATTACATGAATACACACAGACACACAAGAGCATAGTCACACATTACATGAATACAGACAGAGATATTGTTAGAAGAGCATAGACAGACATTACATGTATACAGACAGACAAACAGTTAGAAGACCGTAGTCAGACATTACATGTATACAGACAGACAGATATAATTAGAAGAGCATAGTCAGACATTACATGTATACAGACATACAGATATTGTTAGAAGAGCATAGTCAGACATTACATGTATACAGACAAATATTGTTAGAAGAGCATAGTCTGACATTACATGTATACATACAGATATAGTTAGAAGAGTATAGTCTGACATTACATGTATACAGACAAACAGACAGATATTGTTAGAAGAGCATAGCCTGTCATTACATGTATACATACAGATATAGTTAGAAAAGCATAGTCAGACATTACCTGTATACAGACAGACAGATATTGTTAGAAGAGCATAGTCTGACATTACATGTATACATACAGATATAGTTAGAAAAGCATAGTCAGACATTACCTGTATACAGACAGACATATATAGTTAAAAGATTATAGTCTGACATTACATGTATACAGACAAACAGACAGATATTGTTAGAAGAGCACAGTCTGACATTACATGTATACATACAGATATAGTCAGAAAAGCATAGTCAGACATTACCTGTATACAGACAGACAGATATTGTTAGAAGAGCATAGTCAGACATTACATGTATACAGACAGACAGATATTGTTAGACTAGCAAAAACAGACATTGTTTATACAATCACTAGTTACAATACGGTCACTCTACTTTAAGTTTTTCCACACACATGATCATGTGATCAATTTATAACTTTAAAGTGCCACTTTACAATAAATCACAGATACCAAGTTTCCCTTATAGCCAAACATTTAGTTTTGTGACCATTTGCTGTGAAATTTGTAGTTCTTTTCGTAGGTGTAAAGTGCTTAAAATAGAATTAAGTAGTTACAATATAATTTGGAATTAATTAGCTCATAAGGATAAATTTAACCAGTAATTTCCCACTTATTATAACATTTTTGTAAATTTTAATACACATTAAATGTTACAAAGGAATGTGTGTGGAGAGTGGTATATGGCTATAATTTGGTTATAGAATTTAATATTTGTGCATTTTGGTTTGTATACTAAAGTTAGATAATTGTCTGTAGTTAACACAATCAGACCATATGTTTAGCTCAGCATTAAGTCTAGAAAGGTCTTCAGGGAATGCTTTCTCTGAGGTCCGCTAGGATCCTTTATAAGCTAAGGTTAACCATAGCCTGGATGGGAAATTTATATCAAACAACCGAAGCGGATTCCGCAACAAGCGATCCACTTTAGATCAACTAATATGCTTGGAGGCAAGCATAAAATTGGCATTAAATGCAAAGAGGAAATGCAATTGCAACCTAATCGCAGTTTTCCTTGAGGGTGAAAAGGACTATAATCTGATATGGACCAAAGGATTGATTGTGATGTTAAACTACTATGGAACAACTGGCCACATACATAAATGGATATTATGCTACTACGAAATAACTGGCTACATACATAAATGGATATCAAGCTACTACGGAATAACTGGCCACATACATAAATGGATATTTAACTACTATGGAATAACTGGCCACATACATAAATGGATATCAAGCTACTACAGAATAACTGGCCACATACATAAATGGATATCAAACTACTATGGAACAACTGGCCACATACATAAATGGATATTAAACTACTGTGGAACAACTGGCCACATCACATACATAAATGGATATTAAGCTACTACAGAATAACTGGCCATATACATAAATGGATATTAAACTACTACGGAATAACTGGCCACATACATAAATGGATATCAAGCTACTACGGAATAACTGGCCACATACATGTATGGATATTAAACTACTATGGAATAACTGGCCACATACATAAATGGATATTAAGCTACTACAGAATAACTGACCACATACATGTATGGATATTAAACTACTACGGAATAACTGGCCACATACATAAATGGATATTAAGCTACTACAGAATGACTGGCCACATACGTGTATGGATATTAAACTACTACGGAATAACTGGCCACATACGTGTATGGATATTAAACTACTATGGAATAACTGGCCACATACATAAATGGATATTAAGCTACTACGGAATAACTGGCCACATACATAAATGGATATTAAGCTACATGTACTATGGAATAACTGGCCACATACATAAATGGATATTAAGCTACTACGGAATAACTGGCCACATACATAAATGGATATCAAGCTACTACAGAATAACTGGCCACATACATAAATGGATATTAAGCTACTACGGAATAACTGGCCACATACATAAATGGATATTAAGCTACTACGGAATAACTGGCCACATACATAAATGGATATTAAGCTACTACGGAATAACTGGCCACATACATAAATGGATATTAAGCTACTATGGAATAACTGGCCACATACATAAATGGATATCAAGCTACTACAGAATAACTGGCCACATACATAAATGGATATTAAGCTACTACAGAATAACTGGACATATACATAAATGGATATTAAGCTACTACAGAATAACTGGACATATACATAAATGGATATTAAGCTACTACAGAATAACTGGACATATACATAAATGGATATTAAGCTACTACAGAATAACTGGACATATACATAAATGGATATTAAGCTACTACAGAATAACTGGACATATACATAAATGGATATCAAGCTACTATGTAATAACTGGACATATACATAAATGGATGTTAAGCTTCTTTACAAGTCGAAATATGCAAAATAGAGTGGGCAATCAATACTCAGAAATACACGAGCTAGAAAATGGAACCCCACAGGGCAGTGTACTGAGCCCCACACTTTTTAACATCATGAAAAATAACTTAGAGAAGTCAGTTGATCAAACTTATATGGACCTATCACAGTTTGCTGATGACAACAGAATCTGGAAAGTGGGCAACCCCTGCAGTGAGGCTGTGGTGAGCCAATTATAGGTTGGACTAGATAAAATTGGTCATTGGCTGATAGGTGGGGCTTCAAGCTATCTCCCAGAAAAACCATAGAAGTAATGTTTACCCCAAAAACTAAAATATGTAGGAACCCCACAAAACTGTTCATAAATGGGACAAAGATAAAGTTTGAAAAAGTAGCACAATTACTAGGAATGCTACTTGATGAGCATCTAACATGGAGCAATCACATAACAGAGCTAGTAAGAAGATGGCTCAAGATCTAAACCTCTTAAGGAACCTTAAAAGGGAACAGATCAGATCATGCTCCTTACATTATACAGGACACTTATTCAGTCGAAAATCGATTATGGGTGCCAAGCGTACGCTTTGGCCCACCCTAACCTTCTCAAAAAACTAGATCGAATACAACACCAAGCTCCAGTTATCTGCACCGGTGCACTTGGCAACATCTCTGGGGATGAGCTTAGGGTTCTAGCGGGGGTCCCCCCCCTTCAATCTGAGAAGGGAGGAGTTACTCCCGAGGTATGCAACAAGAATTTCAATCCAGCCAAAGTCACACCCTTTTCAAACTATCATAGAGAAATGCAATAAGCCCTTTAGACACAAGCTATTGATGAATTTACCTGAGGGCAAATAAGAACAAGAACAGATTATGACAAATTAATTGGACCAACATTATCATAGCCTTTCATCACAAAGCATGTATATTAAGTATATTTTTTAATTCTCCTTTTCCCTTTATTTATAATTTTCTATTTACTCTCCCCCGTCTCACATAGCAGTTCTCCATCATCCTAATAATATACCTCTCCAACTCTTCATAGGCATGGTGTAACAAACATGAATGAATGGACTTCTATCTCCAACTACAGGAAGAAAAAAAAAACTTCTTTCTCTTTATCTCTCCCACAACTCAGTGATGGCACCCAATGCGAGGTCCAAGGAGTGTCATAAAAGCTGTATCTGACACTCAATAAAAACTTATAAAGTGGTCCCAAGTCCAGACAATCAGGTCCAGCTGTACATGGTGGCAACTTATAAAGTGGTCCCAAGTCCAGACCATCAGGCCCAGCTGTACAATGTGGCAATCTATGGTTTACTACAAGCAATGATCAAGCAAACTCCTATGCTGTTTCCAACTGCACCTTTGTCTCTCCCAGACATGGATCATTAAGAAGCATGCTGTGCACACATTAAAGCGTCAAATGGTTTGCACCCATTTGATGAGTAATTAAGTAGTACGCTTTTACTCTTAAATTTTTAAATTACAAATCTGACCCTTATTGAGCCACCATCTAAAGTGCAACTCTTAATTTGTAGAAATAATACAAAAGATCACTAAGATATTGAGGGGTAACTTACATGTATGCTTTGAAAACATATAGAGGTATTGCCTACCTCTAGAGAAACCCCTGCTTCTAACAAGCCCACCTAGTCCTGGTCAACTGGAACCAAGAAAAGACTCCCTACCGTATATAATTGGAAAACTACAAAACTGGCAAGCTTTATGACCCATCTTCATGCTAGTTTCACACAGGGGTCAATCTACCAGGTGAAGTGGGCGACTATGTCGCCGAAAAAATGTAAACTTCTCCTTCTTGTATTAGGAAAGCGAAAACGACTTTGCCCTGTCATTTTATTTTAGAGCTACACCTAGTGCCTGTAGTTTATGGGTTTTGAGATGCTCCCTCAACCCAGCCAAGTAGTGTTAAGCCCCAGGCGAAATGGATTGTGCATTGCCTTAGCATGTGTTCATATCAATTACGTCAACAAAACATACTCTTCCACAGTCACTGACATGTGTTTTAATAGCTGACTGACCAATTAACTTTTTGCCCCCCCCCCCCAAGACATTGCTGCCTGATTTCCGCAAGTTATCATTTGATGCTGAAATCTTAATAACTTGTGTTTCGAAACTAAATCATCTATATGTAAATAACAGTTTGTGTTTTAAGAATAGAATCGGTGAAAGCACTTTCTAAATATATCATTTGAAGGTTTTAACTGACGTGCTTCCAATATTTTCTTTATAAAATCAGTTTGAAACCGTAAGTGAACCTGCTAAGGGGTAATAATGGCGGACATCGCTGTGTATTGGAAGTACGTCTTCATTAGACTGTCTGTTTTCGTAATTCATTGGGCACAAACATTAAGGAAATTAAACAATTCGTAGAAAGCAAAGTCTAACTATTATGCGATAAAAGATTAAGCCTAGAAATAAAAAAAAATTTGGCCAGACACGTATTGGACAATTCTGTGTTATCGAATTGTTAAGCACTGTAACTTAAGGTCAAGGTTGTTAGCTTACATCACACATTTTTATGCAAATACAAGAAAAAGTAGCAAAGAAAAAAAATATCCAACCAGTACACTATGTTATTACGAGAACATAGACAAATATTAAAAGCATACATTTTCAATCCTATCTTTGGATTGTTGCAACGAAGCTAGAAAGTGAGTGGTCATATTAAGAAAATCCCTGTTTCTAAAAATAGATGCATCTACTTTTAAAAACAACAACAAAAATGACAGTCAAAAGATTCACATTTAATTTAGAATCAACTCCCTCAAAATTCAGTTGTAAAGATGAGATTACTCATCAGTGACCACTGTGGTTTGAATGAATGAACACTATGATGTTGAAGACACATGTACATGTGCTCTCATGTGCGTGTTATAGCCTAATATAGGGGTTGTTTCAAACACATTTCGTAGTGTTTTTGACTGCCATTTTCTAGTAAAGTAACTAAAAAAAAATTAAATTTGTTCTTTAAGTGGCAGTTGCTTAAGTATTTTTGCCTATTTGTAATTACAATATTGTAAATGTTAAACGCAAATATGCATAAAGAGAAATACAGGACACAGTTCAAATAAGAGAACCATAGCACACACACACACACACATATATATATATATATATATATATTGCGTTTCTTGCATCGATACCACTTCGCCCTGTTCTGCTCTGACTTCTCCCTATTCTGTCCAAATAGAGAAGTCACTTCTCCCTAAAATTCAAGTCTAGCTTGACCCCTGTTCACATTTTTCAATTTCCTTTGAAACATCATCTCCAAACAAGAAAGCTGATATTGGGCTGGTGAGATCGCTAATGCTTTAATATTCAGCTATTTGAAAGGGTCTGGGCATATAGTGCTCTTTCAGTGAAATGTTAAACTGGACCTGCCCCAAAAAGGATAACTGCATCTAAAATGTGCCGTTTTACTTCAGGTGTTTGTGAGACAAAGATCTTAACAACTTTTGCAAGCTCAAAAATGTGTAACAGACCAGTTGCTACCAAAGACTCAATATCGTTTAAACCCTTGTTTGTGGTCTGAACAAATTTGTACCATGCTAATTCACTCTGAATTTCTGAATTTACTTTTTGGGGGACACATTTTTTCACAATTTTGTGGTACCTTGTACCTGTCAACAATTTCATCAAACATACACTGACTTGTGCAAGTAGTGTTAATTAGGTCAACTAGTGACTGGTTTACATGATCACACATTTCTGGCACCTTTCATTTAAGCAACTCCCATAGAATATCGGAATCACTACAGGGCTCATTGTGACCAGACTGTGAGTCAAACAATGCTGCAGTCAACTTGCTGTCAAAGTTACAAACCTGGTCCTCATACTGATCATATTTATCATAGAATAAGCCACACCAGGGTCAATATCACTCAAGTTTTCAAGCAAGAACTAAAGAGGCCTCATATGAAACCTAACTAAGGGAACTAAGTCTGCTGCAGCAGTCAGAATCCCCAAGAAAGTGGCAGCCATATTGGATATAAGAGTGGTACCATTTTCATTAAAAGACCATCTAAAAATCATAAGAAGTCTTCTGGTGAAAACCTCAAGTCGATATGGCTTTTCGTTTGGGAGGAGTAGTGCTAACAAGATTTTCAAGATGTCTGCCATGGTGGCCTCATTGGATGTCAGATTAGCATCATATTTATTTAAGACCAACTAGACATTATAAGAAATATTTTGGTGAAAACTCCATGTTGATATGACCATCTATCCAGGCGAAGTAGTTACAACAAGATTTTAAAGTTGGTAGCTTTATTGGATGTCATAATGACACCATTTTCATTTAAGACCAACTAGATATCATAAAAAGTCTTCTACTGAAAAAGTCCAAGTTGATATGACCATCCATATAGGAGAAATAGTGATAGCAAGATTTTTTAGATGAATGCCATGGTAGCCATAATGGATGTCTGATCAAGACCATTTTTATTTTTGAGCAACTGGACATCACAAGAAGTCTTTTAGTGAAAACCCCACATTGATATGACCATCCATTCAGGACAAGTAGTGATAACGAGACTTTCATGATAACCACTGTGGCAGCAGTATTGCTGTCTAATCAGCACTATTTGCATTTAGGACCAACTAGACCTTGGGATGAATGTGTTTGTAATGTTTCATGACAATCTTCCTAGTTGTTTAGAAGGAATAGCGATAACAAGCTTGTGCTAATGGATGACAGATACCAGACAGACAATAGATGAAAGGTCATCACATAACCTCTTTTCGTCTATGATCAACAGAGCTAAGAAAAGAGAAATTTGATAAATCTCTGAAATCTCTGTCCATATTAAATAAATAACTTAGGAATAATTGGACTAACCTGACTAATTTGATCAACATGTGTTCCAACTAAAATCACGGGAGGGATGCCTTCCTCGGGAGATGATGCACAGGAATGTATAGAGTTCAGCCAAACCTCAACCAGCTCTGAAGAAAAAGACAACAAAGATGTAATGCAAGTTTAATTTGCCATTACAATATATTACTAGAGACACAAAAATGTTTAACACAATTTTTTTTTAATTATTTCTGTCATTTCTCAATTGTTTCCTCAGAAAGAAAGAAAAAAGTTCAACATATACCTGTTTTGTGGGTTAATGTCATTTTTCAGCACATGATAGGCTATACATAGCGGCCAGTATACATGTATTTAGTTGAGGAAGAACCCACGAAAATCCCGACAAGAACCTTCGACCCAAGGGAAGCTACTGGCCAAGCTGAGACTTGAACGCACGCAGACAGAGATGAAATGTCAGTGATCTGTAAAGGTGACTGCCTTAGACCATTCAAAGATCCAAGGCCCCTGGTGGTTTTACCCTCAACAACAACAATGTCCCTATCACTGTCCTGGGTGCCAGTTTCACTTTATTAACCGACATGCAAATCGTAGTGATGGAACATGGGGAATGTTTTCAAGCCGTGTAAATGGAATCCTACGGGTACATATTGAAAACAGTAATCAATTTGTTGTTCCCACCACTGTCTAACACAGAAGCTTTACAACTAGTTTTGCGTCTATGTTTGCCACTGGTGACACTAAATGTCAACACAAGCGTAAGGATTTTCAGCTGCTCTAGCTATCTTCAGCTATCTCAATCAGAACTCATAATATTCTTGACTAAAGGTTAAAAAATAAAGCCATGGGGAAGCAACCATACATTATATCGCATAGGCAAGAAACATATATCATTGTGCTGTCTGCCGATATAAAAATCCATGACAGAGTAATGGTGCTGCTCGACAACAAATAGAAACTACTGGTTCAACAGTATCTGTGCCTCCTTGGGCTTGACGTGTACCAATTTCAGATTGGGGTGGAACAAGGCTGCAAAGCAGATGAACATTGAGCACTGTGGTTACCCAAAGCATCCTAATCCATCCCTCCAGCAACTAGGGTTAATTGCAATTTCTTTGCCAGACAACAGCCAAAAGTACTGCCCTCAGGGGGTCATAGGATCAATTGTTAGTACAATGACAACATGGTATTTAATACAACGCCCTTGACACTAACCTTTCCTTCAGGGTGTGTACTGCTCTCTATCACTCATCTCACTGCCAGAAAAACAGAGTTATATTAAAAAAAGACACACTCTGCCAATTCACAGCAATCACCCATGAAGATAAACAGTTGGCGAACCTGAAAACAGAGGACATGGTATTCGTGACTCTTTGTGAGCATGTTAGAGGGCACGTTGAAGACCGGTTACATCCAGATCTAGTGATATTAAGCAAACTGACATCTTCTTTGACATCACTACCATCTTACCAGTACACCATGGCAAAGGATAGAGGTGCCTGTCTGCAGGGTAGCTACCCCCATTGTTCCAGGTCTGTGATGTAAAAATAATTGTTAATTGTACAAAAACTATTTTTCTTCTTTCTGTCATAGTGCCATTAAGCTCAGACCTTTTGACACTAAAATCGATATGTTTTTTCCTTGCCAAAAGTGTATGCCTTTCCACAAAGTTTGGTAACTGTAGATAGCAGGAGAACTTCAGCTACTGTGCAGAAACAACATTGGTAACATATGGACAGGCAACATCATAACATAATACATTCTGCCTTATAGTTGGCACATAAGAGTTACTTCCCTTGTGTAGTCTTGCAAACATTCAAAATGTCTGCAAATGCATTGCCAAATGTAAATGAAAATCCATGACTCTGGTCAAGATAAATGGTAAATGATCAGATGAAAAATGGTGAACAGTGAGATCAGTGAATGAAATGCAAATGCAAAAGCAATGCATTTAAACAGACTACAAATGCAATTGATTGCATTTTTGGGGTACATAAACGTTCAGGGTCTGTATGATACATAAAGTAATAGTTGAACTCACCTCGTACATGGCACTTAATTTTTCCTCTGCTATCAAGATAACACTCATCATCTACAGCGTTATCAAGTTTCTCACTGACATCTGAGACCAAGAGGTATATGGCACGTCTGGTCATAAAAGTCTGATGTGTTGTGTAAAATGCATACTGGCCAGCAAAGTCCCACACTGCCAATGATGCATATTGATCTGTGCTTCGTGGTAGTTTATGAGCTTTTTCACACAACAATGAATGTAACATATCTCCCTTCAGATCTGTATTCTGACTTCCTCTAACGTCTGATATGCCAATAGTATCACTAGGAGTAGATGTAACCTGCTGTTTGCTTTCCGGATATTTGTCATGTTCCTGTTTTATCTTAACCGGATTTTCAACTGTGGAACGGTTTCCCCTAGAACGGTTTTCATTGTCAGGATGTTTCTTACTTGGATGTTTTTCCCATTCTGACTGATCACTGACCTTTGCCTTCGGTGTCTCTTCGTTCACAACCTTTGCAACACGCAAAATTAGGGCATCCTCCTTTGAATCCTCTGAATCTGTGGAGAGATAACAATGGATATGAATTTTACTTTGCAAAATAATTCTGTCAATCTTTACTTTTAAAGTTAAGTAACTATATAACTTCATCTTATTAGATAAACAAATAAAAACTTAAAAAATCAGGATATAAAGCTTTGGATAGGCTAGTCAGATACAACTTTTATTAATTATTGTTGCTGGGTTTAAAATTTTTTCAGAGTAAGCAATGAAGTCAAAATGGGAAAGAAGCAAAGTAGATTCCTATGAGCTGGATGAGGCCTTCATGGTAGGGGCCAAATTAAAAGCTCTGTGACTTAATATAAAACAAAATATACTTCCATTGCTTCACAATCTGCAATGAGGTGGTTTTCTAATTTTGAGAAGTGTTGTAACTGGGAGTTTCCAGTTTACTCGGCACCTCCAACAGGGTCAGGATCTTGTCTACTCTGTGTAACGGGACATGGACTAATCCTCTGTTTATGAGGAAATTCATTGCCCCATTTATGAAATCCTGAGATGGAGTAAGCTCCAATTTCTCTAGGTTGGGTAAAAGACCCAGCTTTGTCACTATAGACCAATAGCAAGACAGATCTAGTCTGGGGACTAGGCCAAATCTCAGAACATGATATTGAAAGACCTTCCCATGCAAGCAAAAGCAGAGGTACTTTCTGCGAGTAGGAAAAATACGAATGTGAAACAATACACCCTGAAGGTCGACGGAGACTGACCATTCACCGAGTCTTATTTTCTGCATTCCTGACTAAGGCTGTGATCTCCATCTTAAAATGGTCCTCCTGTTGAAGCTTGTTTAAGGAGAAAAAATCAAGAATTAGTCAATGCTTTACTCCATTTTTGGTACTAGGAAACTTCAAGAGTGGAAGGCCAGAGATTGATTGCTGAACATCCTCTCTACCACACCCTTTTGGAGAAGGGAATGTACTTCTTCCTTTAACTGCACTAGATCCAACAGGTTGAGGCACATGGGGCACCTTACTAGAGGAGGAAGATCTCAAAACCAAATCCAGTATCCTCCCTACATGATCGAGATAATGCATCACTCATCTGTAATACTTGACCAAACCTCAGAAAAAAAGGTTTAGAATGGCACCTATGGGATATGATGGAAGAAGAGCGAGTCCCTAGGGCTGTTCCCACTTTTCCTTAGGAAAGGCAGAAGTGCCCATAAACTTCCTCTCTGGGTTTCTTCTAAGGCCCAAATATCAAGGAGAAGCTCTGAATTGGGATTGTTACCTGGACTAGGGCTGCTCTGAAGAATTTCGCTGAGGGACCATGTGGGTGGTCAGGATTATTCTGCTTCTTGTCCAGTTTTAATGGGCCAAGAGTGAATGCTAGGAACTGGTGTTGCTGGTCTCAAATTCTGGGAAGCCAAAGATGGTACAAGTCCTCTGAATAGGGTCTCTGCCTCCAAGGGAGCATCCCTCAGAAGGTTCTTACTGTGTTCCAGTACGACCTTGGATTGTGTCCAGGGCATAAAAAGACTGAGACGTCAAGAGCGACTTACAATTGGATACCATTCGAAGTATGGCATCTTTATTTTGATCATATATTTGGACAATAAAAAGAAAACTTCCAAAGTCTTGTATATTCAGTACATGTATATTTAGAAAAGGTTGATCAACTTCTTTTGCAATAATTGTATGCTTTCACTTTATTCAAAGAAATCTGAATAAACCTACGCACTTACTTGACAAGAGGCACACCTTGTTAAGCTTCTCTTTAACAGCATAAATTTATCCTATTGTTACAAAGAAAAAGTAATGCTCTGAGATATGGACAATTGCAAATGACAACCGTTTCTGTTAAAAAAAAAAAAAAAAAAAAAAAAAAATACTGAATTTACACTGCAATGTGAAGTTCAATTCTGACAGCATATTTACTGTAAGGGACTGACCATTTAATTCATGGGGATAGAATGTTCTTTCCAACAGGATTTTTTCTTTCTTTCATCACAAGATAAATTTGTTTCAAGTAAAATAAGAAATAGATTTTTTTTATAAACTACAAATCAAGAGTTATTGATACAAAAAAATTTAAACTAATTTCTTTGAATACTAGTAGTATTTGGCATGTTTCTGTATGTGGTATATTGCTTTACAGCTACAGTTACTGTGGCCGAGTGGATAAAGTGTGTGACTTAGACACACACATGACTTTGGAGCACAAGGTCGTGAGTTTGCTCCCACTGATGGAAAATTTCTTTCTTTCTTTTTTCCTCCAGGATGCTATGTCTAATACGGTATTACTTTTCTTACCACTTTCAAACTTTTCCGATTTTCAGTTTGTGTACATGTAGATTTATAATCGGTCGATTTTTTTATATTTTAATTCTGAAGATTGCCTAAAAATGTCAACAGTCAAGCATCGAAAAAGTAAAATTTAGTTAACATTAATAAGCATTTTTGTGTTAGTTTTGAAATTCACATTGGTGAAAAATTCTTCATAGCATAAGCAGAATCACGAAAAACTTGAATGGCAGGAACATCTTTTTGACTTGGTGTTAACGATGAGGCCGCTAACTGAAGAAAGCTAGGTGATCAGGGAATACTTAAACTGTTACCAAAGCATTTGGATTCTATATTTTATGAGAGAGAGAGAGAGAGAGAGAGAGAGAGAGAGAGAGAGAGAAAGAGGGGGGACTTTTACTAAAAACAGTTAATGATCTAGAAATGCTTCGGAACAGGTTCATCTCATTTTTCTGTATTATGCATAGTATGCAATCGTAAAATGAACAGAAAAAGAAAAAACAAAAAATTAATTTCATCTGATGCTCAAGTTTACTTGCAGATATAAATATATAGGTATATATTTGATGTACAGTATTTACATACAACAAATACGTATACGTTTATCCCAGTAAAGGTAAGTTATGAGATCTTGTATAGATCGGTTACTTATAATTTCTGTTGGTGAACTGTAAATGGCAGGAATTAATTTTGATACAAAGTCATACTACATAAAGGGAGCTGAATGATCGAGTGCTAAAGGTCTCATTGTTAATAACAAAAGGTTGAATTACATCTTTGTAAGTAGTTCGGAGCAAGACCATTGTCCATTTCAAATAACTAATCTTATTTCGAGCTCTCTCTCCTCATTAGCAAATAATCTTTACTTAGGTGATCTGACTAATACAAGGAATGGAAGACAATAAACTGATAAATACAAAAATTTGATACTACATGTAGCTTCATTGATTAGTTCACGTTTTTCTTTCTATCACAGATTTTTCTTTCATGAGAATCAAACTATGGAAAAGACTGTGGTTATTCAATATTATTCACTTATCCTCGAGTACACTGTTTATTGTCAATATAATGGCAAAAGAACTAACAGTGTTGATGGCTTCTGTTGTGCTAGGTTTTTAGTTTGCACATGAGCATTTATCTTTAAAAAGTGTACGTGTGAACCTAAATGTATCTAGGATGACTTTTTACGACCATTTGTGATTTTTAAAAAAAACGTTACTTTGACATTTAATAAAAAAATAGGTCACAATTTAAATTAAAATGAAGATATGAAATCTTAATAATGCTTTCTTAAGCAATAATGTTTGTTTTTGCATGTTCGTGAAGCAACCGCCACAACTATGCTTTCTCAAGTTTTAATTACATCTATATAATGCTGTGATTGGATGTCAAAAGAAATCATACATTATGTTATTGAGAACTCATACATGGGGTAACCATCAGAACTTGAGCGATTTTGTTTCACTTCAGCCATGTATGAATGCGATTTTGTTATTAATTTGTTCGACGTTTATCATTCTTTTCACTGCAGCGAGTAAAATATATGTCTTTCATATGATCATTAAAAAAGTATATTGCATGAACTGCAACAGAAATAAGGACATGAATGCATCTGTAGATATCAATAACATAGCATTGAAATAAAATAATTAGATTTATTGCGCAAAATGTAGTTATAATACAGTTTGCAAGGCGCTGTCTTTATATGGTAATATTATCTAAAATTTGATTTGGCATTATGTGTCATACATTATCTTCGTTAGAACTAGGAAATGTTCATAAGTAACTGAATCATCATGTTTTTCTCAGTATCAAAACATAAGCAAATTTCTCCTGAAAGTGATAATGATGTAGATAAATCTGTGCCTCTCTCTCTCCCTCTCTGAACCTCTTTAAAGTATGCTTGCAGGTGTCAAAAACAGTAAACTACACCCGTTAAATCTAGAACACATTCACTCTGTGGTGGTAATCAGATAAGACTCCACAAGAAACCGTGGTGTGCAGAGCTATTCTTTGCGAGATGCCACGGCAATTCTGTCAGGATGCAAGGAGGGTTTTTTCCTTAATCCTCTCCACTCCCACTACAAAAGCATGGAGAATCAAAAAATCCCATGAGCTGTACTGCATACATACATACATAAATACATACATACATACATACATCAGGGGTTACATTACCTGGCAAAATGTCACCAACAAAATTTAAACTTTGCCTTCTTCTATTAGGAAAGCAAAAATGACTTTGCCCTGTGAATTTTTAGAAATAAACAGTGTGACAGTAGTTTGTGGTTTTTGAAATGCTCCCTCAACCCAGCCGAGTAACTCAGTGTAGTATGCCCCAGGCAAAATGTATTTCATGCAGGTGTTGATATCAATGGCACATATGAAACAAACTTTCACACATTCACAGACATGTGTTTTAATAGCTAATTGACCATGAACCCTTTCCCTAGCAAGTTATCATTTGCTATCACGGCCCAAGTTCTGCAAGTTATCATTTGATGATGAAAACATACCAACTATCATACCAACTTGTGTTTTGAAACGTGAAACATCCATATGTGAAAAAAAAATTGTGTTCAAGAATAGAATCAGTGAAATCACTTTCTAAATATATTTTTGGAAGATTTTAACTGCCATGCTTGTGTTGTTTTTCTTTGCAAAATCAGTTTGAAACTGTAAGTGAACCTGTCAAGGGATAATAATGGCGGACATCTCTGTGTCTAGGATGTACCTCTTCATTAGATTGCCTGTTTCCATAATTCATTGGGCACACAAATTAAGGAAAATATACTACCGGGTATTCATAGAAAGCAAAGTCTAAATATTATGTGATAGAAAGTTTAATCGAAAAATAAATTTTTTTTAGATCAGAAACATATGGAGCAATGCTATGTTGTGGAATTTTAAAAGTGCTGTAAAGTCAAGGTTATTTTCTTACATCACTCATTTTGGCAAAAAATAAGAAAGCAGCAGCGAAGCAAATAATATATAACCAATGCATGACGTTCTTATCAGTATGCAGACAAATATTAAAAGCATAAATTTGCAATCCTATCTATGGATTGTTGTAACGAAGCTAGAAATCGTGAGTGGTCACATTAAAAAAATCCCTATTTCTAAAGATAGATGCACCCACATGGCATGCATGAAACCATATTTGTTCTTGGCTGTGTGCCAATTCAGTTGGAAATAAGGATCTAGCTCATGCATACCCAGGGGCTCGTTACAACCGAAATTAAGAGTATTGATCCATGGATATAGGGCTTTTGAAATTAAGAGTACTGATCCGTGGATATGGGGCTTTTGAAATTAAGAGTATTGATCCATGGATATAGGGCTTTTGAAATTAAGAGTATTGATCCATGGATATAGGGCTTTTGAAATTAAGAGTATTGATCCATGGATATAGGGCTTTTGAAATTAAGACTATTGATCAATGGATATAGAGCTTTTGAAATTGAGAGTATTGATCAATGGATATAGGGCTTTTGAAATTAAGAGTATTGATCCATGCAAATAGGGCTTTTGAAATTAAGAGTATTGATCCATGGATATAGGGCTTTTGAAATTAAGAGTATTGATCCATGGACATAGGGCTTTTGCAACCAAAGTTTTGATGTTGTTATGTAGTCGGTCCCGCACTTAGGTTTGTGTGTCCTTCTATATAAACCATGTATTTGTCTTTTAGCCATATGACTTTGCATGAGCACATTATAAACAACATACTGTACTGATAGGAGTACCATAATGTATATATTACATCACTGTAATTACAAATAAGTATAAATAGCTAATCAAATGCCACTAGAACAAGCAATGTAATTTGTCCACTTTTCAAAACTTCACCAAAAGATTTACATTTAATTTTGAATTAACTTCCAAAACATGTAGTTGTAGAGTTCAGATTAAACATCATAACATCAGTGACCACTGTGGTTTGAATACATGAACACTATGGTGTGCAGACACCTGTGCATATGCTCTCATGTACATGTTATAGGGGTTGTTCCAAACTAGTTTATAAATGTTTTCAAATGCCGTTTACTAGTGAAATTTTAGAAACTAAAAAAATAGATATATTTTTAAGTGGCAATTGAATAACTATTTGCACCTATATGTAAGTACAATACCATAATATAGATACTTCTGTCAGTTACAATTAATTATAGTTTCTGCTGCGCTTTTTTGAAGTCATATCACCAAAATACATTGCATAATATCTCTCCATCCAAACATGACATGCTTTCAAGCATGAATACACTGCATATGAATGATGACATATATATATATATATATATATATATATATATATATATATATATATATATATATATATATATATATATATATATATATATTGCATTTCTTGCCTTGCTCTCACTTCTCCCTGTTCAGTTCTCACTTCTCCCTATTCTGTCCAAAAGGAGAAGTCACTTCTTCCTAAAATTCAAGTCTAGCTTGACCCCTAATACATACATACCTACCTTCCTACATACATACATACATACCTACATACATACATACATCAAAAGCCTTCTTTAGAGAACTAAAATGGCTTACAATCCATGAAAGGATTAATATTCACAAGGCAGTTCTTGTACATAAATACATGTATCCACATGGAGCTGCACCATAGTATCTACAGGAATTATTCTGGTCTTATTTGACACTTTATAAGTTGAGTCAACATTACATGCAAACTTTCATCGACTGAACCCAAGAACAGAGCAATTTAAGAAAAGCTTTCAGTATTCTAGTATAGTTCTGTGGAACTAGCATCCACTGCATGTAAAATCTGCCATTTCTTCCTTTTATTTGTTGAGTGTTCAAACTATCTATGATATTCTTCAGCACTAACAAGATGGTGAACATCATTAGATGTCTTTTGATGAAAACCCCATGTCATAATGATCATCCATTCAGGGGGAGTAGTGACAACAAGATTTTTAAAACAGTCATAATGGCAGCCATATTGGATGTTCGACTGGCACCATTTTCATTGAGGACCAGTGTTTGTGTTTTGTGGGTTTAACAACATTTTGCAGCACATGATAGACTATACATCGTGGCCAATGTATTTGGTGGAGGAAGACCGGGAAAAAACCACCAACCCACAGGAAGCTTCTGGCAAACTTTCTCACATACCCACATCAGCTGAGCCGAGAATCGAATCCATGCAGACAAAGGTGAGATGTTGCTGATCTGTAAAGACGAGCACCTTACACCAATCAGCCACCCGGGGTCCCCATATAGGACCAACAAGGTGTCATAACAAGTCTATTACTGATAAAAGCATGTTGATATTGCCATCCATTTGGAGATGAGTAGAGATAAAAATTTTAAGATATGACTTTCCATTCAGGACTGGCAATAACAAGATTTTCAAGATGGCTACTGTGGTGGCCATACTTGTCATCAGATTGTTATCATTTTCAATTATGACCACCTGGACATCATAAGAAGCTTTCTGGTGAAAACCCCACATCAGTATGACTTTCTGTCCAAGTAAAGTTATGATAACAAGATTTTTAAGATGACTGCCATGGTGGCCATATTGGATGTCTGATTGGCATCATTTTTATTTAGGACCAGTTAGATATCATAAGAAGTTTTTTAGTGAAAACCCCATGCTGATATGACCATCCATGCAGGTGGAGTAGCAATAACAAGATTTTCGAGATGGCTGCTGTGGTGGCCATATTGGACTTCAGATCAGCACCATTTTTATTTAGCACCAACTGGACATCATAAGAAGTCTTTCAGTGAAAACCTCAGGTTGATATGACCATCCACTCAGGAGGAGTAGCGATAACAAGATTTTCAAGATGGCTTCCGTGGTGGCCATAGTGGACATCAGATCGGCACCATTTTCATTTAAGGGCAACTAGACATCATAAGTCTTTCAGCAAAAACCTCATGTTGATAAGACAAACTATTTGAATCCAAAACCCATTTTATTTGTTTACACTTATTGTGAACTTGGCTTACATATTCAAGCCAACATAGTAGAGGCCTGGCAGTAACTCTCATATATTAGAATCCAAAACCCATTTTATTTGTTTACACTCATTGTGAACTTCACTTACGTTTTAGAAATGTAATTGTTATGGTGAAGGATTCTATGTATATTTTTATCTTTATCAGATCTGAACTTTACCTAAAGTGTATCTAATTAATGTGTTTAGTTTCTGGATACAAAATATATTTAAATCTGTGTTCTAGGAAAGAGGAAAATGATGCTTTGTATGAATGTTTGCATGTAAAACAGTGTTGCTGTCCAGTATGTTAATATAGCTATGATGGGAAGAAATCAAATTTTCTTGTTGACAACTTTAATAGACCTTGAATACCTAGTACTCTGAGAAACTCAGTTATTACATATACCATGGAATCACCCACTGACAGCTTGAATACCTAGTACTCTGAGGTACTCAGTTATTACATATACCATGGAATCACCCACTGATAGCTTGAATACCTAGTACTCTGAGGTACTCAGTTATTACATATACCATGGAATCACCCACTGATAGCTTGAATACCTAGTACTCTGAGGAACTCAGTTATTACATATACCATGGAATCACCCACTGACAGCTTGAATACCTAGTACTCTGAGGTACTCAGTTATTACATATACCATGGAATCACCCACTGATAGCTTGAATACCTAGTACTCTGAGGAACTCAGTTATTACATATACCATGGAATCACCTACTGATAGCTTGAATACCTAGTACTCTGAGGTACTCAGTTATTACATATACCATGGAATCACCCACTGACAGCTTGAATACCTAGTACTCTGAGGAACTCAGTTATTACATATACCATGGAATCACCTACTGATAGCTTGAATACCTAGTACTCTGAGGAACTCAGTTATTATATATACCATGGAATTACCTACTGATAGCTTGAATACCTAGTACTCTGAGGAACTCAGTTATTACATATACCATGGAATTACCTACTGATAGCTTGAATACCTAGTACTCTGAGGAACTCAGTTATTACATGTACCATGGAATCACCCACTGACAGCTTGAATACCTAGTACTCTGAGGAACTCAGTTATTATATATACCATGGAATTACCTACTGATAGCTTGAATACCTAGTACTCTGAGGAACTCAGTTATTACATGTACCATGGAATCACCTACTAATAGCTTGAATACCTAGTACTCTGAGGAACTCAGTTATTACATATACCATGGAATCACCCACCCACTGACAGCTTGAATACCTAGTACTCTGAGGAACTCAGTTATTACATATACAATGAAATCACCCACCCACTGACAGCTTCACACAAAAACCCAAATCCTTAACATTTTATTTTTATAATTACAATTCAAGGTCTGTTGGCCCCCCCACCCCCACTGCTGAAGTAGCAATAACAAGAGTTTCAAATTGGCTGCCATGTTAGCTATATTCAATGTCAGATGGGCACAATTTTTATTGACGACCAGCTAGACATTATAAGAAATCTCTTCAGCAAAAACTCCATGTTGATACGACCATTTGTTCATGAGTAGCGATAACAAGGTGTTCAATATTGCCTTTGTAAAACAAAACTTGACACCATTAATGAAAATTGATACAACAGTCACATACCTGTCTGCCGCACTTTCCATTCGAATGTTTCAACAGACACATCACAACAGTGCATGTCGACGTCGATGCCTTCTGTGGGACATCTTTCCTGAATATTGACCTTTTTCCCGAGAAGCCTCTTAATCAGGGTTGTCTTGCCCACACCACCATGGCCGACAACCATGACCCTAATGTTGTAAACTTTCTCTTCTCCTTTTTTCAGTGCCTCTTTAAACAGCTGCTTAGATTTTTCATCCATTCTCAGAATTTCTGGTGGGAGGACTGTAATGGAATAAACATAAAGAGCCACATCAAATCGACAGAATATAAGTTTCAAAACTGGGATATTTATCCTATGCCTTCATTTCACTGTGTTATAGGAGAGTTTAATCTTGCCTATAAAATTCAACTGGTCCACTATAAGGTAGCAGGTGGTGAAGGGATGTCAAATATATTTTCCCAACAAGGATTATTTAGGGTGATTTCCAAATAAATGGAAAAAATGTTATCTGCTTAAAAACCCTGGTAGGTGGCATTGGTACACTCTTTCTCCATTAGCCATATATCCTTCTGGATACTCCCTCCCCCCCTTTGTCGATGCAGGCCTATTCACTGCCTTCTACATTTATGCTAATTTTTTTAACAATGCCGCTGCCCAGGTTTTTTACATAGTGCCATTGGTTTTGCTACCACTTAAAGCAACTGTGAATGCTGGGCACAATGACAATAAGCAGCTGGTTTTGGTCCATGGTGCTCAGGTTATTAGTCACAACAATGATGCACTGTGCCTCTTTACACCTAACATGTGGCAGTGGGAGTTGAATGGATCGAGTCTGTTGCTGTATTGAGACATGCTCGGGGTGATATTGGAGTACACGTGTCGTCTCTTTAATAAGCATGCATAGAGATAATCCATAGAGATATGCCATCTGCCCAATAACAAAACATGGCTGATAGGTGGCTTTGACTTTGAAATTGAAGATTTTGCTCATCATGAAGACGACCTACCCACTGTAGATGAAACCACATTTATCAGAATGTCTTTCAATTATGATATGCACCTAAAGGAAATGGAAGATCACCTGGATAGACTCAGTGGCAATGACCTAGCAGCACTTGAAGACGAATTCAAAAAACAAAGGTCAATGAATTCTTTTAAAGCAAATGGCTTAAAAGGGACTCCTGTTTACCCAAACTTTGAGGTCAGAAATGGTATATTGTATGACAAAGGGATTGAACACCCTATAAAGGATGATTCCAATCGCACTGTATAAAACTTAAAAAAAGAGCATTCTGCACTCTCTAATGTAGCACAGCCAACAGGTACATATAAGTTCCACATTATGTAGTGGATGTTCACTATTAAATAATTATATTTTAGCAATTTTTTCACTGGGGAATAAACCTTAATCCATCCACTACGAGCCATGACGTGGACATCCATGGTGACCACTATATCCAGTCTGTGATGGACAACAGCGTGGTTGGATTAATTTACACTGTGGAAATGTGGATTTTCTGTAATGTGCAATGCATGTACCAGAGTTCTCCCCAGGGCCTTTTACAGTAAATAGTCACAATATGCTATCATTTCTGCCTGTTGATTCATAGAACCCGCTGATACACAATGCACTAGTGCCAATACACTTTAAAGCTTCCTGATATCCTTTAAAAATTAATCTGTTAAATACACATATAATGTCACCTAATTCAAAGCCCTATCAGTCAAATGACATGGATGCTTAACTTTTCTTGGGTATGTACTCAAGACAATCCAGGATAATTACTCACTCATTCAGCAATTATCTTTGTTCCTTGACATGGTACAATTGCAGGTGCATGACTTTTGATGTTGGTTTTGTCTTTGCACTGACATAGTCATGTGATCAGCCAGAAATGATGAAGACTATTGGTAGTGTGTTATTTTTCAGTCATTTCCACTACCAGCTCAGAATGTGACACATATTAATTTTTGAGTTAAGCAAATTCTTAACAATCGTTCTAAAAAACGAACACACCACCTTCAAAAAAACTTAAAAACTACCCAGCACCTGGCAAGCCCCTCCTTGGCCTTGCTGTGAAGATCAAAGATTGGAGATTCCAATTCAAATAGTGGGATTTCCCCAAATAAAGATTATAAGAAACAAAAGACAGGTTTCAACAGTGAATGGAAGATTTCATATACTTGGGGAGGGGGGGGGGGGAATCTGTGGATCAGATAGTCAGTCTTCCATATTGGTAAATCAGTTTCTTACCAGATTACAATCTATTATTTTATTTCAATCACAGTAGCAGCAGTAGTAGTTGTTGTAGTTGTGATTATTGTCATTTCTGTTATTTTCCTGAACATGTGATGAAGAAAATTTTTTGAATGAAAATTGCATCTTACCCATCAGTTGCTCTTATATTTAGATAGTATCATACATGCCATAACAATGTGTCACAAGAAAAACATGATTTTGACTCCCAAAGCCACACACACACATGTTTGTGTTTTGAAAAACATGATTTTCAGGAATGTTAGATAAATAAGAAAGCGACAGAGATAGGAAGAAATATTTTTTGACTGCCATTACACACATTATACATGTCCATAACATGTAGTCTGTATAAACAGTAACCAGTTCTGCTTAGAGCCCATGTAAAACTATCCTCTGGGCAATTTATACAGCTGATTATCATAGATGCAATTAAAAGATAAGACAGAGATAAGCAACCATCATTTCTCAAATCATTTAATTGACTGAGAATAGCTAAGGCAATGTATTGTCAAGTCCTTTGAACACTGCTGTGTGAGAGCCGATTAGGCTAGTTTGCATTGCTAAAGTACACCAAGTGGAACAACCCAATTCGTTTGAAACTAGGTAAATCATAGAGATGCCTATTGAAGAACAAAAGTTATTACACATCACTGCCTTGAAAGAGAATGTTTAAGCCATCTTTATTAAAGATTATTGGCAAGTTCATGATCAGCAGCAAGGTTTCTTTGAAGTTGGATTTCACTCCATATTTAAAACACAAGGCACGATTATTTCAGTAGCTAGAACAGTATGATTCATTTGTTATGGCTAAATGTCAAAATGCAGCTCTGATTTGTGAAGGATTAGCCCATTTCCTCTTACCCTGAGAAGGCTCAGAGGAAACTTGAACTACAAGGGGAAGCATTTTATTTTGTGCACACATGGCAAACACCATACCGACATCAGTCATTCTGGAGCGTATGACATCCATCAACATAGCAGCACCACCCAGCATGTTTGGCACTCTCTCACAGCAATGCTGATGCAGACATATCATTTTTTTATACCGAGAAAAATGATCTTTGGGAAAGTCTGAACAGCAGTGCCATCCAGTCTCTAATGAATATTAATATGAACTGACACTTAGTACTGTACATATATATATATATGTTTCTTTATTATTTAATATCTGTGTCATTGTGTTTATGTGAGTGTGGGCACATATATATGTGGTGATGATATAGAACAATGCTAAATCTACCAACTATTTTGGGTTTGCAAGTGTATTAAATGTTCAAAGAAAACATGTATGTTATTTTCTTTTTTTATCAGATTTGAATTTCCAGTAAATTTTCTATAGGCTTATATGAAAAGATAACTTATTCTGAATTGGACAATGTCACTTTTTTGGTCATGAACGCTGACCCCCCCCCCCCCTCCAATTGGGACCTCAAAACACAAACTTTTTTGTCCAAAAAGAAAAAACCAAAACTGTCTGGGAATATGGCCGGTATGTAGTTAACTCTCAGCAAGAAACAAATAGTTTGATCAATAAACTGTAACTTAAGTGGGTAGTACCCCTTGAATTTTCATTTTCCGTCTATTCAAGTATGAAAAGGAATGATTTTTATCTTCCAAATTTACCTGTTTTGAAAACATGTAAATCAAAAATGTTGGATTATTCCTCATTTACATTTGAAATATTTCTCCAGCAATAAGCAACTACAGTCCAACCTGTCAATAAAGGCCACCCCTGGGAGAAGGTAAAACTGGCCTTTATACTGTATACACGTGACCTCTGTACACAGGTTCACCTTTTAAAATTGGTCTTTGAACAAATACCATGCACTGGATTTTATTATTATTATTATTATTATTATTATTACAGCATCAAAATTGTTATATGTGCACTATTCAATAAAATAATACAATACATGCATATGTTGTTCTCTCCCAAAATTATGTTACACACAAAATTACTGTGTCCTGCTCACTTTAATCCATCCTATAAATTAAATCATCACCGACTTAGTTAAATACAGTGAAACCCCGCTATAACGCGATATTTAGGGTCCATAAAATTCGATCGCAGAAAAAGCGGGGTCGCGTTATTGCGGGGTTTGACTATCTTTTATTTCATTCAGAGAAATAAGTATACACGTCTAATATAGAGCATGAATAGGGTAGCAACACCGTTTACTATCTGATATCGATCCGTCTTTGTTTTCCCACATGACAACCCTTTGATTGAGCCACGAGTTTGATCCTCGTTCAGTGCCAAGTAACAGAGAGTGGTTATTTGAACTCCCTGTGATCTTGCCGCCCAAGCTCAGTCTCTACATAAGCACCCACATATGACAATCTTTGATCTTGCCGCCCAAGCTCAGTCTCTACATAAGCACCCACATATGACAATCTTTGATCTCGACGCCCAAGCTCAGTCTCTACATAAGCACCCACATATGACAATCTTTGATCAACCACCGCATTGTCTGGCGCTTGGTTGTTACAAGATGAATTTAAGTTCAGCGCACGTGTTGGCGGCTTACGTTTTTTGATGTTTATTAAATCGTGAGAATCTTTTATCAACCACCACATTGTCTGATGATAGGTTGTGTATGCAGTTAAAGAAGAAAAACATGTCGGCTATTGTTTGAGCAATGATTGTGTATACAGAATGAATTGAAGACAAACACAAAGAAGACTTACTGGCTTTACTCATGGATCAGTAATACATAACATTTCTGATAATGTTTATTTTGGCATAACACTTCAAGAAATTGGTGAAATTGTTAAATTTCAGAAGCCACGCCATGATCGAATTCATACGTGATCTCTTCCCCAAAATGATAATAAACTTTTTATACAATATTTCTCGTACTTAAAAAAAAAAATTTTTTTTTCTGTGTACAAGAAAAATACATGTACATGTATATAAAATTTCAGGAACCACGCCACAAACGTATTATACTAGAATTCATACGCGATCTCTTCACCAAAAAGATACTATAATATACACATTTTATACACTATTTCTCGTACTTTGAAAAAAAAAAAATTTCATGTGCGAATGAATATATGAAATTTTGGGAGCCACGCCACGATCGCGTTATATCCGATATCGCGTTATAGCGGGGCGCGTTATAGCGGGGTTTCACTGTATCTTCATCTATTTGCCTGTAAATTAAAGCTATCACCAAAGAAAAAAGTTCATCTTTGAGAAGAGATATGAGTTACATCCCTTTTCATTAGGGTCAGGGGTCATTCAATATTTATCTGTTGCAATCTTGGGGTGGACAGTAACCACAAAGGGGAAACATTTGTAGGTTTTCTTGGCTTTATATTTCAGGAGGGCTCTTAGCTCTATCGAGGACTTTAGTTTTGTTAATAACCTACTCGATGTAGCTATTTCTGTATCCTCTCCTTTTAAAGTGCCCCTTGAGCTCTCCAAGTCTCTTTTCAAAGGTAGCTGGAATACGGCATTTGGTCTCAACACACATACCATAAGGAAGACTTTTTGTTATGTGCTGGGGTGGCAGCTGGTTGGGAGTAGATACTGGTGAGAGTCCGTTGGTTTAGAATACAGGTCAGTTTCTATGTTACCCTACAGGAGAGTAGACTGAGTATCCAGAAAGATGTTGGACCAGTTTGATGACTCAGACATAATGTACCGGTAATCATAGGATGGAAGTTATTGGCAAATTCAAGAAATATTTTGTAATTGTCACCTGTTTCAATCCATTTTGATTCTCTGTCAACAATAAATCTGTGCCAGCTTAGAAGTATATAGGGTGCCTCATTGAGGAGCTTTTGCTCAAGTCTTCCCATAAAAATATTTGCATACAAAGGTGCCATTTTAGTGTCCACTGCAGTTCCATTAATTTGTAGAAAATGTTGGTTGTTGAAAACAAAATGGTTAAACTTAAGAATACGTGTTGACCAAATAGCCAAATAGTATGTAAGCGGGGAAGGATCAGTTCAACAGCCCCATGCTTCCTTGCAGTCTGTGATACCTTCCTTGTGTGGGATGTTGGTGTGTATATATATATATATATATATATATATATATATATATATATATATATATATATATACTGGGATATTTTCTAAAACTGTATTCGCTTTTCTTTTGATATTGGTCAATTTACTGTCAGTTGATAAAGAAAAAACTTGCACTGCACAATGCCTCCTAAAATGTGCAACATGACCGCAGCTAATACAGTTGCATTTTGGCCATGCAGATCTTGTCACACAAATTGCACTTCTACCTGCATTCTTTGTGAATTTCGCAATCAGTAGCATCATTCCAAATAGGAACATCCGTCTGACGAAGATGTTCAGATCTACAATAATTCTAATGTACCGTATCTTTGCAAAAACTGTTTAGTGGTAAAGATTGGGGTCGCCGATTATGACTATGCACAAGGATTAAGTTGACTGGAGGTCATTATTTAATGAATTAAAACATTAGACTCTTGCACATCTCCATTTGCCATCTTCTGCTCAGACTGGATGAATGCCAAGTTCATGGGGAAGGCACTCTCAAATTAAACACTTTAAATTTTTTATGTTTTCATAAATTTCTTTCCCATCTGTATCTTTCATTTATTTATTCCTTCATTTCATTTCAAAAGAATTCATAATTTTTATTCAATCAATTAATCATGCATTTATTCATTTAATTTTTCTGTGCATCCACAATGACCTCAGTTGAAGTTTTTTATATACAACAAATGTCGTTCATGTCATTTTAGGCTGCTTCTTTGGGCATTGATTACCTTCAGGCAATTGCAGAGCAGGAACAGTCAGTGATGCCGGACGAAATTCTTGGTCATGAATACTTTGACAGGAAAAATCTAAAAGCTGATTACATATCATTGATGTATATGGAATCATGCTCCCAAAACACCCTCAGTGACAATCAGCCAATAATTACAACCGGAGATGGTGACTGCTTCTTCAATGCTAATTCACAGACACTATGTGGAAATGAAGCCCTCAGCACAGAAATACAACTACGGACATGTTTTGAGATGCTAACAAAAGAACACCACTACCTTTCAAAAAATTACATAAGTGATTTTCTGCTTTGTTCACCTCAGTATGACGAAGCGCATGCTTCATGTGTCAAACCAGGAGGTTATCCATCGGCATGGACTTTACAGTTGGCATCATATGCAATAGGCCATGACATTTATGCAGTGTACCCACATATGAATGGCAAAGCTGACCATACCGCAACTTTAATTACAATGTGTCCATGCAAACAGGAACAAGTCAGATCAAGCACAAATAACCATGATCTGGACAAGAATTGCTCCTCATTCCACATGTATTTGGCTGCCAAATCACTTTGTTCCTCTGGTCGCTGTATCAGGAAACAAATGGACAGAAACAGCACACCTTTAAGAGCAGAGTCACAATACAAACACACTTAAGAATTTCATTCAGTGGAAAATGTGACTGTTGTTGATTTTGAAAAATCCACTCATGGTCCAGAAGAGCAAAACTGCATTTCAGCTATAGAAAATAATTCAATGAATATACTAGTTCACAGCCAGCATCAGACACATCTGACAACTTTGTTCAAGATCTGTCTTCTATGGAGAGCAGCATTCAGAAAAAAATTACATGTCCGATTTTCAATCTAGCGATGAAGAAAATGTTCTAGATGAGATTTCAAAGCCAGCACCAGTCTCTGGGTTAAACGTTCTTCCAGGAGGCAAATTTCTTGTAGTTGAGGGTCTTAAGAACATTCTAAATAGCGAAATACCGCCTTAGAAATCTGTGCCATATGGGGAAAAAAGATGCGTTTATTGTAATAGACTGTGAGGAAAATATCACTGGTAAACAACAAGGAAAATATCACCAGTAAGATAGTAAAATATGACTGGTGATCTGTCTGGAAAGCAGACCAATTGCTGTGATGACTGGTGATCTGTCTGGAAAGCAGACCAATTGCTGTGATGACTGGTGATCTGTCTGGAAAGCAGACCAATTGCTGTGATGACTGGTGATCTGTCTGGAAAGCAGACCAATTGCTGTGATGACTGTGGCTAAAAAGTTAAATACCTCCTCAGAAAACTTACAAAGGAGTTAGATGATTCCATAGACTTTCAAAGAAATGTGCAGCAGTCGTAACTGTACAAACAAAAAGGATAAAGAGGCATAAAAAGGAAAAGTAATGAAGCCAACAAAATACTGGAAGTGCTACTGCTGCTCAACACACAGTCGTATGTTGCTGAAATGTAGTTTGGGGGGGGGTAATTATGCAATACTTACCCATCGCTAATGCTTAGCTATTCTAATTTTGTGCTGAAAATAACCATCCATTCAATGTGAATACATCCTCCCAGGGTGGAGAAAAGGTTAGTACTGTATGACCTTTGCACTCCAATCCAGAGATACTGCCAGGAATTTTCTTAAGAGGGGGAGGTCCCCCACACCTTCCTCAAGATGCGGGGAATCATGGGGGGGGCAGGCGGGGTATACAATGCCGAATGGTAGCTGATGGGTGACAACATTATTATAAGATGTAGCAACACTTACCTTAAAACAAACATTTAATGATTTTGTATCACTTCTTTGACAATAAATGTAATTGTTGCTCAATATTCTTCTTTGTTTCTTATCACTCCCCTTCAAAAAAGCCTTTGGAAACTGAAAATTACTTTTTGGACCACACACACATCTGTATAGTCATCAGTTTATTTACAGTTTAATATGTTAGCCTGCATGCCTTTGAAACTCTATCACTGTAGTATGAAAATGTCAGAAAAAAATGGAGAATAAAATCATTTCCATATATATATAGGACTTTGGTTCATTTTTTTTTTTTTCTCAGATATTTTGACATTTTCTTTCTACGGTGAAAGAGTTTCAAAGGTCTGTAGTTTGCCTATTTGTCGGAGTAGTGTGAATTTTGTTTTGAGAACATAATCCCCTTTCACACTCAGCTGTTTATAAAGGCAAAACAGCTGCAAAATTATTGCCAGTCTGAATAGATTTGGGAACTGGTTTTCAGGATGTATATCCAAAACAAAATTTTCCACAATTCCCGCATGTTGTTCCTTGGATATTTCTGTTGATGTATCAGATTTTCTGAGAGGTCTAAACCATAGTAAACGACATCATGCCGGTTATTTCTGTATCACCCCTTTCTGCGCTATGTTCAGTTAGCAGCAAACCATCAGATTTTTCATCCTCCCAAGTTTCGTCCATGACAGATGATCTTTCTGTCTCGCTGAGTTTCTTAAAGAAATCAGTTATCTTTTGTTTCAACATGACATACTGCTGTTGCGTTTTAGACATTTCCCTAATGGCTGATGGATGGATCAATTTACTATAACCATCCAGGAAACAATTCAATCAGAACACCTATATAGTTTCTGCAATACTACAACAGATCAACATCATAAAAGTGCATGTATTCAAACAATATTCTCCATAGATATAGGGTTAATTGAGATCATGGAGAAAAAGGCAGAAAAAAACGATGATCGGATCAACCCAATTAAAAAAAAAGTGCGCATTGGGTACAAGAAATTGCGGGAACCACAGGAAACTTGCGCGATCTTTCCCCCTATGGGTTTAAAAAGTTGCGTGACTCTCGATCATTTTTGCGAGAAACCCACGATCCCGTGGCCTGGCAGCATCTCTGCAATCTGTATGTCATATGGTCCTGGCCAGAACTGTCATCTTTTCATAAATGACGATTATTCAAGACATCAGAGTGGGGTGGGAGGAAGGCATCCGGCAATAGCGATGGGTAAGTATTGCATAATTAAAATTCGTTTTACCCCCCCCCAAACTACATTTTAATAGCATCAATTACTTATCCTCTCCCTATTGCTTAGCTGAATTTGTCAGCTAGGCAGGTAGGTTGATGCTCTAGTTAAACTGATCAAAAACAGAGAAAATGTAATGTACTCACCATAGAGGGAGATGTCCATCTTATAGAGGGTTGGTGTCTTTCTGAGCCACATGTGTTGCAACAATGGGCCCCAGAGAAAAAATGCCTGCACTCTGTTGTGCTAATGAGCGGAGATAAAAGGAGGAGAAGGTAGTATGGGAATCCCAAAAAGCTGCCTTCATGGCATCCTCCGGAGGGGGGGGGGGGTGATTAATGTAGGCCCATGAGGCACAACAACAGCTTGAACCTCATGGGCTTTGAGTTTCATAAAGGAAAGGTCTCAATAAGCAAGGGACTGATACACTCTTTTGATTATGGTGACAATCTACTGGGAGATAGTGGCATCTGAAATATCTATGGAGCCCTTAAGAGGAAGGAAGAGACATTTCCTACCCTTTCTTTTTCCTTTGGAGGCATTAAGATAGAAACGGAGGACCCTCACGGGGCATAAGAGTCTATCTGGATCATCCCCTGCACAGATTTGAGTTAGACAGGGGATCTCTATAGGTAGTGGAGCTACTGAAGGTAATTTATTTTTAGCAAGAAATCCCAATTGACAAAGAAGGGAAACAGAATCGTAATTCCCATTAAATTGGAGACAACCAGTGTCAATAAACAAGGTACAAATCTCACTTCATTGTCTCGCAGACACAACAGCGAGTAGAAACAGTCTTGAGTGTGAGATCCTGAAGGGAGGCTTCACTCAATGGTTCATAGAGGATTTTGGTTAAAGACCACAAAACACAAGAAAGATTCCATCTCGGCGTGAGAGCGGTCTCTGCAGCTCAAAATACTTAATAAGGTCAGCAAGGTATGAATCAAAACCGATTGCCATGCCCTGAGAGAATTTAAGTGTGTTGGAGATGGCAGCTTGATAGCCCTTGATAGTGGATACTGAACATCTTTTGGTCTCAAAAGGGAACAAAAGTAAATCAGCAATGGAAGTTACAGAAGAACAGATAGGATCAATGTGTTTCCTACTGCACCAATCGCATAAGATCCTCCACCTGGCATCATAGACATTGGATGTAGAAGCTCTATTGGCTTGAATGATGCAACTGGTAACTCGGCCCAAAAATTTGTTCTGGCGGAGAGATCATTTGAGATGAGCCAAGCGTGAAGGTAGAGAAAGTGTGGGCTGTTGTGTGATTGATCAACAGGTCTAGCAGATCACTGAACCATGATTGCTGGGGCCACAGTAGGGTGATGAGAATGATCTGTGCAGTGGAAGTTCTGACTTTTTGCAGAACTTGTGGTAGCAGTTGGAATGGTGGGAAGGCGTATGCAAATAGCCAATCCCACCGGAAGCTGAATGCATCCACTGCCCATGCTCTCTGGTCCGGGACCGGAGATACGTAAAAGGGAAGTCTGTTGTAGAGCCTGGTGGCAAACAGGTCCACCAGGGGTCTTCACCAGAGTGTGAACAAGGACTCTGTCATGGGGCAGTGAAGAGACCATTCCGTGAGGATGGCTCAGCCTGTCCTTGACAGGCTGTCTGCTAATAAGTTCTTCTTGCCCGGAATGTGGCCAACTCGGATTCTGATGTCCTCTGCTGATGCACCCTTGCAACGCTAGAAATACTGCTTAAATTTCTAGGTTGTTGATATGGAGGGACGATTTGGCCTGAGTCCAAAGACCCTGGAGAATTATGCCCTCCAGCTCTAAATGAGCATCCCAACCGGAATCTGACACATCGGTGAACAAATAGGAGTGCGGGTTGGGTGCATGCATTGTGACCCCAGCCAGGAATCTGTCTTGATTCATCCACCAGCACAAGTGGTGGTGAAAGTCCCATCCCAGTGGGATCGATGTTGATAGAGAATCTATGTGTGGTTTCCACCTTGCAAGGAGCAGGAACTGTAGAGGGCGCATATGGAGATGTCCTAAAGGAACCAAGTTGGCAGCAGCGTTCAAGGTTCCCAATATGGACAGACAAGGGTGAGCAGATAATGATGTTTTCCTTGTAGCGCCTCTAGGAGAACCAGGATTTGATCTACCCTATCCAGCAGAACCCAGACCAAGTTCTGGTTCATGAGGAAATTCATCACCATGTAAACAAAGTCATGTGATGGAATGAGTTCTGACTTCTCAAGGTTGGGTAAAAGTTCAAGACCTCCACACAAGGAGAAGGGGCAGACAAGAACGGAACAGATCCTGATGAAGGGACTGAACCTGGACAATGTGGATCAGCCAGTCATCAAAATATTGGAGAATCGGTGTTCCCAGTAATCGAAGGTAGGCCGCAACCACCATAATTCGGGTGAATACTCTGGGTGGATAAGAGATTCCGAACGGCAGAACCTGGAATTGAAAAACTTCCTGATCTAAGCAAAACCGGAGATATTTGCGATGTGGAGGAAAAATCGGGATGTGCAAATAGGCATCCTGAAGGTCGATGGAGACTGCCCAATCATGCATTCCAGATCGAAGAGGTTGTTTCCATCTTGAAAGATTCCTCCAGAAGAAGCTGGTTGAGCGGGGAGAAATCAATTATGATACAAAATATCCCGCTTTTCTTGGTGACCAGGGAGATTCAGGAGTAGAAGGTGGAAGACTTATTGTTCAGGACCCTCTCGACTGCCCATTTCTGCAAGTGCACCTCTTCCTTCAATTTCACCAGATTGGACTGGTGAAAGAGAATGGGGGTCCTTTATAGTGGGGGTTTCTCTAAACTGGAGTTGATACCCTCGTTCATGATGGAGAGGACCCACTCATCGTCCATGATGCTTGACCAAGCTTTTGAAAAGAGACCTAGGCGAGCACCTACAGGGACATTCGGGAGGAGGATGCACAGCAGGAGAGGGGTTGGATCCCTAGATCTATCCCCCCCTTTCCTCTGGTGGGAAAGGAAGGAGGATTATAGACCTTCTTCTTTTGGGATCTGCAGCAACCTTGGCGCCGTGGACCCGACTGACGAGGAGGAGGTCTAGTTTGAGGTTGCAGATTGGACTGGGGTTGCATCTGCTTGACGAACTTGGCGGATGGCCCCTGAGGGTGATTCGCATTAGCACACTCCCTGGCTAATTGCGATAGCCCAGGAATAGATGTGAAGGATCGATGTTGATGTTCCAGCAAGTCTTGAGAAGCCACAGTAGTTATGAGGCCCCCAAAGAGGGTCTTGGCTTCTAGCGGAGCAGCCCTTAGAAGGTCTTTACTGTGGTTAAGTAAGACCTTCTAGAAGTCCAATGCAACGTCACATCAGATGTGCAGAAATTCTGCCGATAATGCCATTGCAACAGAAAGCGCATGCCAGGACGCCTTGGCCACAGCTTCCAGCACGTGTTGTAATGTGGCTGGATTCAAAGAGGCTTCTCTCAGAATACTAAATGCAGTTGCTGAGAATAGGTCGGAATGCGAGCCAATGGTTACGAGTAACCAGGTTTTCTGCTCCATTGCATCAATTGTTTTTATTGGAAGGCGAGCCCAGGCTCCCGTTGAAATGCCCACTTTGGCTGCCTCGGTGTCCAAATGGGGAGGTTTGGTATGCCATTTTAGAAAATGTACCCTGTAACTGCAGAAGAGACCAGGGGTCTCAATGTTGAGAAAGGGATGGACCACATTCGATGTTGCCAAGCTATGTTTTCGCCTAGCAAAAACCTCTGTGAGGGTTCCTCCATTGTTGGGGAATGAGGGAGAAGCAAGAGGTCTGATTGTGTGTAATCCCCAGAGATCTTTTCCATAATGGAAATGATCTTTTTGGATTGTGCCAGATTATTTGGGGCACAATTCCAGGGGTAAAAGGCAGTAAATGAAGTTTACTGCCTTATCAAAGGACCAGACCTCTTCATCCTCTTCTGTCTTAACCTCGTTTGAGTCAATGAGAATAGAGAGGGCATCGTCATCATCTAGTATACTCGGAGTCAGAGAATGGGGGCATTGCTATGTCCCTCAACGGTGAAGGGGGCATAGGAGCACTCTGCACCACAGCCCGTAGTTCAACGCGAGTTTCAGTGGGGAAGCGAGACCACCTGTCTACCCTGGATGATGCGACACCTCTAGCATTCCACGTTGAGGCCACCTGGTGAGGAGGTGATGACAAAACACGAGCTGCAGCATCACCTCGACTGTGAAGGCAAGGTCCAGTAGCCCACGGGGGCATAATGGACAAGGACCTTGAGGTGTAGGGCGCCACATCCTGTAAGGATTCATTGGGATAATGGGGAAGGGGAGGACGTCGATCCATTCCCCTTCCCTAGTCTGAGACCGGTGGGCAGACTCCCAATCCAGCACAGGATGGGACGGTAGAGGGGGGAGAGGGGAGAACTTGTCTTCATACCATGAGGCCGACGAATGATAATCAGAGAAGACATCAACACACCACCCCTGAAGTGATGGAAGCGGTGCATCACCTCCTGAGTGGGAGGGAGGAACATGCTACCATGAGTATCAGATGTTGTTACGACTCTATGGTCTAAGAAAAATGTAACAGAAAGAAAGTGAAACCAACAAATCAAGTAAAAATCAACAAGCAATTTATTACTAGATAATTCAAATGAAAAATCAAAAAGTCACTTACAGTAATGTGTTTTGAAATCCTAATAATCCAATAAGAATGATTGTTCTAATCACAAGTCCTAAATATAGAATGTTCCGAATTCACGGCTGTGTGCTTGAATGTTATGATGTGCTAATGGTCTCCAAAGTCCTGATGTACTAGAAATCTTGATGTGCTGATGTCAAAATGAAGTATTCCAAAATCTCTGAATAAGTTCACTTAAATTCCAAAATCATCAATTAAAAATCCAAAATCCAAAAGTTTACGAGCACTGTTATAATCCAATGAATATTTAAAATAATTCCTCTCTTAGAATTTGGAATGAATTTTCACAACTGTAATAGCTCTTTACAAGACTGATGGTAATGTCAAAACTGAATAAATGTCCACCAAACATGGTATATATAAAGATTGGTCACATGACAGAATGTTCTAGAATATGAGTCATCTTAATGGAATTCTAACTGTAAACAAAATTCAACCTTGACCTTCAAATTGAGAAAACATATTGATCAAAACAACCTAATTCAAGGACACTAGTTAAACATGTTTTTCCTGATAACATTAAGATTTAAGCAAATATTAAAGTGAAGAAACATTTATAATTTCCTAAAATATTTATAATATTATATAAACATCATACATAACAATGTGTTGAGTTGCTCCACCTCCCTAAAGGGAGTGAGCAATTTGCTGTCACAGTGCTCTACCTCCCTAATGTGAGGGCGCAACCCGTTATTGTGGTGGTCGACTTCCCTATCAGGAAGGAGCAACCCGCTGCTGCGGTGCTCCACGTCCCTAATGGGAGGAAGCAACCTGCTACCTGAGGCATACATGCTCTCTACGATGTGAGAAATGTTTGTCTTTTCCTCCCTTGGGGGGGGCTTCAACTCCTCAAACGTCCAGTCCCTCCTTCTGGAGGGGCCTCACAGGCCACCAAAGAAGTTGGTCCCAAAAGCTGAGACCTAAGAGAGAATCCATAAAAATCTGAAGATGAGTGGGAGTGAAGATTCCTGTGCCCTTGATAATTACGTCTGGAATCAACAAGATTCCAGGAGCCAGAAGGCCATAAATCACAAAGTGCGCAACGATTTTTCCATGTGCACTTGGAGCACATTATGCAGTCTGGGTGAGTGTCTCAAGAGCCCTTCTTGTGGCCACACTGCCCCACATACTGTCCTGACATTATTCTTAAGAAGAGAAATAATGACAATATTTAATAAATGTCATGCTCAACTCACCTGGCTGTATGCAGTGCGTACCACATACACCACTGTGCATGCACTAAGTACACTGCATGCATGAGGTAAATAACAGATTTGACCTCGTAGAAATAAACCTTTTTCCTGTCAAAAAGTAAGATATTTCACACTCTGAACTTGATTAGAGAAAATGCAGACCAATATGCAATGAAAACGTGATTCTGTGGGAGGATGTATTCACATCGAACAAACGGTGATTTTCAGCACAAAAATAGAATAGCTAAGCACTAGTGACAGGATAATTGCTGCTATTAAAATCATCGATGCCAGAGACCTAACAAAACCAATATTCATCTTGTTATACCAATGAACAACCTACTGACTTATGATTCTTTTTGCAGTCGAAAGTTGGTGTAATTGGAATCAACTGAACTTTCATGCTCGGCTGGGTTATGTTTTGATGCATGTCTACAAGAGCCATAAGGTTGTCAGAAGAGAGTCTGGGGAACATCCAATAATGTTGAGGCCTTTAATGTTACATTGGGACAGTAAAACCTCTTCTTACTACAGATTTTTTGCACACCTGATGGGAAATTTAGAACTGGACTCAACTAAAAAAGAATTGCTGATTGGTACTGATGATTAGAGAGCCATGACAAATGTCACTGACATGACATTTCCTGTGGTGAAAAGAAAACTCTATACTAAATATATAAAGGATCACATAAAGCAGCATATGACTGACAAAATACCAAAACACACCAAAGAAAGGAAATTGTAAAAGAAATATATGGTCTAGCCAAAGTACCATGCAAATGATAGCATAGAGTTCAATGAAAGAAATGATGTATTTAAGGAAAAATTTAGAAATGGCTATCAAAACTGTCTTGAGTATCATGAGAAATACATAGAAATTTAAACTGTGGACCAATGTATCGATAACAAAGATGAGGTATGGACTAATAATAACACCAAGTCCATGATTCACCGGCTGAAAACTGCCATAAAATGTAACCCCAAGAAAACTGACAATCTTGTACTAAAGATCAACAAAGTCATAAAAGTCCAGATGACAGATATGTGGCGTGCCCTTCATGGCACAGACAACTTCACCTTGGCTCCAAGATTTGAAAAGTATAACTTGGCACCAGCAGCGTAGCATGCCAAGTCTAAAGACAAAAAAAAACAGGCATACTTTAAGAAGTTCTTGATTGTTCAACTACAGTAAGAGAACAAAACCCTGAGAATGTCACTTCTTCTGATGGTCAGTATACCGTGAAAAGTACACAAAATGTTGTCAAAAAGTAAAACCAAAAGATACAGGAAATTTCACAAGAATGAAAATGCCAAGAAATTAAATTACTGAAGTGCAACTCAGTATGAAACTGTCCAGAACTGAGAGATGTCAGGACTGGTTATCATTGAACATAAAAGCAGTGAGAACCTGATTTGAACCATAGTGCTGTAATTATTGCAAGCTATACATAATAATGTGACATGGCAAGGATCAAAGTGACCACAAAGAAACTGAGCTCTGTAAATAGGCATAAAATGATCTCTAAAGGAAAAATATAAAAACACAAAAAAAACATACACAAATGTTGTTTTTTTAAAATATCAAGAGCTGCTCCTCATGGTGTGGCCTGGATGCAGTTGGATATTTGCAAATCTTTCATTACAAACTGATGTCATTTGATATATTCTTTATGACTGATCTACATAAATTATAAATTCAATGACTGAACTAAAATTATAATATTGTCAAGAAATTCAGAATATCCAGCTGTAACTACATGCTCTTGTTTTATAACAACAATTCATATTCTGTTATGGCAAAGACTATATTTCGTTGATGATGATGATGATGATGATGATGATGATGATGATAATGAAAAACCAATAAACTCACAGATAATGAATGATAATGCTTGCAGTCTTAGTACACTGCATACAAAGAGTTGTCTTCCTTGATTTTTGAGTCGCTGGTATCATGATAAAAATTATTTGTATCGATAAAAATAATTAGAATTTTCATTATATTTTCTTTAGTAAACGCTTTTATGACTACTTGGTACCATTTTGTAACACCTAGTGCCTCTCAGTGTCTCTAAGCTCTCGTTAGCAGTATTTAACATTACCCTGTGGATCAGGCTAGTTATTCCCGCGACATGCACTAACTGTACGAATACCCTTCGCATAACAGGTACATGCAGCTGTATGAATAGATTTACATAAATTATCACCATGGTTGCCATTCAAATAGTCTTTCCTAATTAAGGTATATGGCAGCCATGCTAATTAGCCTTGACCATTTTTTAATCAGTATCTTGCCAAGTTGCTACACTATTACGCCTCATCTTTTTGTGTCATACTTGTAGATAAAAGCATAAAAACCTCAATTAGTGAGCTATTTCTACAATCTTCATAGCTGCTATTGATGAACTCCATCCCACATTATGTCTTTGCCATTTGGAATCAATAGAACTTGTACAGTCGTTTATTTAAATTAATAAAAACTAACGAGTTCTGACAGTAATTCATGTTGCAACATAGGAAAATAAGTTTCAACGCATTTTCAACACATCTTCAAACCGCAAAAAATAATTACTTTGTCCAAAAACATCTTAAAATATTGCATTCAGTAATGGAAAACTTAAGACTAACAAGTTACACGTTCGATTTAAACTATCGAAAACTGGGAGAACCACAATTAATTTTGCATTTGGTTACCGAATCAGATAAAACGAATATCATTTGTATAAAACTGTGTTCGTCACCTGTAAATGAAGGATCTCAGTGGTACAAGTGGGAGAAGACTGGACCATCCTATACTAAAGGAGGAAATAATTAAAATGAAAGTCGTCATCTAGAAAATTATGTCTAACACCTCCATTGTGGATAAGACTAAAATACGCACACGGTCACATATCTATTCCAGTTTGTGCGGTCTAGTTTCGAAACTTTTTATAAGATTAATAGCAAACTAAATTATATTAAAATACTTCAGAATTAATATATAAAAAACACGAGAAAAGGATATATTTTGTGTTATTATTTATTTGTTTATTTTACAAAAATTATTATTGACTAAAAATGAAAGCCTATATATTGCGACCGGTACGTGACCATTTGCAAATTGTAATGCTATCCACAATGGTACATGTATTAAACAAATTATTCGAGATAAAGACACACACTTTAACGCTTATCTCTTTTAATAAAAGGCGACATAGATGTTTTTAGCTATATCAGTGTCAGACTGCTAATGAAGGGTCTCCTTAAACACAGTAATGGACAGTAATGGAAATTAAAATACATTCATGTAAAAGAAATTCCAATTTCCAGTAATGGAGCAAGAAATTGATCATTTTGCACAGACAGTATTTATTATGGGTTTTGTTCAATAAAAAAAATTAAAAAATTTTGTACTGTTTGTTGTTTTTGTTCATCCATTGACATTAATATGATATACAATGGCTCTGTTGTGGTTCATTAATGGAACACCACTTGAATATACAGTAAGGTAGACTATACCATGGTACCAAATACAAATTTATGTATTTCTCCAGTTATGAGTCATTGTTTTATTTTTTAAAGTATGATTTGACATCGTTATTTTCAGTAATGTGAGGAAATACCGTAATGTAATGGACCACTGAATATTAGAATTGTATAGGCTTAAATATGAAAATCAAAGATAACATTGGTTTGTTATATAGTTTTATTAATGTCTTTGTTGTTTATTTTAATGGTGATATTCTCTGTAATTGAGAATACATTATACTGTGTAACAGTATGCTGGATAACTCATTCATTCAGAGGACCAACTTTAAAACCAATGATGATGATGATAATGATATTTAATGATGATAGGTGAAAATAAATGGGAAAAACATAAGCTACACTAAGTGCACCCAGGACATGTAAACGATGATCCTGCTTTCAGGAGTCCAATCTGTTTTATATTTAGAATGGGAATTACATGCGTTATTTTGATTTTTTTTTTTTGAAAACTCAAATATTAATTAAGAAAAGAGTGTATATTCCTGCATTCTAAATATCATAAAATTAAAAATAAGTTGTATCAAACTGTTATTAAATCCATTTTTTTTATATTTTTAATATTATCATTGTTATTATTGCATTTGTTGTGTAGATGCACTTTACTGTTAATAGACCTTTACTCATTAGAAATCGTCGTCCACTGAGCCAGAGCCCAGCCACTTAAGGTTGCTAGTCCCATACTGAGAACCTATTGGAGAAAAACAATAAACAGTATGATACATATAAACACACATATTATTCTTAACCAATGTACTATATTCAGAACAAAGTTCTGTGGTGCATATAATCAGGTGCCAGCTTGAAATTGCCTCTTCCAATCAATGATCTTTCAGCATCTTTGTATTGGGAACTGAAAACTGATTGTACGGTAGTACGCCTATAAGATTTGATATATCTTTTTGCTTCCAGTTGGTTCCATTCTTCAACATTGTATTGGCAGACTCTGCATTATTATTTGTCCAGTGGGCATCCACATTAATAGAATATTAAAACGATAAATACAACGTATATGTGCAAATATAACTATACTTATTACAGTGTCTGACACACATGTAATCATAAAATATACACACACATGCATACATACATTAGATTAAAACATATGTAAGATATACATGGAGATTTGGGAGATAGGAAGGTGGTTGGGGTATCCAAGTTAGGTATCTCAATTTGTTTGAGATTTGGCATAAGCAGAGAGAAGAAATTTTTGAAGTGCAGTCTTAAAGAATAGAGTGTTGGTGTTTGTTTAATATCATTGGTGTCATTATATATATTAATGTCAACAGAGGAACAATAACAATAACAAAAGGAAACTTAACAAAAAATAGATATTTTTTTTTATTTATATAATTCAACAACATCTGTAATCTCTATATTGTTAGTGCATAGTGCCTATTTTCCATTACTGTAATTCTGAGTCCATTACTGCATTTCCTCTCCAATACTGTAACTAAATATATTAAATCAAAACTTGGAAAAATAAAAACAATCAATAAAAAGTCTCCAATTCAAGACAGAAATAAGTAAATAAATATAATTATGCTTAGTGACATGAATTTTCTTTTTTAAATATATTTGTTATAGTATAGTATACCTTACTGTATATTCAAGTTGGAGTTCCATTGCTTTACACCAGCGCAATCAATTTTCATATTAATGTCAATGGATAAACAACAACAACAAACTGTAAAAAAGGTGTATTTTTTATTTATAAGTTTGTGATCCATTATTTTAATTTCTTTTACATTACTGCATTTTCATCACCATTACTGTTTTCATCTCCATTACTGTATTTTTATCTCCATTACTGTACATTACTGTACTGTATTTTCTTACTACAGTGATAGAATTTCAAAGGCTCGTGTTCCAATATTCTTAATTCACCACCCTGATGTAAGCAACTAAAGTCCCATTCTTTAAAACCATAATTTGTAATTAATGTAAATAAATTTAAATGTATTGTTAATTAATTATCTGGTTTTATTGGGTTTTATATTAAGTCTGGTATGAAATTTTACATGTGTATGCCTATTAGGGGTGAAATTATTTATCGATGCATCCTGTATCAAAACTTTTGCCATATTTATACTGTACACATATTGATACATAAAGTGAAGTTTCAATACAACACGATGCTTACCCTAAGCAAGTTACTTTCATGATCGGTAGTCAAGAATAATTATTAGTCATTTACCATTGTTATTCTTTAAATTGAGAATTCATCAGAGTGAGCTGTGGAAGGCACAGTAAAAAAAGAAAACTATTGACAAAACCCACTCCCAGTGACAAACTTGCATGGTTTAAAATCAGACCCCTGCACCAGTTTTGTGCTAATATTTTGTCCCATCAGCTCGTTCAGCCACTGGTTACATATATCAATGTAAAGGAAATATTCCAAACTTGTTCCTCATGTACGATCTAAGTACTTATCATTTCATGGCCACTTTTACATTAAGTTTCTCTCTTACATCATATTTTGTCTTCCTGGATAGAATTTGGATGCACCAGTCGCTATATTGCCTCGACCATGCACACATTGCCAAATTGGGATGCTACAAAGTCACTAGTATAGGCATTTGTGCCGAGCAGACACACCCGCATATCGACCCAGTCGATACAAATGCCTTAACCAGCCACTTTGTAGCATCATTTTTTGGTTATATGTGCATGGTCAAGGTGGTATAGGGGTTGATGCTTGCAGACAAGGCAATGGGTGCTGTAACCCACAAATCCGGGTTGGAATCTCCATCGTTTACAAATTCTCTAACCTGTATTGTTATATTTTTGCCTACATATGTAATTTTAAACAAAACCACTGCATTTCCCTAATGCTGTATGTATACTGAATTTTCACTAACCCATAGCAATGGAAGTGAAATTTTAAAGTTTTATTTATTTTTGTAGAAACTGACAAAAGTATCAATACCAAAGTATTGTGCGATTAAAAAAAGTACCATCCCATTTAAGGTGCTTCGTTTGAACTATTTATGTATCAAAATAATAAAAAATAATTTCAATATTCCCGATTTTAAAATCTGATATTATAAAATGTTACAATCTTAAAAGCTTGTTAAAATGAGGCTGGTACATGTAGTCCCCACAGGCTTTAGAACCTTACTGTTAAGTAGTCCAAAAACAAACTTTGGTAGTCCTGGGTGCACAGACTACCAATTTGTCCACCCCTGAATGTGGCCACCACAGCAGCCATGCTGAAAATCTTGCTATTGCAACTCCTCCTGAATGGAAAGTCATAACGGCGTGGGACTTTTTATGGTTTCTAGTTATCCTTAAACGAAAATTGTGCCAATCTGATCTCCAATATAACCATCAAAGTGGCCATCTTGAAAATCTTGTCACTATTCCTCCTACATAAAAGTCATATCAACATTGGGTTTTCACCAGTAAACTTTTCATGACGTCTAGTTTGTTCTAAATAAAAAGCATGCTGATCTTACCACAAATATGGTCACCTTGGTGGCCATCTTTAAAATCTTGTTTTGGATACTCCTTCAAAATTGACTCATATTGACAGAGGGTTTTCGTTAACGGATTACTTATGATGTCAAGTTGATCCTAAATGATAATGGTGCCCCGCAGACATCCAGTATGGCTGCCACAATGAACATATTGAAGTCTTGTCACTAATTTTCCTGAATGGACGTCATATTGGAGCATGGGGTTTTCACCAAAAGCCTTCTAGTGGTGTCTGATTTGTCCAAAATGAAAATGATGCGAATTTTATATCCAATATGGTTGTAATATCACAGATGGTTTCAACATTGAACAGTTAATAAGAAGAAATGATCTTGTCTTGAATTCCTTGAAATTCATTTTGGACAGTAAAGTGTCAGTCCCTTGATGGGACTCTCATTTACTATTGTTTTAAATTGAAAGATATTGTTGTGGTTACCACTAAAAACCCTCTGAAACCATTTCTCAAATTAAAACCCATAGAATTAAAACCCATAGATGACATTTTGGCTATAAATTCTGACTGTAAATTACAACCAACTCTACAAATACTGTATGTCATTTTGTTGGGATTTTTTTAACTGAAATAATTTCTCGGATTAAAACCTATATTTGATACTTTTGGCTATATATTCTGACAGTAAATTACAACCACCTCTATAATTACACAATGTTGTGGGATTTCAACTGCTCACATTAGAGAAGTTTCACTGTACATGTAAAATATATTTTCACTGTTCATTACATCAGTCATGATTCTCGGGGACACCAAAATTAGCGTAAAAGTATGCTTACTTTTCATTTTGGATGCATGAAAATTCTAAGAGCTGAGTCCTCTGTATGCAAGTTTTTTTGTCAGCAAAATTCTCATGTATTAAATCCGTTTATACAAAGCAAGTATCAATCATGTAGTGTGTAAGCTATCAAACAAACTACAAGTGATTGTAATCTGATTAGGTGAAGCCGCATAGGTAAGAACTTAGCACACAAGGAGATTACGATACCTGTTAATCTGTTGTCGGTGTCTAATGATCATTTTGATCAGAAGACAAATTACACGTGCGTGTGCTTTAACACCTCTCTTTGATAAGCTTCACTCAGCACAGTTTAAATTCATCATTTTATAAATCCCTATGGGATGTTAGGAATACTTGCATTTTATCATATACCGTATTTAGAAAAAAAGTGCCAAACTTTTGGAACTTATTTTGTTTCTCGGACGAATATGAGCTCCATGTTGATCGTCATAAATCATCATAAAATAGCTGTTTTTCAGTGTCATGTACAGATATACTTTCGTTTTCAAGTGATTATCATATGTGTACTTTTCTAATGGCAACTTTACATAATTTCTTTGGTGTCAAGCACAAGGCTACAGATAAGCTGGATTCTCATGAGACTGGTCAAGATTAGTAGATACGTCTAGTGTTGATAAAGAAAACAGAACGCAAAAGATACTAAGAGATTCAAAGAATGAATAGTGGAATAAGACATTCCCATGAGCTCAAAAACAATGGAACATTATTAGCATGGTATCACGACTGTGGAAGGAAAAATGCAATGACAACCCAAGGAAGACTGAACTTAAAAAAGTTCAACATTTACTAGGCATGAGATCTCAAAGGATCAGGCTAATTACAAGAAAACTACTATGCTAATTGTCGTCAAAAATTTGATTAGTAGGGAAATAGAAAGAGACTCTGATGAGTGAAAAGATGTCCAAATCAGAACTATGCTCTACCTAGCTAAAGAAGGCCAGCAACTGAACCAGTTCAGCAAATTAATTGAACTTCAGGTAACATTTTTATATCTCAGTTACTTTACTGTTTTAGAATATAAACTGGTTTGAAAGCTTTCTAAAAAAAAAAAAAAATTTTTTTGATACAAAGCCATCAATTCTTATGATGTCATCATGTTACATATGCAACGGATGACACAACTCCAGTTTACGGTAATCCGAGTTTCTTATTATACTGAAAGTTAAATTTTTTTTTTTTTAAATATTATAATCCTTCAGATATTGTTTCTTTTCCATGATGTATAATGTTAATATTATGTTTATGATGCTCATTTATTTTGTCTGTTATTATGCTATTTAATATTTTGTACTTTATGTATTTATTTATATGTCAAATTCATAGGTTACATTACTTTTCAGACTTTGATGATTTAACTGAAGTGTTGCTGGTTTCACCTGTACCATCAGTGGCTTGTGAGCGCAGTTTCTCATCACTTAATCACATCAAGATAAAGGGCCGTGGACATTAAAACAAGAAACTTAACAAAATTGATAAGGGTGATGGAGGAAGGTCCAGAACTTACGGATTTTGATCTTAAACCTGCTGTGGAGAAATTTGTTAAAGTTTGTTTAAGAATGAAATAAATGTAAAGACGAAACTACAAAAAGTGAATGGAATATGTTCATTTGTTTTTTCTTCCAGTGTCTTGGCAAATTTATTGATATGAAATGGAAATAAGCTAATTAAATAAATTAATATAGAAAAGAAAGTGTTATCTCTTCCTTGATTCCTTCTAGCTGCACAAGATTAAAGAAAGGGAAGGTAAAGTAATCGAGAACAGTTTTAGTTGTAACATCACAAACAATCACAATTATCATGGTTATCAAATACCTTATTTTTTCATTCATTTACTAAAACACTTAATATTTCAAAATGAATGAGCACTAGCAATCTGATGACATATATATTGGTGACACAACAATACACACAATGTTCTGCATGGAAAAACAAAGTATCGTTATTGGGACTCCTAGGTTTAGGGCTGGGACTGCAATTTTTTTTCAAGGAAGGAGTCCTGGACTGCAACATTCAAAATCCTATGGAGAACCATGATCAGTGTGTCTTCCTTTTACATTCATTCAGAATGTGAAGAATAAAGGTTACTTTCTCATATACATGCATTTTTTTTAAAAATATAGCTTTACAGTTGTGTTTTAAATCACAGAATAGAATTCTCCATTATCTTTTTGCTTGCAGTTTGTATAGTGCCCAGGAAGATGTAAGCACGAAATCCTTCATGGGTGTTCAGTTCTATCAAAAAGCAAAGAAATGCAACATGTGATCTAGAGGAGAAACCATTCATGGTTTTCATGGATGACATGATTAGATAAAATGGTGTATGTTGGGTCACAGCTGTATTATTTTTTTAATTTGAAAATTGACATTAAAGTTCAGAAATTTATTATTTGTATGTTTAATATTTAATCAGTAATAAAAAGAACAATGAAAAAACAATCAACAATAGAGCAACTATAAATCTTCATACATCAATAGATCTATCATTAAGATGAAGTGCACTGTATATTATATTATAATGCATGAGCAGTTATGTATTAACATGAATTCACTACAAACTAATGTTTGTCATATAGTTGTGTTAATCTTACAATAGTTGTAGAACTGTTTATTTAACTAAATGATTTTTAAAAAGAAATGTTGATTTTCAACGAAGTGCAGACACGTGTAATAGACAGCAGTAAGGCACTATCTTTAAACTGTCGTGCACGTAGAAGAATTTGGTTAGAACATATGCAAGTGCACACAACATATAAGCCAGAGGTGGTTCAGCAGTTATTTAGCTCTCATGCATTTACATCTAGCTAACCAGAAGAGAAAAAACAAGTTTTTGTTAAACTGTTGCCCACTTGTTACATTAGCAGTTTTGATTAACTAAGGTTTTATAAGTAATTCAGATAAAAATTCTGAGGAAAATGTTTGAATGATGTTCTCCATGAGTATGCTAATGTAACTTCAAGTGCCTTCCTCTAACCGGAACCCCCAGGTTTGCCTGGCTAATGGCTTATATGGTTAAGTACAGATACCACTCACCGTGCAGCTATGTTACAAAGCAGGTTAGCATGCAGCAGAGGATGATTAAAAGCCAAAGGGTGCATAAGGAAGAGGAAAAGAAAAAATGTTGGACATTTATTGTTAGTATGCTGAAATGATTAATCGATAAAAAATGATATTTACCCTATGCAAGTCACTTTAATGTTAAGCAGTCATGAATAATCATTAGTCGTTTACTTTTTTATTCTTCAAATTGAGAATTCATCTGAGACAACCATAGCAGGCACATGCACTTACTTCTGTCAGCAACAAAGAAAAACTATTGATGACATCCACTCACCTTCTACAAAATAACACAAGGTCACTAACTCATGTGGTTTTAAATTGCCCGCCACCACTTGCCAATTACATGCCATTTTTTTTATCCTGTCAGCATGCTCAGGCACTGATAACATGTATCGATGTAAAGAAGACACTCCAGGTTTGTTCACCATGTACGACTTAAGTGTTTTACTCATCATTTAGTAGCCACTTTTATGCAGACTTTTGCTATTGCTAATCAGTGGCTGAATGTGCCGAGTGGATACAAAAAATGAACTCAGAATCAGCAAGAGGGAAGATTCTAAACCACAAGTTATAATCACCTTGTTAATTTGTAGAAGAGAGATGGTGTTATCAATAATTTCCTTTTTACACTCACAGAAAAGTGTGTCTGTGGCAGTTGCTTTATATCTGCAGGAAGTACAATGTGAAGGATTTAGTTGTTAGTCATCTCTGCTTTTATATTCCAACTTGATATACATAAGATTTCCTTGCACATGGAAATTGCACTATTTCTTCTGCTTTGAAGTTAACAACGTAATACATTCCAGATTTTAGGGAAGACATGAAATTGGTAATAAAATGTTTTAAAATAATTCATGCAGTGCAAAACAAAGGCTGTTGTGACCAAGACGAGTACTGCACCTGATCTACAATGGAGCATCCTGAAATGGCCTAAAAGAATGAATAAAAATCACTGACACCTAACAGATAGTCTGTTTGGAAGTAGTTTTGTTTTATCTTGTCAAGAATGAGAATGGACAAATGAGCAGATGACAAGTCTCTGTCTGTAATATGCATGCTAGAAATAGAACCAATATGTAAATACATAAAACGCCACCACCCTACCACAGAGATACCTTTTAAAGATGAAAATACCATGAAGTCGATATGTTTATTGATAACGTATATTATCATAGACTGTGTCATGAATCATATCGATATGCAGCAGAGGTGTATCTTTTCACCCCTAATTGTTAGCGTGTTTATTTTAGTTTTTATGCAAAATGGTTACAAATTAGTTTGTTACACACAAAACCCTATTTAGAGTATACATTGTGTGATTCGCAATATATTCAACATAAAACATGCATTTATTTAAAAGCAAAAAGAATAAATTTTGTACCTCTCAACAAATGAATCACATTGGCAGGCAAAAATTAGTCACAATCTTGTATATATATATATATACCGGTATGTACCTAACAGTATTTCTGTCCAAAATATATATACCGGTATGTACCTAACAGTATTTCTGTCCAAAATGTTAATCACAAACATGCTATATCTGTCTTTAGTTTGTTCAGCACTATGAATTAATTATAGATGAAATGAATATTACAAGGTCAAGCATTTAAACAACTTGAAGAAACAACAAATAATGTGATATGAATCTCAAGTTGAATGAAATTTGTCTACAAATGTGTATGCATGACAAAATCTTTGGGATAATAGTTGACAACAATTTGCTATTAAATGGACATATTCAAGTTGTATGTTATTAGGTCACTTCATGTATGTGGTTATTACACAAGATCAGGTTATATCTATCAACCAGACACATGTTAATATATTACAAAAGACGTATACAACCATACCTAGACAACTGTAAAGTTATATAGGGAAACACTTCTGACAAGAATATTTGCAAATTATTCTGCTTAAAAAAAAGAGCTTGCAGACTCGTCCTAGATACCGCTGAAAACATACCAAATACAATTAATGACATTAAAAGGTTCCCAGTAAGTCAACAAATATTTTTGAGAAAAACTAAGCTTATGCACAAAGTTATGAACACTATGGCCCATCATATCTCAAAGGTGTAATATCATCTAGTTTGATTCTGGCATGAACAGTGCTTCAGATTGAGTCCAAGTCAGTGAAGCAAGAAATATGGGTCACAGTGACCTTTTATAACAATGGTGTTGTAATCATAAAGATGCATTTCCTCACCAAGTCTGATTAATTGTGATATAACAGACATGCTAAAAACCTATTGGTTTTGATCTAAATGCAAAAACTTAACCTAAGCCATCAAAATGTAAAATGTCAGTCAACATGAAAAGAGACAAGTTATTGCTAAGATATGCAGTCAGGATCTCAATCCACAATAAGGCGCACCCTACACAAGCCATTAAAGGGAAAAGCAAAAAGCCCTTTCGACATAAACTAGACAAAAATCCACCCAGTGGCAAGAAACTCCAGGTCCTTCAAAAGGAATTAAACATTACAACTTTACATGCAAAAACTACTAAATACCCTGACCTGGCCCCATGGATCTGTACCCAGGGGTAACGCTATCAGGCGAAGGCGGCGACTAAGTCACTGAAAATATGTAAACTTTGCCTTCTTCTGTTAGGAAAGCGAAAACAACTTCGCCCTGTCATTTTTTTTTAAATTATAGATCTACACCGAGTGCCAGTAATTTATGACTTTTGATATGCTCCCTCAACCCATCCAAGTAGTTAGTATTAAGCCCTAGGCGAAATGGATTTCATTATGCCTTGGCAGGTGTTCATATCAATTGTGTTAACAAAACAAACTCTTGCACATTCACAGGCATGTGTTTTAATAGCTGGTTGACAAATTAACTCTCCCACAAGATATTGCTGCCCGATTTCCGCAAGTTATCATATGATGATGAAAACTTGTCTTTGGACATTAAATCATCTATATATAAATAACAATTTGTGTTTAAAGAATAGAATCTGTGAAAGCACTGTGTACTCCTGTCAGTTAAAATTAATAACAATGTATAGTTTCTGCTATGCTTTTGTGAAGTCATATGACCAAAATACATTGCATATTTCTCTCCATCTAAACATCCACACTTTCAAGTATGAATACACTGCATACAAGTATGACACATTCATACACTTACAAAATGTGTTTATAATATATATACAACATTGCGAATTTTCTACTTGAAGATGATGTTAAATGCAAATATGCATTATGAGAAATACAGGACACAGTTCAAATAAGCAAACCAGAGCACACACACACACACACACACACATATATATATATATACCACTCCCTCGATAACTCGTGCACAACGGAGTCCAAAAACATAAACCGCACTATAAGTGAGGGTGCAACTTAATAAGGGACCTCAACAAAATTAAGAAGGGGATGCCATCCCCGCTGGACATTGAGAAAACTGCAATGGGAGGGGGGGGGGGGGGTAACAGAGCTGTTTAATGGCTGAATACTCGTCTTATAATTAGATTGGGAATAATTGTCAATAAAGAGTTTTTTTTCTAATGTAGTTGTTTGTTTTTCTGTATAAATTACCTCTATTTTTAAGATACCAAACCTCTGAAAGATTGTAAACAACATTAATCCAAACAGTTTCAACAACACATGTAGGCGAAAACATTGTGTGTTATGTCGCTGCTTTTTGCTGCTGTCAATTCACAACTAAACAAGATTCCTTTTTTCAAAAACTAGGTACCGGTACATTTATTTCATGAAACAACCGTCAACATCGAAACTCGATTTATTTATTGTTCTATTAATAAAATATGGATGCCATGATTTCATATCAAGTAATAGTTAAACTTCATCTTATCCTTGAGGAAATCGCTGAGTAGCAAGTTAGAAATTTTAAATTCAATACAAACTCTGTAACTCGCTTCTCCGTAATGAACCATATCTGTAAAACAAAGCTTTTTATTCACCAAGTACTCATTTGGCTTGGTTGCCTTACTATCTTCGATTACATTTGTGAATGAGTAGGCTAATTTAAGATATATTACTTACATAATAATATTTATAACAGTGTTCGAATGATCAATTGAAATGAGTTGACCTGACACACAGCCGTGACCGCTAGCTCTTACGCAGGCAGGATTTGCACGCCTTTTAACTTATCTGTTATTCCACCCCCTTTCTTTGATTTGATACAAAAGACGTGATTAACATGATAATACAAAGTAGGTGTGCTATTAATCGAGTGTAACAACACAACGAATACCCGCGCAAGTCGGAGATTAAAAAATGGCCGGCACTTAATTAGGTTCTCACGGAAACGCTCGTGGCTATAGCTTGGTCGGTTGAATTATATTTTTCACGTTTGAATACAACAGGGCATATTGCATTTATGATGATTACACTGAAACCGAATTACAAGAGAGAACTAAAACACAAATTACACTTGACAAAACTTATTTAATTGGTATTTATTTTTAATTGGTATTTATTTTTAAAGTGTTGCTACCAGTAAGTATTAGTGATGTTTTCATTGATTGAAATTTCGTCGAATATTTTTATTTATAGTGTACTGAGAATGTTGTTTGGAAAGAAAATTTAACAAAATATATGACTTCTTATTAAAAGTTGAAAATTTCATGATGTTAATTCAAATTATCGGGTACTAACCACAGTTTATGACGATAAAATGAGCGATATATCAAGGTGTCATTTGCTAATTTTGATCGTGATTTTTTTTTCACTTTCAACAATTACGGGCCTTTGTTTTGTATTTTCTAGTTTTAAAAAATGGGATCCACGCCTGACCCCGCATTATAAGCGGGTTTGCAAGTTATCTAGGCACAAGTTATCGAGGGAGCAGTGTATATACATTTATTTATTGCGTTTTTCTTGCTATGCTGCCACTTCTTCCTGTTCTGCTCTCACTTCTCCCTATTCTGTCCAAAAGGAGAAGTCACTTCTCACCTAAAATTAAAGTCTAGCTTGACCCCTGTGTACCCTCCCTAAAGCTAACCTGGATACACTTAAATATGGGGATATACTGGAAAAATCCCTAAAATGAGGGCTAAAATATTATCAGAGGTAGACTATAGGTATGGGGATACACCCAAATTTACAGATGGAACAAAATCCCCAGATCCTGAGTGCACAGCAGCAGCTATAGTGAATCCAGAGAAAATATCACACTGGGGGCAAGACACCTGACCATTGATCTATTTACACAGTAGAATTGTGGGCCATAACCCAAGCAATGGAATGGATTAAAAACAATAACATCCCAAAAGCAGTAATCCTAAGTGACTCCATCAGTGTGCTAAGATCTCTAGAAACAAGTAACTCCTCTAGTAGAGACAATATGGTAAGAGAAGTCTTCTTGAGACTGAAAAACCTAGAGAAGAACAATCAAATTGTAGAATTCATGTGGTTCCCATACCATACTGACATCCATGGCAATGAAAAAGCAGATAAAATAACCAAAGCTTAATTATATGAATCAACTGTACACAACTTGGAATACAGCATCCAGGAAATCTTCAGCATGATAAGGAAAAAAAGGAAAAAAAAAAAAAAAGGTATGTGGAATGGGACAGCACTAAAAAGGGTCACACCCTGTATAAAATACAAAAAGAAGTCAACTGGAACACCATGGACAACCTGTGTGACAAAAAAATCATAAATAGGCGAAGGACAGGCAAAACCCTATTAGCCAGTAGCTTTGGAAAATTTCTCCCGGGTATTAAAAAAGCAGATATAATCTGTCAGCACTGTCCCACCCCAGAAATCCTCAGACATATTCTCAACTCATGCCCAACGTACAACTTGGCAAGTAGTAGAGGTGAAACGATTCATCGATATATCGATGCATCAATACTTCTGCCATATCGCTACACATATCGATACAAGAGGTGAAGAATTGATACAAAATGATACTTAATATATACAAATAACTTTAATCTTCAGCAGTCACGATTAATTATTAGTCGTTTTGGTGGTGGGAATCTAACATACCCCAACTCAATCTGAATACGAGGTCCGAACCTGCCCCCCTTTAAGTACCCTTTTATTTATTCTTCCATCCCCCCTCCAACTTTCTATACTTTACAATTTATTCATTGAAATATTATTTCATTTCTTTAATTATTTCATTTAGTTATTTTACTTATTTATCTATATACCCCTTTATTTATTGAATTAATTTCCTATATATTTATGTATTTATTTTCTTTAATTTTAGTTACTTATTTATTACTTATTCAGTTATTTATTATTTTTTATTCATTAAGCTATTATTATCTACTTATGTATGTAGTTTTTATGTATTCTCTTCTATCTTTCTACGTATTTATCCAATTATTAATATCTATTTATTTATTTATTCAGCTGTCATATATTTGTTTAGTATCAATTTCTTTTAATTCTAATTTTCTTTCCTCCTCCTGCCCTAACTAACACAGCATGTTAAATAAAATGCATGTGACTCTAACCTGTCATAATATTATTTTAAAAAAACCAACAATTTATCCCCAAAAAATAATAAATACAAAATATTTTAAAAATAATAAATATTTTTTATTTTTTTTTATTTTTTATCAACTTTCTTTACTTTTTACTGGTGGTGGCACCCAGTGAAAAGTCCAAGGAGTGGACCCAAGGCCAAAAGAACTCACTAACCCCTTATAAAAATTAGACAATATAAGGTGGTCCTAAGTCCAGACCATCAGGTCCAGCTGCACAAGGTGGCACCTAGTGAACAAACTAGTGACAAGACCCATAGATCTGGCCCACATATAATTAAGACAATAAGGTCCCCACCGCACAAGGCAGTACCTGATTACCTACAGATGAATGAAAATGAAGCAAAGTTCAATAGGATATGCATATACACCAAAAGATAACAGTAAGAACCTTCTTCATAACAGTATAAACTTATGGTGGTCCTAAGACCAGACCATCAGGCTTAGTCGCATAAGGTGGAAATTAAGAAACAAGAAATTAATAAACACCCCACTCCTTGGAATGAGCTGACAAAAATAACAATTTCCTACCCTATATTTAATCACCTTTCATAACCACTAACCTCTCAACCCAGTAACCATAGACACAGTGTTTACTTGTCAAAATCGCTCAAATAATTCAGATAAGAATGCAAGATGACAAAATTCACTTTTGGCAACAAAAATCCAAAATTTGAATCCTGGACCAAGTGAAGCCCTCCAAAGACGTCAAAGTGCTCCTTCTCAGGACTCCTTTCCGTCTTTTCCTCTACTCCGGACATTTCTTAGCTCCACGAACAAAAAAATAATTAAATAGTGTGCTGTGCACACAACCAATTAACTCGTCACACATGGCAGAGGGGCTAACACAACATTAATCCAAACTCAGTCAGTAGTGCAGGAGTCAGCATGTGGAACTAGAAGGTTTAAGATCCAATTAAATGTGAAAAAGAAAAACCCTTTTGTTTGTCTAATTCCCCAAGTGTTGTTACAACAGAATATGCGTTACAAGAAATAACAGGAACCTCACAGTTGTATGGCCCTGCGAAAAACCTTACTAAGAAAACAAATGAGTGGATACGAACAGATCTTGAGTGGATTCCAAGATATGATTTTATTCAGGCAACTAAACTTATTTTTGAATTATTTGTATACATTTTTTACTTTTTTCACACATCAGTAAACTTTTAAGACTTTTGATTTTTGTTACAAAAACCTTGTAAGGAAGATTAAACTAAAATCACTTAAGGTAGACAAATGGAATTTAGTAGCGGCTAAAACACGGTATTGGTGCTGATAAAGGAATTTTCATGTTATATGCATGAAATAGAAAAATTAAACAAGATATGAACCAATTTTAAAGATTGGTAAGCCTGGCATATACCTCTCTTACTTTCCTGAAAATTTCAAGAGGTTAGTGTAACCCATTGTTGAGATATGCATGGAAACAAGCTCTAAAAATGGCCATTTTTGAGCGTTATGTAGTCTCACTCGAAAAAAGCTTGAATATAAAATAGAGAATTCTCTAAATATCATACTGAAATTATGCATTTATTGGTCTGGTTTTATGCGGAATTCTATCCTGCAAATATTGCTTCTTGAATTAAAGAAATCGGTAAAATATTATGGATTTTATAAGCAAAATACCGTCAGTAGAAGTTTTGTTTCAACACTGAAATTCAAACACTAATCTGTTGTTATATGCCAACATTTTGTACAAAATAACATTCATTATAACTTTTATTGACATCTAGAACTCGACTTTATATTATAATAAGTAGTAAAACCATTTAAATCACATGGCTAGCCAAGATATTCGATTGAGAGCTTGTTCTTTGTCAAACTTTCCAGTTCTAAATTTTGTAGTGTCTGTAACCTTTACAAGTTTATATGGCAATAATTTTGTTGTTTCATTATGGAAAAGTATAAATCCTACAAAGGCTCATGTGTATCCATGTGATGTCTAAGTTGGCCAAAATTGGTGGTGCTGTATTGTACCATTAAAAAACAGCAACTCAATAAAAAAAGTTACAGACACTACACAAACAGGTATAAAAATGAAAGATAAAAGTATTGTTCTACTTGTCATTAAAACATTGTTTTTCTCAATAGAAAGTTCCATCTTATGTGATGTAATGTTGCATCATCTATTTACCTCTGTAGCCAAGAGCAAAAAAGTGATGCAATAACTCTCTTGATTGAATATTGCATCATTCTTGCAGCACTGTCTGTTTGAGTAATTTACTACAAGACAATGTAACCTGAATTTCTTATCCTAGAAGAAGCTGCCTAATTACTTTTTCTGTTCTTTACCATGGTACATCCCTAAGACATGGGAAGACGACAAAAGCAAACCTCTGGGAACAACTCTGGTAAGTTTGTATTGAATGGTAAACCACACTCTTAAATTGTAGTGTCTGTAACCAATATCCCCTTTTTATACTGTCTATGACTTTATCCCTGTTTTTTTTTAAAAAAATGAAGCCAAATTATGTTTCCTATTACAGTATTGATGTGTAAGGCTAAATTTTGACATATTGTCTGTCTGCAATTTGTAATATTTTGGTATATTTATAGTTTCTTTCATCTAGATTTCTGATAACAGGCAACATTTTCAGTGATTTCTTACAATATGCAATTGAAACTGAGTATTTTTGCATTCCATATCATTAGACTAGTAAATTCAAACAGAAATATTATGAGAATTCAATGAGCTCAGACTTAGTATTGGATACATTGCTGATATTGTCAAATGGTTACAGACACTACTAGACATGTGAATTGACCCGACTGTTGTTTACATTATTAAGGAAAGTGTGCAATCATTGTAAATGCTATAACATTGAATAATCATCAGGTTTTATGCTATTTCTTTTTCATTCAGATACTTTTCTTTAAGAATCTACAGGTTATTCCAGTTTGCTTATGTATGAAAGCATATTGCGTACTCATTACAAGTATGTTTTGTAAAGTCTAAATTTCATCCGTATACATAGAGGAACAAAAATGAGAATGAAGTTGTTTGCTTTTAGGAAGCAAAGATAAGCCAGAAGAAGATGAACAGAAGATTAAAGCTAGAAGGGAGAAGACGAGGCTAAAGGTACAAGCCTGGAGAAAAAAACAGAGGGAAAATAAGGCGAAACATGAGGAGCTAAAAAGGGTTGATAGAGAAAGAAGAAAAGATGCAAGACTACTAAAAAAACAGCAATCACTTTCCGATTCAAATCTTCAACAAGAATTAAGAAGGAAAAAAACGTGAAGAAATGAAAAGGTATCGCCAGAAAAAGAAAGAAAAAGCAGCCCTGGCAATATCGGTTAATAAGAGTGTTGATTTAAGAAGTCCGAAAACTGCTGAATTAAGTAGAAAGAAGAAAGAAGCTGTGAAAAGAACCCAAGCATGGAGAATGCGTATCAAACTGAATGAAAGTATACAGCAAGAGTGTATTCAGACTGATTGTGAAATAGGAAATACTGGGTCAGCCAGAGATTCACCAATGAATAAAGTGTTACCTAAAGCAACTCTGTACAGACAATTAAAAAAGGTAAAGGAAGTATTACCAAATACCCCAAAGAGAAAAGCAGTCATCATAAGTAAATTAATTGAATCTCCATCAACATCAAAGTTTCTAAATAGGAATATAATGATAATGACACCGGATTGCAGAAAAAAACTTGAATTGACAGATACTGTTATACAATCTGTGTCAGAGAGCATTTCAGAAGTGAAAACAAGGAAAGGGGGTGCAAAGAAACATGCATACAACATCATTTGTGACGCATTACTGAAGAAATATAAAAGACACAGACTAAAAAAGTATTTCAAAGTATCAGTGAAAGGGCAAAAACCTAGTTCTACATGGTGGGAGACGAAACAAAGAAAAAGAAGAAGGGATGCACTTAACTCTCCATTAAAGAAATCTGTGAAAGATTTTTTTCTAAGTCCAGAAATCAGTAGGAAAGTGCCTAATAAACGTGAAACTGTGAAAGTAAGAAAAGGTGGTCAAAAAGAAATACTTCAAAAACATGTGATGACTATGACATTAGAAGAAGCCTACAAAGACTACAAGTTAAGGAACCATAGTCACAAAATAGGATTAACTTCATTTTCTAAATTGAAACCAGTGAATGTTAAAAAGGTGTCTGAAACAAGCAGAAGATCATGCTTATGCCAAAAGTGCTGTAACGTGGCCCTAAAAAGTGAGGCACTAACAAATGTAAAAAAAGCAGTGAAAGAAAATGGAGATTTGGATGAAATTTCAGTAGATAAGAAAAGCTTAAGTGATGCTACTTTTTGTAAATACGACACCAATCCAGCTATTAAATGTTTAAGAAGAGAATGCAAACAATGCGGTGTGAAATGTTTGCAGAGTTACCTTAAACCATTTGTTGAAAAGTATAGTGACAGGCAGATATCATGGCATCAATGGGAAAGTATAGAAATAGCAAAAGATGATAAAGTAAAGCGTTGCGTCTCCTGTGTGCCTAAAGAAACAGACATAAAAACATTAATTACATGCTTAGAAACTGACATGCAAGAGTATCCAGAGCACGTTTTCAGGGCCAAATGGCAACAGCAACAGATGGGAATTTGTGTTGATAGAATTGGTGAGGGTTCTATTGCTATGGTCATGGACTTTAGTGAGAACTATGGGTGTGTTTTTCAAAGTGAAGTACAATCTGGATTCTTCGACAGGAACCAAGTTACAATACATCCAATCATGTGTTACTATACAGAAAAACAGGGAGAAAAAGAATTCAAGATAAAGCATGCCATTATTGGCATCAGTGAAGAAACCAAACATGATGAAGACTTAGCTATCACTTTTGAGAACAAAGCTATAGAAATTCTGAAGAAAAAAGGTGTGAAAGTAGAGGAGATCCATGAGTGGACAGATGGCTGTGCTGCCCAGTATAAGGGGAAGAAAGCCTTTGCTGACATAAGTCTGAGGAAAAAGCCATCTGTAACACGAAATTATTTCGAAACATCACATGGAAAGAGTGTTTGCGATGGTCTCGGTGCGACAGTCAAGAATGCTTGCTACAGAGCTGTAATCAGCAATAGAAAGGTGATAGGTTGTGCAGAAGATGTATATCATTTCTGTACAGAGAAACTGAAAATGGAAAATACAGATAATGAAGCTAAAACAGTTTCGAGAAGGGAGTTCATCCTTGTTAAAGATGTTGAGAGAAATAGAGAAGAAACTGATGTGCAAACACTGCAAGGTACAAGAAAATTACATGCTGTAAAGTCAGGAAGCAATGATTATGAACTGAGCATAAGAAATCTGAGCTGTTATTGTGAGCAATGCATGAAGGTTGACGGGAGATGCAACTTCAGCGAAAATGTTAATGCCTGGGAAATGAGAAAGTTAGTACTCAATAAAGATAATTTAAGTCAGAAAGGAAAACAACTTAAAGACAAGAATCCATCAACAATAGAAAATAATGACAAGAAAAGAAAACAAGGAAGTAACCAGAAAGATCATAACTCAGCAACAAGCGAAAAGCCTAATAAGAAACGGAAGTCAACAGAAAGACAAAACATTGTGACAAAGAAGATCAAAGTTGACAAAAAAGCACCAACCAACACAGAGAAACCAATAGAGAAATACCACCCTGGAGAATTTGTTGCTGTAGGACTTAAGCCAAAGAAGGGACCTCTAGATGTATACTTAGCAGAAGTAATAGACATTCTTCATAACGAAGTTAGACTTAAATACATGAGAAAGTCTGGCAACATGTATGTTTGGCCTGAAAAAGATGATTATTCACAAGAGGCTCTAGATGCTATCTTGTACAGGGTAAAAGCTCCACAAATAGTCAATGAAAGGGGTCATTTCAAGTTTAATGCAGCTGAATTGTCTAAGCTCAAGTCAAATCTGGAAAAAAATCATAAGCACTTCTATTTGAAATGACAATATAAAGTCAAGGTTTAATGTATAGTGTCTGTAACCTTAAGATCAATCACATATGGGTCTGTGTTTGAGTCAGCACCTTGGGTTGAACAATACTTTAGTGACTATGATTTATTGAACATTCATTATACTTCAATATTTTACTCTTACAAACACTATTTAGTATTAAACTTTCAAGTGCTATTTACCAGTTCATAATTTTAACACAAGTATTGGACATATACCTGTTACAATGTGGTTTTATCATTTTATTAACTAATCAACATTCATTTAATGAATAATTCTAGTCAATGTGTTCATGTTGAATTATTTTTGAAGTGAATTTTATGGAGATATGTATGGTTCTGCAGCTGTATTGAAATGCTATAGTTTTGTAGTGTCTGTAACCAATTTTATGGACAATGTACTTCTGACTCTTATGGAAGTTTGCAATACTTTTGGCCAGTATTAATGATTTTGTTTGTTTAAATATTCTTCTTGGTGTTAGATAAATGCCTAAATAAGATTATTCTATGTCTTTTATGTTTGTTATGCAAAAGTTTCATGGTTAGGTTTTTTTTCTTAGTGATACCTTTGTCATAGATGTTTTGATTTTGTTATTAAGTTGTTTACCACTTCCAGTTATGTTGTTTACTTTAAATGTTGATATCCTGTTACTGATGTTACTGTGAAAAAAAATAAAGTTTTAAAGTTTTCATGCTGTTTTTCTTGCATGTTATACACCAAGTGTAGTGTCTGTAACTGTTGTTATACCAATGAATTGAAATAATGGTTAAACAAAATCGCATGCATGTTCAAGCTAAATCTAACTTGATCTGACTAGGGGACACCCTAGGGTATATAATGAGCTTCATTGAAATGTTCTATCAAACATTTCAATTTTTTAAGTGAGTGAGACTACTCTCAGCACCAATACCGTGTTTTAGCCGTAGGCATATTTGTAATATGTAAATGACCTGTTTAGACTTTCAAGTGATTAGAACAATTTGTTCCATTTTTACAACTATTTATTGAACTTCTTGACCAAAGCCTTGTTTTTGCATTTACAATGTATCTGAAAAAAAAAAACTATTGAGCCAAACCATTCCAAATCAAATATTTAGATATGCTGAGGTTCTAAGACCTGTTTAGGTTCTTGTGACTCCGTCCTTATGTTTTAATTTTGTACATCTATTTAAAAGTTTGGAAGGAGACTTTTTTATTTTTTTTAAAAAAATTGCTGGCATGGTTAACCAAGAATCACTTAAGGATGAAAATAAAATTTAGTAACCATGTTTTGCAATAACTTGTAACTGACCTGAATGGGTTTTCAGACCATTACAGCCATTTTTCCAATATTTACACATTTAGTAACATTTTGGATTTGGCTTTCTTTTACCAAAAATTGTTAGCTCAATTTAGAAAAACCAACCAATGCAGACAAATGAAATTGGTATGCATGTTGATTGATATGCATATGTAGACAACTTCATCATATTTCATGTTATTACAGCAGTTTTTTGGCTCTGCATACAGATTTAGAAACAAATCTTTTTTTTTTTTTTGCATTTTTGGTCCAAGATTCTGTATGCAACAGGGATATACATATTGTTGATGGAGGACTAGTAGCATGTGAGCAACATATCTTAATTCTTCCACTTGCTTACACTAAAACTTGTCCTTACAGGCACTTTCATAAAAGACCTGCTCTTAAAGAGAACATTTCTGAGTCACATGTTTTGTATCTGATATTTTTAAACCTATATATAAACTACAAATGCCTAAAAAGAATACAAAATTTTAGCGGTCCCATGTCCATTGTAGACAGGTTTCACTGTAACTAGTATTGGTTTTATTTTATGGGTCTAACACCATTTTTCAGCACATGATAGGCTATACATGGCGGCCAGTATATCTGGTGGAGGAAGAACCTGGGATATCCCGGGAAGAACCACCGACCCACGGGAAGCTACTGGCAGGCTTTCTCACATAACCACACTGACCGAGCCCAAGACTCGAACCCATGTGGACAGAGGTGAGATGGCAATGATCCGTATAGGCGAGCGTCTTAGACCACTCGACCACCTGGGGCCCCGTAACTAGTATTGCTTTCCTTGATACTGTTATTAACATTTAAAGGTATCACCATCTGTCATAAAAAAATAGTTTCCGATCTATCTTACATGCAAGTGAACACACACTCCTTTGCATGCAATATCAATTATTGACGTCCGCAAATCTTTTTAAAATAACTATAACAAAAATTAGGTTTGGATTTTGTATGTCCACTAGTAACAACATTCCCTTTAATTCGCCTTGCAATATTTTTCACTTTCAATCTATCAAGTACCAGTATAACAGAATGATATCATCATGGTAGGGTGGCAGAGATATGTTACCAAAGTGCAAGTACTATGCAATGAATGTTCTGCTAGATGAATGCATTCCAAAACATCCCAAGTTAAGGTGTGTTTCAATTAACAATCTTGGTTTTACATATATAGAATTTTCTGCATCCAGTTGGCTTGTACATATAGCCACTTTGCAAATATGCACATGTTCCCATCTAAAGAAATACTATATTCCTATACCCAAAGTAGGTGACAGTAACACATAGTTCATACACCTTTGACCATGTTGAATTATTTGCTCAAAACTCTTTCATAAGAGACTGTTTTAAAAAAAAGTTATGCTTGCAGTGACTTTAAATGCCTCTGACTACTGATTGTAATGTGCTCCCCTTCCCAGGAAATAAACTCTACCATCACCAGGGACTATGAATATGTTTCCTAAACTGAAGTTTGCAGTGACTTCTCATGAGCTGCGACTACTTAAAGTTTGAACAGAGTGCTGTTACACTGTTATATGCTCCATCCTTCATGCAAGTTACTTTTAATAACCTGCACTGCTCAAACTGTCGTCTTCAATCACTGAAGCCTGCATATTGGGGAAAGTCGATGATTGGATGTACCTAGAGGAGCACACATCATATGTTGAATAAGTCACTGTAATGTACTTTGTCTAATTGCTAGTATTATGATCAATGTTTCTTTTCACATCTCTCTCAATCAGCACAATTATATTGACACTTAATGCATGACTGAAACAAATAATTTTGATTTACCTCTGGATACCATAGGCAAAAGTAAAATGATTTCTTTTTCAAGTTTTGTGTATTGGACTCTATAATGATTTTAGAATTTTGTTCAAATATCAATAATTCAGGTAAGCAGGGCACAGTTATTGGAATGATTAAAAAGTATGTAACCTGACAGTCAAACATGGCAATGGCAATACTGACTTATTTTATCAATTTGTAAATGAAAATTTTGAAACACAATCTACCATATATTACAAGAAAAATATGTGTAAAGCATACATTCTTTTTTCCCTTGATCAATTTGTGTTCACAAAATAAGAGAGAAACGATATTTTTCTCATCCCGAACGCCAGTTCTTGTATCAATTCTTTCAGTACAACAGTTACTACACGAACTGATGAATCACTAGATTCAAAGTTTCACTTATTTTTTGCACCAATAAATTTATTTTGATTGACATAATTTTTCTATCAGTACTGGTGTCGGACCAGTGACGGCCAATTTTTGTTATGTTTTTAATCCGTACATTCTTTAAAATACCAATATGAAATCCATTTCTTACGACAATGAACCTGGCCATATTACGAACATAAAACGTAAATAAATTTTGAAACACACTATAACATTAATTTGGTAACAGGCGTCCAATTTTGCTATCAAAATTGGCTTTTATCGTCAGACTCAGGACCGGTAACGGCCAACGCTATATCTGTTGAATACATCTATACATATCATGGACTTACAGCACATTTGGGTAAATAAAAGTGTTACAGACTTTCTCACTTGATATTTTAGAAAAATATATTGTAAAAGTGCACATAAATGTGTTTTCTCTGCAGCATATACAACTCTCTTAAAATAGCGCTATACGGTCATTGCGCATGCGCTTAGGACCATGACATATTTTTGTACAAGAGGGTCTATAGGGGGGTAATTAATTTTTTTTAAACGAAATCAAACGTTCTATTAAAAAATGTATCTAGAGCTTAGATCACCATTTTGTATTCAAGCAATGATACAGAATCCCTTAAGTGATCCTTCCCATCCTTCCATTAACTCTAATTTGTTTTACTTTTTTTCATTATTATTCAAAATTTAAGTAATATAATCTCTAATAGGAACTTTTAGGAATCAATCATTTGGGAGACTGTTTTAAATTTGCATTTAGACCAGGAGAATACTAAATATTTCTTGTTAAAGAATTAAATAAAATATATATATATATATATATATATATATATATATATATATATATATATATATATATATATATATATATATATATATATATACATATGAGAGTGAAAAGAAGTGATATGAGAGAAATGAAAACAAGTATTACCTATTAGTACAATAAGGATTATGTATTGTTAACAGTAGACATGTTACATGTTTGCATATATTTATATTTGATCCTTTAAGTTTATAAGTATTATATTGTACTGTACTAATATTTTATAATTGAACATTGACAACAATTTGTATTTGATTTTGAGGCTAAACCTGTACATATTTTTATCATTATTATTAGTAGTATTATTGCCATTTGATTTCTTAAATAATATCCCCAGCTTCCAAATTATTTCCATTGTGAAATATTTCCTTTATTTCACCAATTGCAAACAAGTTGTACCAAAAACAACAAGTCAAAATAAAACTTGGCTAAGCACTTTATGGAAAGAAATAGACAATTGAAAACCAGTAAGAAAAACAACAAGTCAGATTAAACTTGTCTATGCAAAAAGTAGCATAATTCAATTATTCACAATTGCTTTTGAAACATGAAACATTATTTTGATGTTTATAATAGCATGTTACAATACTATTCTGTTATATGATGAAAATGAATATGATTCTTAAATATGAGACTTTAACTGCTTTTAAAATCCAAACATATGAACCCATTCATCTTTCAATTCATCTTTATTAAATTTCAAATCTTTTAGTAATAAATATATTTTATTAAAAAAATACCAAGTTTAATTAATAAATTGATCGCTACACATTTTTACACAGCACAGTATTCACGGATGAAGTATGATTCCGCAGCATCATCAGCATCATCAATGCCCACACAGACCTGATGATACCACATGCTACAATTGTCACATTCTATCCAGCAAATGCCTTCATCTTTCATGTCTGCTAGTGGCTCTTCTTGATTACAGCTTCTGAATACATTGTTTTTTTTCATGCATTTTTGTAACTCCTGTGCCTTTCTCTTTGCTTCTTTCAATTTTGAATTATTTTTTTTTTTGCCTTTCCTTGTTCCTTTCCTGTTTCTCTTTCATTCTTTCTTTTCTCTTTATCTTCTTTTCTTCTCAAAATTTCCAGTTTTTTCTTTTTCTCCTCTTCATCCTTCTCCTCTACCTTCTTATAAAACTAATCTGTAGTTATGACCTGGCTTCTGTAACAAGCTTCCTTTTGGTGGCTTGGGGTTTGGCTGGTACTGGAGGAAATATGTCAGAGAGTGATAGTGGAATCGGGCCTTTTTTCACTAGAGGGTTACCACCGAGGAAGGAAACACGTGTAGCACATGTTGTTAATGTATCCACAACTTGGGGCTGAGTTTCCTGTATGGCTGAAGTGCAAGGTACATTTTCAGCTGTTGACTTGGTAAAGTGCGAATGTATAAGTTGCGTTTTGTCAACAGCATCTGGATTGACTGGGTACAGTCCTGTTTTTTTGAGGGCTTCTTTAATTCTAGCTGGTGAACAGAACTGATCAATTGCATGACTTAAAACCGCTGGAAATGTGGCCTTATCATGAACTGATTTTTGTGAATAAAACCAAGGTTAATTGCTAATGTACTATCTTATTTTATGATGTATGATATGGAATAATAATAATTCGCTGCTGAGCCCAACTGACTCATTGGTTCCAAAGAATGACAACAATGGCAGTCATTTACTGAATAATTTATTTTTAACCACCCATTGCTATTGCACATTTGTGTCTAAATTACTACATTTTAAATTGCATAAATAAACGAAAATAACTTTCTGCTTTAGCCTATCCACTAAATATTTTAGTGTAATATTATAAATGTACTGATTACCATTGTCATTAGGGTATAGCAAATACAAGGGACAAAACTCAAACTGGTGTAAGTTAGTTTTTGACAAGGGGAAATACGCTGTATCAATGCTGAAAAAGACTATAGTACAGGAAATGATGTAATTAGTACATGTGGGTACCGTTACAGAAGCAGAGAACATGACAAGACGTGATATTGGAATTCGGAACTTAAAACAGGAATACAACAACAACAAAAATTTATTCTAGGAGATGGCATGATTAAAGGTAAGAGAGCTCTTTTTTTTTTGGGGGGGGGGGGGGTGAACAAATGATACATGTTTGATGTTATAACTACAAAACATCATCGACCGACCAAGTGTGTCAAAGGTCATGACCCCCCGATGACAACCTATATACACAGTCAATATGGTTCAATTTGATCTATTTTTCAGCTTACCTATTGAATTTTGAGCTGTTTATTTTTTCTCTCAGCGTATATTTCTTGTATTTTTCTAAAAATTACCGATCTGAAGTGACATAACTTGCGCGTTCACGTGAAAAATTACATTGGCCGTCACTGATCCTAGGCCGTCACTTGTCAAATGCCAGTACAGAAATCCGAAATCATCTGCATATCTGCCATTTTGTTTACAATAAATACAGTGCCATGGCCATTTCTTTTTTGGAATGGTCAAGGTTGACAAATGCTCATTCCTGTCGTAACTTTAGTAAATAAATAAGACAGGAGATCAGTCTAATAACATTTATTTAACACGAGGGGTTCGCTAAGCAACTCTATGGGAGTCATGCCTATCATCTACTTACAAAGCATTTCTTGTTTCAAATATAGGTGTAATGTTGTTTAGAATCTGATTACACATACCTTTAAATGGCGATTATTCATTCCGTTATAATTACTAGTCAATAAATTCTTTGCAAGCTCATCAAGAACAACACGCTACAACACCTATGTTCGTGTATGCCGCCATTTTTAGACGAGGTTAATCAATGGCGTTGTTATCCAGTTGGAACCGGAATCAATGTCGCGTGCGGCAGATGTCAGAATGACAGCGCCCCCTGGTAGCAAATATGTGTACAAACCCGCACTTGTCTGACTCATTCATGATTTTCGTCTATAAATGTATGTGATGATAAGTACGGTGTAGATTAATTCACAATAAGGAATGAATATACTTATATAAAATTATATTTGTATTAAATTTATAACAACTAATAATATTTGATTTCTATTTTACTTATGATCAATAAAGACGCCTATATATTCTATACCATGGCATGTTGACGTACACTTTAATCATGAAAATAAAAAATCTAAATTATTATTTCACATTTTTATTTAATTTTAAATTTATTTTAAATATTTTAAATTGTTTGTATTGATAATAAAGTTATAATTGTGTGGTTTGATGTCAATAAAATAAAAAAATATGGTAATTACCTTGTTGATGTGGATACTCTGGTTTGAACAGAGTGATCTTATTACTCACAAGGCTTGCGACATACAGAATTCCATGGTCCCAGAATATGACCCAGGGATCACGTGGTATCCCCTCCATGTATTTGGTCACCAGCTGACATTGATCTGTCAGATGATAAATGGATTTAAAGTCACACACGAATAAATATCCATAATCATCTACAGTTATTCCAAGTGGAAACCATTCTCCCTCAAGGTTGTATGTAAATGGTTGTTGACGTGGATTCAGAATATTATAACCATAGACACAACGGGAGGCAAGACACGAGATGTAAACCATGTTGGTTTTTGTCGTCGTCAAGAAACTAAAGCAGGACCCTTTACAGATGTTGTGTACTGCGTCGACGTGTCCATCACGCGACACAACACACCAACATACTGTGTCCTGTTTGACACCATTAACAACAACTTTATCCATGAATTTACCAACGCCATGACATTTATCTAATGGTGTCTTTAGATTGATTATCGTGTCCCTTGTAATCACTCCAGTGTCTTCTACTGACATTATTTGTATTGTACCGTTTTCCAGAGCTATACATATTTCCCTGTCATTCACACAACAAATGCCATAGGGAAATGCCTCCAGTTGGAGTGTAGACAATAACTTGCCGTCATGGCGTCTGTAAACATGGACTTGATTCGTCATCCAGTCTGTGATCATCAGCATTTCTCCATCCACAACAATACCCCTGGGGTTAAGGTGGGCTGTAGATAAAAATGTTATAAACATCAATAATGACATGTATACTTATATTAAAATACAATATAACTTATATACATCAACATAGATTGAATTTCATTATATTTATGACTTTAAACAATACTCTACTGTCATAACTTTTAACCACCACCACAACCATCTGCAAAAATGGACATTCCAGGCCTCAATACAGAACAATACTTCTGGGGGCGATGGCGGGATTGGGATGGAATGGGATTGGAATGGGGCTAATTACATATATTTTAAATAAGTAAATTATTACATAATTAGGACAATACATAAAATACAATATAATAATTATGGTTATATCATCATCATAGTATTATTATTATTATTATTATTACAAGAGGGATTTACAGCAGACGTCACATGGAACCAGTAAGTACACTATTCTAGTTCGGTACAGTATTTTAGTAAAAATAATACTGCACAGAATCATGAATCAGTATCGTGTAATAACTGGTTCTATGTGGAAACTGTTGTTATCTCTCTATCATTTTAAACTCTTACTACACTGTTACAACTACACAAATAAAACTTGGGTCATTTATAAGTCCTATAGATAGGCGTAGATTGTGCTAACACTATTATAGTTTTTATCACAATCCTGGGGTGGGGATAAAGGGGTAGGTTTTTTTTATATACATTTTAAAATAAGTAGAGAGTTGTATATTGATATACACATTCACTACGCATGAAATACACAATTATATATGTAACTGAAACTGATCCCTGGGTTCATCAGTACCCCATCCCCCCCGGACTTAGCTCTAAGGTCATAATTTGGAAACACTTGAGATCCAGAACTAATAATCATATATACACAAAAGAGGCTCCTGTTTGACACTGGAAACACTTGAGATCCAAAACTAATAATCATATATACACAAAAGAGGCTCCATCACAGAGATTTTAGATCAAAAATTGGATAGCATGCGGATACCCTTTTAACAAACACAGGATAATACCTTTTGTTGTTGTTTGGGACCTACCATTTGCTTTTCGGGGGTGGGTGCGAGGCTTGCTTGCCCGCAATATTTGTGTTTTTCACTTTCACCTGAAGATAGCTTTTTTTTTTTTCAACTAATATCTTGAATATCATCATCATAGTATTATTACTAATATTATTGCAAGAGGAATTTACAGCAGACGTCACATGGAACCAGTAATCACACTATTCCAGTTCTGTACAGTATTTTAGTAAGCTGAAGATATAAAATGTACTTTACCTTTATGTTGATATTTGCAATGTATTTACTAAAACAATACCGTACAAAATCATAAATAAGTATCGTGTAATAACTGGTTCTATGTGGAAACTGTTGTTATTCCTCTATCATTTTCCACTCTTACTACACTGTTATAACTAAAACTTGGGTAATTTATTTGGGACCGACCATATACTTTTCGGGGAGTGGCGGTCTTGCGAGGTCGGGATATTTCTGTTTTTCACTTTCACTTGAAGATGTTTTTTTTTTTAATCAGTTTATAATATTTTTTTTTTTATCAGAGCAAGATTATTGTTTAAAGCCTATTGAGAGACATAATTATTTTTTTCTAAAATAAGACCCCTCACCACGGGAAAATTAAATTATATTTTTTATTGAAGTTTTTAAAAAAAAATGAAATTTCCATTTTTTTCATTACTGGAAAAGTTGCTAAACCATATTAGCTTTGGTCATATAGACTACTGAGTGCTACATTTTACTCAGCACATAATATTGAATTTGTAATTTTTAAAATTTATTTTAATTTTTAATTTAATTTTGTGTTTAATTTTTTTTAAAATTAAATGTCAATTTCTTTCATACTCATAAAATTCCTAAATCCTAAAGCATATTAGCGTTGGCCATACAAACGAAGAGGCGGGGGCTAAACCAAAACTAATAATAAAGGAAGAAACGAAAAAAACCTTCAAGATAAAAGATACATTAATTGACCATTCATCTAATATATCCCTGTCATACCTCAACACTTCAACGCATCCCTAAATGTACCACTCCCTTGATTATTTCAACGAAAATCACTGTTAGTAGACACTGTCAACTTTTTCAATTCTCCGCTCGAGTCGTCTGCTGTTCTCTAGGTGTCTTACCTCCCTTACGTCATGATGTTCTCACTGACGGAACGCTGGTGATCAAATTTCTACCCTAGAGAACTGTACGCTCTGATAACGGTATCATACTCAATTTAGATTGCATTTGCTACGATCTTAACTCTACAATAGCTTTAGTGTAGAATGTAACGACTTTACAAAAAATGTACGAGGAAAAGATAAGGAATTCTTTCTTGTGGTGATGGAACACAGACCTTATTACAACGTGGCAATTGGCATGCGTCATAATACACAGATGACGTCACAATCAAGCGTGTTTGCGCCTGGTACTTAAAACTTTATCTTTCATGAGAGAAGTACAGATGCGCGAAGCCGATGCACTAATGTTAAAGATCACAACAACCTTAGGGTAGCGATATATTTGAAAGAATCTGAACTGTGAGGGCATTACGTGATTTATTGTATCACACAAACTCCGCCTACTACAGCAGTATCAGGAAAGTGTAAAAGAGAAGACATTAAACAAACGTAACAGAAAATAGATTATGTACGGCGCTATGTTCTAAAGTTCCCATGCAATACTAATGACATTACTTTACAGTATGCAACAAAGATACATCGTCAGCTTTGAAGTAAAGAAATGTAGTGGCGTTTCACGAAAAAAAAAATCATCAGATTATTATTATGGAACCTTTTAAATTAAACTATCATCATCGTCGTCATCATCATCAGCATCATTATCAACATCTTGCTATCAACAGCAGTAGTACCGCCATCATTGCCACCGAATGGTTAACAGCAGCATCGTCGTCGTCGTCGTTAATGTTGTTATGTGGAAACTCTCAGTCAATATTAAAAAGAGTAAAGTAATACCTTTCCACGGGATTTAGAATTCAAATACAGAAAATAATTTGGAGATCGTAAACAACTTTAAGTATGCATACATCACTTTTTTTACTAGTGTGTCTTCTTAGCACAGCAGGCTTTGAGAGAACAGGGTTGTAAAGCTGTATTTACGCATCATAAAGACATTTTCTTTTGTTAATTTACCATCTTCTCTTCAATGCGAGCTTTTTAACAAACATGAAGTCCAGAACTCCAGCTATTTTATATCAGTACATAGGAAAGAATAAGTTAATCAAGAATCAACGAGATCTATGTATAAATGGTCGTTCGTGTCATTGATGTAGTGACTTTTCACGAAAAAAAAAAAAAAAAGATTCATAAAAAAAGCTGACTTTCTTCGCGAGGAAAGTGTCTTTTGCACGAAAGATTCCAATACTGCCAAATTCTTCATGAAAAGTGATCGTATTTTTCACGTTAAAAAGTTTACACCCTCACAGAACATGAAAAACATGACATGATTTTCATGAACAAACTTCTTAAGATGAGTCCCCTCCATTCAGGGAGAAAAAAAAATCACCAGTTTTCAAGAAGATTTTTTTAATGTGTGAAAAAATACACACTTTTCATGAAAATTGTACATTTTAAAGAAAATTGCACATTTTTTTCATGAAGAACTTCCCTTTTATCGTAAAAATTTGCATCGCCATTTATGGGAACTTTTCCTGAAATAAGGTACAATCTTCACGAAAATTGCACTTTTCTCGTAAAAAAAAGACGTTTGAAATAAAGATAAAACGTTTGTATTGACATGTCATAGCCACTTTTGTTTCGTTAAGAAAGTGACATTCTTCCTGAATATTGCACCTTTTCACTTTTGTAGATTCGGATTAACACGAACTAATCACTTTTCTTCAGAAATGTGAAATAACCAATGCAGATAAAATTACCGATATAGATTAAGTTTTAAAAACAAAAGTAGAGAAGGAAGAATATTTTCCAAGGAATTTACCAAACGCAGTTATCCCAAGTGATTGCAATGTAAACAGTGGCCGACAAATGTTCTTTACAGGCCAAAAGCATACTAATGGGATCTGTCCTTACATTTAGTCCAGTTATAAGACATAACGTTATTGTAAATACATGAGAAAGTGACCCAAAATGAGCTAAATGAACCATCATTAGCTTAAAAAAAAAACAAAAAACGTATATTACAAGATTTTCCAATGTTTTTACGTACAACTTTCCTGCGTGATTACGGGTGTTACAATAACGACAACTAAATACCCTCTTTTCAGTTTTCCTTATATTTTGAACTAACTTCACTGCAACTTTCTGGTAGGAGTAAATGCACATTTGTTTGGTAAGTTTGTTTGCGGAGAAAGAGAAGGGAGGGGGGCATTTTGAGGTGGTCCTGACATTCCAATATATACCGTAAACTGGGTCATCCTGCAGCAACGCTACATTGTATACATTTTTACACGCCCTCTTTTTTTTAAAAAAAGCAAGTAAACATTCATATCCATAATAATAGTGTTACTTAGTTCCTTAGCACAAAAATGAGCTGTCCACGGAACTCTATTTATTTGTTAATCTATTTATTTATGAATATATTTATGTTTTCTTTTTTTAAATTTATTTATTTCATATGAGACTTTTTGAGCTAAGATATGGTACAAGAAAGATATAAAAAGTTATCATCTGATAACTGATATATTACTCCCGATTATCTTTATCCTTCAACATTAACTTTTAACTCAACTTGCAAGGCACATTCCAACCATTAGACTAATATCGTAGATGACTGTCTTTAAAAATCTAAAAATAAACTTTTATTTCAAATTCATCTCAACCAATTTGGAGCTTGAAAATTTTGGAATCACAATTTTGTTGGAGGTTTCTGTGTATTTTTTTTAAAAAAAATATATATTACATGGATTTATTCACAATAATGACTCGTCTGATACAGGTTCCCACTCAAGCAGCTTAGGTATATTGAGTGATACTTATTCGCATGTCTACCAGAGGCAACATGCCATGTAATTCGGCCATATTGCCGACCGTGCTGAAAATATCACTATATTATATAGAACTTATAGTTCATTCCCTCTTATTACACTTCTGTTATTTGGTTTCTTTTTCAGTCTCAAGCAAACTATCACGTTAATCGATATGCCTGTCAACCTTGATCCCGTAAGATCCTCAATACATTTAATTAATGATCCCTGTCCTTCCGTCCGTACGGTTCAACATCTATTCTTGGCTGCAGGAGGAAGACCACAGGCAAGTAACACGGAAAAAAGGCAACCATCTCTGCGCGTATATTAGAAATACCAGTGAAAGTGATGAAATTGCAGAATATGGATTCATGCTTTGCCTTGTTTGAAATATGAAACACACATGCGGAAAGCAATATTCTATTTATTTTCCTTCATCATTCTAATGATCATAATTCTTAGCCTCTCCAGAAAATGTTATTCTGTGGCAAATTAAAGGCCGGTAAATTTTCTTTCTTTCGTTTTTACAGCCGCACTTTATTTTCCCGTATACATTGCAATTAATCATTTCGGTCTGTCCGTCAGTCGTTTCCTCTTGTAACTGGAGTTCTTTACAGAATGTGAGAGAATTATCGTGTAGTTTTCTTTACATTTTGACGTAACTTCACAGAAACTCTCTAGCAGGAGTAAATGCACATGTTTTGATAAGTTTGTTTGTGGAGAGAGAGAGAGAGAGAGAGAGTGAGTTCATTTTGAGACGATCCACAAACCGCAGAAATGAATCTACATCACTTTCCACAGTATACAATGTAACATTACTCCAAGGTTTGACACGCTATGAGTGGGTGTGAAGCTCATGAATGAATGAGACATTTTTCAGTTTTTCGGTCTCACAATGCAAAAGGTGGAACCAAAAGTGAAATTGAAACCTAAATAAATTATTTATTACTTAGCTATTGCAATGAAGTTGAAATGAGTTTCGAAGATTGTACTGTAGATTACGTAGAGGATTGCATACATATTACAGTTATCTTACCTTTTCTAGTGGACTCGGCCGGTAAGAAACCAGCTGAGTTAACTATAAATTAAGATACATATATGTAAAAGACAGCCTAGCTTAACCGTCACCTTCAAGATGTAAGTTAAATCCTCTACTTTCATCGACTTGTATCTCTCTCTCTCTCTCTCTCTCTCTCTCTCTCTCTCTCTCTCTCTCTCTCTCTCTCTCACACACACACACACACACACTACCCTTATTAAAAAGAAATAATGCATTTGTTTAATTCAACATGGCCAGTGAACCTCTTCGGCATTTTTTGCCCACAATTTTCTTGTCACCGTTCTGTTATCGTCTTCGTCCTTTTAGCCGTCAATTAACTGTTTGATTCCGGATAGAGGGACTGATCGAATGCACGTCTCTGATAATATATTTATTTTGCACGCAATTTCATTTTATAGCAGAATCATTATAACGTCATTTCGGAAACTGTTCGATTCCGGATAGAGCAACTGACAAAATGCATGTATATAATCTGACTGACCTTGCACTAGACGTGTAGCAGGTATCGTTCTAGGTCAGAGTACAAATATTTCCCTTAGTGGGAAATTGCACACTTGCCTATATAAAATAATACAAAACTGAGAACAGTTTTGGAAAGTGTGTCAAATTTTAGGTGTCATCATAAGCATGTCATAGGAAGAGGAAATCATTTTTGCTATTTGAGCAAGGTAAAAGCTATTTCAATATAGGGGTCCATTTAAATATGGGCTTGGTTTTACTGTCCAGTATGTACAATGCTTATGCCAGAAAGATTTCTGGTAAAGAGAACTTGAAAACAAAAAGAGAGGAAGGGTGGATGATGATCTAATCAATTCTTACCATGATTAGTTAGTTGTTGGGATTTATGAAATTTCAGTTCAGTACGTGATCATAGTTCGGATATTGAGACATTTCGCTTTCTCTGTGTTTGTCAGTCTGTCTGCCCGTTAATCCGGCCGAAACTTTCTTTCTCCGCAATGACGATAAACTGAATTGTCAGTTATAGGTTTGAATTCTTTAATGAAATTAGTTCCCATTTAATATATTTAAATACCATTTCACAAAGTGACCTCTCTTCATTGGATACAACTCTGGGGTATTTTGACAAACGTCTACAAGGCTTTCCAAAAACATTCAGATCAGTCATTGCACTTGTAATGCTAGGTTGTACATTAGCACAGTCCGAAATTGATAGAAAAACTTTCATTTTTATTTCACTTAATTTTGAGCGCATGCAAGTCAAGCTACAGGTTAGTTTCAAATATATATATATATATATATATATATATATATATATATATATATATATATATATATATATATATATATATATATATATATATATATTAAAGAAGTTTTATTTGCTTCAGTACCATGCTGGTTATTTGCAGCATTATGACATTTGAGATACACAAAACGGGAACGAGATTGTAAGGTCAAAATTGCTGCTTTCAAAATATCCTTTGGAGGGTTTGAATATCTAATGAAACAGATTTTGACAGGTCTCTTCAATACGCGAATCCTTTCGAATTGCCACAGTATGGCAATCGGCTAAAATAAGACAAGACAGCTAGGTATTTACTTATATAGCTAGACTACGAGCTGTTGTTCCTGAAGCACAGCTCCACGTGTATATTCAATGTGCCATGTTTATACAGACTTGATATGTTATGTTTGTGTTGCATGTCCTTATATGTAAAGTTGGAGGAACACTTTTTTTTTTTTTTTTCCTGGTTAATAACTTTCCATTAAGCCCACACTTTACGCTAATAAACGCAGAAGATGGGCTGCTACTGCAATATCTTCTCGGTAAAATGTTACCAGCGGGTGTAGGCCTAATTGACAAAGAAAACTCTAAGTTATTTGTGCGGTATGCAGTATACTTTGTTATGCAGTGTGCAACTTTGTTCTACAAATAGAGATTTTGTAACTTGTAACTTCCGCAAATCGTGCACGATTTAATGACGACTATAATGTAAGCATTTTAAGTCTAATATTCTATTTTATAGCATAGATGAAATGTGTCATGATAGTCCTAATACATGTTGATTGATTTCCTTTGTACTAGCAATTTCACATTCGTGACATAGCGGAATAAAACATACACAGCAGTGAACACAATTTAGCGCAGTACTGTAAAGTATATCTCTAAAATTAGTTCATCATACACGTACAAATAAATAAACAACCATTATATTTCCTCCGCGATGTTTCAGGAAGTTGCGATACGCTGCCTTAAAGAATGACGTAGTCTTCGGTACTCTAAAACCAGGATAGCCCTACGCCCAAGACCTGTCTAAGTCTTGCACTGGCTTTACTTTCTGGAGAAAGCTGCTTACGCAAGGGGCCTGTTGATTTTTCAGATACAGCATAGAACTCTCCAGGGCCAGTAGACTTTATGGGGGCAAGTATTTCTTCAACCGCCATTCTCCCCTTTTGGTTCTTTTTTTTTTTTTTTTTTTTTTTTTTGCAGAATCATAACATTTGTTAAAATGTACTTGGAATCTCTGTTTTTCTGGCTCAGTATAAACGACAACTAGCCGCAAATGATTCGTCCAGTGGAGAATCGACCAGTAACGAAACCATAAATTATACACAAATACAGGAAAATCAGGAAAAAACGCAATATAATGAACTATTGGGACGATTCATCATTTATAAAACCATTAACTCGTCACCTAGGTGATGCTTAGTTTTTACTTTTTAAACTTTATAATAAGGTTCTAATACAAATCATTTTAAATACAAAAATGTCTGAAGGCCTTTCTCCGTCTCTCTTTATCGCTCACTCCGAGTTGGTTGATCAGCCAGTACATCAGTTATACCTCAGTTGATTCAGATCATCTCTCTCTCTCTCTCTCTTGATCTATGGTGGTAAAACTAACAGACTAATCGGTCAACAGAGAAACTGAGAGATGAACAATGAAAACAATCTTATGATCAATCGCTCGACGCTCCCCCCCCCCCTCCCTCCCCTCCCTTCTTTCTGGTCAGGCAGGCGTCCCAGACAACTCATGGGGCGTCAGACTTGCAATAAAAAATAAGGCATTCAAATGACGATAATCTGTGAATAACAAGAAGCGCAGCGGATTTTTTCCGTGGCATGCTATGATGTATCTGGACCTATGATGGTAAAACTGAGCGATAAACCAACCAACACAAACAAACACACAGTATAAAAACAATTGTAATGTCTGTAGCGATGGTATGTAAAGCAAGCCCCGTTTCCATTAGGTGACACATTTATGCATATCGTGGTAGACACTGCTGGATGAACAGGCTAAAATTCTGACTGAAAATCAGTAGCTTCCTAAAGTGCTTTTTTGGGCGGTCAAAATATTTCGAGTAGGAGTTCACCTGTTATATATGTATATTATATTTAATTATTATATCATGTAATCTTCTACGGAAGGAAATAAAGATGATGATGCTCGTATGCAAATTGTGACGGTATTATGGTGCTCTGCTAACCTAGCCTTGTGATTTCTCTCATTCTGTCGTTCAAACTTAATCACGCAAACATATTTTGTTAGTATTAGAAATTCAATAGGCATATGCAGTATAATTTACATATTTTGTTCGTATTAGAAATTCAATAGGCATATTCGTATTAGAAATTCAATAGGCATATGCAGTATAATTTACATATTTTTTTCGTATTAGAAATTCAATAGGCATATACGTATTAGAAATTCAATAGGCATATTCGTATTAGAAATTCAATAGACATATGCAGTATAATTTACTTTTATTAAGTCCTGCATTTTTACTCCAACAAGAAACTTTTAACTTTTACATGGCGACCAACCTCTATCCGTATTACACAAAGAAAAAATCGAAAGTTAATAACATTTATTCTTACACAGACAAAAGTAAATTCGAACGCCGTAAACTATTGATATAGACTAGGTGAGGGAAAACAGGACAAATACGCGAAAGTCGTATATAATTTTATACCGAACGATATCAAAGCGAATAATAATACATGTCTATGGTTTGATTACGTAAAATCTGTTTTTGAAGAATGTAGATTCGGATTACCTAATGAGAATTTGTATGTTAAACGAAATCTTTGTAATCACCATGGAAATAATATCATATATTTTATATGATTATATCTTGTATTACATAACAGTTTACATCTAACACAATAATGCTCTGAATAATATGCTATTAAAAAGTTGGTATAATGTTTAAAACTGTTATTATTAGTTGAAAAATGTTGTAACAACTATTTAACTTTATTGTCTAGAACACCTCATTTACTAAACTACGATGGTAATTATGTCATTAGTCGGTAGCCAAGTGGTCCAAGGCGCTCGCCTTAACAGATCACTCACACATCTCACCTCTCTCTGTGTTGGTTCGATTATCGCCTCGGCCAACGTGGGTATGTGAGAATACTTGCCAGTCGTATTCCCTTGGTCGTTGTTCTTCCTGGGGTTTTCCCGAATTCTTCCTTTTCCAGATATTGGCCGCCACGTATAGCCTATCATGTGCTGAAACATGGCGTTAAACCCACAACAACAAAAATGTCATTAGTCCCCCTGTCATAACGTGATATCAATGTTGTATGTATGCGTATCAACACTTGATTTACTGTGTACTCCTCATTTGTCACATTCGTAACCTGAGCGGAATGAAACATACACAACACAATTTAGCGTAGCAAAGTAAATCTCCATAATTATTTCATTATACAGATACAAATAAATGAGCATCAACGATGTTTCAGGAAGTTGTGATACGCTGCCTTAATGACGCAGTCTTCTGTACTACAAACTCAGGATAGCCCTACGCCCATGGTCTGGCGCTGGCATTACTTTCCAGAGGACTACTTACCGAAAGGGGCCTGTTGATTTTTCAGTTAGTACAGAAAACTCTCCAGGGCAAGTAAACTTTACAGGGGCTTTAACAGCTAATTTTCTTTTTTGTTTCTCTGTTGTTGTTGTTTTTTTTTTTTTTGTTTTTTTTTCTCTGTTCCATATTTTTAACATTGATTAAAATGTACTTGTGATGACTGTTTTTCTGACTCTGGCTAAACTGGAGGAAGCCACAAATGACTCGTCCAGTGAAGAAACGATCCGTGAATAATCCATAAATTATACACAAATACAGGAAAGTCAGGAAAAGGCGACATGTGAGGAACTATTGGGTCGACTGATCATTTATAAAACCATTATCTCGTCACCTTCCAATTAAAGTTAGGGCAAAAATGATATTAAAATCGATTGATGTTTTTGTATGTATTGTTCTGTAACATATTGGGCCTTGTCCCTTAGTTGACATTGCTGTAATAGGGGCAACTTACAATCTACAGGTGCGAGCAACGAACTACACAAATTAAAATCCTGAAGTTGTCAGTGGAAGGTACGGATACGCGGATCACAGCGCATAGGAAAAGTTACTATTTACAAAGTGCTAAAATGATATTGGATAGAAATGTCAGCGAAGAAAAACAACAGATCATTGACTTTAGTTTCATGTTCTAACACTCTTACAAGGAAGGAAGCTATTCACTAAATGATGTAGTCAAATAAGTGTGGTTTTGATGTGGCATAGGCTCGTCATCGTGCATTTTCAATGAAATCTTGCCGTAATAGGGGCAACTTACAATATACAGCTGTGAGCAACGAACTACACAAACTGAGACCCTGGTCATCTTGCATTTACAAAAACAGGAAAAAAAAAAAATAAAAATAAATAAATAAATAAAATCTATAACTATACCGTTTATGATCCATTAAAAAGTTTCCATAATTATCGCCCACTATAAGTAACTTCAAGAATAAGCTGTCACGCATTGTACCTAGCCCCTAGACAAAAGAGAACGTTACACAAATTCTTTTCTTATTCGCACAAATATTTTCCCACGGATATGTTTGTAAAATAAAGATATAAAGATTAATCCAAATTTTTTTAATGTATTTAACCAAAAATATATTATTTCCTCACTTTTTAAACCAAATACTTTTTCAATAAAACGAAATATTTTTTATTAAGCGAAATATTATTTCATTATTTCCAAATTGGCCTTTATATGAATATGATGTTCTACACAATACATGGGATCTTCATAATCTTGCACAGGCGCCAATAACATTTCAGCTTTTTGAAAAATATTGGCCCATTGTCTAAGAGATACAGTGCTTATAATTGCTAACCGTGTCGCAGTTAATATATGACTTATGTCTATTAAGTGTCAGCAAGTTTAATTCTTTTGTACTTTAATAATTGTTTATAACAAAAATATGGCCCGAAAAAAACTTTCTTTTAACAGTGGTTAATTAATTACAAAATATACGTTTAAATACTTTTCAGGTAATGAAGGCTATACGTGGGGATAGATAGACAGACAGATAGATAGACAGACAGACAGATAGATAGATAGATAGATAGATAGATAGATAGATAGATAGATAGGTAGGTAGGTAGGTAGACATTAAAAGTAGTATGGCATGTTGGTATACAGCAATTTGATATACCAGTACCATCAAGCAATTTGACATGCAAGTACTATCAAATTATGATTTGCCCATGGCGTATGAATACGCATATAATTATGATTTCAACGGTAAAAATATTGCTTTTATGCTCTCTAGCTAATTGGCTAATTTCACTTATGAATCATATATGACAATAAAAAATATTCATAATCCCGTTTTCTAAATGAATTAAAAAGGTTACACAATTTCAGTGAATTATTCTCTGGAGCCCCCCCCCCCCCCCCCTCTCTCCTCTCTCTTCTCTCTCTCTCTCTCTCATGACATAAGGGTAAATCAAACGTGAAAATATATGGAGTGAGAGAAAAATATTGAGTTGGATTACAACCTTGAATTTGAACTTACACCAAGTAACCTACAAGAACTTGGGTCATTAAAATGATATGTGTACATTTTCCATGGGATTTTTCTACAGTTTTACACGATACCAAAGATACAAAGTTGCAATATAGCCTTCCGAGACCAGAAGGCTGTACTGTAAATTCCCTGACTAGGCGGCACACGCATACTGTATTCTTGTTGATGCTTTGTTTTTACTTTTTAAACTTTATAATAAGGTTTTAATACAAATCATTTTATATATTAAAATGTCTGAAGGCCTTTCTCCGTCTCTCTTTATCACTCACTCCGTTGGTTGATCAGCCAGTACGTCAGTTATACCTCAGTTGATTCAGATCTCTCTCTCTCTCTCTCTCTCTCTCTCTCTCTCTCTCTCTCTCTCTCTCTCTCTCTCTCTCTCTTGATCTATGGTGGTGAAACTAACAGACTAACCGATCAATAGAGAAACAGAGAGATGAACAATAAAATCAATCTTATGATCAGTAGCTCCACCCTCCCCCTCCCCCTTCTTTCTGGTCAGGACCGGATTTAAAGGCAGGCAGATTTGCAATAAAAAATAAGGTATACAAATGACGAAAATCCGTGAATAACAAGGAGTGCAGCGGATTTTTTTCCATGGCTTGCAACGATGTATTTGGACTTATGATGGTAAAACTGACCGATAAACCAACCAACACACACAGACATACACACACACACACACACACGTGCGCACAGAATACGAATAATTTTAATGTCGGTAGCAATGGTAAGTAAAGCAAGCCCCGTTTTCATTAGGTGACACATTTATGCATATCGTGGTAGACACTGCTGGATGAACAGGCTAAAATTCTGACTGAAAATCAGTAGCTTCCTAAAGTGCTTATTTTGGCGGTCAAAAGATTTCAGTAGGAGTGTACCTGTTATATTTGTACAACGCAAGTAGATGTTTGGGTGTGTCACAATGAAAATCAACAAATAAAACACTAAAATCAGTCGACGGAGAAAGTGAGAGAGAAAACGAAAATAAAAGAAAATATGCGAACTGATTGTGGTAGAGGGTGTTTCATGTATCGCTATGTCTCGCCCTCAAACAATAATAAAATGTGTGATATCAATTTTAAGCACTTCAAAAAGGTATACTCATGTCTTACCAAAATGCAACATATGCTAAAAAAAAAGTAAATCCAAAACGAGAAATTGTCAGTATGTATGTATATATGTATGTATGTATGTATGTATGACGAAGTGTCTTTTTCACGAGAAAAGTTAATTTCTTTCTAAAAATAGTGCAATTTTTGGATAAAAATGTTTAGGTTTCCGTATTAAAGTATAATTTCATTTTTTAAAAAATCACAATTTTAAAAAAAAAATCAGCAATCTTCATGAACAATTTTTTCCATGAAAAATCTATTCATATTTTAAGCGTTGCACACTTTTTACGTGAAAAAAGTGATTGAAAAAATTGGCTAGAAAATTCTTCGTGGAAAAGGACAACCTTTTCACAAAACGTGAATTTTCGCGAAAAAGTCTACATTTTTCGTGAAAGATTTGTTGCTTAAAAAAATCATTGCGTGAATGACTTGAACATCCATTGATACACACGTTTATAATTTCCACCGACCGTACAAATAAAGAGAATGGGTGGTGTGGCGTCAAAAAAGAAAAAAAAAAACGTCTTTTGCCCGTTTGTTCATGATCCCATCTGGTCGTGGTACCTAATCTTCAGCCCAGGGAAGTCAATCCAACACCTGCCGTGGAATTCTTTTATTTATCCCCCCCCCCCCTTCATTTCAATTCTTTAAATTAGTTGTTTTACACTTATTTTGTATTAACTTTTCTATAATGATGAATTTTTCATTATTCATCTGTATTAATACACTGTGTTTCTGATCCACGCATAAATATATACACGTACTGTTAGTCCTTGCCACTTCTCATATACCTACTTGTGTATTTGGGGAAGGGCAGTTGCTAAGTTGTGAGAACTTGTAACCCGACCCCATGTGCTGTATATATGGCAATAAAATATGTTTAAACCAACCGAAAGTAATGACACTATGGGAATGTATCTTTAAAAAAAATAATTTACATTACTTGTTTTACACTTATTTTGTATTAACTTTAAAGAATGTGTTAAAAGTATCTGTATGCAGAGTATGAAAATATTTATTGACAGGTTCCATTAAGTATATAAGAAAGAATGTATTAAAATTATTTGTATGCAGAGCATGAAAATATTGATTGACAGGTTCCATTAAGTATATAGGAAAGAATGTATTAAAAGTATTTGTATGCAGAGCATGAAAATATTGATTGACAAGTTCCATTTAGTATATAAGAAAGAATGTATTAAAAGTATCTGTATGCAGAGTATGAAAATTTTTATTGACAGGTTCCATTCGGTTTATAAGAAAGAATGTATTAAAAGTACCTATATGCAGAATATGAAAATATTTATTGACAGGTTCCATTAAGTATATGAGAACGTAAGTAACAAAAAAGATAGAGCTACATCATCCAGATTCAAATCTTGTTGAAATTTTCATGATGGTATATATTTTGCCTCTATGGAGTTTATTACGCTAAAAAAGAAGAAGAAAGAAAAAGAAAAACGTGTATATATTGATCGCTTATTTAAAAGCAAATGGATTTTTATATATAACTATCTATCACTTACCGGTTCCTAGTGTCAGCTTCCCGACTTTAACCAGATTGTACCCACTTTCCTTCTGTCCTCCTGTGGCCATGGTGTCACTGTAACAGAATGTGGTTCAGGGTTATTGACTCAAAGTGAAGCGAGTTGTCAACCTAACACAATGGTGACGTAAGGACTGTGCTGCAAAAGACAGAGAGCAAAATTCTAGTTTTATCCGTGTCATGTACATAACTACTATTTAATTTGTATAAAATAATAGAGATATCAGCTTGTTTGTATAAAATAATAGAGATAGCAGCTTGTTTGTATAAATAATAGAGATATCAGATTGTTTGTATAAAATAATAGAGATATCAGCTTGTTTGTATAAAATAATAGAGATATCAGCTTGTTTGTAAAATAAAATGTCTAAAAGGTCGCAAGTAAAATTTGTTATGTAAAGAATTTGAGAAAGAATACCAAAAGGTGGGAAAGAATGTTCAACTAAAATTATTAATGTAATAATTTTGTTAATTTCCTATATAATTAATTCAGTGTAGCAACAACTACTGAGAAGTAAAATGAAGACCATGAAAGTGGGAAGTACACAAGCATGTTAGGAGTAGGCATCACGCACATGCTTTTGTAATTTCTGAGAGAGAGAGAGAGAGAGAGAGAGAGAGAGAGAGAGAGAGAGAGAGAGAGAGAGAGAGAGAGAGAGATGTATGGTCCAGAATCAGGTAACCTTTACTGTACAAAACGTTAATAAACTTAATATTCCATATCTGTATGCATTAAATTCTTAGTGACACCATTTGGTGGTATTTCTTTTCGGCCAGTTCAATATCTTCTGTTATTTTGTTTTACATTAAACAATTAGATTTTTACTATTGTGTTGCATTTGAAAAGAATCGTTGTTCATATATATGTTTTGCAGATCTATATCATACGGGGAGTTTAGTGAATTGTGAAAAACTGCAAAACTCTGAATTCAGTTACTTACGAGTAATTAACTACACAGCCCTCTGCACGTTCAGTGATCTTGATACGAGTCAACAACGTACGACTCGGCCAATTAGCACAACGTTATTTCCAATAGCATTTCATATACTGACTCAAAAGGAATTCACACAATTGTGAACACAGGTAATATGAATATGTATTTGTGTGGTGCTATACCAAACACACGTAGTTTTATAATCGTATATAGTAGACTGATACTTACAGAATGTGTATAAATCCCTTAAAATGTCTAAAAATCCCTTGAAGTGTCTATAAATCCCTTAAAATGTAAGTTACCCAAGTTAACTAGTCTATTCTGTTCGAATGCCAGAAACGTGTGTCTAATTTGCCCAGGCAAAGCCTTGTTGTCATATACAAAAGCAAGCAATCATTGCATATAATTTCTGAAGTACTTAGCAACAAGGTAATGGTAATGTATTAATGGTTGACCTTACCTGACAAGTTTTAGGGGTAGACAACTACAGCGATGACTTTTCGATAACATTCAACTTAGTTTAGTTAAGATATGCGTATCTCGTTCATCGGATTTACTTTTGCATACACTATGGCTTATAGAATAAATGTGAAAAAATACAAAACTTCAAACAATGACGAGAAACTCCAGTACTGGCATTCAAGTTTCTTTGTTTGAATGTAGTAACCTAAGTCCATTATTCCACATGCTACCCACGCTCTCTCTCTCTCTCTCTCTCTCTCTCTCTAGCCAGCTGGCTATCAGTCTGTCAGTCTGTTTTTCTGTCTGTCTATCCAGTCCTCCTACCGCTAATGGGATTCTTCCACCGTCTCATACTACTATTGCTATTACTAATACTGTTGTTGCTATCACTACTAATACTACTACAGAAAGGACTACTATTACTACTACTAATACTACTATGACATCTACTAATAGGGATGCAACTACAGCAACTATTACTACTACTGTACTTCTACTCCGACTTCTGTACTACTACTACTACCATTTTATTGATGACGAGATGCTGTTGCCTGTGATACTGCTGCTAGTTGTACTACTTCTAGTCTACTACTACTACCATTGTATTGATGATGAGATGCTGTTGCTGGTGATACTGCTACTAGCTGTACTACTTCTAGTCTACTACAACTACTACTACTACCATTTTATTGATGATGAGATGCTGTTGCTGGTGATACCGATACTAGTTGTACAACTTCTAGTCTACCACAACTACTACTACTATTACTACCATTTTATTGATGATGAGATGCTGTTGCTGGTGATACCGATACTAGTTGCACAACTTCTAGTCTACTACAACTACTACTACTATTACTACCATTTTATTGATGATGAGATGCTGTTGCTGGTGATACCGATACTTCTAGTCTACTACAACTACTACCATTTTATTGATGATGAGATGCTGTTGCTGGTGATAACGATACTAGTTGTACAACTTCTAGTCTACTACAACTACTACTACTATCATTTTGTTGATGATGAGATGCTGTTGCTGGTGATACCGATACTAGTTGTACAACTTCTAGTCTACTACAACTACTACTACTACCATTTTATTGATGATGAGATGCTGTTGCTGGTGATACCAATACTAGTTGTACAACTTCTAGTCTACTACAACTACTACTAATACTACTACCATTTTATTGATGATGAGATGCTGTTGCTGGTGATACAGCTACTAGTTGTACTACCTCTAGTCATTTCATTCATTAATCTTTATTCCTATTTTAATTACAACATAGAGCAAAGGTAGAGAATCACGAGGATATGACGTACAATTACGTATATAAATCACCACGCATAAATGAGAATACACATTTTTTTTTATATTTGATTGGTAAGATCCTGTAGGGCTTTACCTTTCCAGAGTTAGTCAGTGAGGAACGGTACTCATCATTTGGCGACCGTTACAGTCTTCCTTGTTAAGGAAAGGGCAATATGGCCATCCTCTCCCGGATAAATGGTCGAACTAATCTTGATGGTGCTATCTATCGATAAAACATTAATTTGGACTCGTAATCCAATGTTCGCTAGTTTTATATCTCACCAGTTTAACCCAGGTCGGCTGCCTCGGTATGTTCAAGGGAAGAGAACTTATCTCCCATTTTCGCGGCATTTATAGCCAATAATGTGATAACAGTGTCGTAAATCCCAACCAAACAACAACTAATGTTAGTAGTATAAATGTGTCAATAGCCGATAATGTGAATTTTTTTTTATTTTAAATTTGTGTCTATGAAAATATTTAAAATCAAAATTGAAAATCACAAGACGAGGACAACTTTGGGATATGTTGAGAATCATTAAAATTACTAGACCTCTCAAACTGAAGTGCAAGTAGATACAGCAATGAAGTTTGCTAGGAGTTTGCAGGTAGATAAATACCTTGAGGTTTCGACTCCTAACCAGAATACCTGGCGAGAATTTTCATTTATAAGTAGCACGAATGACAGATTAATTGCTTCGAGTCGCAACATGACATTATCTCACTGAATATTTCAATATGGACTCTGGTATGAACAAGTATCAATAATGTAAATTTATTTTAGATTCCAATGCAGTTGCAGTATAGAATCTTTATATTTGAGATATAAAAGTTTCACTATAAACAATCATCTGGTCCATTAGCAAGACAGGAAAATGACGTTAGACTCTAATACATTTGCAGACAATATACCTTTGCATTACATGCTAATGTTTTTCTCTACTATTTTAAAATATACTTCAAAGAGTGAAAAAGGACAGGTTTTTAAATCTAGCTAAAGCAAATACTACACTTAAGGATATGAAAAAGTAAACCTGATTGATTTAATAGAATGTGTACATGAGACTATTATTATGCTATTTACATTTTGTTGTCCCTTCAGACAAGCTTAGTAGCCTGCTAACATAAAGATCTAGTTGCAGTGTTCATAACTAAGGTCCATGGTGCAAACGGATCGGGTTCAATCTAAAAATGAGAGATGTGTTGTTGGCTTTTCGCTGTCCAGTAGAATGCCACGAAATAAAAACAGATGAAATATTATCCGCAGTCAAAGTAAGCTCCGCGATTAGGAAAGGGTTTGAAACTATCATCGTATGTCATTAAAATATTGCAGTCATTCAACTTGAAAAGATCATCGCTTCCATGTCTTTCACGAGCATTATATCCATATTATTTATCAGGGACCTATGATGCTACAGTCCCATAAACCCCATACCGCCCTAAAGACTTGACCCATGTTAAAATCTCATAAGCCACATACCGTCCCCAAAACATGGCCCATGTTCAAATGCCACAAACACCATACCGTCCCAAAATTTGGGCCCATATTAAAGTCCCATAATCCCGTAGTGTCCCGAACGTAATCTTAAATTCCCATAAGCACCATATTGTCTTCCATAACATCTCGTGTTCTCCTAGGGGACCCATCGAGTGACTAAATTAGCTAAAGATCTACTACCTTGCAACCGAGGGCCATCAGTTAGGCTCTTCAGAAAGGGCTATCTTTACTTTTGAAACTTATGGAAGCTATCATGGAGGAAATCCACTAGTGCTTGGGGATTGATACCAGAGCGATTCCTGTTCCAGCAAAGTCGCTAGCCGAAAAAAGAAAGAGTTACTGAAGTCGCTAGCCGAAAAAAGAAAGAGTTACTGAAGTTCGAATTATAACACGAGATGAAATGCTGAAATAAATTAGGTTAAAGATCCAGTTGACAAACTGTTGATTAATGTTCTCTTTAAATTCATATACATCTAAACGTGTATTTATGTCCATCTGAAGTAAACATAAAGCTGTATTGTTAAATTGTGTCTCAATTGCATGTGGTGCGTGTTGGGAGCGACCATGTTGTCAACAAAACGATGATGGAGTAAATAATAAAGTTCACAGACGGAACACACACACACACACACACACACACTCACTTGAATAAGTTTAATTTATCCTGTAAGTCGAATGTTTCAATGGTGGCTGCAATTGGTAATGTGACGATCAAGTTTTTAACAGAAACACCGACTTATTAAATGGGTCACAGTAACGAGGTCATTTAAGTTTGTTTGAGACGGTACTTGAACAAGAATGTAATAGAAAGAGCCTATTATCGTACAATCTTTTGCTTTGACCAGACTTTGTGTGATTTCGGAGTAAACTTAAAAAAAAAAACAAAACATAAAATAAAACAGCTACATACTTTATTATATAACTATGTCAGCTTCAGTCACTAGAAACAGCGCGGTATTATTTAGTAGGAAAGCATCGCTCAGACAAGCAATCTACAAAGAACTTGTGCATTTAAGGATAAGAAAGAAAAAAAGCAGAATAATCTAAGGATGCAGTGCTGGCAGTGGACAAAGCTACCACAGTACTTATTTTGAAATACTCTGTAGGTCTTTAAAGAGATGTCATTATGCTAGAAGCTATGGAACTTTATTTGAGAGGGTAAGCAATCGAATTGTGGAAGCAAGTCGTGCAGCACCATGCTACTTTGTTTCAGTGATTTTTGCTGTGCAGATATAGAATAAACACTTGAAGCATGTAAATACAATACAAATCAGAGTGAATGAACTGACAACAGTAAACCACGGTATTCCAGCGACCCTATACTACAGAGCTTATCAAGGGGGAGAAATTGTATCTATCAAGACTGTTTCCTCTATTTAGTGATCCCTTTTCTGATTATGCCACTTGACTATTATCCTACGTGTAATATATCTTGTCTTTAAAATGTGGTCCATTGTTTTCTATATAACTTAACACAGTTTCAAACTAAAGAAAACTTGGCGAACATAATACGGTGGTATTGTTTAATGTTAGTGGCTAAACTTGGCTGGTATTGTTTGTAGATTGAACTCATAAAGAAATAGTTTTCAATATGATTTAATATGCTCCCCTACACAGAATAATTTTGGAACGATGCCTGCACGACTTTGTCTTTTAAAACCTATTGTGTGAATTGTTCTTTATTTCTCAAAACATTTTATATCATTATTGTTGAAAGTTTAGCAAGTACAAAGCATAAAGGATCGCTTTTCATGTACGCGGTATTATTCAGCTCATAATAGGTACGTGTATTTCTGATTAGTATGACAACTATCTCCCTTTCTGCTATGACCTTTCCATGTGAGAGGTAAGTAAACTTGGCAATTAGACTGCATATGTACCATGTAGGTTATCGAAAAAACAGCAGTGTTTAATAACTGGCACAACAAGACCAGCATTTCAGACTGGAATAGCTAGACATAATTACAAAGGAATCTAATAAAACATCGCTCTTTCAGACTTCATGTGTAAGTTTAAATTCAAATGTCAGTCCTACAATTGGAACAAAATGTCCTTAACAAAGCGATATTATGATTATCATATGTGTGTGTGTATATATATATATATATATATATATATATATATATATATATATATATATATATATATATATATATATATATATATTAACCCTACATAAATCTATTTAAAGCGCACCGAACTGCGCTATTTCAGTTTCTAATGAAATTCAAAATTTGGGACCTGTACGTATCATATTCCAAGGTCAATCTACATGGCCAAAGTGAGTCTAATGTTGAATAACCTGTTCTCTCGCCATATGAAGTAGGTATGCTGTGTGTCCTTGTAAACTAATGGTGAATAGCAGAGTATGAATAAAGGACATGATGCGTGCAACTAACACAAAACCGACTTTGTATTAATAATGTTACACATAACAGCTCTACAAAGAGACCGAGGTGCTGTGTCAGTTGATACTATGACTTTTGTTTGTAAGTTCGTGAAGTACTGAAGTTGTAAAAGATAACAGTGTGTAGCTTAGTCATGAAATCATAACCAAGATCAATAAAATAGGAATGAAGGTGGAAACATAACAAATATATCGTATATCTCTCATCAACAAAATGGCAATGAAGGTGGAAACATAAAAAATATATCGTATTTCTTTCATCAACAAAATGGCAATGAAGGTGGAAACATAAAATCGTATTTCTCTCACCGAAATAGCTGCGCAAGACACGCCGAAATAGGATGTCATAGCTTTGCCAGAAAATATTATTGATCTACTTTAGGAACGGCATACATTAACTCTCTCAAGGTAAATATTGTAGAAATTTATCGCACAAAGATTATATATTGTTTATAGCCGGTGGATTGTGTTTGCATCTTTGTTTGTTTTGTTTCTTCCGTTCAATTGCAACAGCTAGAAGTGAAATTTATTGTACTTTTTGTCTTCTTGATCAGCAAATTTGTCAAACTACAATTTAATATACGCTTGATAATCAGATTAAATTTTTAAAATAAAAATCTATTTCTGTATAAGTCTCAATTGCACATGCTCTTCTGGAGTTTTTGACCAGAATATGTTATCAAAGTCAACTTTGGAAGAAGATATTTCCCTTTCTCTATATATCTAGGTATATTTGGAAGGGTTTATCAATCTGAAGTTTCTATCAATGTTTCGTTTTAAGTTTTTAGAAGAAAACATTTAATTGGCACAATATTGTCAGGATTGTGTTGATGTGTCATGAAAACACATTCATACATACATACATACATACATACATACATACATACATACATACATACATACATACATACATACATACATACATATATACATACTCTAAACAAGGCGCCTAAATAAAATCAGAAAAGTATCAAGGCATATGTATCACAACAATATAAAACGTTGGGAACAGATGGGTGAGTATATAAATTCCACTTCGGGTCCATTTCTTTTGCTTCTGTATTATAGCCTGCTGTAAGCCTTCGTTCCCCAATGTACACCGAATGTCCTTATATATTTTCATGGAAATAACCCAGTATCAAGGCATAGTTATTACATCAATATATAACTTCACATATCGCTATCAGACAGCAAATTTTTATATCTATTCTGCAGAGATATAACTTCGCAAATCGCTATCAGACATCAAATTTTGATATGTTTTCTGTAGAGATATAACTTCGCAAATCGCTATCAGACAGCAAATTTTGATCTCTATCGTGTGTCGTGTAGTGTGTCGTGTATAGATATAATTTCATATATCGCTAGCAGTAAGCAAATTTTGATCTCTATCCTGTGTCCTGAAGAGATATCATTTCATATATCGCTAACAGTAAGCAAATTTTTATCTTTGTCCTGTGTCCCGAAGAGATATGATTTCATATATCGCTAACAGTAAGCAAATTTTGATCTTTGTCCTGTGTCCCGAAGAGATATGATTTCATATATCGCTAGCAGTAAGCAAATTTTGATCTCTATCCTGTGTCCTGAAGAGATATCATTTCATATATCGCTAACAGTAAGCAAATTTTTATCTTTGTCCTGTGTCCTGAAGAGATATGATTTCATATATCGCTAGCAGTAAGCAAATTTTGATCTTTATCCTGTGTCCTGAAGAGATATGATTTTATACAGCGCTGAAATGCACCCCATGACACCCCCCACCCCAGACACACATTGAGACAATGAGATGTGTGTCACAGCTCAGTGTTACTTATGTGCCCATTCTATTAACAAGCTTGTACAGTTTAGGTTGCTTATTAAAAAGCAGTTGTGGCGTAAGATATTTCCTTGTCTTGTGTGTGTGTCTGACAGGGTGTGTTTTTATTTTTAATGTGAGAGAGGCAGAAAGGGAGAGTTTGTATTTATATCTATTAATAATGACTGTGTGAGAGAGTTTGTATTTATATCTATTAATAATGACTGTGTGTGAGAGTTTGTTCTATTAATAATGACTGTGTGAGAGAGTTTGTATTTATATCTATTAATAATGACTGTGTGTGAGAGTTTGTATTTATATCTATTAATAATGACTGTGTGTGAGAGTTTGTATTTATATCTATTAATAATGACTGTGTGAGAGAGTTTGTTCTATTAATAATGACTGTGTGTGAGAGTTTGTATTTATATCTATTAATAATGACTGTGTGAGAGAGTTTGTTCTATTAATAATGACTGTGTGTGAGAGTTTGTATTTATATCTATTAATAGTGACTGTGTGTGAGAGTTTGTATTTATATTTATTAATAATGACTGTGTGTGAGAGTTTGTTCTATTAATAATGACTGTGTGAGAGAGTTTGTATTTATATCTATTAATAATGACTGTGTGTGAGAGTTTGTATTTATATCTATTAATAATGACTGTGTGTGAGAGTTTGTATTTATATCTATTAATAATGACTGTGTGAGAGAGTTTGTATTTATATCTATTAATAATGACTGTGTGTGAGAGTTTGTTCTATTAATAATGACTGTGTGAGAGAGTTTGTATTTATATCTATTAATAATGACTGTGTGTGAGAGTTTGTATTTATATCTATTTATAATGACTGTGTGAGAGAGTTTGTATTATATCTATTAATAATGACTGTGTGAGAGAGTTTGTATTTATATCTATTAATAATGACTGTGTGAGAGAGTTTGTATTTATATCTATTAATAATGACTGTGTGAGAGAGTTTGTATTTATATCTATTAATAATGACTGTGTGAGAGAGTTTGTATTTATATCTATTAATAATGACTGTGTGAGAGAGTTTGTATTTATATCTATTAATATAGACTGTGTGAGAGAGTTTGTATTTATATCTATTAATAATGACTGTGTGAGAGAGTTTGTATTTATATCTATTAATAATGACTGTGTGAGAGAGTTTGTATTTATATCTATTAATAATGACTGTGTGAACTAAAAGTCAGGACTATTCAACAATTATGTATAACACCCAAAATAATGTGTCACGTGGTGTTAAAGGGAATCTGTAAAATCATGACATATGTATAACACCCAAAACAATGTGTCACGTTGTGTTAAAGGGAATCTGTAAAATCCTGACATTTGTAATATTGAAATGCAATTAAAAAAGCTACATAGATAAACAGAGAGAGAGACAGACAGAGAGAGGGAGAGAGCGGTAGGGGGTCCTCAGAAAAAGGACCAGAAAATAACGTAATATGTTAGGAAATTAACAGAAGTACACCTATAGTGGGAAGGCTAGAAAACAATACTGTTTCGTGAATGAAATACTTCTATATGGACCATATAACTAAGTTACTTTTGACATAAAGATGGCCTGGATATTGCAGTGGCAGAAAACTTGCTTCGCATCTCAAAAGTCTCGGGTTCTTTCACTGGTTTCAGCATGTGCGTGGGTAAAGCGATATCCTATCCAAAGTTGCGGATTCTCCGGTTTCCTACACCACAAAAGACCATAGTACTTCAACATCTGAGCCGTCCAACAGACTTAGTATAAGTTGTGAGAATAAATCGACTTAAGACAAATAAAGTTTACACTTTAAATATTCCCGTATCTTTCGTGATTCGGCGCAACGACCATACCATTACTTTGTCTCAACACGAAACCTCGTAGGATAGACAATTAGGAATAGAGAAATACGCATATGCATTCAATAAAATAATAACACATTCGTGTATCCATGTACAAACAAACTTATCGAAACTGCACTTAAATAAAATGTTTAAAATGGAAACGTACAAATAGACGTATCATCTAAGCTGAACCTAGGTCAAATATTTAAAGGAAATATGACTATATGATTTCCTCGCCCAAAATTTAAAGAAAAATAAATAAAATACACACATGTGTATAGTTTGTTGTGTGTACAAGTTTTGAAATTTGCAAACGGTGCAAATTTTCACATGTGCCAATTCAATTTTGCCCTACCTCAGAAGTTCGTGCAAATTTTGAATACCATACAAATTTAGATAGGCGTGAAAATCCTAAATCCGTTCTCGTGGCTAAATGACATCGGTATCCAAATATATATATATATGTGTGTGTGTGTGTGTGTGTGTCTGAATTTGCACACATTAGTATATGTTAACTGATGCATGTGGATGGGGTATTTTGAACCGGACTAGTACATGAAAAAATATCTGACTAGTATAAGTAAATCTTTAGCTCTACTGGTCGGAGACTGGAAGAGCTTATAAGATGGTCCATCCGTCCGTCCATCAGCATCAGTTTGTTATCGCTACTCCTCCTAAACTTATTGGAGGATTGCCATGAAACTTTACACACACATTCGTCCTATGGTCTAGTGTGTCATAAATGAAAATAGAGCTGCTTGGACATCCAATGTTGTTATCGCTACTTCTCCTGAATGGATGGTCATATCAACATGCGGTTTTCACTGAAAGACTTATGATGTCTAGTTGGTCTGAAGTAAAAAGTGTGCCGATCTGAAGGCCAATATGGCCGCCACGACATCCATCTTGAAAATATTATTATCGCAACTCCACCTAAATAGAAAGTCATATTAGCGTGGGGTTTTCACCAGAAGACTTCTTATGATATATAGTTTGTCTTAAATGAATATGGTGCCGATCTGATATGCAATATGGCCGCCATACGGCGCAAATACAAAACAGTTTCCCAACGTTTCGAGCTAAACAATCTCTTCGTCAGGGGAAGAAACAATTTACATCCACAAAACAAACACTAAACACAAAAGCCAAGAAGAATTTTTGACTCCTACGTGTTTAAATGACGGGGAAATAAACAAACAAAGGATAAATAATAGAAGAAAGAAAGAAGACAAAATTAAAAACGGCCTAAAACGGGTATACTACATATCTATGTTATGCTCCCATCAGCCCCCAAAAAATTGTGTAAAAACATTCAAAGAAATGTTTATCGTGCGTATCACGCAAATGAACAAAGTGTTTTGACCTAATTCCAGGCTTAGAAGAAAGGACTGACACCATGCGCGGCGATAAATCAACTCTATCATCAAAATGTGTCAAGGAAATCATATCCTGGTAAAGTTATGCATGGAGGTACAAACGAAGTATGTCAAGAGCATGGCATAGCGGGATAATGGTCAAGAGTTCAAATAATAATAATAATAACTGTAACAATAACAACAACAACAACAACAACAACAATAATAATAATATTAATAATAATAATAATAATAATAATTACAACAATAAAAATGATGATAATAATAGCAATAATAATAATAATATGAAGAAAAAGAAGAAGAATACCAATGATGCATGTAAAGAGTTACGGAATATTTATCGCAAAAATGCGTAGTCTGATAAAGTGATGCCTTGCTGTAGTTTTGATAAGATTGCAATAGGAAGGTTAGACTTTTTCATTTAGGCCGAACTCCCCATGAGTTTTCAATTGAAGTATCCAGTATTGTTTCTTACGTGTACGTTCTATATCGGTCCACCCCAGATTAGAATCAATCGGTAGCATCTCGAGGGACTAGACTGAATGCCCAGTCGTGTTGTAGTGGTTAGGCAGTTTCGTGTTGATTTTGTTGAGAATGTAGCTCTTATGATTATTTATTCGTTTTCTGGAATCAATGGTTTCGCCAATACATTGAGTGCAACAGATCTTGCATCCTAACTTCTGATTGATAATGTAGCTAACTCCTGTCGTCGAACTTCTGAACGATTTGGTCTCGGGCATATGTTTGCAAATTAGGCAACGCTTGTCTTTGCAGCAGTATGTGCCTGAATCTGTGGTCTTATTTGAAGTTACCTTGGCACGTACTAGATAGTCGTTCAGATTTTTAGGTCTACGGTACGCAACCATAGGAATTTCTTGAAATATGTCCTTCAGATGTTCGGAGGATTTAATGAGGTTCCAATGCTTCCGAATTATCTGTTGTAACTTTGGGGCGTCTGGGTGGAAGGTAACCACGAAGGGGACGCATTTGTTCGTTTTCTTGGTTTATATTTCATGAGGGTTCCTCTATCGAGGAGTCTAGTTTTGTTAGTGCCTCCTCGATGTAGCTATTTCTGTATCCTCTCCTTCTAAGGTGCCCTTTGAGCACTCTGAATCTGTTTTCAAAGGTAGCCGGATTAGAGTATATGGGTTTGGTTCGAACGCACATACCGTAAGGAAGATTTTTTATTACGTGCCGGGGGTGGCAGCTGGTTGGGAGCAGATACTGGTAAGAGTCAGTTGGTTTAGAATACAGGTCAGTTTCTATGTTCCCCTCCAGGAGGGTAGATTGAGTATCCAAAAAGATGTTGGACCTGTTTGATGACTCTGACGTAAAAATTATTCGTAGGATGGATGTTATTGGCGAATTCAAGAAATGTTTTGAAATTGTCTCCCGTTTCGATCAAATTTGATTCTATGTCGTCAATAAATCTGCACCAGCTTAGAGATCTATAGGGTGCCTCGTTGTGGAGCTTTTGCTCGAGTCTTCCCGTAAATATATTAGCATACGAAGGTGCCATTTTAGTGCCCATTGCAGTTCCATTAATTCGTAGGAAGTGTTGGTTGTTGAATTCAAAATTGTTAAACTTACGATCATGTGTTAAGAGTTTGACCAAACAGTATGTAGGTGGGGAAGGATCAGGTGGACCGTGCCATGCTTCTTTGAAGGCTGCGATACCTTTCTCGTGTGGGATGTTGGTGTATAAGGAACAGACGTCCATAGTTACGAGGAGAGTGTTATCTGGAAGGTTAGTTTTCGGTATTTTGTTGAGATAGTCCATTGTATCTTGAACATGGAATGCAGTTTTTTCACGAAACGCCGAAGGTGATAATCAACGAATTAAGATTTTTTTTCAGTGGCATGGTTTTCCATGTGTATTTTAGGGAGTAAATAAAATCTCCCTAGATTGGAGTCAACTGGTAGGAGGTAAGTCAGTGTTTTGTCATGAATGTGACATGCGGTTTACATGTCTTTGGATGTCTGACACACGATTTCGGCGTGCTCAGCTGTTAGGGCATGATTGAGTTTCTTGTAAAATCTCTTTTCTGAAAGTTGTCTGTTCGCCTCAGCAATCTAGTCAGACGTATTCATGGCAACAACTCAGGATCCCTTGTCCGCTGGCTTGATAACAATATCTTCTCCCTCGCGCAGTTTTTTCAGCGACTGTCTTTCCTGTCATGTTAAATTGTCCTTTTTGGTATGGCTCTGTTCGTGCGAGTTAATGCCATTTTCCATCGCGGACAAAAATGCCTCTGGAGCTGGAACTTGACTAGGGGGTGGAACATAATCGCTTTTTGGGCAGGATCTATGAGGCTCATCGTTACTGATATTGTATTGTCCAGCATCGGCACCAAATATTTCCTTGAGTCTCATTCATCGTGCAAAAATCGCGAAGTCTTCTTTCAATTCTAGTACATTGTAAAAGGGTCGATATATATTGTACGCTTGTGTGAATGGAGACCAAGGTATAGTTAGCTTTATATCAATTAAAAAATGTTTAAAAGGTCTATACTTTTCACGAACACATTTTTCTTCACAGATAATAATCAATCTTTAGTCTCGATCTCCGAGGAGGCCGGGGTTTATTCAGATTGTGTTTGCCTTGGCATGCGAAAATAATTCAAACGTATGCAAGAGATCGCCAGACAGGATCAGTTACTTTATTTGTACAAATATCCTTACAAAAAGCATTAAATTACATTTCAACTTATTTTATCAAGGAACAATTAAGTTGCATTGATAATTTGAATACGTACTATGGACTACAATACTCTGACGAGAGCACAAATTGAGACAGCACAAAATAGTAAATCACTTTTGATTCTCGTGTTTACAATATCTGATGGAAAAAAGCTCCGTGGGTCTCTCAGGAATTCTTTCATATACTTGACTAAAAATTACGCAGGTTTACGGCACGGATACTATTGAATTCAATCTTCTTTACTCGATTATCATAACGCTTCTTGTGGCCGTAACACTGACATTACATCGAGTACATATCTTTTTTAACATATTATAACATTCAGTTTTTTTCCGTTTCCGTTATCTGCGAGTCAGATTTATTTAATCTAATCTGTACATCAACATTCTGTACATCAACATTTGTGTTATTTTGCAACTTGCTGAATTTGTATGCATTAGAAGTATAGTGTGACGATACGGCGACAAAGATGACCATATGGCGATATGGCAATTTGACATTACTGCCGCCATTTTGAAATTATGATCCTATGGCGACAAGCGGAATTTAACATTAGTCCATCAGTTGAACCATTTTCCCTTGTCGCTGTAAACTGTTTTTACAAAATGAGCCTTGGGCGACAAGGGGAATTTAACATTATCATTTCCAGCATGTTATTCAATCCAGACTACCTCATGTATATAAAACCATCATTGTCTATTACCAAGATCACAGACACTACTGTGTGTAAGAGAAGAGTGTAGATTGAAAGACAATGATGTCTCAAGAGTGAATCGGTATCACCAATGTTAACCACCTTTTGTTAACAAACCAACTGCGCTTTTCAGGGTCACCCAAATCTCTCAAAAACAGAGATTCTACTAAAACTATTCCCAATCTTTGTGTGTTTTTATGTGTTTGTTTTTATATGTTTTTATCTGTGTCTTTTGTCTTCCATAACTAATACTTAAACTGCCTCTTCACTCTTCTGCCTTTTTATGTGCTAGTATATCGGTACGTTTAAGTGTATGTGCGAATGTGTCAGCACTCCTACACTTTTCTCTCCTTACACTTCACTTCAACTCTCTTTAAATCTCCCCTGGGAAAATGGTTCAACCAGTAGACTAATGTTAAATCACACACACACACACACACACACACACACACACACACACACACACACACACACACACACACGGGAGAACGGTTCATCCACTGGACTAATGTTAAACTCCCATTGTCGGCATAGGGTCATTTTAGTCGCCATAGGGTAATACTATCAAAATGGCGGCCGTACTTCTACTTGTGTATTGTTTTTTTTAAAAATTATTTTAGCAGAATATTGTCTCTGAATAAGATAGAGAAATTCATTCATTCATTGCCCATATCTTGTAAGGTACATAATTCACGTTTTCTTTCAGATATATCCAAATTGTGGCACATTCCAGTTTCAACTGGAAACCCGTGATTCGTTGTGAAATTATTTTATACTTTCGTGGCAGAGGTGTTACAAATATTAAAAAAATATAAGTTTTTTTTAAACAAAAAACAATATCCTATACAAATTTTTTCAGAGGAATTAAAACTACTAGAATTCCTAGTTTGTACAAATTTATCTTCCAGCCAATCAGCTGGGGGGGGGGGGGGGGTGTGGAGGGTACTGAGAAAACCATAAATTATTCAGTCCTTAATCACACGAAATGTCTGACACAAGGAAAATTATATAAAATTGCATGCATCAGCAGCAACACAGTGTAACATATAATCATATACAGTGTAACATATAATCATATACAGTGTAACATATAATCATATACTATTTTGGAAATTTTACTCATTTTTCCAGTAACAAGTCTAGCTCAAAATATAACAGCTGTAATTATGGTAAAACTACTTATACTACTACTCCCGGCCTATTCTATATATATAGTGGCAAACATTTTCTTAAAAATGTTTATTTGAGTACAAAATCAACGTGTTTATGTTCAATAACATTAGATCTCACATCCATAAAACAATAATGGAAAAAACTATCCCCCATCCATTTAACGATAACGGCAAAAAACTATCTCACATCCATTAAACAATAACGGCAAAAATGTATTTCACAGCCATTAAACAATAACGGCAAAAATGTATTTCACATCCATTAAACAATAACGGCAAAAATGTATTTCATATCAATTAAACATAACGGCAAAAAAGTATTTCACATCCATTAAACAATAACGGCAAAAATGTATTTCACATCCATTACACAATAACGGCAAAAATTTATTTCACATCCATTACACAATAACGGCAAAAATGTATTTCACATCCATTAAACAATAACAGCAAAAAACTATCTCACATCCATTAAACAATAACGGCAAAAAAATCTCACATCCATTAAACAATAACGGCAAAAATGTATTTCACATCCATTAAACAATAACGGCAAAAAACTATCTCACATCCATTAAACAATAACGGCAAAAAAATCTCACATCCATTAAACAATAACGGCAATAAAGTATCTCACATCTATTAAACAATAACGGCAAGAGAGTATCACCAAATAAGTTTCCGTTATAAATCCAAATGATAGAGACATATTTCTGATTCATTCATGCAGGACAAACAATGCTTTTTTAGTTTGTTCGGTGATTTTCTTTTTCGCCGAATAAAGTGAACCGTGGTCTTTATAAAACAACCCTAAATATATAACTTATCAACTATTCCCACTGATATCAACAATTGCAATTTTAGGGAAGTACCATTTAATTTTCTGGGGGGAGGGGGCGGGGAATCTGGGATTTTCTTTCGAGCCGTAATATTTTCATTTTCTTCGGCTTCAAGATAATATATTTTTTCAACTAATATAATGGATTTAATAGGTTCCTTTTCTAAAAAAAAATACCAGCCCCCAGCCCCCCAGCCCGGAAAATTAAACGTTCAATCGCGTAAGTCAACAAAATTGTACGTTCTACTGTTTCTGAGACGAATAAACAGATGGATTGATGTCACACACATACACACGAACACAAACATCACACACACACACACACACACACACACATACATATATATATATATATATATATATATATATATATAATATATATATATATATATATATATATATATATATATATATATATATATGGACAATATAAGTTACCAAAATTGGCAATAGTTGTTGTAAGAGAAACTGGGGTAGGGTTGGATGTGAAGGCAACAGATGTTGTAGCTTATGCAGTGTTGAAATTGAAATAGTGAATTAGCACGTCTTGATTCACATGGCGCTGTTATTCAATGTTATTGAAATATTATAAATATGTGATACATTTATTAGCACGAACGATATATATATATATATATATATATATATATATATATATATATATATAAACTGGGGTTGTAGATCTGAAGTGCAGCTTGTCTATGTAATGTGCTTATTTCCCGGCTTATTCATCAACTAAGGAAGATAAAACCGAAACCTGCGCTGAGTAGGTTTGAGTCTGTTAAATCAATAATAAGTCAATACAGCTAAGTCTACATTATCAAAGTCAGCAAATCTACAGATGTCAGGATGTTTGAAACAATAAATTACTTAGACGTCTTATATATCCACCTTATCATACATATGTATAAGTATTATATATGACATGCAGTTTTGATTAATGTCGGTTTTACAATTGAAAAATAAAAGGTGTCAAATTCTCCTAAATGTTATAAAGGTCGATATAAGTGCTATTAGAATGCATTATGGGAAATTGTTATAAAGGTTGATATTAGAATGCATTATGGGAAATTGTTATAAAGGTTGATATTAGAATGCATTATGAGAAATTGTTATAAAGGTGGATAATAGTGCTATTAGAATGCAGAATGAGTAATTGAAAACTTCCTTGTATTGTGGTGTTGAGCAATAATGCAGTCTAAGATACCACAACACAATATAGTCATGGCGATGAGTTGTAAAATTGTATACACAGTGGTGATGACGAATTAAAGCAATGATAACGTAGTACAGATTGTAACCTTTTATTACACAGTTGAATGTTTAGGGACCGACCATTTCATTATCAGCGAGGTTGGGTGGGTGGGGTGAGGTGTGTAGGAGGAGTGACCTAGGCTTTCTTTTAAACCGGGATATTTGTTTTCTTTCACCCCAAGACTTTATTTTGTCAACAAATATAATGCATATAATAGGCCTTTTTTGCTATAAATCAGAGCAAGGATTTTTCTTGAAACTATTTAAGAGTCGGAAATTTTTTCAGCAAAATCCCAGTCCCTCCCCCCCCCCCAAAAAAAAACAAAAAAAACAAAAAGAGAAAAGGAGAAGAAAAACAAACAAACAATTAAATGGCAGGTACTCTAGCAGTGCTAATCTTGAAATACCAGTGGAATATAAGTACTACCATACACATGAATCGTATCAACGTACGTGTCATGGCACTGATGTACTACCATATATGTAAGTCGTACCAGTGTCTATGTCATGGTACTAATGTACTACCATACATGTGAGTCGTGCACGTGTCTATGTCATGGAACAGTACTACCATACACATGAATCGTGTCAACGTATGTGTCATGGCACTGATGTACTACAATATATGTAAGTCGTACCAGTGTCTATGTCATGGTACTAATGTACTACCATACATGTGAGTCGTACCAGTGTCTATGTCATGGAACGGTACTACCATACACGTGAATCGCGCCAACGGATGTGTCATGGTACTGAGGTACTAGAATATATGTAAGTCGTACCAGTGTCTATATCATGGTATTGATGTACTACATGTGAGACTTACCAGTGTCTATGTCATAGTCGTGGCAGTGTCATGTCATACATTTGATTCTTACCAACGTTTGTGTCATGGCACAAAAGTACTAGTGTGTGTGTGTATATATATATATATATATATATATATATATATATATATATATATATATATATATATATATATATATATATATATACAAGTTGTGCCGCGGTTTTGTCACTGAGGTACTACCGTTTATGTGATTCTTATCAACATATGTGTCATGGTAACCTTGGTACAGTCGTCGATATATGTTTGCTTTGCCAATATATTCTTTTTTTTTTATTCCCCCGCTGATAATCCGTCGAAAATTGATTATCATTAATTAATGGCACTCTACTGAGATTGTGGCGATATCTACGCATGAGGACATGCGATGTGTTTTCCATGATGATTAATCCTATTAATAGCCAATTTACACATGACGTTGCCATTATCCAAAAAAGAGGCAAGGATGCGGTCTATTTCGAGACAACTTGATCAGAGTTATCGAACGTGAAATTACCCCGTGTAATTCGAGTAGTGCAGCGGAGGGCTTCTGCGCTCAATTTGAGTCGTACCATTAGCAATGCCATGGCATACATGTGAGTCGTACCAATGTCTTTGTCATGGCACTAAAGTACTATCATACGTGTGACATGTAAGTCATTCCAGCAGTTATGTCATGGCACTGAAGTACTTCCAAACATTTGAGTCGTACCAGTGGTTGTGTTTTGTCACTGAAGTACTATCATACATGTGATATGTGAACCATGCAGTGGCCGTGTTATGGCACTGAAGTACTTCCATACATGTCAGTCGTGCTAGTGACTGTACAATTAGTTCAATTGTTATTATGGTAGCGAGAATAAAGAGAATTATGTTATTATTGACACCCGACTTAGTAACATTGACTCATGTTGATTCTTAGTTAAAGATATAGTATGATAGGAAATATCATAAAGCTTGTATCATATCCTTATACAATGGCGGCGCAAGGGGATGGGGCAATAGCCTCAGGGCGCCAGGCAAATGAGGGCGGCATAAGGATTATTATTATTATTATTTTTAGCTGAAATTTTCATAATATTTCACCTCACCTTAGTGTAACGGTGGCAATTCTTCACAAAACTTATATTTTAGGAGGGAGGAAGGTGAGGGAGGTTGGCAACTGACGTTAAAACTGTTTTCTGTGAAAAAGTAGGGGTGCCACTAAAGAACATTGCCCCCGGGCTCCTCAGTAGGGGCGCCACTAATGAAAATTGCCACCGGGCGCCCTGTTGAAAGGTCCAGTAGAAATTTAGGAAACTATATATAAATTGTGTAAATTATATGTAAATTTAGAGGTAGATAGATAGATAGCTATAATTCTTTCTCATCTGGGCCGAGAGTGGTGGTGTTGCCTGTGTCTTACTAAATACAATTTAGCAGTTTGTTCATTAATATTTGATTATCTCAGACAAGGACAAACAAATCTGCTAAACAAAAAAAGTAAAAATCCCCCTGAGAGTGATACTTTAGACACTGAAATATATTTAGTACAATTCTTTATAAATTCTTTTGAAATTATGACTTTAGACACTGAAATATATTCAGTACAATTCTTTATAAATTCTTTTCAAATTATGACATTTCTCTTTTGCAGAGGTTATATTATTAAATATTTTATGTCACTCCAAAGCATTACGCTAAAGGTTATAAATGTACAATTATCTATCTCTATCAATCCAAGTAATCAGGGAAGTATGACATTATTTTGTTCAGAGTAGAATGTTTACACGGTCTCCATAACATCAAAACTTTCGTGACACAAAACGTTTGAATATAATACAGTTCTTTTGTATAATAAGTCAATGGAAATTCTGAATCAGATTATACCTGGAATATATGATTCATACACCTGCACAATGGTTCAGGGACATTTTTGAAAAGAAGATGGGTGGAGGGGAATTCACCATTCTTCATATGGCATGCAAATGAAAAACTTCTTTCTAACCTCACATAAAAGACATACCTCCTCTGTGGATATCATAATTCAATCACACCTGCAATCAGTTACTAAAATCTTTATATATAGTAAGCTGATTGAAAAAAGAAGTAGAATTCTAGTATGGAATTTCAAAATTAAATTATTTATAAATTCATATGGCTTGTCACATTAGATGTCGTAATTGTTATCGTGTGTCATATGAAATGTCCATCGAAACTTGGCACGACAATCACCAGTGCTCATATATAGTACAAAACAGTTTATTATTTAAACTGTAAATAGTCATGAGGGATCAGGCCAATAAAACCTACAAACTATTGTATTATCGTGTATGCATGCATGAGCTTATATATTTATATACGTAAGTTTACGTCATGCCCTCGTAATTCTCATATCTTCACCTTTTATCTATGTTGCTATTAAGCTCCTAAAGGAGGAAACAAAGATGAATGAATGAATGGCCGTCTCCTGCAACTGTCCAACACAATTAATTATACTTAAAAAAAACAAAAACATACAATTTTGAAATCCACGGAAAATAAGAAGAAAACGTATTCCAACCATTATATGACCAAGTTTATATTAATATATCAAAGATGTTTATGTTGCCGAATAATTGTCTCGTGGATAGAGAGTACGAAATATGAAGTGTGTGTGTGTGTGTGTGTGTGTGTGTATGTATGTGTGTGTGTACGTGACCATGTGAGCTTCTCGAACCCTTAATGCTTACACACATACACCAACATATCATTCTATTAAACAGGATGGAGAGAAGAACACACACACGCTAAAGGAGAAGCATTAGCTTACTATTCCTTTTTTCTATCGTAGATTTTAATTCTTTCACTAAACGGCTACACATTGTCGCATGATACACATATTGGCCTAAAGTGTATTGCAATGCCAATGCTTTATATGGCAAACTTGGTATTTCAGTTGTATTGCAATGCCAATGCTTTATAAGGCAAACTTGGTATTTCAGTTGTATTGCAATGCCAATGCTTTATGTGGCAAACTTGGTATTTCAGTTGTATTGCAATGCCAATGCTTTATGTGGCAAACTTGGTATTTCAGTTGTATTGCAATGCCAATGCTTTATATGGCAAACTTGGTATTTCAGTTGTATTGCAATGCCAATGCTTTATATGGCAAACTTGGTATTTCAGTTGTATTGCAATGCCAATGCTTTATATGGCAAACTTGGTATTTCAGTTGTATTGCAATGCCAATGCTTTATGTGGCAAACTTGGTATTTCAGTTGTATTGCAATGCCAATGCTTTATATGGCAAACTTGGTATTTCCGTTGTATTGCAATGCCAATGCTTTATGTGGCAAACTTGGTATTTCAGTTGTATTGCAATGCCAATGCTTTATATGGCAAACTTGGTATTTCAGTTGTATTGCAATGCCAATGCTTTATGAGGCAAACTTGGTATTTCAGTTGTATTGCAATGCCAATGCTTTATGTGGCAAACTTGGTATTTCAGTTGTATTGCAATGCCAATGCTTTATATGGCAAACTTGGTATTTCAGTTGTATTGCAATGCCAATGCTTTATATGGCAAACTTGGTATTTCAGTTGTATTGCAATGCCAATGCTTTATGTGGCAAACTTGGTATTTCAGTTGTATTGCAATGCCAATGCTTTATGTGGCAAACTTGGTATTTCAGTTGTATTGCAATGCCAATGGTTTATATGGCAAACTTGGTATTTCAGTTTGTTACAAATTTGCAGCTTTGACACCCTAGCTTTTAATACACTGACTGACCTTACCTAAAGTCATTTCACTTCGTTATAAATGTTGTTTATCGTACTATGAATAAAATAAGACAGCGTGATGTAATAAATGCTTAATTCCTTTCGAGTGCAATCTCTTTTTAAAAATGCATCAATCGGCACCATGTTCTATTTTCACTATGTATCATTTACTTTTAATATTGAAATCATCTGTATTCTATAGATGAATTAAGTTTAAATTCTGTATTGCCAAGTTTATGTTAACCCTTCTAAATAATTCGTTTGAAGTTTTTCAACACTTACCATGCAGACTGATGTTTACATTCTCCATAGCAACTAAACCCTAGGGGCACAAGTAAAATGCTTATATTTGCATACTGTTCAGTATTAGGAATGGGGAGGGGAGTTCATCATTTTGAAGAAGAAAAAAAAATCCAGGTGGAGGGGGGGGGGGGTATGTCTGCTAAAAGTTTAAATCCCTACCCTGTTCCAGATGAGTTCTGACACCTCATTACAGGCAATTTGATTTTGAATACCCTGTGACAACAAGAACTCCTAGAATTATTAATAGGGAATTTACTGTTGTCACCATATACACCTTATTACAGACAGACAATTTGATTTTGAATACCCTGTGACAACAAGAACTCCTAGAAATATTAATAGGGGATTTACTGTTGTCACCATACACATCTCATTACAGACAGACAATTTGATTTTGAATACCCTGTGAGAGTAAAGTGTAAACTAAGCCAGCAAGAATTCATAGGAATATTAATAGGGGATTTACTGTTGTCACCATATACACCTCATTACAGAGAGACAATTTGATTTTGAATATCCTGTGACAGTAAAGTGTAAACTAAGCCAGGAAGAACTCATTGGAATATTAATAGGGAATTTACTTGTGTCACTATATACACCTCATTACAGACAGGAGCTATCCATATATGACGTCATGCAATTTTGGCGGATTTTTTTTACCCCCCCCCCTCCGTCCCCCACATCACATTTAGTCACAAAAACTGAGAACCCCTCATATATGATGTTACAAAGCTTTGACCCCCCCTCAAATAAAAAATTTCAAAAATTAAATTGGTTTGAAATCACTTTGTATTAGAAAAACACACAACAATACAACACTGTGTTCTGAATTATTTAATACTTACAAGAAATATCTTGATCAATCCGGGTTTAGTCCTCTGGAAACCTATACTAAAGAGAAACATTATGGTGTTGTTTTTGTGCCATCACATTTTTCAAAACACCCTACCCCACCCCCACCCCCCATCGTAACACAAGTGGGACCTCCTCCTCCCCCCCCCCAGATGAGTTACGTCATATATGGAAGGCCCCACAGACAATTTGATTTTGAATACACTGTGACAGTAAGGTGTAAACCAAGTCAAAAGAGCTCCTATGTTTATTAATAGGGGATTTACGGTTGTCACCATATACACCTCGTTTTGGTCAAATATTGACAAGCTTTTAACAATAAGATGTATGAAATCTTCAGAAAATAACACGTTAACACGTGGGCTTTGCAGGTCTTTTTTTGTTTGATAAAATATAGTTGCCGCAGACAGAGAGTTGTATGGCCTGATGGCTTTATATCAGTGGCGTCAGCTCTGCGATTGCCATACATGCAACAAAATAACTTCTGTAAACACAATGTGGATGATTTTGGCCAAATATTAACTGTTTCACCTGCATATCATGATAAATCGTGTATAAACAGTAACTACCTGCTTCTTGAATAGCATGCCATAAACCAGGAAAAAGAACACTATAGGGCTCAAGGAAGGTACTTCAGTTGTTGTATATCACTTTATATCATATAGGATATGCTGGTATGAGTAATTTTAGGTAACTTATTATAGATATAGACTTCCTTCCCACTTTCTTTTTATTGTCATGCAATAATTGCACCTTTGTGTACACTTTCTTGTCTTGAAATTCTTCATGCAGTTTATAAAGATAAGTTCTGTTGCAAACCTTTTGGTAGAAGTAGTAGGAATATCATCAGACAAGAGCAATTTCTTTAAGTCAGCATTTCCCATTGACACTTGTATATGCCCATTTATAATCCTCTATTGACTTTCAATTAATTCTATTTATTTCTGTCCAACTGTTTCTTTTGGAATTTCCTCATATAAGGCCAAACTATTCTGAGTGGTAACCACATTAGTCACATATTGCCCATTCCTTCCATTCAAGTCCACACTGTTCTTAAAACTTTGGGTCCCATCGCAAGAATCCAGAATAGCTTGGGATCATACTGGCATGTTTATGGAAGGCTGCACTCCACATACCGGCATTCTAGAGAACATAAACTATTCGATACGAGGCAGCCTCCTCATCTCGGAGAACAAAATTAAATCACTCTCAAGGTCTCCACTACATGCAGAATTTTAGGTTCTCACTTTATCAATAATTTATTTTTGGATAATTTAATTGCAAGTTAATTCATGTTTTCATGAAATAATTTATATTACATGGATAATATATTGGAGGAAATAAAAATACCACACCTTATATATTTAATTCAGTTATCTCCCTTACACCATACATTTGAAGAAATAAAAACCCACATTTTCAGTGCTTGTTTATGAAAATAATGAGAAGATTTAGTGTAAAATATTATAGTAGCCCTCAATCTTGATGCAAATGTAAGTACAACTTATTTAATAATTTCTCACAGTAAAGGTTAAAAGGTTTAAAAATGGATACCCATTTGTTTGTTTTTTTTGCTTGTGCCTAACTTAAGTGAATTATTTTTAATTTTAGATGTAGGACCAATATAAATTATATGCATCTATATGATTTAAATTATTTGCCCTTTTATTTCAGATTGGAATGCACACTGCTTTGCCTGAAATGTTGGTGCTTGTAAGGGATGTAATAGTACCTATGCCTTGGGACTGTCTTTGGACCATTGGGGCACTGCCTCCACACATTTGTCTAAGGTAAGGCGATCAAACTTTCTCTTCTCATTTTTCTCATGTTGCTGTGTTTTTGTCTCTTTTGATTCCTTTATTATAAGCTACATGTTCCTTTTAGATGTACACTTTCCTCCTGTTTTAACTCCATTTGATTTGCTATACTTATTTTTAACTCCATTTGATTTGCTATACTTATTTTTAACTCCATTTGATTTGCTATACTTATTTTTAACTCCATTTGATTTTCTATACTTATTTTTAACTCCATTTGATTTGCTATACTTATTTTTAACTCCATTTGATTTTCTATACTTATTTTTAACTCCATTTGATTTGCTATACTTATTTTTAACTCCATTTGATTTTCTATACTTATTTTTAACTCCATTTGATTTTCTATACTTATTTTTAACTCCATTTGATTTGCTATACTTATTTTTAACTCCATTTGATTTGCTATACTTATTTTTAACTCCATTTGATTTGCTATACTTATTTTTAACTCCATTTGATTTGCTATACTTATTTTTAACTCCATTTGATTTGCTATACTTATTTTTAACTCCATTTGATTTGCTATACTTATTTTTAACTCCATTTGATTTGCTATACTTATTTTTAACTCCATTTGATTTGCTATACTTATTTTTAACTCCATTTGATTTGCTATACTTATTTTTAACTCCATTTGACTTGCTATACTTATTTTTAACTCCATTTGATTTGCTATACTTATTTTTAACTCCATTTGATTTGCTATACTTATTTTTAACTCCATTTGACTTGCTATACTTATTTTTAACTCCATTTGACTTGCTATACTTATTTTTAACTCCATTTGATTTGCTATACTTATTTTTAACTCCATTTGATTTGCTATACTTATTTTTAACTCCATTTGACTTGCTATACTTATTTTTAACTCCATTTGATTTGCTATACTTATTTTTAACTCCATTTGATTTGCTATACTTATTTTTAACTCCATTTGATTTGCTATACTTATTTTTAACTCCATTTGATTTTCATAACTTATTGTAATGGTACCTCAAAGACATCAATATAAAACATAGCTTGGTACCTCATAAAATTGTTTTTGACAAGCGAGACTAAGTACACTTGTTACTTGTATAGTTCCGAGCTATATCACAGATTATTAAAACAATTAAGGTTGGCTTTAGGTATCACAGTACCAATTGGCAAATCCCAGGGGGCAGAGCTTAAGGTGTAGGGAACATTGTATTCAGAAATAAAGAACAAAACTATCTGAGATTGGTGCATTATGTAAGAGTTGTATTTTCTGTCAGGCTTAAAAAAAGTTGAGTCTCTTGGCAACATATGAAATTATGTTAATTTATATCTAGATCATATTTTGTATTTTTTGTATTTTTTATGATTTTTTTAAAAGTGTGATACACATCATTGAAAATGCCTCTGTTGTAATTTTTTTTATATCTTCTGTGTTCACTCCCACAACTTTTGCAGCCACTAAGTTTTGCTGTTTTTGTAATCTTGGTCAAGATGGTGATGGAATATTTGCACTTGTAAGAACAGGAACAACTCATGTGTTAGTAACTCCAGAGATTGAATCCTGTCATAGTCCTGTGTTAGTAACTTCAGAGTTTAAGAACCTATGCTAGCGACTCCAGAGTTTAAGAGCCTATTCTAGCGACTCCAGAGTTTAAGAGTTCCACTTATAGTTTTCAAATAATCTTTTCAGCCTTTTTTCCTTTTCCAGGTGGATCTACAATTTCAAATGTGTTTATTAGTTCACTTAAATAGTCACTACACTAAGCCAAATTGTAATTCAAAATTAGGGTTGAGTAATAATTTTCCACTGCAAACTTGATTCTTTGTGTTGTATTCTTTTGTTGCAGCATTGAAGAATTCACACAGTAACATGAAAAGTAAGAGCTTCTGCGTGATCAGCTCAGATGATCATCTTCTACATTGGTTACTATGAACTGGTCCACAAAGTTGGGAGATGATGGATGGGGTCAAAGTACTTTGGTGGTACAATTCCAGGCCATATCAGTATAGCATAAAGTTAGTTTCATCTTTTTCTTTCGCACTCAGAAGTCCTCTTACTTGATAACTTTAATGTAGGATTTCTTTCAAGTCGTTAAGTTGGTCACATTGACTAGTTTATGGTGGAAATTGATAACAATTATTATTTTCTCCAATCCAAACTCTTGTAACCGATTCTGCCATGTCATGTTGCAAACTGCAAGGGAGACAACTCCTAAACTTACTACATGTAGGGGTGCTGACACAGGATCACTTTGGCTTTTTATAATTAGACATCCTGAAAATAATGTAAATTTAGTTATTCTAAAAAAAATTGGTGATTCATATTGATTTCAATGTATTGCTACACTAATCAAACCAAGCAGCTCTTACTATTGTAGTTTCCTTTAAGTAAACATAAACAAATTCTGTTTTCTTTGCTAAGCAACTGTCATCAGTCCCAGATGTAATTTTACATTGTTCTTTTTGGTATTCATTAAAGAACTAGCAAAGATTTTTTCCACCTTGGCCAGCTGGCTGTGGCATAGTGGCCTTCCCCAGAATGGTAGTAAATCGGCCATGAGACCATTGACTTCAGTGACCTGGGTGACTGGGTCTTAGTTTGAGTGAAGAGGAAGTCCAAAAGATGGAACATAGTGTATGCTGAATTTTTAGCTCACCTGTAGATATGGCCAAGTGAACGTTTTTTTTATTATCCTGTGTTCATCACCCATCCATTGTCCATCTGTCAACAATTGCTTTTTACTATTCCTAAGGCCATATTTATTATCTGACTTTAATCAAAGTTGGAATGAAGGTTTCCATCATCAAGACATCAGATACATTTAAATATGAGTGAGATCCATTCATATTAATGAGGTGATATTGCATTAACTGATTGACTGAACTTTTTAGCACTCTGGGGACTATATTGCTGATCCATTTTTGATAAAACTTGGATTGTGAGCTTATGAATATTAATGAGGTTATCTTGCATGTGATTGGATGAGGTTGTTTCTTCAAATACATTATCCGATCATAATACCTTAGGAGAACTACTACTATCTCACAAATCCAGCCCTTCCAAGCTAAAAACATTTTAGCTAAAAGCTAAAAGTTATCTGCCCAACTTGTTGGCAGTTAGAGTGATCTCCCCTTGATACAGGGATTGGCATCAAGTCTTGTGAATACCTTTCTACTTTTCCTCATGCCAAGTAACATGCTGTCTTCAGGAACAGAGAGGCTTCACAATTTCAATACAGGATTCTGGAAGTTTCCTCCACAAACAAGCTGGAGGAGTTTCTCTATGAAGGGAAGTATACTCCATCTATATTTCCAGCTTTTCTATCTTTCTGTGATGACAAAGTTATGTCTGTTATCACTTTGCCATCCGCACACACATAGGAGCCTTGGTATGTACCTGCAAAGGTTGCTAGCGCCTCCCTCACATGGCTATAGCTGTTTTTTTAGGTGCAGGTATGGTGTGTAATATAGAAAACTTTTTTACTGTATAATATCCACCATGGTCGGATACATACAGGTAAGTTTTCTATAGTAATGAAGTCTTAGTGTCCGCTTTACTGTTTTCATATATAGGCCGTCATTTGGTCTTCCTGCAGGTAACTTTGTATTATAATTGGTATTATAGTGTTCATAAATATTAATAGCGACGCTACAATCCATTTTAGTGCAGATATTGTGTGTGACATAGAAACTGAATTATATTGCTGTGTAGTTTCCACCACATGTTGGATACGTACAGGTAAGTTTTCTATACATAGTAATCACATCGTCCACTTCGTAAAGACTATAAGTGATACTTCGATGATTTTACCTGTATAGGCAGCCAATTGGCCTTCCTATAGGTAACTTTTATTAGAGTTGATATTTTAAACGTCCACTTTGTAAGTATTAATAGCACTGTTTTAATACATTACGTGTATTGACTGCCATGCTCTTTTACAGGTAAGCTATCATAGTATGTAGCTCTGCACGTACGCTCCCAGAGTTCACAAAGCAGGATGCGTGCTGACCTATACATGTTTATATTGTCTGCTCTATTTTGTCTTACAAATTTACACCATGAGCAAGACGAAATGCAAGTTATGTAAAAAGTGGAAACATGCTATGGATGACCACCCTACATGTATGGCTTGTTCAGGCTGCCAGTATATGAATACATGCAAGTTATCTGCAGTATGGACAGAAGGCCAATGGACTGCCTTCACTGGGGCACAAAAGGGCAAGGCTCTGAGACGCACATTTAGGGATGAAGATGCGATAAGTATCCATGCAGATGTGGCTGTGGTGCATGACTTGCTATCTGAAGGATATGGCACTCCACAGAGTTCGGTGACATGAATCAGATATCCCATACCCCATCCCAACCGCATGAACTGGAAAACACCATGCCATGTTCCATCATGACTGGACCATATGGCCCTGATCGTAGCGAATTGATACTAAAGTCGATCGTACATTCACAGTCTCTACAAAAAAGAAATTTCTCTAGTCTGCCGAACTCACTTCCCACAGGCACTCTTGTGGATGAGTCTAATTCGCATAGTTCCTGCAAACAATGTTCAATTTAGTGCCACATTACACAACAGATGTCGCTTCATCCTATCCTCAAGCCTTAGCCACTCAAAGGAAGCCTCTAAGGTGCGACCATCTGGAAAGCTACAGTATCTCACTCAGGACACTCCGCAAGCATGGTGAACCACCATCTTCGACCTTCTTCTCCAGCTAAATTGCAGGTAGCGCAGGAGACATTGGCAACTCCACCCTTATCCATAGATGATGAAGCCTGCTCTCAGGCCGCTTTGTCCTTGCTAGATCTTACTATGACGTGCAAAGAGTCAGCCTTTCGGGCTTCAATAGAGGAAGTATTCCACTTACTGCCACTGGTGTTCTGTCCACACCTCCCTCCATCAACTGCCTGGTAGAAAGTTCCGGCATCTGTTAACTTGTTGACCGAAAAGGGCGAACCGTCTTTTATATTGCTTCCACACTCTGGTAGAGTTAATGACCTTTTCGGCTGCCTACATCGTCAATTACAAGATCCGAGTGTCAACTGACTCATTTTCTTGCATAGACGCCTTCCCGCAAACTTTAGTCGGCAATTCGATAAGACCCACACAACAATCTTCCATATCGACACCCCAGCTGTCAATCATGACATTGCAGCCTTGGGGATGACAAAGCCATCCTCTGTATGCATGGATTGAAGTCTTTTAATGACATACAACAGTTTGCATACAACGTTGTGGCTGTGGGCTCTATATTGAATCTTGTATCCATGGCAATCTTTCAACAGGCGGAACACACTTTATCATCTCTTATGCTGAACCCCACAGGACATGCATTAGAGTCTGTTTCCATAATGGCCAGTGTCTTAAAATGAGCTGCCCAGCATACTCTTGCCAATGTCATAACAGCAGCTACTAACTTACAACTGGCGGAATGAGATGCTGTACTCTCTACCTCCTCCTTTCTTAAAGATCATCACAACACCAAGTTACGCTCACAACCTTTATCATCCAATCTCCTTTTTGATGGACAGGATGATGAAATCCACAAACAAGCCATCAAGAAGACCAATTTCCCTCTCACACCGTCTCATTCACAATGGAGGGATTTTCTGGGGAACAAAAACAAAAGGATCACAAGGATGCCCCTAGGACACAGACTACTGGAAGCAGTCCTACCAATGATACAACCGCCGAAAACCATTTCTCCTGAACAAAAGTGGACAAGAAACAGAGAAAAGGTGATCGTTTTCACCCACATTTCTCTCAACAATAGCCACCCTACCACAGAAAAAAAATTACATCATCTTCACAATGCCCTGATCACATCCAGGTAGGGGGAAGGCTCCAATTCTTCACTGCTGAATGGGACAGAATTTGCCACGATGATATATGGACCCGGCAAGTGGTTTCCGAGGGACCCAGTATCACCTTCAGCGCACCTCCCCCCTTGTCCAGGGTTCCTTCAGCTACAAACGTTCCCACCGACCCATTCAAGGCCAACACTCTGCAGCAAGAAATCAATGACCTTCTCCATAAAAGGGTGGTTGAAATCATTTGCAACATACATTCTCCGGGGTTTTATTGCAGACTGTTCCTGGTCCCAAAGGTAAATGGCACCTTTCATCCTGGTATCGACTTAAGCACCCTCAATCAATTGATTTGTGCCCATTGGTTCACAATGGAAAAACCCTGACAGGTTCTAAATGCCACCCAGGAAGGAGATTACAAAATATGTGTGAACTTAAAAGATGTGTATCTTCACGTTCCCATTCACACAGCTTGCAGGAAGTTCCAGAGATTCGCCTGCAAAGAAACTGTTTACCAGTTCAGGGCACTCCTGTTTAGACCCAACATCAGTCCCTGGGTTTTCACACAATTGATGGATCAAGTAATGGCCCATGTTCGGACCACCTCCATGGTGGCAACATCAAAACTACCTGGATGACATTCTACAAAAACATCAGGTAAGACATATCTTGGAGCAAGACATACTATTCCTTGTTACTGTCCTTCGCAACCTTGGCTTCCTTGTCAACAAGGACAAATCCGACCTCGTTCCATCCCAACAAAACTCAGGTAAACAGAGTATGTCTTTCTCATGAATGAGCATTGAAAATCAGTAACATGGTAGCTTCCCTGCTTATGCAGGACAATCTCTCCATCCGATAATTCCTTCGCCTGCGGGGCTTGCTCAATGCAGTAGCAGACCTCATCATCTTAAGGTGCCTTTTTATGCATCCATAACAAGTGATTCTGTTGTCCCAATGGAGGCCGAGACTTTGCCCCTTGGATCAACCTATCACAATCTGCGCAAACATGAAATCCCATTTCAGAAGATGGGGCAATCTCAGTTGGCTCACATTGGGAATACCATTGCAGGTGCAACCTCCAGACATCACAGTCTGTTTGGATGCGAGCACAGAGGGGTGGGGTGCACACCACCATTCATCATTTCAGGAGGCCAGTGGAGTGTGACCTCCTCGGGATCGCCATTTACATATCAACAGTCTCTAGATGAAAACCATCTTGAAAGCCTTTCACTGGTGGCAGGAGGCTCTATGTGGGAAGGGAGTCCTCATTCTGTCCGACAACTCCACTGTGGTGACTTATCTCAAAAGACAGGTGGAACAAACTCCCTGGACCTTTGCATTCTTGTTTGGGATTTTCTAAAGTGGTGTCATCAGCGACAAATCCACATCCAAGTTTGTAATATTTCAGGCCGACTTAATGTATTAGCAGACTCTCTGTCCCGCAAGAATCAGCTAATACAAACGAAATTGTCTCTGTTTTCATTCGTACATATGCCCTATGGGATCGACGAATGGTGGATTATTTGCGACAAGGTGGAATGCCAAACTCCCGACCTTTGTCTCACCAGTCCCAGAACAGGCTGCCGGTCCTGGGAATCAGTCTTTTATAGTGAAATTCCTGTCAAATCTGGACACTTCATCTCAGGGTCATCTACAGGACTCCGTGCGAGCTCAGAAGTGATACTTGAAAAGTACTGAGCCGATCCGTCAAGGGAGATCCGACCTCTTCATACCCCTCAGGGAGGGAAAGGATAACACAGGCACTTTCGTCCGGGATAAAATGAGTTATTCGCTCCGCATATCGGGAAATAACCCCAGATCAAATGAATTTGCTACACATTTTGGCTCGCAGAGTTAGAGCAGTCGCCACAAGCATTGTATTTCTGTGAAACTGTTACCTGACTGACATTATTTATGCTGTGGGATAGAGATCAGAGTCCACTAACAGTGCAAATTTGTCCAGAGAACAGATGCATACATCTTTGAAGGGCTGACTAACAAATTAATGCATTCTTTTTCACCCTTCAAAGGGTCGATATATATATATATATATATATATATATATATATATATATATATATATATATATATATATATATAAATAAATTTATTTATTTTGTAAGTTTGCGTCAAAGTAGATGAGGACATATTTAGTGTTATTTCACTTACAAAAGGTTTACAGGATATATACATTTAATGAGCACATTTTTCTTCATCGATAATAATCAATCTTTTGTTCCGATCTTCGAGGAGGCCATGGTTTATTCAGAAATGTATTTGCCTTTGCATGTGAAAAGAATTCAGACTTGCGCGAAAGCTCTCCAAACAGGATCAATTACTGTAATTATAGATAATAATCAATTTTTCGGAGCAAAGTTTGTAATATTTCACTTACAAAGAGGCCGTGATTTATTCAGAAATGTATTTGCCTTTGTATGTAAAAATAATTCAAACACACGCAACAGCTCACAAAATAGGATCAATTACCATAATCATGCACATATCTTTACACAATGTAGGTCTCCCAGGAGTCTTCTAATATACCTAATTGACAAATTATGCAGGTTTACAGCCTGGATACGATTAAAATCAATCTTCTTTGCTGGACAATTAACATTTTTTATATGACGGTAACTTTGACAGGTAAGAAAGGCCATTGTTGAATATATCTGACAATTTAGGTGAAACAACTTTGGAAACGTTGTGGTGTTTAGAACTGCAACATATATGTATATGACTACATCTACGATCACCACTGATTTTGTACGAAAAGTTTTATTTTTAAGACAACATACCCTACTATATATGTTGTGTAAAGAGACTGGTAGGTTTCCTACGTACATTTTTTCCAAATTAAAGCTGTTATATTTTGGGCTAGACTTTTTACTGGAACAATTAGTGAAATTTCAAAAATATTATATAATATTACTTTACACTGCTGCTGGTATATACAATTTTAAATGGCTTTCCTTTATCAGACAAATTTTGTGTGATTTAGGACAGAATAATTTATGGATATCTCTGTCATTCCCCTCTGTTGATTGCCTTAAATATATATATATATATATATATATATATATATATATATATATATATATATATATATATATATATATATATATATATATATATAGATACATAGATAGATAGATAGATAGATACACTTGTCATTCTAGTGTTTTAATTCTTCAGCTGAAACCGGAAGATGGCTACATTTGGATATATCTGTAAGAAAATGTGAATTGTGTGCCTCACAAGATATAGCTGGTGAATTTTAGTATCTTTTTCGATGTCAATATGTTGCTAAAATAGGAAAACAATATATAAGTAAGAAGTATTTAAAAGATGTAAATACATACAAATTTAGTGAGTTGTTAAATAACACAAATGTTAACATACAGATTAGATTAAGTAAATTTATAGAACTGTTATATAACTCATTATGTTCCCATGTAAACTCAGAATTGCTATGTCCATTACCGTTTCAATAGTAAACTTGCTTGTATTATTTCTCAACATGTATCAATTGATTAAAACAAAGATTGTTAAATTTTCAAAATGAAAGTTCATGACTTTATGTACATTAAAACTATAAGAAATGAGTGGTTATGTTTGCTGATTCAAAGTCTGTGTTTTCAATATCTCTAAGTTTTCTCTTAAATAAGACAGTTAAATTAGATTTCTTACTCAAAATTTTGTACTTCACATATCTCTCCATACATCGATGAGCACCAGTTAATTAGTAATGTCTGTAAGCTTCTCACTAGACCTAGGATTATTAGGCAATCAAATTAATTAACCATTAATAATACATTTGGTCATGATTATTATGAGGACGCGATACCGTTATCATTATAACCCCCTCCCCCTCCTCTCTCTCTCTCTCACTCTCTGTTTGTGAATGTCTGAAATTTTTGTAGCAAGCACACAGACTTTCTATGTTCATGTGTGGAGGTATATGGTTAGAATACTGATGGAGAAAAATATTTAGATCTGCAGAACTGTGTAATCTATTTGACAAGGTGATGATAACAGAACCTGACGCAGCCTGCTCAGTTTGAGTCGACTGAACTATCATTGTCATAGGAATGTGTAGTATCAATGAAGTGGGTAATAAATTGACGCCCGAATCTCAGGGCAAAATGAAGTTGTCTCTTTTACGACCGAAGTGTACTTCAGTAATGGATTAATATGACATGCAAAATTATATATGAACAACAGTGGAGGATTGTACATGGATGCTTATTTCAACTGAAATCTATGAGACATGTCGAATGATTAAAGACTCGCAAAAGATTGAAATTATTCAACGTATTTCATAAATTTCATTTGAAATAATCTCATATGTAAGATTATGTTATATGTATCACATGGCAAAAAAACCCCAATGTTACTCAATAAGAACCGCAAAAATAGCATAAAGAACTGACTTGAAATTACATTCAGATGCCTTGGTCATTACCCCTTCTCCTTACTTGTCGTCATGCCATCGTTACTTATGACAAAATGTGATGTACCACTCTTAATGCCACCGTTTAAAGACATTCAGGATTTCACTTCCAAAAGCATAAAATATTAAAATATGTCTGATAAAGCTGTATCACCTATCATATATCGAACGGCGATTTACTGCGAATAAGCAATGTTTGACACAATCTTAATATCACAACAACAGCAGGCGACTTAAGGATTGCAAACGATTTTCTTTTTTTTGAAATGTAGCCATGATTGATTCTTTATATGTAAAACATTTGTAACTTGCATTTACGTAGGTTTAGAAGTGTACAAACAATAGTGAGACCAAAAAAATCTTATTTTTCTTAATTTATTCATTTAAATTAAAAAGCAAGCACAACACACGCACACACACACACACGAAAACAGTGTGAGTTATTTTTAAAGACGGACAATCAGTTACAGTGTACAGTGATTGCTTGATTCGGTCTATATATCCGGCTTACACTGAGCGAATAGATCTAGGTCAACAGTCAACGACTCAATATTTATAATAATGTATTTTATTTCAATATTATTTTTGGTCCACAGAAACTTGCTGTTCTCTTTACTATTGCAGAAGTCCACTTCAAAATATTCCAATAACTGTCCATAATAATGTGACTTCATAAATGTTTGTGGGCATGAGATTCCATGCTTTTGCAAAAAAAATTACTTTTTTGTCCGTGCATGAATTCGTGCATCTGCCTCTGATTGTGATGGGTGTTGTGTTGTTATCTTCATTGATAGATAATTGTTCGTTTGGTCTTCATATTCGCAGTTTGAAGCAACTGCGAAATCCATGAAAACTAGTATCACATGAATAATAGTCACTTCAGTACAAGTTTTCCCAGCGGGTTTTAGGGGAAAACTCTTAGCACTAGCTCAAGGCTTTGGATTTGTACTGAAAAAAAAAATAGCTTACAGCCCCATGGTTCATGGACTAATATTATAAGAGATTATGACAGAGAGAGAAGGGGGGCAGGGTGTCTGTGTTGTGATGAAATCGCGGAATGTGTACAAATCTTGAGACGAACATAAATGACACTTCATAATTTCCCCCATACATTTATGATAGTCTCAAAGGACCCTCATTTTTAGGTAAAATCACAGCCGCACCCAGGCGCTACCGAGGTGAAAAGATGTCGGGTGAAATGACGAATTACACCACATGCAATATATAAACAACACCAGGCAACTTTGAAAGATAAGATTGTGTGTCTTTCTTTATTAATTTAATTAGAACTCTTTGACAACCATAATATAATAACCTATTACATAGATTGCATCTACGAAGCTTTTCGTAGTCTCCAGCTGCCATGTAGAAAATAAGTTAATGTCAAAGTGATCGTAACGAACAAAATGTTGGCCATTGTGACAGGGCATAAAATACATAAAACAATAAACAACATTCCTTTCTGTGATATCAAAGCAGAGGAACCATAATCAGTTGCTAAAAACTACAGAATATTTTTTTCTGTAGGTTGTACATGTCTTACTCCCACAGATTAGAAATAAGCAACACACTTAGACAAAGTTAAAGGTCACAAAACCGGACAGAAAATCCCATATTATTATTGTTGTAGTAGTAGAAGTAGTAGTAGCAGCAGCAGCAGTCATGACTCGTATATGTGTATTCTCTGATATTTTATTCATATTAGACACCTTAAGTGTATCCCTATACGGAATGTTTTTAATATTAACAATTCATGCTTGAACGGTAAAAATGTTTTGGGGTTTATAATGAATGTTAAGATGGACTTATAGAAGGAAGGACACCAAGAAGAAACTAAAATACCGAGCATTTTGTCTACTTCCTTCAGAGATTTTGACTCGGGGGGGGAATTTTTTATAGGATTTTTATTTTTCACCCTCGTCGAAATCCCTTTGCAGGTTCTAAAGAAGGTATTCGGGAAAATTGCGTGCCTCTGACCTGGTTAACTGATGAACTAATTTCAACGTTGGTATGAAAGTCTACATTAGAGAACAGAAGGTTAATGTTAGAGTAGACATTTTTCTCACAAATTCTTTCAATTTTCAAAGTTGTTTCTACCTTCTTTGCAGCGAAATCCCAAACTGAAACATTACTGTTATGCAAATAGACCTGGATCGCCAACACTTTGAACAAAGGAAAGTGATCGTGTGAAACTGGGTACAGCCTGTATACACAGTTATAATAATAAATGCTGTTGTATTAAAGGGGCCACTTTTTTCCGCGCAGCAGGTATTACGAGTTGTATGGATGGACGGACTGACGGATAGGCAGGCAAAGATAATACTAAGTGACAGAAGAAAATACAAATATAATTAATAATGTACTGGAAGCAAGTAATATTGGTATTGGATGTGGGAGCGAACAACTTCCTAAAAACACTCACATACAAGAGGAAAATGAAAGAAAATATATGCTCATATTATCTGGAACATTTTATTGCTGCGAATGCAATCAACTGTACAGTCAAATATAAATAAAAACATCATTGCTGGGATTTGTTAAAATTGCATTGTCTACAAATAAATGGTAAAATGAGTTTTTGAGCACAAAATAAAGAAAATTGTCAGGTCATAGAGAATGTTTTTCTTATGATATGACCACTTAAACAGTCTGTTGTTTATTCGTCTGCATGTTTCTACTGACACCTGTATTTTTAACATACGTAAACCAACCGGGAAAAATTAGCATCAATATTTTCTTTTTTTTTTCTTCACAGAAGTGAAATAATTACATAAGTTCGACAATACCTATAGTTTTGTTTTATTTTTTAAATAATTTTTTATTTTTTAAAAAATCTAACTTTAGCAATACCATGTTATTATTCTATAATTTCCTGGCCACACTATTTACCCTTTATAGATACATTTTTGTGTCATACTATTTTTGCACCATTTTAGCAAATAGATCAGATATCAGGAAAAATTTAAACTCATGCTGATCTTTGGAATTTGAAATTATATGTGATCATAACAAAAAATAGTGAAATTTACACACGCAAAATTTAAAAAAATCTGCCAATCGCAAACATTTGGCAACAATTTTTTCTCCATATAGGGTTTCTTAAATCTGAATCTGTTACAAAAATTTCAATAACACATCGGCTATCCGACCTATATTTTAATATGATGCATTAGTTTTAAATTCTTTGGTTTGTTTAACATTTGTAGCAAATATGAGTTAAAATTATACAATTCAAATAGGATAAATGCGATAACAATATAAACAAAATCAGCTCGTGATTTCATGAATGATATGATCGTTTCGGATTATGTGGAACAGGTTGATGTCATGTAGAAACTTCACTGATGGTGAAAATTACGTCCACCTGAAATATCACAACAGATATTTTGATACATGAGCTTAGTTTTGCACGTCATTATGTACTTCTGAGTAAATGTATGGAACCACCAGGCTATCACCTTAATGTCTGAAGTAATAATTAACAATAAATGTATTACAAATATAAGGGATAATCATAATGCAGTCGTCTTTTGATTTGTGAAGGGTTAATGATCTGTATGATTTAAAAAAAATGAACCACAAATACGCTGAGTTCACTAACTCCCTGAATTTGAACTGTTCATGCAAGACCTAACAATGTTTGTCTTCATTTCCATTTTGCAGGATAGAGTGAGTCTTCGTTGTCTGTGATGTAACACTGTCTACAGTATCAACATTGTTTTTGTTTATAAATAACTACGTTAGTTCTTAGTTTTAATTAATACTTTAGACTGTGTAAATATGCCCCTATTGTCCGTGATGTCCCATATGCTACAGTCTACACATTTTGTGTCAATAATGATGTTCATCTTTAGTTTTAAATGACCTTTCAGACTGTTTGTGTAAATATGTCCTGATTGTCCATAGTGTACAATTTTGTCTCCAGTCCCTATGTTTTGGTCAAACAGTGCGTCGTGAGTTTAATTTATTGTTCAGACTGTGTAAATATGACCTGAGTACCTGTGATGAACCATTGTTTACAGACTCCAGAATCGATACAATGCAAACATGTAAAACCATGGTTATGCAGAAGAAATATATTTATTTTCAAAAGCACTGAGAAAGACTTGTCCAGTCACGAAATAACCCTACTATGTTTTGTAAAAATGTTAAAACATGCACATATAATAACATATAATAACGTAAAGAGAAACTGTGCTCATATTACTGGATTTCAGTGGTTTGATTATTTTAGAAATTTATTTGCTGGAGATGTCGAAGCTACTGCAAGCAGTGATGCAGAAAGTAAAATTGAAATTAATCGTAATCAGCGTGAAATTTTCAATGAACAATTATTACAGAAGAAACTGTACATATTATTAAAAGTGCTGCTTCAGGGAAATCTAGTGGACATGACTGTTTAGTAATTTAGATGTTTAAAGAAACTTGCATGGATGTTCCACCTTCGTACTGATTCTGTGTAACAAAATGTTTGACTCTGGTATATTTTCAAAGGAATGGGCAAAAGCAATATTTATCCATTATATAAGAAAGACTCATGTCAAGATTCCAACAATTATAGAGGTATTTCGTTAATATTGTGTAAAACTTTTACAAAAGTATTGAATATCAGATCAAGTATGTGTTCTGATAATAATAATAATATTCATGAGTTACAAACAGGCTTTCGCACAAGATATTCACAGCGGATAATATATTCTACAACCAGTTGTACAAAAGTATATGTCAAATAAGGGTGCTAGATTTATTGTTTATTTATTGATTCTTCCAAGTTTGATGCCAGATGCCATATGAAACTTTTGGTCTTGTTATGAAGGAAAGGTAATCATTGTAAATTTATGTATATTCTTAAATCAATCTTAGACAGTTTGAAATCATGCGTTAAAACTCCTACCGGTTTGACATATTATTTTTCCTAGCAAGTAGATATGAGACAGTTGTGTTCTTAGTGCAAAAACTATGCTAAAGCTGGGGATAAAATAGTGCGAGTTTGACTCAAAAGAAGAAGTCGATATAAGTGGCATCGTATAAGAAGTTATGTTTTGCGTGTGTGTGTGTGTGTGAGAGAGAGAGAGAGAGAGAGAGAGAGAGAGAGAGAGAGAGAGAGAGAGAGAGAGGTGCATGGTGCCTACTTCCCTACTCAAAACAGATCATATATGCTTCTCTGATATTCACTATCAAGTGAACATGTTGTTTCAACAAAGTATGAACAGTACTTACTTTTGTCATAACTTTGAGTTAAAAAAAATCAATTAGGTAGTCCGTGTCAGAGAGAGAGACAGAGAGAGAACGATTGTTGAAAAATCAAAGAAATGGTTAGAAATTATGAAGCACATTCGCAGTTTCTTTACTGAAATTCTTGGAGAGCCATTTGCTGGTTCGTCAAACAAATATAGCAAATTAATACGAAGAAAGAGGAAATAATCATTCTTTTCCTCCTGATTCTTACAACCTCATGTGCTCGAATCTTTTGCACAATTTTCACAAAATAAGTCATAGTGAATTTAATATATATTCATGTTCACGAATGTATGTTTACATATTTCCTGAGATAGAGAGAGCGAGTAGTATAGGATTGAGTTTTATCTCAGTCACTCATTATCTTTAAGCCATCCTGGTGAATTTTATAGCTTTACACATTGATACAAATAAGAATGAGAATGAGGTTGCACTAGGACAAACAATTAGCACTGGCTTTGACCTCAACAATAAGCATACTACCAGTCTAGATTGTCCTATATAACATTTTGATGCAGATAATAGTCGGTTTCAACGAAGATGTGCTGTTAATCAAAACAAAAACAAAATAATAAATAAATATTAAAACAAATACAAAAGAAAGAAAACAAGACTATTGAGAATAATAATTTAAATGCTATGAAGATGTGGAGGGAACAAATTGACAATAAATTATCAGCTATTGAACAGTGTGGTATTGAAAGGGCTAACAAAATCTTAGAGCTACAAGATGAGATTGATGTCAAAAGGAAAATGATTTTAGATTTACAGAAATTGTTCAGACATATATTTCATACTTTATCTACTGCTACACAACACTTGCAAAAAGTAAGAGAAAGAGCAAATGATTAACCTAAAATTAGACAATCGATACAGCATATCGAGATAAGGATAATCAATTATACAGAGGCTTTGAAAAGCGATATGGAGGAAATTTTATAAATTTACAGAAAGACTATGGTACTTTCCAGTCTCAACTGGAACAATTACAGAAAGACTCGAACAATAAAATCTGACAAAAAGACCAAGAAATCAAAGCGATGATAAATAACAGTAACACAAAAATTACTGACTTGTACAACAAAATAATTGCTGCTACTAATGCCCCGTCAGAGTCGCAGAAGAGGAATTACTTAGACAAGATAATCAAAAAGGTCGAAAACAACAAAATATGATAAATGTTAATGAAATCCCGATTAGAGATTTATGAAAACAACTTTTTATATATTGCATAATTTTATAATAACATCAAAACGATAAAAACAATATTACATTCCCAATATTTTACAACAATTTTACACGCTGATGTTCAATAATCTAAAACAGATGAGAAATAATATGCTGATCAATAACATTAGTGTTATGCAATGTAGTACTGACGAAATAGATATAAAAAATGAAACATCTAAAAATGAACTTAATTCATCAAGAAAAACCGCTTACAACAGAAATTGATGCAACCAAATTGAAGTAGATAAAAAGACTCCCCATTAAATGATAGCATTGATACAGCTGAAACCGAAAAAATCAGTAAAACAGAGTCAATCACAACTGAAAGAAAAACAGAAATTAGTATGTATAAATAATATTGCGATTTTTAAAATATATCTACAGCTATGAAAAAGGAAATCAATAAATGCAAAAGGGAGTTTGATGACAAAACCAAACTAATGCCTGGATGCAGATTTCTTTACGGTGTTTGCATTGTACCGATTCTGGAATGGATGACGCTTTGGCCCTATACGCTGCTGCTTTTGCAGAAAATAATATAAACATTTTATAAAATCAAAACGTTTTTGAAGGCAATAGCTTTTTCTTTTCTTCAGCACAATAAATGCCAAGGACGGTAAATAATCAACTCCTCACCAGCAGAAAAAGATACCACAAGGAGTTATATATCTCAATCCAACATATGATTGTATCACATACCCCCCTACCCAACATTACCCCAACATATGATTGTATCACATACCCCCCTACCCAACATTACCCCAACATATGATTGTATCACATATCCCCCTACCCAACATTACCCCAACATATGATTGTATCACATACCCCCCTACCCAACATTACCCCAACATATGATTGTATCACATACCCCCCTACCCAACATTACCCCAACATATGATTGTATCACATACCCCCCTACCCAACATTACCCCAACAAATGATTGTATCACATACCACCCTACCCAACATTACCCCATCATATGATTGTATCACATACCCCCCTACCCAACATTACCCCAACATATGATTGTATCACATACCACCCTACCCGACATTACCCCAACATATGATTGTATCACATACCCCCCCTACCCAACATTACCCCAACATTAAACCTGAACAAACTTACTTTACAGATGGCAAAATTCCAAAGACTAAACACAAATGTGGTTGTACCGGGTAGTTTCTTTGCGTCGTCGTTGTATATGAAGGTTAAAGAAGTTGCTAACAATGCACTGGTAAACACTTTAGGTAGAATGCTTGTGAAATAACTATATCCTATGGAGGCGATGATATTTCCAGCTTAATGACTACATTCGTGACATAAAAATATTTGTGGCTACTGGTTTAGGTCAGAATAAATATGATTTAACAAGATACTATGAATGATACATTGAGAAAGTTACTATCAGAGGCGCAAAATGCGAAATACTGTTAATGAAGTTATAGTTCGCGATGTACAGAAACAAGTTTAGCATGCCATTAGACTTTCAGATTGTAACAGAAAATTGTCTGCTGAATCCTTGCGCTCTTAATCAAAAGTTCTATATTTTACAAAACACGTGACTTTGAAGTGACAGAAGGTGGCAATCAAGACATTTGCCTTCATTTTGATACTATTACACTAAAGTCAATTGTGCAATCAGTTAAGGACAAGTACAAAAATGGCATTGAAAATCATCACTTTGGAGAAAATCATCACTTGGGAGAAAATCATCACTTGCGAGAAAATCATTGACAGAACAATGAATACAACTGTGACAGTTCTCAAACTGTATTTGTCCGTAATGAGTACAAACGATGTTTTTATTTTGTGCAAAATAGTGGAGAGCGCGATCCAGAAAAGTTCTACAACCTAGGAATGGGAAAAAGCTTAGAGACTATTCAAGGTCTGCCATAACAAATTTATTCCCAGGGTTTCCAATTGATGCAACAGTCTGAAGAAGCCGCAAAGTCATTGATGAACAACAGAAGCAAATGTAAGTAAGTAACGCAAGTGTTGACAATTTTTGCACTGATATCTGAAATTGATTTAAGAAGTACGCATGATAATATTTTACATGGGAGTGGAATTAAATTAGCTAACGTTCGATAAGGATTTAACTTTTTAATCAAGAGAAAAGAAAATGTATATGCTCACAAAATGTATATTTATTTCGTGTCTGATGCTCAGGTAAACATTGACAGCAATCAGATAGAATCAATTATTTTGTTAAGAATGTACGAATGAATTTGAAAGATATTCATAAAATGATTATCGGTGGAAAGATGATGTAGATTGTAGAGGCATTTTCAACACAGACATAAACAATTAGTCTGTCATTCATCAATCACATTCTTAAAATACCTTACCGCCTGTGTAAACTAGTAGACACAATACAAAAGCAACATAACAAGTTCCTGTACAACTAGAGAATGTGGTACTATGTTTAGTGATTGACATGACTTTTAATCTATCTCATAACGCGAGATTTTACAAACAATCAACGTACTGCTAAAGGAATTTAAATAATTTTAACATAAATACGAGTGCTTCTGTATGTCAATGTCAAATACAGCACCAGAATATGCTATGGTTTATTTTCCAGTGAACTTAGTGATTTTTATTTTTGAAACAAATACCTGTAGTTCTGCATGTCAATGTCAAAGACAACAGCAATGAGTACTATGTTCCAGGGACATAATAGTGATAGAGGGCTATTTTGGTTTTTAAAACAGTATGAATGATTCAGAAAAAATGCATGTCTGGCTCAAACCGGATGAACCTGCTTGAAATTGTATGTCAGTGTGTTTTATGGTGTGAAATCAGTAATATATATATATATATATATATATATATAGAGAGAGAGAGAGAGAGAGAGAGAGAGAGAGAGAGAGAGAGAGAGAGACAGACAGACAGAGACAATGACATCACAATAAAAAAAATCAGGTTTGAGAGTTGTAATTCGTCCCAAGCAGGAACGGAATCCGTGCCTCAAGTAAAAGACACCCATCGTCTTGCTACCACTGACCAGCGCCTTAACCCACCAGATCATGCGCTCTTTCCCAGAAATGCGATTGAACAAGGACAAAGGTAAAGACTTGACGTGCACGAGAACTCACTCGCTTGCAAGCAGAATTTACACAAACTCACTGTATTTGTGTTTAGATATGCAATGTACATACAAACAAATACAGCATGCATGGAACTATTCTATGACGTGTGAGTGTGTGATTCACGCTAATTTCTTAAACACCGCGCCGAAAAATAATAATGCGTTATATTTTCAAGCCCAACTTTTGTTTCTTCCTTAAATCCCTACTGTATTCTGAAAATCCAACCCCCCCCCCCTTTTCAAATGGCGGGGAGAATCCCCCACCCCCCAAAAAAAATTAAGATCTAGAATAGACCCTGCTTATATATATATATATATATATATATATATATATATATAGATATATAATGACACAAAAATTGATAACGGCACAAATACAAAACAGTTTCCCAACGTTTCGAGCTAAACAAGGGGAAGAAACAATTTACATCCACAAAACAAACACTAAACCCGAAAGCAAAGAAGAATTCTTGACTCCTACATGTTTAAATGATGGGGAAATAAGCAAACAAAGGATGAACAATAGAAGACAGAAAGAAGACAAAATGAGAAAACAGACTAAAATGGGTAAAGTACATATTTATGTTATGCTGCCATAAGCCCAACAAAATTGTGTAAAAAAAAACAAAGAAGTGTTTATCGTGCGTATCACGCAGAGGACCAAATTGTTTTGCCCAAGGTGAGAACAATTAATCGAAATCATTCTAACGTTTCTGATGTTATGAAATAATATGATTATCTGTTACAAGTCATTTGACTTTCAATGATTGTAAAATATAATAATAACATATAAATATTAGAAACAGAAATTCCTTTGCAGTTAAAGGCTCAAAGTATGAACCGATTTTTTTTTCTCATAAAAACACTTACTCAAGAATGTAGATGTTTCCAGAGTTCAATATGCACGTGAAATTTGTGCCACTACCCGATATGATAGTTTATGTTATATGGAGGTAACTAGATCTAATAGTAAAGGTCCCATAGTTGCTGCTTGTCCATGTGCCTAGTAACGAACCGGGGAACGTGCAGGCATCAGCTGATGATGATAATAGAAAGAAGAATGGCAGCAGCTGCACCAATAATGATAATAATAATAATGGCAACAGCAAGAATAACAACAATATTAATAATAATTGGAAGAAGAAGAAGAATAGCAACAATAACAATTATAATAATATGTGATTGCTTCACTGTTTAAACTAAAATATTTCCGTAAATAATACATTTTCTTATTAGAGTTTACGTTTTATGGGAGTTGCATGCATATATATATCTACACTGACTTGCATTAAACTTACATTAAGCTATTTCCCGTCCAATTTGGGGGTGGGGGTAAAGGAAATTTTAGACCATTAGACCTTTATGCGCGCACCGGCCCTAAGCAGTTCTGACGTAGTAAGAAAATAAATTACATATGAGCCATCTAAAATGCAAGCAGGCAAACATTACATCAGCTAATTTTCTCATGAAGAACTGTATGGAAACTATATGGATATATGTCCTACAGGTAATCTGGTGTGCTTTTGATGCAGGTGTTTATCAGTTTAATATGATTAAGTCTTTTCTTTCCAAGATTCAAGCAAGTTTAATGAGCGGAGAGACACGTTTTGAACTAATCAGAATGCGGAGAAATATACGATTCTACTTAACACAGTGTATCGAAGAATGTCCCCAGTTATGTCTTGCAGCTTAACATCACAGTTTTTCTCGAGATTGAGATAGAGAGTTCATTGATGGGATTTATAAATCGATAAAAAAAGACCTTTACCCCCCCCCCTATAAAGTTGTTAAACTGTACAATCCGGACATATGGTATGTTCAGCTGTTCTGATCGCCTTGATAATACATCAGAGGAAGTAAATCATTCTTTGATGTGTTAGCTTTGTCCCCCACGCCCAAGCTTAGAGAGTTTAGACTGAACAAAGAACAACAACAAAATTGGGAAGGGCTTTTTAAGATACTACACAGGCTTAATGGATCTCCAACTTGCTAGACTTTCCCATTTTCCCATTTCTAGACCTTTTCTTGCAAGAAAAACAAAGCAAAAAAGAAAAAAGAAAAAAAAAAAAAAAAAAAAAAAAGAAAAAAAGAAGAAGAAACAAACAACTATATAATCTATTCCATAAAATAATGTGTCAACTGCCCAAAAATTATTGAAAACAAGTATAAAGTTCAAGAGTTTCTATACATAAAAGGTACATTTTGATTCTAGGTTTAACTTTTCCCACACATGATGTTTAATTTTTTTATTTATTTATTAATTCAATCATTCTTTATTTCTTTCTTTTTTTTTTGTTTATTGATTTATACAGTCACGTATAAAATAATATATACTCATGTACAGTCAAACCATAAGACCTTGTGTCGTTTATCCCCCGCCAGGAATGTGGACAGAGTATATAGAATTACCTTTACCTTCAACTCAGATTGCTTTCGTATTGTTGGCAGAAGAGTCAAGCAACAGTGTATATTCACAGAGATTGGCTATTTTATAATATTTTTCCTCTCTGGCTTGAGAAGACAATTTTTTCTGACTTTGTGTATTTATAGTAAACTACATTAAGGTGTGTTGGGGGGAGGGCAGGATTTACTTAATCTTGCTTGCGCTACGTGATCAGTGAAACTATTACAGGAGTGCACTACTTTATCATAAAGACATTTTTTAAAGTTTGGTAGTAGCCCTTATTAAAAGTTATTTTCAAGGTTATACTTCGGTACTGTGATATGCTGACAGCCTTATCAATGTCATGCAATGTTTGTACACTTGAATATCTAATATGTCTCTTCCGTATGCCTGAAAATAGTCATTTGAGCATGAGATTGTTTGGAGAAACCAGACCCTGATGTTCAACCCCTTTAAGTAAGAGTAAAGTAATCTGAAATTATACAAAGTATATCGATATAATTTTTTTTTTTTTTTTTTTTTTTTCTTGGTGTTTAAACGATACTTTAGCACATTATTAGCTATATCATACTGTGGAAATGGGAGCTAACTGTATTTCCCATGAACACACTGAGGCAGTCTATCCTTGGATTACAAGTCTGCTGCTCTATCAACTGAGTTACTGCAGTTCCTTGAGCGATATAATGTACCAGGATAAAAAGATATACGAGATGAGAAGATACTGTATTGAAAGGAAAGAAATTTTTTTAAACTTACCGGCAAGTATGAAGAGAGATGTTCTCAGAATAAGCATCACGTCTGTCCTCATTGTCTCAGACGATTTTATTAGCCATAGTTTCTTTAGCAGTTGATATGCAAATGAACAAGGCGATGCAAATATGATGGAATTATCGTCTGAATCTAGAAGATGAATAAAGTGCACAATATCAACTCAAGCATGCATACTTTAGAGATTCATGTGTGATGAATAGAAATTAAATCACAAGTAATACATGTTTTAATATGGCCTTGTTATGCATTACTTTTCCACAATTCTCACCATGAGAAATATCACCCGAAGTCTGTTGAAAGGAAAAGGTTTAGAAACCAGAGAGGTAGAGATCTCGTTTGACATACCTTGAATTGGAAATCAACGTTGTACCACTGCAGTTTTTGAAATTAGTCTAATGTGCTAAAGCTTTCTTGCCAAGATAGGGTTGAACACTATTTCAAGCCTGAACATACGTCCCAGTCTGATAGTACCATAAGAGTGTAATTACATTGACAATTAGAAACGTCAGCCTTGAGGAACTCTATGAGTGGTTGCTTCATTAAGGAAGTATTTCGTTACAAAATTGTATGGGAACACTTTGAGGAGTGAGAGTTATCGTTATATATTTATACCTTAGTTTCTAAGCCTCATTTTCATTTTAATGCTTCACTCTCTTTATTTTAATTGAGAATGCCGTAACTGGATGATACAAATTAAGAAAAAGTATTACATGAAAACGTACTCATGAAAGTTAACCTATTTCCTCGTTTGGACTTATTGTAATTACACACACTATTTCACTGACTGTAATAAATTTAACCCTGTCTTGTTGACAATTACCCTCTGCTCTATCTATGTATGTATGTCATTTTGCAATAAGCGTATGGAGATGTCAATACCATAATGTACAAATAAATAGGTCTGTATACTTGACATTTTGGACTTGCCTAGCGAATTCATATCCATACACTTCGAAACAATTCCTTTAGACCTTGTTCCATCCATTCGTTGTAAAGAGGAGTGCAAGGTATCATATTTTATGTACTTTTAATAAAAAAGAAAGTAAGTTCTTTTTATGTAATGCTATATTAAAGAAAAATATGCACCGTCTATGACAATAGTATGGCAATATATTTTTTAGTTAGTCCGCTTTGTATTCATTTCTGGCTTTGAATTTTAAATTCTAACCACTTATATTTTTTATAACAAAATATTCCCTGTTCAACAGTGTTCACAAAGGAGAAGACTCTTTCATGAGTTTAAGATGAAAGTAATAATGTCGGTATTTGTTTAAAAACCTGGATGTGAAAAAGTGTGGACGAAGATAGTTGTTTAACAAATACCATACAGAAATATAAAAACGTTGAATGGTAGACTTTTAAGTATAAAAAATGTATTCTACAATGCTTTAGAAAAAATGATGATTTACAGAATACATTAGGTGATCATAACGCCAAGATAAGCATCATAGATCCTAATAGCAAAAGCTAATTAAACAGTTCGTTATGAGGAAGGAACAAATTATATATCTGATGTGAGTAAATACATTCATCTGAATTCTGCTAAATTAAGGAACAAATTATATATCTGATGTGAGTAAATACATTCATCTGAATTCTGCTAAATTAAGGAACAAATTATATATCTGATGTGAGTAAATACATTCATCTGAATTCTGCTAAATTAAGGAACAAATTATATATCTGATGTGAGTAAATACATTCATCTGAATTCTGCTAAATTAAGGAACAAATTATATATCTGATGTGAGTAAATACATTCATCTGAATTCTGCTAAATTAAGGAACAAATTATATATCTGATGTGAGTAAATACATTCATCTGAATTCTGCTAAATTAAGGAACAAATTATATATCTGATGTGAGTAAATACATTCATCTGAATTCTGCTAAATTAAGGAACAAATTATATATCTGATGCGAGTAAATACATTCATCTGAATTCTGCTAAATTAAGGAACAAATTATATATCTGATGCGAGTAAATACATTCATCTGAATTCTGCTAAATTAAGGAACAAATTATATATCTGATGTGAGTAAATACATTCATCTGAATTCTGCTAAATTAAGGAACAAATTATATATCTGATGTGAGTAAATACATTCATCTGAATTCTGCTAAATTAAGGAACAAATTATATATCTGATGTGAGTAAATACATTCATCTGAATTCTGCTAAATTAAGGAACAAATTATATATCTGATGTGAGTAAATACATTCATCTGAATTCTGCTAAATTAAGGAACAAATTATATATCTGATGTGAGTAAATACATTCATCTGAATTCTGCTAAATTTGCAGTACAATTCGAAGATCTGGTAAATTTTACAAGTTCCATCTACAATGATTAAACAAAGACAGATATAGAATTTATAGAGAACAAAATTGGATTCAAAACAACAAATACTGACTCATTACATCAATTAGCTGTTTTGGAATCTACCATAATAATGTTACAATTTGACATAAATTTAAAATCATTTGTACGTTTGAAAGTATTGATGGAACTTTTCAAATAGTTGACAGTAAATTTGTTTATTGTAGATGCATGGTTCTTTGACTTGTTAATAACATCTAAAGATAAATTATCAACCATGAAGTATTCTCTCAATATTTTATAATGTAGCGGAAAGTTTATTATAAGATTAAATACTAGAATGTCGAAGTATTTTTTTTTTTCTTTCTCAAAATGAAACCAGAAGCTAATTGAGTGTCATATATATATATATATATATATATATATATATATATATATATATATATATATATATATATATACATTCATCACAGATCAATGCACACAATTCCAATTGAAGCAAACAAAGAGGAAAGTTTGGATAAATGTATTAGGTTTCCTAATATCTGATACATTTGGAACACCTAATTTTAAAATAAGTAAAACAGTTAGAGTTTCAACATAACAAAACAATCTTTGCTAAAAGATACACCCCTAACTAAATATAAGAAAAATAAAAAATCTGGAACGCAATGGTATGGGACCTAGTCGTTTTCCAAGTTGACAGACTTGAAGGGAGAGTATTTGGAGGACGTATTTTAGTACCAGATATATGTCTATACACAACAGACAAGATGGTATGAACAAAGCTAAAAAGAACTTGAAGACCAACAAATGAACAATAAAAGGTATGTACTCGTAAAATGAAAAGGATACGATAAATCCTTTAACAGTTGAGCTTCTTGTCTAATTTATGTTCTACTGGGGTGCTCAGTAATAACATTTTCAAAATCTGTGACATTAAAACAAGTCCTCTCATAACTATGAACAGAATTGGGGGGGGGGGAAAGAAGAAGAAAAAACCTCAGTGTGGAGGCCAGTGTCTTCCTATTGCTTCCATACTGCATTGCTTCAATACTCTTTATAGTGGGTTACCTCACCTTACAGGTCAGATAACGCTGTTTATAACGTTATCTGGTTAGCAGACCCGGATATCACAAAAGTCTGAGCTTGAGTTTGAGACTGAAAAAAAAAAAAAAAAAAAAAAAAAATCTCTAGTAACGTTATTTGTTATTGGTCAAAACAAAATCTCAAGCTAAACTCTGGCTCAAGAGTTCATGATTTACTGGCCAGACTGGTTATTACCAGTATGATATCAGTTGGAGTGGACATTATGACGTCTATGATAATTTAACATTACGGCAAAATTTGAGATGGTATGGAGTGTATGGGAATTCAACATTACAACAAAATTTAGGACGGTATGGAATCTATGGGAATTTAACATTATGTCAAAATTTGGGACAGTATGCAGTATATGGGAATTTAACATTATGGGACAATGGTATTAGCATATGGGAATTTAACATTACGCATAAATGAAGGTCGATATGGCATCGCCACTCGTGAAACTACAATCTTTCAACTTCACTCGTGAAATATTTCCTTATATCTACTCAAAAAACAAAGATATCCTCTATATATTCTCTAGATTCATATTGGCAACATTTCTATGGAAATACAGTATGAGGAAAGGCCAATACCACATGCATCGCTCTCGTCGCAAAGGATTGCTGATGCAAGATAATATAAGATAACATAAGATAAACATTAGATAAAAATAAAGATAAGGTAAGATAAAGATAAGATAAGATAAGATAAGATAAGATAAGATAAGATAAGATAAGATAAGATAAGATAAGATAAAGATAAGATAAGATAAGATAAGATAAGATAAGATAAGATAAGATAAGATAAGATAACAAAGATAAAGATAAGATAAGATAAAAATAAAGATAAAGATAAGATAAAGATAAGATAAAGATAAATATAAAGATAAGATAAAATAAAGATAAGATAAAGATAAATATAAAGGTAAGATAAAGATAAAGATAAGATAAAGATAAGATAAGATAAGATAGATAAGATAAGATAAAAATAAGATAAAGATAAAGATAGCTAAAGATAAAGATAAGATAATGCTAAAGATAAGATAAGATGAGGTAAGGTAAGATAAGACAAGATAAGGTAAGAAAAGTTAAGATAAAGATAAGATAAGATAAGACAAGACTAGACAAGACAAAAAGCTGGCATGATTAAAACAAGAATTTAATATAAGTTCTAATGAGCTTTTACCGACTTGTCATGAAAACAATAAAGAAATTAAATCGACATGATTTGCAAGATATACAAACATAGCATAATACATAAATACAAAGCATGTTTTAAAAAAGGCATTATTTAAAAGTGAATTTAGTGTTTAGGTAAATAAAAAGAAGCACATGCTTGGACTTGACGGATGCTAAGAACAGAAAAAAGAAGAAGAATAAAAGACTATTAAAAGTCTAGATAACTCAAATTATAAATTGAATTTTGAATGAAATTAAATTAAAAAGGAAGCACCGGTTAGGACTAAAAGCACGGTGAGATATCAATAAGGATTTACTTTAAAAAGGCGATAACAGTAGGGCACTTGACGGTGCTGAGATATCAATAAGGATTTACTTTATCAGTAGGGCACTTGACGGTACAAAGACATTAGAACAAACGGTGATGCGGATATTATAGGGTTATATATATATATATATATATATATATATATATATATATATATATATATATATATGTGTGTGTGTGTGTGTGTGTAAGAGTGACCTCTTTTTGAAAGTTCAGATATGGTAACCCTAAGATATTAGTCATCGTCATCGTGGCAGGAGATGGGGAGGGGTGCAGGGTGGGTATTATTTGCAGATATTACTTTACAGTCATTACAATTCCAGGATAAAATTAATGATCTAAAGGAATTAAAATGGTATTCCTCCTCTCTCAAATGATTTTGTAACTCATTCTATAGAATGGCAGCTGCATATTTCAAAGACTTTCTGACATATGTTGAGGTTTTCCTTTTTGTGACATATACAATTTGTCAATATCCAAAACTGAAGTATTGTTGTTTAGAATATGTCAAATTATTCAAATATTGGGGAGCACACTTATTGAGAATTTTAAAAGTCTCTAGAGCCATTAACCTCAGTCTATGCTCCTTCAGGTTTGGCCTCTTTCCCTGGCCAATAAGAGGCTGCCTTCCCCTGGGGGGTGGTGGTGGGGAGCTACTGAATATTACTGCTAAACCTATCTCGTTTTGTGCCGACTAAAAACGAAAAGCTTAAATTGTGTGTTCACACCGGTTCACCGGAAGTTTACGTTTTTTCTGTGCCCACGTGTGTAGTGCTGTGAATGGTTGGAATTTCGATATTTCACAGCTGCAGTGTAACAGTCATGGTAGTGAAGTATAGCTTTTAATTTTTGGATGGATCACAGTGACGTAAAGAAACAGGGATTAGTTCAGTTTTAAACCAATTTCGATGAACTTAAATGAGTTAACTTGGAATTCGATTTTTTTCATCACGCAACACACACACACACACACACACACACACACACACATATATATATATATATATATATATATATATATATATATATATATATATATATATATATATATATATTCGTTAATGAAATTGGTCTTATCATTTTAACCACAAATATTGATAGAAATATAGTAGACTGGAAGGGGGAGGGGACATGGTTCTAAGCGACACAACACAAGAGGACCACAAGATGTGTTTGTGTATGCACAAGTTGCTTTAATTAACTATAACTACATGGTTTATGACAAGGTGTGTGTGTGCGTACGTGCAACTGATAAACAAGCCGATAAACTACAGTCTGTGTTGGTGCCGCTTCTCCGTTTGAGCGTTTGTACATGTTAGTATTGGGATTAGGTTTAGCAGTAATCTTCAGTAGCTAAAATTCCCCCTGAGCCCCCCCACCCCCGGTTGGCAGCTCTTTAGATGTGTCGCTGACCAGACAGTCACAGGAGAGGGTCAGCTTGTTGTTACATTTCAGCTTGCATGCTTTGTTTTTTTTTTGTTTGTTTGGTTTCCAATCGAACCATATGTGTATCTTTTAAAGCCCTTTCTGTTTCAATTACATCATTTTTTTATGATTCTTCTAAATTAGGTTTACAATCACAATTAATGTACATGCAAGATAGCTGCATGCCTAACTATGATAACTTACTGCTTAATCAATAAATTGGCATTTTGCTGATTTTCTTATCTTTTGCATACTCTAACACATCTTGTGGTATCTTGTAGCAAATAGAAGCATGCACAAACACATCTTGTATTATCTTGTGGTCAGATTAGGTTCAAAACTAGTTGCTAAAATTTCAACTATGTGCATCAGTAGACTAATAAACCATGGATCATAAAAATAATATGGATCAGTATTACATGCCGATGTGATAACCAATGATCATTCATAGCCGCAATTTTAAAATTCTAGCAAATCCTTTGCTTGAATAACAGAATAAAACAATAAAATGTCGGTTTTCTATATGAATCAGTCAATCACACAGAAAGTAAAGACAATCAACTATGTAGAGCTACATGTCTTAGTTTCACGTCAATGGAAATGGAACATATCACAGAAACCACATTCAAATGTCCTGCTGTCATAAAATCAGGATTGCTCATTAAAACATTTGTTGAGGTATAATTTCTTAAAAGCTGAAACATTAGGTGCTTGTTTAATATCATGCTGAAAACTGTTCCATACAACTCTACCAGTGTAAGCAGAAGATTTCTTAAAAATACTTTGTCCGTGTACCCCTTGTCCTAATGATCTTTATAAACTTAAAACATTAAGATACTCAGGTGCTAATTAGTTTAAAACCTTGAAAGTAAGTACAGATTTTCTCAAAATCATGTAATCCTTAATTTGTTTAAATTAGGCACAAAGAACAGCAATCAGGTTAACATTAAATGTGTATCATCCGTACATACCATGGAAGTTGTGTATCATGATATGTGTATCATGATATGTGTATTGTGTATCATGATATGTGTATTGTGTATCATGATATGTGTATTGTGTATCATGATATGCATCATAGCACAAGTGAGCTGCTGATATGCAGCCCTCCTGTGCAGGGGGCAATAGTAATGTTTGGATATCTGTGCTTCTGATTGGTTTGGTTTTTCTAAACAAACAGTGACAGACTACATTACTAATAGATTGGAACTGACAATCATAATGTTGTCTACATGTTTGATTAAATCTCCAAAGTATATTGTGGCAATTTTAGGTGGTTGTGATACCAATTGCTTTTGTTCAATTATTATTATATTTACTGCTACTTTTCTGTTCATAAACCACTGGCCCCTGGGATGAGAAAATGACCCCACATTTTTCCACCTACCAGTATGACTCCCAATAGTACAATTCCAAGACATTCCATAAGAATTGAAGTAGACGGTAAATGGGCCAAAGAAGGACAGGGGTCTTAGAGGCCCAAGCTGCTGAAAAGGTTTTAAAAATTTCAAAGAGGTTTCTAGGATTTCTCCTGAACAGAAAAATTATATTTACTATGTCAGCTTGAAATGTTTATTTAATCAAGTTTTTTTTGCCTTTAAAATTTGTTTTTTCTTCTTCAAATTGATTTAACATGAAAAAGCGAATTTTAAAAGCAATAACTTGGTTAAATCCTATTTGTAATATTCCACAAATGATGAAGAGGAATCCATACTTAAAATAATGGGCAAACTGTCCACTGTGGGTGTAAAGCCCAGTCAGGCAGTGTCACTCCCCCCACCCACATTAAAGACCATATAAAGAAGTGTTGGGCAAGAGAAAGAAAAGAGCAAACTTGGACCAGTTTCTTTTATCCTAAAGAAATCTTACATCCCCAGATTCTAGATAGATTTAAATTACCACGATAAAATATCTTAACATATTGGATTCCTTGATTGTCATTTCTCATAAATTATCTGTTTATTAATACATCAAACCTTAATAATTTTTTTTACAATATTAGATTCCTTAATTGTCATTTCTCCAAAATTACCTGTTTTATAAAACTTAATATTTCTTTAATTTCAGATGTAATTATTGCATAAACTCACCTGTTTGCTTGTGAATCATCCAGTCTGACAAAGTGAGTTTTCTCTTTTTTGGATCCATTTTGTCTTAATTGTTGAGGTGATTAACCCAGGTCCTTTACTCACATGGGATGTTCAGTTGTTTTTCATTGCATGACTTCACAGATGGAGTATGAAGGGAGTTAGTTATTAAAGTGTCTAACTGCATGACTTCATCACATATGGAGTATGAAGGGAGGTAGTTATTAAAGTGTCTAACTGACTGATACTACCAAGTGACCTTGACACAGTTGTAAACATCTATAAACATGTAGATACATGAATACATAATGCCATTTATTTAATTAAGAATGGCTTGCTGCAGATGTGATAATTAACCATGATTTATGAAATGTTTTGTTCAGGATGACAGTCGTGCAATATATTGTTAAGTATTTTTGGCGAAAAAGTAGCTGGGACAGACGGACAGTTAAATGGGTAATTTGACTGGCTTCCAGCTTTAAAGGAATGCACTCTAATTTAGGCCTGAACACTATATACTGTAACAAAACCACACAGCTTGTATGTTTACTTACTATACCATTACAAATGTACAGAGAGTGGACTGGTCACAGTATATTGTCAGTGTAAAGCAAAGAAAATACATTGGTTTTGTGTATATCAAGGAAGGAACTGACATCATCTGTGTGGAAAACGATCTATGGGTGTCCATTGTACATATTATGTATCTATCCTTTACATAAAGGACAACTACACCCCCCCCCCCCCACAAAAAAACATTCATTTTTTTTATTAAAGCCCTTTATAGGTGACTGTTATCAATACAGAAGTGGCTTCTTTAACAAGTTTCTGTATTTCAGAAAGTATCTTTTATGCAGTAAGATGTCTGAGGCAAGGAAGAGAAGAGTTCTTGAAAAGGGAAATAACTCTGTAACTGTTGCTGAAGACAAGCCCCCCAGTGACCCTCAACCTGATAAAAGATCTGTTAAGAAGGTAATGGAGCTGTATTTGAATGAAACATAATTTTGTGTTTGTGTATGCACATGTGCATGTACGATGGGTTTTGCGAAGAAAAATGACTAGGTAAGGGTTAGAGGTGTAATGATTCATCAATACATATCAACATCAAAATATTTTCTGTGATAATCTACTGCATTGATATCTATACTACTGGTGGAATATGCCCATACATCTTGCATTATGTGACAATACATTGATATCTATATTACTGCTGAATATCCCAATACATCTTGCATTGTGTGACAATACATTGATATCTATATTACTGCTGGAATATCCCAATACATCTTGCATCATGTGACAGTACATTGATATCTGTATTACTGCTGGAATATCCCAATACATCTTGCATCATGTGACAATACATTGATATCTACATTACTACTGGAATATCCCAATATATCATGTGACAATACATTGATATTTATATTACTGCTGGAATATCCCAATACATTAATATCTATAGTGCTAGAATATTCCGATACATTGTGTGACAATACATTGATATCTATATTACTGCTGGAATATACCCAGATATGCTGCCAAGGTATGCAAGTGCGCAAATGATGCAAAAATTTTAAAAATTTGTGCACTTGGAAAGCAGTGATCCATGAGAACTCCCGCAAATTTGTTCAAAGTTGCACATATAAAAATGCACTCTGCGCAGTATAAAACTTTTATTTAAAAAAAAGCAAGGATACTTATTTGATCAAAATACCTCTGTCCATTCCAAAGTATGCAGATGTAGGTTAATACAAAAGAATGCCATGAAATCTCGCTATTTATTTATAACAGAAAAGCATGTGCACTAGAGAGATTCTGAAATTGATGTCCTTTCCTCATATTTGCGCATGCACAAACATAGGTCCATTTCTGGAAGGTGTGTCAAGCATGGCTGGGCGGAAAATTACTGATTCTTTTCAACTTCAAGTCAGTGGTGGTGCAAATATGCAAAGTGTATGCCTGAATGAAGAATGAGAAGGATGAAGTGGAGTTTCTTGCCAAATGGAGGACAATAATTCTAAAACGATGTCAGCTACTGGCTTAGATGAACTGTCAAAGAAGAAGCCAAAATTTGATGCAAAGTTTCAGAAATATTGGCTGTTATAATACATATGGTTACAATACAATGCCAAGACAGGAGGTATGTTGTGTAATATTTTCAAAAATTGTGGGGGAAAAAAAACTTTTATGTCAGAAATTGCTGTTTGAATTTTAGGATGTCAACTCTTACACGACATGCCGAGTCACCAGATCACATGCATTTTGGAGGAGAGATATCCATGAGACAATATCTCTATTACTGCTGGAATATTCCAATACATCATCAGGGTTCTCCACAGGATTTTTAAAGTTGCAGTCCAGGACTGCAAAAAACTTGCAGTCCCAGCAATTACCCTTGCAATAATTTAGAACATTATGAGTGTATTATTGTGTCACCAGTATATACAGTATGTCATCAGATTGCTAATGCTCATTTATTGTGAAATATTTAGTATTATAATAAACAAACGAAAAAATAAGGTAGTTGATAACTGTGATAATTGTGATGTTACAACTATAACAATTCTTAAGACTTGTCATTTTGTGTTCAGCTAGAAGGAATCAAGGAAGAGATTACACTTTCTTTTCTGTATTAATTTATTTTATTAGCTTAATTCCATTTCAAATCAATAGATTTTTTCCAAGACACTAGAAAAAGGAACAAATAACCATATTCCGCATACTTTTTTTTAAGCATCATAGCTTAATATATTTACTTTCTTCTTAAACAAACTTTAACAAATTTCTCCACAGCAGGTTTAGGATCAAAATCCTTAAGTTCTGGACCTTCTTCCATCACCCTCATCAATTTTGTTACAGTTTCTTGTTTTAAATGTTTATGACCCTTTGTCTTGATGCAGTTATGTTGAACTTTGCAAGTTCAGTGTTCCTTGGGTTGCTATTGCATTATTCCTTCCACATTCACAACACCATTGTGCATAAAGATAATAATGTTCCATTGTTTTCTCTTTTTTCGGTGCATGGGAATGCCCTATTCCATGGTTCATTCCACGAACCTCTCTGTCACTTTGGTGTTCAGTTTTCTTTATCAAAGATGCAACTAACACAAAATATGCTCTTCAGCCCATCTTATGGGACAAATACCCCAAATTTTAAATGCTTGATTTTCACATCAACTTTGCTATGGATCAAAGGTCTAGTATCCCAGCTTCTCTAAAATTACAGTTTGAAGATAACTGCCAGTTTTCCTTTGAAAATATTGCTTGTCAAATCATAGCTGTCATATACTTGTAAGTCATATAACAGGACAGGCAAATTAGATATTCAACTATATGTGCTATATGGAAAATAATCAACATAAATCTATTACAACTGAATAATGAATAAAAGCAGCATCACCAGCTACATCAATATGGAATAGACATATATAAAATGGGCCCATATATCATGTATTCATAATCCAGCAACTAACTACTTCCAACATTACATTAGGATTTTACAAATATTCTCATGTGAAACATGTTCTTAATATTTTTAAAAAATGTAGTGACCATTTGTAATCAGCCAAAAAAATTACAAAAGACACATCATTGTTTCATGTTCCACTGAATAGTATTAAAACTTTATGAAGGTAGAAAATGTAACTCGTGTAACAAGGACAGACAAAAAATTTTTTATTTGACTTTTTCAAATTCATAGAAGAGTCTGGAGCCAGTAATGGACTGGTTTGGTTCACAGAGTATCTGCACCACATCAGACGAGGCTATTTCATATTTGGCTTCTTCCATGATCCAAAATTTGCTTGTTTTGTTGCCTTTCTTGAAAAAGAGTGCCCCCAATGGAAATTCTGATGTAATCTGAAAACAGAAATGTTTATTTACAATGTATTAATTATTTGGTATGTTGGGTCTGTAATTTACTAACATGTTAGTCTTTGTTTCATTTATGTTGTATGAAACTATTTTAATAGATTTTACTACTGATTTGTACTTTCAAGTATTGATATATTCCTGTGTTTATACTGTGTTGATTTTTCATTTTATGAAGTATCAAATGCACTGAAACTTGCAAACATATGATAAGAAATAAATGAATTAAACAAGGTATATGTAACATTTAATTCTTGATTGGGTTGATATAAATACGAGTCTTCCAAAAAATTTCTTATTTTACGAGAAAATTAACGCAGCATTTAAACATTTTATTTACGTAACATTCCTTCCCCCCCAACCCCCTCGAAAGTCCCATCCATACTTTGTTGATAAAATATACAAAAATTAATTATCAGATTATAGACAATCATTTATTTTGCAAAGCAATATTTATTTCACATCAGTTTGATGAGGTTTTGGTACATAAACAATTTAAGTTGGTATCGTCCTCTTGCAATAACAATACACAAGAATCACGTAACTATGGCTGTCATTTCTGTTCCATAAATGTTATGTGAGATGGACACAGGTCGGTAAAATAAAAATTGAATATACTGCATAAAGACTGGCAAATGTCAATATTAAGTCTAATTTCAGGCTTGTAGATTTAGTAATTCAGTAAATAAATTCAGTTATGTTTCTTAACATTACAGCTGTTTAATGAAAATACTCAACCACGTAACATAGATTGACACTTTTACTCCATAAAAGTTACGCGAGGCTGATTTCGAAGTCAGTCAGAGATCAATATCTCAAGAGTGCAGAGAAAATACTGATGTATCCTTGCTGAATTCTTTCATTTAATGGTCATCATATATTTGTAATTAAAGATAAACAGTTTATTTTAAGTATATTTTGCTAATTGTTTAAAGAATTCTCTTATTTTGTTGCATATCATGTAACTTACCTTTTCACGTAATAGTCACATAACATCCTTACGGACATCCTCACCAAGCATCCTGCTGAACTGTAAACAACTCTGGTTGCTGAAATTATGGTTCTTGAATGCCAATATAACAAGTGTGCCATGTGCAAACTGAATATCGTGTGCACTTAAGGGTTTTTGGTGGTAAAAATAGAACCAAATCTGAACTCACGTAATGGTGAGAGCGGACGGACACTGACGGTTTCACTGTAAATTCGTCATTTTGTCAAATGATGAATGAATAAAAGTATTTCAGGTTTCTTTATTCAAATACTGTATGAAATGACTATCCAATGTATATCTAACTATGTAATTTATTGAAAGTATTATGATAGGGCATGTTGTTGAATATCACGTAACCAGTGGGACAGACACATCACACTTAAGAGCAGGGTGATAAAAATCAAATTTTTTAAAATTATTTTTCCAACCAGCAAGAGAATGTTCACAGGTTAGAAACCAGAATACACAAGTTTGTAAGAAACATCCATAATTTTATGTACTTGCAATGATAAGAAAGCTTTTTTAAAAAAATTTTATGTTGACTAGTACTGTCCCATTTTGATTTGTCTGGAATGTAATGTTTTTGGAAATTACAGAGGAATTAATAATTAACAAATACACATTTCATGTCAAAACTTTTTTTATTATCACAGTAGCACATGAACATTTATAAAAACTGACATTTATGAGCAATTTAAGTATGAAATGCATTACACACACTCTTTTTAACAAACACTTGCATCTGACAGTGGACTGTAATACAAGTCAACTACTAATTTCTGTCAGCTAGTCTCGCGAGAATAGTGCTCATCTACAGACTTGCACTTGGCACCAAAGAAATTATATAAAATTGCCATCAAAATAGTACACATATGATAATCACTTGAAAAACAAAGGTAGATCTCTGTATGTGACACTGAAAAATAGCTGATTTTATGACAATTAACATGGGAGTTTGTATTCCTCCGACATACAAAATAAATCCCAAATCATGGCGCTATTTTTCTAAATATAATATACAATAACATGCAAGTGTTCCAAATATCGTGTAAGAATTTTAAATATGATGGATTAAAATGGTACTGAGCAATGCTTATCAAAGAGAGGCGACAAAGCACACGTGTGCGTGTAATTAGTCTTTTGATAAAAATGATCATTAGGCACTGACAATCAATTAACAGGTGTCTTTGTTTCCTTGTCTGCTAAGATCTAACCTATGCGGCTTCATCTAATCCCATTAAAATCACTTGAACTTGTTTGATAGCCCACACACATGACTGATACTTGCTTTGTAGAAATGGATCAAATAATAGAATTTCACTGACAGAAAAAGCTTGCATACCGAGGACTCAGCTGTTGAAATTTTCATGCATCCATATATGAAAAGTATGTGTACTTTCTCAAACAATTCAGTCAAGAACCATCTTGTTCTACAAAACTAAATAGCACTCTAAGTGTTAAGATAAATTAAATAAATAAGAATCTAAAAAGAAATGAAAAAGTAATGATATTTATTTGATCAAAATACATCTGTCTGAACGAGCAGACTGGCATTTTTTTGATGGACTTAAAACCATAATACAGCATTATGGAACATATATGAAATCTGGCATAGTAGTCAGCAAAGCACTGATTCAAGAAAGTGAAACTTTGGCAGAGCTCATATTAGTGAAAAATCATATTTTGGAGCAGAGATATCAAGAGACAATACCTACAAGCTGTGGAAAATTGTATATAACAACCATAAAGAACATTTTCCCAGCTTGTTTAAGCTGGAAAAGCTAGCTATGCTTATGCCCCTTCAGACAGCAGACTGTGAGAGGGGGTTCTCAGCACAGAACAATATTCATACACAGATAAGGAACAAATTGAGCTCAGAAATGATGAACAGATTAATGCTTATACAACTAGACATCTTTTGAGGATTTTGATTTCAACAGAGCTCTAACAGTGGAGCAGGAAGAAAGAGAGACAGATATTTAAGTGTTAGGTAAAAATATTGAACTATGAACAGCTCTAGTAAGGGTTCACATTTGCAAATCCAACCAACAGGATTTGTAACATTTTTCATTTACTGTCAGCATCTAATATTGGTTGCAAAATATTGTTACTAGAAACTTCTTTGCTTTATTTAAATAAAATCCACATGAAAGACTGAAGATTATAAAAATACTGTGATTTAAAAGCTGTATCCCAATATAGGATTTGAATGATGTATCCCAATATAGGATTTGAATTTAAAACTATGTCATTTTGTCATTGACTTTGCTACTACATTTTAATATGGTAACAAAAGCTTGCTCCTGAGATAAATGTTTAAATTTAAAATTCTACTGTGTTTTATAATAGGAGTTATATCATACAGTTTTAACATCAAGGATATTTTGGTACCCTCCATCCATGCATCTTTCCATTTGTAACTCTATCACATCCTAATCCACTGGGTAGAGATTCACAAAATGTGGTAGCTATTTTGCTTCTGTGGTAGCCATCTGCAATAGGTGGTACTACCTTAGGGTTCTTTACATGGGGTCCCTAGGATAGGGATGGGTGTCAAATGTATTGAAGGTTGGTTACAGTGACATTTTCAAGATTATTTAAAACCAAACTTTGTTTGTGCAGTCATAGCAGAAATACACCTATTATATGTAATGGGTTTTTGAATTCTGACCTCTATGTCACAGTCCAGATGCAGGTAGCAAGGGAGATAATGGATACATTTAATAAAATGGGGGTGGGGGTGGAGGGGTATGTGAAGGCGAACCATTTAAGCTGCTCTGGTTGTTTTGAAATCCAAGTTTGAATTATCAATTTATTCACATTTTTTATTTTCACCTATAGGAAACATCCTAACTTGTGACATAATCTACTGTACAATACTTGCTGACTTTTAAAGTCTTGGTGTTGGTAAGAATACAAATGCAGGATTCAAATATCTAAAAGAAATCACCCCTCAACCAATAAATTTTATGTTTCAATTCAAATTTGTTATAAAAAATTTCCTAACTATTTTATACACTAGAGTACAACTGTTTCAATTTAAGTTGATTGCCTGTATTGACCTATTCATGTTTAAATGTACCAGATGTTCAAAAATCATTGTTACATTTTAATTAGTACATATTTTATAAATGGTACTACTTTTTTATTTCAGACTCGTGTGGATCAGATCAAGGAGAGTCAGTCCCGAGGTTTCATAAAGCATGTTGCCACAGCAGCGAAGGTTTTGGTGGCCATGTTGCTCATACCCCCATTTCTGAATTATGCAGCATTGCAAAGGGAGATTACTCACCTCAAACCAGAAATGGGTATGTTGGATCATGAACACAGCAACAGTCTGCATAAAATTTCCTACATGTATGTGGGGGCATCACACTGATTTTAATTAGTATAATTTTAAATCTAGATATCTTCATAAAAACCACTTCTCTGCAAAAATGTTTTATCTGTATAATCAGGAATATTAAGATAATTGTTTATGTTATAATTCATTGCAGAAAATATTCCTTAAAATTCTTGTACACAGTTTCCAGGTTACATACATAATATCAGTTATTCTGGCCCATCATGGACATCAGTTTCTTCTGGATAATTGGTCATCTGGATATTAGAATTTTGGGGGAAAAGTACAACTGTGAATGGATGTATCTGGATTAAATGGGTACAATAATTGTATGTTTGACTGTATATGTATCAGTAACTAAGTGAATATTGACATTTTGTTGATATTTAACATGTTTAAGAGCAGAAAAAGTTGAAACAATACAAATATTAAGATACATCAGTTACATTTCCTGATAAGAATTTATATTTGTGCTTCACACCTATCTGAGATCTACTCAAATTATCCATGATATAAAGTATGGTCATTTTATGTTTGATCAAGGTAAACTCAGTTGACATGGATTGTGTTCACACCTGTGCCTGTATGTGATTAATTTTTATCACCTGCTTAGCCAACATGGTTCATTAGTCAACAATTAATTATGTAGGCTTGGACTACAAAATGTTTTTCATTGGATCATTATAAGTCTTCAGTGGGATTTTTGTATGGCAAATTATATATTACAGTGTTGCTTCAAGGGTGCAGGATGTCCCCATTTTTCATAACCTTGGTGCAAATTAAACCACTAGTCACACACAAAATATTGGTTATAGTTCAAATTTGGTGCATTTTCCTTGATCTGATGTGTAATGCGACTTGTATGTATTGGGTTTTTGCATACATGTCACTCAGAAACATCATTTTATAAATATTGTCAAGGACAACCAACTCTCAGCAGTAACATGATTTATAATGTGTAGGGTTGACAGGCAGGAATCCAACTGGTTCCAATAATCCAACAGTCTGGTTGGATAAGGCATATAAAATCCATTTACATCGTACACTGATGGTTTAACATGTAGTCTGCAGGTGGAAAAATGTCAGAGTGTCAGAAGTCATTTGTGTATTTGTTTTGAAGACTTGAAAAAGAACAGTTTATAAAAGTTAAGAAATTCCAACTCCTTCTGAGGATGGTGGTTAATCTTTGCCAAATCAGGGATTTGGGTCTGAGACTGGGGAAGAAGGTTGAGATTCTTTAGCAGCTTTTTGCAGGTTTGGCCCACTAGTTTCTTTTATAAATACATGTACATTGTAATAAGTAAAAATTTCAGGGGAAATGATAGTAGTCCTTATGAGCAAATAATCCTGATAACAGGTGTCCAGATTATTGATATTATACTGTATATCTATATGGGTTTACTTTTTAAAACAATATATGAAAAAAAAATTTGTTTATGATCAGCTTTCTATTTTTATTGTTTTCTTCATTTGCTCTTAGAATTGTCTTTCCTTCATACCAATGACACTTTGTTGTAGTAGTTGTTGCTGACAAGTCTATACTATGTCTTTACTGGAGGTGGGTATCGAGTGGTTAGCTATTGTTGCTGACTAATCTATACTATGACTTAACTGTTGGTGGGTATTGAGCGGTTAACTGTTCTTGACTAGTCTTTACAATGACTTTACTGGAGGTGGGTATCAAATGGCTGGCTAGAGTTGCTGACTAGTCTATACAATGACTTAACCAGAAGTGGGTACTGAGTGTTTAGCTAGTGTTGCTGACTAGTCTATACTATGACTTAACTATAGGTGGGTATCAGTTGGTTATCTATTGTTGACCAGTCTGTGCTGTGACATAACTGGAGGTGGGTATCAAGTGGTTAGCTGTTGATGACCAGTCTATACTATGACTTAACTCGAGGTGGGTATCAAGTGGTTAGCTATAGTTGACAAGTCTATACTGTGACTTAACTGGAGGTGGGTATTGAGTGGTTAGCAAGTGGTTAGCTGTTACTGACCAGTCTATACTATGGCATAATGAGGTGGGTATCAAGTGGTTAGCTGTTGTTCTTAAGTCTATAGTATGACATAATTGAAGGTGGGTATTGAGTAGTTAGCTAGTGTTGCTGACTAGTCTATGCTATGACATAACTGAAGGTGGGTATCGAGTGGTTAGCTGTTGTTCATAAGTCAATACTGTAACATAACTGAAGGTGGGTATTGAGTGGTTAGCTGTTGTTCATAAGTCAGTACTGTGACATAACTGGAGGTGGGTATTGTGTGGTTAGCTGTTGTTGACCAGTCTATGAAATAACAGATTTAGGAGGTTAGTATCAAGTTGTTAGCTGTTGACTAGTCTATACTGTTACATAACTGGAGGTGGGTATCGAGTGGTTAGGTAGTGTTGCTGACTAGTCTGTACTATAATTTTATTTGAGGTGGGTATCAAGTTGCTAGCTAGTGTTGCTGACTAGTCTATACTATGACTTAACTGGAGGTGGGTAGCAAGTGATTAGCATGTTCAGAACATCCTCATCTCTTTCTAGTTAGAGTCAAATAACTCAAACTCTCAGAAAAAAACTTGGAAGTAATCATAGTGGTACCTCCCAAATTGGCAAGCTTTTGGTAGACTAGCGTCTGTGTAGATATGAAGAATAAATCCTTATAATGAATGATAGTAGTTTAACATTTAAATACATTTCAACCATCAATGAAATATCTGCATTTAAATTTATAATGTTATTCTAGGAAATATTGAATAAAATAATGGAGAAATCATACAGTTTCCATAGTCTGATGCTTATGATGCTATGAATGATGAAATGTCATTGAATCATTGTGACGTCAGTGAGGTTATTATGTAATAACAACAATGGGCATAAGTAGCAATTCAACCATATAGCTAGTATTGTTATGTAATAACAATGGGCATAAGTAGCAATTCAACCATATAGCTAGTACAGTAAAACCTGTCATGAGATACCGCCCCTTCTGCCAGCAAAAAGCGGTCTCTCAAGACAGGTGGTCTCTCATAACAGGTTTGTACAAAAAGACCAGTTTCCAAGGTCGAAAGTTAGCACTGTTTAAGAGGGAAATATAAGCACAATCATGTACATTTATTGTATTCTTTGTTCATAGTTCTTGTTAAAATATTGCATGCATTAATCTGAAAATAATTTAAAATAGTAATAAAGATATACATCTATCATTAAACATGAATCACATTTATATTTGAAGATCACACGTACATGTACTAGTATTAGCATATATGAGTTCGTTTCTAATTGACTCCTCGTCTTTTATAACACCCTAAATTTGAGTTTTACCGACGTTTCAAGTGGCTGCTATGTTGCAAACGGTCTCCCGTTTTTCACTTCTTTCAATTACATTAATTCTTTCCTCGAATGTTAGAATTTGTCTCTTTTTTGTTGGAGGTTCTGCCATTGTTATTAAAGTGCTGGGTGTTGATGTTATAAGGGATCAATTGTAATAACGACTGCAGCGGTTTTGATCAGGTATTGGGGAAATATGGAATACATATACAATGTATATGTACCAATGAATGAAATAAAAAGACACAATTAATTTATCCAGAAACAGAATAAATTTATTTAGAGATAACAGTCAAAGACTTTATTCACCGATGATACAAAGGGATTAACTCTATAAACAGGGTGTAACCGGCTGCACTAAGGTGAACAGATGACGGTTTGGCATGTGGACTGTAATCACTGTAACATCAAAAACACCCCCAACAAACAACACAAGCCCTTCACAATGACAATCGAATCCGGAAAACGATTCTCACCTACTGCTATTAAAGACAAAGACAAAGACCTCATTCACCCCAGGTATTACGGATTAACTCCAAAGACAAATGATGTTCGCGACCGCTATATTGACTTTGGCAATACAATGGCAGTTAGTGACATGTACTTTAGTCTGGTTTACAGTCTAGAACAAAGGAAACTACATGCATGACGTGCAAAAGTTAGGAAACCGGTAGCCAGTCTAATTTGTTTTTAAATTTTTTTTTTTTTAGAACAGTCTTTACTTTGGAAGCGGTTGTTTTCACAAATGATAAAATAAATGTCAGTGGTGTTTGTCTCAGTTGTCGCGATAGGGTCGTTCATAGCAGTATTATTTTAGAACAAGCTGCCATACGCAAATTCATGGGAAATCCTATGGATCATACTTTAGTCTCGCAGAAATAGCCGAGGTATTTCCGAATGAGCAATCGGCATGTACTCTAGTCTGGTTTACAATCTATAACAAAAGACACTACATGCATGACCTGTACAATTCAAGAAACCGGTAGCCAGCCTAATTTGTTTTTAAGTTTTTGATTTTGTTTTTAACGTCTTTGCTTCTTAAGCGGTCATGGTTACAAAGGGTTAAATAAAGGCCATTTGTGTTTATCTCTGTTTTTGTGATGCGGTCGTTCATAGCAGTGTCGAAATGCATATTTTGCCAAGAAATCGCGGTCACTGGTCGCGTTCTGCAGGTGGTCGCTCACGACAGTGCGTTTATATAATAAAATCGATCCGTGCATTACAATTGTGGTCGCTCATAGCAGAGGTCGCTCATGACAGGTTTTACTGTATTATGATGTAATAACAACAATGGGCATAAGTAGCAATTCAACCATATAGCTAGTATTATGATGTAATAACAACAATGGACATAAGTGGCAATTCAACCATATAGCTATTATTGTGCTGATATACCTTTCAGCCCTAAAACACACAGTTCAAAATGGCCACTTTTTACATTCTATTTTTTTTCAAGCATGCGACAGAAAAAGCAGAGGATGTTCTGACTGGTGGTTAGCATACTGGCCTTGAGCACCAAAGGTTCCAGGTTCAGACTCCATTTGGGGCAAGGATCCATGGTGGCTCGATGGCTTGCATGATGCACTCACAACTGGAAGTTTAAGTTCAAATTCTACCCAAATTAGGCTCAGTCACTTTTTGGATTTATGCTGTCTGAAAATCAATCTGTCTATCTGTCTGTCTGGCATCCACACAGAGGTTAGGGTTTGCATTTAGGTTATGTTCTCATACACTTTTGCTTGTTGAGTCACAGTGTTTGGTATGTAATGTTTCATGATGAGTACTTCAGCCAGAAGTGAAAACTTGGTCACTCTGACTTGCATTTCATGTTTTTCAAATTGGAGCTGGGTATCACAAGCTATATTGTATTATGATTATTGTCTTTGATGTGATATGTTTCACAATAGTACCACATACATAAATAAACTGAATAATATACAGGTGACTCCATGTTTGCAAAACAAACCTTGCTTGTATCATTGGATAAATTCATTGTAGGATATGATCTTGATTCCATTCCTTTATTGGAAATATCTAACTCTAAGGTAGGCTCTTGAGAATATTTAATTGAGGTGGGGCAGTGTTTTATTCTGGATATGTGATTGCATGAATCCCCCCTAAATATAAAAATATGGAAGTGTGTAAATAGTGCACATAGTTGATTTGCTTTGAGCATAATGAAACCTGTAACATTCATTAATATTAAGAAACTTTTATTGATCATGTAACAGCTTGACTCCTTTATCAACTGCCGTAATCAAGCACTTGCTGATACATGCAGTTCTAATGCATATGACATAGTGATACATGCAGTTCTAATGCATATGACATAGTGATACATGAGGTTCTAATGCATATGACAGTGTTACATGAGGTTCTAATGCATTTGACAGTTACATGAAGTTCTAATGCATATGACAGTGTTACATGAGGTTCTAATGCATATGACTTACATGAGGTTCTAATGCATATGACAGTGTTACATGACGTTCTAATGCATATGACAGTGTTACATGAGGTTCTAATGCATATGACAGTGTTACATGAGGTTCTAATGCATATGACAGTGTTGTATGATGGTTTAATGCATATGACAGTGTTACATGTAGTTCTAATAGATATGACAGTGTTGCATGAGGTTCTAATGGATATGACAGTGTAACATGCAGTTCTAATGCATATGACAATATTACATACAGTTCTAATATATATAACATAGTGTTACATGTAGTTTTAATGCATATGACATAGTGATACATGCAGTTCTATTGCACATGACATTGTGATAAATGCAGCTCTAATGCATATGACATAGTGATACATGCAGTTCTAATGTATATGACTTGTGATAAATGCAGTTCTAATACATATGACATTGTGATAAATGCAGTTCTAATGCATGTGACATAGTGATACATACAATTCTAATGCATATGACATAGTGATACATGCAGTTCTATTGCATATGACATTGTGATAAATGCAATTCTAATGCATATGACATTGTGATAAATGCAGTTTTAATGCATATGACCTAGTGATAAATGCAGTTTTAATGCATATGACATTGTGATAAATGCAGTTCTAATGTATATGACATTGTGATAAATGCAGTTTTAATGCATATGACATTGTGATAAATGCAGTTCTAATGCATATGACATTGTAATAAATGCAGTTTTAATGCATATGACATTGTGATGAATGCAGTTTGAATGCATATGACATTGTGATATATGCAGTTCTAATGTATATGATATTGTGATATATGCAGTTCTGATGTATATGATATTGTGATACATACAGTTCTAATGCATATGACATTGTGATATATGCAGTTCTAATGTATATGATATTGTCATATATGCAGTTCTGATGTATATGATATTGTGATACATACAGTTCTAATGCATATGACATAGTGATACATACAGTTCTAATGCATATGACATTGTGATAAATGCAGTTCTAATGCATATGACATTGTAATAAATGCAGTTCTAATGCATATAACATTGTAATACATACAGTTCTAATGCATATAACATTGTGATACATATAGTTCTAATGTATATGATATTGTGATATATGCAGTTCTAATGTATATGACATAGTGATACATACAGTTCTAATGCATATGATATTGTGATACATACAGTTCTAATGTATATAACAGTGATACATACAGTTCTAATGCATATGACATTGTGATACATGCAATTCTAATGCATATGACATAGTGATAAATGCAGTTCTAATGCATATAACATTGTGATAAATGCAGTTCTAATGCATATGACATAGTGATACATACAGTTCTAATGCATGTGACATAGTGATAAATGCAATTCTAATGCATGTGACATAGTGATACATACAGTTCTAATGCATATGACATTGTGATAAATGCAGTTCTAATGCATATGACAGTGATAAATGCAGTTCTAATGCATGTGACATTGTGATAAATGCAGTTCTAATGCATGTGACATAGTGATACATGCAGTTCTAATGCATATGACATAGTGATACATGCAGTTCTAATGTATATGACTTGTGATAAATGCAGTTCTAATACATATGACATTGTGATAAATGCAGTTCTAATGCATGTGACATAGTGATACATACAATTCTAATGCATATGACATAGTGATACATGCAGTTCTATTGCATATGACATTGTGATAAATGCAATTCTAATGCATATGACATTGTGATAAATGCAGTTTTAATGCATATGACCTAGTGATAAATGCAGTTTTAATGCATATGACATTGTGATAAATGCAGTTCTAATGTATATGACATTGTGATAAATGCAGCTTTAATGCATATGACATTGTGATAAATGCAGTTCTAATGCATATGACATTGTAATAAATGCAGTTTTAATGCATATGACATTGTGATGAATGCAGTTTGAATGCATATGACATTGTGATATATGCAGTTCTAATGTATATGATATTGTGATATATGCAGTTCTGATGTATATGATATTGTGATACATACAGTTCTAATGCATATGACATTGTGATATATGCAGTTCTAATGTATATGATATTGTGATATATGCAGTTCTGATGTATATGATATTGTGATACATACAGTTCTAATGCATATGACATAGTGATACATACAGTTCTAATGCATATAACATTGTGATACATACAGTTCTAATGCATATAACATTGTGATACATATAGTTCTAATGTATATGATATTGTGATATATGCAGTTCTAATGTATATGACATAGTGATACATACAGTTCTAATGCATATGATATTGTGATACATACAGTTCTAATGTATATAACAGTGATACATACAGTTCTAATGCATATGACATTGTGATACATGCAATTCTAATGCATATGACATAGTGATAAATGCAGTTCTAATGCATATAACATTGTGATAAATGCAGTTCTAATGCATATGACATAGTGATACATACAGTTCTAATGCATGTGACATAGTGATAAATGCAATTCTAATGCATGTGACATAGTGATACATACAGTTCTAATGCATATGACATTGTGATAAATGCAGTTCTAATGCATATGACATAGTGATAAATGCAGTTCTAATGCATGTGACATTGTGATAAATGCAGTTCTAATGCATGTGACATAGTGATACATGCAGTTCTAATGCATATGACATAGTGATACATGCAGTTCTAATGCATATGACATTGTGATAAATGCAGTTCTAATGCATATGACATAGTGATAAATGCAGTTCTAATGCATATGACATAGTGATACATACAGTTCTAATGCATATGACATAGTGATACATACAATTCTAATGCATATGACATAGGGATACATGCAGTTCTAATGCATGTGACATAGTGATACATACAGTTCTAATGCATATGACATAGTGATAAATGCAGTTCTAATGCATGTGACATAGTGATACATACAGTTCTAATGCATGTGACATAGTGATACATACAGTTCTAATGCATATGACATAGTGATACATGCAGTTCTAATGCATATGACATAGTGATAAATGCAGTTCTAATGCATATGACATAGTGATAAATGCAGTTCTAATGTATATGACATTGTGATAAATGCAGTTCTAATGTATATGATATTGTGATAAATGCAGTTCTAATGTATATGATATTGTGATACATGCAATTCTAATGCATGTAACATGGTTCTGATGCTGTGCCAATATTGAAGACAGACAACTGTACAATTAATGTTTCCTCTGTGTGAAAATCCTAGAGAAATCACACAGTGGGTTGTGTGTATTAAACAGGATATGGTATGCACTTTTACTTGAGGTAGATTAATAATACATGGTATGGGGTAAGCATAGAAATGCAGACAATACTCTGATAGAACAAATATTTACCAGAACAAATTGAAACATATGAAGTGTAATATTTAAAAAATAATTTCAAGGGTTAATAATTGTTGTCTTGTGATGGACTAAAATTCTTTGAATTTAAAACGAGTGTATGTAGCAGTTAATTAGATACACAGTAAATACAAAGAGACAGTTTGCATACAAGTTGTAAGCAACCTAGCTGTTTACTTCATTTAAAAGAATCTAAAGATGACTACAAATATTTTGGTTTTGGGCAGTTTATATCATGTAGTTAATGTTTCATTCAATGGTCATTCTATATTGATAGTTTGAGTATGTATAACAAGCCCTGTACTATCACTAGAGTAAATATTGCAATTCATAGAGAATATTGAATTACCTGTAATGCATGGTCTTTATATTCATGATTTGTAAACCAATGTAAGCCACAAAAATTAATTATGTATTATGTATACATCTTAATTTGCAGCATTTACCCAGTTATTGACATTCAGGCTGAAATAAAAATGAATGTTTATGATATCGTTGCAGGAGAGCTGTATGACATAGGATGGGGACAGAAACTCTTCTTAGCCTGTCAAGGGAAAGACCCTCCTACAGGTATTCGTTTAAAGTATATACTACTCTACCTTACATGTCAGGATTTTTTAAAAACATATATTATGCAGATTGGGTGTCAACATGTAAACCATACATACTTAAAATCTTGGTATTGTAAGCCATAAATATAAATAAATCTCCCCAAAACATGCATATTTTGTACACTGTGAAGTTAGTGACTGACATAATAGTCTATCAGAGAATTAAATGTGCTAAAGTCAAGCCAGATATTCAAAAAATTCACATATAAGCCAGTTTATGCAGTAAATAAACCACAGATGGAACATCAAAAGAAAGTATTCTAGTATAGCTACCTGGTTTTTTATTTTTTTCTTGGCAAAATTCACCCTGATTTATAAAAGGGTCATATAAAAATCATCATTTATGTATATTTTAGAGAGGGTTGACTTGGATTGACATATAATAATGCAAGATCTTACAGTACACACTGTTTCCACTAATTGCTAATGCAAGTTCTTACAGTACACACTGTTGCCACTAATTGCTAATGCAAGTTCTTACAGTACACACTGTTGCCACTAATTGCTAATGCAAGTTCTTAAAGTACACACGGTTGCAACTAATTGCTAATGCAGGTTCTTACAGTACAAACTGTTGCCACTAATTGCTACGTTTTCAAATAAGAGGGGTGCAAGGACTCATTTTGTATCCACAATGTTATGCACACAACAGAGTAGTTAAAATCTTCTGATTTGAAGTTACCAGGCAGGATTTGTAAATTTCAGGGAACACTTTAGCAGTACAATTTCTGATATTTTGTACTAAAATGTTGGATTATTTTGTTTTTTCTAGAAAAGGGTTTCCCAAAGTAATTTCCTGTTCTGGATTTGGCAGTGATTTAGTATCAGCCTTGCCCATTGTCAAAAGGTGTTTTCTTCAATAATTCACCTCCTTCTGTGAGAATTTTCTTTTAAAACAAATACAAATTTGATTTATGCTAATGTATGAATTTTTGCAACTTGTTCTAGGAAGAAAACGTATTCCTTTTATCATTAACACAAACTGAGGTATATGTTACACTAGCCATTGGCTGAAACTTGCTTTGACAGATGAAACCAGATCACAAATAGACAAGCCTAAAAAAATGTAATTGTCCAATTTGTAGCTTTTACTGAAACAAATCACCATCTGAAATGTTAAGTTGTCTTTGGAGAGTGATAGTGCCAACATAGCATAATTACTAATGTGTAAAGCATGGTCAGCAGGGACTAGCATAATGTTCTGTCAGATCATGGTGGTATGCTGCATGCATGGCCAACAGGGACTAGCATAATGTTCTGTTAGATCAGGGTGAGTATGCTGAATGCATGTCCAACTGGGACTAGCATTATGTTCTGTCAGATCATGGTGGTATACTGCATGCATCGTCAACTGGGACAAGCATTGTCACAGGATGAAGCCGGGTTGGGATTGGATTAGTGAAGACACCGAAAGCAATTGCGTTAATGAGATGTTTATTTATAAACGCAATTTAAAGATGTACAAATCTGACATCATTATAACAAAAAGATAAGGAAAATTATATAGTTCCTAACATTGAACTATCAACAACAAGTAACTCAACGAGAAAAATCAAAGATGAATTTAATGAATGGAATTGAAACAACCGTGAATAACATCCTATCACCAATCAACAAATAGAATTATATGATCTACAAATAATGCATTATAACAATTTATCCACAAGATGGACGCATGAATTATACACTTATCAACATATCACTCAGTTAGCGATATTTGATATATGGATGCATGTATTTATGAATTTATCACTCATATAGCGATATTGAACATGTGAATGCATGAAATTATGAATCTATCACTCATATAGCGATAATGAAATGGGAATGCATGAAATTATGAATCTATCACTCATATAGCGACATTGAAATGGGAATGCATCAAATTTTGCTCAGATAGCAATAGTGAAAATTACAATAACATGGAACGCATAAAAAAATATAACTAACTATGCCTCCATTTGACGACCAAGATGTATTTCTGGTTCCACCCGCTCTAGTCAATGGTCAAGGAGCCACCACGCATGGTCCACCCCTCCCAGTCTGTTGAAGGAACCCTCGAGAGCCTTCTCATTCAACACAGACCCGATGGTCGCGAAGCCTTGGTCCCTCACATCGAGAACACCTGTACACTCTTCCGAGCCAACGTCACCAGACACAGCGTACATGTCACAAGAAACCCCACAGAGTTCTGTGACTCCACATCACCAAACCATACACAAAAGCAGCTAAAATTATAACAACTGAACCATGTAGTACATATGGCACGGTTAAGTACTTTTGCATTGATATATGTTGTGCATGCGTGCACATGAATTAGTTTCGTTACACATTACATTAATCATTCAATGCACGCAGCGTATAATTATATTCAATCTGTCTGTTCAGTTATAACAAATGGCTAACTCGAACCAGACTTAGTATTTCTAATAGCATGGCATTGTATGACCTAGGTATTGACTCTCTGTAGAATTTAGAATAAATTCTAAAACACCTAATATATGAAACAATTCTGTCATATAAAACGAATAGTAATAAAGAATGCAATCTTAAATTTCACATACCTCTACAGCTGAAGATTGCTCCCGTAAAGAGGTAAGCTTTCTGACAAGACTCATCATAGTGTAATTTGTTTATAGAGAATTTGCTCTATATGTACTCTAGCTGTGACAGATATGCGCAGCTAGGTACTTGGGTTTTCACTGCAGGCAATTTGCACATGCAGCATGGGTTGAGTCGCGCTCAGTATTTCAAAATAACTAGAGCCGAAAAAAAATAAACCACCCTTGAGTAATGCTGTATGCGGCAACGAAACCCGAGTACATTTTCGATCACATATACATATTGATATAAATCATACACAATTCCGTGACAAGCATAATGTTCTGTCAGATCATGGTCAGTATGCTGCATGCATGGCCAACTGGACTAGTATAATGTTCTGTCAGAACAGGGTCATTATGCTGAATGAAGGATTTGGATTGATGCAGCTTGCAGTTGATTGAAATTATATCAGGATTAAAAAAAAACACATTTGAGAAAATTTTATCAGTCTCTTAAAAAAGTGTAAATCAGGGTTTTAGTCATGTTGTTACATTAAACTAATTATCTGAAAATACAAAATATATTTCATCATTATATGGTTTTCAGAACACATACATATTATTACATAACCTTTGTTGTAATATACCCCATTATAAAGTAGCCTTGCTTTTATGGCTGAATGGCATTATAGTCAGGGTAACATAAATCATAATATTTTGAAGAGCATATATCAGACATGATTTTTTTCCTCCATTTTAAAGCGGAATTCTGCTTTTCTCCTGACCTGAATCCAATTTTCCTCGATATGGTTCATTTTTTTATATCATCTCTGATCCAGTTTTCAAATAGTGGTCTGTCCGGTCCCATTCCACAATGATCCTTATAATAGTATTCGTTCTGTATATTATTTAACAGACGATTGCTGTGAAGGGGTTTCTGATTGGTCAAAAGTGTGTACTTGTCCAATGAATCTTCACGTAATGGAAACTGATGGAAATAAGCATGCTTGCCAAACATGGCATCTCGAATTGTCGAAAGAGACATGGACGCAAAAGGTTTGAATAAAGGTTTGAAAAATGTGTGGAAATGGAATGGCTTGAATGCAAAGTTGATGGGAACGTAGTTGGTCAATTTGTAAGAAACTGAACGCCAGATGCCGAGTATTTTGCAGTCTTTGCCAAAAAGATTTGAACTTACTATTACCAACTCAGCAGTAGTGTCTAATGTGTTAATTGAGAAGGAATTGGACCAGTATGATTTGGAAGTTAGAAAATACCAAACTGATTCCCTTCCAGAATTTAAGTAGGGACAATATATAGATCACTGGTGGGGAAGTGATGATATTGTTGTCATAAACTTGTGTCCATCAAAGATGGTCATGACTTTACTGAGTTGTTTTCATGGCCATACTGAGTTGTTTTCATGGCCAACAAGTATGATCATCCTTCAATGTCATGAGTGATATTATTGATTCCAAATCAGGGAGGATAAATGTAGAAACCTACAACTCGGTACAGAAAATCAAATATGGTCTGAAGGCATCAGGAAAAAGTGCAATACAGTATTTTAAGAAAGATTTTTTACATGAGAGGGCAGAAGCAACTCAATGTTAGAATGTGTGAAAAGGAAAGCAAAATAAATCTTTGCCAAGACTGCAAAAAAGCAATACTAGCACATCAATATCAACAAGTTGTGTCCAATGGGGGAAAAGACAAGTGAGAAAAAAACATTTGTTATGAGAAGACTTGAGAAGAGAAAAGTGTGATTTACATGTAATATTTGCTGCAAAAATGAAAAAATTATTGTGACTAAATTATTGTGTGAAGAATGACATGCACATGTAATAACTTCAGCACCAATTTTTTGGGAGAACAAGTTGATGTGACAATGAACATTGTGAAATTCTTGAAGTATTGTTTAAAGTTGGGTAAGTTTGTCATTTTTCAAATGATTTTTGTTGTTGTTGGAATGAAGTAACAACTTTGCAAAATATCATGATAATAAGGGCCACCAAGAGCAGTTTTGTATGCTCTCAGAGTTTAAAATGAGGACTCCCAGACCCCCCCCCCCCTGCACAATTTCAGTGTTTTCTTGCAAGAACCAAAATCATGTCTGATATATGTTTTAATAATTCATCACGAAAACTTAATTTGAGAAAAGATTATTGACTTTAAAAACCTTATATTTAGCTCATCATTAAACTATAAGTTTTCATGCTGCAGATTTGCTATTTGGTATTTTATTTAAGATTTGTGTAAGCATTTCATGCTTAAATATAATGATTCATGGCATTTCGGTGCTATTTTTATTTCATACTTAAATATAGTGATTCATGGCATTTTGGTAGTGTTACGACTCTATGGTCTAAGAAAAATGTAACAGAAAGAAAGTGAAACCAACAAATCAAGTAAAAAATCAACAAGCAATTTATTACTAGATAATTAAAATGAAAAATCAAAAAGTCACTTACAGTAATGTGTTTTGAAATCCTAATAATCCAATAAGAATGATTGTTCTAATCACAAGTCCTAAATATAGAATGTTCCGAATTCACGGCTGTGTCCTTGAATGTTATTATGTGCGAATGGTCTCCAAAGTCCTGATGTACTAGTAATCTTGATGTGCTGATGTCAAAATGAAGTATTCCAAAATCTCTGAATAAGTTCACATAAATTCCAAAATCATCAATTAAAAATCCAAAATCCAAAAGTTTATGAGCACTGTTATAATCCAATGAATATTTAAAATAATTCCTCTCTTAGAATTTGGAATGAATTTTCACAACTGTAATAGCTCTTTACAAGACTGATGGTAATGTCAAAACTGAATAAATGTCCACCAAACATGGTATATATAAAGATTGGTCACATGACAGAATGTTCTAGAATGTGTGTCATCTTAATGGAATTTTACTTGTAAACAAAAATTCAACCTTGACCTTCAAATTGAGAAAACATATTGATCAAAACAACCTAATTCAAGGACACTAGTTAAACATGTTTTTTGCTGATAAACATTAAGATTTAAGCAAATATTAAAGTGAAGAAACATTTATAATTTCCCAAAATATTTATAATATTTTATAAACATCATACATAACACCTCCCCTCATAAAGAAAAAGAAAGATTTATGTAATAAAGCTTTTTTTTTAATATACATCTAATACTATAATAACCAAAATTACATAAGAACATGTTTTATGATACTAGACTTAATTACATCAAGCAATATTACATTTCTAGGCACGTGAGAGTGCATCTGCAATCACATTGTCTTTTCCCCTGATGTGTTTGATGTCAATGTTATATTCCTGCAATATCAAACTCCATCTCATCAATCTCCGATTTTTATCTTTCATTTTGTTGATGAAAGTAAGGGGATTGTGATCACTGTACACAATAATTGGAGAAAGAGCTGAGGTAACATACACTTCAAAATGCTGTAAAGCCAATATCAAAGCCAAACATTCCTTCTCAATTGTGGAATAATTTTTCTGGTGCTTGTTTAGTTTTTTAGAAAAATAACACACAGGGTGATCCACACCACTTTTGTCTTCCTGAAACAATACTCCACCAACCCCTACATCACTTGCATCAACAGATAATTTAAATGATTGGCTGAAATTTGGTGCAGAAAGAACTGGTGCATTCTTAAGCATGGCCTTTAACTTGTCAAAAGATTCCTGACACTTGTCAGACCAATACAATTTGGCTTTCTTACTCAATAAACTTGTCAAAGGTTCAGCAATTTTGGAAAAATTGGAACAAAATTTCTGATAATATCCAGCCATACCTAGAAATCGCATCAGTTGCTTTTTACAAATTGGAACTTGAAATTCAGAGATAGCTTTGACCTTAGCTTCTATAGGTTTAACTTGACCTTGTCCCACAATATGTCCTAAAAATGTGACACAAGCATGGCAAAACTCACTTTTGCTCAAATTAATTGTCAGATTCGCATCGCTGAGTCGATCAAAGAATTTTCGAATGGTTTCCAAATGATCTTCCCAGGTGTTGTTGTAGATAATGACGTCATCGATATAAGCGTCACAATTATCAAGACCAAATGTTATCATGTTCATCAGACGTTGAAACGTTGCAGGCGAATTTTTCATTCCAAACGGCATGACTTTATATTGATAAAGTCCATCTGGAGTTACAAATGCTGAAATTTCTTTTGCCCTTTCCGTCAGTGGAATTTGCCAGAATCCGTTTAAAAGGTCAAACTTGGTAACATATTCCGCATTTCCAATTTTATCAATGCAATCGTCCATTCTTGGGATTGGAAATGAATCAGTTTTGGTGACACTGTTGACTTTTCTATAGTCAGTACACATACGGAATGTATTATCTGGCTTGGGAACAAGAATACATGGTGAACTCCAGTTACTTTTACTTGGTTCTATGAAATCATTCTCCAGTAAATACTGAATTTCTTTCTTCAGATAGTTCTGTTTGAGAGGATTCATCCTATAAGGATGCTGTTTCACAGGCGCAGAATCTACAATGTCAACGTCATGATAAATTTTACTTGTTCGTGTTGGAACATCAGGAAACAAGTGCTCATATTCATGTAATAGCTGTTTTAGTTCATTTCTTTCCTGTTGTTGTAGATGTGAAAGTTTCTGGTCTAGGTTGTTCAATATTTCTGAATTCCGAAGATTGGTTATACCAGAGTCACTATAGTCTGATCGTATTCCATCGTTGATATCTTCACTGTGTGGGACAGGTACAACTAAATTAACAGAATAATTAGCTGGGCTATCTCTGTCAAAATATTCCTTTAACATATTTATATGACAAAGTTGTTTCTGTTTCCGTCTCCCAGGAGTGTTAATGATATAATTTAAGTCATTTACTTTCTTTTCAACGGTATAAGGACCATAAAATTTAGCCTGAAGAGGATTCTGAGGTATGGGAAAGAGAGCCAGAACTTTGTCACCAGGTTTAAAACTCCTTTCCTGTGAATTTCTGTCATACCTTAATTTCATTTTTGACTGGGTAGTGTGAAGATTAGTTCTTGCTACTTCACAGGCCTTTGACAACTTGTATTTGAAATCAGAGACATAATCAAGAAGATTAATCTTTGAATCTTCATTTGAAAGAAGTTTCTCTTTCAATAATTTCAATGGTCCACGGACAGTATGACCAAAAACTAGTTCAAAAGGACTAAAACCCAACGACTCTTGAACTGATTCCCTAACAGCAAACAACAACAAATGAACACCCTCATCCCAATCCTTTTCTGTATCAAAGCAATATGATCGAATCATATTCTTCAAAGTTTGATGAAATCTTTCCAAAGCACCTTGACTTTCAGGGTGATAGGCAGAAGATTTAAACTGTTGGATGCCTAATTCATGCATAACTTGTTGGAAAATTCCAGACATAAAATTTGACCCTTGATCTGACTGGACAGATTTGGGAAGGCCAACAAGTGTAAAAAACTTCACCAAAGCTTTCACAATAGTTTTAGTTTTTATATTTCTCAGAGGAATTGCCTCTGGAAATCTTGTAGATGTACACATGATGGTCAACAAGTATTGGTTGCCTAACTTGGTTTTAGGTAAAGGACCAACACAGTCTACCATTATTCTACTAAATGGTTCATCAAATGCAGGAATAGGTTGCAGATGAGCCTTAGGTATCTTCTGATTGGGTTTTCCTACCATTTGACAAGTGTGACAAGATCTGCAGTATTTAGAAACATCACTTTTGAGTTTCGGCCAATAAAAATGATTCAAGATCTTGTGATAAGTCTTACGGACTCCTAAATGACCAGCCAAAGGAGTTTCATGGGCTAAATTAAGAATTTCCTGTCTATATGACTTAGGAACAACAATTTGATAGCTCACTGACCACTCGTCACCAGCGGGTACATCAGGTGGTCTCCATTTCCTCATAAGGACCCCATTTTTCACAAAGTAACACACTGGAACTTGTGTGGCTTCAGTTTCACTAATAGCCCTCTGAAACAAACAAGATATCTCAGGATCTTGCTCCTGTTCAACGACAAGAGATTGTCGTTTGTCACCCTGAGTAGAACAAAGAGAATGAGTTGCCAAAAGAGGATCACTGTGATCAATACCGTTTGATTGATCAATACCTGAGGAAAAAGTGACCTCATCAAAAGACTGACCAATACATGTGTCAGCTAAAGGAATAATATCCTGATCAACATCACTCTCAAGAGCTCTTTTTGCCATAGCTCTAGTAACTGCACAAGCAGGGTACAAATCAGGGATTTCAGTTTCGACAGGATCAACTTTCTGATCCAAACAAGGCTTGTCAGTTACAAGTGGATTAACCACAACCTTATCTCCAGCTAGGTCATTGCCTAGTAATAAATGAACACCCTCTATGGGTAAAGAAGTCACTGCCCCAACAGTCACAGGTCCAGAAACTAAGTCTGATGCCAAATTTACACAATGGAGAGGAACATTTACAAAGCCGCACTCTACTCCCTGAACAAGAACACTTTCACTTGAAGAAGACTCTTCAGACAAAGGTAAAGTACCTGATAATAAAAGACTCTGAGAAGCTCCAGTGTCCCTTAATATTTTAATTGGGATAGGTTTGGCAGAATCACCAATAAGTGATATAGAACCTTCTGACATGAATGGTTCATAAGCCTCCAAAATAGAATCAGACTGGGGTTTGTTTGACCCAACAAATGTATTGCTTTCAATACAAGACCGTGACCTTGACCTCGTAGAAATAAGAGCATTTGGAAAAGCTCTGTCTTTTCTCTGTTGCTTATTTTTCAACTTGAAGCAATCAGAAATAACGTGCCCTTTCATTTTACAATAAGTGCACATAGGAAGAGATGAGGATTTCTGATCAGTCTTATCAGATGTTTGATTCCTAACAGTTGTGCTGTTGTGAAATTTGGAAGTACTTGAATGAGATTGAAATGGTTTTTTACCAGAAAACTGCTGAGAGGACGATTTATTACCAAATGAAATTTTGTGAGTCAAGGAATAATCATCAGCCATACGAGCAGCATTTTCCAAAGTTTCCACATTCTGCTTGTCAAGATAGGTTTTAACATCACTATGGATGCACCTCTTGAACTCTTCAATTAATACGAGCTGTCTGAGGTTATCATAAGCTTGATCAACTTTCTTGGCTGAGCACCACCTATCAAATAGTTGTTCTTTATCCCTTGCAAATTCGACATGAGTTTGTCCAGTTTCTTTTCTACAATTCCTAAACCTTTGTCGATATGCCTCTGGTACCAACTCATAAGCTTTCAAGATGTACTCCTTAACCACATCATAATCAGTGCTTTGTTGTACTGACAGTGAAGTGTAGACTTCACGAGCTTTGCCAATAAGTACACTTTGTAATAACAAAGTCCAATGCTCTCTGGGCCATTTCAAGTTTTCAGCTATTTTCTCGAAATGAAGAAAGTATTTATCTACTTCTTTTTCCTGAAAAGGGGGTACTAACCTAATATATCTAGTAACATCAAAACCTGAACTTGTGATTAAAGGAGTGGAGTGTGCTCTGTTTGCCAGTTCTAATTCTCTTAACTTAAATTGCATTTCCCTTTCTTCTGTTTGCATTTGTATCTGCCTCTCTTCTTTCTCTCTCTCCATCTGTATCCGCATTTGTCTCTCTTCTTTCTCTCTCTCCAACTGCCTCTCTTCTTTTTCTCTCTCCATCTGCCTCTCTTCTTTCTGCATTTGGATCTGCCTCTCTTCTTTCTCTCTCTCCATCTGTATCTGCCTCTCTTCTTTCTCTCTCTCTCTCTGAATCTGAAGCTTTGCCAATTCTAAATCCATCTGGTTCTTTAACTCTAATTCCCTTAATTTCCTGTCAGAACCAGATACAGGCTTTCTCTTCAAACTTAAAGCACTATTTTCAAAAATTCCCTTTCCTACTAAATACTGAATCAAAATAATCTTTATCTCCTGTTTTGTCAATGATACTTTTGCCTCAGATAGACTGTATTTTCTGGCAAGCTCGAGCAACTCATCCTTTCTCATGCACTCTAACCCCTCCTGAGTAGGTTTTGAAATGAAATTCTGAACATTAGATGCCATAGTAAATGCTTGTTGGTTTCACACAAAAAAAATTTCTCTATTTAAAAATCTTTGCCAAAGACAAAGAAAATTCAGAGACAAAATCAATATGAATTTCAAAGATAAATTTAATATCTCTAATATGCTTTAAAGAAATTCAGATCCCGGAACGACGAGCCCCCAATTTCTGTTACGACTCTATGGTCTAAGAAATATGTAACAGAAAGAAAGTGAAACCAACAAATCAAGTAAAAAATCAGCAAGCAATTTATTACTAGATAATTAAAATGAAAAATCAAAAAGTCACTTACAGTAATGTGTTTTGAAATCCTAATAATCCAATAAGAATGATTGTTCTAATCACAAGTCCTAAATATAGAATGTTCCGAATTCACGGCTGTGTCCTTGAATGTTATTATGTGCGAATGGTCTCCAAAGTCCTGATGTACTAGTAATCTTGATGTGCTGATGTCAAAATGAAGTATTCCAAAATCTCTGAATAAGTTCACATAAATTCCAAAATCATCAATTAAAAATCCAAAATCCAAAAGTTTATGAGCACTGTTATAATCCAATGAATATTTAAAATAATTCCTCTCTTAGAATTTGGAATGAATTTTCACAACTGTAATAGCTCTTTACAAGACTGATGGTAATGTCAAAACTGAATAAATGTCCACCAAACATGGTATATATAAAGATTGGTCACATGACAGAATGTTCTAGAATGTGTGTCATCTTAATGGAATTTTACTTGTAAACAAAAATTCAACCTTGACCTTCAAATTGAGAAAACATATTGATCAAAACAACCTAATTCAAGGACACTAGTTAAACATGTTTTTTGCTGATAAACATTAAGATTTAAGCAAATATTAAAGTGAAGAAACATTTATAATTTCCCAAAATATTTATAATATTATATAAACATCATACATAACAGTAGTATATTATTTTAGACTTAAATATAATGATTCATGGCATTTTGGTAGTATTTTATTTTAAGACTTAAATATAATGACTCATGGCATTTTGTTAGTATATTATTTTAAGACTTAAATATAATGACTCATGGCATTTTGGTAGTATATTATTTCATACTTAAATATAATGATTCATGGCATTTTGGTAGTATATTATTTTAGACTTAAATATAATGACTCATAGCATTTTGGTAGTATATTATTTTAGACTTAAATATAATGATTCATGGCATTTTGGTAGTATATTATTTCATACTTAAATATAATGATTCATGGCATTTTGGAAGTATATTATTTCATACTTAAATATAATGATTCATGGCATTTTGGTAGTATATTATTTCATACTTGAATATAATGATTCATGGCATTTTGGTAGTATTTTATTTTAGACTTAAATATAATGATTCATGGCATTTTGGTAGTATATTATTTTAGACTTAAATATAATGACTCATGGCATTTTGGTAGTATATTATTTCATACTTAAATATAATGATTCATGGCATTTTGGTAGTATATTATTTCATACTTAAATATAATGATTCATGGCATTTTGGTAGTATATTATTTCATACTTAAATATAATGATTCATGGCATTTTGGTAGTATATTATTTCATACTTAAATATAATGATTCATGGCATTTTGGTAGTATATTATTTCATACTTAAATATAATGATTCATGGCATTTTGGTAGTATATTATTTTAGACTTAAATATAATGACTCATGGCATTTTGGTAGAATTTTGATTTCATGTTTAAATATAATGACTCATGGCATTTTGGTAGTATATTATTTTAGACTTAAATATAATGACTCATAGCATTTTGGTAGTATTTTGATTTCATACTTAAATATAATGACTCATGGGATTTCTTGTAATGCTTTTTGACTTAAAAGTAAGCAAATGTCTTTATTGTTTTCTCCTGCAGTTGTCCTTGATGCTCCCACAGGAATGACCTCCGATGTTTGGAATCTGGTGTGGACCAGACTGGCATCATACTCCAGGGTAGGTAGAACAGAAAAGCTTATGGTATGGTTTGTTGTCTTTTGTGCATCCATCCATTAGCACAAGTTTTATATCACTACTCCTCCTAAACTATTTGGAAGATTGCCATGATACTTTACGCACACTTTCATGCTAAGATCTGATTGGTCATTATTGAAATTCTTGTTATTGCTTAATCTCCTGAATGAATGGGCATATCAACATGGGGCTTTCACTAAAAGACTTCTTATGATATCTGGTTGGGCCTAAATGAAAATGGTGCAGATCTGATGTCAAATATGGCCCCCACAGTAGCCATCTTGAAAATCTTGTTATTGCTACTCTTTCTGAATGGAAAGTCATACTGACATGGGATTTTCACCAAAAGATTCTTATGGTGTCTAAATGGTCCTACATAAAAATTTTGATGATCTGATATCCCATATGGCTTCCACATTGGCCATCTTGAATTTTTTTTTATCACTACTCCTTTTGAATTTATGGTCATATCAGTATGGGGTTTTCAATAAAAGACTTCTTATGATGTCTAGTTGGTCTTAAATGAAAATGGTGCCAATCTGACTCCATTTTGTCTGCCACACCGGCCATCTTGAAAATCTCGTTATCGGTAATCCTCCTGAATGGATAGTCATATTAACATGAGGTTTTCACTAGAAGACTTGTTATGATGTCTGGTTAGTCCTAAATGAAAATGGTTCTGATCTGATGTCCAATATGGCCACCACAGTGGCCATTTTGAAAGTCTTGTTATCGCTACTCCTTCTGAAAGAAAATTAATATTGCAATGGGGTTTTCAACTGAAGACTTCTTATGATGTCTAGATGGTCCTAAATGAAAATGGTGCCATTCTGATATCCAATATGTCCACTACAGCACCTAATTTGAAAATGTTGTTATTGCTGAAGAATATCAGAGATGGTTTCAATACTCAGCAGTTAAAAGGCAGAAGAATCTTATCTTGAATTCCTGGAAATTCTTTTTGGCCAGTAGAGTGTCAGTTCCTTCAAAGGACTCTTGTTTTTAAAGTGATTCATTTAAAGGAATTCTTCCTCTATCCTAATGAATGGGATGGGGACAGAAGTGGTCAGATTAATTGGTTTTGCTATATCTCTTTACAATCTTAGGCATAAAAAGCATGGTCCATTTCCTCATTCATACTACAGTGAAACCCCGCCATAGCACGATGGTCGGGGTCCACAAAATGACATCATACTATGTACCAAACCGTGCTATAACCAACCAAATCATTTAGCTGAAGAAAATGATGCACGCATTTAAAAAAAGGGAGGTGGGGGGAGGCTATAATAGTGGGCACAAAACTACATGCTTCATTGGCACAGTTACCATCTTAAATCAAGTGTTGGGTGGGGGGGGGGGGCAATACTACGGACTTCAGTGAACTTTGTTCCATATTAAATAAGAACTACTTAAAACGGTCATTACATATTTAATATTTATTTTTATGAATACGAAATTGGCAACTTAGCATAAATAGTTAAGAGTACGTGTACTCACCGGTTGAATATGGTTGTATCCATAATAGTAATTCCATCAAAAATATGCACAAAGAAGCATAATTTATATTTTAAAAAATGTTTGATAGATCCAGTCGAATCCTAATATTTAATTTCTCGCTAATACATTCACACAAACTTATGACAAAGTTTTTTCCCTTTGCAACATTCATAATTACTGGACATGTCCAAAGGGTCTTATTTATGACTGACAATAAACTGCATGATTCAGACATTGGGAATTTCTAAAAAGAAACCTGTATTTAGGCTTGAAAAGTACATTTTACTGAGCTGAAAATTCATACATGAGGTCAAATGTACTGTATTGACCTCATAAAAATGTATTTGCGATGAGAATTCTGTAGGTGTGTGTATACATGTAAAACTGCCTGAACCCAGCTTGGGAGTAAACCATTCGATTGTATGGGTACACAGTGAGTTCCATAAAAACAGTCGAGACATTCTCTAATGTACAGATGAACAAATAAATAAAATGAACCCAATATTCATATAAACTTTTGTTTATAACTACAACTTTGCTTCACTGCAGAGCAAAAGCGGGGAGTATCATGTTTTATTATATTAGCCAATCGCACCACCCCTACAACTTAAATGGTTCTGTTCCAATCACTGGAAGGACAGTTTTCTGTGTAGATGTGAATGATCTGAAGCTAGAAAATAAAAAGGGTTAAGATGGGGGGGGGAGGGTTACATGTGTGTGGCAATGACCAAAACTGCTCGTGCTATAACGAAGTGTGGTGTAGCGGGGTTTCAATGTATTAGTTTTATAATATAGTACTGGATCACTCTCTCCTTCTCTCTCTCTCTCCCAACACTATATAGTTCCAGAGATGTTTATCCTGCTGGGGAGAACCTAGCTGAATCTTGTGAAATGCTAAAAAAAAACCTTTTTTTAATAACACTTATCGAATGTGAAAAAACCTTTCTGTTTTATGAGACAGACATAGTATCCTCATCTCCAGCTATCCGGCTGACCATCTATCTGTCTGTCCATCACACTTTCCCTTCTGCTGTATAACTTTGAAACTGTTTGAGATTGAAACTTGGTATACTTATCCATCATAATTAGAAGATGTGTCATGTACTCCATTGGGGCCCCTGTCTTCAAGATCAGGGTCACTGCTCAGTATTTTCATTTTTCCATGACCCTTTCCTGTTTGCTGTATTTCTTTAAAGCCGTTTGAGATTAGGGAATGAAACTTGGCATACATATACATCATCACTAAAGTGTGTGTTGCGCACTACACTGGGGGGGGGGGGGGTCCTATCTTCAAGGTCAAGCTCACAGTTCAATATTTTTTGTTTTATAACACTTTCCCCTCTGATCCATAACTTTAAAGCCATTTGAGATTACGGGATGAAACTTGATATACATCATCACTAGAAAGTGTAGGTGTGTTGCATTCTCCATTGGGTGGGTGTGCTGTCTTTTTAGTCAAGGTCACAGTTCAATATTCTGCATGTTCCATCACACTTTCCTTTGTGCTCGTTAACTTTAAAACTGTTTGAGATTAACAGATAAAACTTTTAACACTTGTATATCATCACTAGAAAGTGTTTCACATTCGTGTTGCTATCTTCAAGGTCAAGATCATGGCACTATTTGTTTTCCATCACCCTTTCCCTTCCACACAATTACTTTAAATCCTTTTGAGATTAAGTGATGAAACTTTATATACAGGTACATCATCATTAGGTGGTGTGTCACATAGCACAATGGGGGTCCTATCTTCAAGGGCAAATTCATAGTTTAATACTTATGTTTCATTATACTTTTCCTTTCTGCTCCATAACTTGAAAATCGTTTGAGATTAAGGGAAGAAACATGATATACTTTTAGATCATCACTCGAAGGTGTCTCATACCACATTGGGCAGGGGGGGGATACTATCTTCAAAGTCAATGTCATGTATCAGTATTTTTAGTTTTTCATCACACTTTCCCTTCGTCACTTTGACTTTATAGCCATGTGAGGTTAAGGGATGAAACTTGGTATACTTATACATCATCACTAGAAAGTGTGTTACATTCCACATTAGGGGTCCTATATGAGTCCCATCTTCAATGTTATTGTCACTGCTCAATATTTTATGTTTTCATGACAATTTCCCTTCTGCTCCAACACATTAAAGCTGTTTGAGATTAAGGGATGCAACGCTTATACATAATTACTAAAATGTGTGTCACATATCACATTAGGGGTGCTATCTTCAAGGTCAAGGTTGTGACTCAGTATTTTAACTTTTCCGTTTTACTTTCCCTTCCACTCTGTAATTTTAAAGCCTTTTGAAATTAAGGAGATGATGAACACTTGCTAGACTGGAAACAAAATTCACTAAATTTGCTTGTTATTTTTTGTTTCCTTCCAGGTGTGTGTATATGACAGAGCAGGCCTTGGCTTCAGTGACAGACCTCAGCAGGTTTGTAGTGTTAGAGAGTAAGAGGGACTGAGTTTCCTCAACCTCTTAGATCATGTCACACTGGCCTCTGAGCCACCAAAAGATGCTTGTATACAGTTTTTCTCCCATGATAAGACAAGGATGTCAACCTTATAAATCAAAAAGTGGGGTGGGTGGGCTTTTTATCAGAGAAAGGTATCCATAGTAAATAGCTGATAAAATTGTGTACAAATGGCATGGACTTATCATCACACATGGACTAATCATCCAGCATGGACTTATGATCAGGCATGGACTTATCATCAGGCATGGACTATCATCAGGCATGGGGTTATCATCAGGCATGGGCTAATCATCAGGCATGTGGTTATCATCAGGCATGGATTTATCATCGGGCTTTAATTTATAATCAGGCATGGACTTGTCATCAGGCATGGACTTATCATCAGGCATGGACTTGTCATCAGTCATGGACTTATCATCAGTCATGGATTTATCATCGGGCTTTAATTTATAATCAGGCATGGACTTGTCATCAGGCATTGACTTATCATCAGGCATGGAGTTATATTCAGGCATAGTGTTATCATCAGGCATGAACTTGTCAGGCATGAGCATATCAACAGGCATGGACTTATCTTCAGGCATTATCATCATTGACTTCAAACATAAAGTTAAACTTTAAAGATTTAAATATAAGATGTAATTCCTTGGTTATGAAACTGTTATCTTTAATATTCAAGGATTATTGTATGTTCATGGTGATCAGTTAAAAACAAATTGTGGCACAATAAAGAGTTAGACACTACCATTTTTAAAAATAAACTATATCTCAAAAATTATAGGAGACTCTTGCCAGCTAGGTGTCTGAATGGAGGATATCCAGGAAAACACACTTATACATGGGTAACCACCTATGGAAATACCCCCCCCCCTCCCATTTGAAACTTAACCTAGTTAAAACAAATATGGTGACATGGTAGACAGATACATTTTAATGGTGTGGTACACAAATATGGTGACATGGTAGACAGATACATTTTAATGGTGTGGTACACAAATATGGTGACATGTAGACAGATACATTTTAATGGTGTGGTACACAAATATGGTGACATGGTAGACATACATTTTAATGGTGTGGTACACAAATATGGTGACATGGTAGACAGATACATTTGAATGGTGTGGTATAGAAATATGGTGACATGGTAGACAGATACCTTTACAGATAGATGTAGGTATCTGAAACAGTAATTGATAGAACAAACAAGAAAAAACTTGTACATATTTCTTCAGGTATACAATCAGAGGCACTCACTTCAGGAGATTCTTGCATATATTTCATAAAGATTTTGTAATTATACATTTTTTGCTACAAATTTTCAATTGTCTTGTTTGGTGCTGATACCTTTGCATGAAATATTTTTTATCTATACCTGTATTTTTTATCTATACCTGTATTTTTTATCTATACCTGTATTTTTTATCTATACCTGTATTAAAATAGATTTTGTTTTCTTAATCTTTCCCTTATCTGTCTTCTCATCAGTAGTCAAGTAGTAGAATTAAAAACAAACATCCAATCATTTTAAGTGATTAATTCAGTGTAAAAATCTGAACTTTTTCCTTTCCTGCAGAATTATACAGATGCTGGGGGAAAGGAGGGACAGAGTAACTACAAGAACAAATGGACCCCATATACAGTAGAAAGGTAATTACAATTCCTAAGATATTACATGATATTACATAGGTACACATGTGGATCTATCATGAAAACTCAGGCACATACATTATTGTTACTGTGAATTAGCTTGGTATACCCTCAAAACATGTACCTGGAACATCTTGATTTGGTCCCATGCATCTGTCCACACATACAGCTGTACATTTGTCTGTCCATCCTACCATACATACATACAGCTGAAGATCTGTATGTCCATCCATATATACAATAGTTACAGCTGTACATCTGTCTTGCCCATCCCACCATACATATATCTGTACATCTCTCTTGTTCATCCTGCCATATACACATACACCTGTCTTGTCCATTCCACCATATGTACATATGTCTTGTCAATTCCACCAGAAATACATAGGTTTACAAGATATATACATATGTACAGTGGTAAATGTTTCTGTAGATCCATACATACATACAGCTGTACATCAATATTGTCAATCCCACCATACATCTGTGCAGCTGTACATCTGTTTTGTCCATCCCAACATGTTTACACCTGTATATCTGTTTTGTCCATCCCACCATATATTCATGCAGCTGTACATGTCTTGATCATTCCACCATCCATACACACAGCTGTACATCTGTCTTGTCCATTCCACAATACATACACACAGCTGTCTTGCCCATTCCACAATACATACACACAGCTGTCTTGTCCATTCATAATACATACACACAGCTGTCTTGTCCATTCATAATACATACACACAGCTGTCTTGTCCATTCATAATACATACACACAGCTGTCTTGTCCATTCATAATACATACACACAGCTGTCTTGTCCATTCATAATACATACACACAGCTGTCTTGTCCATTCATAATACATACATGCATACAGCTGTATGTACATCTTGTCCCACCTACCATATGTACATACAGCTATACATCTGTCTGCCCATCCATACATATAGCTATACATCTGTCTTGTCCATCCCACCATACATACATACAGCAAAATTCTGTCTGTCCATCCATACATACAGCTGTACATCTGTCTTTCCATCCCAGGCAGCTTGTTCACATGATGACATGATGACACAAAAAACATTTGACATAGGAAAATGAGATTTTGTAGGCATGTTATTTTTTCATATATAGATGACTTGATTGGATTTTCATGGCAATTTAATGATTTTTGGATTTTTCATACATTTTGTTTTTTTGAACTTTGACTTTTAAAATTCAAACCTTGTTAGCATGATTCTGTATGAAGTGCTTGACCAACGGAAATTCAATTTTGTAAAGATGTTTGTGTAAATCCTAAAATTTATTCTAATTTTATTCTTCAAGCTTAAACTTAAACTTGTGTTTCATGCTCATAAAGTTTTGAGAACACAACTCCTGATTGGTTTCATTTTGTGATTAAAATAATTTTGGCTAGCTCTGTCAGTTTTTTAAACTCTTTCTGGACTTTGACCTTTTATCTGCAGTGGAGCTTACATGTTTTTCATAAATCTTTGTTTATGTTTCTTTTTTGCGTAAAGTCTAGATATGTGAGGCTTATCATATATACTTGCATATAGTCGGATCCAACTGAAAACTGCATAGACCCAGATCTGCCATTACATAATGGACTGGTAGATCTGGGTCTATGCAATCTGTTAGGGGTAATCAGTAGAACAAACAACATAGACTCTGATCAGGGTCTATGTTGTGTGCAGTTGGACTTGAACTATAAGCGAGTATATACAGTAATTGTATACAATATCTTGTATCACAGGATGGTAGATGATCTGCAACACCTTCTGACCAAGTCCAGCCAGCAGCCACAGCCATTTGTTTTTGTTGGAGCTGAGTTGGGGGCACTGGTGGCCCAGTTTTATGCCCAGCTGTATCCAAGGTGATTTATTTCAGTTTGGCTAAATATTTTGAAGTGTCATTTTCTTTTATACAAGATTTATAATATATCAGTTTTTATAAGCCAAAGAAAATGTAGAATGTGTACCACATTAATGTATATGAGAAGAAAAACAATTATGGTTGGAAGTGGAAATGTCCAGTTCTGGTGTTGATAAAATGTCGCAATGTTGAGTACCAACTCTGATAAAGTTTTACCTGCTGATAATTTGTAAAGTACAATCTGATAATTGAATTCAATTTGAATTTTGAAACAAACTGGTTATCTTTGGGTGTAAGATTGAGATACAGATTTTTAAATATGCCTAGATATATATTTTACAGCAGGTACAACTTTGATTTTTAAATATGCCTAGATATATACTTTACAGCAGGTACAACTTTGATTTTTAAATATGCCTAGATATATACTTTACAGCAGGTACAACTTTGATTTTTAAATATGCCTAGATATATACTTTACAGCAGGTACAACTTTGATATTTAAATATGCCTAGATATATATTTTACAGCAGGTACAACTTTGATATTTAAATATGCCTTGATATATACTTTACAGCAGGTACAACTTTGATATTTAAATATGCCTAGATATATACTTTACAGCAGGTACAACTTTGATTTTTAAATATGCCTTGATATATACTTTACAGCAGGTACAACTTTGATTTTTAAATATGCCTAGATATATATTTTACAGCAGGTACAACTTTGATTTTTAAATATGCCTTGATATATACTTTACAGCAGGTACAACTTTGATTTTTAAATATGCCTTGATATATACTTTACAGCAGGTACAACTTTGATTTTTAAATATGCCTAGATATATACTTTACAGCAGGTACAACTTTGATTTTTAAATATGCCTTGATATATACTTTACAGCAGGTACAACTTTGATTTTTAAATATGCCTTGATATATACTTTACAGCAGGTGCAACTTTGATTTTTAAATATGCCTAGATATATATTTCACAGCAGGTACAACTTTGATATTTAAATATGCCTTGATATATATTTTACAGCAGATACAGCTTTGATTTTTAAATATGCCTTGATATATATTTTACAGCAGGTACAACTTTGATTTTAAATATGCCTTGATATATATTTTACAGCAGGTACAACTTTGATATTTAAATATGCCTTGATATATACTTTACAGCAGGTACAACTTTGATTTTTAAATATGCCTAGATATATATTTTACAGCAGGTACAACTTTGATTTTTAAATATGCCTTGATATATACTTTACAGCAGGTACAACTTTGATTTTTAAATATGCCTTGATATATATTTTACAGGAGGTACAACTTTCATTTTTAAATATGCCTAGATATATATTTTACAGCAGGTACAACTTTGATTTTTAAATATGCCTAGATTTATATTTTACAGCAGGTACAACTTTTACTGGCACATCAGGACATTAAAAATATTGGCACATCAACACATTCAAGGATATAGTCATTCATTCAGAACATTCTATATTTAGGACTTGTGATTAGGACACTTAGGATTATTTGATTATTTGGATTTAAATTCACATTACTGTTAGTGTCTTTTGAATTTTCACTTTAATTGTATAGAAATAAATTGCTTGCTGATTTTTACTTGATTTTTTAGTTTCATTTTCTTTCTGTTACATTTTTCTTAGACCATAGAGTCGTTACAGAAATTGGGGGCTTGTCCTGGGAGACAATTTCTTTAAAACATATTAGAGATATTAAAGTTACCCAAAGTCAGAATTTTGTATTAGACACAAGACTTTGCCAAGTGTATGATGCAATTCTGATCCCAATGGTGCAATTTTCCTATCCAACACCAATGCATAATCAGGCATTATTTTTCTCACATTCCTGAACGAAAAATGAGTGGGAAAATGATAAAGGTCAAAATAGTCCCCAAGTCAGGATAAAGTCAAAATAGTCCCAAGTCAGGATAAAGGTCAAAATAGTCCCCTAGTCAGGATAAAGGTCACATGTAAAGTAGGATATGGATTTTCCACATATGCATTCCATCTTGAAAAGTTTCTATACATACTGATAGGAAATGTGAGAATTAACATGTCTAAATCTTGGTCTTTGGTCAATGTCTAGCTTGGAACTGAGTAGTTGTAATGAATCATGTATTACACTTCTGGAATGACTGGGAGGTATGTTTTATTGTTACTGGGTGTTGTATAATTAGGGTCATTTTCTTATTCAGCGATGACCATGTAGACTTTAGTCTTTTATATAAGTTAATAAATAAATACACTTTGGTTTCATCACAAATGTTATGAATGTTAGTTACTAAGATTGTGCAGTTAGGGTAAGGCTAGAGATGCATCACTTCTATACAAGCACCTACTTTATTTGTATCTAATTCTACACAAACACCTACTTTATTTGTATCTAATTCTACACAAACACCTACTTTATTTGTATCTAATTCTACACAAACATCTCCTTTATTTGTATCTAATTCTATACAAACACTGACTTTATTTGTATCTAATTCTACATAAACACCTACTTCATTTGTATCTAATTCTACACAAACACCTAATTTATTTGTATTCAATTCTACACAAACACCTACTTTATTTGTATCTAATTCTACACAAACACCTACTTTATTTGTATCTAATTCTACACAAACACCTACTTTATTTGTCTCTAATTCTACACAAACACTTACTTTATTTGTATCTAATTCTATACAAACTTTATTATGTATCTAATTCAACACAAACACATACTTTATTTGTCTCTAATTCAACACAAACACCTACTTTATTTGTATCTAATTCAACACAAAGACCTACTTTATTTGTATCTAATTCTACACAAACACCTACTTTATTTGTATATAATTCTACACAAACATCTACTTTTTATACATTGAACAGCAGTTTACATGAGGGCATGACACTTGGAACAGCCTTCGCTGCCACCAAAAGCTCATTTCTGCAAAAACCTTGCATAAACTGCTTTTTTCCCCCCGATGAATTTGCAAAAAGTAATGTAAAATTTGAATTTGTAAAGATATTTGTCAAAATTAAATACAAATATGACTTCAGTTACCAATCATATGCCATGTGGAGAAATATTTTAAAGTATGAAAACTTGAATTGGGTGCACTGGTAACTATGGTGAATACTGTGGTTACTCCTGTGTCTGCCAGAAAATGTGTTTCATGTTCGATTAGGTCTTGCCTGGTAAAGTCTTAGTGAAATAAAAATAGAGAAAGTATTTTGATGGGACATTCTCACTTACATAGGCAGTATTCTTAGATGGCAAAGAATTTACATGGATCTGATGTAAATAATTCATTGATCTGCATATGAGTCTCTTTCAGATCCTGTCGTGTTAAATGGAACTGACCCATACATTACTGGAGAGTTCAGTTGGACACTCCCTTGGAGATCTTGAATCATATCCACTTTAGTCAAATGGATATCACCCGTACATTACTAGGGAGGTCAGCTGGATTCTTCCTTTAGGGATCCTGAATCAGATCCTGCGTAGTCAAAATCAAACTCCCCCGTACATTAATTGAGAGGTCATTTTGACACTCCCTTGGAGATCTTGAATCAGATCCTGTCTAGTCAAATGGAACTAACCCATACATTACTGGGGAGGTCAGTTGGACTTTTCCCTTAGGAATCTTGAATCAAATCCTGTCTAGTGTCAAATGGAATTCAGGCATACATTACTGGGGAGTTGAATTGGACACTTACACTTTGGAATCTTGAAATAAAATCTTGTCCAGTCAGATGGAACTTACCAATACATTACTGGCGAAGTCAGTTGGATTCTTTCCTTAGGGATTATGAATTAGATCCTGTCTAGTCAAATAGAACTCACCCATACTTTACTGGGGAGGTCAGTTAGACTCTTTCCTTAGGGATCTTGAATTTAATCCTGTCTAGTCAAATGGAACTCACTTATACATTACTGGGGAGGTTAGTTGGACACTTCTCTTTGGGATCTTGAATCAAATAATATATAGTCAAATGGAAATCAACCAATACATTACTCCCCCAGATTGTATATGTGTGATATGGACCTTGTGGTTCCTGTGTTAAAAGTTTGATCATAAGTAAAGCCATCTGAAACAGAGATCCAGTCTAGAAATCCTTAAGTACATTCACGCCATCTATTGAGATACAAGAAAGAAGGGTAATTTCCATTCTTAGTACCACAATATACAAGAGCCTGTGTCAACCATCCAAGGTTAATGGTTTTATTTTGGTGATCACTACCAATGCCATTAAAGACCAATCTTTTGTTGTATGCTCCAAGTGTAAGATGTTCAAACATCGTGTCAACAGAAATTGTTCAGATTTAGTTCAGCATATCTGGAAAGCAGTAATAAGTAGGACACAACTGTGTATAACTGGTTTTGTGTTGTATTTTCAGTGATGTGGCTGGCCTCATTCTAGTCAACCCCCTGACAGATGACCTTTTTGACCTTGACAGTGGAATCTGGAGACACCACTGGTAAGTTCAGTTACAAAGATATCTACATTATTTGTCCTTTTATCTTAAGTCTGTAAAATTTCCTTTTAATACTTGTTAGTGAGATACATGTACAGTAGATAGTTTATTCCATAAAGTAATTTGAAAAGTAATATTTGTATTTTCTGGACACCATACATCCACACTCTTTATATAGAAATCTGTGTCTCTGGCCATCGGAAAGTTGCAGGTGTGGATTTTGCCTCGCCTTTTTCAGAAAACGTTGCAAGATAGCATTGTTGATGTTGCTATGTCAACATTAACTTAGTGTTAAAGTTTTGTGCAAGCCCATAAACTACTGGTAGGAATTCACTGAAAGTTTTGGGCAAGCCCATAAACTACTGGTAGGAATTCACTGAAAGTTTTGGGCAAGCCCATAAACTACTGGTAGGAATTCACTGAAAGCTTTGGGCAAACCCATAAACTACTGGTAGGAATTCACTTAAAGTTTTGTGCAAGCCCATAAACTACTGGTAGAAATTCACTGAAAGTTTTGTGCAAACCCATAAACTACTGGTAGGAATTCACTGAAAGTTTTGGGCAAGCCCATAAACTACTAGTAGAAATTCACTGAAAGTTGTAACACTTAATGTTTAGGGAGTGAGGATTACTTTTCTTTCATCAAAGTAAATCCCATCCCACTGTGGAAGGGTCACATATTTCTACATATTTGCTATTTCGCATGCTTTTAACTTTGTGTTTATATCTGAAATATTGCATAAGTATAGACAGTAAACTCTCTTTTTAAACCATCACTGTTTCTGGGTCTGTCCTTACTCCCTTACCATCCTTAACCCCACCCCACCCACTCTCCCTTGGGTTATAACTTGGAAAGCATTGAAAATCCCAAACCTATAACCACATTTACTCATCTTATGCATGGAAAGGCCAAGTAATTTATGCAACCAGGATTGGCCCCTTGGTCTCTCCCTACCCCCAAGGGATTGGCCCCTGTGTCATGACTCAGAAACTGCTCATAGTTCTGCCCTTATACTGGAGTATGCACTCACTTACTTGCATTTCAAAAGGAATTAATTTGTGCAGTCAGTGTAGGTTTCTGGGTCTGCCTTCAACCACCTGTCCAATCATAACTTGGAAATTGTCCCCACCCTATAATCATATATATATACTTAGCACCTACCACCTAGGAAGGATGCCAAGGGGGATAACTTTGTACATGTGTGTATTTAGTTGTACATTGGTCAAGATTTTGCATTTAGCTCAGGATTTATGCACTCTATATACATAGTTTTATCTTGAATCATGGGACTTCATGAGGGTATGTATGTTGATGAGTACTACACCCTCATTGCAAAAGTAGGTCACTGTAACCCATATTTCATGATTCACTGACTGATTAAATTATGTTTTATATTTATTTTTCAAACTGTTTAATGCTGGATTCATCGCACTAAGTGATTGCATGAATCACTACTAGTACCACACCCCCTTACAATAAAAGAAGATCACTGTGACCTACATTTCACATTTTACTGGCAAAAGTATATGCATTTAGCTTTTGACCAAATAGGTTTCTGGCACCATTTATACATACTGTTATACCTAGGATCATAAAACATGGTAAAGGGATGCATCTTGATGAGTACTACACTGTCATCACAAAAATAGCTCACTGTGGCCTATATTACATGCTTCACTTACTTTAGTTAAATTTAGATTTGTAAGTTTATTTCTTAAGTACTGTTAAGGCTGAAATCATCAAAATAGATGATTCTATGTATCTGTATTAGTACCACACCATTACAAAAAAAGAAGGTCATTGGGACCTGCATTTCACATTTTACCGGCGTAAGTTCAGTTTTTGGGTTTTTAGCTGATGACCACATAGGTTTTTTGCATCCTGTATAATACTGACTACATGAAACTTGATGAGGGGATGCATCTTGATGAGCACTATACACTCCTCACAATTTTTTTTTAGAACAATGATTAATAAAAATGAAGAGCAAAAGTAATCTGTGGTTTTTATCAAGTCATTATAGTACCTCTGATTTGGTATTATAGAAAAGTATTCATTTGTTGTTTTATGTCTTCATCTGTCTACAACTGTGGGGATCTTAGATCACTAAGACATAGGCATAGCGAGATGTACACATCAATCAGTAAGATCTCTGAACTGAGATGGTTGGACTGGCTGGGACAGCTCTGGACTGCGATACTGTAGTATAGGATGGATCCAATGGATCCGTAAAAAGCCCCATGTGCTCCAGACTTCCAAGCCCAAAGGCCATGCTGAGACATGTGGGGACTTATGCCCACTGGGATGCCTATACATACATACATACATACATGCATACGTACATACTGTGACAGTGCATAAAAGACATAAAACAATAAAAGAATACTTTTCTATAATATCAAAGTCCACATGTCTACCCTGCTTTTTTGCAAAGGGGACAAGAATGTGTTTCATGCCACATTGAAGCTGGTTTGAAATGTCGCCACATCTTCAGTGTTAGACTTGGCGTCATTTGTGATTTTTTTCTGACTGGCTGAAAAATCAAGCAACGACCATACCTGGGAGGCAATGGCCCAAATTGCTTGGGTCATTAACAGGGCAAATGCACTGACTGCCTCTGTGAATCTTGACCTGATACAATGGGATGCATGTTTGCGTTCCATGTCGCTCAAGGCACATCATGCCCTGGCATTATGGATGACCCGGTTTGGCTTGCCACTACTCTTTGGTGGCAAAATGGAAGAAGTTCGGAGGCAGGCAGATCAGAACTGACCCTCCAACTTCCCGCCTACCCCACACAGTCAAACGAAAAGGTATTTTTACATCACAGGTTCAGTTCAGATCCCAACCTAATGCTAGGAGGTAACAACCTAATTAGTTTAGGAGGCAACCTTCTGGGGGGGGGGAGGGGGTAAGAAACCAACTTTCTCCTCCTCCAAGCTTCCTAACTCTCGACACTGACCTACCATCCCCACTGTCTGTAGACAGCCTACTGGTGGGCACCAGACTCCTGCAATTCCAATCTCATTGGATCATTCTATTTCCTCAAAACAAATAGGTGATCCAAGTCATTTCGGAGGGGCTTTGTATTTTGTTTATCCAATCCCCTCCTATTTCTTCCTCTGTTCTAATGGATATACTGTCAGATCAGGAGAAGGACAATACTAAACAACAGGAGATATGGTCACTCATCGAGAAAAGGGCAGTGGAGATTGTGCAAAAACCATAATCTCTGGGGGTTTTCAAGGTTTTTCATTATACAAAAGGCCAACGGCAAGTTGAGGATGACCATCGACCTGAGTCGCCTAATCAATAGCTTCTTCTGCCAAATTTCAAGATGGAGACAGAGAGATCAATATGACTCTCCATCAGAAGGGAGGAGTATGCCATCAGTCTTGATCTGACCGATGCATACTTTCATGTCCCTATCCACTCGGCATCGCGAAAATTTCTTCCATCAATCAGTCTTTCATCGGATTTGTGCATGTTGATCTTTTTGCAACAAGGTGGAATCACAAGTTGCCCACCTTTGTCTCTCCAGTTCTGGACCCAGAAGCTTGGGCCATGGATGCACTGTGAATCAGTTGGGAGAAGTTGTTGGCCTTTGCCACCCACCCATGGTCTTGGTACCGATAATAATACAGAAGTTGAGGGTCAGAACTGCAAGATGATTCTGATAGCCCCTCTCAGATGGGACAGCAATCTACTTGATCTAGCGATAGATCTGCTCAGGAAGATTCCGGTCAAACCGAATCTTCTCAAACAACTACGGTCACAGGTGTTCCACCCCTGCCCAGTCTGTCTTCTTCTTCACGCCTGGCTCTTATCAGGACAGACTTGCAAAAGAAAGAATTTAGACCTTCATTTGTGGAGAGAATCTCGCGAGCAAGAAGGCTCTTCACTTTGAAGGCATATGAGGGAAAGTGGCGTGTTTTCAGGGACTGGTACCCGAATCAATAACATTGCTCCTTTGAGTGCCCCAATCCCTCAACTGGCCGATTTTTTTCTATGGCTCTATGAGGAGAAAACAATTGCCCCAGTTACCATCAAAGGCTACGTCTCCATGATATCTGGCATATTCAGGCATCATTGCGAAAGAGATATTGGTTATGATAAAGATCTATCAGACCTACTAACCAATTTTGATTTGGATCGGCTAAAATCCCTCACCCTGTTTCCAAAATAGAATCTGTCCTGGGTTTTAACATGGCTTAATTCAGATAAATTCGAACCTTTAGCCTTAACTTTGCTGAAGCTACTATCATACAAAACATGTTTCCTGATAGCTTAAGCTTCAGCATGCCGGTGAGCGAGTTACATGCCCTTTCAGTTGACCCGAAAACTATCTTCAGTTCAGATCAGATACTTTGATGGTCCTCATGACATAACCAGGCTTTGTGGCCAAAAATAGGTTGCTGTCAGTGGGCAATCAGAGAGTTATCATACACTCCCTTTTTTCGATAGACACGTCGAAAGCAGTGGCCTTGCAAGACCCTATCTGTGCCCACAAACACTACTTGAAGCACTACAGAGACATGTTGTGGTACATGAAATCAACTTTTTCACCTGGTGAAGGCCGGGAAGCAGGATATCATCACTCAGGCTCTATCTCCATGGCTGAAGTGGGTTATATGCTCAGCATACTCTGAAGTCTCAAAAGATCAGAGTCACCTCATATGGATTTCAGCTCATGAAATCTCTGCGAGTTTCGCATTCGAACATAACATTTTGATCTGAGACATAATAGAAGCTGTTCGCTGGCATGCAGAGTCAACCATTTCGAATTTTTATCTTGGGGATTTAACTTTGTAGAGATGAGCCCTGAATCTGGTGGGTCCTGTGGCAGTGGCCCAGATGACCACCAGACCCAGTTAGAGCCAATAGAGCCTCTTAGTTTCGCTTGATTCGCTAGTGAAATTTTGTCAGTAAAGAAAGAATTCAGTAATTATCTTCTTAACCAGATTTAGGGGTCACAGATCATGTGACCATAGACTGTGTTGCTTTCAAGTTAGGAGAGCAGGTTATCATTCACATATGGAATCCAGCCTTCTTCCCTAGAAGAATACCCGAGGAATAGGTAGAATGCTCAGTATTCCCTCCTTCTATTACCTATTATCCTAATGTTAATGTGATCGGGGAACATATTAGAAGGAGAAAGCACATTTTTCCAGTAAATTATGTTTCTCCAAACATACTTACCTGATCACATTACTTAAAAACCCTTCCAGTCACCCCACCATGTGAGCATCCTCATTGATATTGGCTCATCATAAAAACTAGTGACACCTGGTGGCAGCAAGGGGAGGTAATGGGCAAGAGTTATTGCCCATTGTCTATAATATGATATAGACAGAAAAGATGTATTTTCTTCATTTTAGTAGGGCTGGATTCGAGAGGTAGCAGGCTTATATCCCTAATGTTAAAGTGATCTGGGAACATATTCTTTGAGAAATATAATTTACTGGAAAAATTTGCTTTCTTTTGATGACATTTTTACGATTTTTTTATATAGAAGACTGAATTGTGATAAATGTGTTGATAATTGAACCATTGTGGAAAACAATGCACTGTACAGTAGCAAATGTCCTCAAGGGATTCCGAACAACCAGCTATACAGTGGCAGATGTCCTTTTGGGATTCCAAACAACCCACTGTACAGTAGCAAATGTCCTTTTGGGATTCCAAACAACCCACTGTACAGTAGCAAATGTCTTCATGGGATTAAAAAACCCTACTGTACAATAGCGTATGTCCTCATGGGATTCCAAGAGAAATTTACATTATGTAACATATATGGATATAATAGATGCCTGGTCTGATCCCAGTCATTATCACAATATAATCAATGTTTTTTATTGTATTTATTAAACACAGGTCTCCTGATAAGTAAGGATGATCTGTGCTTTACTATACTTATTAAACCCAGGTCTTCTGATCAGTCAGGATGATTGATGTTTTACTGTGTTTATTAAATCCAGTCTTCTGATGATTAAGCTCTTGTTTTCTGATCTGATGCATTACTGTAGTTATTAAACCCATGTCTTGTAATATTTCAGGATGATCAGTGCTTTACTGTATCGATTGAACTCAGGTCTTCTGATCAGTCAGGATGATAGATGTTTTACTATAAGGTGCTAAGTACCAAAGCAGCTTCTATTCTAATTCAATTTCTGTTCTGAATACTTGCTAAACTTTACTAATTTAAATTTGTTTGACACCCAAATATTACGATTTACAGCAGTAAAATTCTAATCTGATAACTGGAAATAAAACCATGATATTGACAAGTGAGTTGTGTTTATTTCCAGGTTTGGTCACATAGTTCCATCCTATCAGACATTACAGCTAGGAGCAGCAATAGGCTTGGCACGGCTTGCCATTATGTTTGGACTTCTACAGCATCCACTACACATGGCCAAAGGAATTTCAGAGGATGTTGAGAAAAGACAGGTGAGACATGTATATACCTTGAAGGACATGCAGACAGACAAACACAAAGTTTGAAGCATCGCTATGGCTTAAATTAGGCTAGGATCCGAAGATCATCTGTTACACAAGTTTAATGGAATCTTAGAGGACCTTGAGAAACACATGGTTAGACATTCATACATACATACATACATACATACATACATACATACATACATACATACATACATACATACATACATACATACATACATACATACATACATACATACATACATACAGACAGACAGACAGACAGACATATAGACAGAAAAACACGCAGCTGAAATAAAGCTTGGCAAAGTGTTAGAGGTTGCATTGTTTAGACCCCAAAAGCATCCACTAAATATGGTTAAGGGAATTTAAGAGGATAATCGGAAAAGACAGGTATGCATACATGCAAACAGACAAACAAGCATATAAAGCTCTAATTTAATCTGATTTGTGTGTCTAGACATTTAAAAAAAAACTTAAGCTTCATCTGCTATATCATGGTATACGAAATTTCAATGGATGTATAGTAAATATCAGATATATGTAGTAAGTCTTATACTGTACATAGACAGACAGAGGGATACATGTGCATTAACCTTTAGTGTACAAAGACATAGACAGACAGAGGGATACATGTGCATTAACCTTTAGTGTACAAAGACATAGACAGACAGAGGGATACATGTGCATTAACCTTTAGTGTACAAAGACATAGACAGACAGAGGGATACATGTGCATTAACCTTTAGTGTACAAAGACAGACAGACAGAGGGATACATGTGCATTAACCTTTAGTGTACAAAGACATAGACAGAGGGAGACATGTGCATTAACCTTTAGTGTACAAAGACATAGACAGACAGAGGGATACATGTGCATTAACCTTTAGTGTACAAAGACATAGACAGACAGAGGAATACATGTGCATTAACCTTTAGTGTAAAAAGAAATAGACAGACAGAGGGATACATGTGCATTAACCTTTAGTGTACAAAGACATAGACAGACAGAGGGATACATGTGCATTTAACTTATAGTGTACAAAGACATAGACAGACAGAGGGATACATGTGCATTAACCTTTAGTGTACAAAGACATAGACAGACAGAGGAATACATGTTCATTTAACTTATAGTGTACAAAGACATAGACAGACAGAGGGATACATGTGCATTAACCTTTAGTGTACAAAGACATAGACAGACAGAGGGATACATGTGCATTTAACTTATAGTGTACAAAGACATAGACAGACAGAGGTATACGTGTGCATTAACCTTTAGTGTACAAAGACGTAGACAGACAGAGGGATAGATGTGCATCAACCATTAGTGTACAAAGACATAGACAGACAGAGGGAGACATGTGCATTAACTTATAGTGTACAAAGACATAGACAGACAGAGGGATACATGTGCATTAACCTTTATTGTACAAAGACATAGACAGACAGAGGGAGACATGTGCATTAACTTATAGTGTACAAAGACATAGTGTTACGACTCTATGGTCTAAGAAAAATGTAACAGAAAGAAAGTGAAACCAACAAATCAAGTAAAAAATCAACAAGCAATTTATTACTAGATAATTAAAATGAAAAAATCAAAAAGTCACTTACAGTAATGTGTTTTGAAATCCTAATAATCCAATAAGAATGATTGTTCTAATCACAAGTCCTAAATATAGAATGTTCCGAATTCACGGCTGTGTCCTTGAATGTTATGATGTGCTAATGGTCTCCAAAGTCCTGATGTACTAGAAATCTTGATGTGCTGATGTCAAAATGAAGTATTCCAAAATCTCTGAATAAGTTCACATAAATTCCAAAATTGTCAATTAAAAATCCAAAATCCAAAAGTTTATGAGCACTGTTATAATCCAATGAATATTTAAAATAATTCCTCTCTTAGAATTTGGAATGAATTTTCACAACTGTAATAGCTCTTTACAAGACTGATGGTAATGTCGAACTGAAAAAATGTCCACCAAACATGGTATATATAAAGATTGGTCACATGACAGAATGTTCTAGATTGGTCACATGACAGAATGTTCTAGAATGTGTGTCATCTTAATGGAATTTTTACTTGTAAACAAAAATCAACCTTGACCTTCAAATTGAGAAAACATATTGATCAAAACAACCTAATTCAAGGACACTAGTTATACATGTTTTTTCCTAATAAACATAAAGATTTAAGCAAATATTAAAGTTAAGAAACATTTATAATTTCCTAAAATATTTATAATATTATATAAACATCATACATAACAATAGACAGACAGAGGGATACATGTGCATTTAACTCATAGTGTACAAAGACATAGACAGACAGAGGGATACATGTGCATTAACTTATAGTGTACACAGACATAAACAGACAGAGGGATACATGTGCATTAACTTGTACTGTACAAAGACATAGACAGACAGAGGGATACATGTGCATTAACTTATAGCATACAAAGACATAGACAGACAGAGGGATACATTTGCATTTAACTTATACTGTACAAAGACATTGACAGACAGAGGGATACATATGCATTTAACTTATATGCATGTGTATGTGTCTTATAGTGTATATAGGCAGACAGAAGGATACATGTGCATTTACTTATAGTGTACAAAGACATAGACAGACAGAAGGATATGTGTGCATTAACTTAAACCAGCAATGGGAGTAGCATATACTGTGGGTAAGAGACAGGTCAGAGATTTACATACAGTCACACAGACACATAGACAAAAGTGGAAACATGGGTAGTGGCAGAAGCAGTGTGACTCAAATCACTGGCTGAATTGTTAGGACTCTTTCAGTAATGTGACTCAAATCACTGGCTGAATTGTTAGGACTCTTTCAGCAATGTGACTCAAATCACTGGCTGAATTGTTATGACTCTTTCAGTAATGTGACTCAAATCACTGGCTGAATTATTAGGACTCTTTCAGCAATGTGACTCAAATCACTGGGTGAATTGTTCGGACTCTTTCAGCAATGTGACTCAGATCACTGGCTGAATTGTTAGGACTCTTTCAGCAATGCGACTCAAATCACTGGCTGAATTGTTAGGACTCTTGCAGCAATGTGACTCAGATCACTGGCTGAATTGTTAGGACTCTTTCAGCAATGTGACTCAAATCACTGGCTGAATTGTTAGGACTCTTTCAGCAATGCGACTCAGATCACTGGCTGAATTGTTAGGACTCTTTCAACATCCTGTGCTACTTTTTTAAGGCATTTGTGGAAGAAGAAGTGAGAATGCAGTCAAGATACATATATGATATAAATGTACAGACAAACACATTTACAACTTGAAAACTACTGGGACTTGAATCTAAAGACTTGAAAACTACTGGGACTTGCATCTAAAGACTTGAAAACTACTGGGACCTGCATCTAAAGACTCCTGCAGTTCATGAGGGCAGCCTGCTGGATATAGAAAAAGAGTAGTTTACATAAACATGTACAATCACAAGCACCACATATATACACCCACCAAAACAAAACAAGTACAGTTTTTGAAAAATAGGATTGTATTGGTACTTTTTTAAACAAGGAAAAATCAGCTCTGAGTGTATCAATATTTTCTTCCGGTGAACAACAAAATTTGAATGTGGTGCAGTAATAGGCACTTGAAAGATAAACAAGTCACTGTGACCTACATGTTGTTATTTAGTAAGGTTGAATATTTGTATTTAGCTGATGACTGCATAGATGTTTGCATTATTGGTCAAACTGATGACTGCATAGATCTTTGCATTATTGGTATGGTATTCGTATGAGGTGTTAGTATTACTCTTATTTCTGCACAACAACAAAATATTACATTTACAGTCAAACCTGTCAATAGCAGCCACCCATGGGAAAAGGCAAAACTGGCCTGTTTTGTACACAGGTGACCTCTATACACACATTCACCTTTTAAAATAATTGGTTTTTGAACAAATACCATGCACTGAATATTATTATTAGTATTAGTATTATTATTATTATTATTATTATTACATTAGCAAGATTGTTATATGTGTACTATTCATCAAAATCATAAAATACATGTTTATGTTGTTCTCTCCAAAATTTCTGTTCCACACAAGATTACTGTATCCTGCTTGCTTTGCACTGACTTAAAATAACTACCAATCTTTGTTTTATGCACCATGACAAAACAAAAATTTCACCACTGAGTGACAGTTTACATATGACTGTAAAATATGAGACTGAGTCTCTGGTTGGCCAACTTGTACAAATTTTGCTTGGAAACAGCTGTTCACGCTTTAAAAATAATATATGGATTAGCCAGTTGCTCAATTAGCTGAGATCAAAAGACAGTTGGCTTAGGTGAGAAGCCTGTGATGAATAGGAAATCCAAAGAAGCAGTATATGGCTATTCTCTGTGACCCGTGAACCGAAACTTTGCCTGCCTTTACAAACAAGTTTTAAACATTGAATGAACCCTGACCCTAATGAAAAAGGATGTAACTCATATCTCTTCTCAAAGAGAAACTTTTTCTACAGAGATGGCTTTAATTCACTGGCAAATAGATGAAGATGTCGAACTCTACCTGGCACAGAAGGCAACTTCCATTTCTGCTGCAATAACAAGAATACTTTTCCCACTATCAAGCAAAAGAACTGCATTGAACCTCTGCCCTAATGATAAAAACTGCATCACTTTCAAATTTTACATATTGAAACCTTTGAGTTACAATGTCAGCATGACTGAAGTACAGAGCACAAGCAAAATAAGAAATGTTTACACATCGATTCACATAATATTCCTTTTTCTAAACAATGCCATCCTCATGAAGCAAAAATTTATTTTGCATAGACTGAGCGGTCACTGTCGATACACTCCATTGACCACTTAAGGCAGGGAGAAACCATTGTTTGGTTAGGAAACACCTGGCCACTGACCGTGGAAGGCAGGTGACCATTACATAGATTACATTTATATAGGAAATTTGCTAGGTGAAAATTAGAGTGCCTGTTGTGAACAGGTGACCTCTTAGTAAAGGTGACTATTAGGACAGGTTTGACTGTATATGACAAATAACAATTCTTCCAACCCCATATGGAAGTTAATTAATTTGAGTTTATGGACTTGCTGTATTTGTTGTCATATGCACTTACAGACATACTGTACCCAAAAGCACATTTAGAAGAATGATGATTTTTTTTGTACATGTCAGACTTCAACAACCAATGAAACTGTATTAAAGGAATAAAAGAAATGTTTGATTTTGTATGCTTTGCAATCTTGTAACTTGCATGCATAATCTACAAAAACAATTGATGAACTTTGACCTTTCAGAAGCACTTGCTGTGTCATCCCAGACACCTGAGTACAGTGGTGGATGAGCATTACTTCATTAACGAGTCTTTTGCACAGTTTAGGTAGGTTGCCTGGAAGCAGAACAGTGCTTCGTTTTTTTTACTTCAAAATCAAAATTACTTTTATATATAAACATGTGTACATCTGGGAACTTGACAGTTGATAAGTCAGTTGAAAATCAGAGTTCAGATGAGGATGAGGATAATCTTCTTTTGTCCAGAGTATACCTCATCTCTTTAATTTTCTACATGCATTTTTAGCTTGCCTATACATATTACCAGAGAGCTTATGCAGTGGCATCAGATGTAGACAGCCAGTTAAAGTTTGTGTTTAAGATTTTGATTAGGCTGATATAAAGGAACTATGCATTTGAATTTCAATGCTGTGTGTTCATTAGCATATGCATGACCTTATTTAAAACCATTTGAATTTCAATGCTGTGTGTTCATTGGCATATGCCTGACCTTATTTAAAACCATTTGAATTTCAATTCTGTGTGTTCATTGGCAAATGCCTGACCTTATTTAAAACCATTTGAATTTCAATGCTGTGTGTTCATTGGCATATGCCTGACCTTATTTAAAACCATTTGAATTTCAATTCTGTGTGTTCATTGGCATATGCCTGACCTTATTTAAAACCATTTGAATTTCAATTCTGTGTGTTCATTGGCAAATGCATGACCACATTTAAAACCATTTGAATTTCAATTCTGTGTGTTCATTAGCATATGCCTGACCTTATTTAAAACCATTTGAATTTCAATTCTGTGTGTTCATTGGCATATGCCTGACCTTATTTAAAACCATTTGAATTTCAATGCTGTGTGTTCATTGGCATATGCCTGACCTTATTTAAAACCGTTTGAATTTCAATGCTGTGTGTTCATTAGCATATGCCTAACCTTATTTAAAACCATTTGAATTTCAATGCTGTGTGTTCATTAGCATATGCATGACCTCATTTAAAACCATTTGAATTTCAATGCTGTGTGTTCATTAGCATATGCCTGACCTTATTTAAAACCATTTGAATTTCAATGCTGTGTGTTCATTAGCATATGCCTAACCTTATTTAAAACCATTTGAATTTCAATGCTGTGTGTTCATTAGCATATGCATGACCTCATTTAAAACCATTTGAATTTCAATGCTGTGTGTTCATTGGCAAATGCATGACCTCATTTAAAACCATTTGAATTTCAATGCTGTGTGTTCATTAGCATATGCATGACCTCATTTAAAACCATTTGAATTTCAATGCTGTGTGTTCATTAGCATATGCCTAACCTTATTTAAAACCATTTGAATTTCAATGCTGTGTGTTCATTAGCATATGCCTGACCTTATTTAAAACCATTTGAATTTCAATGCTGTGTGTTCATTAGCATATGCCTGACCTTATTTAAAACCATTTGAATTTCAATGCTGTGTGTTCATTGGCAAATGCATGACCTCATTTAAAACCATTTGAATTTCAATGCTGTGTGTTCATTGGCATATGCCTGACCTTATTTAAAACCATTTGAATTTCAATTCTGTGTGTTCATTGGCAAATGCATGACCACATTTAAAACCATTTGAATTTCAATTCTGTGTGTTCATTAGCATATGCATGACCTTTTTTAAAACCATTTGAATTTCAATGCTGTGTGTTCATTGGCATATGCCTGACCTTATTTAAAACCATTTGAATTTCAATGCTGTGTGTTCATTGGCATATGCCTAACCTTATTTAAAACCATTTGAATTTCAATGCTGTGTGTTCATTAGCATATGCCTAACCTTATTTAAAACCATTTGAATTTCAATGCTGTGTGTTCATTGGCAAATGCATGACCTTATTTAAAACCATTTGAATTTCAATTCTGTGTGTTCATTGGCATATGCCTGACCTTATTTAAAACCATTTGAATTTCAATGCTGTGTGTTCATTGGCAAATGCATGACCTTATTTAAAACCATTTGAATTTCAATTCTGTGTGTTCATTGGCATATGCCTGACCTTATTTAAAACCATTTGAATTTCAATGCTGTGTGTTCATAGGCAAATGCATGACCTTATTTAAAACCATTTGAATTTCAATTCTGTGTGTTCATTGGCATATGCCTGACCTTATTTAAAACCATTTGAATTTCAATGCTGTGTGTTCATTAGCATATGCCTGACCTTATTTAAAACCATTTGAATTTCAGTGCTGTGTGTTCATTGGCATATGCCTGACCTTATTTAAAACTATTTGAATTTCAATGCTGTGTGTTCATTGGCATATGCCTGACCTTATTTAAAACTATTTGAATTTCAGTGCTGTGTGTTCATTGGCATATGCCTGACCTTATTTAAAACCATTTTATCCAATTCTCAAACCCATATTGGCAGAATCTTAACTCAGTGGTCACTTTGGCATCCATGTGTGTGTCCATCAGTACTTCTGTCCATCCATACATCTGTCACAGGATTTTAAATAAAGTCACAATACTTCAATTGACTTACTGTGATTTTTATTGCATGACTTGATCTGCAATATATACATGAAAACAACTAGTTTTCATGACAACAAAAGATCACATCTTCACTACAACATGGCTGAATGGCAAATGCGTGGTACATATTTTTAGACAGCAAAATATGTAATGAATAATCAAAAAAAGAAAATTCAATGAGAATTATGAACTTACATGTTAAGCAATGAAATTACTGGTTGAGACAGTGTTCATTAAATACATACACGTTCTCTCTGACAAGTGTTCAATATGTGATCGATATTCATACGACTATCAACAAAGATTGATATCAAGAAATATTGCAAAAACCACATATTATTGGATTATTCATTGATCAAATTTTACAATAAAAGTAATGAATTAAACATTATTTCTAACCATGAAAAATATAATAACAATGTACCTGCAATATAGACATGACAACAAGACTAGTTTTCATCACAGCAAAATAAATTTCATCTTCATTATAACATGACTGAATGGGATATGCGCAAAACAAAAGTTTTCCCATGCACACGTGCACATCGAGGGGTTAAAGATCATGGACTTGGCACTTGTTATTTACTGGGTGGCTCATACCAACCATCGGAAGAAAAGACAATTTCTACTTATAGTCATCCTCTAATCTGAAAAACTAATATCAGTGTGGATTATAAATATATCAATTAATAAAAAAATTATCACGTTAAAACCACATGAAATAATTAGTTTTGTCAAAGATCTGTGTGAATATGATAAGGAGAATAATTTAAAAAGTCAGAATATTATTCTGTGACACATTGAAATATCTGTCAGATATTAAGGTCAGTGCTAATGTATTTTTAGATTAAGCCCAGTGTTACAGGGTTTTACTTTGTAGCTAAATAAATGACAGGCTTGACAGATAGGGTGTCTCTTGTTTACACAATTTTACTGAATTTTCACAAATTATTAAGAAAAGTTTGAGTTTACAATTTGCATTTAAGATTGTGCTCAATGTAGACAGCCAGTCAAAGTTTGTGTTTAAGGTTTTGTTTATTGCCCATAGGAAGAAACTATGCATTTAAATTTCATCTCAGTGTTAAATTGAATGTGTCTGACCTTAGTTAATTCTTTTTTAAACTCAATTTTACTAAATATATTTTGTTGCAATTTATGGGGAAAAGTTTGAGATTAATGTTTGCATTAGTATTGGTTATATGTATATGTAGGAACTGTGCATTTAAATTTTATTCTGTGTATTGATTAGCATTAAGCATTTGTCTGACATTTTTCTTTACTTTTTAATCCAATTTTTATTTAATTTTATTATTAAAAATTGTATCTTATGTTTTCCTTATCAGGTTATAGGTTTCAAATCCCCTTTTCATTTTTACCCAGAGGCCATCTTTTTGATTTGTGCAAGAGGCATATTGTTTTAACCTCATCTGCTTGTATGTGTTTGTATCTTCCATTATACTTGGGTTTAGTCTTGCATTTCCTTATGTCAATTTTTCAGGCACTCTCACATATAGTGTCTTGTGGTTTAGTGTGCAGATCCAACCTGGAGAGAACAAAACTGACATACAAAAAGTGGGTAACCATTACCTACATTTCATGCTTTACTGACTTTTTCAATGGGCATTTGGTCAGTCATATAACTTTGTGTGTATTCATGTGACTTTTTTCCATGGGCATTTGGTCAGTGTGTCATATAACTTTGTGTGTATTCATGTGACTTTTTCCATGTGCATTTGGTCAGTCATATACCTTTGTGTGTGTTCATCTGGCTTTATTTATGGATCCATTATGTTGAATAGAATAGCATTGTATCAAAATAGGTCACTGTGAACTACATTTAATACATTGATGACTCTGATTGAGCTTTGTTTTTATGTCTCTTTATCACTCCATATTGTTTGATTATGTACCTTTGTATTTGTGCTCTGTGGTATGTACATGACATCATGATTCCAAAAGGAGGATGCTGTGACCAATATTTCACGTTTTATTGCCTTTGCTCAAAGTTGTTTGTTTGGGATCAGTGTTGAGTACACTATTGACTCTACAAGTACATGTCTGTATTAATCAATGTTGGGTAGTAATCTTGTTAGGCCCCAATAGAAGAGTTACATGTTTAGATTACCCAATTCACCAGCTTCTATTATTTGCTGAAATTTCAATATAAAATGCCAAGTTAATCATGCCCCAAATTTCAGTATAAAATGCCAAGTTAATCATGCTCCAAATTTCAGTAAGAAATACCAAATTAATCATTCCCCAAATTTCAATACAAAATGCCAAGTTAATCATGCTCCAAATGTCAGTATGAAAAACCAAGTTAATCATGCCCTAAATTCAATATAAAATACCAAATTAATCATGCCCCAAAAGGCAAGCTATACTTACAGCAAGGTTTCATGATGCTAGACCTTTATTAAAAAAGGAAATGTTACTTTTAGCATACAGTCTAGCATGCTAGGATTTCCTTAGAAATTGGAACAGTTTGGTTTTGGTGATATGTTACTGGTTGGCATTGATGTACAATTTGTAGGGTCAGCTATGCTACTGGTTGGCATTGTGTACAGTCTGTAGTGTGAACTCTTACTGATTGGCATGGCATGCAGTCTGTAGAGTGAGCTTTTACTGGTTGGCATTGGCATAGTCTGTTGGTTGAGTTCTTACTGGTTGGCATTGGCATAGAGTCTGTAGTGTGAACTCTTACTGGTTGGCATTGTGTACAGTCTTTAGTGTAAGCTCTTACTGGTTGGCATTGGCATGCAGTCTGTAGAGTGAGCATTTACTGGTTAGCATTGGCATAGTCTGTTGGTTGAGTTCTTACTGGTTGGCATTGGCATAGTCTGTTGGTTGAGTTCTTACTGGTTGGCATTGGCATAGTCTGTTGGTTGAGTTCTTACTGGTTGGCATTGGCATAGTCTGTTGGTTGAGTTCTTACTGGTTGGCATTGTGTACAGTCTTTAGTGTAAGCTCTTACTGGTTGGCATTGGCATGCAGTCTGTAGAGTGAGCATTTACTGGTTAGCATTGGCATAGTCTGTTGGTTGAGTTCTTACTGGTTGGCATTGACATACAGTCTATAGGGTGAGCTATGTGGCATAAGCATAGAGTCTGTGGTGTGAGCTCTTACTAGTTGGCATTGGCATAGTCTGTTGGGTGAGTTCTTACTGATTGGCATTAACATACAGTCTATAGGGTGAACTATGTGGCATTGGCATTCGTTCTGTAGGATGAGCTGTGTTGTGAGATGGCATTGGTGTACAGTTTGTAGAATTATGCTGTCTTCTGACAGCTCGTTTGTAGTTTTACAAAGTTAAAACTCAGGAGCTGGGGGAGGGACCATGCCCTACCTTGGCTTTCATGTGGGAGTAAAATGATGTGCACATGCCATATATTGATATGTATCGCAGTACACAACATATGATGCATTTTCAATACACCTATCATCTTGAAGATCTTGTCATTTTTAGAAGGAATGTCAGTGGTAGGGTGGTGCCATTTTAGATGTGTCAACATATCGGTCATATTTTGAGTATGCTTAGAAAATCTGTAACATAGATTGCAGACAGATCTAGACTTATCATCTGTTCTGATGCCTTTTCATATTTCACTGGATAACCAAAATACTTTCAAACAGATGACCTGGTATTCATAAGTGATTTTAATCCAGCCTTTTTGGACATTTCAGACTGCGATCCAAATTGTCTTGTTCATCATTTCCATTTGTTTGGCAGTACTAATTCATGATAAGCATCTTACTGACTAGGATTAATTAGTGATCATTAGTTTTATTACCAGTTCTGCACCTACAGTGCTACATGAGCTCCTCGCACAGTGAAAAAGTTATGTTTTTTAATGTAAGAAATTTGCACAGAAAAATGGTAAAAAACTATTACTAGTTTCAGGTCTTCAGTTAATCTTTGAAGGCATTATGGTATTATCTTACATACAGAAGAAATAGCGCAATTTCCTTGTGCAAGGAAAATCTTATCTAGGACAGGTTCTCCTGGTGTGGGAGTGGAGATCACTAATAACCGAATGCATCACTGTGCTTCCTGCAATACAAAACAACTGCTGTAATAGTTCACTCTTATCAATTCTCAATTTAAAGAATAAAAGGGCAAACGACTAATAAATATTCATGACCATTGAAGATTAAAGTATGTTTTTAAGACCAGTATAATTATTTTTAGATTTTTCAAATTTTGTATTGATACATGTATAGAAATCGCAATATTATTGTTGCATGTGTGAATCATTTCACTGCTAGTTCCATGTCCCACCTTTAATTTCTACCAGACTACTTTCTATTGGAACATGATCTATTGATATCAAACACCTTTAGGTACTGTGTCATAGCATTTTATGCCACAATGTTTTTTTTCCAATTCATGCAATCCATATAGACCTTATAAATATTTAGTTTAGTTTACAACTATTAACCATTTACTCTAACTTATAGAGGAGCTGGAATTCCTGTTGCACAGTCATATGTTTGTGTTATATCTTTTGCAGAATAGCTAGACTGATGCGGACTGTCCCAGATAATGTCACAGTAACTTTCCTGTCTGGAAACTATTACGATGAACAGATGCCAAGTGCCCTGAACAAGGTACCATATTTTACCCATATGCGTTTCCAAATACAACCACCATAGACCTGTATCTGCCTTCACATAATGCACCAGTAGGTCATGGCCTAAAGTGTGTACTTGTAATTATAAGTAAAATAGGTTGGACCCTGATCTGCATTATGCTACAGTAAAACAGCATCAAGAAAATTCTAGCAATATGATTGGTCAAATATCAGGATATAAAATCCATTATTTTTCCTTAAAAAAATTATTCTAGCAGGGTGTGCGAACTCCAACAATGTCATAACTAGATCATGTGAATTATAAGTGCTGTGTAAGTAAGTCACATGATGACTGATAATATAAACTGAGTAAAACAAAATGTTCTACAACCACTGTTTCAGAAGTTAAAATGCAAATATCTAATTTATGAAATGATTTTATTATATATAGAAATGAGTTACTATATGGTTTATTGTCAGTGGAAATTATTCCCACAAAGAAGGCTTGATTTTAATTAAACAATACTGATTCATCAATTGTTTATCAAGAATTTTTTTGTACCCAAGGGAGGTAACTGTTACAACTAGCACACTATTAACAATCATCAGCACAGCCAACAATATCTGCCAAGAGGTTCATAGTGCACAGTAAGGACAAAATTTTGGCCAAAATAGTCTGGTTTATGAGGAAATAAATTCATTACATGTTAGTTCACTGGGGTATAATAAATGTTATGACTGTCTTCAACTTCATACATCCATCACATTTAGCTTGGGGTGTATGGAGTTCAAGATGGTCATAACACGTAACTAATAATTTTAACTGTTTGTAGTTGGACACATTATATATGAGCAAGTGAGAAAGGCCCAGGTTTATTTATAATCAGTATGAGACATTGGTGTGTTTACCATCAGTACAAGGTCCAGATGTGTTTACCATCAGTACAAGGCCCATGTATGTTTACCATCAGTACAAATCCCATGTGTGTTTACCAACAGTACAATCCCATGTGTGTTTACCATCAGTACAAGTCCCATGTGTGTTTACCAACAGTACAATCCCATGTGTGTTTACCATCAGTACAAGTCCCATGTGTGTTTACCATCAGTACAAGTCCCATGTATGTTTACCATCAGTACAAATCCCATGTGTGTTTACCATCAGTTCAAGGCCCAGATGTGTTTACCATCAGTACAAGACCCATGTGTGTTTACCATCAGTTCAAGGCCCATGTGTGTTTACCATCAGTACAAGTCCCATGTGTGTTTACCATCAGTACAAGTCCCATGTGTGTTTACCATCAGTACAAGGCCCATGTGTGTTTACCATCAGTTCAAGGCCCAGATGTGTTTACCATCAGTACAAGTCCCATGTGTGTTTACCATCAGTACAAGTCCCATGTGTGTTTACCATCAGTACAAGGCCCATGTGTGTTTACCATCAGTTCAAGGCCCATGTGTGTTTACCATCAGTACAAGACCCAGACGTGTTTACCATAAGTATAAAGCCCAGGTGTGTTTACCATCAGTACTAAACCTTGACATGTTTATGGCAGGCATGTGCAACTTCAGGGCGCAGGCCAGATAGTGATTTTTAAATGTACCTGTATGATGTAAATGTAACCAGATAAAACCAGTTCACAGACCAGGTGCAGCCAGTGGGCTGTAGATTGCACATGCTTGGTTTATTCTTAGTACAAGGCCCAGGTGTGTTTACCACCAGTATAAGGCCCAGGTGTATTTACCATCAGTACAAGGCCCAGGCATGTTTACCATCAGTATAAGCTGGTTGATAAGGCATAAGTTATGGAACATGAGAGAAATTGTACAAATTAAATTGGCACTTGAGGTGATTACAGTGTGGGTTCAAGCTAAAATTACAGAACAAAGCTATCTATCCTAATTTTTTACCCAGCATATTCTTTGCTGATTTTGATAATGAGCAGATTAAGCTTGAATTCCTTAGAATTATAGCACTTGATTGACTTGAAATATAAGCCATGTTGTCTGGTTTTCACTCCAGCATCCACATTTAAAAATAAATGAATACAACAATTTTTATTTGTATTCCCTTGAATGAAGGAGTGGGGAGATACATTGATAGAGATGCCCATTGGTCCATCTGTCTGTCCATAGATTAAGTGTTTCTGTAACAGTAACTTTAGTTTGCTGGCTGTGGTCTTTTTTCTCAAACTTCATATTTGCCTTACCCATGGGTAGGGGCAGAAGCCTAATGATTTGGCAGCTGTTATGTTCAACGCAAAGGTCACAGTAGACAAAAATATGATTTTCCTTTCAGCAAGTTAAGTATATCCTGATTTTTATCAAACTTTATTGGTATACTACTCTTGGGCAGGGACAGCTTCCTATTGACTCTGAGGCTGAGAGGTGAAAGCTCAAGGTCAGTGGAGTCAGTATTGTGATGTTTTTGCTTTCCAGTGAGTCGGTATTGTCATGTTTTTTGTTTCCACTGAGTCAGTATTGTCTTGTTTTTGGTTTCCACTTGACAAGTCAAATTTCCTGGATCCAGTTTTAATCAGACTTTATTGGTTGTCTGTATTTAGGAAGAGGCACCTCCCTATTTTTTCTTGGGCCTAGATGTCAAAGCTGAAGGTCACTTGAGTTAACATTGTAATTTTGTGTTGCACATGATAAGTCTATATTTGTCAAGTTTCTTGCACTCAGTTTTTATCAACTTCATTAGTTGCATTACACTTGAGGAAGGGAAGTTCCCTATTAAGTATGCAATAGATTAATGGTAAAAGGTTACTGGATGTGAAATTACAAACTTGTGTTAATTTTACATTTTTTTTATAGCTTTGGTTGGTTGGGGTGATCAGACATTCTTCTAATTGAAACTTTTTATGCAAATGAAATTGGGTAACCTGTTGACTTTAATTTTCACTATTTTTCATCTTCAATCACAGGCATGGGCAAAGGCAGAACAGAGTTTAATGTCCAAGATTTATCCCAGGGCACAGCATATTGTGGTGAATGGTGGAGACCGGCACCTGATTTATAAAAATCCTTATTCAGTTATAGAACCAGTCCAGAGAGTTGTGAAACAATGGCAAACCAGACACAAAACCAGCCAAGACAAATAGTGATGATTTTTATATAGTTTTTTTATTGTCAGCTAATTATTGTCCCAACTGCAATAAGACAAGACTAAACATAGGTATTACTTTTCAATCAGTGGCATCAACATTTACAAAATGCATGGTCTTCTATTTGTAGACATTTGCCAGGGCACGAGAAGGGTTCAAAGTCTTTTTTTTTGTGCACTTGTCAAATGTTCATATACAGTACACCGTGTGTTATCGTTATTTTTATATGATAAACTACTAGGTACATAAATTGCATACCAAATACATACAAAAAAGAGGTTATAAACATAAAAATACCCATATTGAAGCGGCACATGAAATTCCTATGTTTGAATAAGACTTACATCACAAAATGCATAAAGTTCACCCAGCAGGAACGCAGACTGATCATTTAAGAACCCGTATTAAAGTTTGGTATTCAAGTTTTTGACAGTCATGTAATATGCAGCAGGGGAGACAGTATTCCATGGAACACATGTTGTTGGTTCATAAATAACCATGGTAACCATTTTAACTTAAGTTGGAAAGTTTATTGTTCCAGTTGTTTGTAATGCCTAATTATTTTAATTAATTTGCCCTCAACAGGTTTGTTGTAATTTATTATGTAAAGTAAAACCTTTACAGTTTGACATTTGCACAGTACTCAAATATGACTAAGTTTGGACAAGATAGCAATGTGTTGCATAAATTTTGCTTAAAATTTTTCTATATTATCTTATTTCTCCCCAAAAAGATAATTCTGCTTCTTTATGTAAATGTTGATTCAAAGTGCAGTTTGTATATTTTACAAGTTTTCATTCAATCCATACAACATGTCAAGAGTCTTGAAATCTTGTTTTAATTGTGATTCATCTACACTCTTGTATTTGAAATGTATTAATGGTATACATTTTTATATTAATAATCAGCTGTTACATATATTGTCTGTGTAAAGCATTGTGTCGTGCTATTTCTGAATCCAAAAACATTCATTTATTGTGCTATTTCTATTTTTGTCTTGCTGGCAAAAAATCTAACAAAGGATGAAACTCATGAGTGACATAGGCACTACACTTTTCTGCAAGGTGACCATCCATCTGCCATAATCTTTTTTCTTAAGTTGTGTTAATGATTTAATCCTATGTCTGTGTAGTGATATGCAACATCCCAGATTGTGGTCTGTGGAACTAAACGTAAAAGTCACAGTGGGGCTATTTAGACTTTTCTTGATGATGAAACTACTCTATTTATTTTAAAAAATTCAGGGGTATGCAAATCCATAAGCCATGTTTCCTTTACTACCATTGCTTCAGTGTATGACGAGATGAATTTACTCCTTCCTGAATTGCCAAAGGTTAACTGTACACCAAATGGTATTACTTGTTATGGCTCAAACCACAGGGGTGCAGCCAAGCGTCAGAGTCGCAGTAAATGTAACTGTGGGATACACACTCATTACACTTTTATTCTGCTTTCACCACATCTATGGAGGGGGCATGTAATGTTATCCATGTCTGTCCTGTCACATAACAGAGATGCAGCTAAGTGTCCGAGTGGCACTGAGTGTATATTTGGGATACATACTCATTACTCATTATAGTACAAAATACAACTAGAAATGTGTTTATGGAACACAGCTGCCTCTCCACAGTGCACTGAAATAACCTAAATGCAAAACTTGACCAAGGTGTCATGGATGAATGGATGGATGGACACGGTTAACATTATATGCCTCAACCACTGTTGTAGTGTGGCATAGATGTGAAGTTCATTTACAGACTTGCTGTTTGTTGTAAAGGTGTTATAGAGGTGAAATTAGCAGGTAAAAAAAAAACAAATTTTATGACCCACCTTCACTACAGTATTTCTTCTTCAAATACATTATCCGATCATAATACCTTCGGAGTACTACCACTACCTCGCAAATCCAGCCCTCTCAGCTTAAATTTTTAGCTATGAGAGCTAAATACTCTCTGGCCATATATGTGACAGTCAGACAGAGTGATCTACCCTTGATATAGGGATTCACACCAAATTCTGTGTGTACTTCAGTTACTACTTCTGCTTGTGCCAAGTAGCATGCTTTCTCCTGTTGAGAGATCTCGCAAATCCTCTTCAAGAATTTTGGTACATATTCAACATTGGAGCAAGTTGAACGAGTTTTCTTTTCCCAGGGAAGTATACTTCGTCTATATATTTCCAACTGATTCTTGTTCCTTTCTTTCACAGACAAAGTCTTTCTATCTATTTGTAGAATTACAACTTTGTTGTAAACATAGGCTCCCTTCTGTACTTACCTGCACAGGTCGCTAGTATGGCCTCTCAGCTTGGGGCATTTGTAATATGATTAATAGCATTATTTTGTTGTGCAAGTAGTGTTTGTGCTATAGAAAACTCTTGGTTCCAGTGGTTATTTAAGTTCACGCTGCATGTGTATCGCTGTATAATTTCTGCTTCAGTTGGATACATACAGGTAAGTTTTTTATAGATAATATATAGTCATAGTGTCCACTTCATAGTTATCAATAGCAATGTTTCGATGACTTTACTTGTATAGGCAGTCTCTTGGGCCTCTCTTGTAGGTAAGAGGGCCCTGGGTGACTGAGTGGTCTAAGGTGATTACCTTTACAGATCACTGACATCTCACCTTTGTTTGCATGGGTTCGAGTCAATGTGGGTATTGAGAAAGCTTGCCAGTAGCTTCCCATGGGTCAGTGGTTATTGAAAGCAATGCTGTCATTTCTTTACCAGTATAGGCTGCCACGAGGGCCCTTTTTCACAGGTGACTTTACAAAATATACTGTAGTAGCCCAGTAACATACACTCCTTCAAAAGTTTGTAAAGCAGGACATGAGGCTACACCTGTATATATTGTATGCTCTAATTCTTATTACAGATTTAGACCATGGGCAAGACTAAGTGCAAAATATGTAAACAGTGGAAAGGTTGGAATGACAACCATAGTACATGTCTAGCATGTGTGGGATTATACACGGGAAATGCATGTCAATATGCATGGTTTGGACTGGAAGTCAGTGAACTTTAGTACTGGGAGCACAAGCTAATCTCAAGGAAGTTCACAAATGCACTCTGAGAGAGGACACAGTTAGCATCGAGATCGAAATCAAATCAAGCCAACTCAGATACTCTCTCTCACAATGCACAAAGGGACTGGTTCTGTGGATCAGATATCCCATAACACATTTCAGCATAAGAAGTGGATAATGTCAAGGGAGATAAAATGGCACTGTTCCAACATGATCGGACTCTAACATACCTATCAGATTGCAACAGGTCAACACCACAGTCGATCATACCCTTAAGGTCAAAGGATAGAATGTCTTTGTCCAGTATGCCTACCCGACACCAGCACTCTCATGGATTGGCATACCCACTATAGTGCCATAAGACACTCGGGGCATCCTCTGCCCAGTTCAGTGCCCAGTATCGATGTGATATGGAATAAACTCGTCCACATGGCACTCTAAAGGAGGACTTGCTTATTGATCGTCTGGAGGTTATAATATCTCAATCAGGATAATCTGCTAGTATGGTTGGTTGCCACTTTAGACAAAGATTGTATAAGAGGCGTCACCACATTCTTTTAGAGACAACGAGGTATGCTCACAAGCTTAATCGTTATTGCTAGTCCTAATGATAACAAAAGATGAATCTGCTTCTGGGCATCGATGGAAGAAGTCTTTTGCTTCTTGCCACCAGAGTTTTATTCTCCTCTTCCTTCATCGTCACGTCAACAGTTTAGTCGAGAGTTGCAGCATCTGTTGACATGCTAATGAAGAAAGAACAACCAGCGTTCAATTGTTACCGCAGTCTGGTCAAGTGGCTGACTTATAGAGCATTCTATAAGACAAGGCATTGACAGAGACATAGCAGGCATGGGAAAGGTGAAGCCCTTGTCACTAAGCACCTTAGATACTGTCTTGCATGGTGCAAGTAGGGACCGGTTTTGTAGATCACATATCCCATAACCTGCTCCAGCATAAGGAACTTGCCATGGTCATGGAGGATAAGATGGCCCTATTTTGTCACAATTGAACTCTGCCATCTGAATCTGATCGCATGAGGTCAGTAACGAAGCCACTCTTGACTATTATGTTGAATTATGGGCCCGCTTATGTTGATCAATATCATGTATACCGTCCCGACATCAGAGTACTGGTACTTATAGAGATCAATCTACACATGGTAGTACTACAACTTATAACATTATGGAGAATAAAATGGACCTGTTCTGTCACGATCAGACTCTGCCATCTGACTCAGATCACATCAGGTCAATACAGAAGCCAATCTTGCCTATAAGGTTGAATGATGGGCCTGCTTATGCTTATATCGTATAGTGCCACAATGCACCCAGCTCACTTGATAGTAAATTTAGTGCCACAGTACCTAGTTGATATGGACTCTTCTCAGGAGAAACAGTCCTTTAGATCCAATACATGTTCAAAGCAACGGTTTCTCGAGAATCAATGTGGATAAAAACAGAGAAGGGGATAATTTCCACCCCCAATTTCTCTCCATGCCATGAGATATAGATCGCTCAGAGTCAATACTGAATCCGAACTAGCCTTCAGATATGCCTGAGGGGACTGCATATGATGATCTAATATCACGAATTCCATCTCCACATCTGTACACAGACGTTCACTGGAAAGAGACATCCAGTTAGTGGAGACATATTGTATAGTACCACGACGGTTCTATGGCCAGTTTAGTGCTTTTGTGCCCAGTTGCTATAATGGACACAGCCATGATAGGCCCATTTAAATATATATATATTATATATATATATATATATATATATATATATATATATATATATATATACATATATATATATATAATAACACAAAAATTGATAACGGTGTAAATACAAAACAGTTTCCCAACGTTTCGAGCTAAACAAGCTCTTCATCAGGGGAAGAAACAATTTACGTCCACAAAACAAACACCAAACACAAAAGTCAATAAAAATTCTTGACTCCTACATGTTTAAATGACAGAGAAACAAACAAACAAAGGATAAACAATAGAAGAAAGAAAGAAGACACAATTAAAAAAACGGTTTAAAACAGGTAAACTACGTATCTATGTTATGCTGCCATCAGTCCAACAAAGATGCGTACAAATAATTCCAAGTGTTTATTGTGCATATCACGCAGAGGACCAAAGTATTTTGACCTAATTCCAGGCTTTGAACAAAGGACTGACACCATGCACAGTGATGAATCAATGCCATCATCAAAATGTGCAAAGGAAATTACATCCCAGTAAAGTTATGCATGGAGGTACTTAGGAAGTATGTCCAGAGCGGATAATGGACAAGAGTTCAAATAATAATAATAATAATAAAAATGATGATAATAGCAATAATAATAATAATAATAATAATAGTAAGAAGAAGAAGAAGATTACTAATAATACATGTAAAGAGTTACAGAATATTTACTTTGGTAAATATTATCGCAAAAAATGCGCACGTTTGATAAACTGATGCCTGGTCGTAGTTATGATAAGATTGCAATAGGAAGGTTAGACTTTTTCTTTTACACCGAACTCCCCATGAGTTTGTAATTGAAGTGTCCAGTATCGTTCCTTACGTGTGCGTTCTATGTCGGTCCACCCCAGGTTAGAATCAATTGATAGCATCTCGAGGGACTCAACTGAATGCCCTGTCGAGTTGTAGTGGTTGGCGAGTTTCGCGTTGATTTTGTTGCAAATGTGGCTCTTGGGGTTATTCGTTCGTTTTCTGAAATAAACAGTTTCACCAGCATATTGAGTGCCACAGATCTTGCATGTCAGAAGATAGATTACATTTTTGGTTCGGCATCCTAACTTCTGATTGATAGTGTAGATAACTCCTGTCACTGAACTTCTGAACGATTTGGTCTCGTGCGTATGTATTACGGATCCCTGTAGACCTGTATACCTTATGGATCCGTCTCGGTCCAGTGCCATCACCGACCAATGTCAAACAGCTGCAGGACTTCCCATCATGACTTATTTTCGGCACCAGCTACAGTGACTTTTCAGTCCCAGATGTCCAGATCATGAACGATAGTTAGCGGTAAATATTATGAACCTGGTTCCGAAAGAAGGAAATTATGGCTATTTCATCAAGACTGAACTTTGCCATCTGATGTGTATCACGTACAGCCATCACAGATTTGGATACGGCTTTTTCTTATGCCGAAGGGGACGGGTGACAAGGATCCAATGTCCTATATTTATCCCCAGCACCACAAGGTGGGCTTCTGCATTGCATTTACATGGTCTCATCCCAGTATTGGACCGATGTCAGTCTATCTAATTGCCAATCGTTTCAAAGGTAGTTTCAATACTTGCAAGAATCACATCCTGAACAGAGTATGTCTCCCACAGGAACGTGCATTGAAATCATTTGAATGGGGGCTTCAATTCTTACAAAGAACCATCTCTTAGCCAAGAATTCCTTCATCCAAAGGGTTTACTCAATGCGGCAGATGATCTCATTGTCATAGGTCACCTATTTATGAGGCCATTACAAATGATACTGTTGTTTCAATGGAGGCAAAAGCTTTGCTCTTTTGAACAAACAACACCAGTCTCCGTGTAAATGATGTCTCATCTCAGGAAACGGGAGAACCCCACTTGGCTTACATCAGATAGTCCCTTGCAGGTACAACCTCCGAAATAGACAGTTTGGATGGTTGCAAGCACAATGGGCTGGGGGTGCACATTTCCTTCCATCATTCTAGGAGGCCAATGGACAGTGGCTCACTCAGGATTATCTATCAGTATCCTAGAGATGAAAGCCATAGTGAAAGCGTTTCACTGGTGGCAAGAGAAGCTACATGGAAAGTGCGTTCTCGTTTTATTTGACAACTCCACTGTGGTGAATTAGATCAGAAAGCAAACTGAATCAAATACTCAGACCTCTATATTCTTGTATGGGTTTTTATAAGGTGGTGTCATCAACGACAAATGCAAGTACTCGTTTATCATATTCAATGCATATGCAATCTATTAGTGGACTCGCTGTCCAGAAGGAATCCACTAATACAAACGGAATGGTCTCTTCATCCCTCGGTTTTCAGTTGCATATGTACCCACTGGTGAATCTATTTGTGACAAAGTGGAATGAAAATCTCCCAACCTTTGTCTCGCCAGTCCCGGATCTAAAGGCCTTGGCAGTTGATGCTCTTTCCATAGATTGGAACGGCTTTGACACATACGCTTACCCTCCAACTTCTCTGATTCCAAAGGGTGCTACAAAAAGCAAGAGACTCGGAGTGACGCATCATCCTAATTGCTCCCCTCAAGTGGAAAAAAATCATAGATAAATGACTTGATAAATCTAGCTGCGGAAATTCCAAGGAAAATATAAATATTTCCTCATCTGCTCAAGCAACCATAATGGCAGGTGCTTCACCCGAATCCAGAGATATTGAACTTGCATGTCTGGATCATATTAAACAAGCCCTCAGTAACAAACATTTCTCACAAGTGGTGGAGAGAATCGCTTGAGCGAGAAGGCCCTCCACTTTGAAAGACTAAGAGGGGAAGGGGAGAATTTTCTCATCATGGTTTGAGCGTGAATACATTTCTCTGCTTAAGGCATGAATACCTCAAATAGCTAACTTCCTACTTTGGTTCTTTGAACAGTTACCTCTAATCACGATAAAACGCTACTGTTCCACAATCTCTGACACGCTGCATCATCACGGAAGAGAGGATACAGTACAAAACAAGGACCTCCCCGATCTTCTGACATATTTTGATTTAACATGCCCAAAGGTGCTTGCTCTGTGCATAAATTTCATCATGGGTGCTAACCTCACTGATTAACGTAACATTTGAACCACTCTCGAGAGCTTCATTGGTTCACTTCTCGTATAAGACCAGCTTCTGAATCATATTAGTTACAGCTGGCAGAATCAGCAAAATACATGCCTTGTCAGTTGAACCGAACTACTCAACAGTTCCAACAGGATGGGTCAGTGTCACTCACGGCGGTCCTTTCTTTCAGTGCCAAGAACAGGCAGACTCGTGGGCAATCGGTATTTTGTGGTGAAACCTCTTTCTAGCCTGAACTCATCAACTCAAGGTCATCTACAGGACCCAGTGAGAACTCTGAAGTGGTACATGAAAAGAATCGAGTTGGTGCAAAGAGGGAGATTCTGTCTCTTGTTACCTCTGAGAGAGGGAAAGGACAATATTTCAGCTCAGGCTGTATTATCCTGGATAAGATGGTTTATCTGTTCAGCATATGGGGAATTAACTCAAAATCATATGAACTTGCTACACATTTCAGCTCCGGACTTTTGGGCAGTCGCAACAAGCATCGCATTCAAGCGAAACTGTATGCTAGCTGACATTATACAAGCCATGGGATGGGGTCAGAGTCAACTTTCTCTAGCTGTTACCTCTGGGATCTTTCATCTCAGAAGGCTCAATTACACCTGGTGGGACCTATTGCAACAGCACAACAGGCTACCTTCCAGGTCGTTCATCAGGTTCTTAAGGACATGGCATGACTACTTTCGCTGAATTTGCGGGAAAGTTTTCCCTTTTCCAAAAACCGCATCTCGGCATACAGAGTCAATGCTCCAACTGGGTTCTCTATCTAAAGGCTGCCTTGGATACTTTAGTAGATCGGAGATGGTCTCTCTTGGATAAGGGTATGTAACTCCCTCCACCTCTTACTTGTTATTTTAAGGTATTATGATCAAGTAACATCTTTGAAGAAGAAACAAATTTGTCTAGTAAAATATGTTTCTTCAATAATACTTACTCGATCATGACAGTGATACACCCTCCTAGCCTCCCCGCAGTTACACCCTTCTAGGTGAGCATGCATTCCGCTCCAGTAGTCACTGAGGTATACACGAAATATGGTGCCAATCCATATATCAAAGGGAGATAACTCTGACTGCCACATAGCATTTAGCTCCCATTCCTAAATATTTTAGCTGGGAAGGCTGGATTTGTGAGGTAGTGGCAGTACTGCTGAGGTATTAGGATCGGATAAGTATTATTGAAGAAACGCATTTTACTAGAAAGATGTGTTCATTTTGTTGACAAGTCCAAAGGGGTCTGCAGGGTACAATTTATTTTTAATGGTGGAGTTTTTATTAATAAAAGCATTCTTATTTGCCAAAATTTGAAAAATGAAAATTTGCCAAAAGGTAGGTATGGACTTATCATGGGAGAAGCATGAAAGTTATTGCCCAATATGGAGCCTCAACTAAACCTATGACTGACTACGAAGCATAATACAAGCAACTGAAACAACCGTAAGGGAGAGAGAAAGTAAGAGAGAAGCAAACATCCGCGCAAAAACAAAAAAACAAACGCACGTAAACACTTTATTACTTTTCTTTTTAAAAAAATAAATAAATAATAAATCAAATTTATAAAATAATTTTATATTATTTTGGATTACTTTTATATAGTACATAGAAACAACTGTACAGGATATGACATAGCTAGGCCTGTCCCTGACACAGAAATGGGAATAAATACGCACTACAACAAACAACAGACATATATAGCACAACACAATGGTACAAAAAGAAAACTTAACCTCCAGGCAGAGGTTACTAAAAAATTATAACTCATAAAAAATAAAAAAGGGAAAAAAGAGGCAAGGAAATTCACCCTCAGGATAATATGCCTTGAAGGGAGGATAGTACAAGCCCAACTTCTAATTGAAAAAGGGAATAAAATAACTCAAAGAATATGACAGAACAAGAAAAAATCAACTTTGTGCAAAAATAAAACTAAAACTGAAAACCTTTGTTTATTTTATACACAAAAACACAACAAAAAAAAGGGAAGGACAGGAAAAATGACATAATAAAAATAATTACCATTAGACAAAACAAGGCGACATCTTTAAGTCTTAACCAGCTATACATGCTGGGAGGAGGCTAAGGGATGCCGACATAATGGAAATATTAAAATACAAAAATTGTGGTAATATCCAACCCTAGTTTTGCATAATAAAAACTGCAGTAAAATTAATGATAATATCCATAACAGAGTTAATGATAATAGCTGTTGAACTGTAAGGACTGTCTATAGGCCTAACCCTCACCTAAATTCAACTGGCGCGCAAGTCATGACATTATTCCCCTTCCCCAACCAGATATCTTCAAGTCCTGTAATGATGGGTGAGCAGCAAAGCAGCAGGTGTGGATACACTGGGAGCTGTAACTTAAGGCCTGCACACAGGCGGCTCAGGGCATAGGGTCGCTTTTTGCTGGACCGAAGCAGCAGTAGAACTTGGTAGCCCCCTGGGTGACTGAGCAGCTCTTTTAGGATCACACTGCTCACCTCCATAGCATGAGGAAGGGGCTAGAAAAGGTGTCCTAAATATTGCCTGCTTCACCTTAACCTTGGTCAGTATATCTCAGCTGATGGGGATCCCACCTTAGTGGTCGAAAACGTGCGTGGAACATGCGCACACTAGTGGACAGCACATCAGCAGACAGACCAGAGAGAAGAACAGCTCTAGTTGGTATAGAACTGACCATATTCAACATCCAGATACCAGCCCTGATAAACTCGCCTAGCTGAGGAAGGACTACTCACCAAAGTAGGAGCCGGCTACACCTTCTTCTGGAGTGGCCAAAGTAAAGAAGAGCGACGTGAAGCTGGTTTTGGATTTGCCATAAAATCACAGCTAGTCAGCAAGTTCAAAAATCTCCGCAATGACAGACTAATGCAAATGAGACTCCCACTATCTGGAAAAAAACATGCAAATATCATCAGCGCCTATGCACCCACCGTGACCAACCCATATGAGATCAAGGGCAATTTTTTTTTATGACGACCTGGAATCTCTTGTTGCAGAAGTACTGAAGGCACACAAGCTCATCATCCTTGGTGACTTCAATGCTAGAGTTGGCACAGATCACTAGACGTGGCCGAGTGTTATTGGCAAAGATGACTTTGGAAATGCAACAACAATGGACTCCTTCTACTGAGGAAATGCTCTGAACACGGCCAACACAATCTTCCTCCTGCCATACGACAACAAGATGTCATAGATGCACCCATGCTCCAAACAGTGGTATCTTACTGACTATGTCATCATCAGGAGAAGAGGCAGGCAGGATGTCCGAATGATGAAGGCCATGAGAAGTGCAGAATGCTGGACTAACTGCATGCTGATAGTCTCCAAGCGCAATATCCAAATTCAGTGTAGCAGATGACCGCAAGGCAAAAAAGTGCACTCCAAATTGAAACAGGAGAATGTGAATCATACATTTGTCGAAGAACTGTGCAGTCAACTAGATACAATCGATATGAACTCCAAGAATGTCAAGGAAAAATTTGCATCCTCCAGAGACTCTGTGTACTCAACTGCATCCAAAACCCTCGGTCCCATCACACGTAAACATTAAGATTGGTTTCATGACAACGTTGCTGCCATACACAGACTTCTGAATTAGAAACATCACCTACAGAAACAGCACTTCATCATCTAAGAAAGCAGCCTTCAACAACATCAAGAGGACTGTCCAATGCAAATTCAGAGAGATGCACGACTCATGGCTGAGCAGTAAGGTAGATGAGATTCAGCCCTACGCAGACAGGAATGACATGAAGTTCTATGATGCTTTGAAGACAATCTACAGGCCACAGTCATCAGGAACATCTCCAATACTGACAGCACCACACTGCTCACTGACAAAGAAAAGATACTTCAAAGATGGGCAGAACACTTCAAAAACATCCTCAATCAACAGTCAGCTCTCAGTGAGGAGGCAATTGATTGACTGCCTCGAGGGGAAATCAACATAACAGTTGTTGATCACCCAATGTTGATTGAAACTGAGAAAGCAATTGACCTGCTGTCAAATGGCAAAGTACCTGAGCAGATGCTATACCAGCAGAAGTCTACAAAGCCGGAGTCTTGCACATGGCACAGAAACTGACTGAACTCTTCCAGTCAATGTGGACTCAAGGAACTATACCCCAGGAGTACAAGGATGCCTGAATTGCCTTGTGCATTACATTGATCAAGGGCTCCTGCCTAAGAGTCAGTGTGGCTTCAGGAAAGGACAAGGGACCACAGACATGGTGTTTGCGGCTCGTCAACTTCAGGAGAAATGCCAGGAACAGAACTCCAACCTATACACAACCGGGTTGAATCTAGGATGCGTGATCATGAAAATCCCCCAAAATGTAAGATTTCCTGCACAATTTTCAATTCTATGCGGGCAAAGTCATGCAAAAAATAAGAATTGTGTGCATATTTTATTGAAGAATTTGCTATTTTTTTTTAATGTAAAAATCCCGGTTGTCACTCTCGGCAGATATGTTGTCCTTGTGTAGTCGTGAATCACGTCACATATTTCTTGTGTGTCATGTGCTCAATTCTGATTGGTTACTAAGAAAGGTCTGGAGAGCACATGTTTGATGCTGAGACTAGCTTGGTGGGACAATGCGTTAACTAGCAAAACCAGTTGAAACTTGGACACTTTTTCATTATTTTAGCAGTAATAATTATAATATTAGTCAGATTGCAAATGTTTCTGTCAATAGGCAACAGTGACAGTGAACAAACAAATCCTCATGATAATCACGTGTCAGACGATGCTAAAGATGGCACGCTATTACTGAGGGTCCATCCTCTTGGAAATACTAATGCCAGGATATTAACCCTTGACAGGCACATTGAAATACAGCTCACAAAAAGGCGATTCAGGATTTGAAACTAAGTAAAAATGTTAAAACTACATGATGACAGCTATTATGTGATATGCAGTAAATACGTGACACCGTTTTTAAAGTTATAAGAATGGACAGTTTTAAAGATATAAGAATCTACAGAGGAGTGACATGATTTGCAACCCATGGTTTGATTTTTTAATGGTAAGTGTGTAGAGACAATACTGTTATTAGAAAACACAAGATTTTAATTTCAGTTTTAAGTGTTATACTGTAATATACAGAACACGATATGTATTTAGTGTTATACCACACTATAAAGAACACACGATATGCATTAAGTGTTATACTGTCATATACAGAACATGTGATATGCATTTAGTGTTATACTGTAATATGCAGAATACATGGTGTGTATTTAGTGTTATGGTTTCCCTCTACAGTTTCGTATTTTGCATAAGGTTAGATTTTTAAAGGAAAATAATTTCCCAGGCTTTCCTCACTGGTTATCCTGGCTATTTAACAAAGACCTTGGATATCTTAGGAATTGTTAACAAGAACTTTTAATTCCCTTTATTTTGGTGTATGATTGATGTGTGCAATTTGGGTTATAGAGTATACAGCTTGGCCTTACTTCAGATGTGCACCTATCAAAAAACTCATAGCTTCACTTGGTCATTTTCACTTTCCGGACTTCAAAGATAAATTGTAAAAATATGAGCTGATAACTTTTTTTACTTTTTATATATTTTGTAATTCATTCAGAAGTTGGTATAGCCTACTCTGGCAAAATTTGTTTTCCCTATTTTAATAACTGCTAAAGATAGTGTACTTTGGACTAAGGCTGATTTTTCTAGAACATGGGAGCAGCCATTTTGGTCAGCTGTGTGCTTAGATCATGTACAATTTCCACAAGTACAATATGTAAAGAAATTTCAGCCACAGTACATGAAAGTAGCATAGAGGTATGGCAACATTCTCTCCATGATGCATGTTACAAATGCGAACAATTTCATCTTGCACATGTCACTCTCTCAGAAGTACGTAATATATGTAGAGCGCCACCTATACTGTAATATTCAGAACATGTGATATGCATTTAACACACTTGTTATACTTGCTAGTGCTCTGTTTAAATCTGTTTGAGTTGTTTTTTTTAACCCCATACTTGTATGCCCTTTTTAACACTGTTGGACCCCCTTTTTTCACATTCAGTGGGGGCAAATGCCCCGATTTACCAAAGCCTAGATGCAACCCTGCACAACATTTATTGACCTGACAAAAGCCTTTGACACAGTCAGCCATGGGGGCCTTTTGAAGATCATAGCAAAATTTGGTTGCCCAGAGAAGTTCATCATGATGGTTTGGCAAATGCTTGATGGCAAGCTCACTCGTGTTGTGGACGACAGTGAGTTATCTGAACCTTTACCAGTCAGCAATGGAGTCAAGTATGGCTGTGTGTTGGCCCCAATCGTCTTCACTATGATGTTCTCTGCCATGCTTACTGATGCCTTCCATGACTGTGACACTACCAAAGAAGATCTTCTATGGCATGCTGAAGGAGGGAAAGCGATCTCAGGGTGGTCAGAAGAAACGCTTCAAAGATTCCCTAAAGTCATCCTTGAAACACTTCAACATTGATCCAGAGTTTTGGGAAGATCTCACACAAAATGGCTCCACCTGGCGCAGTCTCATCCATACTGGAGCCACAGACTTTGAACCGAGGAGAATTGCAGAGGCAGTGCAGAAGCATAAGCAGCATAAATCTCAGAACTGCAGGATGTCCTCTATGGATCAAATAAACTTAAGCGGTATCTCCTGTCAAGTGTGCCACAGACAGTTCCGAGCACAAATTGGCCTAATCAGCCACTCACGTACTCACAGAAACCAAACCAGTTAGTGATGTCATGGTCAAATTTGAACTCAAAGGATAAACAACAAGTTTAACCAACGAGTTAAAGATAATAGCTGTTAAACTGTAAGGACTGGCTATAAACTTAAACAGAGAGTTAATAATAAGGACTGGCTATAAACTTAAACAGAGAGATAATAATAAGGACTGGCTATAAACCTAAACAGAGAGTTAATAATAAGGACTGGCTATAAACTTAAACAGAGAGTTAATAATAAGGACTGGCTATAAACTTAAACAGAGAGTTAATAATAAGGACTGGCTATAAACTTAAACAGAGAGTTAATAATAAGGACTGGCTATAAACTTAAACAGAAAATTAATAATAAGGACAGGCTATAAACCTAAACAGACCGGTAATTATAACAGCTGTTAAACTGTAATTACTGGCTATAAGTCTAAATAAGGAGTTAATGATAATAGCTGTTAAACTGTAAGGACTGGCTATAAACTTAAACAGAGAGTTAATGATAATGACTGGCTATAAACCTAAAGAGAATGGTAATGATAATAGCTGTTAAACTGTAAAGACTGGCTGGTAATCCTAAACAAAGAGTTAGTGGCACTACAATACTGGTACATGACATATTTCTTTCAGAAGTCTCGATTTTAATAATACTGCAGTGTTGGCTTAGGTTAGATAAAAATTACAAAGTACTAGATAAACAAGAATACCACACCTGGTACGTAGTATGTCTGCCACCATTTTTGTTGTGGTTCACATGACCTTGACCTTGATATTTAATTCCTGAAATGCCCACTTTTTTCTCTCAGCAAGACTAATCCACTTCTAAAGCTTAGTAGGACTCAAGTTATTATGCAAACATATATTTTCCCTTCTCAGGTCACACAGTGGCTTTTACCATTAGCCATTAAGAACCAAGTTTTATCAGGGTATGTACTGCAGAACTAAAGTTATTGAGTAGAAACTACTTTACTTTCTTGGGTCACAGTGACCTTGGTATAGACTTGTATACCAAGTTTTATCAGGGTATGTACTGCAGAACTAAAGTTATTGAGTAGAAACTACTTTACTTTCTTGGGTCACAGTGACCTTGGTCTTTGGATCCCCAAATCAATAAACTAATCTTTGTAACATAAAGGCAACTCAAACACCTAGTTTTATTAGGATATGTGCTACAGAACCAAAGTTACTGAGTTGAAACTATTGGACTTTCTTGGGTCACAGTGACTTAGTCTTTGGATCCCCAAATCTAAAGGCTAATCTTTTTGTAACATGTAACTATAAAGCAAATATAAAATAAAGTTGAATTAAGTTATGTGCTGCAGAACTAAAGTTATTGCATGGAAACCATTGCACTTTAATCTGTGATATTTCAGCTTTGCATCCACCCACCCCCAATCTAAGTAGTTCTTTGTCTTTTATAGGACAAGCCACTTGCAAAAGTTGATGAAAACTATATTGTTATGCAGAACTTTAGTTATTGTGCAGAAATCAAATTGTTAATAGATGGGTGGACATGATCATAAATAACATATTCCACTCTATGACAGGTGCATAAAAAACAAATTTAAATTGTTTTAAGTTGGAGCAATTTTATTTGATTGCATTCACAAGATTTGTCTATATGTATATACAGTATATGTTTTTACAACATACATAATTACACCATTACAGAATGCCATCATAAAACAATAGCACTGACACATAAACTGAACTTGTCTTATAGTACAAAATACAAATCTACAAATATGGAAGATAGAAGTGACACATTATTACTGTTATCACACAGATATGTACTGTAAATAGATAGTATTAAAGAAGAGTGATGATTTCCAATGAAATTTATGAAAAAAGTCCAACTATTTCTATCTTTTGCTAAACTTAATGAGCAAAAGATTAAAACCATCAAACTCATTTCATACATTCAATTTTAAATTAGCACAAATGTAAAACCAATTACATGTATAATGTGATCAAACACAATTTTGTCCCCAATAAATCCTGAAAAGGGCAATGGCATAGCCAGGAATTCAATCAGGCACTGCTAACGTAATATGTTTAACAAATGTAACATCACAATAGGACACTTTTACCTAGTATAATGTCATATGCAATATTTCATTAATTAAAAAAAAAACCAAAAAAAACCCCAGGCCAAATATAAATCATATCAATTACATCATCTGATAAAGAAACACCTAAATGCAAACAGCACCACCTTTTGTACAAATATACTGAATCCCTCTGAAATAATCTTTCACTCAAATCTTATGGCCAAAAAACAAAACTGTAAATTTTTTTATGCCTGGATAGTTTATAAAGAGAAAGGAAATTGTTATAGTAAATTATTATTAGGAATTTCACTTGTTCACTGTTCATTACCAGTAGCTGCAACATTTTGAAACAACTTCTCTTTGGGACACTTTCATGCATTCATATGTAATAACAGAACTATCATTACAGATATATAATAGTTTTTTAATCATACCTCTTGCTCTTGTTTCAACCCACAACTCAAGTATCAAAACATAATTTCTGCTTTGCATGAAGGGCAAAATTATGATAATTTTACTATTTGCCTGCCTTATTTTCTGGCATCTAATGCATGCTGGACCCATGACCAAAGGGTTACAAGTTCGAATCCTACCACTGTAACAGCCGAGGCTGGCACTGTAGAGTATTCTTGGGCAAGGTACTTTATTTGACTGCCTCATCACTAAATAACCTACATGTTTTGCTGCATAATAAAACACCAAACCAAAACCAAACTAATGAGTTAAAAACAAACATTCAATTGCTTGTTGTCTAGAATTACAGTGTGGTTGCCTTCTTTTAAAATGTTCTAAACATTGACAACACATAAATGTGAGTATATCACAGCAACAACAACAACACCTCATACACTAAATATGTTTGCCTTGTCAGTTCAGTAATGACAGCATGCATTTCCACTTTGGATTATATATTGTCCATCCCTGAAATTGACCTGATGACAACTGTTAATTAGCTACAACATATAAGTGCTCTACACTGACTGCTGACCAATCAGATTGGCAGCCAACTTTGCAGCCAAGCTTGCACCACTGCCTGTTTAACCTTTGCTTGTCTAAGCATGATAACTGATGACACCTTGATAGACTTTATAATATGTACAAAGCCATACCATTACAATTATGCTATTTTTCAAACCAATTCAAATCTTTACTATACACCTAATAGTGTTAGTTAAGAATATGTGTAAATTTTGAAAATAAAATTCAGAATAGGTTAGAAATTCACATGCCAAATGTGTAGGCAGCACACAGTCAATAGGTCAGATAACTGGAACAGGGACAAAAAAGACTGGAACTGAACACAAGTGCTAGACTACGATTACTAAAACAAAACAGGTGTCATCCTTTTTGGCAAAAGTGTTCCAATTTTTAGTGTCAGACTTACTGGCTAGTTGAATTATGTAGTGATAGTTAAATTATTATTATAAAGTAAATATAGACATTTTTAAGGATACAAATATAGTTTATGTGTTTTTATACTGAATAATTTCATTGTTCAGATCCTACAAAGTAATGTGTACAAAGTATTAACACATGTCAAGTAATGTGTACAAAGTATTAGCATGTATCAAATAATATGTAAAAAGTATTAATACACTATTTGTTGACTAAAATATAGAATACAAATTTGCTTCTGAACTGGCAAGATTGCTACTTGACTTTTGAGGTTAGTGTGAAAAGTACAGAAGCATGTGCTTCATTTAAAATATGCAAGACCGGATCATGTAGAAATCACTCAATATTACAGACAGCCGATTTGAAACAGAATATTACTTATCTGCAATAAGTAAAAAAAAACTCAACATTGAGGGTTGAGTTTATAATCAGAATATACAATACAATATAATAAACATAGCACTCAAAATTGAAATAAGAAAAAACAAACATTTATATAGGAAAGTTTTGCCTTGTTTAATCTCTTGCAATTTCTCAATATTTTAGAAAATACTGAATTATTAATTTTCAGTTTGTGGTTTGAAAGGAGACGTAATCTAAGACTAATGCAGGCAGTTTTTATTTACAATGCACTTTAATTTCGACAAAGTAAATGTTTTCCCATATTGCTCCATAGTTCCATAAGGGTTGTTCCATTTAAATATACATGGTACCCAGGAAATGCACTTTAAAAAAAATTTTGACATGGTACTCTGGTTACTCACAGAGTTCATATGAAAATGATAAAAAATTTCTAAATTGCATCGATGGGCAACTACTCCACATTGAAAGTGCCTTCCTAGGTCCCAAGTATGCTTTACTGGATCCGGCTTAAGGCTGAATACTAAACCATATGAAAATTTACCATTTTCAGTTAAGATTGTCACAATAGATTGCTACTGGTGCAAAAGGAAAATCTTCCCTAAAGAGCAACAGTTTGTCTTTACAGACAATTTTATTTACATTGATACTGATAAATCATTGCACTTGAATATTATAATACAAACATTAAGATATAATGTAAGTATAATTAATGTAATGATACACATATGCATATACAATGTAACTGAACATGAATATACACTTAGATAAACAATTGTTTCAAGCTACTGTTGAATCTATGGATGACATAGTATATTTCTTTGAAAGTATGATTAAATGCTCTCTTACTTCAAATCAGATAAATGCTATTTAAAAAATGATGGTAACATAAACTGACTTTGGATTTTGGCAGTTAATACAAAACATTAGCTTTTAAGGCAGCATAGTTGAGTAAATTACATCGTGCTATACAACTAAATACATATGTGCAATAGTTTTATTTTTGAAGACTGTAAGTGGAAACAATGACAATATACATTACCCAATTTATGATTTAAATTTCCCTGAATGATAATTAGGTGCAAAAAAGTTCAGCCAGTGTTAAAATCCACACCCAATACAGGAGAGGAAAAACAACCTTATTGGAAAACAAGAAATTGAATATTTGATGAATTTCTTATCAATCTAATTACTGGTGATGGAACAAAAATTTGACCAAAAAAAAAAAAAAAGACCTGTTGAAAAAGTGTTTTCACATTATTTTAAGCACCAATGAAACTAGCATAACTACAGTTGTCCATTAGAACTGAAGAAAGATGTACAAAACATAAGGTACAATTCAACCAGTTCTACTGGATATCTGACTTTTGAGAACATACAGAAAATTTCAGAGAAAATCCCCATCATTACTGAATGCTGGGACATACTATGCAGGGATTAGTCAATGCTATATACTTGTACCAAATAATTCCTTGGTTTTTACATTAAAAGGATGTTATTTATTGACTAGATTTTGCATAAACTACAGGGCATAGATCATCAATTTTGTTTTTGTTCTTGTTGGTTTTAACAGCACTTTAAACACATTACTGGCTATATCATGCAGAGGAAATGGTAGGTATGTGCCTTTCCCAAGGCCACTCCAAAGAGGCCTACTCAGGCTTGTCTAGGAGGGTAGAAAATCCGTGACCCTTGGATTATGAATACCAAATGAGTTACCATGGCTCCACACAGATCATCAAATTTAGTATCATATTTTGGGTTAACTGATACCACTGTAAGCAAACAATCTGGTCAAAACCAAAGGGTGGGAATGGGAAAACAATACTCATTTAAAACAGTTTGGAGTGACTACTGCTGCCATATTATATTCCCAGTTGAAAGGGCATATGCCCAGCATACCTAGTTGATGCTTGGTTTTTTGGTGACTATAGTACACTGAACTCTTTCATAATGATAATATATTTTACAATGTATAACATATCTAATTATAATGTAGACCCACATATCCCACTTCATAACATTCCAGCAGATAAGGGTATATGCTGTAGAACACAGCAGACCCAAATCTGCTGGTACATTATGTGGTGGTAAAATTACAAGTAGAACAGTGTAGATCCAGATCTGATGGTACATTATGTTGTGGTAAAATTACAAGTAGAACAGTGTAGACCCAGATCTGCTGGTACATTATGTGATGGTAAAATTACAAGAAGAACAGTGTAGACCCAGATCTGCTGGTACATTATGTGGTGGTAAAATCACAGGTAGAACAGTGTAGACCCAGATCTGCTGGTACATTATGCAATGGTGAAACCACAAATAGAACAGTGTAGATTGTAATCAGTTGGTACATTATATAATGGTACAAGTACAAGTAGACCACAAAGAGTAGACCCTAATCTACTGGTATATTATGTAAGGATAAAACTACAATTAGAACTAACAGTGTAGACCCAGATTTGCTGTAACATTAAATGGTAAAATTAAAAGTAGAACAGTGTAGACCCAAACCTACTGGTACATTATGTTAGGGTAAAACTGCAAGTAGAACTAACATTGTAAACCCAGATTTGCTGGTACTTTTTGTAATGGTAAAATTAAAAGTTGAACAGTGTAGACCCTAATCAGCTGGTGTATTATGTGATGGTTAAATTACAAGTAAAACTAACAGTGTAGACCCATATCTGCTGGTACATTATGTGGTGGTTAAATTACACGTAAAACTAACAGTGTAAACCCAGATCTGCTGGTACATTAGGTGATGGTAAAATTACAAGTAAAACTAACAGTGTAGACCAAGATCTGCTGGTAATGGCAAAGTTATAAGTACATGTAGCACTAACAGTGCACACCCAGATTTGATGGTAATGGTAAAATGACAAGTACAACTAATGGTGCAAGTCCTTATCTGCTGGTACATTATGTGATAGCATACCTGGGTCAACTCAGTTTGTTGTTGAGCACACATCATACATTATTCTAACACATCAACATATGTAACATGATTTCTGATTAGTCAAATGTCAAAATCAGAAATTCTGAAACCATTTTGGGGTCATGACCATCTCTGTGACATTGTGCAAAAGTAACATTACATATTTTTGCCTATTTTTCAACAAAAGTTTCAGTAGTGTGTTAGAATGGTGGTAACAGCCTTGTGTTTGGGGATTTGTGAACATTAATAGTGGTTTTATAGTCACAAAAATCCATTTCACCTGCGATGTGTCTCAATTTGCAATAGTAAAACTACCATTAACATCCTCAAATGCAAAGCAACTGTAAAGCAACACTACAACTACCATTAACATCCTCCAATACAAAGAAAGGTACAACTACCATTAACCTCCTTAAATGCAAAGCAACAGTAAAACTACCATTAACCTCCTCAAATACAAAGCAACAGTAAAACTACCATTAACATCCTCCAATACAAAGCAAAGGTACAACTACCATTAACCTCCTCAAATGCAAAGCAACAGTAAAACTACCATTAACCTCCTCAAATGCAAAGTAGCAGTAAACTAACATTAACATCCTCCAATACAAAGAAAGGTACAACTACCATTAACCTCCTCAAATGCAAAGCAACAGTAAAACTACCATTAACATCCTCAAATGCAAGGCAACAGTAAAACTACCATTAACATCCTCAAATACAAATAATAAAACTACCATTAACATCCTCCAATACAAAGAAAGGTACAACTACCATTAACCTCCTCAATGCAAAGCAACAGTAAACTAACATTAACATCCTCAAATACAAAGCAACAGTAAAACTACAATTAACATCCTCAAATGCAAGGCAACAGTAAAACTACCATTAACATCCTCAAATACAAATAATAAAACTACCATTAACATCCTAAAATACAAATAATAAAACTGCCATTAACATCCTAAAAAAAAAGCAACAGTAAAACTGCCATTATCCTCAAATAAAAAGCAACATCAAACTGCCATTAACAAAATCCTTCAATAAAAAGCAACAGTAAACTACCACTAACATCCTCAAATGCAAAGTAAATACAGAAAAGTCTGTCTTAAAGATTGAAGTGTTCATTTGAATGCCTTTCCAATCTATACCTGAGATGCATCCGAGGGCTTCAAAAATTTGCAAGAGGTGTATCAAACAAAAAATGTTTCTACCCTTCAATTTTGATTTTCAATGTCAATAGGTAATTTCATCAATGGTAAAAATGCAGACATGCACATGCAATATAAATGCGGAAGGCATAAGTTCTTGACACTGTGAATTTAGTATTATTTGTGGGGTACGATTTTTCTGGATCTCATCTTGAACAAACTAAGTAATTAAAAAGCCAACAAACAACGATCCCTCTTTGAAACTATATGACCCTCTTCCCCCAGTTCACAAGTGCCAACAAAAATGCCATGTTTTAGCAACAGCAAGAGAATTAATTCCTACGAAAATAAGCAAATTTGCAGTAATCACTTGGCAAAGTTTACACACTCTGTACAAAAGGCACCTGCCTACAAAATATTCAGCCTTTCAATTTGCTCTGTTAAAAAGCAGGTCTATCTCATGAAATGCAAACAGTTTATTGAAGATCTGCTGTCAAATGTATAAATAATCCAACTGGTGGTTCAATTAAAATTTCTAAAACCTTACAGAATGGTGGTCTCTTTTTTCTTCTTTTTTTGAAATAAACCTAGGAACACATTTTAATGATTATGAACAATAAGGAATTCATGATTCAAACAGTCGCAGAGAGCTGTTTTTCAAGGACTTTTTAAGGACTTCCAAAATTTTTCAAGGAGTATTTTTACTTATGGAAATTTAACTTTCTCTATATGTTACTTTGTTTATTACTCCATAAATAGTTAAATAATTAGAAGAAAAACCACACAACTAATTAGCAAGCCATTGGAGTAAAGGGATGCTACTACATCAGTTACCTATCCATGTCTTTTGACGCACCAAATTGTATCCCATTTGATGTATTTATCTATTGTTTTCGGAAAATATGTAAATAACACAAATTTAGAATTTAAAAAGAGATGTATTTTATTAGGTTTTATTGTTTTTGTATTTCCTAAAATAAATTCAAGGAGTTTTGTGAAAAATTCAAGGAGTTTTTCAAGAAATTCAAGAACTTTTCAAGGCAAAAGCTTCAACTGACCATATAATTTTATGCTCAGATCTAAAGTTGTTTCATAAAACATAAGAACAACACAAAAAATACCATACATTTGTATGGGAATATAAAATTAAAGAGAATAATGGATAAGCACAAAATGTGAACATAAACACGTAACAATTTTATTCTACAGTTCTTAATCAGACATTATATTTTATAATAAAAAAGAACACACATGAAGAGTAAATGTGTGACAAGATAAAGCTTTCATTTCTATACAAATAATTCTAAAAGCACAGCAAATGCATTACATCTCATCAAATGCCCTATGGATTAGTTTAAACATTTTGTAAACTGTCACAACAAGATTATACAGAGAAGCTGGCCAGATTTTTGTCTTACAGCATCATCTACTCACTTCCCCATAGCAACTGTATCTCCTCTCAAGGCAGTGTCTGATTTTTCTGTATTTTTCAGTTTAATTTTTCTTCCATCTAGTGACTAAATCCCCTTTCTTTCACTCCCAAGCTGGCTAAAAAAGATTGGATCCAATGCCAAGTACTGTCTTGAGGGGCACATGCCCCATGGAGACAGCTGAAACAAGGTCCCAAAGTGGACCCCATCACTGATGTTTTACTTTGTAATATACATGTAATAATTTGAAATTATTTTGACTATTTTGCTTTTTCTTGAACAATGACCCTGTCTACTGTTGTTTGCCTAAAACCTTGAAGCATCTGTTTACATTAATATACTTGGAAATCAAAGTGCAAGTATTGACATAACTCGAATTGTAATCTTATTCCTAGCATTACAGTGCAGGTGCTAATTGGCTTGGCCCTTGGGGCTAAAATCACCTGGAGTCCATATTGGAAAATCGGCTAGCGCTATACCCATAGCTATAAGGTACTGAAAGCAATGACTTGAATTATGCAGGTGGTCAATACTAGTAACTTTAATAGATGCATTTTTTTCTGCAGTTTCAAAACAATCAGTAATGAGGCATTCATATGCAAATGGGTCTGCAAAAAGAATCAAAGTAGCTGAAGAAAAGGAGGTATTCACAAAGTTGCCAAAAGTTTCTTCGTTTTTCTCTGTATAATCAGACACAACAATGGTCACTGCCAGTGTTACTTTTACTCAATCTACTCAGAGGCAGAATGAAAGTAAAAAAACAAAAGTTCTCTACCTAGTATGGTTGGAATTCTTTAGGCTAGTGAAAAAAATGAAGCTATGGAAATAACCCACAAACAACTTTTTTGACAAGAACTTTATGCCATTCAACAGATCTCTGGAAAGCCAATAATAAGCAGTTGTGTTCAAATGGATTCATAAAGGTCATTCAACCTGTCAAAATCAGGCATATGATTATAGCAAGTCTGTTCATGTTTATGGGATGGCAATGAAGAGATTCAAGCAGCTCTTGATGATTTGGCCAATGATGCAAATGAGCCAAAAGATGTCAGGCATGACACTCAATCTCTAGGAAAAAAATGAACAAATTGGGGACAATAATTTGGACCAATTTTTGGAACAACATTCTCAATTGTTTCCACAACACAAGCAGATCCATACAGCAAGAAGATCTGAATGTGTCTGCTTGTTGCAAACAACATCCTATCTTTGAAATATTATATCCAAGACCTGAGAAATGACACTTTTTCAAGGAAGCTGAAAGTTCAAAGCCCAACTCGCCAATCAGCAACTCACTAATGAAGGGTTTAAACAGACAAGGCAAAGCACATGAAACAAGAGTCCTCTGAAGGGGCTAACAATGTACATGCCAAAAAGAATTTCCAAGAGCTAAAGATAAGACCATTTCTTCTTTTTAAATGATGAGTGTTGAAACCACATCTGATATTTTTCAGCAATAACAAGATTTTCAAATCAACCACCGTGGCAGCCATATTGAATGCAAGATTGGCACCATTTTCATTTAGGACCAACTAGACATCATTAGAAGACTTTTGGTGAAACTCCATGTGAATATTATTTGACTATCCATTCAGGATGAGTAGCAATAACAAGATTTACAAGTTGACTGCCATCGTGGCCATACTGGATGTCAAATCAGTACCATTTTCATTTGAGACCAACTAAACATCACAAGAAGTCTTTTGGTGAAAACCCCATGTTGACATTACCATCCATATAGAAGTAGCAATAACAAGATTTTAAAAATGATGTCAGATCTGTACTACTTTAATTTACAACCAACCAGATATCACAAGGAGTCTTCGAGTTGAAACCTCATTCCAATATGACTTTCTGTTGAGAAGTAGATTTCAAACCCCATGTTGATATTACCATCCATATAGAAGTAGCAATAACAAGATTTTCAAAATGATGTCAGATCTGTACTACTTTAATTTACAACCAACCAGATATCACAAGGAGTCTTCTAGTTGAAACCTCATTCCAATATGACTTTCTGTTGAGAAGTAGCGATCAAAAGAGTTTCAAGATGGCAGCTGTGGTGGTCATATTGGGTGTCAGATTGGCACCATTTTTATTTATGACCAGCTTGTCATCATAAGAATTCTGCTGAAAATCCAATGCTGACATGGCTTTCCATCTGGAGGAGTAGTGATAATAAAATTTTCAAGATGGCTGGCATGGTGGCCATATTGACTGTCAGATCAGCACCATTTTCATTTTGGATCAATTCAACATAATAAAAAGTCTTTTAGTGAAACTTCCATGTTGATATGACCATCATTAAGGAGAAGTAGCAATAAGCATATTTTCAAGATGGCAGTTGTGTCAGCCATACTGGATATCCAACATGCACCATTTTCATTTAGAACCAACTAGAAACCATAAAAGAACTTCTGGTGAAAACTCCATGCTGATATGGCTTTCCATTCAGGAGGAGTGGCTGCTGTAGTGGCCGTATCAGATGTCAGATCAGCATCATTGTCTTTTAGGATCAACAAAATATCATAGTAAGTGTTTTAGCGAAAACCCCATGTCAATATGACTTTTCATTCAAAAGGAATCGCGATAACAAGATTTTTAAGATGGCTGCCATGGTGGCCATATTGGATGTCAGATGCAGACCATTTTCATTTAGGATGAACTGGACATCATAGGAAGTCTTCTGGTGAAAACTCCGTGTCGATATGACTTTTCATTCAGGAGGAGTAATGATAAGATTTACAGAATACTATTTCTAAATTGTAACAAAAGTATACATTCTTTAATTAGGTAAAATCATGAAGAAAAATTAATTACATGTTATGTTAAACAACAGAAGGTAATGTTTTCTTACTGAACTTCAAACTTTATGCAGACTAAAACTTGCTGTGTGTCAATTGTCTACAAAACTGTATCGAACTAGTGACCAAAGGGAAGTAACTCTCACATCAAAGCACTATCTGTTGGTTGTTTAATGATAATTTCTGCCAGACAGATGCCTGGAAAGAGTTTAAACTTGCAAAATAGAATAAAAGAAAGTACGCATAAGAAAAGCATCTGTGGGTGACAGATTGATGAAGGGATTAACTATTACAATCAATGCACTATCTGCTGGTTGTCTAATTTTAAATAAGAGGAACCTGTGGGGAACAGCTTGATAAAGCCTGTGTAACTTGTGCTTCTGAAACACTGTACCACCATACGAATTATTACACATAAAAGAATTAGCAACTAAAAAAACAAACAGTTCACATATAGATCTCTAACAGTCTATTTGATATACTTTATCCCCACTGACAACATGTTATTTAGTGTTACCTTTATGTTAGTAAATCATTTTTCTATACACTGTATCACATTAATCTAAACAATTCATGCTGAACATGTAATTTAAGTAACACTGACACCAATGATATCAGCTGCCTTCATGACTATATAAATGAAAATAGAATCTTTGGCTAAATTTGTAAAAAAGAATGGTCTGTACAGAAATGATGGGGTAAGAATTACTCTTGCACAAAAAATCTAAGCCACCAAACCCACTATGAGAAAGAACATTGTTGAAGAGATAAGGAGACAAATTTTGAAACTTTGAAAAGTCTTTAAGAAATCTTAAATCTGTCAAAACTCTTGAGATTCTCTTCTCTATAAAGAAAGAAAGAAGGTTGTATTTTTGTTGGGTTTTTTTCAATTTAGGTTCTGTTGTATACTGTTGAAAATTCACACACACAAACATATATATATATATTGGATTTTTTTGGATTGGACTATAATTATTATTGCTTGATGAAGCTTTAATTATTACTCTGAAAGTTCAGTTTTAATGAAAAAGAACAACACCTATTCCGAAACTTAGCTTGGCGTTCTTGAGTATTACATTTAAAAGTTTTAAAATATATTCAATTTTTTTAATATTAACATTTTTAATAGTATTATAGTTATATTTGGAAAGTTTTAAGCTCATACAAAATTGCAATGTGTTTGGCACACAATTAAATTTGCCAATTTTAGAAAATGTTTATTTAAAGTGCTAGTAACCATGAACTTGTGCAACTTCCAACAAAATCCTTAATATGAGCAAAAATATGCTATAATGGCAGTTTATCAAGATAAACTCAGGTGTAAGTTTCTACATCTCTACTTTCAAGATGAAAAAATCTTAAAGCAAGAAGCACTACTTGTTGATTGGCATCAAATTTGCTCCATTTAAATATAAACAGGTATACAGTTAATCATTTATTTTGCAAGATTTCAGTAATATAAGAACGGTGGTTTAATATTGGCTCATATTCTAAATTATACTCAATACAATGCATATTATAATTGGATCCATAATGACATTATAATGGAATTGAGAAAATGTCTAACTAATCCTACTTTCATATTTTAAAATAAACACGGCAACATTTTTATCATGTCTGCTGAATTAATTACTATACTTTTTTTTATAGAATTAATTAATTACTTTACATTTTTACCAAATTACTTAATTTTGTGTGTGTAATGAACACCTAATTGCAAAACACATCAACCCAGATCTGTAGGATTCATCTGGGATGTCAGATCTGGGTCTGCACTGAGTATGTAATGTTAAGAGTTAGGTGTAATTAATGCACAAGCAAATATAGTACAGCTAAATAGTATTGTCCCTTGCTGGGAGAATTTTACTATTACAAATTTCCAGATATAAAGAACACGCACTATGAATAGAGATCTACAAAATCTTCAATTGGAATATCCATTCATACCAAACAGATCTACAAAATCTTAAACAGGAATATCCATTCAAACTAAATATGATTATTTGGCTCGCTATCAACCTGTGTCAGGAGAAGATCATTGTATACAACAAATTACATGTGAACATTTCTCTTGGCAATGTATCTAAACAAAGTTAAAATTGCCAGATGTGAATATATTTTTGTCTGCATGAGTAAACAGACCAACAGCTCTAAAAAAATGCAAATGACTCTTTATATATTTAGATTATATCTTAGACAACACTGGACTGCATACAAACTAATTCGATCTCTTTATATATTTAGAGTATATCTTAGACAACATTGGATTGCATACAAACTAATTTGATCTCTCTGACAGGACCATTTACTGAGACAATAATGAGGATGTTTACCTGTGTACAAACAGTGTAAGCCTACATGTGCTAGTGCATTATGTGCCTACATGTGCTAGTGCATTATGTGCCTACATGTGCTAGTGCATTATGTGCCTACATGTGCTAGTGCATTATGTGCCTACATGTGCTAGTGCATTATGTGCCTACATGTGCTAGTGCATTATGTGCCTACATGTGCTAGTGCATTATGTGCCTACATGTGCTAGTGCATTATGTGCCTACATGTGCTAGTGCATTATGTGCTTACAGATAAGGATCTAAGCTATACACCTAGCAAGAGGCCCAAGTGCGCCTCATATCATGCATCGGCTAATGTAACAGTTGAGAATTTCTCTCAGCATGCTTATGTAGTATTGTAAGAACACAACCCTATGTAAACTAACTCAAAAAATTTATATATTGTCAGTTTTACCTATTTTACAATAGTCTGATAAAAATTATTTCCAAAGATAAAGACATAATTATTATGCATTTGATTTGATTCATAATCAAACTCATTGAAGATCTTAATTATATATAAACTTATTTACCACGTTTTTTTGAAATCATGAGAAATATTGTCTCTAGAGAGGTAACAATCTCAGCCAATCAGATGCAAGACCAAATATTAAAGTGATGCAAGCTCAGGCAATCAGATACAAGATCATAAAACTCCTGCATAAGACTATTTACAAAGTTTGATCAAAATCATATCAGATATACAGTCTCTAGAGTAGTTTCAAGCTCAGCCAATCAGATGCAAGATGACCCAAATAATGTGCATAGGTCTTACTCATAATAAAACCCATCCAACATCTTGATCATATCAGCTTACATACCAAGTTTCATTAAAATCAAGTCAAAATGCAGTCTCTCAAGTGGGGAGATGCTCAGTCAATTTGAGGCAAGATCATATCATTATTATGCATAGATCTCACCTAATAAAACTTGTCGGACATCTTGATGATATATGACTATTCACAAAGTGTGATTAAAATCATAAAAGATATACAGTCTCAAGAGTATTAACAAGCTCAGGCAATCAGATGCAAGATCAGATCACCTAATTAATATGTGTGGATCTTGCTCAGCATCAAAGTTGTTTCAGATCTTGATGATATAAGCTTATATTCTAAAATTTAATCAAAACTGGCTCAGAAATATGACCTCTAGAGTGGTAACAATCTCAGCCAATCAGATGCAAGATCACCTATTTAATATGTGTGACTCTCAAGCTTTATCTACTTAATATGCATGGAACTCATTCACTATCAAACTCTTCTAAGATCTTGATGATACAAGCCCATATTCTAAGTTTAAGCAAAACTGGATCAGAAATATTGCCTAAGGAATGGTAACAACCTACTGTTGATGGACAGATGGACAATGTATGCAGAGCCAAACCATAAGCTCACTTGACCTTAAATTCAGGTGAGCTAAAAGTCATCGGTAGAAAGAACAGTATAAACCCATATCTGCCAGCACATTATACATTAGTGAATGCTGAACAAGTTAGATGCTCATTATATCATAATAAACAGTTACAGGAATAAATACAATCAGAGATTACCCCTTCTGAAAGTTTAAATTTGCATACTCTACATGTATGTACAAAAGAATAACATAATATATCTGTATAGTATTTTACAACATGAAAACCTCAAATTACAACACTCGAGTATTCTATGATCTGAACCTAAAGCCATGAAATGTCCTGAGCACAATGGTTACTATGACTCTTCAAAACTTTTGCTGTTCTATAAGTTATTAAGAAAGGAAGTATTATCAAAATTTCTTATGTTTTTGCACCATTTTTCTGATGTATCCAGCCGATGTATTATTTCTGATGTCTATCTAATATTTTTTATGTCTAAGTACCTTATTTATTATTTCTGATGTCTAAGCATTATTTATGACATCTAAGTACTTTATTAATATTTCTGATGTCTAAGTATTATTTAAATGTCTATGTATTATTTTTTATGTCTAAGTACTTTATTATTTCTGATGTCTAAGTACTGTACGGATTATTTCTGATGTCTAAGCATTACTTTGTATGTCTAAGTATTATTCTAATGTCTATGCATTATTTTGTATGTCTACATACTTTATTTATTATTTCTGATGTCCAAGTGCTCTATATATTATTTCTGATGTATAAGTATTATTTCTGATGTATATTTATTATGTATATATATTATTCTGCTGCTGAAGGACTCTTCATATGATTTCTGATCTTTTTTTCTTATGTCTGAACTAAATTTTGTGTTCATTCACATAAGTATAAACAAAGCCTGGACTGTATGACATATGTGAACTGTCATGTTCCAGTCAATGTAACTGCATTTTCATTTTCTGGAAGAATCAAACCTGTCCATTGTGAATCCTGATGAAATCCAACATGACAATAAGTGGTGGGACTAGACAATGTGAGACAGTTACTGAGTGGAAAGAAAAAAAACCCCAACAATTACATGTAACCAGTCTCCACAATTGTTGTTATTGACAGGAACATGGTCATTGTAATGCATCATTTAAACTCATACAAGGTACATGTCAGTCTTCTAGAGGTTCTACAAAACTGATTGGAAATACACCACGGCGGGTTGGGTCTCCTTCAATTTCTCCCTCCTGCAAGATACAGAGAAACTGCTGTATACAACTTCTGCACCATGAAACTTGTGATTTTAAAATTTTTGTAGCGTGCAAAGGTCAATTTTAAAACTTTTTTCATTTTAAATATGTAAATTATTCATGATGATATATATATATACTCGCATATAAGCCAATACCAACTGCAAACTGCATAGACCCAGATCTGCCATCACATAATGCACTGGCATATCTGGGTCTATGCAGTTTGTAAGGACTAATCAGTAGAACAAATAACATAGACCCTAATCTGCGACGGTGGATCAGGGTCTATGTTGTTTGCATTTGGACCCGGCTTATACGCGAGTATATATGGTATATATATAGAGCTATATGTTAAGGAAACCATCATGTCTGAGTGGTTTGCATGCCGGACTTGCAAGCCAAAGACCAACATGCCAATCTATCAAGACCGACATGCCAATCTAACAAGACCAACATGCCAACCCTAACAAGACCTTTTCAGTAAGGCAGTTGATATTTTTCCCTAAGTTAGAATAATTTTCAGTAAGGTGCAATGAAATATCATATAGTGCTATTGTCAACTTGGAAAACACGCATTTGAAAAGTTCTTAAGTGTGATCTGATACAATGAATGCAACATTATGTTCAACTAAAAAGTCCATAAAGTACACGTAGACCTTCATGACTCCAGTTCAGTTTCAGAAACTGTAGTTCCAAAAACACTGGAGGTCAATAGCTTCTTGCGAGATCTCTCAACTCTACATAATCTTTACTTGATTTTTTTTTCAATTACGTGTGCCGGCAGTAATTATCTCTCTTGCCATGAGGAGTACTCAAATTGACACATGGTGTCCAATAAAATATTGTAAATGACGTCTTTCCAGCTTTTCCACAGAATGGCTAAGTATCAGACTATTCCTTTTTAAATTTCAGTGTTGATTATTTCAATTCTTTTAGAGGCTGATTGTCCCTTTCTCCTTCAACCTGTTTTCATTTGTTGGATGACATTTCTAGATAAAAGCTCAATTATGCAGGCATTTTGCATGAAAAACATGGGCAGCTTAAAGCATCCGAGGTACTCCTGTAAAACTGGTCTGGTTCCATGACCAACTCTACTGAATCTAATATGAAAACCTGAATCTGGACCAAACCTGGACAAGCAAATATCCAGAGTTTTTTCCTATTATTCTGTAAATTCGTAAATTAAGAGCAATTTCAGCAAGACTTGCAGTTAAATAGTAAGGGTTGGCAGGTCTCCAAAGGTGACAGGTTCGAATTCTGCCCAGTCCAGCTGCTGTGGTATGTCTCTGTGCAATGTACTTTACTCCCATTGCCTTGGCACTATACAGACTTTCATGTGTTGATGTGCCATTGGGCACCAAACAAATAAAGTTAAACATCTATGGTCAGATTGGTGAAATACCTGAAAAGTTCAATTTTCACTATTCATGGGTGGGTCACAAAAGCAAAAACAAAAAAAAACAAAAAAACAAAAAAAAAAAAAACGCCTAAGTGGGCCTGAGATTGCTCACCTGACTGGCATCTGCCTAATATTGCGGTTTCACTTGTTTTCATGGGTATCAATTTTCATGGTTTTGTAAAGAAGGACATTTTTGTAGGTATTTAAATTTGTGGATTTGGCTCTGTCAAAGTTTCCATAGTTACAGGTATTTAATTTCATGGACACAAATACCGAAAATAAAGAATCCAAAGAACAAAATTATGCCAACACTAATCGGTGGTGGCGTCAATGGTTAAAACAACACTACTGCCAGTATAAGTTAAAATCAAACGCCTGTTAAGATTAAATTCTACCACTGTGTTTTTGTCCAGGGGCTTAACATCAAACACAGCCAACACAGCCAAACAACACCAAGGCAGTAATTATAACATATCTATATGATCTTTTAATTAAACCACTGTCAAAAAGTTGCACCATCAGTACATTTCAATGATCATGTTATGTGGATAATGTTATCATTCCATATATGAGCCAAACACATAATCAACTACCCTTGCACAATGGAATCAGTAGGCTCTGGCAATCTTTGATATGTAGTGGAGGAAACTGGCTAAAGATATAATGCATGAGATTGATCCTAATTATTTGCAGTTTTGAGAAAACTGGACTTGTGGTGTAATTTTGCAATTTCGGGATTATATATGTGAAAAATGTTTGTGTTTACCAGAAGACATGACTGACTCGAACTTTGCTCAGTGATTTTGTCCGAATATCAGTAAAGTGTGATCTTTAGTACTGTTCTGTAATTACTATATATACACAGTGTTTAATTAGTACTTGTACTTCAAGCAATAGTCACAGCATTTTACAGTCTTGTCATTCCTTTGGATTAAGATGTGTGGATAAAATGAGACATGCTTTCAGTAATAAATTATCAGATAGCTGAGCTTTGTTGATCACTAGGAGTATATCAGATATCAGTAAGAAAATGGGGGGGGGGGGGTTTCTGCATCAAATGTGGCTCATTTTTGTATGTTCTTCAATTATGTGGGTTGGAGCAAGCATGAAAAATAAAAATAAAATAATTGTACCCATGAAAAATAGTGAAACCACAGTAGATGAATGCAAGAGCATTTGGCCAAGAAATCAGTGCGAGTAGGATGTTTTCTTTTGAACATTCTCAAAGTTCTCTAGTTTTTGTATCTTCATCCATATTTGATCACACATCAGCATAATTTGTCCGATATTAAAAGGCCTCTATGCCAGAATGCTCTTTGACAAAGTTTGTCAAATTCTGCTCAGCATTTTTGCTAAACAATGTTGTGTAAATGGTTTTTTTACTTTTAGTAACAGCAGTTATATTTTATTGTGGAATGGCATCTTTTGTACAAGTCTGAAAGGGATTCAAGCTTGGACACTTTCTGTCAAATTTGATCAAATTCTGTTAAGAAGCTATTTAGAAGTTATTGATGGATTTTCTATTTTTAGTAACAGCAGCCATATTTTATGGCAGATTGGCTACATTTATATACACGTGAAGGTCTTCATGCCAGGATGCTTTTGGCCAAGTTTTGTCAAATTTTATTCAGTGGTTTTGGAGTTGTTGTTTAAAGGTTTTTCTATTTTTTTGTAATGGTGGTCACATCTGATGGCAGATCAGCATCATTTGTACAAATCTGAAAGGTGTTCATGCCAGGATGGTTCCATAAAATTTTATCAAAATCTGTTCAGCAGTTATTCAGAATAATTAGTTTAAAGGTTTTTCTATTTTTAGTGATGGCAGACATATCTGATGGCAAATCTGTATCAATTTAACAAATTTGATGGCAGACATATCTGATAGCAAATCTGTATCAATTTAACAAATTTGAAAGCCTTTCATGCCTGAATGCTTTCTATCAAATTTGGTCAAATTCTTTTGAGCAGTTTTTGAGTTGTTTAAATGTTTTTCAATTTTTTGTAATGGGGGCCACATTTGATTGTGGATTAGCATCATCTGAACAAATTTGAAAGAGTTTCATGCCAGGATACTTTCTTTCAAATTTGGTCAAATTCTATTTAGCAGGTTTTGAGAAGTTGTAAGTAGCAATTCTAAATATATGATGCACTATGCAAATTGGAAAACACACAATGGATGAAGAACCACTCCATATACTTACTTCTTACATGGCCTTATGGCCAGATGAGCTAAAAATGTAACTTTGACACCTAAGTCAATGATGAGGCAACTGGAAATGTGACATCTGTGTCTCAATATTGCTTTGCAAGTGAGATAATAAGAAATAACAATTATGTACAGTATCCAAATAGTTATGTATCTTGTATCATGTTTTATTATGTACAGTAACCAACTAGTTATGTATCATATTTTAATTATGTACAGTATCCAAATAGTTATGTATCATGTTTTAATTATGTACAGTAACCAACTAGTTATGTATCATGTTTTAATTATGTGCAGTATCCAAAGTCATATATCATGTTTTTATTATGTACAGTATCCAAATAGTCATGTATCCTGTTTTTATTATGTACAGTATCCAAAAAGTCATGTATCCTGTTTTTATTATGTACAGTATCCAAATAGTTATGCATCACGTTTTTCCACAAAATTTTGGGTTCCATTGCCTGAGATTTAATATATCAAATTCCTTTCATATAGCAATGTCCTGTCATTACTGGATTACAGCTATAGAGAAGAAATTGATACCAGCTGTAGACTGGTTATCTGCCACATTTTTCTCAGACTGCATTATTTATAAATGCAAATAGAACTGAGGCCTGCATGTCATGTCCACAAAAACGTGTACATTTTTTTCAACCAAAATCTCAAAAAAGCATTGATAATAATGACATCATTAAAAAAAAAGTGATCACTATATCCTTTTCTTTTTCCTAAGATGAGCTGAAGAAAAATTTGATGATGTATTGTGACCACTATCAGATAACTCTATATGCATCACATACATATGTTCTTCTTGTAGCTGCCAAATTATTACTTATCCACCACTTTTCTTCCTCTTGTATAGAGATCACAATTTCCCTATTTATGACTTACCCACCACTCCCCTATTATTACTTACCCACCAATCCTCATCTTCCTCCTGTATCTGGATCACAATTTCTCCTAGTAACACTTACCCACCACTCTCCTATTATAGCTTACCCACCACTACAACATTATCACTACCCAACACTCATCTTCCTCCTGTATCTAGATCACAATTTCTCCTAATATCACTTACCCACCACTCCCCTATTATCACTTACTCACCACTACAATATTATCACTTACCAACCACTCCCTTATTATCACTTACTCACCACTACAACATTATCACTTACCCACCACTCCCCTATTATCACTTACCCACTACTACAACATTATCACTTACCCACCACTCCCCTATTATCACTTACCCACTACTCCTCATCTTCCTCCTGTATCTGGATAATAATTTCTCCTATTATCACTTACCCACCACTCCCCTATTATCACTTACCCACTACTCCTCATCTTCCTCTTGTATCTGGATCATAATTTCTCCTAGTATCACTTACCCACCACTCCCCTATTATCACTTATCCACCACTCTTCTTCTTCCTCTTATATCACAATCACAATTTCCCCAATTATCACTTACCCAGCACTCCCCTATTATTACTTACATACCACTCCCCTGTAATCACATACCCACCACTCCCCTATTATCAGTTACCCACCACTCCCCTATTATCACCTGCCCACCACTCCTCTTCTTCTTCCTGTATTAGGATCACAATTTCCCCTATTATCACTTACCCAACACTCCCCAAGTATCACTTATCCACCACTCCTCTTCTCCTGTATCTGGATCACCATTTTTCCAATAATATTACTTACCCAACACTCCCCTATTATCACTCACCTACCACTCCCCAATTATCACTTGCCCACAACTTCCTTATTATAACTTATCCACCACTCCTCTTCTTCCTCCTGTGCCCAGATTACAATTTCCCCTATTATCACTTACCCACCACTCCCCTATTATTACTTACCCACCACTCCTCTTCTTCTTCGTGTAAAAGGATCACAATTTCCCCTATGCGGAATGTCAGCTCATCATCATTATCTGCATCACAGTCATAAATCGCACGCCCTCGCCGGAAGTAGGTTTTTTTAGGCTAGCAAGGAGAAAGAAATGATGATGCAAGTAATTAATACTGATTAACTTATAAAAGAATACACTTTGTGTTCATGATGATGACAAGAAAATGATATTATTGAATTGCTATAAATTTTATAGTAAAATACTATTTAAATGATAGTGCAAAACATGAGTACAATTTTCAGAATTCAATTACAGGCTTTTATTTCAAATATTTCAATATTTTTCCAGAAAGGAAATTTTGGGGTAAATTATGTTTCTCAGAAAATACTTAACCAATCACATTAACATTAGGAATGTAATCTCTGCTACCTCTAAATCCAGCCCTCCTGAAAGATGAATTCCCCTTACAGATTAATTGCACTTGTTCCCACTAGGTGGCCACCCATATCCCAGATGTTACCAGTTTAAGTTTGAGCAAAACCTGTAACAGAAAGCTCGCATTTTTGGGGATGGGTGGGAGGGATTGATAGTAATGTTATTGGGTAAGTATTTTGCGAGAAACATAAATTACTGAAACATTTTCTTTCTCCATCAAATACATTACCCAATCACATTAACGTTAGGAGAATAGGTATGAGGAAGAGGATATGCATGAGCATCCAACCTCTACTCGCATCACCCTGTAGGAGCATGATGAACGCTCTACTAAAAGGATGAACTTCTCCTAACAAGAAATTAGCACAAGTGAAGATTATGCATTTATGCACATGTGAGGGTGATCCCTGTGGGATTCCGACTTACCTATTGCCTTACATGCCAAAACTGTCTAGGTAAATCCAGCCAAAATTGCAAGGCTATGCCCGGGGCCAAGGTATGTGTTGTCATGAACGATGTGTGGTTACTGTCTCGGGAGCTACCAGTGGCCTGACAAGTTTCAGCTCTCTTCTTTGTGAGGCCATGTTACACAAATAGAAGCTGGAGAAAATAGACTAAGTGTGCCATCCAACTGATTTTACTATGTCTCAAATTGAGACTACATGTTCGAAGCCAGGCTCATGGAAATCGCTCATATTTCATGAGCTGAAATCTTCTTGAGTCATAGATAATCCGAGAGAGTTCTGAATATGCAAATCTATTAACGCCCATTAGCCAAGTGGTCAGCATTTGTGGGGAATGTCCTCCATTCTCCACAAATAGCATCTGGGGGCACATGCAAGGGCTGATCGAGGAAAGAGAATGTATGGTTACTTGTTGGTTGCTTATCAAAGGTAACCTGTTTTTAGAAATGAAACCAGGTTGCATCAGTAGTACAGCTGAGCCATCAGAACTGAACTGCATGTAGTCTGGATCCATGGACAGTGCATGCAGCTCACGCACTCTGCAAGCTCCAGCTAGTGCTATCAGGAAGAAAGTCTTGTATGATAACTGTTTCAGAAACGTGGAAGACGAGGGTTCCAACATATACGTAATGATCACTCATTAGGTTCTGCTAACTAATAAAAAAGAGCCATAATTAATCTGTCACACAATGTCTTTTTAAATAGCCTCAAGTCTGAAACAGCAGGAATAGTACAGAAATGAATTTTAACCAAAACTGAAGACATGAATCATAAATGAATTATTGGTAATCTGATTGAAAGTTACCAATATTTAACCAAAGCTTTTAATTGGAACAGAACTAGCAGAAGAGGTCTATTACTTTGAAATCAGTCTGATGTAATGTAATGTTCTTCTTCTCTTGCTGATGACAATCATTAGTCTATGGTACCACTTTTTCTGCCTCTGCTTGTCTCATTAATACTTGTCTGTGTATGTTTGTATGCACGTAAAGTCCAAGTGATAAGCAAAAATGCTACTTATAAATACATCCAGAAAAAAGCGGTTAATGATCTACCTTCTGTCTAGGTGCGGGTACAGGGGGAGGAGATCCCTGTGGTGTCATCACAGCATTTGGCGGTGATCTGTTACCTGAACAAGAAAACAAGTTCATCATCAAGTACACTAGCAACAGTTCCAATTTTAAATCAAAATACAAGAAGGCACAATCCCACCACCCCACATTACCAACATGCAGAATACCTTGGGCTCTTTGGCTGTGGCTTTATGTCTCAGTCAAATGTCAACACTTGGTGAAACATATTTAGAAATTAGAGCTGCTCTGGCAAGAAAACAAGCAAAGACAAACAGCCACTACTTTTGATCAGTGTCTTACATAAGCTACATCATTCTTGCAAAAGTTTCCTATTATTATATCACAGGCAAAAAGTTACTTCAAAACAGATGCTATCATCCTGAAAAACAATTCCAATTAGATAATATACAAGTTAGTTTTTTTCCTCTCATTTTTCACCTGTTCGTTAAGTAGGATGGTTAGACTGAGGCAGTGAATCCAAGGTAACTGTCTAAGTAGGATGGTTAGACCGAGGCAGTGAATCCAAGGTAACTGTCTAAGTAGGATGGTTAGACTGAGGTGGTGAATCCAAGGTAACTGTCTAAGTAGGATGGTTAGACTGAGGCAGTGAATCCAAGGTAACTGTCTAAGTAGGATGGTTAGACTGAGGCAGTGAATCCAAGGTAACTGTCTAAGTAGGATGGTTAGACTGAGGCAGTGAATCCAAGGTAACTGTCTAAGGAGGATGGTTAGACTGAGGCAGTGAATCCAAGGTAACTGTCTAAGTAGGATGGTTAGACTGAGGCAGAAAATCCAAGGTAACTGTCAAATAAAGGATTTCCACTAGTGTAAGGACTAATACACTTCTTGGAAAACTGATCATTTTACTTCGTACAAAGCAATCCAAAACAACAAAAATATATCTTGCTATGCATTTTCTTGCACTATATGCTTAGAATTTTTTTTCATTTTCTTGCACTATATATGCTTTGTCAAAAAATCTATCCTCATTTTAAGGTCTCTCTGACCACAAACAAATTATACGAAACAGTGCCCTGTCACCAACAGTCCATAAAAGAAACACATGAATATTTAAAAATTCATAAAATTTGCACTGGCTGAAGATCAGTGTATGTTGATGAGTGAATATTTTCACTATGACAATCCAACAGAGAAAGCCTGCAAGGCTGATTTATGGCAGGGAAAAAATTGCTGATTTCCAAAGGTTTCATGTTCATTAGCAATGAAACGGAAAAGTCATCCTTATGCATGCCCCATTCTATGAATTTTGAAACTTGAGATATCTGATGATAATATACTGTCAAAAACAGGAAATTTAGCTTTAAAAATAATTATAAATTATAGTTTTGAACTATTGGATACTGTGGGCTAGAAAAAAATACAGCAATGCTATCTTGCAAGTCATATGTTCTTTGGGTGAGACAACAATATCCAACATTACAAACACTATACTTTACTTATAATATAGCCCCATTTATTAAATAATAAACTGTATTTAAATTGCTATAAAAAAAATTTGCATACAAATATTTTTGAAGAAAAATCTTGTTCTTATTATTTATACAACTGAATAATGCATAAATACATAGTATGACATTAGATGAATTTATGTGCTGCTATATCATGATAGACCCGCTGTGACATCATGTTATGCAGCAACAAAACATTTTGGGTCATACGTGTGCTTGACTGCACCAAACAAGTGCTTGACACCATCAAATAAGTGGAAAATTTACTTGGTCATCGCACACAATTCATTTGCATAGGAAGGCATCAACTGAATATATAATAAAATACCTTAAATCACTTCCTGTGCATGTATTTTGTGTATGCATACTCTGTATGCATGTTCATCATCTCTTAAGCTCAGTTTGATAATAGTTTCTACTCATACATGTTCAATGCACATCTTTCAACAAAAACCACTCCACTATATATTCAACAAGCAAAGCAAAAGAAAGAATTGTATTCAAAATTCATTTCAAAATTCATGAAATGGGATGTCCCAACTGTATGAATGACTTTTTCTTCTTATCATTAATGAATCATTCTGGTAAGCAGATTCCGAGGTGATGCAGATATACCATCTTATTAAGTCCAGCACCTATAAGTGAATTGTTGACAAGAGACCAACAGTATGAACTGCAATGACATTGTACCAGTGTATAACAATTAACTATGAACCCTGATTTGAAATAAGATCAGGGTTTGTCTGTTCACAGTTACTTGCATGTTGTACACCAGAAAATATGCTACTCCTGCCAAGTTCTGACTGCTTTAAGACTACAATTTTGAATTTATTTTTGATCAAAAATATCTCAGAAAATATAATACAACCTAGTCTCAATAATTCAACTTCAACTGATCTCACTATTGTGTTTATACAATGTGCTGATAGGAGAGACTAACAAAGGTCGTTCAATTCTCCCATAATCCAACCTTCAATTAGGATTATTCCATTTAAATCTAACTGCTGGAGGCGGAATGCACTTTTTCTGTAGGGGGCTCTGCGTCTGAACCTTTTTTACTTGTATAATTTTATTTCTGTTTTACTAGTGGTTCCTAAAGAAAAAGTGCCTCTTCCCTCCACCCCCACCACTTCCAGGTACATTTAACTGGAATAGCCTTTGACTGACTGCTCAATTTCTGGAATTGCCTTTGACTAACTGCTCAATTTCTGGAATAGCCTCTGATTGACTGCTCAATTTCTGACAAAATAATGTCAATCTGGATTTGTGCATAATTTCTTTTTTCTGATTTGCTCTAAATTGATCCCTCTGCAGGCTCAGAGATCTAAAATAGGCCAGATGTACCTTCCTGCACGTTGTACGAGGCAACTACCATATATACTCGCGTATAAGCCGGGTCCAAATGCAAACAACATAGACCCTGATCTGCTGTCGCATAATGTACTGGCAGATCAGGGTCTATGTTCTTTGCTTTACTGATTAGTCCTTACAAACTGCATAGACTCAGATCTTTTGGCACATTATGCGATGGCAGATCTGGGTCTATGCAGTTTGCAGCTGGTATAGGCTTATACGTGGGTATATACGGTAGTGGCAGCAGCCTGTTTTGTCATGGGCTGCATCCCATGATGCTGTTCCAACTGAGAGACTCATGGACTTTTTAAGAAAAATGTGTGGTTTATATAGAGAAAATCTGATTTTGTATTTTAAGGATTTACTATTCTTTGCTTTACCATTCATATTTTGTTTCATGTCGATTACTTTTATCCAGTGGGCTTTTATTTTTCAGGGGATTTTAAGCAAGGCTTTTACATCTACAACTTCTAGCTACCTAGTTGCTTGGTACTATATGACCTGGCTTGTGCTGATGTGCATTTAAACACTATACATACATACATACATACTACCCCTAAGTTGTATCATATTTATTTTTGCTTCTTTTATTGTAGATACAGGTAAAAAGAGATTTTTATATATATTTTTGTTTTCTTTCCTTCATGCAATTGTGCATTAAAAAATAAAATTTCCCTCAATATTTAAAATAAATTTGCCATCTTTAGATACTGAATAAGTTGGTTGGAAGTTCATTCTACTGTAACACTTCATACTGTACAGCAGCTGGTTGACAATGTATTACATTCATTTATATTGATAGAGTGTACTTGAAACACATAATATTCCGCAGATATATTTTTGCAGAGACACATTTTTATGTCTCTGATTTTTGTGTTTCAGAGAGACCTGCAATACTGCTAAAACTTGATCTACAGCAGAAATCTCCAGCTTAATTCAAACTGTACAATATTTATTTGATGATAATCCCAACACCAATTTTTACAAAACTGTGGCAAATATTAACTTAGGTTATCTTTATTTGATAACAAGACTACTCTCTACTTTGTGACAAATTAATTCAGCTGGCCCACTGGTCTTATCATGGGAGAAATACTGTAATTACAACTACAGTCATGACATCAGTTCAAGCAAGGTCATCATGCTTGAGGCATTTAAGAATCATTTCACTATACTATGTATATTGTATCATATGGAATTGTTATATCATAATTATTTTTCATCTTGTGATAAATAATGTATTACGCCTCTGCTCATTTAAAATGAAATTTCTGAAACTTTCTGAATAATTTAAATATTCTACTCAAAGCTAAGGTTCACATAAGATAAAAAATTATTCACACTTATTTCATAAATTTCATTCGAAAAAAAGGATGCAAAGTTGGTTGGTTGATATTTAATGGTACTTTGATCATATTAATAGCTACATCATGCACAGGAAAAAGGAGCTAAGTGCCTTTCCAAAGAACACACTGAGGCAGCCAAGCAAGGATGGCCTGGGCTGGTATTGAACCCACAACCCTTGGATTACCAGCCTGACACACTTCCAACTGAGCTACTCTCTAAGCACTCAAAGACATGTACAATCCTCTATTTACAGTACTGGGAAAGGTCTATTCTAGATCATTCACAATCTTTTCCACAATAGAATTGTCAGATCAGTCCTACACTTATATAAGAAATGGCTTACACTGTATTTATGAGACTTGACTATATATCTGATATCAAGGTTGACTTACTGTTAACGGTAAAGTGAGTGCTTGGTCTGGGTGGAACTGCTGGCTTAGCATCTCTGAAATGGATTAATGTTAAAAATATATGAAGTCAGGTAAAAATGTATGTGGTGTATAATTAGGTATTTCCAAGTATATTCCATAATAATAGATGATTTTCAATAGTTTTCTCTCTTAAAACAATAAACTGTCTTGTGGACAATTTTGATGCAATCTCTAGACCCTGTGTAAATATTCCTATCTTGAGTGTACACTAAAAATTGTAACAGGTGATAAACTGCTCCACTTACATAAGTTCACAATTTCTAGGGACAAGAAAAGTTTAATTTTCAATAGATGAAGAACACTTCAAGGGAGATTACTATGAATTATTTTCATTTTCATGGGTACCAATTTTCATGGTTAAGGAAAAATTACATTTTTATCAGTACTCAAATTGATGGATTGATGAAGGTGTCCTACTGTTTGTTAGGTCTTTAAATTTGTAGTTTTTAGCAAGCATGAAATCTACAAAAAATCACAAAACCACACAAATAATATTGAACTCAAAGTATTTTATTAAATTCTAACAAAGAAATAAAAGATATAAAGCAACCAATATCTCAATACATCAATTAAAATTATGGGTTTAGTGTTATTTGCACATTTTAATTACACTCTTGTAAAGTGTACTCATGCAAAGTTCTTGTGCTAAGTTATAATAAATTTAACATTACTTTTGTTCTGACTTAGGCAAAATGTCAATGATGGTGTGTGCAATGTGGCTCCAGGTGAATCAGAGAGAAATAAATATACCAGCATGTGTTATCCATGAATGCAAACAATATCAGTGTTTACTTGAACTCATATATGAACAAATTTTAATACTTGGAAAAGAATAATTCTGATGGATACTGAACCAAAGGTATACAAAACATGATCATCATGTACATTCCTCTAACTGGTAGTAGAGATAACATACAGACTACATGCACTGTAACAAAATGTTCAACCCCCTTGTTACAGAAAGCTGTACATACTGCATGCCAGTCCCATTCATTTCTTTCTGACTGCCATCAGAGCTAATAGACAGGCTGTCAGAGCTAACAGACAGGCTGCTATCAGAGCTAATAGACAGGCATCAACATTTACATTTACCTTAAGTGAAGACAAATACTGGTTACCATCTATACTTGCGTATAATCTGGATCCAAATGCAAACAACATAGACCCTGATCTGCCGTTGCATAATGCACCCACAGATCGGAGTCTATGTTGTTTGTTCTACTGATTAGTTCTTACAACCTGGAAAGACCCAGATATGCTGGTGCATTATGCGACGGCAGATCTGGGTCTATGCAGTTTGCAATTGGCATTGGCTTATACACGAGTACAGACAGTACTTGTTCTGTCTGAAGGAGTAAATTGTTTCATCTTCCCAATACCCATTGTTCTGTCTGAAGGAGTAAATTGTTTCATCTTCCCAATACCCAATCTTTGCCACAATGCACTGTACAATTTTGGAATTAACAAAAAGCTCAGAACTTTAATGGACCAATTTAAAGGTAACATTTTCCATTGAATTTTCTGTGTCAAAATTCTTTAGAAATACATAAACAGTCCCTTAGGAAATCTGTGCATTGTGTCTGACTTCCTCCTCTTACCAAACTGGGTGTGTGCATAATGATAAATCAGTTATCACAACAGTTAATCGGAAAAGGTGGAGGATCAGTTATAAACTGACTATCGGAAGTAACTCCTCTTTTGCCATCCACCACCACCACTCTGAATTTCTAATTCAGAATGTTTGTCTCAAATTACACTCAATACATCTTCTAATAGGATGAAAATGAAGACTTACATTTTGGTAAAGTTTTTTTATATGCCATACAATTATCTTTTGCATCTTTAATATATGTCTGTAGTCCAAAAGACAGCTTTAAATTTAGTTAGCCCTTTGTCCTTCAAATACTTAATGTGGACTGCTTGTTGGTGTAACATGCATACATGTGACAGAACACAAAAGACAGCTTTAAATTTAGTTAGCCCTTTGACATTCAAATACTTAATGTGGATTGTTGGTTGGTGTAACATGCATACATGTGACAGAACACAAAAGACAGCTTTAAATTTAGTTAGCCATTTGACCTTCAAATACTTAATGTGGATTGTTGGTTGGTGTAACATGCATACATGTGACAGAACACAAAAGACAGCTTTAAATTTAGTTAGCCATTTGACCTTCAAATACTTAATGTGGATTGTTGGTTGGTGTAACATGCATATATGTGACAGAACACAAAAGACAGCTTTAAATTTAGTTAGCCCTTTGACCTTCAAATACTTAATGTGGATTGTTGGTTGGTGAAACATGCATACATGTGACTGGATTGTTGGTTGGTGTAACATGCATACATGTGACAGAACACAAAAGGTCAGCTTAGGACAGATCTGGAAATTTGCAAATTTTGGGCAGGAGTTTTGACTTCAAATCAGGAAGATTTTCATCAACCCAATTTTTAGCATGCAAATGGACAAAAGTGACAACTATTGGACAAATTTCCTTTTTCGATATTAAAATATGCACATCATCTGATTACTTCAGTCCTTTCACAGTAAAACTTGTCGCCTTTCATACTGTCCTTATATGCAGCACAAGCATTTTTAGCCTTTCTTAGTAGATCATTGCCTGGGTTATATTTGTGGCAGTTGTCATCATTGTTGATCTCAACACTTAGGAGATGACATATCATTGCTGGATCCAGGTTTTCTTTGGAGTCAGCCTAAATTTTCCTCAGAATAGAAAATTAATGTCCTTTCCATGTCTGAATGGGGCAATGCTAGTACAACTCTACAGAGTCCACCAAGAATTTTAAATTGTTTCCTGCCTGTGGGTAGATTCAGGTTACTGCCTGCCTGCCATAAATGCTCAAAATTGGTGCTATCTGGGTTGTATTTGGGAAGTTCTTATTAAAATCAATTTTACAGGAATAGCAGATTGCATATTCATATCCCACTGACTTGATTTCAACCAGTGAAATTCCTGTTTTAATCCATTACTGAATTTCGTGTAATATTTCAGTTGTTTAGATTTTGGCGTTTTAGCATTAGGAGATAATGCATGCTCAGATATCTCGACAAACTTCAATACCGAAGCCAAACTAACCTGTTAACCACTTGTGCTCTTTAGTAATGAATAATCCAACCATATTCCATTATGTCTTAATCCTTCCAAATTACTTCTAATCACACATAGTATAATCCATCCTGACAAATTTTAAACACCAAAGCCAAACAGACCCTGCCAAAAGAATCCAAAGTAATGATAATTGTTTTATGCTGCTTGAGCTCTTGAGTAATCCAACCATAATCCATTGACACTATTAATACTTTCCAATTCCTAATTCATGTGGACTGTCCATTGGTGTAACATAGAACCACAAACACAAAATCCAGAGTTGAAATCAATGCTAGAAAGTCTCAGAATTGTTTGAAATGAAAAAAAAGCTCAAGGTTGGTAAGTTCTTTCAGTGTACAATCTACACTGAACTTGTTTTGCATGTGATATCTGTATGCATGTGATATCTGTATGCATGTGATATCTGTATGTAATGGAGCCAATTTCAGCAGTGTTTTAACAGCCCAACAAGTGACGTAACTCCTGCTGTAATGGCAAGCTTGGAAATATTGTCTATCGTTCCCAAGACATTAATTTTTTTCAAGATGTCATTTTGAAATTTATGAATTTAGGGCATGCAAATTCCATTGTAGTTAGATGCACAGCTAATAAAAACAAAGTTAAACTATACAATTTTCGGAACTGGGAGGAGTAGGCATCAGAATATTATTGATCATAAACTTTCAATAACCAATTTCAAGACTTCCATTATGATACCTACCTACTGGTTAAAATATTATTCCTTTTCTACACAATCCTGTCATTACATTTATAACAAAGTAATATATCTACCCGTATAAAATGTGTATTCAACAGTGCAGACTCAGCTGTACCATTAGAGTAGAATCTATACTGTTCACTTGATATGAACAACAGCTTAAGCAACATCAGCTCTTTGTCTACATTGTTCCCAGTCAGTGTTCTATTAAATATAATTGAATATGGTAGAGTATTCCCTCTTTATATACACAAGTGAATATGGTAGAGTATTCCCTCTTTATATACACAAGTGAAGATGGTAGTCTTCCCTCTTTATATACACAAGTGAAGATGGTAGAGTATTCCCTCTTTATATACACAAGTGAATATGGTAGCATATTCCCTCTTTATATACACAAGTGAATATGGTAGAGTATTCCCTCTTTATATACACAAGTGAATATGGTAGAGTTCTCCCTCTTTATATACACAAGTGAATATGGTAGAGTATTTAGAGTATTCCCTCTTTATATACACAAGTGAATATGGTAGAGTTCTCCCTCTTTATATACACAAGTGAATATGGTAGAGCACTCCCTTGTTATATACACAAGTGAATATGGTAGCATATTCCCTCTTTATATACACAAGTGAATATGGTAGAGTATTCCCTCTTTATATACACAAGTGAATATGGTAGAGTATTCCCTCTTTATATACACAAGTGAAGATGGTAGAGTATTCCCTCTTTATATACACAAGTGAATATGGTAGAGCACTCCCTCATTATATACACAAGTGAATATGGTAGAGTTCTCCCTCTTTATATACACAAGTGAATATGGTAGAGTATTCCCTCTTTATATACACAAGTGAATATGGTAGAGTATTCACTCTTTATATACACAAGTGAATATGGTAGAGTTCTCCCTCTTTATATACACAAGTGAATATGGTAGAGTATTCCCTCATTATATACACAAGTGAATATGGTAGAGCAATCCCTCATTATATACACAAGTGAATATGGTAGAGCAATCCCTCATTATATACACAAGTGAATATGGTAGAGTACTCACTCTTTATAACACTGCTCATGGGAGCCATACAAGTGACTGGTGTTGTGAGAAAATCTTATAAAGAGGTACATTTCAACAAGACTCTGTCATAATAGTGCATAAAAGCACAGCAATATGTAACTTAATTAATACATGAAATTATGTTATAATAGGTACTCATTACCTAGGAACTAAAATTTTATGAAATAATGAAGTAGCAAATGTAAAACAAAATCAAACAATGCAATGGGATCCATACTCATGGTATAAGATGGGCAGTGCTCTAATGAGGGGATTTATAGTGAGAGGTCACTATACAGCTTGACCAACATGACCTGGCCTTTCAAAGGAATGACTATATGTGCAAAGTACACCTGCAAAATAGGTATTATTATCCATGCATTTTGCTTGCAGGGTCTGAATAAATTATCTTGTGTCTAATCAAGGATAAAAGATGCAACATTACCACTATTACCATATATATTCGCTTAGAAGTTGGGTCCATAGACCCTGATCTGCCATCACATAATGTGATGCAAATTTGGGTCCAACTGCAAACATAGACCCTGATCTGCCATCACATAATGTGATGCAAATTTGGGTCCAACTGCAAACAACACAGACCCTGATCTGCCATCACATAATGTGATGCAAATTTGGGTCCAACTGCAAACAACATAGACCCTGATCTGCCATCACATAATGTGATGCAAATTTGGGTCCAACTGCAAACAACATAGACCCTGATCTGCCATCACATAATGTTATGCAAATTTGGGTCCAACTGCAAACAACATAGACCCTGATCTGCCATCACATAATGTGATGCAAATTTGGATCTATGCTGTTTGCAGTTGGATCTGATTTCTACTTTAATATATACAGTCTTCTTTTTTCTTGAATTGATTAGGCCCTAATTTATATCCTAAATAAAAGTCAAATGGACAGGTCATGCTGTAAAAGCTAGAGCTGTAACAAAATGTGGTATACTTACCCCAAACCAGGTGAGGAATTTGGCAGAAAAAGTGGCACGGAATCTAGAAAACAAATTAATGACATCACTGTAGATCGAACACCACTGATAAATTTTAATGTATACCGCTGTTTCTCAAGAAAAGAATATATATACAACATGAATCAACAGCTTTACTCTTGATTGTCTGCAGAGAGTGGAAAGAGTAATTGGTCGTTAAATACAAAAATAAAAAATCTGATTATTTTTTAACTTTGGGAAAGTGTCCTGAGTGTGTGAATTGCATTACATCAGCTACTGTATTCAACATAATACATCCACTCTGCACTTAAATAAGCACACACTGAAGATATAAAAAAGAATGTCACATGTAAGTAAACAGTTGATGAGTTAGCTCCTTTGTGAAAGTTGGGAGTTCTCCACTCAGGAGTTTAATTCTTACGCAATGTGGCTGCAGTGAATAAAACATATGTATGATTCATTTTTCAGATTGATTTAACCCATTAAGTGGTAAGAAGACATTAAATATGTAAAGTAATAAGTCCCAAGAAAATCATGATGTTCCAGGCAAGGTTTAGCTGTCATGTTCCACCAACAAGGCATCATGGGATCAAGAAACATAAGTTCAGGTGGAGATATTTTTATATTTCTAACTAAATTGGGGGTGTGTGGGATTGCTTAGTAGGAAATGTGTACCTATTATTTGAAATACAATATAATGGGCCATTTTGTTCTGTCTATTCAGAGTAGCTTTTACATCTATTTAGTCTTTAGTAAAGACATCTGTAACTAAAGTTTCTTCACTAACTTCATATTTTCCTTCTTTTTGTTTAATTTTCTGAAAAATGCACACACATCTGATGTTACATCAGCTATAATGTATCATTCTATATTTTATTCCCATCCCTGTACATTTCATACTTATGTTGATACATGTGTAGACAATGACCTGTTGAGTACTACACTAATCAAATTAATTAACATTGATTTGTAAATTAGTTAACACTATTATTTAAACTCCAAATGATTGATAGAAACAAATATTCACTCTTCAGATTCCTACACAATTAAATTGCACAAATGATAGAATACAAGAGTCATCTAGGCAGTCTAAATGACAGAATACAAGAGTCATCTAGGTACAGTCTAAATGACAGAATACAAGAGTCATCTAGGTACAGTCTAAATGACAGAATACAAGAGTCATCTAGGCAGTCTAAATGACAGAATACAAGAGTCATCTAGGTACAGTCTAAATGACAGAATACAAGAGTCATCTAGGCAGTCTAAATGACAGAATACAAGAGTCATCTAGGTACAGTCTAAATGACAGAATACAAGAGTCATCTAGGCAGTCTAAATGACAGAATACAAGAGTCATCTAGGCAGTCTAAATGACAGAATACAAGAGTCATCTAGGCAGTCTAAATGACAGAATACAAGAGTCATCTAGGCAGTCTAAATGATAGAATACAAGAGTCATCTAGGTACAGTCTAAATGACAGAATACAAGAGTCATCTCAGCAGTCTAGATGACAGAATACAAGAGTCATCTAGGTACAGTCTAAATGACAGAATACAAGTCATCTAGGCAGTCTAAATGATAGAATACAAGAGTCATCTAGGCAGTCTAAATGACAATACAATAGTCATCTAGGCAGTCTAAATGATAGAATACAAGAGTCATCTAGGTACAGTCTAAATGACAGAAAACAAGAGTCATCTAGGTACAGTCTAAATGACAATACAAGAGTCATCTACGCAGTCTAGATGATAGAATACAAGAGTCATCTAGGTACTGTCTAAATGACAGAATACAAGAGTCATCACAGCACAGCCTAAATGATAGAATACAAGAGTCATCTAGACACAGTCTAGATGATAGAATACAAGAGTCATCTAGGTACATTCTAAATGATAGCATGCAAGAATCATCTAGGTACAGCCTAAATGATAGAATACAGGATTCATCTAGGCACAGTCTAAATGATATAATAAAACAATCATCTAGAAATGACATATCCCCCAGGTCCCTACTTATGTACAGACTTGTCTTGAAAGTACTCTATGGTCCCCCTCTTGTGTAAAGACTCCCCTTCAAAGTACACTCTGATCCCCATCTTATGTAAAGACTCCTACTGAACGTACCCTCTGGTCCCTCTGTTACATACTTTTACTGAAAGTACCCTCATATGTAAAGACTCCTACTGAAACTACACTATGGTCCAACACTCTCATTTTATATACTACTTACACTATCACATTGTTTCCTTGGTAACATAAAAAATACTGAATGCAGAAAATTCTAAGTATCAAATGGAACCTCTATGCAATTTATTTGACATATGCACCAAGTCTGATTGAAATACCTTGAACAGTTCGAATTTATGCTCCAGAAACAAAAATATTTATTGCCAGTCAGACAAACATGGCAACAGTTATATCTCCTGCATTACATAATAAGATGGGTGAAAAAAGTGTACTAACAATGAGGGCAGGGTTACTGCACTAACAGAAAAACAAAATGTACACAGATGAGTATGCCTTACTTCTAATCAGCATTTTAATATACCTTACCTGTTTATGATAGCATTTTAATATACCTTACCTGTTTATGAGAGCATTTTAATATACCTTACCTGTTTGTGAGCATTTTAATATACCTTACCTGTTTATGAGTGCATTTTAATATACATTACCTGTTTATAAGTGCATTTTAATATACCTTACCCGTTTATGAGTGCATTTTAATATACCTTACCTGTTTATGAGAGCATTTTAATATACCTTACCTGTTTATGAGTGCATTTTAATATACCTTACCTGTTTATAAGTGCATTTTAATATACCTTACCGTTTACGAGAGCATTTTAATATACCTTACCTGTTTATGAGAGCATTTTAATATACATTATCTGTTTATGAATGCATTTTAATATACATTATCTGTTTATGAGAGCATTTTAATATACATTATCTGTTTATGAATGCATTTTAATATACATTATCTGTTTATGAATGCATTTTAATATACATTATCTGTTTATGAGTGCATTTTAATATACCTTACCTGTTTATGAGTGCATTTTAATATACCTTACCTGTTTATGAGTGCATTTTAATATACATTATCTGTTTATGAATGCATTTTAATATACCTTATCTGTTTATGAGAGCATTTTAATATACCTTACCTGTTTATGAGAGCATTTTAATATACATTAACTGTTTATGAGAGCATTTTAATATACATTAACTGTTTATGAGAGCATGAGACTATAAAAAAAAAAATACAATCTTGACATAAAATCCTCAATGCTGATGATCTCACAGACACTTGCCAAGGAAGTCACAGCAATGTCTCTCTCTTTTATAATCCAGGCAAGATGTTATATAATGAAATAATTTACCTGAAGTTACATGGATTGTATTGCGATTCTCCGGATTTCGGCTATCAACAGGTCGAAAAGGCTCAGATGGAGTACGTCTGTGTGTCAAGATTCCCCCTCGATCTGGGTCAGAATTTGTGCGCAAGTGACTTCCAGGAACCCCATTCCCTGGGAGGGGTACAGGGAGTTTCTTGATGCGAGGCGGTAATGGTGGCTGGTCAGGAGTAGAAGCTGGACTAGCTGGGACTGTGAATGATGTTTGTTGACTAGATGAACTGTTATTTGAGCCTAAAACTTGAACTGAAATTAAAAATAATATCAACAATAATTATCACTGTTACGATTCTATATATTTCAGATACTGTTGCAAGTACATGTATAGGTCATTGGTCAGACAATTAAAAGCATTGCAAATTTTTACTGAATTTAATTGATACTTAATTTACATACTGAAATCTGGAGATATTCATATATATGTAGTGTGCCGTTTCTTAACTGGATGTATTGGGACCAACAATTCTGTCTCTTTTATAGAGGTGACCTGAACATTATGAGATTTAATCAGTGTTCTAATGACTATTTGGACCAGAATATCGAATGACTTTATTTGGACCAGAATATGAAGTCCATCTGCAGTGGAAACCAAGTTACACTGGGGCAAGTTTAGAGACATTCCATAGCATATCTTTTGAGCTCAATAGTCTGTGAAAATAACTGCTACAAAACTTATTTATCATTCCCTGCACAAACAACAAGAGAGGAGAGAAAGAGAGACTCACTTGTTTTTACAGCCGATTCACATTTATTACCAAATACATACAGAAAATAGCTTGTCTGTTTCATTAAATAGAGAAATATTACTTTTACAGCCGATTCACATTTATTACCAAATACATACAGAAAATAGCTTGTCTGTTTCATTAAATAGAGAAATATCGCTGAGAATTCTAATCAATCTGTTCACATCTTTAACAACAAAACCACAAATCACAGAATAACCAGATTACAAAGCTTTGGTTTGTCTTAATTGTGAAGTACTCCTCATGATGTGTCAACAAATCAAATTATATTTGTCCACAGGCTACAGTTTACAAAAGACTGGGCAAAATACCAAGTTATATTTATCCATAGGCTACAGTGTACAAAACACTGGACTAAATACCAAGTTATATTTGTCCACAGACAGTAGTGTACAAAACACTGGACTAAATACCAAGTTATATTTGTCCACAGGCTACAGTGTACAAAACACTGAGCTAAATACCAAGTTATATTTGTCCACAGACAATAGTGTACAAAACACTGAGCTAAATACCAGGTTATATTTGTCCACAGGCTATAGTGTACAAAACACTGGGCTAAATACCAAGTTATATTTGTCCAGAGACAATAGTGTAAAAATAAACACTGCACTAAATACCAAGTTATATTGGTCCAAAGGCACTAGTGTACAAAACACTGAGCTAAATACCAAGTTATATTGGTCCACTGGCAATAGTGTACAAAACACTGAGCTAAATACCAAGTTATATTGGTCCACTGGCAATAGTGTACAAAACACTGAGCTAAATACTGAGTTATATTGGTCCACTGGCAATAGTGTACAAAACACTGAGCTAAATACCAAGTTATATTGGTCCACTGGCAATAGTGTACAAAACACTGAGCTAAATACTGAGTTATATTGGTCCACTGGCAATAGTGTACAAAACACTGAGCTAAATACTGAGTTATATTGGTTCACAGGCCATAGTGTACAAAACACTAGGCTAAATACCAAGTTATCTTGGTCCACAGGCCATAGTGTACAACACACTAGGCTAAATACCAAGTTATATTGGTCCACAGACAGTAGTGTACAACACACTAGGCTAAATACCAAGTTATATTGGTCCACAGACAGTAGTGTACAACACACTAGGCTAAATACCAAGTTATATTGGTTCACAGGCCATAGTGTACAACACACTAGGCTAAATACCAAGTTATCTTGGTCCACAGGCCATAGTGTACAACACACTAGGCTAAATACCAAGTTATATTGGTCCACAGACAGTAGTGTACAACACACTAGGCTAAATACCAAGTTATATTGGTCCACAGACAGTAGTGTACAACACACTAGGCTAAATACCAAGTTATATTGGTCCACAGGCTATAGTGTACAACACACTAGGCTAAATACCAAGTTATATTGGTCCACAGGCTATAGTGTACAACACACTAGGCTAAATACCAAGTTATCTTGGTCCACAGGCCATAGTGTACAACACACTAGGCTAAATACCAAGTTATATTGGTCCACAGGCTATAGTGTACAACACACTAGGCTAAATACCAAGTTATATTGGTCCACAGACAGTAGTGTACAACACACTAGGCTAAATACCAAGTTATATTGGTCCACAGGCTATAGTGTACAACACACTAGGCTAAATACCAAGTTATATTGGTTCACAGGCCATAGTGTACAACACACTAGGCTAAATACCAAGTTATATTGGTTCACAGGCCATAGTGTACAATACACTAGGCTAAATACCAAGTTATATTGGTCCACAGGCAATACTGTACAAAACACTGAGCTAAATACCGAGTTATATTGGTTCACAGGCCATGGGGTACAACACAATAGGCTAAATACCAAGTTATATTGGTCCACAGGCCATAGTGTACAACAGTGTACAAAACACTGGGCTAAATACTAAGTCACATGTCTCTGCAAGCAACAATTTCTGAGAAACTGCAGTAAATACAAAGATTAATGCTGATCAGTAGAGACTGAAATATAGGTCACAGTTACCTAGTTTTGACTAAAGGATCAAGTATTCCTTATGACACATTTATACTCAAAGCTACCTGACACCACAAGCAAGACCTACCAACCCTAAAGAGACCTTCTAAGAACACAATATTTTTCCCTAAGTCTGACCAATTTCCAGTAAGGTGTAACAAAATGTCACCTATTGCCAGAGTCGACACAGAAAACATGAGTTGAAAGTTTAGAAGTGTGGTTTGATGCTGTGAAGGCAACATTATGTTAAAAAAAAAATATTATAAAGTACACTTCAGCCTTAATGACCTCCAGTTCAGTGTCAGAAAATGCAGTTCCAAAACCCATGGAGGTCAAATACTTCTTGCTTGGTCTCTCAATTCGATGTAATCTTTATGTTGTTTTTTTTTAATTCTCATGGCAATGGCAATCATCTCTCCCGCCATAAACAAAACTCAAATCAACATGACATCCTGTCCAAAAAATGCAATTGTCGCCTTTCCTGATTTTGTCCATGATCAAGTGTTTGAAGTTTTTGATACTTCTGTGCTTACTGTTTGGAGTTTTTAAAAAGCTGATTGTCCTCTTCACCTTCAATGTGTTTTATTCTGCTGGATATTTCCAGACCATGCTCTAACATAACAGCAAAAGCCTGATATGCAGCATTTTGCATGAAAAACACTGGTAGACTAAAGTGTCTGCACTAGACCCTGTGTAGTCAGTCTGGTCCCTGACAAACGCCACTGAGTCTAATGTGAAAACCCAGATCTGTGTGAAATATTCTTCACAGTTACCTAATGTTGACTAAAGGGTATAGTACTCTCATGACACATCTTCATTCCAAGTTGCATGACTCTGCAGAAAGAACAACAGTGTCTGAGAAAGACAGCTAAATGCAAACCATAAGTGTTAATGCAAGACAGATGCATGGATGGATGGACACACAGGTAGATGGAAGAACAGATGAACATCATCAATCCACAGGCCCAAGTTACACTGCAATCTGGCAAATATTCAAACTTCATAAAAATACTAAAACGTTGAACTAATACTGTAATTACTCACAAATAATTTCCCATATTCAAATTTTTACAAAGTTTGAAGTTTTGGAGTCTAACTCGACCCCTGAGTGCATCAAGGTGCTATCTGCAATTGACATCAATTGTAGATAGCACCTTGATGCACCAAGGGGTCGAACTGTAATGACAAATGGAGTGATACAGATCATTTTACAAATATAAATAACAACATTTACATAGCCTCTTATGAAGGGTCAACATAGTAAATTGGGATTTTAGTCTGTTTGGGAACACCAAGAGAATCGTTCTACAAATATAAATAACTACATGTACAAAGCCTCTGATTAAGGGTCAACATAGTAAATTGAGATTTTAATCTGTTTGGGAACACCAAGGGAATCAATAACCAATTCAGCACCATACCAATCATAAGGCTGCATGCAAAATAATAATGGGATGACTTTGAACCAAAAATAAAGTCTTCTTCATTTACATTCTTTGAATTCTACAGATTTATCATACTGAACAAGTAGTTACTACAATAATAAAGAATAAGCTAATCTTAGAACAATTCAAATAAACCAGAAATATTATCTCATTCTAATTTGAATAGTACAATAAAAATTCTTTCTGATCAAGCAATTGCTTATTTTCCATTGCCCCCCAAAAACTGATTGCTGTGATTTAACTTGGGGAACTAAAATATGTGCATATAACAGACAACCAAGCCATGCACCTACAGAGTGCCAGCAAGCCAACTGAGAAGCAAATCATGCACTAATGGTGTGCCAGCAGGCGAACTGTCAACCAAACCATGCACCAATAGTGTGCCATCAGGCCAAATGACAGCCAAGTCATGCGCCAATGAAGTGCCAGCAGGCCAAATGACAACCAAGTCATGCGCCAATGAAGTGCCAGCAGGCAAGCAGATAAGGCTCTATGATGCATCAGCTGTAACAAGAAACCAGTTACCGCATGATTGTTATTCTTCTCATTTCTAAGCATTTGTTTTGTTAGTTGCAGACACAAAATGTGGCTTGCAATACATATTAATGTATCCCTCTGCTAGTTAAAAATATTCTGCATGGAATGAAGAATAAGCAATGATCATGTTGTGACAGGTTCCATGTGGCAATTGGTGCTTACCCTCAAGAATGAGCAGAGCAGACACTGATTTACCAGTGTATAATGTGACTTAAGGATGTCCACTCTGACTGTGTGGTTCGAAATGACATAATCATTGCATTATGACATCATCAAAGAGCACAATAATTCAACTTTAAGGATATCCACTTTTGTAATATTAATGATGACTGTGCAGCTCAAATTGACTTGATCATTGCATTATGACCTCATCAAAGTGTATTATGTGACTGCAAATCTGGGCCAAAGTTGTGTTAATATTAGAAATGAGTAAATATATATAACTGTACGACAGTCATACAGTGTGATGGATGTGGGACTTAACATTACAGATCAGCTACCAGTGCTCTAGGTAAGCAATGTATATATATATTTTAAACAAATTGATTAAAAATGCACCAAGAAACATTTTAGTGCATTCAAAGCACACAAAACAATTTAATTTTATGCATTTAGTTAAAGTTATCAGCATATTTCTCCCGTCAAAAGCACACTAATGTTTAATTAGGATGTAATCAGTCAATATAAAATATGTGATTGAGACAAGTTTCAGATGTTCCCATGCATGTTTGAAATGATGGAACTTAATCATTGTGAGAACAATTCATCAAACATTCATATATCCACCTCTAGGTAGTCTTGGTCATTAAGACATTTGAAAGGCATGTTTCTTTTGTTTGTGTGGGTATTAATGGTACTTTAACACATTATTGGTTATATCACACTGAGGAAATGGGAGGTAAGTGCCTTTCTCCAAGAAAATTTTAAGTATTTGAATGTAATTTAGTTTGCGATCAGTCTTATAAAAGTTCCGCTGGCCTGGGTGGGTATTGAACCCATGACCCTTGGATTACAAGTCCAATGCTCTATCAATTGAGCTACCTCAGCTCCCCTCATAGGCATGATAAATGTCTTCATGATTTTGATTCAGTTTTATATCATAAGTCAGCTCCCCTCATAGGCATGATAAATGTCTTCATGATCATGATTCAGTTTTATATCATAAGTCAGCTCCCCTTATAGGCATGATAAATGTCTTCATGATAATGATTCAGTTTTATATCATAAGTCGTGATGTGTTGACAAAATATCCTATACAAATTCCAATTAGTTTCAAATCAAGGAGTAAAAATACTCAATTTATTCAAATCTTATCTGGGGCTCTGCTCCTACCAAACATGATTCAGTCACATTGCTAATCTGTGATATCATTTCTTGTCTCCTGCATACATTTCTAAACAAACTTTCAACATTAGTCAAGTTTAAATGTGCAAAGCTCATTTTACAATATGACTTCAAGAATGCATATATGTGCTGTAATTGTCAAGACAAATGAGCACACATGAAAAAAAAATGGTACATCCAATGTGAGATTGCATTACACAAACAGTTGGCATGGGGAAAGTGACCAAGTGCCCTGAATATCTGAAACATTGCCAAATACAAGCAAAAATGTTTATACAAGTGAATATGAAAGGACCAAAAAACTAACTAATATACAATAATAGTTACAGTAGATATATGATACATATATGAGTATGTAAAGTAAAATAAGAAGAATCTTTTTCAATATTTGACGATGTTGAAATAATGATTTTATTATGGCATATATTGCTTACAGAAGGATGTACTTGCAACAGTAAAAACACCTCTAAATAACATCTAAAAATCCACAAATATCAGTCTTGGACATTCCAACTAATTTCACAATATTATCCTGAGATATAGTCTAAGACCAGTTTATGGTTCCTTGTTACACATGTCCAGTACAATGAACAGGGTCATTCATAAACAAAGCAGTGTCACCTTGAGTAAATAATGCAAGGTGGTATTTGCAAATCAAGACAGTATAGCATGCACTGTGTAAAACTATTAACTGGTCTTTTGCTGAAACTGCACTTCTGTGGCATTATGTCACAAAGAAAGCATGACAACATCAAAATGACAAAGCATTTTGGACAGTTTTTAATGGATTTTAATGCCACAACAGTTATGTTCAATCAACTAAATAACACATTACATTAATTAAGCAGATTTGTTAGAAATTATACACATAAGAATGGTATTTTTTGCATGTCTTTGGAAGGCAAGCAATAATGACTTTTTCTGTCCTAAAACATCATAAAATATTACATTCAGTGACTGAAAACAAATGGACAAGTTATGTGATTGTATGATTTAAATTGTGGAAAACTGGGAGAACAATGTTTAACTATGCATTTGCTCACTGACTCTGATATAACAAGTAACATTTGTTTAAAACTATATTACTCGAGAGCAGATATGAAATTCTAAATGGTAAAAGCTAAATATGCCACCTTTTCTTAAACTAGGAAACGATAATCAAAAAAAAATGTTTAACACCTCCACTGTGGATAAGACTAAACCTGCACCCAGTCACATATAAGCCAACAAACTGATTATCTGGTACGGATACTTTTATAAGACTAATAGCTAACTAAATTACATTCAAATACTTAAAAATTCCTAACATATAAAACACACAAGAAAAGGATCAGTGATCTGCTACTTTTTTTAAAATACGTTATTTTTATCCTCTCAAAACCAATTCCTGTATATGCGACCAGTACATGACCAGATGGAGGTTTTAGTACCATCCACAATGGTGGTATTTAAGCAAACTCTCTGATATGAAGACTTTCACTTTAATGCTCATCTCTTGTAATAAGGGTGACATAGTCTTCTAATTCCTTTACAATTTAAATTTTTTTCCACAGGTGAGTAATTTAGTTTTAGTAATTTTCCACAGGTGAATAATTTAGTTTTTGTAATTTTCCACAGGTGAATAATTTAGTTTTAAACCAATGCTATTCATTATATCAGTGTCAGAGAACTAATGAATAGTGAAAACCCAATTTTCGTCAATTTGGATCATACATGTAACTTGTCAAGGCTATTTAAACGATGACAAACAAGCTATTCACCAACCTTCCAACAGTGACATTTTTCTCTGTCTATTTTGTCTTGTCATTATAAAGCTGCATTTATGTCCAAAAACATAAGTACTTAAAGAAAAATCTTTTTAAAATGATGTCCAAACATTACAAGACAAGAACAAATTATTCTGGCCAAACAATATTGGTGTCCACAGACAAACAGTGTCCGAAGACATACAGAAAATACAGTAATTATGCAGGTAAATTTTTCCTACATACCATATAATGTGAATTTTTAGCAGTTAAGAACTTGTAGCAATTTAGCGTTCTAAGGGTGGGATTGCAAAAAATAAATCACATCCAAATTTACCACTTGAAACATTAAAATCTATCTACATCTATGATTGCGAAAAATATAACTAGCCAAAATTAAGATCATGTTTTTAAGAAAATCATAACATTTACATCAATGGAAAATACCTGCATGATATATATCCATGTTGTATATACTTGCTCAAACACAGATTTATTGTTTTATAAGCAAACAATTGCACATTTTATGTCCAATGCAAGTTTACATGAATGATTTTAGCAACTGAGTGCTTCATGTTTTTCTAGTTCATTAGGTGGAACAAGAATGCATTAATAAAACATGAATACCTCAGCACCCCATCTTTTGCAAAACTTAACCAAAGCCACTGATGCATGAAATATGGGTCACAAAGACTAACTTTTGTGGGTGTTGCTCATATCATGAAATATAGGTCACAAAGACTAACTTTTAGTGGATGAAATATAGGTCACAAAGATTAACTTTTAGTGGGTGTTGCTCATATCATGATGTATGAAATATAGGTCACAAAGATTAACTTTCAGTTGATGTTGCTCATATCATGAAATATAGGTCACAGAGACTAACTTTTAGTGGGTGTTGCTCATATCACGAGGCATGCTCACAGAAAGTTGCAAAACTCTTTTGGGAACAATGCTTGAGAAACTGACCTGAATGCAAAACTTGGCTTAGATGTTCTAAAACCAAAATAAAGCAACACACTGGGTAAAGTCAATGAAGTGTGATATTTAAGTCAATGTGACCTACTTTTGGTGAAAGAAAATTGTACTTAACAATATGCATCCTTAACAAAGTTGTATGACTGTACAATTAATGCTGCTTGAGAAACTGACCTAAACACTGACCTTAATGAAGTCATTGAAGCAAGCAACCTAATTATGGTTGGCCAGTGTTGTTATCAGAATGAAGCAACCCCCAACATACAGGCAGTTGCATGCTTTTGTGGCCAACAATTTCTGAGAAAGGAAATGTTTTAGTAATTATATTTTTCTGAGAATACTTATCCAGTCACATTAAGATTAGGAAATAAGCTCCACTACCTCCAAATCCAGCCCTAACTTAAATAAGATAAAACGTCTTTCCATCTATATAACATATAGACAAATGGAAGTAACTCTTGCAGATTACCTCCTCTTGGCCACCCCTATCCCGGATATTTACCAGTTTAAGCTTTAGCAAACCTTACAACAGAATGTTCACATTTGTGGGGAAGGGTTAGAGGGATTTATAGTAATGTGATCAAGTAAGTATTCTAGAAGAAACATAATTTGCTACAAAATTTTCTTTCTCCATTGAATATATTACTCAATCAAATTAACATTAGGAGCAAAGGGAAGGAGGAGGAGGAAATGCATAAGCATCCAACTTCTACCCACATCACCCTGTAGGAGTACAATGACTAGTCTACTAAAAGTATGAACTTCTACCATAACAGCAGCACAACTTAAGATTATACATTTATAATCATGTGAAGATGATTTGTGGGGTCCCGCATCTGGATACTGACTTATCTGCAAAAGTTTCCTGGGCAAATCCAGCAAAAACTATCAGGCTATTCTTGGAACTGACGTTGTGCTGTCATGAATGGGGCATGGTAACTGCCTGGCAGCTACCAATGGCCCAACAAGATTCAGGTCTCTCCTTTGCAAGGTCATGTCCCATAAATAGAAGCTGGAGAAAGTAGATTGGGCTTGCCAGCTAAATGACTCCACTATGTCTTGAATCGTAACATTACATTCGAAGGCTGGCACATGGAGATTCCTCATATTTTGAAAGCCAAGATCATCATGAATCGTAGCTGATCCTGTGAGAGTTCAGAGTATGAAATCTAATGACCCACTTTAGCCAGCACTTATGGGTTATGTATTGCTTTTCAGTCTTAACTGGTAAAAAGAGCCTCTGACAGGCACCACAGATACTCTCCATGCTCTTCAGACAGCATCTAAGAGTTTGAACTGGGTGATGCAGTTTCACCTCTCTTGATGGGTCAATCGAGGAGAGCAGGTGAACAGTTATTTTTTTATTGTCTGTAGATGGTAACCTGTGCTAGGTTGCAGCATTAGTACAACTGAGCCATCAGAATGAAACTGCATGTAGTCTGGTTCCATGGGCAATGCAACCTCCACACTAAAACTAGTGCCATCAGGAAGCAAGTCTTGTATGACAATAGCTTCAGTGAGGTCAGGGACAAGGGCTCAAATGTGGGCATGGTGAGCTATATCAAGGCGCAGGAGAGATTTCATTTGGATAAAAAGGTGAGCAAGCAGGGCCTGGATATGTATAAACTGATCAAGTCAGAAAGATCAGTGTTGCAGCCATTTCCACATATCAATTCACATGGTATCTCACAAGTTTCTTTGCTTCAACTAACATGGGTAGTGTGGTGATCTACATGAGATTAGGTGCCAATGTGCTAGGAGGGCCATCTGCAGAGGGTGCATATAAAGGCGACTGAGACAAAGCATGTCCACTGCCAAAATGAGCAGACCAAGGAATTGAAGAAACTCTTTCGCCATGATGCATGTCCTGGGATTTGTTGCCAGAAAAATTGTTGATCTTTTTGTCGACGATCATCAAATTTAACTGTGGCATGTGGCATTAAACACTTATCTGTTCACTTAGAACTGTGGACTGCAGACATGTTAACAGCAGTAATTTCTTTATCTAAACACATCCAAGTGATAGGCATCAGTATGTCTTATGCCTGGGGGTGACAAAACTGCAGACAACTGACTCACCAAAATGAAGGCCTTCAAGTTACCAGAGTCATAAATCTTATCCGAGAGATGTCCAGTAATTTCGGCAATCTTTGTCAATTGAATTCCATCCATTCCATACTCAGAATGGCATGTTCAGGGAAGTCCATCACATTACCCTTATTAACTGGGCTGGGGTGGGGGTGGGGTTGTCCCCTCCTGCATGCCATGCATCCAAGGACACAGCATGCCACACGGCAGTGAATACATTGTGTTGGTCAGCAAGCATAGTGTGGGCCCTACCAACCGGTTATACTAGCAAAGCCAGCAGTGTCATGTCCAGCATGGAGTGTGGGCAAGCTGGAGGAAGTTGGGTCAGGACAGCTGGTTGAGGTGAGATGGATGGGCAGCATAAACTGTGAAGCCAGTCTGCCATGTTGTGATGCCGTAATATATCCAGTCAGTCCAAACAGTCCATTGGCCAGGACACTTCGCTTGCCATAGCCCACTGTCGCCATTATAACTGTCAACTGACATGTAGTTTGCCTGTTTGAAAAAATAGAATCATGCCCACCAAGCCCACACTGGTCAGCTGGACCAGTTGCTCAGCAGCTAGGACTTAGTATGGCATCTGGTATACAACTTGATGGCCTAGCCTGCTGGCAAAGTCAGATTTTAATCCTACACACCTAGATTCCATGGCACTAAGGCATAGGCAAAGGCGGGGACCTATGCCCAGTGGGCTGCCAAAATGGGGGTAAAATCCCCCATTTCATCCAATTCGTTTGTTGACAACTTTGAGGACAGTACTTTTTGTATTATACATAGCATCCGAGATTCCAACATGGCGTGTGTAGAAGTGCGTGTCATAATTTCCACAGTATAAGAAGTGATCTTAGCTGTTGGTGCAGTTCTGGGAATCTTCGCCAGGGGTGGGGGTGCCATCTCTATGTCCCCCCATAATGCTCACCATTGATTCTGAATTCAGATGAATACTCAATACATCGTGTTCAGACAATTTAGAATGTACATTCTTCACTCGCCCTTCAACTGCCTTTTAAAACATTTGACCATACATCTTCGGTCCACAATGCACAAACACACACACACACACACTGAATTCTTGTGACAATGAACATTTAATAAATGCAAGGCACATCTCATGATTATCTTCCATGACCCTGAAGCATTTGCATTTCTTGCACTTTCTTGACATCTCTGAAATGAGAGAAAAAACAAGTGCATACAACAAATATGCAATTATATTTAATTAGGCAAACTCGTGTTCTGAGATGACTTATGAAGGCAATGCTAATCAAAAAAAGTTCAACAATCCAAATTGAAAACACTATGCTGAAAACATCATGCAAGTCTCACCAACTGATATTACATGAACAACAATCAATGGCAGAATTATGAACAAATTCACTGAACAGAACAAAAATGTTGCATACACCAGGTATATCTATCTAAACTAGTAATCATCCAGGATACGGGTGGCCACCCTGCAGGGGCAAGAGGGGGGGGGGGGGGGGGGGGGGGGAATCTGAAAGAGTTATTTCCCTTCATCAATATGGTAGATGGAGAGACATTTTTTTGCCTTTCAGGAAGGGCTCGATTCAACGGTAGCAGAGGTTATTTCCTAATGTTAATGTGACTGGTAATGTATTCGATGGAGAAACCAACCTAAATGGAAAGCTTTATTTAAGTCACTGCAGAGTCAAATATAAGTCACAGTTATCTAATATTTTGGTCTGATGGTATTTCACTTACCAAGATGCATCCATACCTGAAATTCCATGATTATATGGACAATGGTGCTTAAAAAACTGACCAATATGCAAAATGTAACCAATGCCACTGTTAAGTGAACTTTTTTCACAGCAACCTACTTTCTGGTGGATGGTGCACAAAACTGTATATCATTGGCCAATAATGCCTGATAAACTGATCTAAATACAAAAGTTAACCAGGGTGTGATGGATGGACAGATAGATAGACAAAGGTAACTCCTTCCACATTATGGCAAGGCATTAAAATATGTTAACATATGTATATAAAAAAGGTAAAAAATATTATATGAATCAAATTGTTCTGAATTTAGCCATAAAAATAAACCAATTTTGAAGTTCAACCTTAGAATGCAAGTTTCATAGTGGTATAAATGAAATAAAACATGCAAATACATTGAATAATGAAAGCAATTTCTGATGAATCAAGTAGTAGAAAATGGCAAAGGTGAATGTATGATTTAAATTCTGTCCATGCACCATGATAAAAATATTTGCAAGCATAATATTTACACATGTAGATACACAGGTTACTGAAGGATGATAAAAAAAGGTATTGTTATCTGTTTGAAATGCAAAATATCATTCCTAAGAATAGCTATCAATGAATGGACTGGTTATAGAATTATGCACAAGGTTCATAATCTGTGGTTCTACAGAATTAGTGTACAGTCACAACTTACAGTTTTTATTGATATTGTTTCGAAACCGTGTAGGATGGGTTAGATGTTCTACAAACAAAATAAAACAACACACTGGGTAATATGAAAACTGAAAAATCAAAACATATTATTTCAATAAATTCACCAACATCAATGTCTGACATAATCTCACTAGACTTTCATGCAATTTCTTTGACATATATTGTCAACAAGGTACATGCTGCTATGGCCATTGTAAGAAAAAACAGTATAGTGAATGGCACATTATATGCCTGCCCCATGTTTAATCGTTCTCTATGTTGGCAATCAACACACTAAATTTTATGTGCAGAAACCATTATTTTCTTATTAGACTTAACATAACCATGACCACTGACCTTTAGATCCCAGAATCTAAGGTATCTTTATTACCACAAGTGCAAACCATCTACAAAATTTGATGAAGGAACTTCCACAAGAACAAAAGTTACAAAAAACCATTTTCTATTTGAAACACAATGATTTTGACCTGTGACCTTTTGACCCCAAAATCAGCAGGCCTCATCCATACCTTGTGTGCAAGCCCTCTACAAACATTGGCCAAGATACACATTCCAGAACTAAAAGTTATTATGCCAAAACCTTTCTTGCTCTTTCAGTCATATTGACCTTGAACTCTGACCTTCTGACTCCAAAATTCAAAAGGCTTCTTTCTTATCCAACGTGTATGTCAACCACTAACTTTGGTGTATGTACATCGTCAATAACTGAAATTTGTGTGCACACACCATTTTTCTTCTTCAAGTCATAATGACTTTGATGTTTGAGCCCAAAATCAATAGGATTCTTCCTTACCCCAAATGAAAGCCATCCATTAAGTTTGCTCAATGTCTATGATGTAGAACTATTGTTATTGTGCAGAAAATAATTTTCTTCTTTCAGTCAGTGACCTTGACCATTGACCTTTTAACCCCAACCTCAATAGGGTTTTTCCTTACTCAAGTGCAAGCAATCTAAAAAGTTTGATCCTGGTCTTTGATGTAGAACTGCCATAATGACATTAAATCTTGGGACTGGAAAAAATAATAATTATTTTTCGTTTCCTAAGACTAATATGCCTGTAACAGATATAACCTTTTTGGTGTTCCAACACTTATAGACACAAAAATGTAAAGACAAAATCAGCAAGATCGCCATACGTAACTCAGCAGTGATCAACTCTTGTTCAATTATCATGTCAATAAACTATTATAAACTACAATAATTGTTTTTATGTTTTCTGATTTTTTCTCCAACATTAAATAAAATAAAGGTAAGTAAAGTCTTCATCATTCACTGACCACTTAGAGTTTACAAAGAGATCTATACTGTAGTGTACAGTACTTACACAGTGCATATCATGCTTAACATCACTTATATCCTTTTTTAATCCTAATAATATCAGATGCAGATTTTGCTTTATTCTCATTCTTCCAGAACACATTTTAGATATACGTCCTTTGCTGTTTTATTTACTTTGTTTCATGCACCCAAGAGTTACCTTTTTCAGCGGTATAAGCGATCCTACAAAGTGATGTAATTGATATGAAAAACAACCACATGTTTAATGAATATTTATAAATATATTAGGTACATCAAATATCCAGGCCAGTTAATTGTTTAAACCCTGAAACTGGCTTGGGTAAAGAGGGAATATTGCCCGAAGGCAATGTTGGTACCCCTTTGTTCTACAACATTAATCCTTTTATTGCAATTAGTATTAGCATGATGACCATAGCAGAGTAAAACAAGTACATAAAGTGCTTTTAATATATAGATAATCATTGAAAGTCTCTCATTGCTCAGTTCCAAAATGTCACTTAATAAGCACTTGATTATGGTGGTTGATCTGGAAGTCAAGCATTTGGTTTGGTTTGGTTTTGTGGGGTATGCAACATTTTCAGTATGCTTGGCTACCTGGGAAATAGCATGATTAATCTATAGCCGGGATGTGAAGACCTATATTGTGGATACTTATTTTAGAAATGCATGTCAATTGCTTGGTTGTGTGGGTTTAAGATAATTTTTTCAGCATATGATAGGCTATACAAGGTGGCCAGTATATTTGGTGGAGGAAGAATCCGATAAGAACCCAGGAAAAACCATCGACCCACAGGAAGCTACTGGCAAGCTTTCTCACATACCCACGTTGGTCGAGCTGACACTCAAACTTATGCGGATGTGAGGTGTGAGTGATCTGTAAAGGCGAGCACCTTAGACCACTCAGCCACCCTGGAGCCCCAGAGACAAGCATTTACAAGATTTGATCGAGTTTTCTTAATATTAATGAATGTTACAGCATTTGTTCATGGCAAATCAATTGTGTGTGATTTGTATGCACTCGCTTATTATTAAGAGGGTAATTAAGTGTAGATTCACAAAATCACGTGTCTTGGAGAAAACACTGATTCTTCACACTTAGCAGGGAAATTAAGACATTATAATGGCATGTATTAATGTTGAAAATTTTTTATATATTAATATTGTTTTTCAAGAAACTGCTGGGGGTCTAAAGTTTGAGAGTATATTTGGATGGGCATCAAGTCATATGCCTGCTTTCTAAAGTAAATATGTCTTGACAGCAAGGCATAAGCAAGTACATAGATCACTTTTCCAATGACTTTGTATTCATAAGACAAATTGCCAGTCATAGCACAAGACTGCTGCCACTGTGTCATTAATTAAGATAAACAACTGTAAATTTTATCTTTATTCATTAAAAGTTATTTAACATACAAACACAAATTTGCTGAAACATACCATAAAGGATTCATTGATACTGTTCTCATATAAAAGCCACTCCATCAAAATTGAAAATCACTCCATATGAAAATCCCAAAGTAAGATTAGACCACATGTATGAAAATCCTGGAGAAATCACTACATCATTTTTGATACAATATTTCACAGAAATTTAGGAAGTCCAAAAGACCAGAAAAGGACAATAAACTCCAACTTTGCCATGTTATTTAAGCTAATCACCATGATAACTGTACTTAGATTAATCAAAGTCATGATGGAAACTAAACAGTCTAATGAACATGGTTCTGGCATCTTTACTTAGGCTAATTGACATAGTGCCTATAATTAGACTAATAATCAAGGAAACTGTACTTAGTAAAATTATCATGGCAAGTGTGCTTAGACTAATCACCATGGTAACCCTGTTTAGGCTAATCACCAAGGTAACTATTTACACTAATAACCATGGCAACTGTACTAAGGCTCATCTCCATGTAAACTGTGCTTAGGCTTACCAACATGGTAATTATATTTAGGCTAATATAGACCCTGAAACGGGGAATTTTACCAGTAAAATGAAAACAGAACGCAAACATAATGCAAAATGAATGCAAATCAAATTCAGAATAAACATGAACACAATGAATGAAATGCAAAATGAATGCCAACAAAATAAATGCATTTAGAAGAAAACTGAAAGTGCAAATGCAAAACGCAGAATGATGAATGATGAATGATAATCAAAAAAGGAATGGAACATGAATGGACATCATGAGTGGATTTCAAAATCAATTATTTTCAAGCTACCACTAAATTTCCAGCCAAAAACAATTTTACATGATAATCCAGAATCAGATTCTTTAACCTGTGAGACAATTTTTCTACCCTTAAAGCCATGACATTGTTCTTCTCAAGGTAGACGTTAAAAACAACCACCACTGTTGTTATGACATAATGGTGGGGTTTTTTCTTCACAATCTTTACTTGAATGAAAGGAAATAAAAACATAAAACTTACTAATAAAAATGCTACAACTACACTTTGACACTTATTGCATCTACCATTATATTTTAATGTATCATACAGTCGTGTGCATTTTATACATTTGCTATTTCACTGAAGCACTCTAACAATAAGACAAGATACAAAAGCTATAGTTCTCTCTGGTTAACAATCTCAAAAATTGTTAACCAACTTCGGTAAATGTATTTTCATTTCATTCCAAATTGTAAAAATCAAAGGAAACAATCGATGAAAGTGATAAATGCAAAATCTGAATGGATTTCTGAGACCATGAACTAAAAATGATGAAATGGTAGATGGAATGCAAATGTAAATGGAACATAAATAGAACGCAAACAGAACACAAATTAAATACATATGAAATAAAATTTTGGTAACATTTTCCATTTCGGGGTTTGTAACCATGGTAACTGTACTTAGGCTCATAACCATGGCAAATGTACTTAAGCTTAGGACAATGCAAACAGCACTTAGGTTAATCACCATGGAAATTGTATAAAGGCTTATTACCATGGTAACTGTACAGTGTATGCACAATATGATGGCTGAGGAAGGACTAAGATTATCATTATAGAGGCACAGGGTTTGTTGATTTAAGCATTACTTTACTCAGAACCTGTTAGATTAATCATCTTATGCCTCTCACCTTATCAATTAAAATCTGTAGCAGTAGAAATATTAATTATATTTAGGTTCCATATAACTGCAATATCTGATGCTGAAAAGGAGAACATCCCTATTATCATCAAACTAACTCCTCTCGCAATATAATGACATTATGCCATCATATCATGCATACACTACACTTAACCCAATCACAATGGAAATTGTACTTTGATTTATCACCGTGGTAACTATACCATTGGTCTCTGTGTTGTACTGTACTTACTTCTGGGTTTTAACGGATGCAATGTTGGTTGTAGAGGTCCAACTGTGTCTCGGGGTAAAATCTGATTAGGATCTATGAGACTAGCTGGCCTTGACCTTGGTTTTCTCGCACTATCCGGCTACAAAACAGAAAAAATACTTCAGTCAGACAGACAGATTATGCACTTCCTTATGGACACTCTAACAATCAGTATTTGAGACTTTGCTTAACTTGAAAGGATGTATATCAAACTAGAAGAAAAAGCATTGTATGACATAATGTATAATTTAAGATCTGAGAGGGGAAAAATTTATATATATGAGGATACATAAGAGTGAAGTAAAAATCAAGCTAAACTTAAAGTATAAAATACAAGTCATCAAAATTCAAATACCCTGTAACCCTGCAACCAAAGAATTGATTGTGAATCCAAAATTATCACATCTAACAGGAAACTGTGATACACATAGTCACCAGTAACAGTAAAACCTATTATCCATTGTCACCACTAACAGTAACATCTGGTACCCATAGTCACACTAACAGTACAACCTGGTACCCACAGTCACAACTAAAAGTAAAACCTGGTACACAGTCATGACTAACAGTAACACCTGCTACCCATACTCAACACTAACAGTAAGACCTGGTACCCATAGACATGACTAACAGTAACACCTGGTACCCAAAGTCACAACTATCAGTAACACCTGGTACCCATAGTTACCACTAACTGTAATACCAGATACCCACAGCCACCACTACCAGTAAAACCTGGTACCCATAGTCATGGCCAACAGTAACACCTGGTACCCATAGTCACCACTAACAGTAAAACTTGGTACTAATAGTCATGGCCAACAGTAACACCTGGTACCCATAGTCACCACTAACAGTAAAACTTGGTACTAATAGTCACAAAAATGTCTGGCCATAAAAATTTCACTCAGACTTAACATGTAAAAAGGAGAAACCCAAACAGCCATTTGACAGCTGTAGACTGTAAACCATATATAAAGTCAATTGACAGCTGTAAACTGTAAACCATATATAAAGTCATTTGACAGCTGTAGACTGTAAACCATATATAAAGTCAATTGACAGCTGTAAACTGTAAACCATATAAACAGTCATTTGACAGCTGTAAACTGTAAACCATATATAAAGTCAATTGACAGCTGTAAACTGTAAACCATACAAACAGTCATTTGACAGCTGTAAACTGTAAACCATATATAAAGTCAATTGACAGCTGTAAACTGTAAACCATATATAAAGTCATTTGACAGCTGTAAACTGTAAACCATATATAAAGTCAATTGTTTGGAATAATTTAAAAAAATAATATAAATTGCCTACTGTAACCGTATGTTTGTTTAACAGATGTAACTAACTGAATTAACAATATTAGCTGAATCTAGATGCAATGGGCATTTTAATGAACTTCATCAATGTCAATAATCTAATGCTATTAAATGTAATTACACCAATGTCAATAATGTAATGCTAGTTAATGTAATTACATCAATGTCAATAATCTAATGCTGTTTAATGTAATTACAGCAATGTCAACAATCTAATGCTATTTAATGTAATTACACCAATGTCAACAATCTAATGCTATTTAATGTAAGTACACCAATGTCAATAATCTAATGCTATTAAATGTAATTACACCAAAGTCAATAATCTAATGCTATTTAATGTAATTACACCAATGTCAATAACCTAATGCTATTTAATGTAATTACACCAATGTCAATAATCTAATGCTATTTAATGTAATTACACCAATGTCAACAATCTAATGCTATTTAATGCAATTACACCAATGTCAATAATCTAATGTTATTTAATGTAATTACACAGCCATTGTTTTCGGGTTTGCTTAGTCTGCCTATTAGTTTCAAGGCACTGCATTTTCTCTGTAAATTGTTCAAAGTACGGAACATTGTGTCTGTTGTCTACATAAACAGACTATATTATAAACCTATCTAGGTGATGAGGAGCTGTTACCAACACAACCAGGCTTGCCTGTGCACCACAGTGTTTGTCTGATGCATTATGAAGTAAAAGCCAGAATAATGCCATACTATCCATCAATCCATACATGGATTTGAGATGTTATGTAACTTCACCTACTCATATACAGATACAGAGATGCTGCCAGGATTTTATCGGAAGGGGGGAGCTCACCTCTTGTCACCAAAATAAAAGGGGAGTAGGAAAAAAATGAGGGGGAGGAGAAAACGGCCATAGTTCAATATTTACCTAACAAATAAATGTCCATCTCTTTCTTTCTTCCTTCTCTATTTAAATCAAAATCCTCAAAAGATGTCTCCTCTAGTTGTATAAGCATTAATCTGTTGATCATTTCTGAGCTTAATTTTGTTCCTCATCTGTGTATGAATATTGTTCTGTGCTCAGAATACCCTTTCACATATGCATAGCTAGCTAAGCCAGCTTGAACAAGTTGGAAAACTGTTCTTTATGGTTGTTATGTACAATTTGTAACAGCTCAAGGGTATTGTCTCTTGGATATCTCTGCTCCAAAATAATATTTTAATTTTTTTCACTAACAAGAGCTCTGCCAAAGTTTCACTTTTTGGAATCAGTGCTTTGCTGACTACTATGCCAGATTTCTTATCTGTTCCACAATGTTGTATTAGGGTTTTAAGTCCATCAATGCCATAGTCAGCTTGTTCAGACAGATATTTTGATCAAAATAAATATTCTTACTTTTTAATTTCTTTTTTATTCAATTTATCTTAACTCTTTGAGCGGTATATAGTTTTGTAGCACAAGATCCCTCAAGGCAGAAATGTTTGAGAAAAGAAATGAAACTTGCAGTCTACTTTTAAATTGCCTGTATTTTAATTAGGATTAGATTTCTCCCTTTTTGACATTTAATTTTGAAATATAGCTTAATAGGGGGTTGACTGGCATGCCATCTGTTTTTGTCCATCCAACATTTACATCAGGCTCGTATTCAACAACATTTTCGGGTTCAAAATTACTCACTGGTATTTCCAGTAACACTTTCCAGTCTCCAATAATCTCATTTACTTCAAAACTTTAAAAATCATTGTCATCATTGCTATCACCGGCCAGTATTTGCCGAACAAAATCGTCATGTGAAGAAGAACCATGTTGTGAGTCAGCCATTTTAGATATTTTAGGAACCCTTACTTGAAACAAGCATTTGTAAAACTTCCTTCATGAATGCAATGTTCAACCTCGAAAATGTTTGTTCCAGGCCCCAAATGTGCAAATCAAATTTCGTTTAACAACCGTTCTTTTCAAGCCGAAGTACTCAGATATGTAAACAGTTGCCTACCAGAAAAAAGACAGATAACGAGACAAGCACTACAAAAACCCTACTGGGGGCACGACTTATGCTGCAAGAAGCACTTTAAGAGTTAACAGTTAAATAAAAACTGTATACTGCGCAGAGTATATTTTTATATGCGCGACTTTAAACTAATTTGCGGGAGTTCTCGTGCATCACTGCTTTCCAAGTGCACTAATTCATACAAATTTTGCGCGATTCGTGCACTCATGCACCCTGGCAGCATATCTGCAGATATGGACAATTGTTACGAAATTTTAGAAGTATTAATCTGCTTCTGGAAATGAGGGGGGGGGGAGGGGGTTTGGAGGCAGTTTTTCAGAATGTAAAATAAAATTCTTAACTACTGCTGTAAAAATCTGAGACTTTACATGTCATCAATGAAGCCAGATATATAACATAAGTAAAGAATTTTGTTTACTTCCCTTTGACACCAAGGTTATCCTGACCACAGATGTGGATGATGCTGATGACATGGATGCCTGGTGCCCAGCACAAGCTCTCCTATATACATTGAGGCAAGCTAAATCTGACATTATGAACATATGTCTGAAATTGATAGTTATCCCTCAAAATTCAGTGTAAGGACAATGTACATGTACATACCTCAAGATCATCATCACTGTAATCTTGTGGGTTTGAATCGTCCTGTAATAGACAAATCATAATTTCCATGTACACTTCATAAACAGTTAGTAAAACAGTATCTACAACGATACTCTATAGAAGACGCTAAATATAATGTAATTATCTCTATGCATGAACATCAAGGATATTGTGACAACTTTTGCCTGTCCATCCATTCATCCATCTATCTATAACTATATCTTTTTAACAACCCAGTGTCACCAAAATTTGGTGGTTACTCTGTCAATATGGCAATATTACTTTTGCCTCTTTCCACTCCTTAAATGTCACATCGACACCTCCTTCCCCTAGGATATCTGGTTAAATGTACCAAATTCTGAATTATAGTCATGGTGACAGCTCCTTCCCTTTGGTTTGGTTTGGTTTTATGGGTTTAACGCCATTTTTCAGCACATGATAGGCTATACATGGCGGCCAGTATATGTGGTGGAGGAAGAACCAGGGAAAATTCTGAGAACAACCATCAACCCACGGGAGGCTACTGGCAAGCTTTCTCACACACCCATGTTGGCCGAGCCTAAGACTCAAACCCACGCAGACAGAGGTGAGATGGCAGTGATCGGTAAAGGCGAGTGCCTTAGACCACTCGACCACCCGGGGCCCCGCTCCTTCCCTTTGGGTACCTGGTTAAATATACAAAACAATTTGAATTACAGACACGTTGACATTTTTTGCAATCATTTAACTAAACTGTTTATATGTCTCTTATCATTGCAGGATGATGTTTTAATATGTCAGGGATTTTAGGTATTGACAGTTAAGTCTCCATTGCGTGGGGGGGGGGGAGTCTCCATTGCATGGGGGGAGGGGCAGGTGGAAGGAAAGATATTGGGGGAAGCCATAAGTAGCAGAAAGCAATGGGAATTTGCAATTGTGAACCACTAAAGTTATTCTTAGAGCAGTTTGATTGTAAATAATGTACACTATTCTACTTCAGCATCATTCAATAATGTACACTATTCTATTTCAGCATCATTCAATAATGTACACTATTCTATTTCAGCATCATTCAATAATGTACACTATTCTATTTCAGCATCATTCAATAATGTACACTATTCTATTTCAGCATCATTCAATAATGTACACTATTATATTTCAGCATCATTTAATAATGTACACTATTCTATTTCAGCATCATTCAATAATGTACACTATTCTATTTCAGCATCATTCAATTAGAATATTAAGTAAACTCAACGTAACATCTATACTCACTTATAAGTCGGATCGAACTGCAAAGTGCACAGACTAATATCTGCCACAGCATAATGCAAGGGCAGATCTGATTATATGCAGTTTGTTAGGAGTAATCAGTAGAACAAAAAACAGAGACCCTGTTCTACCAGTGCATTATGCAATGGCTGATCAGGGTATATGTTGTTTGCAGTTGGACCCGACTTATAAGTAAGTATATATGGTACTGTATGCAATATCAAATTTTTTTGAAATTCAGGTCTGTAAAGTTATATTACATAGATCATACTTCATCATGTTCTTTAATAAGATATCATATAGACCATGTTGCATCATGTCCTTTTACAGGATATCACATAGTCCATACTGCATCATGTTCTTTAACAGGATATCACATAGCCTATACTGCATCATGTTCTTTAACAGGATATCAAATAGTCCATACTACATCATGTTCTGTAACAGGATATCACATAGACCATGCTGCTTCATGTTCTTTAACAAGATATCAAATAGTCCATACTGCATCATGTTCTTTAACAGGATATCAAATAATCCATACTGCATCATGTTCTTTAATTGGATATCAAACAGTCCATGCTGCATCATGTTCCTTAATTGGATATCAAATAGTCCATACTGTATCATGTTCTTTAATTGGATATCAAATAGTCCATACTGCATCATGTTCTTTAACAGGATATCACATAGTCCATACTGCATCATGTTCTTTAACAGGATATCAAATAGTCCATACTGCATCATGTTCTTTAATTGGATATCAAATAGTCCATGCTGCATCATGTTCTTTAATTGGATATCAAATAGTCCATACTGCATCATGTTCTTTAATTGGATATCAAATAGTCCATGCTGCATCATGTTCTTTAATTGGATATCAAATAGTCCATGCTGCATCATGTTCTTTAATTGGATATCAAATAGTCCATACTGCATCATGTTCTTTAATTGGATATCAAATAGTCCATACTGCATCATGTTCTTTAATTGGATATCAAATAGTCCATGCTGCATCATGTTCTTTAATTGGATATCAAATAGTCCATACTGCAACATGTTCTTTAACAAGATATCAAATAGTCCATGCTGCATCATGTTCTTTAATTGGATATCAAATAGTCCATACTGCATCATGTTCTTTAATTGGATATCAAATAGTCCATACTGCATCATGTTCTTTAATTGGATATCAAATAGTCCATGCTGCATCATGTTTTTTAATTGGATATCAAATAGTCCATACTGCATCATGTTCTTTAATTGGATATCAAATAGTCCATACTGCATCATGTTCTTTAACAAGATATCAAATAGTCCATGCTGCATCATGTTCTTTAATTGGATATCAAATAGTCCATACTGCATCATGTTCTTTAATTGGATATCAAATAGTCCATACTGCATCATGTTCTTTAATTGGATATCAAATAGTCCATACTGCATCATGTTCTTTAATTGGATATCAAATAGTCCATACTGCATCATGTTCTTTAACAAGATATCAAATAGTCCATACTGCATCATGTTCTTTAATTGGATATCAAATAGTCCATGCTGCATCATGTTCTTTAATTGGATATCACATAGTCCATACTGCATCATGTTCTTTAACAGGATATCAAATAGTCCATACTGCATCATGTTCTTTAATTGGATATCAAATAGTCCACGCTGCATCATGTTCTTTAATTGGATATCAAATAGTCCATACTGCATCATGTTCTTTAATTGGATATCAAATAGTCCATGCTGCATCATGTTCTTTAATTGGATATCAAATAGTCCATGCTGCATCATGTTCTTTAATTGGATATCAAATAGTCCATACTGCATCATGTTCTTTAATTGGATATCAAATAGTCCATACTGCATCATGTTCTTTAATTGGATATCAAATAGTCCATGCTGCATCATGTTCTTTAATTGGATATCAAATAGTCCATACTGCAACATGTTCTTTAACAAGATATCAAATAGTCCATGCTGCATCATGTTCTTTAATTGGATATCAAATAGTCCATACTGCATCATGTTCTTTAATTGGATATCAAATAGTCCATACTGCATCATGTTCTTTAATTGGATATCAAATAGTCCATGCTGCATCATGTTCTTTAATTGGATATCACATAGTCCATACTGCATCATGTTCTTTAATTGGATATCAAATAGTCCATACTGCATCATGTTCTTTAACAAGATATCAAATAGTCCATGCTGCATCATGTTCTTTAATTGGATATCAAATAGTCCATACTGCATCATGTTCTTTAATTTGATATCAAATAGTCCATACTGCATCATGTTCTTTAATTGGATATCAAATAGTCCATACTGCATCATGTTCTTTAATTGGATATCAAATAGTCCATACTGCATCATGTTCTTTAACAAGATATCAAATAGTCCATACTGCATCATGTTCTTTAATTGGATATCAAATAGTCCATGCTGCATCATGTTCTTTAATTGGATATCAAATAGTCCATACTGCATCATGTTCTTTAATTGGATATCAAATAGTCCATGCTGCAACATGTTCTTTTGTTGGATATCAAATAGTCCATGCTGCAACATGTTCTTTAATTGGATATCAAATAGTCCATACTGCATCATGTTCTTTAATTGGATATCAAATAGTCCATACTGCATCATGTTCTTTAATTGGATATCAAATAGTCCATACTGCATCATGTTCTTTAATTGGATATCAAATAGTCCATACTGCATCATGTTCTTTAATTGGATATCAAATAGTCCATACTGCATCATGTTCTTTAATTGGATATCAAATAGTCCATACTGCATCATGTTCTTTAACAAGATATCAAATAGTCCATACTGCATCATGTTCTTTAATTGGATATCAAATAGTCCATGCTGCAACATGTTCTTTTGTTGGATATCAAATAGTCCATGCTGCAACATGTTCTTTAACAAGATATCACATAGTCCATGCTGCATCATGTTCTTAAACACAAATATTACTGGCAAATTTATTTCTTCTCTCAGATTGCAAAAAATGTAATTTCACCATATTAATTTGATTTTTGATTAGACTATCTATCTTCAAAGGTGAGTCTAAGAAAGATTGCTACTTACAGGAAGATCCCATTCAAAAGTGACATGTTCAAACAAATCTTTTCTTCCAGCTAATGAAGCTTTTAACTGAAATGTAATTAAAAGAGAATTAGTTATTTAACAGTTTACAAAGAATATCTCAACATCATGTACTTAAAATCTGCAAGACAATATGACTTTAAACAAGCATTCCTAAAAGTGACTGACACTCTATTGGCCAAAAATAATTACCAGGAACCCAAGGTAACTCTATTTCTTCTGTCCTTTTATTCTTTTTAACTGCCAAGTACTGAAACCATTTCAGATGTTCTTGAGAAACTCAAACATACCAAATTTGGTTACAAAAATATTTTGTTACATGTCTGGAATTAACAAGTCTATAAGATACCTGTATGTGCAGTACAAACCTCTTTGTCATGGCTTTTTACCTTGAACCTAATAACATCGATAGAATAACATTAAACTTGTCTCAAACACTTCAACATATACCCACATGTTATATTTGGTAAACTGATAACTAATTCAAGGTGTTTTACAGATACATCAACAAAATGGGTTTGATAAAAATCCAGTTGTTCATATGTATGTTGTGTCATGCTAACAGCCCAGACAGCTAAAATTAATGTCAGAGTGCCGATAACAACTTGTTTACTGTAATGCAACTAAATGTAAAGTCCAGTCAATATTCTTCAGTATATGTACAAATCACTGTGTTCCTAAGCTCAATGAAGTACAAGATTTTACCCCAACATCCTTTAGGTCTGGTCTTCAAACACCTTCACATAAGTGCAGATATTCCGATAGATCTGCACTAATTTCATTAAGAACAAATTACATATTGCAAGACTTGTTTTAGTGAAAATCACATGACAGTTTCACCATTCATTCAAGGGGGATCATGATAAGATTTTCAAGATAGTCACTAAGGCATCACATAGTATGTTAGTTGAGCACTATTTTCATTTAAAAACAGCTACATACTGCTTCAGTGTTTTTGTGAAAAACCATGTCAGTATGACCATCTATAGAGATTTCAGGATGAGTAGCGATAACAAGATTTTCAAGATGGCTGCTGTGGACCAACTAGACCATGGAATGAATGCGTGTTTAAAGTTTCTTGGTGATCTTACAATTAGTTTAGGAGGAATGGTGATAACAAACTTTTGCTAACTAACAGATGGACAATGTATGATGGATGACAGACCACCCCATATGCTCCACTGGTCTATGACCAGTTGTGCTAAAAAACTGCAAACTAAAGACAAGTATTGACATGCTGAAATGCTGCTTTTCAAATCATTATTTTTATTCTAATATGTAAATAAAAAAGAAGACTCGTTTAAATCAACTGTACAATTTTTTTATGCTGGACTTTCTAGTATGCAAGTATCCACTTCAACTATGTTATTAAGTGTCAATCACTCCATAACTTCCACACACATCAGGTGCACATCTGTGATCGCATACTATGTCAAATGTCAAACCTGAAAAGATTGTAGGTGTGTCTGTAGATAATAATTTACAATGAGATGACCATATTGACAAACTTTGTAAAGCACTGTCATCCAAAATTGTCCTACTCAGCAGAATCAAGAAATATTTACCTACAGAAACTCGCATTCTATACTACAATTCATATAGTCTTCCAACAATGAATTATTGTTCAACTGTATGGGGAAACTGTACCAAATCTCAGCTTGACAGGATTTATAAACTTCAGAAAAGGGCAGTACGCATTATTTTAGATGCATCTATTGATTATTCATCAAAAGCATTGTTTACAGAACTAAAATGGTTTACAGTATATGAAAGGATTGATTTTTGCAAAGTAGTCCTTGTACAGTGGTCCCCCTCTTGAACGGCCCCCGTGACCAGTGACCACCCGCTTTATACGGCCACAATCCCTTGGCACTGACGAGTTTGTGTTCAAAAGTACCCCTCAAGGACGGCCACCCCTCTAACGTGACCAGCAGCCAGGATTTTAGTGCAAAAACGGTCAAATTTACCCCTCGCGAGCGGCCACATAATGGTTGTTTACAGAGTAAAATCTCGATAATATTTTTTAATTTCTCAATTCAACACACTGACATTTTGTTCCAACATGCCAATAAAGTAACTTTATAAAGTAACAAAGAGGTAAGTAATCCGATTATCCTTACTACCATGTGTTCCTTAGATGTTAGCTTTTATCACTTTGATAATTACTTGCTATTATTACCACCGATAATTATCAAGATGACAAAAGCTAACCGCTGAGAAGCACAGCATTGTTCATCTCAAGTCAGCGTGACATTCGGTCGCCAGATAGTAAAATGGTATGTTAGCCTTTCTGGCTTCACTCTAATAGATTATGAAATGTACATAACCGGGTACCAGACTGGAGAAGAAGAAAAAAAGTTGATCACGTGACAGACTCACTTCCGTTGTAAACACTGTGCCTCACGCGTGATTGCCCGCGAAGGAATAAGTTGTCGCTAAATATCGTCCGACATTCTCAGTTTAGAACAAAAAGTGAAAGCAATTAAATTAAACGAAAAGAGGGAGAGTCATTTGATAACTACTGAGAAATTTTATGTCAGAAAGATTCAAATAAACATCGTCAATATACATTCAACTGCATTGAGTGGGAAGACGGAATCGACGGACGTACAGGGATAGTTACAACCAAATGTTTGTGCCCCGAATTTACCGACAATGTGGTTTTGCACCACGATTCATGATTATTCATATTTTTTAAAAATAACATTTATTATTAGTTTTATCATATTGAGTCCTTAACCAGATAATATTCCTGTGATTTTTAAATGAAAATATTAAATATATAAAAATTAGTTGCATCTTTTATACTTTATATGTAGTTATTACTCACAACTGTGTGATCCCCCTCTAGAAAGGCTACCCATCTTATAAGGCCACTTTCTTGCTGCAGAAGGGGTGGCCTTATAAGAGGGGGACCACTGTATATAAATGTCTACATGGAGCTGCACCAGAGTATCTTCAGGATTTTTTCAAGCCTTATTCAATACATTACCAGTTGAGATCAACTTCACATAGAAACAAGCTTCCTCAAGGAAGAATATTCCTTGACTAAATCAATCACCCTCTTTAAAAAAAAAGTATTATTATTATTATTTTTTTTTTTTTTGCCCTTGGTGGCATGCAAAGTCATATGCAGTATTTTTGTATAGGTATATACCTGTTTTTTTTCCATGTGTTTTATAGGGTGATAAATGGGACTCGTGTTAGAATCATTTATTTAATGTAACAGATTTTCTCACCGAATGTTCTTTATTTCCAAATAAAAGGAATAAAAAATTCCTTCAATTTATGAGTCATAGAGACAATTTTCATATTTTCATCAAATGTTTGTGTAATTAATTGCTCTAATACCATACCGACTCCTTGCCAATTAAACTCTGACAGGTTGATGTTTTTGCTTTTACAACATGTACAAATTCATCTTGCTAAAATCTGTCCACAGTTTGCCCAAGTTCAGCAAAATTTTCAGGAGATATTTGATGATGCTGCTGCAATATGTATTTAAATTTCCACAAGAAAATCTTTTATTTTAGAAATGTTTGATGTGGTAAAGAGCAGGCAGAGCATAGGCAACAGGTCACTTGTATTGCAAAGATAAATATGGTCCTATCTTGTAATATTAAACAAATTATTATTTTTTAAAAATATTCTTTATACGGATACAATATACCTTATCTCTAGGACAGGTTGATCAAAACTGAAACCTATCTATAAGTAAAATGACAAGAGTCACCAAAAATCTACAGAAATGTTGCATGTCTGAAATTATTTTTCCCCACATCATAGGACTTTACACAAATCATGACTTTTGACATTACCCCTACGGGACTCCCAAAATGTCCTACCTTTAAATTCCATAAAAATGTAATAACTGACCATTCTTTGTGTTCTGGTAAAATAAAAGATTATTTCTGTTATTATTGCATATGTTATTAACATTATGATGTCCAGATCCTAATAAAGAGTGAGAAAAAGAAATTAAAAACACTATCCAAAATAAACAAACCCCAAATCTTTTCCCAGACTTCTGAATTGATCCAGAAGAATCTCATTTCCTGAATTCCATTTGAAACCTTAGCTCAAATTTTTCAAACACATACCTAACCAGAAATGTGTCAGTACACTACAGGTGCCCCCCGCCATAATGGTGCAACTGAAGGGAACAATTTTAAGTAAAGAAAATTGGCATAACTCTGCAACATTATCTCAGCAAATAGTTAAAACTGAACTCGTCCTATGTCTTCTTAATGTAAAGCCTCATTGCAAATTTGGTTGCAGTCCATGAAGTCCTTCAAAAGATACTGAGTTGAAACAAAATTATAATGCAACTGAAGGGCAAATTCGAAGTCAAACAGGGACCATAACTCAGTACATTTCTGTTTAAAATATATTTTTAAAAGAACAAATGGTTGAAAAACATGCCCCCCCCCCCTTATATACTATAGTGTGTAAATACTCTAATTAAGTTTTTCAGCCACGTTTCAACATTTTAACTTCCTTACCAATTCTGCACAGATCTGGTTATTTGTCTCCACTGCAACATCCATTGCTGTTTTGCCCTGAGCATTCTTTAGAGTGGCTATATCTGGTTTTGTTCTTAGGATACATTTCATACATTCTGTTTGGTTGTATTGTGCACATAAATGCAGCACTGTGTCACCATTCTTATTAGGTCTTGATAAAGAATTTCTGAAAACAGAAAATAGTTTTGCAAGTAAGGCTGCAACGATTAGAAACTCAACTTTTCCACATATTTACCTGTTAGACTTACCAAACAGCTTACTGCTATTATACTGCGCATGCAGTAACCTTGCTCAACTTGTCACTGTTTCATTTGCTGTAGGTCTTTTACATCTTATTATGACAGGATTCGGATTATGTCTTTCTTAAATATATAAATATATATCCAACAATTTAATGAAAACATCACTAGGATCATCATGATCTTGTTTCCTACTGCTACATACAAGTACACGATGAAAAATTCGAGAAATAAGTGCATCCGGACGTACAGTGTGGACATGTGTATTTTTATAAAAAATAAAATAAAATGTTACTAATCAAAGGTTCTGTTAACAAACATCTGTATATCAGCTTGATGAGTAATGTGCGCTACAACCAATTCTCGTCAACTTCAGCTATTTCCAAGCGATGCCACATTTGATATGAAATTTAGTTTAAACATACTTTATTGCCATAAATGTTGGCAAATGGGGTCGGGCTACAAGTTCTCGCATCTTAGAATAAGCCCTTCCCCTACAATCGATAAGAAATTTACATGGATAGCTGCACTAAATTAGTATGGTTTCATACAATTATATGTAAACATACATGATTCAAAGAAAATAGGTATGAGAAAGAGAGCGAAAAATGAATAAATTAATGATCATAGCAAAAACTGGACAAGAGTACATACACCAAAATTAATGCACAAGACAATCAATAGGTATAATTGAATAACATCATGCCTTTATTTAGCATTATGTCAATAATTAATTAAGTAGATAAATTAAATTTTGAATACTCCTTAATTATATAAGGAGATTAGTATCTTTAATACATGTTTGGAACAAGTACGATAAGTGAATATTAACATTCGGATAAAAATCTAATGATCCATATAACAACATATTTGTAGTCGCTGGTATATAGAGATGATTTAGATTCTGAAACAATTTCCTACACTGTTCAATATAGTATTTGCAAGTAAATATGTAATGGTATGCATTTTCTATATCATCAGCATGAGCACACAATGGATTATCTATCAAATTACTAGTTATTTCGAATTCTAGCATGCAGAATAGATAATTTCCTGTTACCAGGTAAGAAATGGGCAGGAACTTGAGTTGTCTTAGCCTCTATTTTACTTCTGAAGATAGAATAGTTACTTTCACCTTTTACTGAATCTGGGAGTGAATTTCAAATGTTAATAGAAGAGTGTAAGAATGAGTTTCTACTTATTTCAAGTCTAAAAAAAAATTTATTCCTATTTCAAAGATTATACCTGTTTGTCTCACCAACTAGTGGTAGTAGAAGGTCAGCAAGAAAAGAAGGAGAGACACTCTATAGAATTTTATGAAAGCAACATGGTTTATAAAACTTACGTCTATCTGCCAAGGTAGGCCAACCAGTTTCTTCATAAATCTTACAACTCAATACACTTCTAGTAAGACCAGTCAATATTCTTTCTGCTTCTAATTGCAGTTTTTTTAAATTTAAGAGAGACTTCAGCTGAACAGCCATTCTATACAACATCAGCATATTCTAGTAAGGGGTGGATGTATGTAAAATATATCCTTTCTAATGTGTTTCGACTAAATTTATATTTAAGTATTTTCAAGGCAGTATCATTTTTGATATAGACAGAAATATGTTGTCATTTGTTTGGTCCAGTTGCCTAGTTACATAAAGATGTTTATGGAAGTCAACAAAAAAGAGAATTTCGTTTTTGAATTTTAGTTCTGGAAAAACTGGTTCCTGCTTATGCGAGAATAACATTACCTCAGTTGTGGTTGGATTGAAGTCAACCTACCACTGCCTTGACCAATCATAAATTGTTTGTAAATCTGTGTTCAGTACATATTCAATTTCATAAGTATCGTTTGATGAATACGTCAGTGAGCTATCATCAGCAAAGTGTCTCATTCCACTCAAGAGGTTATCACCTATATTGTTAATATACACAATAAATAATAAAGGATCTAAAACTGAGCCCTGTGATACTCCAGCTGGAACATACTGACTGCTTGATTCGGCAGTATTTACAAAACTGTTTGGAGTCTATTAGATAGGTAGTCAGAAAACCAATCAATAAGAGAGCTATTAATGCCATTGCACTTTAATTTATGTATTAGACCTTTATGTCAAACATGATCAAATCCTTAAAAGACATCACAAAAGACCACACACATGTCATCCTTGTTATCAAGTGCAGTACCTATACTATGGTACATATCTATGAGCTGAAATACTGTAGAATTGTTTGGAAGAAATCCAGATTGATATTTGAATATAAGATCAGTTGAGTGGTTGTAAAGATGTTAAAAAATAATTCTTTCCATAGCTTTCCCAAAACAACTCAATATTGAAATAATCCTGTAACTTGGAGGATCTCTGGCACATCCCTTTTTATACAATGACATTACTTTTGCAGTTTTCCATAAAGATGGGAACACTTTTTTAACAAGAGTCATGTTGAATACAATATAGAGTGCCTTAAGTACGGATGAGACCATTCCTTTGAGCATATGGTGACTTATTTAAGAAAAGAATTAACAGAAATATCCTACTAAACAGTCTCTTAATAATTGATGTGGAAATACTGTAGTATCACAACTTTTCATGAGGTACCAATTTTCATGGATTTCGTTGTTGCCCTGAACCACAAATTTAAAGGCCCAACGAAAATTAGCCACACATGATAAAGAAGCTCCCCCATTTCTTACTGTGTTTTATTCCAAGAGATCAACAAAGCTGTTTGATAAATCAATGTCATTTCTGTTATCAGGTAATAAAATATTAGCATTTACATGTGTTTGTTTTATTTTAACCCTTTCAAACAAAAAAGAATTATAATGCATTTTATATTGTTTCAATGCACACGTATCTAAACAGTATCCGGTAGCTGTTATTTCCACTTACTGCCTTAAATCGATATGTTGTGACATAAATAAGGATAGAGAGAAATGAGAACAAGCAAATGGTATTCAAACACTAGTAATACTGAAAATATAAGAAAGAACAATAAATAACACTAGGATATGAAAATTAGATTTAATACTTATTCAAATCAATTCTTTATTCAAGCAAAACTGGTGTCAAAACATTTAAATCCTCGTGAAAGCGTATATCATTTTATCCATGCATGCTTAATCCCAATGAACAAAATGGCTGTAAAATACTACAACTATTGCATGAGGTACAATTACTAATGAAACACTATCTATATACACTAATTACTGCAGAATACTAAAACTCACACTTCACTGATTTTCGGACAAAACCACTGAATCAACATTGTGTCAATCAAAATCTACACACAAATGTTTACCAGGTAAACAATCCTGAAATTTTTGTATTATTCAAGTCCAGCATTCTCAAAGCCACAGATATTTAGGTCTGATCTTTCACACATTTTCGCATAAGCCGCAATTATCCATTCAGCATGTTCAAACAAACGAGTGATTCCATTATATTTCAATTTAGTTAGCATCTTCGTACCTTGATGGGCTCTGAACACGTGAAATGTTGACACTGCTTGCTAACTGCAGTAAGCTAAAATGTTGACACTGCTTGCTAACTGCATTAAGCTAGGGGCAGCTGGTCACATGTTTCGTTCACATGTGAAATGATGACATTATCCAAACCAATGGGGATCTATAAGTTGAATTTTACCACTACTGAACCACTGTGTTCACACCAGGTTGTCAGAAAGTAATTGATGGTGCAACTTTATGGACATTGTTTTATGGAAGAGATCATACACATGTACTTTAATATCCGATTAGCTCAGTGTTGTTGGCTGCGTCAGCTCCCTTTGATGAGCACATCAAATGTTGACACTGCTTGCTAACTGCATTCAGCAAGGGGCAGCTGGTCATGTGTTTGGTTCACATGTGGAATGATGACATTATCCGAACCAACGGGGATCCAAGTTGAATTTTACCAATCTTGAACCACTGTGTTAACGCCATGGTCATCAGAAAGTAATTGAAGGTGCAATTTTATGGACAGTGTTTAAAGAAAGGGATCATACATGTGTACTTTAATAACCGATTAGCTTAGTGTTGTTGGCTGCATTGGCTGCCCTTGATGTTGTGGGTAATTGATTGATCTTGACAGGTGTTTGATTTGTGTTCATACAGGTGGTGGTACTGTTTTAATCATTGAAATGACCACTGTTTGTTATTGGCATAGTTTTGTTCTTTGTATTCTTTATTTGGGGTATTTGTGGAGGTTAATCCATGAAATTAAATACCCACCAATATGCAAACTTTGACAGTCAAAATCATGATTTTTAAGTACCTATGAAAATGTCTTTTTTTTTTTACAAAACCACCCCATATTGATATGACCATTCATTTTGGAGTAGTGATAACAAGATTTTCAAGATGGCTGCTGTTGTGGCCATACTGGATGTCTGAATATCACCATTTTCAATTAGGACCAACTAAACCTAGGGATGAATGTGTATGTAAAGTTTCATGCCAATCCTCCATGTAGTTTAGGAGAAGTAGCAATAATAAACTTGTGCTAACGGATGGACGTCAGAAGACGGATGACGAACAGGCCATCATATAAGCTCTTCTGGTCTATTGCAAGTAAAGCTAAAAAACTACTTGTCCTGTTACAAAACTACCGTAAACTGTCAAGTGAGCACGGATCAAATCAAACCTGGAGGTGAAACAGTACTACATGTATCCTTTCTCAAAGACTCTAAAGATACTGCATGAAAAAAAATCAGTCTCTCAATATTCCCGTTTTCTTTTTGGATTGTTTTTCAGTGCATGGGTAAATACAGGGAAAAGAATGCAATTTTTAAACCATTTGTGTGTACATACATACATACATACATACATACATACATACATACATACATACATACATACATATCTTCCAGTCACAAAATTTATATTTCCTATTTTAAAAACATTTCACACAGGCTTTATTATAAGACTTGAAAAGTTAAAGGGAAAATCCAGCCTTGCAACTCACTTGTTCATTTTTATTAAGTTTGGTTGAAGGGAAATTTTTTTGTAAATTATGTTATCTCCAAATTCAGCCCTCCCTGAAAGATGAAAAAATGTCGTTCTGTCTATATGATTATTATACAGATGAAGGAAAGTAACTCTTGCAGATTACCTCCCTTTGCCACCACTAGGTGGCTACCCGTATCCTGGATGTTTACCAGTTTAAGCTTGAGCAAAACCTACAACAGGATGCTCACATTCGTGGGGAAGGGTTGATAGTGATGCGATCAGATAAATAATCTCAGAGAAACATAATTTACTAAAAATCTGACTTTCTCCATCTAATACATTATCTGACAATATTAGGAGAATAGGTAAGAGGAGGAGGTAATGCATGAGCATCTAATCTCTACCCACATCACATTGTAGAAACATGTTGACTACTCTACTGGAAGGATGAACTTCTAATGCGTAGGCAGCACAACCTAACATTATGCATTTAACTCATGTGAAGGAGATCCCTCTGGGGCTCCACACATGTTTTTTGCCTTATCTGTAAACGTTTCCCAGCAGAAGCCATAAGGTCATGCCTAGGTCAGAGGTTGTGCTGTCATGAACTTGGCATGGTAACTGTGGGCATCTACCAGTGGTTCGACGAGATGCAGCTTTCTCATTTGTGTGGCTATGTCCTTTAAATAGAAGCTGGACAAAGTGACTGGGCATGCTGGCCAAATGACTCCACTATGTCTCAAATTAAGACATTACATTTGATGGTCAGGCTAGTTGAAATTACCTGTAGTCATACCTGATCCTGTGAGAGTTCAGTGTACACCAGTTTAATAACCCAATTCAGTCAAGAGGCAAGCGTCTGTGTGGTTGTGTCTTGCTTTCCTGTCTTAATCAGTAGTAAGAGCCTCTGACAGGCACCATGGACATTCTCCACGCAACTCAGATAGTATCTTGGAATGCATATCTGGTCTTGCAGCTTTGCCTCTAGACGGGTCGATCGAGGAGGGTGATCAAATAGTTATTTTTTTATTGCCTGTAGACAGTAACCTATTCTTCAAGATAAAACTGGTTGTATCATTAGTACAACTGAGCTGTTGGAATGAAACTACATGTAGTTCAGATCCATCAACAGCACATGCAGCCCACTCGCCATGCATACACTCATACACCTTCTGAGAGGAGGGCTTTCTAGCTGTCAATATCCTGTCCATGACTGAAGCAACACAACTTCTTTTCATGCAATGCGTCCCTGACAAGATCCAGGCATGAAGGAGTTTCACCAGACACAATGAAATTCCGATGACCTTGGCTGCTCGAGCAGCATGAGGGTGGCTACAATATTCCTGGGCACATTTGTGGTGAGATCAAGCAGATGACTGACCCAGGATCTGTCCCATCAAAGAGGGACAATCAGAACTTCTGGATTAGTTTCGGTATTAAACCACTGGTGGGAAAGCACAGGCCCACATCCCCTCCCAGCTGACTGATAGGGCATCAATGGCCCATGCCTCTGGGTCCGGAAATTGCAAGTAATAGGTGATTGGACATTACTTTGTATGTGGTATTAACTGCCAAAGGAGAAGGGTATTCAGAAAGCACCAAAATTCTATATATGTCTTAGACTGCTGCTTTAAAGCTGAATTCTGTCTGTTCCATAGTCAGATTATAATGTTCAATAAAGCCCCTGTCACCCCCTCATTGATAGCAGGGCTGTCCTCATCCTGCATGCCCTGCATCCAAGGATATATAATGTCCAGCATGTAACATGGTCCAGCTGGATGATGTGGTCCAGAATGGCTATAAGGCCTAGCCGGACAGATGGATGGGTGGCACAAATTGTGAGGCTGGTCAGCCATATTCTGTTGGCATAATGCATCTGGTCGGTCCTGCCAGAATGGGGCAGTCAGCTGAACGCAGCCCACGTTCGCTGTTCGAACTGTTGACTGATGAACAGTTCACCAGTTTGAAATGATACAGTCATGACCACTAAACCCATACACCAAATCGCTGGACTGATTGGTAGGTAGCCAGGTCAGCATACAGTGTAAGGTATATGACTTGTGGGTAGCTGGCTCAGCAAAGATAAACTGTAATCCACATTACCGAGACGACCCATACATGAAATGCATAATAAAACAAAGTTTAACAGCACAAATTCAAAATACAATGGTGAAATCAGATCAATATCACATGGACAATAATGAACAGCAGAAATATGAATAAATTCACCCCAAAAAACACAAACGTTGTATACACCAGGCATATCAATCTGACTTATTAAACCACTGAGAAATTGTACTGGACGGTCTAAAAAATATAAAAATTACACTGAATTTCAGAGGCACTGTTAACAGTCTTGTGCTAAAGCTTAAAGTGGCAAACATCCAAGATATGACTGGCCACCTAGCTAGGTCAAGTGGATGTAGTCTGTAAGAGTTAATTCCCTTCATCTATATGATAAAGATGGATGGGGGTGGTGCTGGATTTAGAGGTAGCAGAGGTCATTTTTTAATGTTAATGTGATCAGATAATGTATTCAATGGAGAAATACCTTAAATGTTTAAGTTACACTCTGAAAACAAAAATGTTTACGGTCCGACAGATAGAGACAGAAACAGCTATATATCCCCCCCCCCCCCACCATAACACATATCAAGAGAATAATAATGAACATATTAGCTGTAATGTATTCATCACAGTATTGAACCATATTAGCTCCTTCCTGGTACTTAGAGAGGAGCTGAATTAACTCCATTTCTCTTCCAGTGATGAGAAACTTGCACATCTCTCCACAATAAGGGTTTGGATGTACATGTTTATAAACAGGTCTACATTTTTATCAGTTTGCTTGTCTACTTTTGTAGCTACTAATTTTTTTATATCTATAACTTCTTAAGATGGATATGAATAAAACCAAATATGTATGCATATGAAATTCTACATTTTTATTAACAGTAAATCAGTTCCTCTTCACACATAATTTATACAGAATCAGAAAAGAACCATCAACTTGTCTACATCAAGAACTATAATAATATTGGTGACAGATACAAAATTGAAAATTTCTCCTTAACAGGTGAATGAACAGTTCTAAGGTTTTATACATTTATTAAACAAAGTAAGTTCTATAAAATGAGTGCATTGATTTTTCTCTTTCACCTTGTAACACTGTCTAACAAAGTAAATTCTATAAAATGAGTGCACTGATTTTTCCCTTTCACCTTGTAACACTGTCTAACAATGTAAGTTCCAAAAAATGAGTGCATTGATCTTTCTTTTTCACCTTGTAGCAATGTCTAACAAAGTTCTATAAAATGAGTGCACTGATTTTTCCCTTTCACCTTGTAACACTGTCTAACAAAGTTCTAAAAAATGAGTGCACTGATTTTTCCCTTTCATCCTGTAATACTAACAAAGTTATATAAAATGAGTGCACTGATTTTTCCCTTTCACCCTGTAACACTAACAGAGTAAGTACTATAAAATGATTGGACTGATTTTTCCCTTTTACCTTGTAACACTGTCTAACAGAGTAAGTTCTAAAAAATGAGTGCACTGATTTTTCCCTTTCACCATGTAACACTAACAAAGTTCCAAAAAATGACTGCACTGATTTTTCCCTTTCACCGTGTAACAGTCTAATAAAGTTATATAAAATTAGTGCACTGATTTTTCCCTTTCACCCTGTAACAGTCTAACAAAGTAAGTTCTATAAAATGAGTGCAGATGTTTCCCTTTCACCCTGTAACACTGTCTAACAAAGTAAGTTCTATAAAATGAGTGCACTGATTTTTCCCTTTCACCTTGTAACACTAACAAAGTTCTATAAAATGAGTGCACTGATTTTTCCCTTTCACCCTGTAACACTCTCTAACAGGTCTTTATGTTTATACAAATAGGTCGTACTGACACATTTTTTAAAGCTGAGTGGGATCCATCATATAAAAGTAATATGAACTAAATATCACTGCCAAATGTCTTATTCCATGTAAGATCCTACATTCAATAACAAATTAATTACTTACAGATTACAGTTCTGTACAAGGAAATCTACAATTGGTAACGTTGAACCCTCCTCAATTGTTACAGCTAGATGAAGAGCAGTGTCCCCATTTGCCTGTTAAATACAATATTTTTAAGATATAGTGTACTGACAAAAATAAAAAAATAAATAATAAATAATATCACGAAACAAAAAGATAACATACAATTTTCATAGTGATTCATAAAATTCATGACTCTATTATCCATTATGATTGGGGAACCACTGTGGCTCAGTGGTTAGCATGTCGGGCTCAAAACCAAGAGGGTGTAAGTTTGAATCCTACTGTAGGACTAGCCCAGGTTGATTACAGGGTAAGGCACTTTACTTCAACTGTCTCAGCACTAAATAATTTCACATGTTACTGTGCCATAAAAACACCAAACCAAATCAAACCATTCTGTGTTACAAATAAATACTGTAAAATGACTAACATTAATTAGTGCATGAAAAATGTCAGCACAATCATCAAACTTCCCTATGGGTGCTAAGGTAAATCTGCAAACATTATTTTCAGTACCTCCAAAACATGCCATTATATTTTATTATATGGGTACTATATGTAATTGTATGTATACAAGGTAAAAAACCTACTAATACTTTTTGAAATTTATTCAATACATAACGATTCTTAAAAACATATTTAACTTACAGGTATTTAAATCCCATATATAAAAATTGCATGTCACAAACATAAGTAAGTGAACATAAGATAAATTACATGAAAACTGAGAAGTACTCCCTACTATTTTTAAAGAAAATCAAGCAAAAACATTTATCAAAATTTAATCATAACTTTGAGGCATAGCATAATGGCATTAAGCATATGTAATTATTTTTTTTAATTAGACATGCACTAACACTAATCTGCACTATCTATAAACTACATAGGTGCAAGAACACTCAATATTTGATGTGGTATTATTTGTCATTTAACAGCATTGTTATACAGTTTTATGAAGAAACTTGCTAAAATATTCCAGGAATTACCTAAAACAAGGACTTTCACTTTGATGTAAATATCAACAATTTCAACTTCTATCATTATCAGGGCAAAAGTCACAGAAAGGCTCTTGTTAAGTGACATTCAAACCTTCTCTCACTGGGAGCTCTTTTTTTCAAATTCTTGGTAGTAAAAATTTTCTACCAGATTTTTCACCAGGTAGCAAAACCATAAAGCAAGCAAGAAATCCGCTAGTTGCTACTGTGTATTCTGAACCCTGCTAAGCCTCAAACCTCATGTGTTTTTGCAGAAATCTTGACATTTGCATTTATGACTCTGAAAAACTGTTTTGCATGCTGGTAGAAAGGACTCTATTTAATAAGGGACATTTTCTGTCTCTTCTCGAATTTTCTTCATATGATGTATATTGCATGTATGAGGTGGTGTTATTTCATGTCTGTCACAAGTTTCCAGTATTTGTGGAAGTATCCACATAAACTGTGTTGAAAAGAATCTGAAGCTGCTAAATAAAGCATATATTCTGCAATTTCCAATATACCAGCCAATGTTTGGTGCAGCTTTTTGTATGAAATAGAAATCTATAAACAAAGTACAGTCCTTTACTCATCCATCTACAGACTGATCTTTGCTTCTTTCTACGTGCTTCATTTTGAAAATGTTTTACACAGTTTGGAACAATTTTGTTTATATTCTAGGAATGTAGATTGATATTCCATATTAAAGGACATTATGAACACTAAAAATCAAGGGAAGTAGAAATGAAAATTAATGTTATTAAATAAATGAGGTTCTTGGACTTTTGAAAGATGAGATGACTGGGAAACTACTACATGCATTAAGTAGTGATCGGAAGAGCTCTGTAACAGACAATAGTTAATCTCACTATGTGACATGCTGTATCCTAGAGGAAACTGCTCCAAAATATTCCAAAAGGTTGTATGCAGTGATAAACTAGGCACAAGCTTTCAATACCATTTGGAGTGTGTATTCTAACAAAATGGCATCTTTTTTATGGGGAGCATCAACTTGTACAGAATCTGTACAGCACTGCTACTGACCAAGTCTGGAAGTGCTGTCATCAGGTCAAGACCCTCTGCATAGACTTGTAACATTGCCTGAATATCATGACCTTCTATTGCTAGCTTCAAGTCCTGAAGTAACTCAGATGTATCAGTACATGTCTGGATGGCAAAGCGATGCTGTACATACTTGGCTTGGATAAATTCTTCTCGTTTTTTCCTGTAAGAAAACAAGAAATACTGAAATACTGTGGTGAATCCTGTCTATAGAGGACACTAATAGAGACTATCAAATGTTGTCTTTTATGGAAAGGTGTTTTTATATAAAGGTTAAATATTCAAGTCAAATTTGTGAAAGCCTTTGTATTTTATGGTCAAATGTCCTTTGTATGGGTGAATGACAATTATTACAGACCCTGAAATGGGCAGTTTGACCAAATCTGTATTTCATTTGTGTTTCATTTGCATTCCAGATTTCAGATTTTCATGCAAAAGGACTTTGAACTGTAGAAATTTAGGAGCAGATTGAAATACAGGTAAATGGATTTTCAAATCCATTTATGAAATGCATTTACATTCTATTTTTTGTTTATCATTCATTGTTCTGCATTCTGCATTTTGCATTCTCAGTTTCCTTCAAATTGCATTCATCATTTCAGTTGCATTTATTCTGCATTTCATTTACATTCATTCTGCATTTTGTTTGCATTCATTCTGCATTCAATTTGCTTTTCATTTTGCTTTACTGGAAAAATTACCCATTTCAGGGTCTGTACCCCTAATAACTTTTCCCACAGAGATACTGACTCGACATTACAGCTGTGGAAAGCAAAGATAATAAAACTGATGGTAATCCTTTTATAAAAACACAATTTAAATAAAAGTACAAATCTGAAGAAGCTGTACTGACAGAATGTTGATGCTGGACATTTGGAAAGTAGATGATGCTTTCATTTTTATTCGTTGAATCATATGAAATTTTGACAGGACACAAACAAAAATTAAGCAACATTTTCAATGCAAGCCAATAGACAAGCATCTTTAATTGTAAATATCTTCTTAAACATAATTTAAAAAAAACAATTTGAACATAGTTTCTTTAAAACTTACTTTTTCCCGATGAACTAATAGCATAAAATAATTTCAAGATTACAGCTAGTGTTGCACATGGGATTCCAAGGGCAGCAGACACTGTGTCCCCCACCCTCCAAAATTTGGTAGACACACAACATGTTAGAGGGACAAAGGAAAATAATAGTACATAATGCACTAATAGTGTTATAAACTTCGACCGTTTTGCCACCTTAACTTTGTGGTCTGCACTGTACTATCATATTTTCATTGGATATGTACATTATTGCAATAAGAGTTTTATCATGTGCTCAAGTAACTCATTAAAATACGAACTTACTTGAATATCTGGTTAACGCGAAATGAACTGCATCATGGAATTTTTTGTTGCAGATCTTGCTCTTATTTAACTTTAGTGTACACCCATTATCTACTAGCATATATTATAATAAATACCTATTTTTTCTGAAGTACTTTCTTTCCAAGCAAAACAAATCATTAATTAAATGATAAATTGTGTATTTGCATAAATTTAGTGTGTTTTGTCATTATTTCAACCTCAAAATAAATTAAATCTTCCTCACCATAGGGATGACTTTAACCTTGAAAATATGTTACACTAACGGCCATCAAACAATTGCAACTCGGCCAACTACCACAAGCTGTAAATATTTTCATTGCTAGATACAATGTTTTAAAATAGATATTCATTGCCATCTTACAGTTTCATCACCTTTTGCGAATTTGGCATTGCTAGTACCAGCAGAGACATGGATGGACATCCACAAATGAAAAGTTGAAGGAATATTTACATATTTTTTTCTGACGGAAAAGCGCACCCAGGGGAGGGGGGTTCACAAGGTCAAGATTTGGAGGACACTGGATACAAAATTGCAGGAAACCCCGCAAGCCCATGCTCAATGTGCAACACTGGTTACAGCAAAACAGTACAGTAACTCCATACAATTTAGAGTGATGGAAACAAATGCAGAGAGGTTGACAGATAGTATGTGATAGAAAAGCAGAGGAAAAATACTTTTTTAAAAATAAAACTGAACAGCTGAATCTCAGGGACTTGAAGAAGTGATTGCTTGAATGTGGCATGTAAGTCTTTGTTAAAACTAATCTTGTGCATTTTTGCACACAATTCTGTGGATGTCCTTATAGATTTCACTCTAATTCTTGAACTTGATCTTCAGTTATAAGATTTCCTGCTCCATAGAATTAAACCTTCCCGCCAGACTTTTCTGTCATTTAAGCATGTACTCTATGAAGTTGATAAAAGTAAAGGCATTTTACTTTTTACTTAGCACGACAATACAAAATAAACCATATGTATTTTAATTAACACTAGCATCTTCGGTTTCACATTAATTATTTGACAGATAAGTAACCATTTGCCAAAAAATTCTTATATTAAACATTTATACCCTATCTAATTAGGTTTTCTCATATATAAAGTCTCATACACTGGCAATACAAAAAGTAATACCTATGTCCTGTCATACACAGGCAAGACAAAAAGTAATACCTATGTCTTGTCATATACAGGCAAGACAAAAAGTAATACCTATGTATTGTCATACACTGGCAAGACAAAAAGTAATACCTATGTCTTGTCATACACAGGCAAGACAAAAAGTAATACCTATGTCTTGTCATACACTGGCAAGACAAAAAGTAATACCTATGTCTTGTCATACACAGGCAAGACAAAAAGTAATACCTATGTCTTGTCATACACTGGCAAGACAAAAAGTAATACCTATGTCTTGTCATACACAGGCAAGACAAAAAGTAATACTTTAATCTTGTCATACACAGGCAAGACAAAAAGAAATACCTATGTCTTGTCATACATTGGAAAGACAAAAAGTAATACTTTAATCTTGTCATACACAGGCAAGACAAAAAGAAATACCTATGTCTTGTCATACACAGGCAAGACAAAAAGTAATACCTATGTCTTGTCATACACAGGCAAGACAAAAAGTAATACTTTAATCTTGTCATACACAGGCAAGACAAAAAGAAATACCTATGTCTTGTCATACACAGGCAAGACAAAAAGTAATACCTATGTCCTGTCATACACAGGCAAGACAAAAAGTAATATCTATGTCTTGTCATATACAGGCAAGACAAAAAGTAATACCTATGTATTGTCATACACTGGCAAGACAAAAAGTAATACCTATGTCTTGTCATACACAGGCAAGACAAAAAGTAATACCTATGTCTTGTCATACACTGGCAAGACAAAAAGTAATACCTATGTCTTGTCATACACAGGCAAGACAAAAAGTAATACCTATGTCTTGTCATACACTGGCAAGACAAAAAGTAATACCTATGTCTTGTCATACACAGGCAAGACAAAAAGTAATACCTATATCTTGTCATACATTGGAAAGACAACAAATAATACCTTAGTCTTGTCATACACAGGCAAGACAAAAAGAAATACCTATGTCTTGTCATACATTGGAAAGACAAAAAGTAATACTTTAATCTTGTCATACACAGGCAAGACAAAAAGAAATACCTATGTCTTGTCATACACAGGCAAGACAAAAAGTAATACCTATGTCTTGTCATACACAGGCAAGACAAAAAGTAATACTTTAATCTTGTCATACACAGGCAAGACAAAAAAAAATACCTATGTCTTGTCATACACAGGCAAGACAAAAAGTAATACTTTAATCTTGTCATACACAGGCAAGACAAAAAGAAATACCTATGTCTTGTCATACACAGGCAAGACAAAAAGTAATACTTTAATCTTGTCATACACAGGCAAGACAAAAAGAAATACCTATGTCTTGTCATACACAGGCAAGACAAAAAGTAATACCTATGTCTTGTCGTACACTGGCAAGACAAAAAGTAATACCTATGTCTTGTCATACACAGGCAAGACAAAAAGTAATACCTATGTCTTGTCATACACAGGCGAGACAAAAAGTAATACCTATGTCTTGTCATACACTGGCAAGACAAAAAGTAATACCTATGTCTTGTCATACACAGGCAAGACAAAAAGTAATACATATGTCTTGTCATACACAGGCAAAACAAAAAGTAATACTTTAATCTTGTCATACACAGGCAAGACAAAAAGTAATACCTATGTCTTGTCGTACACTGGCAAGACAAAAAGTAATACCTATGTCTTGTCATACACAGGCAAGACAAAAAGTAATACCTATGTCTTGTCATACACAGGCGAGACAAAAAGTAATATCTATGTCTTGTCATACACAGGCAAGACAAAAAGTAATATCTATGTCTTGTCATTCACAGACACAACAGGACTGAGCAGAGACAATAGACATGATAGAGAGAGATAGATGGCAACTGAAAGATGAAGAGAAACAGTAGGAAAATGTTGGAGACACTCACATGGGACTACTTGGTTGAGGTTTAATGGAATGGTCTAATCTGGCCTCTAAAACTTCATTGAAGTTATCGTTTCCTATCACACTCAATATCTGCAAAAGAAATATTTCTGTGTTATTCTACATTATAAATGATATCGTTGATTATGTCAGCAAACAAATCTTTATACCTATGGCAGGTATTTATATAAATCACAATAATCAACCCCTGAAGGTACATAATAGTCAATAATCTAGATAACAACAAAGGTATTACCTTCTTCCTGTGGTAGAAATTTTGAATCATAGATGATCCTGTAATTACATTAAGTTGTGTTCTTCTGTAAGTCACATTATTTGGGTGTATTTAAATTTTTTGAAGCTCATTTAATGCAATTATCTGTAAGTTTTAATAATTTTTAAAAAGTTCATGATTTAACCTAATTGACAAAATTAAATAGTCAAGAATACTAGCAGTACAGTATCTTCTAAATTAAAATCACCACAAACTTGCTTAATACGTAGAGACAACAAAATTTACTGGTATTTGCTGCCGCAGTTATTAAAGATTTCACTGAAATTTGAACATTTTCTTGCTAGCATTTCCAGTTTTGTTCGTATTTCCATGTCAATGAATTGCTAGTTGTGTTAGTGTACTTTCTACTACTATAAAAGTGCTTGCTAAAGATTTTATGGAAATCTTCAATTTGAATAACTCTTCAATTAGCTGTATGTCTTCATACAGATAATCTATGGATGCACACCTGAGATTATCAGTGTAATAGTGTTTGTGATTTTTCAAAAACTTGCATGTGCCTGATTGTTGCATGAAATATGGCAGCAAGGCCTCAAGGTTATAACACATGTTATACAAGATGTGCCTGGTAATTGTGTGGAATATGGCAGGTAGGCACCGAGGGGTTATACACATTATACAACATGTGCCTGATAGTTGTGTTATGCAACATGTGCTTTCTAGTGGTGTGGAATATGGCAGCTAGGTCTCAAGGTTATACAACATGTGCTTTCTAGTGGTGTGGAATATGGCAGCTAGGCCTCAAGGTTATACAACATGTGCTTGACAGTTGTGTGGAATATGGCAGCTAGGTCTTAAGGTTATACAACATTATACAACATGTGCCTGTTGGTTGTGTGGAATATGGCAGCTAGTCCTCAAGGTTATGCAACATGTGCTTTCTAGTGGTGTGGAATATGGCAGCTAGGCCTCAAGGTTATACAACATGTGCCTGATAGTTATTTGGAATATGGCAGCTAGGCCTCAAGGTTATACAACATGTTACTGTGAATCACTTTAAATGTGTGAGGTACCAATTTTCATGGTTTAAGTTTGTAAGCTAGACCAAAAATTAAAAGTCATGACGAAATATGCACCAAACTGTACAAAAAAGCCTTCCATCCTTCCTTATCTGATGGTAAAGCATGACTAGTTTGTGTGCTTGTTTTAATACCAGCAGTATTTATAGTGCTCAGAAATATATATGATAAATTTTTGAAAAATGATGAACAATGGAATTTACTGACTGCAATTTATTCACATGCAAAATTTCATCAACTTGAAAACTGTATACTAATGCAATGACTCTTCATGATGCTACGGCAATAAATTACTTAATTTGTGTCCTTCTTTACTTACCAAAGAACATATTATATCGCTTTATAATAGTTATTACTATAATAATTACTACTCAATGAAACTTTATACAATCCAATAAAATTGGCAAACATCCGAGAAATGTAATGGTATTAAAGTTCAAGAAAGTTAAATGCAAATCAAGATATAGATATATATATATATAATGATGTGAAGGCAATTACTGTGTGATTCAAAAGATTAGGCATTGCATAAATAAACTAAAATGTTTTAACTGCATTTTTAATTTTACTGATCACAAATATTCTCCATTCCACTGAACAAACAGAATACAAGAGCACAGTTATTACTAAACACTTTTCAGATATATAACTGCTAAATATGCATTTTCCAACCTAACCATGAAATTTGATACTCACAAATGTAAAGTGATTCCCAGTATACAACATGTACCTGATAACTGTGTGGAATATGGCAGCTAGGCCTCAAGGTTACTGTAGTATCATTTATTTTCGTGGGGCTCAATTTTCGTGGTTTTGTAAAGAAAGACATTTTCGTGGGTACTTAAATTCGTGGTTTTGCCTGTCAAAGACTGCATATTACTAAGTGTTTAATTTCGTGTTTTAACCTCTACAAATACCCAAAATAAAGAATAAAAAGAATAAAACTCTGCCAATGCAAACGGTGGTCACTTGAATGTTTATAACAATACTTTCACATGTATGAGCACAAATAAAAAACCTGACAAGTTCTATACTGACACCGTGTTTTTGTCCAAGTGAATAACATCAATGGAAGCCGATGCAGCCAGCAACACTAAAACAATACTACCGCCTCTATGATCACAAATAACACTCATGTCAAGGTCAATCAATTACACAGTGTTTTCGTTTGAGTGCTCAACATCAAAGGAAGCCGACGCAGACTACAACACTCAGTCAATCGGTTATTAAAGTAATCTGTATGATCTCTAGCTTAAAACACTATCCATAAAGGAAACAAAACACGTGACTGGCTGCCATTTGCTCAATACAATCAGCGGACAGCGGCAATATTTGATGTATCTAGAGCCCATAAATGTACGAAGATGCTGACTAAATTGAAAGACAGTGGAATCACGTGTTTTTTGTGCCTGCCTCATGTACAGACCAACTTCAACCACTAGACTTGACAATAAATAAAGAGTACAAAGAATAATTAAAATCACACTTCCACAACTAGTATGCTAAACAAGGAAGATGCTACTGGTGACAATCACTGATTGCAACCTCATTCATCAAGCCAATTTGGGCTGAATGGATAATTGCAGCTCGAGCGACAATGAGTGAAAGATGGGACCTAATTATCAGTGGTTTAGAGAAAGCTGGACTTGTTTAATTCTGCAATTTGGGGATTATTTACCTGACAAGCATTTGTGTGTACATTGAGACTTGTTTGACACGATGTTGATACAGTGGCTTTGTCCGAAAATCGGTGAAGTGTGAGCTTTAATACTCTGCTGTAATTAGTGTATATACGTAGTGTTTCATTAATAATAGTGCTTCAAGCAATAATTCAAGTATTTTACTGGCTTGTTGTTCTTTTGGATTAAAAATGCATCAATAAAATGAAATGTGGTTTCAGGAGGATTCAAATTGTTCAACAACAGTTTTGCTCGAGTGAAGGATCGATCTGAATAAGTATTTAATTTAATTTTCATATGCTATTATTTTTTAGTTTTTTCCTTACTTATCTCGCATATCGATTTATGGCAGTGAGTGGAAATTACAGCTATCGGATATCTTATCGACACGTCTGCACTGAAACAAAATAAAATGCTTTAAAGGTTTAAAATAAAACAAACACATGTAAAACCTAATATTGTATTTCCAAATTACAGTATTGACATTGATTTATGAAATACTAGTAGGTTCCTTAATCTCTAGGAATGACACACAGTAAGAAAATGAGGGGGGGGGGGAATTCCGTCATCATCATACGTGGCTAATTTTTCATTGGGTATTTAAATTCGTGGTTCGGGGCAACAACGAAAACCACGAAAATTGATGATACTACAGTATACAACATGTGCCTGCTAGTTGTGTGGAATATGGCATTCAGGCCTGAAGGTTATTCAATATGTAATGCAACATTTGCCTGATAGTTTCATGGAATATGTCAGCTATGAGTTAAGGTTATACAACATATGCCTGCTAGTTGTGTGGAATATGGCAGTCAGGCCTGAAGGTTATACAACATGGGCCTGATAGTTGTGTAGAATATGGCAGCTAGGCCTCAAGGTTATACATATTATACAACATGTGCTGATTAGATGTGTGGAATATGGTATCCCGGCCTCAAGGTTATCCAAGGTGTTATACAACATGTACCTGATAGTTGTATGGTATATGGCAGCTAGTCCTCAAGGTTATGCAACACGTGCCTTCTAGTTGTGTGGAATATGACATCCAGGCATCGAGGTTATACAACATGTTATACAACATATGATTGATAGTTGTGTGGATATGACAGCTAATTGTCGAGGTTATACAACATGTTATACAACATATGACTGATAGTTGTCTGGATATGACAGCTAATTGTTAAGGTTATACATGTTATACAACATATGACTGATAGTTGTGTGGATATAACAGCTAATTGTCAAGGTTATACAACATGTTATGCAACATATGACTGATAGTTGTGTGGAAATGACAGTTAATTGTCAAGGCTATACATGTTATACAACATATGACTGATAGTTGTGTGGATATGACAGCTAATTGTCAAGGTTATACAACATGTTATGCAACATATGACTGATAGTTGTGTGGATATGACAGCTAATTGTCAAGGTTATACAACATGTTATGCAACATATGACTGATAGTTGTGTGGATATGACAGCTAATTGTCAAGGTTATACAGCATGTTATACAATCTATGATTCATTAGTATGTTTCAATGTTTTATAATATTATACATTCATTAATCACATCAGCCACATTATTAAAGTAACTATTATTGCTAATGAAGATAGAGCTCAAAATAAGCTCAAGCTTCTTGCTCAATCCTCTATATCTCGTTTGATTTTATGGACTCTCCATGATGACTTCTGCAAATAAATACTGTTTAAATCAACATATGCCTCATAGTTGTGTGGAATATGGCAGCTAGACCTCAAGGTTAAACAACATGTGTCGGCTAGTTGTGTGGAATATGGCATCCAGGCCTCAAGGTTATAAAACATTATTATGCTCAGACTCTGACTTGACTGAAAAATCTGATGTTTGATTGGTCAGTACTAGGATGTTAGCCAATCAAACACAAGAAAGAGTTGAGTACAAGTTTGAGCTTGACAATGTTTTTATAACTGCCAGGTCACTTTCTCTGCAAATAGCCAAAACTCAAATACAATGGCAAAAAAGTATGTATGCAGGCATCAGATATTCAAAAGAATGCATGTACTGTCCAGATTCAGCTAAGACTCAAGTACTTTAAGGACAATGGCTGGTGAAATGTTGGAGTATTTAATGTTTTGCAAAAGGGATACTTTTTCATTACTAATAGTCAAAACAACCTAAAAACATAAAGAAATTAATAAGTTGCAATGCATTTTGTTGCAGTAGGCTCTGCAAAATATGTGTCCTATTATATGAATAATTACACAGAAAAGTAAAGAATATGATCCACTGCCACCATATATTTGAAAATATTTTCATTAGGAATATTTAACCTGAGTGTAATCAAGAATTACATAGCTCACCTCTACAAAGCTTTTGGCAGTCTCCAAGTAGCCCTTGTAAACATTAATTATCAAGCAGAAAATAAATTCAGACCAAAATGATCCTGACAATGAAATCTTGGCTCCTTTTCTAACTGAAGCCCTTTTTTGCTTTTTGTTTTCTTTACATTTTGTTAACTTAACTTTTAAAGAGCAATATATAGCCAGTATTGTACTGATATGTCATTAAATCACATACATACATACATACATACATACATACATACATACATACATACATACTGTGACAAGGCACAAAATACATAAAACAGTACAAATTCTTTTCAATGATATCAAAGTAGAGGTACTATAATGAGTTGATAAACACCAGAGATTCACTTTGTTTTATTTTTTTAAATCATTGTTCTTAAAAATCTGCTTCAGAAGCTATTATCATTGTCCACTCCTAGGAGTCATATTTTACTCAGTGAAAGTCACAGGCTTTGTGTAATCTTGCCAAGAGTTATATTTTACTCAGTGAAAGTCACAGTCTTTGAGTAATCTTGCCAAAGAGTCATATTTTACCCAGTGAAAGTCACAGGCTTTGTGTAATCTTGCCAAGAGTTATATTTTACTCAGTGAAAGTCACAGTCTTTGAGTAATCTTGCCAAAGAGTCATATTTTACCCAGTGAAAGTCACAGGCTTTGTGTAATCTTGCCAAGAGTTATATTTTACTCAGTGAAAGTCACAGTCTTTGAGTAATCTTGCCAAGAGTCATATTTTACCCAGTGAAAGTCACAGGCTTTGAGTAATCTTGCCAAGAGTTATATTTTACTCAGTGAAAGTCACAGTCTTTGAGTAATCTTGCCAAGAGTCATATTTTACCCAGTGAAAGTCACAGTCTTTGAGTAATCTTGCCAAAGAGTCATATTTTACCCAGTGAAAGTCACAGTCTTTGAGTAATCTTGCCAAAGAGTCATATTTTACCCAGTGAAAGTCACAGGCTTTGAGTAATCTTGCCAAAGAGTCATATTTTACCCAGTGAAAGTCACAGTCTTTGAGTAATCTTGCCAAGAGTCATATTTTACCCAGTGAAAGTCACAGGCTTTGAGTAATCTTGCCAAGAGTCATATTTTACCCAGTGAAAGTCACAGTCTTTGAGTAATCTTGCCAAAGAGTCATATTTTACCCAGTGAAAGTCACAGGCTTTGAGTAATCTTGCCAAAGAGTCATATTTTACCCAGTGAAAGTCACAGGCTTTGAGTAATCTTGCCAAGAGTCATATTTTACCCAGTGAAAGTCACAGGCTTTGAGTAATCTTGCCAAGAGTCATATTTTACCCAGTGAAAGTCACAGGCTTTGAGTAATCTTGCCAAAGAGTCATATTTTACCCAGTGAAAGTCACAGTCTTTGAGTAATCTTGCCAAGAGTCATATTTTACCCAGTGAAAGTCACAGTCTTTGAGTAATCTTGCCAAAGAGTAATATTTTACCCAGTGAAAGTCACAGTCTTTGAGTAATCTTGCCAAGAGTCATATTTTACCCAGTGAAAGTCACAGGCTTTGAGTAATCTTGCCAAGAGTCATATTTTACCCAGTGAAAGTCACAGGCTTTGAGTAATCTTGCCAAGAGTCATATTTTACCCAGTGAAAGTCACAGTCTTTGAGTAATCTTGCCAAAGAGTCATATTTTACCCAGTGAAAGTCACAGTCTTTGAGTAATCTTGCCAAGAGTCATATTTTACCCAGTGAAAGTCACAGGCTTTGAGTAATCTTGCCAAGAGTCATATTTTACCCAGTGAAAGTCACAGGCTTTGAGTAATCTTGCCAAAGAGTCATATTTTACCCAGTGAAAGTCACAGTCTTTGAGTAATCTTGCCAAGAGTCATATTTTACCCAGTGAAAGTCACAGGCTTTGAGTAATCTTGCCAAGAGTCATATTTTACCCAGTGAAAGTCACAGGCTTTGAGTAATCTTGCCAAGAGTCATATTTTACCCAGTGAAAGTCACAGTCTTTGAGTAATCTTGGAGTGTCTGCCAGTATTACAAGCATAGTACATGCATCAGAAATTACCTTGATTAGAAACTGAGGCATTTGTAAGCAGCATGCAGTCCACTCATTTAATTCCTACACTCATCCACATGTACAACACACAGCAAACCTGTTAAGGGTAACCTGTCACAATATACAGTAATTACTATGGAAAGATTACCACTGAATAAACATATTTATTTACTAAGGCATCAAATGTAGGTCACAAGGTTGTATGGGTGTATTGTTAGTAATACACCCTTACAACACAGTGACCTATTTTTGTGATGAGCATGTAGTACTTGACAAAATGCTTCCCCTCACCAAGTTGAATAACCCCAGGTATAAACAATATGTAATATACTGTGTGCCAAAAATGCAAAATCTTATCCAAGAATGTACAACTAATGTACATGTACAAAGTTAGCCACCTTAGCCCCATCCTCAAAGGGCAGGTGCTCTGAAATCCACTCCAAGCTGTTGGATTGAAGCTAGGAAGAAAGAATGGTTGAAATGCAGTCAGGCTGTAGATAAATATATGCATTTATATATGCAGACATCAAACACCAATGCCAGGTTAGTACAATGTCTCTCCTCAACTTTGTACAGGTGAACTAAAATTCCAGAAAATGTTCACTGGTTGAAAATTAACAGAATCCTTCATATACATTGGTGTAGGTAGGAAAATGCACCCAAGGATTAGAATTGTATATCAGACATGAGGTGGAATTTTCCTATCCAACACCAATGCATATTGAAGGATTATTTTTCTCACATTCCTAAAAGAAAAATGAAGATCAAAGTCAAAATGGCATATTGTGCATAAAGATGCAACTTTAAAACAGAAAAACACATACTGCAAATTTTCCCACCTTAGGACAGAATATAAAAAGTGATGTTTACACTGAAAGATTCAGTGTAAACTTTAAATGACATTTAAACACATATCAACATTCAATTTGTTGTGATAATGACAATACATAACATCCAAATTGTGTACTAAAGTGGGGTGTATAGTTTAACTGGTATATTGATGTATTGTAGTATGGATCCTGCCTGTATGTTTACCATGGTACAATGCTAATGAACCAGTTTTGGGGCTATTTCCATAAACTCTATAGCTCTATAGAACTAACTACTTTAATTACTTCAGCTTTAATTTGTTTCACTTGAATTTTTTTGTCTCATTCAATGTCTTTTGTTCTTCTACCCCTCCCCCCACCCCCAATTTTGTGAAATCTCTTTCCATAGAGAAAATGGTCAAATTACACTTTATATCCCGCCTGGCAGATGTGGTGCCTGCAGTCTTGGATGAGCTGGTGCAAAATAAAAAGGCAAGCTCACTCATTTTGCAGAATTTTTGGGAAAGACAATCCTCCAAGAAAGATGCAATATTAATTGAAAACCTTGCTATTTTTGAGAATGTCATGTGAAGGTAAAGTTCACAGGTGGAATGACAAATTCAAATGCCTGTATGCAAAACCATCTCATCATATAGTAAGCTCAAGGCTAGCTAACACTGTCGTTTTCTGCATAAATTATATATCTGAGTTATTTCTGGAGTAATAAACATAACACACCTGATTAACATCAGGTATTCAATCTATATGCAAATGAATGACTTGGAAAAGCTAGGCTTGGTAGGACTACACATTTTTTATAGTCTCTGAGAAAAACAATGCTGACAGATCAAATCCATGTTGAACTGTGAAGCATGTTTTGATTCCACCACACTTGCTATGACAGATCACATCCATGTCGAACTGCGAGGCATGTTTTGGTTGCACCACACTTACTATGATGTGTTCCTGGTCTTGACACCTACTGAGACAACCCTTCAACTCTCTGAATCTGGTCACCATTTTTATGATGGAATCCACTGTAAATCTTCATACACCCTAATCATTTTGCAGAATGAACTTATTCTAATTATCGATACAATCTCTCACAGCTGTCATTATATTGGAAACTGCTCATTTTTAAGGTCTGTACAATTTGTTGCCAAACTTTAATTATTGTTTTAAAATATAAAAAAAACAATAACATTATCAGCTCATTTTACACGTACAATGCAACCAGAGAAGGTGTAAATTAAACAGTAGCCTATCTCATGCTGCTCAGACTCATCCACATGCAAGGAATTTCCCAATCATTGTTCACTTAAAGAGATTTTAAAAATTTAAAGTTATATGACATTTGGAACCTTTGTTCACACTTTAATATTATTTTCACTTTCTTTTATAAATATACTGTCTTGCATCACAATATATTGCAATACAAGAATTCTGGTAATACCAATGCCTAGTACTGAAGACATCTTGCCCAAAATTACAAATGTAAACAATAGTGCATTTGTTTTGGGAATGTAATGTGGTTAATAGATTATGGAGTGATGTTTCCCACTGGAATCAAGATGTATTAAAACTAGAACTTAATCCAAGTGCCAGAATGGCTTTATTTAGAGATAGAGATGTAGAGCAATTGAATGAAAAACCTTCATATTTTATTCTTCATCTTACCAAGAACTACATATACACATACAAAATGAAAAGAGACATACCTACATTAAATGGCCTTTAAAGCTTCTTTAAAGAATATTATATATTAGAAAAATACATTGCAGTTAAATCAGACAGAAAAGAAAGTTTCATGATAATTTGGGAACAATGGAAACCATTACTTCTTTCAGAGCATAGTTGATTTTTGTATTATACTATATACACACACTTATAGATGTGATATAAATTGTAACATAACCATTGACAGAAATAACAATCACTCACTCTCTCTCTTTCTCTCTCGCGCATCTTTATTTATTTATTTTCCCACCACTGAACTATATGTAATATTTGCAATCTATGTTGCTGATTTGTATGTGTAATAATTGTAAGGGAGAAGACTTTAATGTTGTGATAACATATTGTCCAATTCCATTGCCAATTGCCAATCTGTACAGAAAACAATAAAAACGTCTGAAGAAAAAAACCCATAAAAAAACAAAAACAAATGTGAAGAGCTACAAAATAAAGTCCATTCTTATGCCTAATATTAGACAAGACAAACAATGCACTGATTATGTAATATCAAGTCATGCAATAAACATTACTTTGTCACCACTGAACATCTTTAAAACTGCTTACCAACAGTTGTGATGTGCCTAACTGATCAATAACAATACTCTGAGTTCTGGATACGTGAACACCCAGCTGACGATGAATTCCACAGCATTCTAAACAAATCAGGACACCCAGATTGGTTGACAGCCATTCTGGACCTGGAATTACATTATGCAACACATTAACATTACTTGTTTCAATTAAAATCATGCAAAATAATTATAATATAAACACAAATCAGTTTCATTGCTTACTCTTATTATTTCCCAAATTCATATTTTTATAAGTGATGTTTACAGATTCTTCTTATTCTCCACATTTTAAAATTTAAATCCAACAGACAGTCCTAAATCCAACAGACAATCCTAAATCCAATAGACAGTCCTAAATCCAATAGACAATCCTTAATCCAATTGACAGTCCTAAATTATCAAATATATATAAAACACTAAGACTAACAAAGAAAAAAACAATCCCTGTTTTATTCTTGAATATTAAATCCTGACAAATACAAGATTTAATTAATTAATTAATCAGTGTATCTCTTCTGAATCATATACATTCTATTTCTAACATCTAAATAAAACAACTTAAATGTTAAACTTTCATAAATGTAAATGTAAGAAAATCATGTATCATATATAAATCAGGATCAATTGCAAACAACAAAGACCATGATCTAATGTTGCATAATGTGCTGGCAGATCAGGGTTTATGTTGTTTGTTCTACTGATTACTCCTAACAAACTGCATAGACCCAAGTCTTTCAGCACATTATAAAGTGGCAGATCTAGAACTATGCAGTTTACAGTTGGATCTGACTTATATGTGAGTATATAAGGTAACTCATGTTTGTTAAAGATGTAAATACAACTGTACATGCTCTAAAGTCAAATTACTTTGTGTTGATTTTTTCCCCTTTGTCTTTGATGAAACACTTATTCAGAGTCACCTGCCCACAAACTGTCAGTGGTAGATTTTCCATTGCCCAGTGGCCCAAAGCAACTTAAAATTAAAGCTGGGTAACCAAAAGCGTCAAAGTCAAAGCCCAAGCAACTTTTGATATCATTGCTTTAAATTAAGTATGTCAGCCCTGATCAATCAATACAATAGGCTCTTTACATAAAATGACAGATGACAAATTAGTAGATTTGTTTGGGGGGGGGGGGGAGGAGGAGGTAAAACTAATTTTAATTATGTCATACTTTTTACCAGCTATTGTTGCATTGCTTTCCTTTTTCCAGGACTCATCAAAGCTAAATTATTTCCTCCTCCAGTCCAGAATTGAAAAGAGCATGATCCCAGTCTGACTCCTGCATCACAGCCAATATATGGAATATTATCCTCTTTTGACTTGGACCTAGAGTACAGGATATCACAGCAAGGTGGGCAGAGGGAATCTTTGCAATAGTAGCAGGTAAGTATTACATAATTAAAATTAGTTTTACCCACCCAAAAAACTACATTTTAATAGCAGTGATACAACACCTGCTACTATTGCATTGCTGAATGTACCAGTTAGGATGGAAGCTAATGGCCTCAACAACACTGGTATTAAAAACTATTGTACTTACCCTTATGGTAGGAGTATTGACTACTATAAGCTAGTAGAAGGTCTAGGCCACTTGTTGTGTCATTACTATAGGACCCAATGAAAAAATGCCTTCGCTCAAATGCACTAAAGATTGAAGATAAAAGAAGAAATTAGTGTGAGACCACCAGAAGGCAACTCTCATAACATCAGCCAAAGAAGAGTGATTTAAATAGGCCCAGTATGTAGCAATAGCCCTAACTTCACAGGCTTTAACTCTCATGAAAGAAAGGTCACTCTCAGAGAGGAAATGATAAACTCACTTGAGAGTGAGGACAATCCACCTATAAATAGTGGATGCCAAAATATTAGAGGAACCATGAATAGGTACGAAGAGATGCTTCTGACTCTTCTTTGCCCCATTTGAAGAAGCCAAATAGAACCTTAATGCCCTAACTTGATCATCCCCATTTGAAGAAGCCAAATAGAACCTTAATGCCCTAAATTGATCATCCCCAGCACAGATACAACTGAGACTGGGAATCTCAATAGAGAGTGGAACTACTGAAGGCTACTGGATTTAGTGCGTACAATCATGATGAAGAGTGAACCAAAGTCATGTGAACTTGATCCGATTCCGACATCACTGCTGCTTGAGTGCTTAGATCCAATATTGCCTTCACTAACTGATGTTATTAATACTTCTCTCTCATCCGGGGAATTCCCATCATTTTTCAAAACTGCCATTGTAAAGCCTCTGCTGAAGAAACCAACACTTGACCATAACGATTTAAAGAACTAACACCCAGTTTCTAACCTCCCATTCATGTCAAAAATCTTAGAAAAAGTTGTTCTATCCCAACTTGTATCTCATCTGAATTCAAACAGTCTTTTTAGCAATGTACAGTCTGCATTTCGCCCTTGCCACAGTATAAAACTACCCTTCTGAAAGTAGTTAACGACCTTCTCTCTGCTTTGGATAGTGGAAAGATTACAGTCCTCACCCTCCTTGACTTGTCTGCAGCATTTGACACAATAGACCATGATATATTACTTCGTCCCCATCACGTATTTGGCATTCACGATACAGCTTTACTATGGTTCAAGTCCTACTTGGTCAACAGGACACAAATTGTGTCTGCAAATGGAAAACACTCCAGCCCAGTTGATCTATGTGTTGGTGTTCCACAAGGTTCTGTTCTTGGACCTGTTCTCTTCATTCTATACACTCAGCCACTCTCAAATGTAATAGATCGTCTTCCAGTGTCTCACCAATTGTATGCTGATGACACCCAAATATACAAATCGAGCCACCCAACTGAAGTTGATGCTACCATCCAAGGTGTAGAGAGCCGCATTTTCGATGTGAAATCATGGATGACATGTAACAAGCTGCAGATGAATGATGATAAAACTGAAGCCATTCTGATTACAACACAAAAACTTTCTCATTCACATCCTTTACCTCAAACAATAAATATCAGCAACACCAACATTAAATTCACACAGTCAGTACGAAACCTAGGTGTTACTCTAGACAGTACTCTCTCATTGCACCAAGATGTCATGAACATATGCAAGGATGCATATCTTGAGCTGAGACGCATCAGCTCCATTTGCAATTATCTTTTAGTTGATGCCACTAAAACATTTGTGTGTTACTTAGTACTTTCAAGACTGGACTATTGTAACTCAATTCTGTCTGGATCGTCTCAGTATCTACTCCAGAAACTTCAAAAAGTTCAAAACACAGTTGTTTGGATCATTCTTAGAGTACCACGAACAGAGCACACCTCCCCCCTGCTCTGTACCCTACACTGGCTACCCATTAGATCCAGAATCAAACACAAAATTTGTTCTCTGTGCTACGTTTCATTGACGGGCTCCAGTCCAACATACCTATCTCACCTCACCCATGTGTACAGACCAGCAAGATACTTACGCTCCTCTTCCGACACTCGTATTCTCATTATTCCCACTATCAAAATGAAGTCATATGGACAACGTTCTTTTGTATACCAGGGCCCAGCAACGTGGAACGAATTGCCCACTGAACTTAGACACAAAGACACAGTGATCTCATTCAAGAGTGCTCTTAAAACTCACCTATTTCGACTGCAAGAATAGACCTAAAGACTTAATGTTGTTTCCTTACCTTAAATATTTTCAGCATGTTTTTGTTTTCTAATTTCATGGTGTTTGTTTTTCGTAATCATATCATTATATATGTTATTTAGGTGTTATCTAATGTTGTAAAGCGCTTAGAGCTTCTAAAGATTAGGCGCTATACAAAGTCCTCATTATTAATTAATTAATTAACTGATTCTTAGCCAGAAACCTAGGTTGGCAAAGAAGAGAAACTGAATCATAATTACCACTGAACCATAAACAACCCTTTTGTACCACAACAATTGGGGCCACGGTGAGCTACTAGGATGAGCTAAGCAGTGGATATCATGATTTCGTACAGCACCTGCAGAATAATTCTAAAACGTGGGAAGGCACATGCAAACAGACGATCTCACATTAGATTGAAAGCGTCCACTGCTCAGGCCCTCTGATGTGGGTCTGGAAAGACATAAAAGGGGAACTTCTTGTTCAGCCTCATAGCAAAAACAAGTCCACCAAGAGTCTCCCCCACAGTTGGAAAAGTGACTCTGCAACCGACTGGTAAAGAGATCATTCCATGAGGACTGCATGGCCCCATCTGGACAGGCTGTCCACCAGGATATTCCTCTTGTCCAGAATGTGACAGACTCGGAGAGTGTTCTCCAATGAGGCCATTGAAGGAATTTCTGGACTTGAAAGCAAAGAAAAGGAGTATGTGTACCTCCTTGCCACCTGAGGTATGCTACTAATGACGTGTTGTCCAAGGCGACCATCATGCAATGACACTTTATGACACTGGCACATCTACCAAGGGCTAGAAACAATGCCTGTATTTCCAAGTTATTTATATGAAGGGTTGCTTCTTCCCAGGAGCAAGATCCCTGAAGAACTACACCCTCTGGCTCCATGTGAGCACCCTAACCCAAATCTGATGCATATGTACAGAAAGGAGCAGGGTTCTGGGATGTGAATTGGGACTCAAACATAAACTGGTCCTGATTTAACCACCAACTCAGGTGGTGGTCAAAAGTGGATCCCTGGAGGACCTGAGCTGATAGAGGATCCTTGTGTGGTCTCCAGTGTATATGAAGCAGAAACTGGTAAGGATGAAAGTAAAGTCTTCCTAGGGGAAATGAGTCCACAGCTGAGTTCAGGTGAGGTTTAGGTGAGCCAACATTGAGGTCTTTGCCAGAAGAGCTGTTGTGAGGGAGAGAATTTTGTTGATCCTGTCCAAAGGAACATGAATTCTTCTGAGGCTGGTGAAGAAATTCATCCCCACATATATTAAGTCCTGAGAAGGGATAAGATCTGACTTCTCTAAGTTTTGGATAAGACTAAGATGGATCACTCTGGACAAACAGAAGGACAGGTCCTTCAGAAGAGAATCTCTGAGGATGTTATGTCTCAACTAGTCATTGAAATACTGGAAAATGAATATCCTTAAAGACCTCAAGTGGGCTGCGACAAACCCCCATCACCCTGGTAAAAGCTCTTGGGGTGGAGGCAAGGCCATACAGACAAGCTTGAAACTGAAATACCTCCTGGTCAAGACAAAACCAGAAGTATTTTTGTGTGGAGAGAAGATTAGAATGTGAAGGTGCACATCCTGATAATCGATGGAGACCGCCCAGTCATAGGGGCTTATGGGGTTCCTGACCACGACGGTAGTCTCCGTAATCTGTTTACAGCAGAAAGGTTGATTAAGAGCCAAAACTTTCTGCCTTTTTTACACTGGAAAGATCCAGGAATAGAAGCCCTATGTCTGGTCATTTTCCACCCTCTCAACTGCACACTTCTGCAGAACTGTTTGTACCTCTTAAATTAAAGCAGCCAGCTTGGACTGGTGAGAGAAGATGGGGGACCATGATAGAAAGGATGTTCCTGAAAATGAAGCCAGAGCCATCCTTTATGGTAGAATGGACCCACACATTGTTCGTGATGCCCATCAAACTATTGAAAAGAGGACTAGACAAGCTCCTTCTGGGATCCTACTCCCTAGGGCCAACCCCCTCCCTCCTTGGGAAAGAGGGAGGAGTCTGAAGACTTTCTCCCTCTGCCTTTCTGACCGCCTCATCAAACGATGGTTTGAGAGAGAGTTTTGAATTGAGGCTGCTAGTGAGACTGCAGCTGCTTGAAACATTTTGGAGAAAGTCCCAAATGATGGTCAGGGTGAGTGCTCATCTTGACTGTTTCAACAGGCCAGAAGCTGCTGCAGTGTTGCTGATCCCTCAAATCCTGTGATGCTACAGAGGGGATTAGGCCTTAAAAGAGCATCACCTTCTCAAGGGAAGCAGACCTAAGAATGTTCTTGCTGTTGTCCAGGAACACCTTTGATGTCTCCAAAGCAATGTCCCTGCGGAGGTGAAGAAGCTCCACAAAGATTGCCATGGACATAAAGTGCCTGCCATGATGTCTTTGCTACAGCCTCCAGCAGATGTGCAATTCACTCTGAAGTGTTTTGCTTCTCTTAGGAGGGGTCAAGGACTGATCCATTCTTGGCACTGATGATGTAATAACAAGCATCAGGGATCCTTTGGCCTTAGTTGATCTTCTAACAACAGAAGTTGCCAAATATTCTTGCCCCACAGCGGCATCATTCTTCCCCAAAAGCAGAAATGATACAGACCCATTCTGGGGCAGAGGGGATCAGCCAAAGAAGATGAGGAGGAAGAAAGTACATCGACTTTCAGCCAAGTCCCACACCTCAACAGTCCAAGTACAACAAATAAGACAACTGTTTGTACATGCACACCCCATGCATGCTAAACAGGTGGAGTGAGTGTCCCAAAGAGCCTTCTTGTGCCCCCACTTTCCCCACACATTGCAACATTAAACTCTGCAAGAAATTTTTTGTGTGCAAAAAACAAACAATCCAAAAACAAAAAAGGGTAGACGATACTTACGTTAGCACTGGAACAATGAAAGGCAATACAATTAACTGAAGCACCGCTTCCTAAACAAGGTGAAAACAAAACCATCAGTTTACATAAAGAACTCAGATAAAACTCTAATATAGCAAGGACTGAGTGATCGATACAAAAAGGTAGTTGGAATGACAAGAATACATTAAAATTTGAAAACAATCGATACAAAAAGGTAGTCTGAATAATAAGAATACATTAAAATTTGAAAACAAAGGCAAATTCCAATGAGTAATATAGCACATGACTGATGCATGCAATTATCCAAGGAAAAAGAGGGTAGAATTCTGTATGTTGGCTGTGACACTGGAGTCAGACTGGGATCTTGTTCTTTTCAATTCTGGAAATTCAGCTTGGACAGGGGATTATGAGTCCCGGAAAAGAAAGCAACATACTAGTGGCAGGTGATGTATGACTGCATTTAAATGATATTTTGGCACTCATTTCTAAACATATGCAAGAAATCTAATGCTAAATTTTGAATAAGTAAGTAATTAAATTGGAATTTCCTTCAAGATTTTTTGTCAGACAAGCAGATTGTTTGCTGATCAACCAGATTTTTCAGCATGGTTGTCCTTTGGGCAATAAATGCATTCTGAAACTTTTTCTAACCCTGACTATATGTCATTTTATAATGTTATTATGGCAAAATGTGGTCTATTAATAACACTAATGTAAAGACATATGCCAGATTTATATAAATTTATTATACACAGAACATCTGAGCCAGCTGGATGCCATCTACTGACCTGGTGCTCCACAGTCGCAGCAGATCCCGTTGCCTGGCAATTGTTTGATTCTCTCAATAATGCTTTGCGTTAGCTCACGCACACTCTGGCTCATCGTCTGTGAGGTACTGTTGTCCTGGAATGCCTTTAGAAGAACTTCCTCCTTAGCGTTACTTAATACTGATATCCACCTGAAAAAAAAGACAACCATTATAAAGACAAATCGGATCAATTAAAATTGTAAAGTAAAACTGGTAATTACATCAATATCATTAAGATATTAGTTTAAATTAGTAAACAGACTTGTTTTTATCATTTCATCATTTTTGTGTACATGATTTAAAATAAATTTATAAACTTTGTTGAGGCTTTTGTTCTTTCCAAAACTAAAACCTGAATAACCCAGTATATTTTTGTCATTTCACCTCACTGCAAAGAGGTCCACTATGGACAGATCCCAACTAGTTCAGATTTGATTGAAAACTGAGGGATGAATGGACTATTCTGCGTGAACCATCTGATTCTGCCTGAACAGCAAGTTCACTAGGACACTGATCCTGTCCAGTATGTGGCAGGTTTGAATGTGGATTTGCCAATGATGAAACCACATGAGAAAATCCCAAACATGGAAGAGATCTCTGAATTTGGTTCCCCTTGTCTTTGGAGATAAATGACCACTGGAGAGATGCTGGAATGAATTGGAATGTCCTTCCATGACTGAAAGGCATTCAATAGGCCTTTCATCTCCAGGAGGTTGATGTGTATGGACTGCCCCTGGAAGGAACAAACCCCAATCAAATTTTGGAAGGTGGACAGAGATGGGCACCACAGCCTTTCATACTGGCATCTGTGCAAAATGTGATTTCTGGCGGCTGATACTTTGATGGAATGCCCGCTGTAAGTTATGAGATATCATCTCATTAGCTTAGATAAAGCCTCATTTGATCATTTTGGTCCTATGGGCACAATTTCACCACCACTGGGATCATAGAAGAAGTCCTTTGCTGGGGACTGTCATGCAGGTTGCCCAAAGCATTTTGAAAAGATCCAAGAAGTGAATTCGTGGATTGATATTCAACTCTCCAAGGTGATATAAGACAGTATGAAGACAATCTTCAAGACATAATCATGAAGTAAGCAAACTCAAATGGCAGGTTTTGAACTCCCAGTCCACATGAGTGCAGGCTTGTACATTATGAGATCGGATCTGTCATTGTTGAAAAGAAATCCAAGGCAAAACAAGAGAGAAACAAGGGATTTCATGCCCTTGTACAGTAAGTTGCACCCATTGTGTTTTTGGAGGATGCCGTCGAGATCATTCAATGTTACAGACATGGAGATGGTCCTGAAATGTGACATGACTGGCTCAGTGACTTGAGTGAGCACCATTCAACTGGGATCCAGACCAAAATGGGAGTCCCTGAAAGCAAACCTCAGAAATTTTTGGGAAGACTTATGAAGGTGGTTACCATTATACACGGATGTACGAGTTTTTTTTTACTTAAGCCAAACTTTAAAGGATGCACGCATTGTGGGGAAGGGTGTGAGGGATTATCTGTTGTGTGATCAGGTAAGTATTATCAGAAAAACATAATTTACAAAAGAAAATTGTTTTCTCCATCAATTACCTAATTACATTACATTAGGAGCCTAGGTAAGAGGAGGAAATGTTGAACATCCTACCTCTATCTGTGTCACCCAGTAGGAGCATGATTGATCTACTAAAAGGATGAACTTCTGCTAATGTTAGTTTAGCACAACAAGAGACAATTTGTTTACACACACGTGTGGGAGATCCCTGTGAGATTGTGCACTTGATTATTGTCTCACCATCAAAAGTTTCCCAGGCAAATCCAGTAAAAGTGGCAAATCATGTCTGGGTCTAAAGTTGTGCTTTCATGAATGGAGTGTGGTCACTGTCTGTGCAGTTACCACTAACCCAACGATATTCAGTTCTCTCCTTAGTGAGCCAATGTCACGCAAATGGAAGCTAGAGAAGGAAGACTGGGCATGCCAGTCAGCTGACTTTGGTATGTCCCGAATTGAGACATTATGCTCAAGGTCAGGCTCATAGAAGTCTCTCATAGTTCATGAGCTTAAATGTTCATTAGTGAACATGATCCTGTGAGAGTTCAGAGTACACTGATTTGATAACTCCCTTTAGCCAAGCGGCCAGCACTTGTGGGGTTATGTCTTGCATTCCTGCCTTTAGCAGTAGGAATAGTCTCTTACAGTTGATGCAGATATTGTCTGTGCATCTCAGGTAACATCTGAAGGTATGTACAGGATCCTGCAACCTTGCTTCTCTCAACAGATCAATAAAGGAAAGGGAGCGATTAGTTATTGTTGGCTGACTAGTGATGGCAACCTGTTCTTAGGAAGGAAACCAGGTTGTGTCATTAGAAGGACTAAACCATCAGAATGGAACTGCATGTAGAATGGGTGCTGAGAGTGGTGTGACATCGCTGATGTAACACGAGTCACTAACAACACATGATTTCCTATTGTATGTCCTCAAAGTGAAGGATCTTCAGCTTTTGCGATCCTCTCCACAACTGAAGCTCCAAACTCCTTTTTGATCAGGACATCCCTGAAAGGAGCAAGGAGTGAAGGAGGAGTTTCTCTGGACATGGATGGAATAGTGGCAATCTTGAATGCTTGAGCAGAGTGGAGGTCACTATGACTCATCTGGGTATGTCTGACACTAAATTGAGCAGATCATTGATCCAGGATGTTTCATTTTAGTGCGGCAATCAGAACTATTGCAGTCTGTATCCCTCATTTGTTAACTATCTTCATAATCAAAACTAATGAAGGAAAGGTGTATGCCCCACATTACCTCCCAGCTGATTAAAAGAGCATGGGGTAAGGGAAAAATGAAGAACAAAAAGGGAAAGAAATGTAAAGAATTGGACAGTCCCAAGGAGCATGGACCTGATGGAAGGTTCCTGGAGGGACATCTCTGTATGAAGCAGTTGTCCTCCCTTGATAATGAGTTGGCCAGGACACTGAGCCAGCCAGGAAGGTGTTGGACTTGAATATTACCTGATATTGGTAGTACCCATGAAGGTATTCCCCTACCTTGAGGCAAAGGTCTGGTGATTGTTCACCCCTTGCAAAGGTACTTCACCACAACTGAATTTTCCAACATTATCAGGACCGTGTTTCCATGGGCATGTTCCACCAACAAGAAGAAGGCACTGTGAATGGCTTCCTCACCTCCTTAATCTGACACCTTAACAGACGCGGAAAACCAAAAGGGAGGGAGCACACAGAAAAACAGCAATGATCATTAGCGGTCTTTCTCGGCTAGACGAAAAAATCATCAGATTCACAAAGTCAAGTAAGGAGGAAGTCAAAACAACATTCCTGACTAACTTTGACATGGCATTAAAGACTTGTCTGTGCGCTTTATCAAGATATAGACAAGGTACATGTGAATAAAATATATCTGTACGTGACCTTTTACCAGTGGGGTGAGAAAGTTGCAGGCAACTGACTCAAGTTCTTGCACTACTGGGATCACGAATGCTCCAACAGATGCCCAGTAATTTTTGCAATCTTTAACAATTGTGGCAAGATTCTGAATGACAATCTGACTTTGTAGGTAGAATTGATTATGGGTGGTGGAGGGCAATCTGTCCATATAAGTCAAATTGCAGCTTGGTCAGTCCGGCCATCCATACAAGTAAAATAATATGCATTCACGCCCAGCAAGAACGTTCTCATGCATGGACGGAATATGGGGTATTTTATATTCACACTTCACAGGCATAGATTGGTACGACTCTGCACCCTAATGCCCCATAGGTGGGGTGATATTTGACTTGGGATTCTCACACCTCATGCCCCATAGGTGGGGTGATATTTGACTTGGGATTCTCACACCTCATGCCCCATAGGTGGGGTGATATTTGACTTGGGATTCTCACACCTCATGCCCCATAGGTGGGGTGATATTTGACTTGGGATTCTCACACCTCATGCCCCATAGGTGGGGTGATATTTGACTTGGGATTCTCACACCTCATGCCCCATAGGTGGGGTGATATTTGACTTGGGATTCTCACACCTCACGCCCCATAGGTGGGGTGATATTTGACTTGGGATTCTCACACCTCATGCCCCACAGGTGGGGTGATATTTGACTTGGGATTCTCACACCTCATGCCCCATAGGTGGGGTGATATTTGACTTGGGATTCTTACACCTCCTGCCCCATAGGTGGGGTGATATTTGACTTGGGATTCTCACACCTCATGCCCCATAGGTGGGGTGATATTTGACTTGGGATTCTCACACCTCATGCCCCATAGGTGGGGTGATATTTGACTTGGGATTCTCACACCTCATGCCCCATAGGTGGGGTGATATTTGACTTGGGATTCTCACACCTCATGCCCCATAGGTGGGGTGATATTTGACTTGGGATTCTCACACCTCATGCCCCATAGGTGGGGTGATATTTGACTTGGGATTCTCACACCTCATGGGTGGAGTTAAAGCCTTATCTCCAATGGGATTGTACATAATCTCAACAACAAAGCCTTATTGATTAGAGAGAGCATGTGCGATTCCAACACTTGGATGGAATCATCTTTAATTCCAATTGCATTATAATCTGGCGCTGTCTTCTGTGGAGGGGGCATCTCAACATCGCCCATGAGACTTGTGAGTGATTCTCATGTGGGGCGTAAACTCAGCACTTTCTGCTGAGAAAAAATTGATAGAGCTGTTTTTGCGCCCCTTGAGTTGTTTCTTAAGAACATTAGACCATGTATTTTCTGTCCACGCAACACACACTTTACTGGTGTGTGATGAAGTGCATCTGGAACAGAGCAGGCATGTTTTGTGGACGTCCTCCACGACTTTGAAACACTGGCATTGAATGCACCATGTTGTCATCTCTGTAATGAAGAAGAGAATAGACAAACAAGTGCATACAACAAATATATATGCAAAATTTGAAATAAATGAGAACCGCATTATTGAAAACAAGTTATAATTACAATAAATACCTAAAAACAGCATCCCGAAAAATTCCACTGGTAAAAATGTATGTTGCCGTTTGAAGTCAATTGTGACAAAAATGAACTACATGATAATGTCAGAATATGAATAAATTAACAACATTTTTACAAAAATGTACGTAATTTATTCTTCTTTGGTTCTTTCTCATCCTAAATCATAGTATCTGATATTTTTTTGCAACTATACAGTGATCAATGCTTCACTGATTTAGTGTGGTGTTTTCATGGTAATCAGCATGATTAAAGCTTTGATGTGCTAAAAATAATTACAATGCTCTGTCTATATAAATTTGCAATGTATTTACTTTTCTTTGGAAAATAAACTGATTCCTTGTTTTATTTTATCTTAAATCACAATATTTTAATGCTATTTGTGACTATACAGTGTTCAATGTTTCACCGACTTTGAATGGCACTTTAAATTTAATCAGTGGTGGCTAAACCTTTTATGTACCAAACATAATCATGATGCACTGTCTGGATTGCACTGAGAAACATTTCAGAAGTGTTTCGCTAGCCCAAATAAGTCAAGAAATGAGCAACACTGTTTTCTTGCAAACCAATCAAATGTTATATAACAAATGACAATCTGTGCATTATCCAAAATGGTGGACTACTGTTGCACTATGAAAATGGAGCAAAATCATCAAGATATTTTGAAATATATTACATCATATACACGTTAAATGGCAGAAAAAAGTTTTTCTGGGTAAACAATCATGGTGCGTGTATACACCAGTGCACACTGTACATACCAAATTATGATAATCTTGTACACTGAAGTGCCTTTGTGGGGTCTGTCCTATTTCACTGGTCCTGTTTCAGCACCAAAGTTGAGGGTGCCCTGAAAGAGTGAGACTTGCCTCCTCGCAGGCCTATTTTCTTATCTCATCTATGTGAGCATGGAACTGGAGATTGAAAGACAAAAGAAATATCTGCCTTGTGTTCAGCTTTGAACAGTAAGGACATGGATAGGAAGATCTCTCTCTCTCTCTCTCTCTCTCTGCAAGCTCAGTTTGATGGAAGCTTCAATAGAGATGGATTAGCAAGTGTTGAGCTGGTGGTCTGTTTAGGATATTAGCCATTCATGAGACGGACTCCCAGGTTTGTCTGTTATCGGAGGACCCAACAGTGGGATCTAAGTTATTCTCAGCTTGTTAAATGATCACCATGGAGACCAGATTAAGCATGAAACCAATAGCTATGAGGCTGCAAACTAGCTGTTTCATGTCTTGAAGGGGTTTCTGGTCTATGCATATGGAAAATTTTGACATGCCCAATCCAGCATTGTCTCTGTTGATGGCTGGAACCTTGGTATGGAAAACTAGTGAGTGACTTCTGTAAAAGGCTGGAGTGAAGTTGGTTAGGAGTTGTCATTTTGAGAATAAAGGCCTGTTGATGCTAGGGTCTTCTTGATGCATCTTCAAGCAATGCAAGATGTCAGTGACTCAACCAGACTGTGGTAGCTGTTTGAAGAAGGCTGGTTCTTACTGCTTAAAATGTTGATGGATCTGGGAATTCTAAAGGAGGCTACTAACATAGCAGGGGGAAGATGGAACTTCTTTTATTCTATGGAGACAGAAGGCCAAATATTCCCTGTACATCACTGGATTAAGCAGAAAAAGGGGCTTGCGATCATTCATTTTTAATGTCACAAGTGTGGGACAAGAAAGAAGCCTCCTGCAATAGTAGTGAGGGCTGAACAGGGTTACCATATATGTGGGAAAGGAAAATCACTGTAACCAATACTGTACATGAGCAGTGACAGATTGGGACAAGTGATGTAATAGTCTGGTGTCAGTCCAGGTTGCCTTTGTCATCTGAGTACTGAGCTTAATGGGAAGGTTGATCACTGAATCCAGGGCCGACTGCATGTGCAGATATGTAAAAACAAGGGCTGGAAGTAGTGTGGTCAGGTGTCAGATGCCATCACCTTCATCAATCTGGGATTGGGTACATTGGGAAGGCAGACCACCATACCTAGGGATGACTCTACTGGATAAAAACCATGACAATGCCTTAACTGGAGCTGATGAGGTATGAAGCCAGCAAATGTCAGGTATCAAAGTCCAATAATGGCTATCAAGGAATAAATCACCATAACCTGTACTGGGGTGTAGGTTTGGTATGGGATTTTCCTGGGAGTCCACATGAGCTTCTGTACTCTCTATAGGTTGTACAGGTAGAGGGATTATCCTCTGACAACCTAAACTTCTCGCAAGCCCCACATCTATTCCATTGTTAGATGTTATTAGAGAGACAAAACAAATGAAAATCATTCAAATGTCATTCTAAGCTTACAGTGAAGAGGATACAAAGAAATGAAATAAACGATAGAAATTATCATAATTCTGATAATAAGCAATCATTTAAAGGTCAAGTACTTAGATGGAATGAAAATTATAGTGACCATTTGAATTAAGAAATAAGATGATGTCGTACTGCATATCATATAGTGAAACAGACAACTGAGATTCAAAATATTCATCTATAATGAGATTGGAGCAAAATTCAGTGAGAGAATATATGGAGTAAACTTCCCTAGTGATTAGAAAACTCTTTAAGTTGTTCAAACTTGTGAAGAGCACAAAATTGGTAGGAACTTGTGAGACCTATGAACAAGCATGCCGACAAGGAACAAATGGAAGTAGTAAGTAACAAATAATGGAATTTGGTGCCAAACCCTCAATATAAGGGGAAACCACTCCCACCTGACTTATGTCTTGGTAAGCTGACAACATTTTAACAGTCGTAGAACAAAACAAGGCAGAAGACATAAAGGTCTCATTTTGCTTGGAAGGACTGGATTTGCAAGGTAGTGGAAGGACTCCAAGTTTATTATGATCAGGTAATGTATCTGAAGAAACTTCACTTGCACTAAAAGTTGACACAAGATCGATGGACAAACTGAAAGATAGACAGACATCATCAATCCACCATAGGCAAGATTTGCTATGCCATTTGTCCCCCAATTGCATGAAAATTACAGTAAATAAGGTATTTTACATATTGTCCATTTTTATGATCTTTATTTACAGGCAAACCAGCAGCCATCTTCATATAAAGTGTACCTGCTCATAATCAAAAACATTTATAATGGATTAATTTCATTTTGTGTGGTTTAACACCATTTTTCAGCACATGATAGGCTATGCATGGTAGCCACTTTATTTGGTGGAGGAAGAACCTGGGAAGAACAACCGACCCACGTGAAGCTACTGGCAAGCTTTCTCACATACCCAGATTGGTTGATCTGAGACTCAAACTCACACGGACAGAGGTGAGATGTGTGACTGATCTGTAAAGGTGAGCAACTAAGACCACTCGACCACCCGGGGCCCTGACAACATTTATAAAGACTAAGTCTCGTTTCTAATATTTATTATTATTTTAACCTCTAAACAAAGGACAAATGTATATACAGGATAACTTTTTTGCTAGTCCCTGAGGGTTTCTTATGTACAGGTTTTTCTGTACATGGGAGAAAAATGGAGGCTATTAGACACGTTTCACACATTTCAAGGGAGATATGAAACACTATTTGTCATAAATTGTTCCATGTAATGCAGGATAGACACAACAGTTTACCACCATATAATAAAGCATGTCAAACAGAAGTAGTTGTCTTTAATTGATGGAATCTCACTTACAGTAAAGCAACTTAATTTCATAGATGGTCCTTCAAAAAAGGTTTTGTATTACTGAATATTTCACTGTACAAATTATTCTCAAAATTAATTTTTCATGTCACCAATTATCTTATTCTCCAAATATCACTGGTCGACATGTATGCTACTAATCTTGTCATTAAATCGAGTACAGTAAAGTATAATGCTGTCCTTATTTGTCATAATGGACAGATTCCCATCACACTATTTTCATATTTAATCATTGTTTTTATTATCCTACAAAATCAACACAATCACAAATTAGAAATATAAAATGCAGCCATCAGAAGGATGCCTAATCCCCTGACCAACCACAGCTGTTACAAATGAAAAAATTAACATTATTTTACCTCAAATGACCTTGACATAGATTTGACCTAGTATAAACTAAGTCAAAATCTGAATTACAGCTATATTGAGCTTTGAGTTTTGACTCTCCAAGAAATGGAAATCTGTTGATGCTCTTTGGCTGGAAGTGTGTGTGTAAAACACAAATTGCAATTTCAGTGCCAGCAATATTAACCTAAGACCTATAAGCCACCAGAACTGATTAGTTGCTGTTACTGTTCAAGTCTAGTATATCTATTAAGTTTGATGAAACTTGGGTCCCTGTAAATGTAAGTGAATTATTATTCAGAAACCAAGAATGTAATTCTGATGTTGAGAGACCATAACCTCTGATCTAATGGTTGCGTACTCAATAGGGAGCTGAACTTCTGCAATGTAATGCAACTATGAAATTAAAAAAACTGGTTGAAAGTGGACTTGTCATGTGTAACCCAGAATGAAAATTACTGCTCCAATGATCTTGAACTTTGACCCCTCAGCCTGAGAATCAATAGGAAGGTGCCTCTGTCCAAGTGTAGTCTACATATAAAGTCTGGTGAAAACTAGATCCAGGAAACTTGACTTAAGAACCAAAAACCAAAATAACTACAATGTCAGTTCCAGAGATGTTACCAGAAATTTTCTCATAAGGTGGAGGTCCCCACACCTACTTCTAGACGGCAGGAATCAGGGGGAGGGGGGAAACAATGGCGAATGACTGCTGATGGGTGACAACATATTATACAGTATATGCATATGCAATTTAAAACAAGCATTTAATGACTTTGTATCACTTCTTTAACATGACTCACTGCTGGTGAATTTTATATATTTAAATGTAAAGATACATTTTCAATAATAATCTAACAATGCAAATGAAAAAATAAGGTCATATAACAAACTAAAAGTGGCTACCACTACAATGGATGGGAATCATTACTGAGTTTCACATTTTAAGATACATATCACAGAAAAGGTAAAGATGAGCAACAAAGCTCCATGACATAATATGAACTTTTTCGTTGAATATGTTCTGTTTTGCCATTTAAAAGGTAAGTATTTACAAAAAAATGTTCCATGTTTTGTTTCTTAAATTCTCAAGTTAAACTCTCTAACAATCATACTGTGGTTTCTATTTACATACTTTTCCATTTCACCCTGGTCATCAGCCTGAAAGTGGTATGTTCTGTTACCTGAAATTAAGAAGAGAAAAGGTCACCGGTCAACACCCACCCAAAAAAGGGTAAAATATACAAACCTAAATTTGAACAAGCCTGATGTCAAATATTTTGTGTTGGTTGTGACATTAATAGGAGCTGTATTTTTACCAATGAGTCTTCTTCTAAATTATTGTTGTTCACTTCCTCTTGTATAGCTACGGTGTAAGAAACATAGTGAACAACATTTGGGATACTGTTGTATTGATGTAGATTCACATGTATTTATGTAAAAGTAATACAATAGTGCATAAAAACTAGGCCACAGTGGCATAGATAATGTTGTATTGCTTTAGATTTATTCAAAGCAAAAATGTGGAAGAAAGTGTTCTAAATACAAAGAAAATATTTAACTATATGTGCATGAAAAGCAGGTACCAGTAACCTGCTTTAGCTATCCAGACCTGCCAACACTAGCAAGACCTTCTCAGTAAGACAGTCAAAATATTTTCTTAAGTTAGACTCATTTTCAGTAAGATCTAACAAAATTTCATGTACTACTATTGTCTACGTGGAAACATGGATTTCAAAGTTTAGAGTGTGATCTGAGACTAATGCAGCAAAGGCAAACATTTTATAAAGTACACTTATACCTTAATTACCTCCGGTACAGTTTCACAAACTGCAGTTCCAAACTCCAAGGAGCTCAAAGGCTTCTAGTTAAATCTCTCAACTTGACATAATCTTTAGGTTTGTTTTTGTTTTGTTGGTGGTTTTTCAGTTTCTTCAATTTCAAGTGGTAAGGGCAATCATCTCTCCTGATATAAAACTCGAATCAACACGACATGATGCTTAATAAAAGTAATTGTTGCCTTTCCTGGTTTTTCTCCCCAAGAATCTCAATATTCCTTTTTAAACTTCTATGCTGTTTAAACGTTTTAAAAGGCTAATTGTCTCTTTCATCTACAAAATGTTTTTGTTCATTGGATGCCATTTCTAGAAAATGCATAAGCACCAGCTTGATCATGCAGGTATTTTGCATGAAAAATATGGGCTGTTTAAAGCATCTGAGACACTACTGTAAAAGTTAGCCTGGTTCCATGACCAACTCCACTGAACCTAATATGAATCCTGGTTCCGGATCAAACACAAACAAGCCAGTTTCCAGATTTGACAGCAACGATATTATTTGTGTAATTTTTGCTATTATTCCGTAAGTCTATAATTTAAGGGTCATTTCAGTCATTTTAATTTTCAAATATCCCAAGGCAATACAATTCTACTAATGTTAGGTTGTAAAGTCAAATGAAAATATCAACACATGGTGAAGGAGAACACTGGAAAAGTCTTATCTACTCACCATGACTAGAGACCAGGTCAAAGCATCTTTTACTGGGATCATCTGGAACCAGCTGAAAATATCAACTTGAACATATGTGGTTTGTTACTAAGTCAAAAGAGAAAAGCATAATAACTTTATAAGTATCAATTTATTTCATGTCATAACTGTATCTGAAGTCTATTGGATCTGAAATCTTGAATATATGTGTGGCTTCAAAGCTAAAAATAACTATTTTTTTCACAACAGACAAGATTAATTGTGAGGGGTCAATTTAAAAAAATGCATTTCTGACACAATGTGTTCCCCCCCCCCCCCCCCTTTCTTCCTTGGAAAAAATAAAGATGGGCTAATTAGGATGGTGCAGCAGCATAATTAAAAATAACCATGACTGTGAACTTGATGTCCATGTGGTGTCAGGCTATTATCAGCCAAAACAGTGAGCATACACAATTATAGTCTAGCAAAAGACAGTTTTTCAATTTTGCCTCTCTCTATTCATCTTTATTCCCACATAGCTGTAGTTGTCAAAATAACATGATGTTTTCACCATTTACTGACAATTCCAAAAATCTAATTGACCTCATAAACAATAATGAAATTGGAAATTAAACTCATGATAACAAAAGCATTATTCATTTCTTTTTGGGGGTCAATATATAGATAATATATGACACCAAACATATAATAACTCCCTTTCTACACGTGTAGTTATTTCTTCTGTTACTTTATTCTTTTACTTAAGTTTGGACCTTTTCTTTATTCTGGAAATGTAAATATTTATTGTTGTATGCATGTTACTCTTTCTGCATGTTGCTGTGAATGTTCTTTATTGTCCCCTGTGGAAGACTTAGCTTTAGGCCGAAACAAGGGAAACTTTATTTTCTCCACACAGTTTTTCAACTTTTGTGCCGTTATATATATATATATATACATACTCTGTAACCTAATGTCTGCGAAAGAAATTGTTTCTCAAATGGATGTACTGGCAGGGATTAATTATAACCCTGATACTAACCATAAAATCCACAAAACTTGGCATCCCATGAAAGAAACTCAAATGGACATACTGGTAGGTATTAATTATAACCCTGATATTAGCTATAAAATCCACTATAATTGGCATCCCATGAAAGAAAATGTTATTCATGGTATTGGTGGGAATTACAGCACCACCCTGGCTGAAAGTTTAATGAGTTCAACATACATGTTTATATACTATTCACGATGTTTAACTCAAGTTCCTCACACTCTATCAAGTTATATCACTGCCATAACGATATTTTTCCTGTAGGTGATCCAATCTTGAGTTCATTGTCTCCATGGATTAGAAAACAATAAGTCTGACTGCATCCTACACCATGCAGGAGTTAAAATCCCATCAAGAATGAAGAAAAAGAGACCAGACAAAATGTAGCGACTGAGACGCATTACACTGTAACTTCATTTGTATATGTATATTATGATACATTTTCATGTGCTACTTACTGTATGTGATCAGCCTTATGATCAATTACCACCAGCAAAGAATCCAAGGAGTTTTTTCTCCAACATATACAGTCTTCATATTGTGAATCAAAGTCACTAAAGATAAAAGATCACTGTAAATACAACCTAAATTAGGTGTCATAAACTTATCCAAGAATAAAGTTTTCTCAAGGTGGCACTTTACCACCTAATTTACACCATTATGAAAGGGGTGTTATCTTACCAAGGGGAGATAATCCACTGTGAGGCTTATGTTTAACACTGTTCAAATTTCTTGCCACTTTTGTCAATATCAAACTCCATCAAGTACAATTCAATATTAATGAAATATTAGAATAATGCAATTGATCAAGAACAGATACAAATGTATTGAAAGTAGATGGACTCCAGAAAGAAACAAAATTGAAAGTCAGTAGTGTCAACCATAATAAATATTTTCCATGAAGATCAGTCAAGTCAGATTTCCACTTACCTTGACCTGGCATGTAAGAAGATTCAATTTAACAGGGGGCTTTGTCTCCTAAAACAAAAGGACAAGCATTATGTAAATAATACTGGCAACAGTTAACACTCAGTAAGAATGGTTCAAGCAAACAAGATTATTGTAATCACGTGTAAAGAATCCATGATTTGTGTTATGCCATGTAAAGAATCCATGATTTGTGTTACCCCATGTAAAAGATCCATGATTTGTGTTATCCCATGTAAAAGATCCATGATTTGTGTTATCCCATGTAAAGAATCCATGATTTGTGTTATGCCATGTAAAGAATCCATGATTTGTGTTACCTCATGTAAAGAATCCATGATTTGTGTTATGCCATGTAAAGAATCCATGATTTGTGTTATGCCATGTAAAGAATCCATGATTTGTGTTACCCCATGTAAAGAATCCATGATTTGTGTTACCCCATGTGAAGAATCCATGATTTTGTGTTATGCCATGTAAAGAATCCATGATTTGTGTTATCCCATGTAAAGAATCCATGATTTGTGTTATGCCATGTAAAGAATCCATGATTTGTGTTATCCCATGTAAAGAATCCATGATTTGTGCTATCCCATGTAAAGAATCCATGATTTGTGTTATCCCATGTAAAAGATCCATGATTTGTGTTATGCCATGTAAAGAATCCATGATTTGTGTTATGCCATGTAAAGAATCCATGATTTGTATTATCCTAGGTTAAGGATGCACGAGTGTTCTTCATATAAAATTTTTTGACCAAGCCAAATTCAACCATATGCTATAAGCTGCTTTCAGTGAGTTGCACACCGTGTTATGCATCATTTATAAATTTCATGTCTTATCAAAAGGGTCTGAAATTTTTTTGATTGTTTATGTCTATTTATCACAATATTAATCACAAATACAGTGACTTCGCATTAATTAATAAATGTTTCTATATGACTTTGCTATGCATTATCTAGAGCGTGATATGACATAACGACACAAATTTTTTTTAACTTTAAGTGATGTAATATTCTGTAAGTATCTTACAAAAGATATTTTTTCTCCACAAACTATTTAACATATAATGCATAATGTCATCTACATTATCTATTTCATGCCTAATATAGAACAAATATACAAAAACATACAAAGGAAATCCATTTAACAGACAATTAATCCAAAACTTATTATAAGAGAAGTACAGTACTCCTTCATTATAATGTGGAGCCATCAAGTATACTGCCTTATAGTGAGACCACCTTACAGTAAAGCACATATGTATATAATTTTTAACATCTATACAAAAGACACATGTCCATCCAGGGCAAATTTTCTGCTAGACCCCTGAGGATTTCTTATGTACAGGGTTTACTATACATGGAAAAAAATGGTGGCTATTAGGCATGTTTCAGACATTTCAAAGGAGATATGAAAGACTATTTGACACGAACTGTTCCATATAATGCAGGATAGACACAACAGGTTACCACTATATAAAAAAGCATGTCAAACAGAAATAGTTGTCTTTTATTGATGGAATCTCACTTAACAGTAAGGAAACTTAATTTCATAGATGGTCATTCAAGAAAGGTTTTGTATTACTGTATATTTGGCTGTACAAATTATTCTGAAAATAAATTTTTCATATTACCAATTATCTTATTCTCAAATATCACTGGTCGACATGTATGCTACTAATCTTGTCATTAAATCTAGTACAGTAAAATATAATGCTCTCCTTATGTCATAATGGATAGATTCTCATGAGGAAATGCCATATACAGGGTTTAGCAGTACAATCCTGGCTAGACAGTGTCAAAAAAGGTTAGGCATCCAAAAATAGACATACAAAACAAAGACAAATGCAAAAAATGGTAGAATGCTTAAAATACAAAGCCAATTTTTTTTTATATAAACATAACACTTTTAAAGAGTTAAAAACTTTCTTAGCATAAACATCAACAATGAGGACAAAAAGGTTTCATCCATTTATTGCCTCTTACATCATGTACAAGGGCACACTGGGCCTATTTTACATCCCAAAGCCCGCAAAAGGATCATACGACTGAAGATTTGACTGTGTGTTTCTAGATTCAAAAGTTAGAAGGAACTAGGAGAAGATACTCACATCTGAGTGACTTATCAACATGATGCCATCTTTAATGCAACACTTCCTTTTCTGCCAAATCTTTTTAAATTTGCCCTCACTCTTCTTTAGTAGGTACCCTTCCATCATACTGCCATGGCTCTTGTTCCCTTGCAGTTGGTGGAGACTGTAGCCACCTGAGTTCTGAGGAGCTGAGATTGTACTGGGCTGATAAAAGAACAAATTAAAGTAAAATGACAATAATTGAGGTCAAAATTAGTTTTCTTCAGGTAATGAAAACTCTGAATGACATGAAAATAATCCTTGATTGGCTAGAATGAATCATAAAATAACTGTGACACAATATGCAGAATTTATGAGGATTTCAGATTGCTCAATTTCAAATTCAGTAAAAAAAAATAGCATTTAAAAATTATGGTGATTTATTCATATATTAATATCTGATATATCAGATATCATGATTGCTGCTGAGGCATACAAGTGCTTGTAAAGGACCTTTAGAAGGAGTGGAAGATTTAATGATATAGTAGTTAATAAAACCAGTAAAGGTAATTGTGGATTTTGTGTTAATGCATACCAAGTCAAAACCATCATACACATAATGGACAAATTATTATACAAATAAAGCACTCCCTCACTACAGTACCCTTCATTATAACATGTTTCGTGTTATAAGCAGGGTATGGTCATGGACCCAATTTTTTTATGTAATACTAAAATTATATCAATAAGGTAATTGATTATAAGGAGGGACTCACTTTAAGGTTGTATACTTTATGTCTCCCATGGATGGTGTTATGTTGATAAAATGCTGTACGTGTCATGCTAAAATACAACTTAGTAATAAATCCTATGAATACACACTATTTTTAAAACCCAAATGCCCCTGCCATGTATGGATAAAGATACAATGCAACAAGTTTTTGACCATCAGTTTGAAATAATAAAAACTATATATGTGTCAGTGTCAAAAGAAAGGAACAGTAACCTAACAAGTACACTTATAAAGAAAAATTACCATCTCAATATAAACTTGCATGAACTTTATAACATTCTCTTTCATCATGCAAGTAAATTTAATGAAAAATATTATGAATGCCAGGTAAAAATATTTCTCTGTTAGTCTTAGATTTCAATATTTTGTCGACATGCATGAGAAAGATTTTCTTTCATCCCACCACATGCATTATCTTTTGGCAAAAACATTGCAGAATATAGAAAGTCTCTATGTCATTTGTATGATACAGTATGTGCAATGATAAACATCAAGTCACTATGTCATTTGCATGACACAATATGTGCAGTGATGAACATCAAGTCTCTATGTCATTTGCATGATACAGTATGTGCAATGATGAACATCAAGTCTATATGTCATTTACATGATACAGTATGTGCAATGATGAACATCAAGTCTGTCATTTGTATGATACAGTATGTGCAATGATGAACATTAAGTCTCTGTCATTTGTATGATACAGTATGTGCAATGATGAACATCAAGTCTCGATGTCATTTGCATGATACAGTATGTGCAATGATGAGCATCAAGCGAATGATTTCACAAAGGTAACATATGAGCTTATCTACCCCAAATGCCTAGGGAAAAACTTGGGATCTACCCTTCAGATAAATTCAAAATAACACAATTCAGCCTAGTGGGCAAAAAATAAGTAAATAGTTAAAAAAATAACTTAAAATATATAAAATGAAAAAATTATAAACTTAATGTCAAAAGGAAAGAAATGAACATCATACACAGGTGTATGAAAATCTGCAAAATAAATTACAAATTTATTTCAACTCCCCTGCAACAGGTGGTACCATATATAATGTGCAAGCTGTTCTGAAGACTTATCTCTTGCATTTTATTTTCATTTTGTTTCTTCTTTAATGAACATTAAAAAAATTCATAAACATTAAATGCCTTTATGTGAATTCTTTATTTCTTCATAGGTACAAAAATGTGCAAGGACTGAGGTTACTGCAAGTCACAAACTTACAGAATCAATGAAAAAAAATTATCCTTCTATGTAAACAATTGGACCCCCTTCTTAAATCCATGAATTCAAGTACTAACAAGAGTGCCACAGCTATAATGTACATGAGACAAAGTGATATTTTGTCTTACTGCATGTACTTTCAGGTGGGTCAAACACAGTGTACAAAAGACAGTCTTAACTTTATGCCTTTTTTGTTAAGACAAATATGTTGTGCATGAAACTAAAAGTATGAGAGAATTCTTCAGCAGCTATATTATCACCACTATTGCCAAAATTATATAAAGGTACTAACTATACAACATGATAATAACATGACCATGTAACACAGGTGAAATGTCAAAAATTACCCATAATCCTCCTGACCAGCGGTGATGTGAATGCTTGCAATAAACAGTAAATGTGTTAAAACCATCATGCAATTTTCTATACATAACATCTCTATTCAACACATTTGTAGACTTTTTGAGTAAGTTTAGAAAGCAAAGTCATGTTTACAAATTATTTGATTTTCCAACAGGAAGGCACATCATAAGGCTTTATAATTATGCATAGTTTGTTTGAACATATGTTTACACACAATCTGGCTTATATCAAATGATGACATGACTTAATATTTATTACAGTCAAACAAAGATATTCTTCATTTCCTTAGAGACACTCATTATATTTGGATAAATAATTATCATAATAAATGATAATAAGAATATAAAGAATAGATTGTAGGTCTAGCAGACATTCCTTTGGTCCCGACAAGTTAAATGTCTGGATAATGATGTGGAGATAATCAATGATCAACTGTATCAATGTAATATCACTGTAAGAAGCCACAATTTAGACTATGGATTGCCGGCAATAGGCTGATCCCATTTATTTTCTTTCACCAAAGACCTTGAAAGGTGTACAAGTAAAAAACCTCTTACACCAAAAAGACAATAGAGTTAAATGAAACAAATCTGGCAGTTGAATAGCATTACAATGTAAATGCGTGTTATAGGACTTTCAAAAACATTCACACAAGGTCTTTACATAGCTGAAAACATTGACAGCATCATTACCAGAAAACTGAGAGTTATATCATTCTACACTGTATCTGTTTATATCATGTTACTCTGTAATTGTTTATATCATGTGACACTGTATGTTTGTATCTTGTTACACTGTATCTGTTTATCTTGCTACACTGTATCTGTTTATATCTTGCTACACTGTATCTGTTTATATCTTGCTACACTGTATCTGTTTACATCTTGCTACACTGTATGTTTATCTTGCTACACTGTATCTGTTTATACCTAGATGCACTGTATCTATTTATATCTAGATACATTGTATCTGTTTATATCTAGATACATTGTATTTGTTTATATCTTGCTACACTGTATCTGCTTATATATTCATACAATGTATCTGTTTATCTTAGTATACTGTATCAGTTTATATCTTGCTACTGTATCAGTTTATATCTTGCTACACTGTATGTTTATATGTTGCTACACTGTATGTTTATCTTGCTATATCTATCTGTTTATATTGTGCTACACTGTATCTGCTAATGCATTCATGACAATTATTGAGTTGCTATTTATTGGGCTGTAGAGAACAAAGTTTATCCTCAAGAACTTCATGTATGTTAGCAATGAAAAATTAATGCACATTGTTTTTGGATGTGAAACAATATATATATTCTTGAAAATATTAACTTTCTTAGGTAATCTTTAATGATGAAACATGTCAATCTGTAATCAAAATATCCTGTGAACAGAAAAAATAATATTTTGAGAAAATAACAATGAATCCTAATATACAAATTACAAATGTCATAAGGAAAAACAATATAAGGAATTCCAATTTCTGAAACAAAGATGTATCAGAGGGATAACTCATGAGTTTTGACAGCATTTTTTAAAGGAATCTTTTAGCTACAGACCAGATATTTATAGGCTTGATTTTATACAAATTGTAGAACAAATGAATTTACTCAACTTGTTTATATTTATAAAAGCTATTCTTGAACACATGATCACTGCCACTGTGCTGATAATGAACTAAGTTTCATCTGTATTCATTACAAGTTATTTATCACATGCACACATTTGTTGACACATACTGTAAGGGATTTATTCATAGATATATAAAAATGTTATGCAAATGCTTTCTACAAGATATTTCCCCCATTTTTCTCATTAAGGCAAGGAGTTTTCAAATAAGAAATGGTGGGCAACAAACAACACTGTTCACCATACTTATGTATTTCTTGCATTCATTGCTTTTATTCATACATGCACTTTCAAAATTAGGTATTGCTATACAGGCTGATAGGACTGTTGATTACCAAAAGCTAGACATGCTATGGAGAAAATGAACTCACACAATACCCATACTTATGTGGCTCAAGTTCATATTTTGAAGCAACAATAAATAACTCCCCAAAACGTAGGTCACAGTGACCTGATTTTTGTATATAACAGATTCTGATTCCGAGATGCTTTCATGCTGCAGAAAGAGTATTAGATTTTGACTCTATACATTATTTTTTAGCAATGCTAAATTAACTCTGGAAAGGAACACACTGACCCAGTTTAGGTGTGCAACACTCATTCACTCCAAGATGCAGCCATACTGTAAAAGAGGTTTTGTTAGGTAGATTGAAATAAGAGTTACAGAAATGACGAGGAGTGGAGAAATAGATGCTTGAACAAAAAGTCAATCCTTTATACATCTCAAAGCAGACATTTTTAAGACTCTCTACTTTTTTAAACAAATTCATGACTACTTACTTCTTTATATGATGTCATGGAGCTGTTAAGAGCATCCTTGAGTTTGTTAAGTTTCTGACGTTCTTCATTATGCTTCTGCTTGATTTGCTTCAGTTCGTCTCCAAGCTTCTCAACAAAAGTATGGTGATATTCTACTGTTTTCTTGCCCTCTTCAAAAAACCTGCAAATAGAAAAAACATATAAAATAATAATCTGAGGAATGTTTTGCCTCACCTGTCTGCCACTGCGTTATAATCAACTATTACATTTCATGGTTGCTGAAGCGACAATGTGGCTGAAATGGAGGTACATATAACAGTTTGAAACAACAGGAACTACAATGACAAAAAAATCATCCATAAAATTAGACCCAAGTGGGCCTGGTATAACTCATCAGGCTTACATAATAACTTTCCATTTGTATGCATAGATGAAACTCATAATCAAATGATTCAAGATCTTGATGACATAAGGTTGGTTGGTTTGGTTTTAAAAGTTTAATGCCATTTTTCAGCACATGACAGGCTATATAAGGCAGCCAGTATATTTGTTGGAGGAAAAATCCAGGAAGAACCACGGACCCACGGGAAGCTATTGGCAAGCTTTCACACATACCCACGCTGGCCGAGCCAAGACTTAAACCCACATGGACAGAGGTGAGATGTCAGTAATCTGTAAAGACAAATGCCTTAGACAACTAGGCCACCATGGGCCCCATTCTTGATGATGAAAACTTATATACCAAGTTTGATCAAAATCTGATTTGAAATACTGTCTCTAAGTGGTAATAACCCCAGCCATTCAAATACCAAATGCTTCTTTCATATGCACCGACGTCACTCATAATCATATGCATCCATTACGAAATTATTTTTCTTTGTGAAATACATAACTCTCTCTAAATAAAACACTGTCCATGGAAGGCACAGAGTATACCACCTTATAGCAAGACTGCCTTATAATGAACATAACATTTTACTACCACCTAATGAAATGGAATCTGTGACAATACCCACCATATAACAGGAATAGTGATATAAATGATTGGCCATATCAAAAGTGCCATATTTTTGTTTTACTTTTATTTCATAAAACTATTGAAAAATCAAATAGTAATGTACGGGTCTATTTGATCTTGCTTTTTAGTTCAGAACATTTACAATGTGTTATGTGTGTTGTTGTTTTTTATTTGTTTTCTCTATCTTTCTGCTCATGACACACATACTTCATTATATATATACATGTATACTTACAATTTTAATGCCTTGTAATACTCAAGTAGATTATGTAATACATACTTACAATTTTAATGCCTTGTAATACTCAAGTAGATTATGTAATAAATACTTACAATTTTAATGCCTTGTAATACTCAAGTAGATTATGTAATACATAAAATTTTAATGCCTTGTAATACTCAAGTAGTTTTAAAGCCGTCATACTCAAGTAGATTATGTAATAAATACAATTTTAATGCCTTGTAATACTCAAGTAGATTATGTAATACTTACAATTTTAATGCCTTGTAATACTCAAGTAGATTATGTAATACATACTTACAATTTTAATGCCTTGTAATACTCAAGTAGATTATGTAATACTTACAATTTTAATGCCTTGTAATACTCAAGTAGATTATGTAATATACTTACAATTTTAATGCCTTGTAATACTCAAGTAGATTATGTAATACTTACAATTTTAATGCCTTGTAATACTCAAGTAGATTATGTAATAAATCTGCTCCTTTCTTTGTCTTTATCTCATTCACCTTCACCAAATACTGAAAAACAATGAATATTTTAGGGCAATAAACTTGATCTGTCTCAGAATAATGGTTTGAACTCCACCTTAAAAAAACAGACAGAAATGTTTCAATAAGATGAAATCACCTCAATCGATGAGTGGTTTTGATGAATGCTAGTATGTGTCTCACTGACTTCCCTATTACATCAAGACCAACACCTCTAAAAACTATTACAGAAGTCACACACACACATGTACATTGTTTACTAAATTATGTTATATGCTATCATGCATCATTAAATTTAGACAATTGGTTAAACTACCACTTGAAAGAACAGATATGCTCATTTTGTACAGTTTAGAGTATCAACTGCTGGTTAATACCAGTGTATCTGCTACATAAATGCACAGGGCTGCATTTAAGCTATGGGAACACATCATTCTCGACTCGTATATTATGTATGATGTTTATATAATATTATAAATATTTCAGGAAATTATAAATCTTTTTTTACTTTAATATTTGCTCAAACCTTGTTGTTATGTATCAAGTTTACATGTTTAGCTATTGTACTTGAATTAGGTTGTTTACTTAGTATTTGAGTTCAAGACGGTTTTGGTAAACAAGTTGTTGATTCAATTTGAGGTCAGGTTAATTTTGTTTACAGATAAAACTAGAATTTCCTTTAGAATTATGTTAAAAGTCACGTACACCATATAACTTTCTAGAATATTCTGTCATCTGACCTATCTTTATATATACCATGTTTAATGGACAGTTTTCAGTTTCGACCTTAACATCAGTCTTTAAAGAGTCATTACAGTTGTGAAAAATCATTCCAAATTCAGAGAAAGGAACTATTTAAAATATTTATTGGATTATAAAAGTGCTCAAAGACTTTTGAATTTGGATTCTGAATTGATGATTTGGGGATTTATGTGCACATCATTTTGGCACATCAACACATTAAAGACTACTGACACATCAGAACATTAAAGACTATTGGCACATCAGCACATTCAAGGACACAGTAATTCACTTGGAACATTTTATATTTAGGACTTGTTACTAGGTCACTTAGGATTATTGGATTATTTGGATTTTAATTCACATTACTGTAAGTGTCTTTTGATTTTCATTTCAATTATCTAGAAATAAATTGCTTGTTGATGTTTACTTGATTTGTTGGTTTCTCTTTCTTTCTTAGACCATAGAGTCATAACACCTAAATGAGAATTTGTATTTTTACCACCATTACATTTTTTTTTTACCTGGAACATAATGCAAGCATTACAGTTACATGACTCTTATTGTGTGACATCATTAGCAGGTATGCAAGAATGAAATTGTTCATTGTGTTAAAATGACACCCAATTCATTCAAGGTAAGTGATTTCCACTCCATCATTGCACTGCAAAGAAACAAATTCTAAATTGCAACCTTATGAGATACTAATAAGCTCAGGAAGACATTAACATTTATTTTTAAATGAACTAGCTGTATTGCTTGTTTTTTGCAGCAGCTTCCATAGTCTGGAGTGAATTTCGTTAACATAGGAATGCACTCAGACCAGAATCTTACAGCATTTGAATCTACAAGTGGTAATCAAGTCTGATGTTCTCCTGGCTGAATTTATTTTTTAGGAATTCACATGAAGTCTGTTTGTTCCCTCATTGTATCTTTTTTACTTGCTTTAGTATTGAAATCATGTCAGATATTCTTGAGAAACTCCAAATTACCAAATTTGGTAACTAAAATATTTTCTTATATGTTTGAGTCAACATGTTCACAAGTGTATAACAAAAATCTTTGTCATGGTCTCTGACCTTGAACCTTATAGCACTGAACTTGTCTCAGACCTTGAACCTTATAGCACTGAACTTTTCCCAGACCTTGAACTCAACAGCACTTAACTCATCTCAGATATAATCAGAATATCCTTGTCTCTTTCCAACGCAAGTTGAAAAACTTAAACTCTGTAAAAGAGACTGAGAGATAGTCCTGGTGATACTTCCCAAACTGGTAAGTTTTCAGCTGACAAATATCCAGCTATTTATGCGAAGAACATCCTCCAATTTTAACATCCTCCAAATAACATTCAACAATATATTGAAAAAATCAATGAAATACCTACGTTTTAAATTTAAATGTTACTTCTGTAACTTTTGAATGAAACCAAAAAATTCAGAAATCATTCAGTTTCTAGAGCCCTGAACTACTGTGTATATGCTGTTCGTGATGACATGTCATTGAATTGTTGTAATGTCGCAAGGTTATTATGATGTGACATATGATATTATTATTTTACTGTATATATGCTGTTCGTGATGACATGTAATTGAATTGTTGTAATGTCGCAAGGTTATTATGATGTGACAAGTCCAGGATTGAGTGCAGTTAAAACTGGTCACTTTTTACATCTAAGGCATTGTTCTTACACAAAATAGAAAAGGCTGAGAACATTCTGATTGATCTCACATACTGTCAAGAAATACCCACATGCTATGTTTGATTTAATCCATAATTTGTTGGGAGGGGGAAAAAAGTTATTCAACTGGCATAATTCAAAATATTCTTCAGATATATCCACAAACTGAGTTTGATTAAAATCCATCTATACATGTTTGTGTTATCATGCTCACAAGTCATCACAGATAAAATATCCCTGAGTCATTTGACCTTGAAATCAATGTTAAAGTGTTGACTATCAACTTGTTTATTGAAAAAAAAAATGCAAAGTCTATCAAAATTGATTTGTACAAGGCACTATGTTTATAAACTAAACGAAATACAAAAATGCAAACAGCAACATTTAACTTGACCTCAAGGACAAGAAGGTCTGCTTTTTAAACTTTTTTACAATAGGGTGGACATCTTTGTTGGTGGTCAGACCTACACCATTTGGATTCAAGACCAATTACATAGTGAAAACCCCATGTCAATGCCACCATTCTTTCAAGAGGAGTAGTGATAACTAGATTTTTTACATGGCCACCATGGTTGCCATGTTGGAGGTTAGATCAGCACCACTTTCATCCAGGACCCCGCTACATATTGTTGTAGTGTTGTAGTGAAGAACCCATGTTGATACAACCATCTGTTCAGAACGATTTCAAGATGGTCACGAAGGCAGCCATTTTAGAGTTTGGACCAGCATCATTTTAATATTGCACTAACAAGATATGACGAGAAGTGTTTTAGTGTTGAAATGTCATGTCAATAAAACCATCCATTCAGATGTAATAATCATTACATGATTTTCATGATAACCGGTGTAGTGGCCTTATTATCCATACCCTTTTCTTTCAGGACCAACTACATAGAGCAAGAAGTCTGTTAGTGAAAACCCCATGTTGTAATACAATCTATTTGGGAGAAGTAGAAATAACAAGATATTCAGCATGTTACACATTAGACTGGCACAATTTTCATTTTTATTTCAGACCAATTAAATGACATAAGTCTTTGAGTGAAAACCCCATTCCACTTTTCGTTAGGACCATATACACGTCACAATAAGTCTTTTAGTGAAAACCCAATGTCAATATGATAATCCATTCAGGAGGTGTAGCAATAACAAGATTTTCAATATGGCCACCATGGCAGCCATGTTGGATGTCAGATCAAAACCATGTTGATTTAGGATTGTCACAAAGAGTCTTTAAGTGAAAACCCAACACTGATATGACCATCTGCTCAGGAGAGGTAGCGATAAGATTGTAAATATGGCTGCAATGGTGACCATATTAGTTGTCTGAAGGGCACCATTTTCATTTAGAGCTAATTATACATGAAAATGAAACTGTGTGCAAAGTTTCATGACTTTCCTCCAAGTACTTTAGGAGCGGTAATGCTTGTGCTGATCAGCAGACAACTGACAACAGGCCATTATGTAGGTCCTAAATGTCTTTGACCAGTAGCTCTAGTGACTGCAAATTACAGAATTTTCAAAATTTTAAAATCTCCACAAATTCAGTGAGACAAATGTGCAAAACTTGTATTAACATCAAAAGCAGCATAGCTAAGCAAAATTATTTTCAAACACTCCCTGCAGACCTTTGACAATGGATGGTCTGAACACCAAGTTTCAAAAAACAGGGATCCAGATAGACAAATGGGTCTAGATGAAATTAGTGGAAGTTCAATCATGTATGTATGATCATTAAATTCCAGGCCAACCAATACAACTTTAGTACATTCAATTTTATTGATATAATAATCACTATCTTCTGGTTTCATTTCAACTTTGTACTTTAACCTGTACACTTCCTGAAAAGGAAAATGCTTTCATTCTGTTTGATTGAATATGCTTTCATTCTGTTTGATTGAATATGCTTTCATTCTGTTTGACTGAAAATGCTTTCATTCTGTTTGATTGAATATGCTTTCATTCTGTTTGATTGAATATGCTTTCATTCTGTGTGACTGAATATGCTTTCATTCTGTTTGATTGAATATGCTTTCATTCTGTTTGATTGAATATGCTTTCATTCTGTTTGACTGAAAATGCTTTCATTCTGTTTGATTGAATATGCTTTCATTCTGTTTGATTGAATATGCTTTCATTCTGTTTGACTGAATATGCTTTCATTCTGTTTGATTGAATATACTTTCATTCTGTTTGATTGAATATGCTTTCATTCTGTTTGATTGAATATGCTTCATTTCTGTTTGATTGAATATGCTTTCATTCTGTTTGACTGAATATGCTTTCATTCTGTTTGATTGAATATGCTTCATTTCTGTTTGATTGAATATGCTTTCATTCTGTTTGATTGAATATGCTTTCATTCTGTTTGATTGAATATGCTTTCATTCTGTTTGATTGAATATGCTTTCATTCTGTTTGATTGAATATGCTTTCATTCTGTTTGACTGAATATACTTTCATTCTGTTTGATTGAATATGCTTCATTTCTGTTTGATTGAATATGCTTTCATTCTGTTTGACTGAATATGCTTTCATTCTGTTTGATTGAATATGCTTTCATTCTGTTTGATTGAATATGCTTCATTTCTGTTTGATTGAATATGCTTTCATTCTGTTTGACTGAATATGCTTTCATTCTGTTTGATTGAATATGCTTTCATTCTGTTTGATTGAATATGCTTTCATTCTGTTTGATTGAATATGCTTCATTTCTGTTTGATTGAATATGCTTTCATTCTGTTTGACTGAATATGCTTTCATTCTGTTTGATTGAATATGCTTCATTTCTGTTTGATTGAATATGCTTTCATTCTGTTTGACTGAATATGCTTTCATTCTGTTTGATTGAATATGCTTTCATTCTGTTTGACTGAATATACTTTCATTCTGTTTGATTGAATATGCTTCATTTCTGTTTGATTGAATATGCTTTCATTCTGTTTGACTGAATATGCTTTCATTCTGTTTGATTGAATAGGCTTTCATTCTGTTTGACTGAATATGCTTTCATTCTGTTTGATTGAATATGCTTCATTTCTGTTTGATTGAATATGCTTTCATTCTGTTTGACTGAATATGCTTTCATTCTGTTTGATTGAATATGTACTCATTCTGTTTGATTGAATATGCTTCATTTCTGTTTGATTGAATATGCTTTCATTCTGTTTGACTGAATATGCTTTCATTCTGTTTGATTGAATATGCTTTCATTCTGTTTGACTGAATATGCTTTCATTCTGTTTGATTGAATATGCTTTCATTCTGTTTGACTGAATATGCTTTCATTCTGTTTGACTGAATAGGCTTTCATTCTGTTTGACTGAATATGCTTTCATTCTGTTTGACTGAATATGCTTTCATTCTGTTTGATTGAATATGCTTTCATTCTGTTTGATTGAATATGCTTTCATTCTGTTTGATTGAATATGCTTTCATTCTGTTTGACTGAACATGCTTTCATTCTGTTTGATTGAATATGCTTTCATTCTGTTTGATTGAATATGCTTTCATTCTGTTTGACTGAATATGCTTTCATTCTGTTTGATTGAATATGCTTTCATTCTGTTTGACTGAATATGCTTTCATTCTGTTTGATTGAATATGCTTTCATTCTGTTTGATTGAATATGCTTTCATTTCTGTTTGATTGAATATGCTTTCATTCTGTTTGACTGAATATGCTTTCATTCTGTTTGACTGAATATGCTTTCATTCTGTTTGACTGAATATGCTTTCATTCTGTTTGACTGAATATGCTTTCATTCTGTTTGACTGAATATGCTTTCATTCTGTTTGACTGAATATGCTTTCATTCTGTTTGACTGAATATGCTTAATTTCTGTTTATAGATTGATCTATTTTGCCAATATGGACTTTTTCTTATAACCTGTTGGGAAAAATTGTACTTCAACAGGATTCAGTTTCTGAAAACAGAGTCCTGAGGTAGTTACTGAAAGTCCACAAGATGCACAAACTTTGAACATTGGGTGATCCAAGACTAGAATTTGATGGTCCGGGATGCACTGGAAGCACTTACAGACAGCTCTCACATATTGTAAAAAATCTCTAAGCCCAGAAATGTTGATATTCTTTTAAAAACATGATGATGTAAAAATTTTAAGACTTGTCTAGTATTATCAATACTTCATGACCACATACAACCCTGTCCACAGGTTTAGGATTTTTTTTTGTACAAAATTTTCTAATGCAGAATTTTTCATTCCTGATATTGTGACCATTTCTGACTTAAAACTTGCACAAGACTTCCTAAACTGTATGTGACGGTGTAAATAAAAAATAAATAAATGGAAAACAGTAAAGATCAGAACCAGTTTATGTGTCTACATACCGAACACATTTGAAGTTGGAATATTTTTCTCTCTTTGTCGAGCTCTTCTGCAACCTATATATTGAAAGCAAGAAATGTCGTATTTATCAGCTGATGAAATACTGAGATACTGTTTACTTCTCTAAACAGTGAAATTTTTAATTGATATAAAGCTCTGATAAGAAAGTTCTTGATAATGAAACATCTGTTTACTTAATAATAATGTTTTCCTTCTTAAAGATAATACATTTATCCAAAGTCCCTGTAATGTCCCTATCATACATTACCTTCAGTATAATAACAAACAAACATTTTCACAAAACACTGCCTGTAATAGCCCTCAAAAAAAAAACTTGTAATTATTATCACAACAAAAACTTTTCATCCATAAAAATATCAGAAGTTTATGAAAATTCCGGTTAACTAAAAATCTTGTTATTTTTCACCTTAAAATTTACCAGCAACTCAGAGAAGACAAGGCATTTATTTCAGATGTAAATAAAAAAGCACTTGTCAATTACCTCTGACCCACTGAGCTCTTTTCTATAAAAACCCTGTTCACTGGCCTGTTTCTTCTTCTCTTTCTCCAACTTAGAGCTAAAAGAATAAAATCCATAAATTTATCTCAAGCATAGCTATTGTATTTGCAGGGATAAGAATGTACCAAAAAGCCCAAAACAAAACTATTTTCTAAAATTACACCAACAGTGTGCTCTAAATGAATAATATATATGGAAGTCACCACAAATATCTGCCCCACCCCCCTCCATCCCTCCCTCCTGAACACCCAGTGCTGCATTTAGTATTTGAATCCTTTGTTGTGACCTACTCATTCTCCCAAATCTTCATACCAAATACAGTACTCCCTCACTAAAATGCTGTTCATGGGAAACTGGATCAGAATTATGGCTTCCCAAATGGTAATAAGCTCAGCCAATCACATGCAAGATCACTTCATAAATATGCATGGATCTCGCTCAATAATGAAAGATTCCAAGATTTTGATGAATGGAGCACATATTCCAAGTTCATAAAGATCAGATCATAAATATGGCTTCTTGAGTGGTAACAAGCTCAGCCAATTAGACACAAGATTACTTCGATAACATGTGTGGATCTTCATTATCGAACCCATCCAAGATCTTTATGATATAAGCCAATATGTCAAGTTTGATCAAAATCAGATCAGAAGGATGGCTTCCTAAGTGGTACAAAAACTCAGCTAATAACATGCAAGATCAACTCATTATTATGCATGGATCTCACTCGTTACTAAACTTGTACAAGATCTTGATGATATAAGCATATAATTCCAAGTCTGATTAAAACCAAATCAGAAATATGTCCTCCAAAGTAGTACCAAGCTCAGCCAATCGTATGCAAAATCACCTCATGACCTATCATAATATACTGTTGTATCACACATTTTTGTGAAGAAGCCCCCTCCCCCATATTCTTACTGTGTTTCATTCCTAGAGATCAACAAAGCTATTTGATAAATCAATGTCATTTCTGTAATCTGGTAATAAAATATTAGCTTTTACATTTGCTTTATTTTAACCCTTTGAAAAAAGAATTATAAAGCATTTTATATTGTTTTAATGCACAATTATCTATACAGTATCCTGTAGCTGTAATTTCCACGCACTGTCTTAAATCGATATATTGCGAGATAAAGTAAAGATAGAGAGAAATGAGAAAAAGCAAAAAGTATTCAAATGCTAGTATTACTGAAAATGAAAGAAAGAATATTAAATTATACTAGTACATGAAATTCTGATTTACTACTTATTCAAACCAATTCTTCATTCAAGTGAAACTGTTGTCGAAAAATATAAATCCTCACGAAATCACATCTCAGTTTATCCATGCATACTTAATCCCAATGAACAACAATTAATAATGAAACACTAGGTATGTACACTTATTGCAACAGAGTATTGAAGCTCACATTTCAGTGAATTTCAGACAAAACCACTGAATCAACATCATGTCAATCAAATCTGCTTGCTAGTACACACAAATGTTTGTCAGGTAAATAAACCTGAAATTGTTGAATTAAACAAGTCCAGCTTTCTCAAAGCACAGATAATTAGGTCTGATCTTTCACACATTTTCATGTGAGCCGCAATTATCCATTCAGCATGAATCAGCTTGACTGATGAGGTTTTAATGTCTACTAATACAGTGTGCTGATCTTCACCTTTTCCCTAATGGTCTCCATGACCTGTTTAGCATACCAGTTGTGGAAATGTGATTTTAATTCTTCTTTGTAGTCTTTATTTATTGTAAAGTCTAATGGTTGAAGTTGGTTCATACAGACTCAAATAAGGGAGTTATTCCATTGTTTTTAAATTTAGTTAGCATTTTCACACTCTGATGGGCTTTGAACACATCAAATGTTGACATGGTTTGTTAATTGCATCAAGCAAGGGGCAGCTGGTCACATGTTTGGTTCACATGTGGAATTATATCATATCCAAACCGACTGGGATCCATACCGACTGGGATCCAAACCGACTGGGATCCAAACCGACTGGGATCTTAGTCAACTTTACCACTCTTAAGCCACTGTGTTAACACCACGATCATCAGAAAGTACTAATGGTGCAACTTTATGGACAGTGTTTTAAGGAAGAGATCATACATGTGAACTTTATTAACCGATTAGCTCAGTTTTGTTGGCTGCGTCAGCTCCCTTTGATGTTAAGTGTAAGTGATTGACTCTGACAAGTGTTTGATTTGTGTCCATATAGATCGTAGTATTATTTAACCATGGAAGTTACTGTCGTTTGTCATCGGCATAGTTTTTTCTTTTGTATTCTTTTTGGGGGCAATTGTAGAGGTTAATCCATGAAATAACTACAAATATGCAAACTTTGACAGGCAAATTCCATGAATTTAAGTACCCACAAAAATGTCTCTTTTTACAAAACCATAAAATTGAGACCCATGAAAACAAATGATACTACAATATCTGTAAAAATGCAGATATAAATAGACAAGGACCAATCTATCAATTTATCTTCCTGCACTATATAACTTTGTGTGTGGGGGGTCATAATGTCATAATTTAATCCATCTGTAACATGGAAGTTAATTCATCTGTAACTCTAACATGGAAGTTAATCCACCTGTAACACTAACATGGAAGTTAATCCATCTGTAACACTAACATGGAAGTTAATCCATCTGTAACACTAACATGGAAGTTAATCCATCTGTAACACTAACATGGAAGTTAATCCATCTGTAACACTAACAAGGAAGTTAATCCATCTGTAACACTAACATGGAAGTTAATCCATCTGTAACACTAACAAGGAAGATTATGATAGTATGTACTCCTATTACTATTTCCTTTTGTTACTTTCATTTGTCAATCTAGAATTCTCTTGCTATTACTTAATTAGCAATAACCAATCTTACCCATTTTGCTGCTGATTAATATCCACAAACTGACATCTGAGGTAAAGAAATATGTCCCTGCACTTTTCTCAAGTTTTTTTCAGGGGCCCTCTGCAGCACACACACTTGTATATATCTGACTAACAACACAATATGGATACAAAAACTGGATGTAAATGATTGACTCAATTTAAATACTTTAATTTTCAAACTAATCTTCCAGAACTAAATGACAAGACCATCATACATGTTTCCACTTGAAGTGATAGACTTTCCTAATAGTAATCCCTTGCCATGAAAATCCTGGTCACTTAGACATTTGTTGATTCAGATCTGTCAAACATTTCTATTTCTGGACAAGTCAATTGGTTTGCGCATGCAGAAGTAAGCTGTTTCATTCTATTCTATTGGATGCTTCACTCAGCAAATTGGATCTGTTCTGCAATGGTCAGCCCCTTGTAAAAAAGACTCATCCAAATACATGCATGCATCTCAGTGAAGTCAGATATGACCACTAAGTGGTATGTTGGGTTCCAATCCATATGTCAAAATGGTGTGGGATTAACATTATAAAAGCCTATCATTTCAAGTGGAAACAGATATAATACTCTTGGGATTTACATTGAGATGCAGAAGGTTAGTGTGGTAATTTTAAAATATTTAAAAGAACTTAATCATTTTTATCTAACTTTTATCAATATTATGCTTCATTTCGTCTCATCTAAATAAAGGTAAAAGTTGCAGAGGGTTCTAAAGAAAACAATACCATCATCTGAACTGCGGAATATGAGAAAATGTTTGCAATTAAGATAGAATACCAATAAAATAACTTAAATCCTGATATTGTTTATATGTGGATAAGTTCTAGGATAGATCATTGTAAATAAATAAGCAGATGGTTCACACACTAGCATTTTCACCACTTCATCAGGATCTTAATAGAATTAACTAAACTTTAGGCATGGATTGGGCTTTTTTCCAACATTTTACAAACAAGAGTCCCTCAAATGGACTGACACTGTACTGTCACAAAAAAAAATTCCAGCAATCAAAGTCCATTACTTCATTTTAACTTCTGAGTTTTCAAGATCTACATAAGATTAACTAGGCTTTGGGCATGGACTGGGCAGTTCAAATTCAAACTTTTCAATTACTTACAATTTGGATTCATAATCCTTCCAGGCTTTATCAAAATGCTTCCGCAGGTCTCCATTGACTCCCTTAATGTCCCCTTTCAGGAATGACTCCAGTGGAAATAAGAGACTATTATTAAGGGATTTTGACTGAAATAGAAATATACATAAATAAAGTAAGTAGCTGCAGCAATGCAACATTTTCCCAAACTATTGCTGTCAGTTCTTTTATTTTCATGGGATATCAATATCTGGAGTTTAGCAAGCACAAAAAGTAAAGCTATTTAAATTAGTAATAAAATTTCTTTCAAGTGTCTCTGATTGGGAAAGCGTCTTTGTCTTCACAGTGTCTCTGACTGGAAAAGGGTCCTTGTCTTCATGGTGTCTCTGATAGGGAAAGGATCCTTGTCTTTCTAGATTAATAATTGTTTCTTGTGTCTTTCAATCTATGGTTTGTAGCAACTTGGAAAACCATAAGAATGGGTACCTCACAAATGCTAGTAAATCCAGTTATAACTTCTCCCACTGATACACCGCTCTCACTCAATAGTTCTTCACTCCAAATCGTGGATCAAAAATCTATGTTGTAAACATATGTAACAAGGGTTCTAAGGAAGTCAAGGTCTCAACTAAGACCCTGCTATAATGCATAATCATTATTTATGACCTGTAAAAGCTCAAACACAAAATCACAGCACTGACAAAACTGACATTGTATGAAGAGTGATACCTCTAAACCTCCAATCATAGCCTGATATCTCTAAACCTCCAATCATAGCCTGATATCTCTAAACCTCCAATCATAGCCTGATATCTCTAAACCTCCAATCATAGCCTGATATCTCTAAGCCTCCAATCATAGCCTCAAATTTAAAGTTTAGGATTTCAGAACTTTATCAGACAATGATATTATACTTCTATGTGCATATTTTCGATGGAAATATTATGGACTCACTCCTTTGCATGCCATAAGATCGGTTGGTGAGTACATGTGTTGATCCATTAACTATTCATGCTATACAATAGACATGTACATATAAATGTACCAATGCATGGTTCTCTGAATAAAGTAAAATATTATATGTGCAATCTCTGTTTTCACTGCATGTGTATTTCTCGTTTAATATGCATTGATTTAAGATGGTAACTGTGCCAATGAAGCACGCTGTTTTGAGTCCACAATTTACCCCCCCCCCCTTTTTTTTTGGTGCATGCATCATTTTCTTCAGCTAAATGGCTTGGTTTTGTCTAGGTTGGTTATAGCACGGTTCGGGACATAGCACAATCTCGTTTTGTGGACCCCGCGACCATCGTGTTATAGTGGGGTCCTACTGTATATTACAATGTAAAATTACCATAATTTTGCAATTTCATGTCCATTGACATTGACCTTTGATCTATCTATCTCAGATACAATTGGGAGGTGCCCTTCCTCAAATGCAATCCAATAATAAAGTTGATAAAAAACTGGGTGCAGGAAACTTGAGAAAAGTAGACATTATGCAGAACCCAAAACAACAAGTTTAGCTCCTGTGATTTTGACCTTTGATCTCTGGGCACAAGAATCAATATGGAGGTGCCTCTACCCACGTGTACACTACCAATGAAATCTGATGAAAACTGGATCCAGTAATCTTGATTTATAAAGTGAAAACCAAGAAAATTGCAATGTCAGTTCCAGTGGCATTGACCTTACACCTTTGTGCCTCAAAATCATGACGGTGCTGCCCCTGCCCAAGTGTAGTCTACAAGTAAAGTCTGATGAAAATTAAAATACTGAACATATAATGCAGAAAAACATATCACCTTTTCAGCTCCAGTGACCCTGACCTTTGACCTAGCAGCTCCAAAATTATTAGGCTTCTGCTCCTATCCATGGATAAGGAACCATTTTAGCTCCTATGACTTTGACCTTTGATCTCTGGGTTCAAGAATCAATAAGGAGGTGCCTTTACCTGAGTGTAGTCTGATGAAAATTAAGAAACTGGACAAATAACGTAGAAAGACATATCGCATTTTCAGCTTCAGTGACCTTGACCTTTGACATAGCAAACCCCAAATTATTAGGTTTTCGCCTCTATCATGGACAAAACCCCTTTAAGGCTTGAGAAACAAAGACTACAGCTGACTAGAGTTATGTTGCAGAAACCACCTTGTGAACTGACAGACATCAAAATCACTATATTCCCTGCACCTTTGGTCAGCATTGTTCTTGTATTTCATTTTTAATAGTGCCTTACTGGAGTTCAATTTGAAAATCTCAATTGCAAGAAAATTTTCTATACAAAGTTAACATGCATCAATTGTGGTATTAATGAAATAGTTTATCACTGGATATTTACAAAATGAAAAAAATCTGATGAATTTTGCCTTCTTGAAAAATACATTACCTAATAATCATATGTTAGGAGAATAGGTAAGATATGGAGAGAGTTACTTCCCCTTAACCAAGAGTTGGCCCAAGCTCCATTCTCCTAATGTACATGAATGTGAAGCAAATTTGAATTTCATGTGAGGGCTAGGGTTGGCACAAGTCAATGAATGGTTGCTGTCTTGAGAAAACATTCCCACTCACAAAAATCCAGTGGAAGCAGAGCAACTTGTGTCACGAATCTACTGAGTGACCTGGGAATATAGCATGTTGTGTTGCTGATATAGATCCCTCCAGATAGAATTGTGTTCTTTTGGGATAAAAGGTATCTGAGGTAGAAGCTGGAGAATGTTATCTCAGAACTCCATTCAATGGCTTAAATGATATCTGTCAGGGAGCAGTCTTGTTTGAATGCAATGGTGACCGACCTAACCTTATGGACTGATATCTATAAGAAATTCATCTGGCCCTGGGTTACTTCCTTGAAAGCTGCACAGATAACTTAAAGCATCCAGGATAAAAAAAAAACCTGAGTGGAAGCATAATCCCTTTCTTCTCTGAGCAGAAAGATAATATCTTCTGATCGACTCCGTACACATAAATTTCACTAATTATGCCTGTTAAAGCTAGAGTGACTTGGAAGCAGGTCCTACATGAAAGATGAGTCAGTGAGGCTGTTGGTGGTAATTCAAAAGGTGCATTTTTTAACCATGTTGGAACCCATAGCAGGTTTTATTTTTGGTAAAGGGCCAAGGCCTTTGGTCAAGACAAGTCAAAATTTTGTCCAGAAGGTCTGAGAGGTCTTTGTACTGACCTATGTCCTACCTTTGATGATGGCAAAATGTGTATTCGTCTCATCAAAAAGTCATAGGAGGAAGTTAACTATTTGTGCGATCAAGGATTGCAAGAGAGAGATGTTTCTCTGCTCACAACGCTCGAAGAAACCTCTCCATTTCCAATCACAGGCTTTCAAAGAGGTGCGCCTTCTTACCCAAGCAATTCTGTACACAACTTGTTCACATAAATATTTATTTTTGAGGGCTTGTTTGATATTATCCTGGCATGAAGGTTCAGGATTTCTCTGTTTTGGGATAGAAAACCTGCATGCATGATTGTTCCAGCAGATGAAAAGGTGGGAATTTCTTGAAAATTTTAACTGCTAGATTCAGCAAGATGATGTTTGGGAGCTTTGGCAGTCCACCTCATTACAAAGGGATCCACACAAGGTTGAACCCTGTAGATTCAGATTCAACTTAAGAGCAGCAAGTGAATGTACCATTCTGTGTGAATTGGTTGATTCATCTGGACATCGAGTCCACTAGGACATTGAGCCTGCTTGGGATGTGGCAGACTTGAATGTGGATTTGTCACTAATTACATCACCCGAGAATATTCTCCTTGTCTTCTGAGATAAGTGACAACAGTTGAGTAGCCTGAAAGAATCAAAGCACTTTCCAGATAACATCTGCTGCCAAGATCAAAAGACATTTACGGTGGCTTTCATCTCCAGAGTCTGATCAACTCAGCAGTTTGGTGCTCACAAAGCACTCTTGGAGGGACCAAACCATGCCTTCTTACTGAAAGAAGGGCAGGAGATGGGCACTTCAGCCAGTCATGCTGGCATCTATGCCAATCATGATTTATGGCAGTTCATCTTGCAGAGGAATGCTTGCCGTAACCAATGAGAGGTCCTCCCTTTGCTGAAATGGAACCTCATGAAGTCCAAACGTTTGATCAATGGGCAAAGTTTCAGCCACCATTAGGATAGAAGGCATTTCGTGAGCAAGCAGCCCAAAAGAAGAAGATCTGTGACCACATCCAAAAGACCCAAGAGATGAAGAAACTCCTAGGCTGAAATTCAACTAAGTGGATCAAAGAAACCACCAAGATGATCTTCAAGGCATATTCGTTAGAGAGGCAAACTAAATTCAAAGATGCTTAGAACTCAATACCCAGATCAATGATATGCTGGGTTGGAATAATCTGTCCTTGTTAACAATTTACAGCAAGGGACAACTGTAACACCTGTAAATCCTAAATACCCACAAAAGCATATCGTAGCTATGTGACACTGGTTTTGCAATATTTAAAATGAGCAGTGTACAAGACGTACCAAAAACCAGAAGACGCATTTACCCGAGATCAAATTCTTACCATGTCCTCCAAAAGTGCAGCCAAATCCCGAGTTACTTTGGCAAATTTCTGGAATGCTTCTTCTGCAAAGAAAAGAAAAACAGAAGTGAAAAAAAGTTTTGGACTTAACCACTATGTCCTGAAATGTATTTTAAACAAATTTACAGAAAGGCTTGATTGGAAAATAACAACATATATTTCTTTTCGTGCAGGATATCTTATTCAAAAGTCTACCAGCTAGAAAGTAATTGGGGGACACCCTGCCCCACCCCTCAAATGGTCCATCCACCCCATTCAGTGTGCCCTCATGCTTTCCTGAACTGCAAAATTAGTCATTTTACCTTGTTAGTTAAAATGGTTGTTTTCATTGTTTATCAAACTTGAATCACTTGGTTAATCAATAGCAAATCACATTTAACTTGGATTAAATACCAAGTGCAAGGTACATGTATGTCATCACCTGAACATAACTATAAGATCAAAAGGCATTACGACAAGAGGTCTGCCTTGGAAACATGTACATGTATCTCAATAAAGTTCACTAACCACAATGATGACTTCACTTGTTCTTCCTGCCACATTAAATAATAAGTGTCAAAGCCTTAATATTTCAGTCATAAGCCAATTTTTTAAATAAAAAAGCAACCAATGCAAGTATGAACCATGACATTTCACAATCGTTGTTAGTGGGATTTGCATCTATGGTACAAACATGCTGACTGAAAACGTCAACTTTCTCAGCTTGAAAATCAAGACGTAAAAGTTACAAAGAACAACCATTCAATAACCACCTGTTTGACAAACAACAGCTCTTCAAGGAGGTTTTTTTTTCAGTAACTTTCTTTACGAAATCGATGCTGATGCTGTTTATCACAAACTATCATACATGTATTATATGATACATGACCCTGTGCTCAGCCTCATTTAATGTACTTGGTGAGTACGAGATGAAACATTGCATCGATAAATACAGAGGAGCCTCGTTAATCCAGAATCCGTTTATCCGGAAACCTTGCTATCCGGACAGAGTTAAATGGGAATGGATTTCCTAAACGTTATTTTGCTCCGTTAATCAAGAAATCCGCATTCCAGATCTGGAAATCAAAATCGGGGACCAAAGTGTAAAATTCCTATAAAACTTGCCTCGCTAATCCGGAAATAATCTGTCCAAAAAAAAGAAAATTCGAAAAATCGTGTATGAAAGTACAGTCAGTTGGATAACACCGATTCACCTACGCAAATTTGGAGGTGTGTCAATGTATCAATCTCTGAATGGTCAAATTCTAGTGGCACGTTAAAGTTATAAATTGATCACGTGATTATGTGACCGTATTGTAACCAGCGATTGTATAAACAATGTCTGTTTTAGCTAGTCGCCGGCGGAGGTGTTAATAATTAAATAAACACACTGGGATCAAATCGTCCACACTTTTTGACGTAACATATGGTTAATAAATTAAGTGTGTCATTAAGTCTCTTTGTTGTTTACCAATTGTATGTAACAATCACAGTTTGTTGATTGCTGAACTAATAAAGTGGATTGACTTAAGCTGTGGACAGTATAGGTCTTCATTTCAGAAATAAAAGGGGACGTCAATTATCGGCTCATTAGCAGCTATAACTGTTGTAAAATACGAATTATAGAAATTACTGCATTTTATAAGTTTACCATAATGCATTTAACTGCGAGATATCAGTTTGTATTCATTGTACTTTTTATATTATTATGGCGACACCATCAAGCAAGCATAGACAAGCAGAGATATCGGCCAGCATAAAAAAGCTACCATTCAAGATATCCGCCAGCATATTATAGCTTACTCATACTTAGACATTGGCAAGTCGACAATTGTAGACATCATAAAAAACAAGGACAAATGGTCGTCCGTACCTGCCGACTCAGCAGACCTAACCCGCGCTCGCCACGCCAAATATCAACAAGTCGATCATGCTGTATTCATGTGGTTCTTAGACATGCCGACCCACCACGCCGCCGTCAATGATGAAATGCTCATTGCCAAGGCAAAGATACTCGGAGATCAACTCGGCATCACTGACTTTGCCTGTTCTCGTGGTTGGCTACAACGCTTCAAGAATCGGTGGGGCATTAAAAGAAAATTGTATGAGGGAGAAGCAGATAGTGCTGACATGAACAAAGTGCAGGCCGTACAAGTGCATGTTATAATAAAGTGAAATAAACACAAGTCAATAGATGTATTCATTAATATATTTCAACAATTATTGCATATACAGTACATTTACAGTTAGCAAATACATGTACATGTACATGTATACATGTACATGTACATGTATACGGTATGATGACATCGTAAAATAAAAATGTGCATGATTCAATTATCCGGAAAACTCTTTAATCCGGAAATATTCACAAGGAACGAAGGTGTCCGGATTAACGAGGCTCCTCTGTATACAGAAAATTTGCTGTGAAGCTGGAGATAAAATAAATCATGAATAAGAGTTATAGCACTTACTCCATACAAACTTTGTTTTTTACAATCATGGTATATTGTAATTTTTTACAGTATAGCTGATGTTTCCAGAAAAAGATTACTTCCTGTGTGATACAAATACCTATTTATGATATAGTACAACCTTCCTTTGTCATCGATAACAATGGTACCACACCAATACTACCTTTTTATTTTTGATCATAAAGAAGTAGTCATACTAATCTATAGATCTACTTCATTTTTGGAGTAAATACTTGACGTATATTATTTTTCTTAAAAGGGTTTCCCCCCCCACACACATATCATCTAATACTACATGAGAAATCAACACAGTGCAAAACTTTAAGAAATCTATGAATAAAACACAAATTTCACAAGAATAGTTTAATAGTAAATACATTCTTTAAGAAGGAAATTAAGTCAATTGTGTAACAAAGTTTCACCCAAATGAGGCACTTATACATATAGTTGTGTTTATTTGGTCGAATATGATAATTTACATTGAAATGTGGATCTTTTTATTAAGTCAATGTGTAAATTGGTGGTGGTAGGAATTTAATTCGAACTAGAATATTTTCTTTGTTCCCTGATATATTTTTTTAATACATTATAATTTTTGTTGTTGACATGTAAACAGGAAAGCTGCAACGTTCACACATGTAAACAGCTTGGTTTAGTTTACTGTCTGTATATATTTACAAAACTGGTAACCGTGTAAACAAACATGCATGTTGCTGTCAGTAATGCTGAAACTAACTGTTCCAACTAAATGATATACTTTCACATCTCCGCTTAAGACATTTGTTAAGTATGATTTTTCTTTTAATTATGTTTTTTTAAATACGCATAATTTTCACATCAACAAATGTGGCATTGCTAAGAAAAAGCCCAAGCTGATGAGAATTGGTCATAATGCACATTACACAACATCACACATCTAGTTGATTTACTGATCATGCAGACAAAATTCTTTAAAATACATTTTTTACCTTTGAAAAACATTTTATTTTAAAGAAACACCATTTCAAGTTTATAAACCACTGCATTTTCTTATTGTCATTGTTAATCTTTTAAAAGCATCCTCTGCACATATTTAGGCATTACGTCTAGTTGTTATTATTTATCTTTTCATCATATACACATGTATTGAGTAGAAGGAAACAGGATGATCCAGGGATGGTATGCCTAAAGTATCTGACATAGTCAAGAAAGACAGGTCTCACATACTGAATCATGTCATAATAAAAGGGATGTTATGCCTAAGGTATCTGATATACTCAACAAAGACAGGTCTCACATACTGAATCATGTCATAATAAAAGGTAAAATACAGCAAATAAATCAGTTACAAGTTGAGTGAGGTACGGCATGAACAGTGTCAATGGTTTACATATAAACATCCATCAGCTCTAAGCCTAATGTGCAGATCGGGTGAAAAGGTTGCAATTCAAATAGTTTCAATTAAACAACATTGTTTTGGTTACTGCTTAGGTATTTTGGTAAACATTGCAGCCTTATTTACATGCATATTGCTGACATGTTATCATTTAATGATAATGTGTATAACATAATCAGTTCATTACTCAATAAGTTGCCAATTTGCTCTTTTTTATGTTGGTACTTTAGTTAAAAAATAAAAGAAGTCCACATTACTTTTGATTTGTTTTATTTTCCATATAAATTCCACTTGTTTGATTACAATTTGAAAAGAAAATATTAATATAAATTTTCATTGTGAAATTATAAATGTCATGACTATCAACAAAGGCCCCTTCTCACAAAAAGAGTGTCCTTTTGATATGAAGTGCTTTTACACCCCCCCACCTCAGTAAGAAATTTCTGGCTGAAAACTACCACTGATATGGAATTATTTGTAATATCAAACTAGGTCGTAACTAATTAACTCATATGTCTGTAAACTAAACATAACTTATTAATTCACAGGTCTGTATACCAAACATAACTAATTAATTCATAGATCTGTATACCAAATATAACTAACTGACTCAGAGATCTGTAAACCAAAAATTTATCTTTGACTATAAAGTCTAAATAAAAAGATGTTTACAAACAAGCAGTCATTTAATTTTTCTGACAGGATCTTCCCTGTATTATTTGCAAACATGAGTCACTCGATCTACTAGCTGAAAAGAATTTCCAGGAACCCAAGACAGTTTCTTCTTTTTAACCAATGAGTGTTGAAACCATCTCTGATATTCTTGGTTACATGATTTTAAAGATGGCCACTGTGATGGCCATATTAGATGTAATATCAGCAACATTTTCATTTAGGACCAACAAGACAACATTTTTTCTTGAAAACTCCATGCTGATATGATCATCCATTCAGAAGGAGTAGTGATAACAAGATATTCAAGAGGGGCATCATTGTAGCCATATTGGCCGTAAGACTGACACCATTTTTATTTAGGACCAACAAAAAAACATAAGAAGTCTTTTGGTGAAAACCCCATGTCAGTATGCTCATCCACTGTGGAGATGTAGCAATAACAAGACTGAGATCGTTATCATTTTCATTTAGGACCTAACTTAAAACCATAAGAAGTCTTCTAGTGAAAACTGCATGTCAATATGTCTTTCCATTTAGGAAGAGTAATAATAACAACATTCTGAAGATGGTGGCAATATTGGATATTTGGGACCAACTAGATATCATAAGAAGTCCTTGGGTGAAAACCACAATATGACTTTCCATTCTGGAGAAGTAGCGATAACAAAGATTTTCAAGATGGCTGCCATGCTAGCCATACTACATGTAGATGTCAGATCAGCTCCATGTGCATTTAGAATCAACTAGAGATCAAATGAATTATTTTGGTGAAAACGCCATGTTGATATAACCATCCATTCAGAAAGAGTAGCAATAACGAGATTTTCAAGATGGCCATATTGGATGTCCGAGTGGCACTATTTTCTTTTAGGACAAATAAACTTGTGCTAACGGATAGATGGACACTGGTTGTACAAGAGACAACAGGTCATCTTATAAGCTCTTCTGGTCTATGACCAGTAGAGCTAAAAAAAAAAAAAAACCAACAAACAAATATTAATAATAATATTAATAATTTTAGGTATAATAACAATAATAATATCAGTAATAACTGGCAAAAATTGCAGCATAAACATCAACAATACATTAAAACTATTCAAAATTTTGGTGTAAGAAGGAAAGACCAAATAATGACAAGCTATGAGTGATATTCTGATTGATTGATATTTTGTTTCTCTCAATCTCACACATACCCTTCAGTCTGTTTCATTAGTATGTTTATGACAAGTACTTGTAAAACATGAAGGCCATGGCCAGTATATCAAACCCATCAAAACATTAAAACTTGACCCCAAGGTCAAAAGATTGAGTGAACATGCAGCAAAATGAATTGTCATAGCTTCAAAATTATTCATCAAAAGTATAAAGTAAATCCATTATGGGTTAAGAAAATATTAGCAAATGAAAGAACTTCAACCAAAACCTTAATGCCAAGTTTCTATGAATGTGACCTTGACCCCAAGGTCAAAGGGGTTATTGAGTGTGTTGCAGAATGAACTGTCTTAGTTCCATATTGATTTAAGCCAAGTATGAAGAAAATCCATCATGGAGTTCAGAAAATGTAGGCAAATGAAAAAACTTGAACCAAAACCTTACATACAAATTTTCTATGACTGTCACCTTGACCCCAAAATAAAACGCAAGCCATAATGTCATAGAATCAACTGTCATTGCTTCATAATTATTCATCTCAAATACGAAGAAAATCTATCAAAGGGGTTTATGAAATATAAGCCAATGAAAAAACTTTAACAAAACCTATGACAGTGAACTTGGCTCCAAGGTAAATCGGGCAAGCCAGCATGTTGTAGAGGGAATTGTCTTAGCCTGATAATGTTTCATGGCAGGTATCATAAAAATCAATCAAGGGGTTTAGGAAATATATGCAAATGAAAAACTGTAACCAAATCTATATCATGCTGTTGCTGTCACCACTGACAATGGAAAAGTGACTGCTGTGTCTCGATTCCCACTTGCATGGGCTTGAAAATAATGCATTCTGATATAGAGCAAACTTACTAATCTCGGTCTCTTCATTGCTGGACCCCTTCCCAATGCGATCCAAGTTCTCAGCTATGTCCTTCTCGTTCTCAACATGTCCTGGTATGAAGAATAAAACTGATAAGCAAAGGATGATACAAGATTAAAATATGGATTAAAGACAGTAGTACATCTTTCTGAACATTGCATGAGCTCACTGAGCTGGAGCAAACAGATTCATCACCGCAAGTCTGAGAGCCAGTAAAACTGTAAGATACTCTATGTTAATACCTATGGACCTACTCTCACTCACAGATAGTTTGTTGGAACATTTTGGTTTCATGCTCCAACACCTGGGTTATTGTCACCAATACAAGCAATTATTACTTCAAACATTTTTCAACCAATTAACACAAAATTTCCTACAAATACATAGTATTAACAGAAATTCATAAGATTTCTGTAATAAGAAAAATTTTGGTTTTAAACAAAATTCAATATTTGTGATGACATGAAACTTTCTTGGCTCCAGTAATTGGTCAATTCTTCTAGCATCACAGGGTTCTCCATAGGATTTTGAAACTTGCAGTCCAGGACTCATTCCTTGGAAAAAGTTGCAGTCCCAGTCATAAAACTAGGAGTCCCATTAACAATACTTTTCTTTCTCCATGCAATAATTCAGAACATTATGTGTATATTGTGCCAACAATATATATAATCAGATTGCTAATGTTCATTTATTGTGAAATATTTAGTATTATAATAAATGAAAGAAAAATCAAGGCAGTTGATAACCATGATAATTGTGATTGTTTATGATGTTACAACTACAACAATTCTCAATGCCTTTACCTTGCCATTGTTTAATTTTGTTTGCAGCTAGAAGGAATCAAGGAAGAGATTCAACTTTATTTTCTATATTAATTTATTTAATTAGCCCAATTCCGTTTTCAATCAATAAATTTTCCAAGACACTGAAAGAAGAAACAAGTGACCATGTTCCATTCACTTTTTTTCATTTCTTCTTTAAGCATCACAGCATACTACATTCACTTTTTTCTTAAACAAACTTTTAAGAAATTTCTCCACAGCAGGTTTAGGATCAAAATCCTTAACTTCGGAACCTGGAGTTCCTTGGGTTGCCATTGCAATCTTCCTTCCACAGTTGCAGCACCATGTACATAAAACTAATAATGTTCCATTGTTTTCTCTTTGGTGTTCTGTTTTCTTTATCAAAACTAGATGCATTCTACTAATTTCTGTCGACCAGTCTTAAGAAAAATGTGCTCAACTGCAGCTTTCTGTTTTGCACCACAGAAATTATGTACAGTTGCCATTGGAATAGTACACATATGATAATCACTTGAAAACAAAAGTATACCTGTACATGACACAGAATAAACAACTGATTTTATAATGATTTAAGAAGGTTAATAAGGGAGTTTGTTATCCTGATTTAAGAAGATTAATAAGGGAGTTTGTTATCCTCCAACAAACAAAATAAGTCCTAAAATCTTGGCCCTATTTTTCCAAATACAGCATACGATAAAATGCAAGTGTTCTAAATACAGCATACGATCAAATGCAAGTGTTCTAAATACAGCATACGATAAAATGCAAGTGTTCTAAACATCACTCAAGGGCCTATAATATGATGGATTAAAACTGTGCTGAGTAATGTTTATCCAAAGTGAGGTGTCAAATCACAAATGCGTGTAATTAGTCTTTTAATCAAAATGATCATTATGAATCGACAACTGATTAACAGGTATCTTAATCTCTTGTCTGCTAAGATCTGGGTCCCCAAGATGGCTGAGTGGTCTAAGTCACTCGCCTTTACTGATCACTCACAGATATCACCTCTGTCCATGTAAGTTCAAGGCTCGGCTCAGCCAATGTGGGTATGTGAGAAAGCTTGCCAGCAGATTCCCATGGGTTGGTGGTTCTTCCCTGGGGCCTTCCTGGGTTCTTGCTCTACCAAATATACTAGCCATCGTGTATAGCCTACCGTGTGCTGAAAAATGGCTTTAAACCCCACAAAACACAAACACTCATCTAAGATTTAACCTATGTAGCTTCACTGAATAACATTAAAATCGCTTGAACTTTGATAGCTCACATGACTGATGCTTGCTTTGTAGAAACGGATCATATGAAAGCTTGAACTTTGTTTGATAACTCGCACACTACATGATTTGTAATTGCTTTGTGAAACAGATCAAATAAAAGAAACTTTCACCAACAAAGCAACTTGTGTACTTAGGACTGAGCTACTGGAATTTTTATGCATCCAAAAACTGAAAAGTATGCATACTTTTACACAGATTTCAGCGTCCCCGAGAACCCTGCATTAGTCATGTAAAGTGACAGAGAACAAGATCCTGTATTCCACACTAGTCCATTTATATAAATGTACCTCACTGCTGGAAAATTCTGGTACAAATAATTTATAATTATACATGTACTTAGGACAATTTTTAAAGGAATATTCCATCTGACATGCTAATTCTATGGTTCATCCTGTATTTTATATTGTCAATCAATCACACTTTTCACTGTCAATTTTTCTTAAGTATATTTCATTATGAATTGAATAATGTGGTTCAACAGGATTTTGATCATCATTTAAACCCCAAGCTAATGCAAGTACTCATTTTGAGTCGTGTAAACAAAACCCCAAGCTAACGCACATACCCATTTTCAGCCATGTAAACAAAACCCCAAGTTAAAGAAAGAATCCATTTTGAACCATGTAAACAAAACCCCAAGCTAATGCAAGTACCCATTTGGAGCCATGTAAACAAAACCCCAATATTATTATTTTCTCCTACCCAAAAGTTCACGCCCGTATTTAACTTTGTGAAACTTATTAAAAATTTATATTTTTTTTTTCTTCATAATAATGTTTAGAATGAAAACCTCTTCTGAACACTATACACTATCACTGCCTATTAATGTCTCATACAACAAGGTCTGCATATTTTATACTTCATCAACTTAGCGTTAATTAACAAAACAAATCTGTTGGGTCTAAAAGTTAGTACCGTATATCAGCATCTCTATTATGTAAACTGGTCACACAATGGCACTCTACTAAATGTGAATGTTGTTATGTGTACATTATTTATACAACAGTTGTACAGGTGAAATAAGATGAAGCTAATGCCAATTATTTATGTACTATCTACGATGATATCATTATGTTTTTACATTAAAGTTTGTATATTAATGGGGTATATACTTTTAGCTATACAAAAAGGGATGTCCTTCTTATAAAGAAAATAATCATGCATGTGTGTACTTATGTATGTATACATGTATCTATGTGTGTGTGTATGTTGTTTATGTATGTGTGTATATTCGTATGTGTAGTCAATGAGTCCAAGCGAGATCGACTTAGAAAATTCACATATATCCTGAACAACTGCTTAGACATTACCTTGAACTTATCCAGTAATTACATCCTGAAATTGCTCAGCACTTGTTCAGCAAGTCCTGTCCTGCACAACGTAATCCATTTAAACATTATTACTCAATGTCAAGATTATACAACACAACAATTCTCATTTGAACTCAATGTATTCAGTCATTTCTGTGTGCAGATATTTTTTTTTTAACTCCCTGGCACTTCTCTTTACATTTTTACCTGGCATGCATGTTCTTATGGCTCAATTGTACAAGTAATGCTCACCTGCATTTAGTTATCTTCCATGCGCTATCTTTCTCTCAATTAGAATTGCAACTGCGAATGAGAAACTATTTCTTATATTTCATAGTAATAGAGACCTTGTCATAGCTTCTGTTAATAATAGGAATGTTTATTAATTTGTCTGGCTTGGACTGGATAGTGTTGTATAGTGTGATTATGTGTCAACCTTCACCTGACTTTATTTGTACATTATTTGCCATGTTTCCTATTTCTTTACTGTTTATATAAATTATGCATGCTTTTAATTTTCTTACGCATATATATTCCCATGTTGCATTTATCAGATGAACTCCCATGAAAGGGGCGGAGCCCCAGATGGCCAAGTGGTCTAAGGCGCTCGCCTTTACAGATCACTGACATCTCACCTCTGTCCGCGTGGGTTCGAGTCTCGGGCTCGGCCACTGTGGGTATGTGAAAAAGCTTGCCAGTAGCTTCCTGTGAGTCAGTGGTTCTTCCCGGGGTTTTCTCGGGTTCTTCCTCCACCAAATATACTGGCCACCATGTATAGCCTATCATGTGCTGAAAAATGGCGTTAAACCCATAACAACCAACCAACCAACCCATGAAAGGTATAGTCAAATAAGACAAAACATATTATCGTTGTCTTTGTTTTTTACTATGTCTTTGTACTTTGTTTAAATTTCTTCCAAAATTTTAATTTATGTTGGCATGCTTATACCACTTGGGGTAAAAATCTTCACTTGCATAGCTGTCAGCAGATTGAATATACCAGTATTTTAGAAACTGGCTGGAAAAAATATGAATGTAATTTTCTTTTGACTTTTTATGCAAATAACATTGTGACCGCACCAAGTCTTCTCGTTTATCATAAATCAGCACACAACCAAGTGAACAATAATTCTCTGCTTCATAGCCTAACCCATGAACACTAATCTAGAGCAGTACAGGGTTCTGGTTGGGTGTTACCATGCAAGGGTTACCAGACCTAAAATGAAAAAGATGATTAGATACAATCAAATAATTTGTATTTTACTAACATAGAAGTTTATCATAGAGGATTCCCCCTATTCCTATATATTGCCACATGTAGCAAGGTGTTCTTGTCGGAGCTTTTATCATCAATAGAGCACAACTGTGCATGTGTAAAATTAAAAGAATAAAGGGGACTGTCACCTTTTGTCCGTTTGTTGCTCTTACTTGTTCATGACATTGAAGCTAATCCAGGTCCACTCATGGACCCTAATTTGCAAAGAGTTTGTCATGTTAATGGTCAGAGTGTACCATAAGCTTGACCATATAAGCATAGAGTTAAACAAGTTCGATATTATTACGGTCAGTGATACATAGTTAGATAGATCAATTCTAACAGAAAATATCTGAATACAAAATGTTCAAGCACCAATCCATCTCAATAGAAACAGAAATGGAGGTGGCATAGCTATGTATTTCAAAACAGGAATTCCCTTTATTGAAAAGAACAATTTATTAACACCAAACCTTGAAGCCCTTTGGGCAGAAATAAGTCTTAATGGAAGAAAACTTTTAATTGAAACTTTTTATGTATACCCACGATTCGATGACTCGACTTTGGTAGAACTTCAATTGAACAAGCAAAACAATATTGTCAAAATATGATCATCTTAGGGGACTTCAAAGAAGACCTCATGGTATCCAGTAGATGTAGAAATACTACAAATATCATGAATACATTTAATTTACATGAATTGATCATTAAACCTACAAGAATGACTAATCACAGCTCCACAATGATCGATTTAATACTTATGAGTGACACATTAAACTGTTATGAAAAAGGGGTCTTAGATCCTTTTTGTAGCGATCATAACCCTGTTTATTGCTCCACAAACTTTATGAATGCTCTGCAATATAGCTTTAAATGACAAGTAAGGGACTATCAAGCAGCTAATTACGAATTGACATACAGAGATTTGTTGCGTACATGTGATTCAACCGGCAGTAGGCCAAAAATACCGTTTTAAAGGTGGTCTACCGCACATACCGTTTAATAGCTCAAATCTACCGCTTTTAAAAATTTTTTTAAAAAATAAAAAATTATAAAATAAAAGCAAACACGGTATTTTTACGCGTTCCATCAACACATTAGAGAAACTAGCCAAAACCAGTCTACTGGGGACCGGAAATGTTCCACAAGTACACAGACCAGTGCAATGATGAGTGACAGAGCAATAGGATTACAGCTGACATGTGTACACAGCAAGCTGCTAATTGATTAACTTATTGTTGGAATTTGAGGAGTTTAAGGCCAAATGCGGGATGGGTTTTTTTTGAGGTGCTATAAGTAATAAAAGGATAAAAGGTGGTCCATGAAGTCTTCTGAGCCTTTGATAAAAATCGGCCGACCCTTAGCGGAGGCTGAGCCGGAGGGGAGATAAAATAACGAGACCGACCATAAAAATTATTTCGGCAGAGACACTAGAGTAAGAATTTTGATTTTTGTCTTGTTTAATTGTTGTTGTATTGTTCAAGATGTTTTAAGAGGACAACTCTTACATTTTTGTTCAATTCATGTAAAAATGCCAAAACGTGTGCTTTCTTCCAGTGCTAAGAAACCACCAGCTAAGAAATATTATAAGTTCAACAGTGCTTGGATATCAGAGTAGCAAAGGTCCTGACTTTGTATTGTGTGTTTTAAAGGTATGCATCTTTTGTATTTCGTAAACTATTTGAAGTTTTCATGCACATAAATTAAGTTCAAGCCCTAGATAAAATATATCAGTTAAAAATATATTACAAGATAACGAATTTTTAAGTTTGGATAAATTATTCATAAAAGCATTTTTTTTTTTCATTTTTATTTTAAGTCTAAATCAATCTTTATTTTGTTTTATTTACAGTAGTGAAACTTGCTAACAGATTTTTGGATCTGAGCCATGAAGAGGAAGAAGACTTTGAGAATGACGCTCAGGAATACATCCAAAGTCCAAGTCAGGAACTTCCTCCTCGGGGTGAACATAGCTTGGAGGAGCATTGGAGAGTAGTCAGCAACCTTACAAAATCAGCAGCAGGAAAACTGAAGTTAGAACTTCTTTGTAGGCTGAATGTGGTTGTCCTATCATTACAACATTCTAATGTTGATACAGAGAGGACATTCTCCATTCTTCGCAAATGTTACGACTAGGGGTTATGTAACAAAAGAAAAGACTCAAACAAGCTTTCAAGATTTAAAATACAAATCTTTAATTTCCTAAAATATTAAAATATTTCAACAAACAATTAAAGTGAAAGAATTAAAAATAACTTACAGTATAGAATATCCTTAAAAGTCCTAAACTGTTTTAAAGTTCACTGTTCCGGAAGTTAATCCAACTATTCCGAATGTATGTTCCGAATGAAGTAGCCTTTACTGTGCTAATATGTTGATAAGATTAAGTTATATCCAAATAATCCTTGCTAATATGGAATCTCACAAGTTCTAGAAATGTTTCCGATAATTCCACAGAGCTGTACAGTATAATAATTCAGGTTGAAGACACAGTACTGAATCCTAAATGTACTGTATTAATTAATAAATATCCAAAGAATAATATCCCACACTCAAAATGAATCAAATTCGTTATGACCTCTCAATTCAACATAACTATGAAGAATGCCAGAATGTGGCTTTTAATCCCTATATATATAGCCTTAATGCGCAGAATCAAAATGAAAACCCATTCTACGTCTTCGATAAACAACTGGGTATTTAGCAATAATTTCCTTCTATTAAACATGATTCATTCTTCGGATGTGACCTTAAACTATAATTCCTGGTCAATATAATGTTTACTCCTAAAAGTACGAGAACTAGGTCAAAAGTTCAACCTCTCATGCGTGGAAAATAAGTCACATGACTAAAGCTACAAGCAACTAGGTGAAATATCAATCAAAAAATACCGGATGTGTACTCACAGCAAGACGACAGCTGTTAGACTAAGAACAGAGATCAAAAACTAATAAACTATACCATTATTAAAAGGAAAAATATTCATAATTCCATAACATCCTCACCTTTTGGGAAAAAAAAACGTTTTATGCAATAAAACTTTTTTCTTTTTAGTATGTACTTCTAACATTCATGTAATTGATTGCATATAAAAATTTAATACATGATACAGTGATGCAAACAAAAACAGTGTAACGGTAATATTATACACATGAAAATGCATCAGCAATTAAATTTTACTAAGAAATAGCAGTAACCTTAGCTTCTATGATTTTATTTGTCCATGTCTCACTATCATGCCCTAACACAGGCACGACAAAAGTCACTTTTATTCAAATTGATGATCAAGTTCGCTTCGCTGAGTCTTTTGAAGAATTGCTTTATGTGATCTTGCCACGTGTCGTTGCAGATGATGACATCATTGATGTAAGCATCGTAATTTCTAATTCAGATGTTATCATATTCATCAGACGTTGGAAAAACTTGGGGAACATTCATCCCAAATGGCATGACTTTATACTGGTAAAGTTCATCTGGAGTCATGAATGCAGAAATTTCTTTTGCTCGCTCCGTAAGTGGAATTTGGTAGAATCCCTTCAATAGGTCAATATTTTGTGACGTATTTTGCATTTCCAATTCTGTCTAGGAATTGGAAATGAATCTGTCCTGGTGACACTATTTACTTTTCTGTAATCTGCACACATACGGAAAGTCTTATTTGGTTTCGGCACTAAAACATGGTGAACTCCAGTCACTTTTACTTGGTTCAATAAAGTCATTTTCCAGTAAATTCTGAATCTCTTTCTTCAGATAGTCTTGTTTGAGAGGTTTCATCATGGAAAAATTTTTTGGTTCGTGTGGAATGTCCGGAAATAAATGTTAATTATCTTTTATCAACTGCTTCAGTTCGTTAATTTCAGGCGGCAGTATATGAAAGCTTCTGGTCCAGATCGTCCAGAATTTCCGAATTGCGAAGAGTAGTGACTTCAAAATCATCCTATCAGATTTCTCATCTTCATTCAAATGTCGAATGTGTGGGACAGGTACTACTAAAGTAATTGAATAATTTATATGGCTATTTCTGTCTACATATTGTTCCAACATTTTAATATGGCAAAGTTGTTTCTGTTTTCTCCTCCCAGGAATATTAATAATATAATTTAAATCACTCACATTTTTATCACTGATATAAGGACCAAAATACTTAACCTGAAGAGGATTTTGGGGTATGGGTGGCAAAGCTAATACTCTATCACCTGGCTGAAAACTCCTACACTGACCGCCCCTCCCCCCCTCCCCCCAGCAGCAAACAACAATAATTGGACACCTTCATCCTACTCCCTTTCTGTTCCACAACAATTCCCAATTATACTCTATCTCATAACAATATGTTTTAATTATTCATTCTAAAGTCTGATATAGTATCAACTTAAGAAGACCAAACAGTGTGAAAAACTTGATCAAAGCTTTCACTATGGTCTCAGTTTTAATATTCCGCAAAGGAATAGCTTTTGAAAAACTTGTAGACACACACCTCGTCAACAAGTATTGGTTGCCTAACTTAGTCTTATTTATTCCTAAACGACCAGACAATGACGTTTCATGGGCTACACTAAGTATTTCCTGATGATAGGATCTAGGAACTACTATTTGATTACTACCTGACCACTCGTCACCAGCAGGTACCCCGAGCAGTCTCTGTTTCCTCATAAGGACTTCACTCTTCAAAAAGTAACAAGTACCTTCTTGTATGGCTTCAGTTTTAGTCATAGCCCCCTGAAACAAACAGGAGATATCCGAATCTCCCTGTTGTAAGACAACTAGTGTTTGTCTTATTTCACCTTGATTATTTTTATGAGATTTTGTAGTTGAAAGAGTATCACTGTGATCAATACTTGATTGAATTTTACTAGGAGCAAAAGTGACCTCATTAAAAGTCTGACCCAAAAAGGTGTCCGCTAAAGGAAATACACCCTGTTCGACAACATCATTCTCAAGAGCACACTTTGCCATAGCTCTAGTAACTGCACAAGCTGGATTCAAACCAGTGATTTCTACTTCAATATTATCAACTCATTGATCTATGCTAGACTTGTCAGTTACAAGTGGATTAGCCACTACCTTATCTCTCGCTAGGTCATGACCCAGTAATAAATAGATGCCCTTTATAGGCAAAGAAGCCACTGCTCCTATGGTCACAGGTCCCAAAACTAAGTCTGATGACAAATTAACACAATGAAGAGGGACATTAACATATCCACATTCTACCCCCTGTATTAGTACACTTTCACTAGTAGAAGTCTTCTCAGAAAACGGCAAAGTGCTATCTAACAATAGACTCTGAGAAGCTCCTGTGTCTCTTAATATCTTAATAGGAGTAGACTTACCCAAGTCACCAACAAGTGACACCGAACCCTTCAACATGAATGGTTCGTATTCCTTCATTACAAAATCAGACTGAGGTATGCAAGCCTTCAAACAAATATCATCCTTGATATATGACCCTGACCTTGACTTCTTAATAACTAGAGCATTTGGAACTGCTCTATTAAAATTCCATTGCCGATATTCCAACTTTAAGCAATCAGAAATAATATGTCCTTTCATCTTACAATAGGAACACGTGGGTAGAGATAAGGTTTTCTGATATTCCCTATCAGAATTTTGATTACTCACTATTACATCAGCCTGAGGTCTGAAATTACTCAAACGAGTCTGAAATGGTTTCTTAACATAAGCTTGCTGAGAGGAAGATTTATTTACAAATGGAACCTTGTGTATTGAAGAATATTCATCAGCTGTGCTGGCTGCATTTTCTAAAGTCTCAACTCCTTTCTCATTAAGGTATTCCTTAATTTCATTACTGACACAATTCTTGAAATCTTCAATCAATACCAGTTGCTCAAGATTATTATAATCCCTATCAACCTTCTTAGACCTACACCATCTTGTAAACAAACGTTTTTTTTCCCAAGCAAATTCTACATGAGTCTGATTAGTTTCCTTTCTACATTCTCTAATGTTTTGACGATGAGTTTCAGGTACCAACTCATAAGCTCTTAAAATATATTCTTTGACCACTTCATAATCAGCAGATTGTTCATTTGAAAGTGTAGTATAAACATCACTAGCTTTGCCAGTAAACACACTCTGCAATAATGAGGTCCACTTCTCTTTTGGCTATTCCAGATTCTCTGCAATTTTCTCAAAACTGAGAAAATATTTGTCTACCTCCTCTTTTCTAAAAGGGGAAACCTGTCTCACATGTTTGGCTATATCAAAGTATGAACCCGTATTGTCATGAGAGTGCCCTTTGCTGGTCAATTCTAATTCACTAAATCTAAATTCCCTATCCTTATATTTCTCCTGAAATTCCCTAACCTCCCTCGGCACTTCCCTTTCTTTATCCCTCTCTCGTATTTCATTATCTCTTAATTCCTTCTGTATTTCCTTATCTCATAATCCTTTCTGTATTTCATTATCTCTTAATTCCCTCTGTATTTCATTATCTCTTAATTCCCTCTGTATTTCCTTATCTCTTAATTCCTTCTGTATTTCCCCCTCTTTCAATTTATCTTCCCTTCTTTCCTGTCTTTCCCTATCTTTATCATCCCTTCTTTCCTGCATCTGCATCTGTTCCCATTAAAGTTTGAGCTTTTCTAACTCTACGTCCTTAGCTATCTGTAATTTCTTTCCTAAACTAGACGGAGATTTTTTCTTGACACTTGAAACCCCCTCTTCAAAAATACCTGTTTGTACCAAATAGTGTATCAAGATACTCCTAATATCTTGTTTTAACATGGAAGCTTTTGCTTCAGTCAGACTATAATGTTTAGCAATTTGAAGTAATTCATCCTTCTTTAAGGACTCAAATTTCTCCTGGGTAGGATCAGTTACGAAACTCTCTACTCTGGATGTCATTATGAAAGCCTGTCATTTCTCTTTATTTCTTAATCTGGAAATCAAAAAGACCACTAAAATTTCAAAGAATGAAATTCAAATCCCAAAAAGAAAACTTTCCGAAACATCAAAATCTCTGAAATATTAAAAACTTGAAAATATTTAATTAAATCTAAATCCCAAAATATTCAAATTCGGATCCCGAAATTATTTAAATTTCTAATCCCGCATGAGCCCCCAATTTCTTCTGTTGCGACTAAAGGTTATGTAACAAAAGAAAAGACTCAAGCAAGCATTCAAGATTTAAAATACAAATCTTTAATTTCCTAAAATATTAAAATATTTCAACAAACAATTAAAGTGAAAGAATTAAAAATAACTTACAGTATAGAATATCCTTAAAAGTCCTAAATTGTTTTAAAGTTCACTGTTCCGGAAATTAATCCAACTATTCCGAATGTATGTTCTGAATGAAGTAGCCTTTACTGTGCTAATATGTTGATAAGATTAAGTTATATCCAAATAATTTCTTTCTATTAAACACAATTCATTCTTCGGATGTGACTTAAACTATAATTCCTGGTCAATATAATGTTTACTCCTAAAAGTACGAGAACTAGGTCAAAAGTTCAACCTCTTGCGCGCGGAAAATACGTCAAATGACTAAAGCTACAAGCAACTAGGTGAAATAACAATCCAAAAATACCGTATGTGTACTCACGTCAAGACGAAGGTTGCACTTCAGACCAACGACACGTCAGAGCTGGTGTGCCCCAGGGATCTATACTCAGACCACTGATATTTTTAATTTACATTATTGATATTGTCAGTGATATTCAGTCCAGTATAAGACTGTCTGCTGATGACACAACATTGTCAATTACTGTTGAGGACCCAACACTGGCTGCTGGTGTTTCAAACGTAGACCTACTTAAAATCAATGTATGGGCTAATCAATGGTTAGTTGATTTTAAGCGAAACAAAACCGAATCAATTGCCATATCCAGAAAATCTCAAAGGGAACAACACCTACAACTTTTAATGAATGACACAGTTATTAGGAATGTCAGTTCTCATGATCACTTGGGCCTATATTTAAATGAATCCTTATCTTGACATATACATATGCAGGAAATAATTACAAAAGCATGAAAAAGGTTAGACATACTACGAAGTTTGAAATTTAAACTTGATAGAAAATCATTAGAACTTCTTTTTTTCACCTTTATAAGACCTCTTTTGGAATATGGGGATATTATCTGGGATAACTGCAGCCAGTATGAAAAAGATGAAATAGAAATAGAAAAAATAGAAGCTGAAGCAGGTAGAATCATTTGTGGGGTGACAAAATCTACATCATATGCTAACATTTTGGAGGAGACTAAATGGGAAAGACTTTCAACAAAGCGCTACAACCACAGAATGATAACTTTTTTAAAAATGTATCAATGCCAGCATTTGTATACTTTTTTTTCTTTTCCTCATTTGTTGATTTGCAAGTATACAGTAACATGTTTCGGCTGTAAAAACTTATTAGTTACTGTCTGACATTGTTATAATATTGTATGTATAATTTCTTTTAATATCTCATTACCATGTTTAAATGCTTGCAATATTATGCCTTCATTATCTACATCAACCACATTATAAAAGAAAATATAGTTAACGAGGAGAGAGCTTGTAATAAGCTTATGCTTGTTGTCCAATCTTCTATATCTCTTGTTCAATTGTATTTACTTTCCACGACGACTTCTGTAAATAAATATTGATTAAACTAAACCCTAAGCTAGAAGCAAGTAACCATTGTCAGCCATGTAAACAAAAGCAATCAAGGTAAGTGATTGGCCCAAGGGAATGACAGCAGTGTCCAGCTGTTATCATGAAATTACAATGTGTCAAACAAAAGTACCAATGTCTGTACAAGTAACACTAGTCCTTGTAGCCAACATAAAACTACTTACTTTCTCCTACAATCATTCTTATAATAGTGTCATAAAGACTAGCTTATAAGTCAAGTTCAACTGCAATGCACAGACCCAGATCTGCCATTGCATAATGTGGATCTATTAAGTTTGTTAGGAGTAATCAGTAGAACAAACAAACAAACAATACATACCCTGATGTGCCAGTGCATTATGTGATGACACATCAGGGTCTATATTGTTTGCTGTTGGACCAGACTTATATGCGAGTACAGACGGAAACTACCCAATAACTTCTAATACTAGATGGGAAATAAAATGACATTTTGTTCACTGGGCTGTTTCAGACAATCAGCATCTTACAATTGAAAAAGAGTTGGTAACTTTTTTGTATCTACCACAAACCATCAAGAATGAATGGTACAGGAACATAAATACCAGAATTTCAATGTAAAGCTAAAATTAACTACCGTACTGTACTTTTCTATCTAATACAACATATAAATCTGGAAGATAAATATATATGTCCTATACAAAGCAGTTCCCAAGTATATACTCACAATACATGTATATAACCAATCTCTCACTATGTTACTGTCCCCATGACTTTAATTCAACAATCATCATCATCGTTACTGTCCCCAATAATTTCTCTTTGATTTTAGATACATTAGAGAACCTGTCTGGAAAGACCACCTCTTCTGTCAAAAGAGTCGTGGTCTCTTAAGACAGGTGGTCTCTCAAGACAGGACATAATACTATGTAATCAATAAATAGGTGCATCAAGAATCTGGTCTCTCAAGACAGGTGATCCTTCATAGCAATGGTCTTTCAAGGCTGTTATATTGAATATAATAAGGCCTAAAAAGATTGTCAACTGCTTCTCTTCCTACGGGCATGAGCTTTTTATCACAAAAAAAGACAATTGTCCTTATACTCTTTAGTACAAGTGGAAGACACTTGTCCTTATAAATCCACACCCCACTCTTCAGTATAATCGAATGAGTGAATGCTTTTTAAACCCTGATACTAATTTTAAAACACCTCCAGTTAAATTTTACTATTTAAACTTCCAAAAGAATACAAAGAATGCACTTGTGAATCGGTGTAAATAAGCTCTTTCATGATCTTTCACGAAACAATACATGAAACTAACATTCTACAACAGGGTACAATTTCCTGCACCTGTGCTGAGTATATTGTATGGACATTTTGAACAACAGAAACACTAAAATGCAATAACCTGCTACATCACTCCATGATTCAAAAGGCATAATGGTTGCCACAGCAAGAAAAGTAGGTCACTGTGGCCTATTTTGCAGGTGCAAATATTAGTCATAAAAAAGCACTTATTAGATGCAATAGCAGTACTAGCAATGAACTTAAAGAAATCAAGCTTAATTCAAAATCTGAATGTATCCAGCATGACAAATAGATGGTGTCTCGACAAAAGCATGCTGACAAAATTAATTCAAAATCTGAATGTATCCAGCACGACAAATAGATGGTGTCTCGACAAAAGCATGCTGACAAAATTAATTCAAAATCTGAATGTATCCAGCATGACAAATAGATGGTGTCTCGACAAAAGCATGCTGACAATAGAGCGCCGCCAAAAGCTCACAGTTTAAAATCCCCGACAAAAGCGTGCCGACAAAACCTGAAATCCCCCAACAGAATCGTGCAAAGAGAAAAGCATGCAGAGTTGAAGTAGACATGAAAAGTGAGATAATTTCTAATTTCCAAAATTTATTTGAAGAGTCATTCTTCAAAGCTACTTGCGTACCTGAAACTGTATAAATAGCACAAATATGTTTAGGCCGAAACATTTGCAGTTATGGAAAGAACCAAATTGCAGAAGCAGAAAGAGCACATTTTACGTGATGACTATCGGCTTCATAAAATTGGTATTAATTTGGATGGGAGTACGTCATGGAAATGCATGAAAAAAGACTGCACAGGTCGGCTGAAATTGGATGCAAAAGATGCAGTAACTGTCGTTTCGGAGCATAATCATGCTCCCACTCCAGAACTTAATGAACTGATGAAAGATGTGGTTGAGATACTTCGGCGTGCAGTGACTACTGTAGAAAAACCTCGGCAAATCATCCAGCAGAGCACAACAGGAGTTTCGTTAACGCAATATTTCTGCATATTTAGATATTAATGAATTATGTTATTTGTTCTTTAATGCAGAATATCTGCAAATTGAGATATTAATTAATAAACGATGCTTAATGATCTTTAATGCTATATTTCTTTCATCTTTGCGTGATTTTGTTGGCGCGCTTTTGTCCTGCACGCTTTTGTCGGGGTGTTCAAGTAGATAAATGTAAATAAATCTTAATCTATCCATTGGAGCATGACAAGTAGATGAATGTAAATCTACTTCTGTCAGTGGCCACAAGTATACTTCAAGATGAATGCACCCAAAATGTTTCACCCAACAGGGTCAGAGAAACAATGCAAGAACTATAAATAACCACTGGCCATATGAAAGTAGGTCATTGTGACCTAACTTTGCTACCACTAAAGAGGCATATTAAAGATGAAGGCATCCATCAAATTTAATGACTGCACAGTGACATGCAACAGTATCAGAGAAACTGAGCTAAATGGAAACACTTAAATAGAGATGTACACTGTATAATACTTTATATCCTGGACAACTACTTACTTTATAATGACATATAAGTAGGATCCAACTGCAAACAGCACTGACCCAGATCTGCCATCACATAATGCATGGGCATATCTGGGTCTGTGAAGTCTATTACGACTAATCTGTAGAACAAAACAGACCCAGATCTGCTGGCAAATTAGCATAAGCAGATCTGGTTCTATACAGTCTGTTAAGACTAAACAGTAGAAGAAAAAAAAAGATCCAGATCTGCCATCACATAATGCATGGGCAGATTTGGGTATATGAACCTTGCTAGGACTAGTCAGTAAAACAAAATCATAGACCTAGGTCTACCATTGCATAATTTGTGAGCAGATATGAGTCTATGCAGTTTGTGAGGACTAATCAGTTGAAAAACAATACAGATACTGATCTGCTTCCACATTCTGCATGGGCAAATATGGGTCTATGCAGTTTGCAAGGACTAGTCAGTAGAAAAAACAACATGTACCCAGTAATGCTATTGCATAATGCATGAGCAGTTAGTTCTAGGTCAGTGCATTTTGTTAGAACTTATCAGTAGCAAATACAACACAGAGCCCAGATCTGCTGGCACATTATGTGTGGGCAGATCTGGGTCTATGCAGTTTGTTAGAACTAGTCAGTAGTAGAAAAAAAATGCATAGACCCAAATCTACTGACACAGTATGTGTGGAGACTCCAAGAGTGACCTTCTTAGATAAGTGGTCTTTATAAAAAGGTATCCATGAAAGTAGGATTCATTGTACTGAACTTGTAAATTGCTCACAGTTTATTATGTTCTTTTGTTTAATCTATTTCAAACAAAAAGAGATCTGCATTTCAAATCAGTGTTAAAAATGCACTTGATTTCAACTGAGATGAAATTCCTGTTAGTAAATCTAGTATTAATGGCCTATTCACACAATGACAGCTGTTTGTTTAAACTATATCAGCCTTAATACTCTCTTCAAAATGCAAATTGGGGGAAAAGTGGTGTTTACTAAACACCTACAGTCACATCCAGGATGTGCTTATCTTCCTTCCTGCAATCATTAATTTTAAGATGATAGCATTAGTCATTCCTCACTGATAGCACTGACTTTACTAATTTTTGATAGTGAATAGACCTTCCTATTATTAAAACTATGTTTCCTGTTTCTACCATTACTTCCTTGCTAGACAACAGCAACAAAGCATCCCCAAAATCATATGTTATACTGCATTTGACAAAGTTTCTCAAAATAAATATGGTTTAAACTAAAGCAACACATTACTGTACTTCTTTACCTTGTTACATCTATCCTGCTAACTATTCCCAAACCCCATATTATCCTGATCTTTTTTTGTTGTTTGTGTTTATACAAGCAAATTCTAAAATTGGTATATCTACAGTACTATGCCTTTACATGTGTATAAATACAGTAAAAGGCACTTAGCTCCCATTTCCTTGGCATGATACTGCCAAATAAAGTGCTGAAAAAAGCCACTAAAAACCAACCAACTTGTCCAACCAGTGATTACACATATTTAGAAGAAATAAGGTGGAAAGTTTACCATAAAATCTCACTTTAACAAAAGAACATCTTTTTGTTCAGCCCACCTTTCATTTAGGTAGAAAAGACATACATGTACATCAAAAACATTAACATTAAGGTTAATCCAGGGTGTGGATAAATGTATGAATGTACAGACAGATGCACACCGATGCCACAGTGATTGCTATGTGGAGCTTCCACCTAGGCAGTCTCAACAAAAATATAATCAAACATCCTTTAATATATACAGCTATGAATAATAAGGGTATGTGATGGCCAGAGTAAGGATTCTTTGTTTTATCATTTTCCACTCTTTTGTCCTATAAATATGGACCAGACAGTTCTCCTCCTGGAAGGTTCATTCCCCATTTGGAAACTCTTTTACAATATCTGTCCAAAATGTTTAATTAAATAATTCTTGTACACTAGTCAGAGTCAATTTTTCCCTCCACTGGGGTCAGATTCCCAATACCACTATAAGCACCCCCTAAAACACGGTCAAAATATTCTTGAATGGCAAGTGTGCACTGTACAGACATAGACACTCTGTGCCACCCTTCATCCAGTTTATTCCAAATATAAACTTTCTATCTTTGCCCAAAACAACTTTAGTTTCATCACTAAAAATTACTCTTGACTACCAGAGTCTGGACCTGTTCCATTATGAATCGTACACCACCTCTGGTCTTCAAAAATATTTACCTGGCACAGTTACTATCTATCTGAGAATCATTTAATACTTTTAAACCTTACAAATTTCAAACCAAACCTTGTTCTGTATGTGCAAACTTTTTCAATTTGGAAAAATGAAACTAATAAAGGCGAGGACAATGTTAAAGAAATGCTATTTATAGTACAAGGACAGCCTAATATACATCATAAGGTGCATGGTTGCGATGTGGATCTCCATGACGGTAAAAATAAAAGTCAGTACATTTATACCATACACAACGTTCAAGATACCAACCGATATAATGAGTAAAATTAAAATAAAGGTTATGAACCTACAGTGATAAAAATGAACTAACTCATAAAAATGTAATGTAAGTAGAATATAAACTTTATCAGTTTTTTTAATTATATGCCATACATTTCAAAATAATGCAGTCTCAATAAAAATGGTTTTATAATATTTTTGTAACATTCATAATTAAGTATCATTTAAAATGTTAGTGCTTTGACTACATTTAACGTAATAATTAAAATATTCATATGACAATATTTTTTAAACTTTTTACCAAATCAGTGATGAATACAAAAATAGAAATAATATTGTGAAATCAAATGGTTGATAGTTTTATTGTAAGGTGCATGGTTGTGATGTGGATCTATACTGTATACACCATGCAAGATGCCTACAGCTTTAATGACCATGACTATAATAAAGGGGTACAACAACAATAACAAAATTATCTAAATCATAAATATGTCAGCTAATTAGATTATTGATTTGTATCAGTTTTATATTACATGCTAAGCATCCACAAAAATGCAGTATGAACAGAAGTGTCTTCACCATAGAAATATATTTAATTCATATTTAGATGGCATTTGGCATGCCAGCATATTTGATTAACATTTAACAAGAATATGTAGACAGTATTATTATTATTGTTGTTGTCGTTGTTGATGTTGTTGAAAATACAAATAATTCCTAAATATAAGCGTAAATGTCTGATAAACATATAAATCATTATTATTAACATTATTTATTTTAAAATCTGATTAAATTTCTTTCTTTTAAAATCATGATAAAAAAAATGTCAGCCAGTATTATACAATATTATTTATGTTTTTATTTGTATTCATCACTGATCTGGGAAAAAAGCATTGTCATCTGATTATTTTAATTATTACTTATTCTGCATACATATATACATGGTTCTTTCTGTCTTCTATAATAATAATAATAATAATAATAATAATATATATATCTAAATTACTTACTATTTTAAATGTACTTAATTATGATTTTTTCAAAAATATTATATAGACATTTTTATTCAGAATGCATTTTTTTAAATGTGTGACATATAATTAACAAATAAATTATAAAGTCTATATTCAAATTATATTACATTTGTATGATTCAGAGAATTTTGTCACTGTAGTTTCATACCCTTTATTTTCATTTCGCTGGTAATATTGGTCGGTATCTTGCATATTGTATACAGTATAAATGTACCAACTTTTATTTTTACCTTCGCTAGTATCCGCATCATAACCATGCACCTTACGACATATATTAGACTGTCCTTGTTCTATAAATAGCATTTCTTTAACATTTTACTTGCCGTTAACAACTTTATTTTTTCCAAATTAAAAAGTTTCTGCAGATGGAACAAGGTTTGGTTTTGAAATTTGTAAAGTTTAAAGGGATTAAATAATCCTCAGCTAGACAGTAACTGTGCCAGGTAAATACTTTCGAAGACCAGAGGTGGTGTACGATTCATAATGGAATGGGTCCAGACTATAGTTTTCAACTGTCCAGTTATGTCGCTCCTTAAACCATAAAATATGTGATGCGTAATTCTGTTGAAAAATTTCAGCTTCCTTACAGTGCATCTCCTGAGTTCTAAACTGTTTAATCTTCAGTGCTTTAGAAGCCTAAACACTGACAGACTCAATAAATAGGTATGGTCAAGTCCTGCAAAGATCTCACTAAAGGCTATGGCCAAGTCCAGCAAAGATCTCATTAAAAGGCTATAGTCATGTCCTCCAAAGATCTCATTAAAAGGCTATAGTCATGTCCTCCAAAGATCTCATTAAAAGACTATGGTCAAGTCCTGCAAAGATCTCTTAAAAAAGCTATGGTCAAGTCCTGCAAAGATCTCAATAAAAGGCAAAGATCAAGTCCTGCAAAGATCTCAATAAAAGGCTATGGTCATGTCCTGCAAAGATCTCATTAAAAGGCTATGGTCAAGTCCTGCAAAGATCTCAATGAAAGGCTATGGTCAAGTCCTGCAAAGATCTCAATAAAAGGCTATGGTCAAGTTGTGCAAAGATTGTCTAACATTATCAAAAATTGCAATGAACAAGATGAGAAAGTACATGATCACCCCTTTTTGCTCATGATTTTGTGATCTGCTTATTTCTCAATTTCTATGGATCTCCTTTTGTGAAACCTTTTCAAAAGTTTATGAATTGTAAAATGTGATATTCCAGTTATTTCAGAGATTTTTTCTACCGCTATAATCTTTCTCAACTACTGAGTTATCATCTGCTTCTGACCATCAGCCAATTCCTTATCGTTAGGTGCCAAGTTTTGTTTACATTACCAGGGAAGTCTAAAAATAGCACTCACAACAAATTTGCAATTTCAGACTGCAGTTAAAATGTTCATTAGTGCACACAGATAAATTAAGCTTGCAGAATAAAATCTCCAGTCTAACATTACAGATTGTTTTATGTGCCTTTTATCCAGTTTTAGTGAAAATAAGTGCAGTCATGTAGTCATCTGTCTTCGACAATTCTGCATACAGGTCTCTTTCTCTCTCCCAAAGACTTTTGTGGATTCAGTAAATGGTATTTTTAGTTGACTTTTAGCTGATAATGAAATCAAGTTTTTGATTTTCTTTTTTCGTGATGTTGAGACATATGCACCCAACTTTACTCCTTTCATTTGTTATTCGTTCTCTTCTTCTATGTTATTCTCACGGTTCAATTTTACATCTTTTCTCAATCATGGTTACTTTAAAATAATGACATTCACTTTTGGATATCATTCGGTGTCCTGCATCACATATTTCAGCAACCACTCACAATAGAAATTTTCTTGTTTTTGCACAAATTATACGAGGTTCGAGACAACCAGATCTCAGGATCCAAAATCTCTCTCTCTCCATGTTGTGAATGAAGACTACAGTTGATCTTATAAGAGAAAAGATATCTGTTTAAATAAATTAACATACATGTAGCTAAGAATGTCTTCAACAGCAATGGGACTTTAATGTCAATTTGTCTGTTTCAGACAGACATCCATTTGAAGAGAACCATGTTTTACCAATTTGATCATGCATTTTTTTTTTTAAAATACTGGTTGCATATGAAACTGCAAATGGCAGGAAAAATGCATATATTGTGAAAATATGAGTAAGGATTTACATGTCTTCAGCAGTTGTGAGCACATTGCCTTTCTCTCACTCAAAAGAATTTGATGATTTGATACAGTGTATTTTATTGACATTTAGCTGATAACATTAATGTTATATAAAATTGTATATTAAAGAATAACAGGTCTATTAATTTATACGGGCAACAACACAGATAACTTAATGCCCCACTGTACTCTCTCTCTCTCATTCTCTCTCTCTCTCTCTCAATGAAACTCATTAGCACATGTTTGCTGGGGTCATAAACAGTAATTCACACCCACTTTATCGACACCATGTCCACTCCGCTGTGGTGGTCAGATGCGGCTCTGCAAGAAAGCATGGTGTGCAGAGCTATTCTCCGCAAGAAGCTGCTGCAACTCCATCAGGATGTGCAGGGAGATGGTGGACGGACTTTTCTTAATCCTCATAATGCCAATAGTCTACATGTGAACTTCAAATATAAATTAAGATGTTTGTGATTTATGTATCTTTAGTGCTATATTATTTTGTTTTATATCACTGCATGTAATATTTTGACATAAGCTATAAATAAAGAATAAAATATAAGATTGTACAGTGATTATGGGATTATGGGTATTTTTTCTCCTTACACCCAGTTGAATTTCGACCTAGAAAACTGTCCCTCCTGCACAGACCTGTGATGAGAGACCACCTGTCTAGCGCAAACACTTTTCCTGGCAGAGAGGGTGGTCTCTCAAGACATGTTTAACTGTATATTTGTGAAAAATGCTTTTATTCTTCAAACAAAGCATTACATCCTGGTCAACCATTTTATAAACGTACAGTCAATAGCATATCTGTTATTTAAACACTAATATTGTCACAGTTCATTTTCAAAGAATGATGAAGCCTTGTTAATTGTACAATATTTGTCTGGTTCATTGTCCATTGTTTTACGTTTCATGAACAGTTTCACCATGTCAATCACATTTACTTAGCAACTCCTCACCATGTCAATCACATTTACTTAGCAACTCCTCACCATGTCAATCACATTTACTTAGCAACTCCTCACCATGTCAATCACATTTACTTAGCAACTCCTCAACATGTCAATCACATTTACTTAGCAACTCCTCACCATGTCAATCACATTTACTTAGCAACTCCTCATCTTTTATCTATGACCAATGATAGGGCCACAGTTTGTTGCCTGGCATGAGATGCATTGTTACATAACACAGTTGTAGCTTGTTGGAAGATAAACTCACAAGTTCCCACAAAGTACACTGAAATGTAGATAATATATTAACTTCTGAACTTTGATAAAAAAGATAAGACTAACTTTAGCTCATATTTTAAAGACAATTTATCTGTAATCCAGTAATATGACTGCAAAATTTATAACTTTCGTGCCATTAATAAAGATTTTTCTAATGCAAATGAGGGAGGGTAGAGCATAGGACAAATAGCAGAACTGTCAATTATCAAACTTTCTCAAAGGTGTTTGCTGGTCATATCCCTTTAAGGTTCAAGCTATCTTGATACCATACGGTAGTTCATGTCTATACTATGGCTATATCTTGATACCATATGGTAGTTCATGTCTATACTGTGGCTATATCTTGATACTGTATGGTAGTTCATGTCTATACTGTGGCTATATCTTGATACTGTATGGTAGTTCATGTCTATACTGTGGCTATATCTTGATACCATATGGTAGTTCATGTATATACTGTGGCTATATCTTGATACTGTATGGTAGTTCATGTCTATACTGTGGCTATATCTTGATACTGTATGGTAGTTCATGTCTATACTGTGGCTATATCTTGATACTGTATGGTAGTTCATGTCTTTACTGTGGCTATATCTTCATATTGTATGGTAGTTCATGTCTATACTGTGGCTATATCTTCATATTGTATGGTAGTTCATGCCTATACTGTGGCTCTATCTTGATATTGTATGGTAGTTCATGTCTACACTGTGGCTATATCTTGATACTGTATGGTAGTTCATGTCTTTACTGTGGCTATATCTTGGTATTGTATGGTAGTTCATGTCTATACTGTGGCTTTATCTTGATATTGTATGGTAGTTCATGTATATACTGTGGCTATATCTTGATACTGTATGGTAGTTCATGTCTATACTGTCAGTACTTACTTTTTGTTGTGTTGTACAAAGCTTTCACAGACTTCTTCAGCTTTGTTAGTTCACTTCTATCACTGTCCAGTTGCTGCAAAAAATAAATACTCTGTAAGAAACAAAAAAAAATTGAACTACTGGCCCAACGGGTTGCAATAGCAAATCAACATGCTTTCTATTAAGTGTTACCCCACACCCAACAATGATACAGGAATCGTAGCCACCCCCACCCCACCCCCGACCATGATTCAGGAATTATAGCCTTCATCCATACCATGATCCTGAGATCGTAGCTCCCATTCAGATTTTTATCCTGGGATTATAGCCCCCCCCCTCCAGACCATGATTCTGAGATTGTAGCCCCCTCCAGACCATGATTCTGAGATTGTAGCTTTCCTCCAGACCATGATCCAGGGATTATAGCCCCCCCCCCCCTCCAGTAAATTATGTCCTCCTCCTACGAATGCGGGTACAAATTTTTTTTTTTTTTAAAATCAAAATTGTCAACGTTATTGCAATTTTTGTATATTTGACATTTGACTTCATCCAAGGAACCCCAGAGAAGGAGCCCAAAAATCATACCCCTTGTACCAATGGTTATCTTAAAAAAACCTATGTACCAATTCTGGTGAATTTCCAACCAGCAGTTTAGGAGGAAAAGCGGTTACTGAATGATGGATATTCAGATGGATGGACAGAGACCACAATTAAAGAACCTCCTGTCAATTCATTTTTTTGTTTTGTGAATATCAATTTTTGTGGATCAACCCAAAAATGTTTGTACTTAATTTTGGGTGTAAAATGGGTCATGCTGTCTTCACATGTGAATCATTGTTCATTGGATCCTTAAATTCATGCTAGCAACCACAACATCCACTAAAATGAATACACCCCAAATAAAAGTGAACTCATACTACATGTATGTAATGAACTGATGAAACATATTAATTAATCATTCTATTTTTTGAATTGTACAAACAAATAAAAGCATTTTTATTTTATTTTTTATTTTGCTTCAAAACTAAATACAGTTTACAGCCAAAAGAGCTCACTGTAAACTTCTGACCCCAAGAGTCCTAGATCCTCTGCATTCAGAAATTTGAGGTCCAGATAAGAAAACACAAGGTCACATAGAGAGTTCTGGGTCAAGTGTTCAGAAATTGGATGTTCTGATAGGAAAACTGAGGGTCCTAATGAGAAATGAGGAAGTCCATCCTTATAATGAAGAATATGATACAGTACTACCTCATTATAACATTGTACATTGGAGCCAAAGTATACCACTTTAAAAGTGAGAAAAACATATAATGAAGAATATGATACAGTACTACCTCATTATAACACTGTACATTGGAGCCAAAGTATACCACTTTAAAAGTGAGAAAAACATATAATGAAGAATATGATACAGTACTACCTCATTATAACACTGTACATTGGAGCCAAAGTATACCACTTTAAAAGTGAGAAAAACATATAATGAAGAATATGATACAGTACTACCTCATTATAACATTGTACATTGGAGCCGAAGTATACCACTTTGAAAGTGAGAAAAACATATAATGAAGAATATGATACAGTACTACCTCATTATAACATTGTACATTGGAGCCGAAGTATACCACTTTAAAAGTGAGAAAAACATATAATGAAGAATATGATACAGTACTACCTCATTATAACACTCTCCATAGGATCCAAACTGAATACTACCATATAGTGTAACCATCTAATAATGAAGTACATGATATAATAATCCCTCATTATAATGGTCCATGGGACCTTAGAGTATATTACCTTATAGTGAAACCATCTTATAATGAAATACATGATATAATAATACCTCATTATAACACTCTCCATAGGACCCATACAGTATACTACTATTGAGTGAGACTATCTAATAATGAAGTACATGATAAAATACTCCATCATTATAATGCTGTCCATGTGATCTAAGGGTATATTACCTTACAGTAAAACCATCCTATAATGAAGTACATGATACAGTAATCCCTCATTATAATGCTGTCTATGAGACCTATAGTGTATATAGCTACAGTATATAGAGAGACCACCTTATAATGAATATGATACAGTATCTCCTATAGATAATGCTGTCTATGGGACCCACAGAGTACACTACCATATAGAGAGACCATCTTATAATGAACATGATACAGTATCTCCTATAGATAATGCTGTCTATGGGATCCACAGAGTACACTACCATAAAGAGAGACCACCTTATAATGAATATGATACAGTATCTCCTATATAATGCTGTCTATGGGACCCACAGAGTACACTACCATATAGAGAGACCACCTTATAATGAACATGATACAGTATCTCCTATAGATAATGCTGTCTATGGGACCCACAGAGTACACTACCATATAGAGAGACCACCTTATAATGAATATAATACAGTATCTCCTATAGATAATGCTGTCTATGGGACCCACAGAGTACACTACCATATAGAGAGACCACCTTATAATGAAGTGCATGATACTTTACTCCCTCATTATAATAATGTCTTTGGGGGTTGTAGAATATACCACTATATAGTGAGACAATCTTATAATAAACTACATGATACTTTACTCCATCATTACAATGCTATACATGGGAGCCACAGAGTATACCACCTCATAGTATGACCACCTTATAATAAAGTACATGATACAGGATTCCCTCATTATAATGTTGTCAATGGAACCCATACAGTATACTGCCTTACAGTTAGACCACCTTATCATGAAGTACATGCTACACATTACTACCACTAAATGAGATGAGATTCACAACCATATTAATCTTATAGCTGGACCCATGCTAGATTAACGGACCTAATCGTGATGGATTGATTTGTTTATATATTAATCTTATAACTGGACCCATGCTATAATAACGGACCTTAGCGTGAGGAATTGCCGTGTTTTCAAAGAAAATCAATAAATCTTGTTCTCTTTGAAAATTATTAACAGTTGGCTTCATTTCAATTTCACTTTATTTTCTAATAATGATTGAATATAATGTTTTTTCTGCTCATTTGATTACATTTCGGACAACAAGTGATTTATTTCTATGATCAGGGTCTATTCTAGAAAAAAAAATTTGAAGGGGGAGTTCCCCCTACATTTTGTTTTAAAAAAAGAGGGAATTTTCTAAATATAGGAAAGATTTAATGAAGAAATAAATGTAGGGCTTCAACAAATAATGAACAATTTTACAAAATTTGGTTGATTTTTTGCCATGATTCATTGGAAATATTGAGATAAATATAAAAAAGATCAATATAATGCCGCTAAGTACATCAAACAGATAATCCAGTAAAACACCATTCAGTTGTCTGTAAATGATGAATATATATATATATATATATATATATATATATATATATATATATATATATATATATATATATATATAATGCAGAATATCTATCAACTCCTAAAAGTGTACAGTATGTTATGATAAAGTATCTTAAAATCACACAGATCATGTCTGTAACATTATAGCTTCAAAACCAATATTGCCACAATGACTATTCTATTCAGCTTGTATATTACCTATTATGGACTACTGATGCATTATAATGCATAAAACTAATATTATTTGTACAAATCAACTTCAAAAGCATGCAGTTGGAATTGTTACATGTGGTGTTGATCCAATGATACCATCTGCTGACATGTTTCAGTCTCCATACATGCTTCCTTTTAACAAAAGAATTTCATATCATACCAGTAGATGTATTTTAGTTTATAAAGCCAAGCCAAAAGAATTTCATATCATACAAGTAGATGTATTTTAGTTTATAAAACCCACCATAATTTAACACCTTGATACCTGAACAATACATTTGTCCTAACCAGCAATACTACCTTTCAGATCAACATGAAACTTATGTTTAAAACTACCAAACCAAGAACTAATGCATTGAAAAAGTAATTTATATACATGTACATATAAACATGTATACTGGATCTAATGAATGGAATCAGCTACTGCTTGAATTAAAGCAAGCTGACAATTTGACCACGTTCAAAGTGATACGTTTCAAATATCCAAACATTGAATATCTCTCACTAAATGTTCCTTCAGTTTATCCTTTGTTCTTATGTGTATTCATTATTCTGTCATAAACATGATACAAATAATGTACATGTATACTCTATGCCCCTGATACAAATAATGTACATGTATACTCTATGCCCATGAGAGCCCCATGGAAGATCAGCTATATTTAGCTGTTCTCTCTGAAAATATATTATTGTTATTACAGTATTATTATTATTATTATTATTATTATTATTATTATTATTATTATTACAGCATGAAGTAAATGAGTGCAGAAAAAAAAACAAGATTACCATTGCAAGGTGACAAAAACTTCACACAGAAAACTATTTGACTGTCTTCACAATATTATCATTAAAATACTAACAGGAAAATAAATGAGATTCATGTGTCTGAAACATGTACGCCAAAAAAAGTCAAACTCCACGAAACTCAGATTTAAACAAGTTTGAAATATTTCAATAACTATGAAAATCTAATCATGTCATCTAAATACATACATGTATGTAAACATGCATAGTAGACTGATAAATAAGTCCCCGAGTCTGTAATATTGTTGTGTGGTTTGGGATCTAATCTCACATATTCATAAAACACTGCAAATACTGCAGATAGATCTCTCTGCAATACGAGTACACATATAAATTGGTTTTAGACTCCTGTAGCTCTCATGGCTCAAGTAGGTACACAGCTGAAGGAGCCTTCTGGTGATCTGTACAGCATAATTCTATATCAAATCCGATGCTTGACAACTCATAAGTCCACTGTTGCCATTTAAAATTACCAGGCTACATCAGCAGATAACCAGGTACTAAGCAGATGCGGCATCGCTCATTCAAAAATGCTTGGGGGGTGGGGGGTCATATGACGCAAGCAGCTGTGGCTTTGCCATGTGACTGTCACTGAACATGCAACTACTATTACTGTACAACAACGCATCCAATTGCAAAATGGACAGATTAACTGACAGTGTTCTGAGCAATTTGGGTTACAATGCAAAATTAATCCATCCATTTTGCAATCTAATGCATTATTGAACCATCTTAATAGTCAGATGACAAGATATTCATCACATAACAGTCATATGACAAAGCCACTGACACTCAAGTCACATGACCAAAACAACCATTTTGAATAAGCAAAGTTGCATCTGATTAGTACATCAATATTGATGGAACCACTGATTATCCGCCAAATGTAGCCCGGTACTGACAATTGGCTAGCTAATGTACATGCATATGCCATGCTAAATTAAAAAAAGTCTTATCATAGTTGTAAAAGTCTGCACATCTTTAGTATTCATTGTACCTTTTCAAAGGTTCTTGCGCAGATCATCAGTTATGTAATATACCATTAAAAGGATTTAATTATTTTATTAAATGTGTGCCATGCACATGCCTTGATAGCGACCAGCGGGAATTTACTGGTCCAATGGATTTAATAGGACTGGAGTTTCAGTGATCCATCTGAAAATAAGCTGGTTTCAAATTAGTGGATTAGTGCTAATTTCAAAAAGGTACATCCATATCCTGATGATTATATTCAGAATGGGTGACTGTCAATGCAATTCCAAAATGTACACCCATATCTTGATGACTGCTTCAGAATAAGAAAGTAATGATATGATTCCACAAGGTACACCCATATCTAGATGACGGTATTCAGAATGGGCAACTAACAATGAAATGCCAAAATGTACACCCATATCTAGATGACTGTGTTCAGAATGGGCAACTAACAATGAAATGCCAAATTGTACACCCATATCTAGATGACTGTGTTCAGAATGGGCAACTAACAATGAAATGCCAAAATGTACACCCATATCTAGATGACTGTGTTCAGAATGGGCAACTAACAATGAAATGCCAAAATGTACACCCATATCTAGATGACTGTGTTCAGAATGGGCAACTAACAATGAAATGCCAAAATGTACACCCATATCTAGATGACTGCATTCAGACAAGATAATTTCTACTAAAGATGTATGTTTCAAATGCTTGGATAGGCAGGCAAACCCTTACACTTACTGTAGATTGAACAAGGTCATTTTGTCATACTTCCATTTGGTGTCATAAATGTCTTCAAGTCAAAAAGATAACCACAAGTCCTTTCTTTACAAAAGCTTTTCTAATAAAAGTTTCAAGTCTGACTAGATTGACAGTTGTGCTTCTCTTGCACCTAAATCCACAATGAAAGTCTGATAGTTTGTTGAATTCCAGGTACCAGAAGTCTGTCGTTTATCATTCCAGTCTTGAAAATTAGCATCAGACCACTGGTCACTACTGTCAAAAAATTATTTGAACCAAGAAAAAGTTGCCTTTTAAGTGAACCAAATGAGCAATGCATGATTCTTAGTTAAAATTTAAAATTATGTCCAATATTCATTCATAAATAAGGTACTCGGACCATGTATGCAACCTTCCATCCAAACAAACCAACATGTGGTTGCAAACTAGCTTAAACTGGCTGAATGCAAATGAATTGACTAATCAAATATTGCCAAGCATAATTCACTTGTTTCTCTATTTATACACTGCACTTTTAGCAAATTCGGTCCTGCAACACATTAATCAGATCTGCAAAGATTCATATCGTTGCTGGACCAAATTCGGTCCTGCAACACATTAATCAGATCTGCAAAGATTCATATCGTTGCTGGACCAAATGTCCTGCAAGATTACCGCATAAGTTCAATTTCCAAGACTGCCATTTGTTTCATGGTTCTGCAGCTTGTTAGTACTATGGGATAATAGTTGGAAGAGTCAGTTTTGAAATGCAGTGGTAAAAAATCCTCAGGTTTTCAGCTGAATTTTATTTTCCATAATAAAAATGCAGATTTTAATGAAATAATTATGCAAAGTAGCATGCCAGGTATTGTCTACTTTTCTGTGAGGTCAGTTCAATAATAAGAAAAGAATTCCATTCAATACAGTGTCTTGATCACCTGCTTGCTGTATGATTTTAAAAAAAGATAACCATTACTGAAGCATTAGTCATCGTAACTAACTTTTAGGAATGTAACGAGAACCACTTGCTAAGGTAAATATACTGGGGCTAAACATTGTTTTATTGATTCCTGTGTCCCAGACTTATTAATCAATTTAAGTTGGATTCAATCCTGGGACAACTGCACCCAATATTTAACTGAAGTAACGCAGAGCATGTAAAACAGTATTACTATGTACTATACATGGCAAATGCATTTTCATGTTATATCACATTTTTTCATTGATCATCTCTGTCTAGATCTACATCTACATGATTTATCATAGTTACTATACTGTGATCATTTGGTTTGGTGTTTTATGGCATAGCAAAACAAGTCGGTTGTTTAGAGACAAGTATTCTGTGATCTAAACCAAGTCAAAACCAAATATGTTGGAGTTTTTCAGATGGAATAATAGCTATGTCGCTAGGTAAAAGTTGTGGATTCCTGATGTCAGACATAGGAATTTTTCAGCCCTAATGGACTCCTAAGCTTTCATGACTGCACATATCCCAAATTATCTCCCCTCTCCCCAAATTTCTGAGATTAAAAGCTTGTCCCTTAAATGATGTAGGAAATACATTTGTTTCAAATATGCACCGTTACAGTATGCATGCTGCAAGGTTCCTTCTAGCCTGTGCCCTTACACCGGTAACCCTTATTTTTCATCTCTGGCATAAGAAAGTGCCCTCCATGATGTCCACAGGTGCATAAATAAGACCCAAGAAAATAAAGGTCAAAGATCATTACAGTTGATTTTAGGCTGAACTGAGCACATCCCAAGCTTACTGAACAGAGTACACATATTGCCAAAGAAGCATAAGATGATCAATTTGTGTGCCTGACAGAAGTGTCTAACTGATTTTGATTAGCTTGGTTGCCAACTGAGATCACATGATCCATGATTATTGATGAAATCTTCATCAAAACCACTGCTGCATTTATTACCAAAGCAGAGTATAGGCAGAAAAAAATGTTGACTCAAATGTCCAAAATAAATTCTTTATAAAGGGGGATGGTTACTTGAACATGAGGAATTCCAATTCCAGTAGGGCAGACTCATGACAGGATAGGCTGATAATGATCACAGGCACTCAGGTGATGAATTTATTAAGTTCTGTAATCAACATTCACTTTTCTAGCATACACTGATGCAATCGCTGTTGAGTCATGCTATAGCACAGTTTGCTACAATTTCCTTGTCAACTAAAATAACCATAACATGTAGAGTCGACATGGTTATTTTAACGGAGAAGGAAATTGTACAAAACTGTGCTGTGGTTTGACTCCGCATTGACTGATTCAAAACATATACCGTAATCACGGTAAGTCTTGGGACACCATAAGTCATGGAAAAAAATTATTATTTTTTTGTGTCCCAAGACTTATCCTGATTACAGTAATGCTGGAAAATTTACTATTCATTGCAGAAATTAATTAATCCATAATGCGAGTGCCTATGACAATGCTATGTGTTTGAATTTCTTGAATAAACAAGAAACTGGTAAGGGTATTTGAGACCCCTGTTTATTTTTTCTATATGACCCGACTTTTCAACCTGGTAGGGGCCCACATTTTGCATTTATGGAATGAACACTGATGCTCAGTCACAGAAACAGGGACAGAACATTTCTCCCACATGTTTTTTTGCCCCCTATTCAATGTTTCAATTTTCAAGTTGTTCTTACATTCTGAGCTCCCACTAGCAGTTCCATATTAGCAGTCAATTAACCCCTAAGTTCTCAAATTTAGGAGTCACATTCGGTGTCAATGCTGATGGTTGATACTAACTGTGACTGAGTAATAGAGTACTTTTTTTCCTAGAGTAGTAAACAAACACGACTACCAACAATGTAGACTTAGATCTGTCTGCACACTGGTTTATTCAGTTCACTTTGAATCATCAGAATAGAAAAACAGGACATATTCTTATGTGCAAGTGCATTATGCACCAACATGAATGCCAATCGTAGTTAAGGCTGCAAAGTTTACATCAATTTCTAAATGTGTGCATGGTATACAATAACCAAACTGATGCCATTCAATTGAAATGATTAAAAACTCAACCTTTATCTTGATCTGCACATTAGGCTTAGATCTGACAGCGATTTATATGTAAACCATTGACAACGTGCATGCCATGCCTCACTCAATTTTAATTTGCTGTATATCTTTTACCTCTTATTATGATAGGCAGCTAAAAATATCACTAATGCATGGTATTTGTTCAATACTCACCTGGAGAATATCAGCAACTGAACATGGGATGTACACAGAAATCCATGTGATGATCGGCAAAGCTTGGAAAGACTTTAAACACTTGCAGCTGACATATTTACCTTGCTATAATTTCTGCATCAATAATACACACAATGAGCAGATGAGAGAATATCCAGCATCATCTTTGTCAAATCTGAATAATTTACACAATATTTTGCATATGCTGGATTTCAGAACTTTCCCAGTTGCTAAATCAGATTCAAACAGCACCCTGCAGTAAACAAAATCACCATGCACCACCGATATCAGATTCTGGAAAACAGGCAAGACTGGTTATGCAGTAAGATAATCTTATCACAGCCAGATAAAGTCTGTTTGAAGGCTTTTCCTGTTTTGCATCAGTATAAATGGTTATGCTTTGAAAAGTCTCATTTGTTAGGGTTGCTGCATGAATTTTTGAAAATAAAATCTACATATGACACGTACATGCATGGACATCGACTGAGGGTTAGGGGATTAAGTGCCCTCTAGGAGTAGTGGAAGTCCACTCATTCTGGTGGATTTCCCCCCCAGTATTGTGTAAATCCACTCAATCTAGTGGAATTTCGTCATGGATTTTACTGCAGACATAGTAGGTTTATGGCACCCCTCGCTGATTTTATTGTATTCGCTCCGCAAGTCAACACACTAAACAAACAGATGGGAGAAACTCCAACACCATAAACCCAAACATGGCAGGTGTCAATTTCATACCTTTACCTGTCCAGTGGTAACATTTCATACCAGTAGCCTGGCTAAGGATACATACAGAACGCACATAACGTAGAAAAAATATGAGGTTTTATATTTCTTGGATATCTTCTCACCCATGTCCATGACAAAGCATACATCTGAAAAAATTGCTTAGCTAAAACGTACATCCCTGCTGACTGAATACATGTATATGTACGTGTTAGCATATACAGAAGCGGAAATTGACATACTGTTCTGCATCAAGCAGTAACTTCGATGTTCTTTGTCAATAAATTATATTTCATAAAAGTGTTTTAATTTGTCATAGTTTCCCTTTACTTTCAATACTAATTCCAAGACCCATTATGAAGAAATCATTGAAAGCAGTAATACATATAAAACTCGAAAAGAGATTACAAACAAATGCTGTAATATTTATATCGAACATGTACAACCATGAACACTGGAACATTATGACATTTATGTCATAATTCTTTCGAAAGTATATTAAAATAAAAAAGATACAGAAGCTATACTACAAAAAGGTTCTTCTGTACTTTTACCCTTAAACTTTGAAAAAAACATTGTTTATGAGAGATTACGTCAATTTTTAAATGCATGGAATTGTGTACACTGTAGTGACTGGTGCACACTCTCAGAAGCCATTCATTAATTTGTCATAGTTTCCCTTTAATGTCTACACTGTTTCCAAAACCTTCTTTAAAGAAATTATTGAAAGCAGGATACAAATACCTTTATCTGTAGACATAGATAATTTTTAAATGTGGCAAATTCGTCTACATGGTATTGAAGGCTGCTCTGTTTCAGTGGCTGTTCATGCCTTAAACGAAGTGATTTTTATGAAAAAGGTTACTTTCTTTGTCACTTTTTTTGTGAATCTACCATAGCACCAGCTGAGGAGTGACTTTTTACTTTGAAGTCAGCCGCTATACTGGCCACAATGGCCATTCATGAAGGTGTTGAGCTTTGATCTTATTTTTCTAGCCCCTATGTTTCAAAAGAAGCATTAACTTCAGAATGAAAATGTTTTTGTTGTTTGTGGAAAAACAAATTTTGTATTTGTAATATGGAGTGAGAAACACAATGTGGTCAAGTTGTGATATTTTTTGCATAAAACTGGTTTCTAGTGGTATATAAAGTAAACCATAAAAAATTGTATTCTCCCAATTAATCATGCTACGCAGGGCATATAATACAAGTCTATCGCAGCAACACAAAGCTATGACATGTTTACGAAAGCTGTATTACACTACAGGCTTTCTTTTTTTTTCAAATACATCTTTTTTGTAATAAAATGTGTTTATTACATACAAACATCAGAGAGAGAGAGAAAGTGGGAGAGAGAGATTATGCACCATAACTTTTGATCGATGCTACCCGTAGCTTTTATCGCTAACTTGGAAACAGACATTGATAATTAGAGAGTATGCATTTTTGAAATGTGCTATGTTCATCTTCATTTTGGAATTCATCTACTGATAACATTTAGAAATAACATTTTCATTCCACTCTTTATTTAAATAAGTAAATATGTAAACTGCTGCTTAACAATTCATTTTGTATTAACAAGAATTTATATATTTCATTGGGTTATTAACCTGTGTGCTTTTTCTTATTTTCTTTTATCTGTTGCCAAAACTGGTCATAATTAACCATGAATGAACTTAATGCTTCAGAAATTTAATAGACTGAAAGTCCAATGAGAGAGCATGACTGCAATAATCAAGGTGAACCTGATAATATTCGCAACGACCTTAGAATTAATATGAATGGTTCAAAATAAACAGGAAATAATTGGAATTTACAACCTCTGAAGCCAAAACTTTTCCACCTCCAGGTCGGAGTAGTTAACGAAGTTCTACCAGGGATACCAATTTGAAGCAATGAAAAATAAGAAGCCACATGTTTACAGCAATCAGTGCAATTAGAGATTGATTTTATAGCCTTGGCAAACACATGGCTTAGCAATTTTGGGTGATGTGTAAGGAATTATTAATAGATATACATGTATGATGTATTCAGATTGTGTGTAATACAGTACAAGTTAAACAAGGGGGAGAAAGAAGAAGGAACAAGAAGAAATTCCACTCAGATAAAGCTAAAACCATACTGAAGTACAAAACTGGAGGCTTTTTTTATTGTTTGGCGATTATGGACATAATTTCAGTAATTTCACATTGTTGGCCTAACTGCTAAACCCAGTATAAATACGCATTTGAATCCATGTTCTTTGGTGACAAAATGTTTTATCTGTATTCACGTCAACTTCTTAAAAAAGATAATTCGGTTAAGATGTAACAAATTAGTAGCTAAACTGATAAACAATATTCGCTTGACATTCGGGGACAGTTTGGAGTATTTATCATGTGGATTGAAAGAATGTACTGTTCCAAATAAATTTTGTCTACATTAACTGAAAATAATACATACAAGTTTATCTCTTACCGAAAATATTTAAGTGATTACACTAATTTATTGCTTTCACCCGTCAAATTGGTATTAAACTCATCAAATGACCAAACCAGCAATCCTAAGTATATTTTTTAAAGCTGTTGGTCATAGAATGCAGCATCATGTGCTTCATAGAGTCAGAGTAAAAACAGTAGTTCTAGGGTAAAAGTAAACACTTGTCTAGTTCCTGAGAAAATGTGTTGCATGGACATGTATATTTGCGTTGCAAGTACTAAACAGGCTGGACTAGTGGAGGATGTATATTGGATAGCGCCATGTATATTTCATTGTGTGGGAACATGTTAAGCAAACAATTTAAAAGTGACTGGGGGAATGAAAAAATAAATCACAGCATATCTCGCATTCTTTTATTTTAATAACAGGATGAAACCCACTAATATATGTATTTACATGTGATTTATTTTTCCTTTTGTTTGCTTAAAAACAGAATCTCTCTCTCTTTGTCTCTCATTAAAATTACTATAATTAAACTTTGTATATTTTGTGAAAGCACCTAAATAGTCTCATGACTCTTTGCTCGGAAATGTATCTTTCATCTCTTGCAATACACATATGTGAATGCATTTTAGTGGGCGAGTCTTTGAATATATTAAACAGCATTGTGTACAACTTAAAAAGTGCATTCTGCACTGTGTACTGTAGCTGAGCCAACAGGTAAGTTCCACGCGAGGCAGTGGGCGTCCACTATTAAACAATTATATTGCTGCGACTTTCAAATGGGCAAAAAAATTAATCTGTCCACTGCAAGCCACACGTGGCCAATCCACTACAACCACTATATCTGGTCCGTGACGGACACAGCATGAAAAGGATTGAGGTCCACCGTGGGAACGTGGATTTTCACAAAAATGTGATGCATGTACTGTAAAGGTAATCTGAAGTTTTATGTTTTTGATTCCTGTTTAACACTAGTTTTAATGTGATTATTGTGCTAAATGACTAAAAATCTATAATGATTAACAATAGGCATTTTATTTACTATTTGCACAAGTAGAAACATGGTCCAGTACAATATCCTAGATACAAAAACCTATGGAATAAAACATTTTAATTTATCAGTTTAACGGGTGCTGACATTTTCTGTCATTACACTATTAATAAGGGTAACCTACTCTTTCTGTATTATAACCTGCATTATAACAAGCCACATTTTCTCATGAATATATTTATTTTTTACATTAATAATGTGATATGGAATAAAACACTTCGAGTAGTTCCTTAACTCCCTTTTACATCCCACTGCTAGTTTTGTGGTTACACTAAAAGTTCTAATAAGGGGAAACAACTTTTCTACATATTATGCCCCCGGTTTTTTAAAAGACACATTTTCAGATGAATACGTTTATTTTTTACACTAATAAGGTCCTAACAATTAGGACTGATTCCTAAACAATTAAAATTATGCAGTAATTTGGTTGTATATGCTGAATATTGGTGATAAATTGAGATTTCCAAAATTAGTTCAAATGTTTTTACCTTCAATTCAGCATCAGTCTTCGTGTAAGAAGGATATACAAATACACAAATATCTCATTAATATTCATGTCTTATTTTCAGAACTTAAACATTGCTGCTCAAAAGACCATAATACAAGACCACCCAAACAATGGTTAAAACTACGCATCTGGGGAACACAATTCAAGTATAATTTAGAGTTATCTTCCTCTCCTTTAGAGTTGCTACATTTGTAATTTTATTTATATATTGATAAGTAAATAAAATTGTGCTGGAAGTAAAACCTAAGAGTTTGCAACATTTTGCACAAAAGCAGGGATTTAAAAATCTGAAAAAAGTCAGCTTGCCCACAAGAAAATTGAGCTTGCCCTTGGAAAATATTAGTTTGACCCAAACATAATATCCCTCCATGAGTAAAACAATAAGATAAAATACAATATTGTATGTTTTAAGGAAATCGCGTTATATTTATTTAAACTTTTGCTTTCTTTTTATCTTTGCTGGCACTTTAAAACCATATGCCAATAATTAAAGTTATCAGAAATACATATGTAAATAATACATGTAGATAGATATGTAGATTAGAAAATGAATTAGAATGCAGATATAGTTAGAACAGCAAAAGGCAGACAGGTACATGTATATAGACAGATATGTGGATATGTAGAAAATGGTTTGGAAATGGCTCAATTTAGAGGTAAGAGAGAGAGAGAGAGGGACAATGATAGCTAGACTGTTTGTAATGATTTGTTTAGAAAAAAAAAATGTGTTTCATATTGCACTGGTTTTAAAATTAAGGTAGGCAGGTGTTTTTTTTTTTTTAACATTATAGGTAAATCAAATAATATTTCAAGGTTTCAAAGTACAGGGCAAAACCAGCTCAATTAGATGCACAAATCAAATTTGGCAATGTGATTTTTTTTTTTAAATAAAAAAAAAATGGGGGGGGGGGAGTGCTAGGGTCGGCAACAAGAAACAAGGACGGTCAGCCAACCAGAAACATATTTTTTTTGGCCTTATACTCACAACTGAAGGATATGTGAACACTTATTTTATCAATTTATTTAACAATTATCATCTAGTCAACTTGTAATTGGTGACATGCATCAACATATTTGAGATTTCGACTTTTGAGAATGATTTAAGAACACTTACTTTTGTTCGTTCAATTGTTTGCCAAGCAGTAAGTATGTATTGGTCTCCTGTAATTATCATGTAAACAAAACATCATAGAAACCACTTGTGGGTGCTACATTTTCGTAACATCAAGCTTTGAATGAAATCCTCCTGGTGGTGAATCATTAGAGACAAGTGACTTTTATTTCCAAACACACCTGACAAAGAAATCTCACGAGTTGTATTATTAACAATTAGCACCTACTCACCATAAAATCGGCAACATGCATCAAAACAATCTTTGAAAAGTCAATTGTTTAGAGTCAGCAATGTGACTAACTGCCAGAGGCTAACTTTGGACCTGAAAGTCGGCGAATCCCGGATAAGTACAAATATCACAATTAAAATGTAACTGAAAAGTTAAAATATAAATATTTATTCCTTATTTGTCAAAACTTGCTTTAAATAGTACATATTAACATTAATATGTCTGCGTGAGAAAATGCAAGACTGACCTTGACACTGACTACAAGATGGAAATGACACATACATTAGATGAAAGAAACTGTGGCCAGTTATGCTGAAGAAGAATACGCTACATATAAAGCTAGATATATGTATTGTGGCAAGATAGCAGGGTATAAAACTTGCAGAACATAAAGTATTAGGAACCAACCATGACCCATTGTCGGTAAAATAGCTCACACATAGCTACTAGTGTTTTATGCATTTTACCCAGACCACTGATGTTAAATAAAATTTCTTGTATCTTGTATCCCTCTCTCAATTTTTTTGACTTGCATACTTCAGCTTGCCCAAACCGAATTTGAGCTTGTCCGGGGAGTCGGGCAAGTGGAGTTTGAAATCCCTGACAAAAGCATTCATTATTTTAATAATGTGATACAGACTATTGGCAGGTTTTTTTGTGCAGGGCTGAGCAAATCCCATAGCCTGACATCCCAGACTATTCATTTTCGAAGTCAGGCAAGTACAATTTTCCAAGTCACTAGCCCAGGACAAGTGCTTTCTCCTATTTTAAAAAAGTCAGGCAAGTCCTTATTTTCGTGCTTTAATCACTATATCTACCTTTATTTGGTCATTCATGCCCTCCAGGCGTACTGAATACTTGATTCTACCCCTCTTCCTGTATACATTTACATCCAGTATAACATCTACATGTGGTCAGTGATAATTGTCGCATATACGCATGTTCTGTTACCGCCTGACTGCAATATTGGGCTAAGCGACCAAATTATCTGCAAATCAAAACACGTCAAACAAAACAAAGCTGGTATGATTAATTAGCAGTGTTTTAAGTGGCTTTGTTGCATCGTGTTTATTCAAAAAATATCTTCATGAGCAGCTCACTCGGACTTTTATCCAGTGAGTCAGTGTAATTCAATTAATGAAAGGTACTTTACAGACATCAGCGTTGGCTTCCTTTATGAACTGATTAAATGACAGTATTGATTCATTAATTTTGAATTGATTATACAGAGGATTAACTTCCATATTGCGTTTGAAGCGAAGAAATTATGCTAATAATGAGCTGCCTCTGTTCGTATTTAAAACAGAAAATGTTTGTTATGATCACTTTAAAAGTAGTTGTCAGGCAAGCTGATATTTACTATATGGATAAAATGAGTTTGCTAAATTATTTTCACAAGGAAGGTAATAAGGACGATTCAATTAAGGAAAATTTTTTGAAAGTGGAGAGATAAAACATATATACCTGAAACAGCCAAATGTATATCAGCCAATGTTCTTCAAAAATAAAATTATTTTCAGAAATAATTATGTTGTATATTATTTCATTTGTTTTTTCTGTGGATTAAATGCATACATCTCATCAAATCTTGGCAAGTGATTACCATTTTGGGACAAGTCAAAAGTAAGGTGGAACAAGTGAATTTTCTAAAACCACTTGTCCTGGGCAAGTGGATGAAAAAAAAATGTGCTCAGCCCTGTTTTTGTTTACTGTTTCCTTTACATGAATGATGCTCTGAATGACTTGGTCTTTACTAGTATAATTATGTAGAACAATTCAAGTAATATACTTTATAAATTGATTAAAATATCAACATTTTTGGAAGAAAAGACCATCAGTCATAGCTTGACTATATTACTTAAGTGTATAATGTAAAATATGTAAAATGTAAAATAAGGTCTTAAAATTGATGACTGCATTAGAGATAAAGACCAAGTGTTCACCTTAGCCAAATAAGGGGTCACATCAAAGTACCCGAATGTAAATACTCCCCAATACCCAATTTTACATGACCACATAACCAGTCTTGCCTGTACTCGAAATGCCGGCAGTTCAGGACAATTTGCACTTCTGTGTGCAGTTTCTGCAATTCAGCTGTCAATGCACAACTCTGAGATGCACAGAATTTCTAAGAAAAACGTGTCATCCAACACTTTTACTTTTCTTTCATACCAACGTTGAAATTAGTTCAAACGCTAACCAGGTCAACGGAACAAAATTTCCCGTGTACCCTCTTTCGAATCTGTAAAGGTTTTTGACGACAGTCAACAATGAATAAAATCAACCCAATTTTTTTTTAATTGCACAATCGAAATCACTGATGGGATTTACATATACACCCTTTCAGATAAGTGTGTCCTAATACTACCTGCAGCTGGAATACTGTAAATGCAACCCTAAGTGAAAGAAGCTGCTGAACATGTATCAATCTACCCAAACTCCATAGTTAATTAAATCCCGCCCACATTACAATTATTGCAATGTTAATAAAAACGTACTTCCTCTATACAGTTGACACTGTTTCGACAAGGTCCCATTTGCTTGTCGAATGACGACGTGGTTGGCGATTTGAAGTCCTCCCATGTTTCTCTGATAAAATCCGAGACACCTAGTAGCTCGGGCATTGCAGATTTTGGCTAAATCCTTCAAGAACTGCCCATTTGTTGATTTTGTTAAAATTTCTTCCAATAACGGAAGTCAAGTAGCCTGGTACTTATTTACCGTTTAATAAAGTCCAGTGAATACTGATAATAAAATGGTACACCAGTCAAAATTTATTATATCCTAAGAAACAGTCCGAACCATGAACTGAATCCATATGATGACATTCCCCAAGAAAATCTAAGTCTTTCTTGCTACACTTCTGTGTCCATAAATTCAGTATGCTATCGCTTTGATTTTAATAAATATATGCTGTCTTTTTCTTTTTTTCTCTTCTTCTTCTTCTTCAAAACACGAATTACAAAAATATTATAGCACCGGCTTTTGAAATTCTATCACTGAAGTACCAAAATGTCACAATATATTTTTTCTAAATACAACTATTTTATAGGTTCATTTCGAATCATACTCATGGAACATCAGTCGTAAATTAAATCATTAATTAATTAATTAAGCTTTTAAAAAGCATACAAACAACAAACAACTCACATTGAAGAAAAGAAGCTGATTTTTACTGTTGCAGTAGAAAACAACTAAGTGAAGAAATTGCCTTTTAATATCGTAGTAGTACAATTTGATTTTAGCGTTCTGATGTAGACAGTCATGCAAAAATGTCAAAAGTAGACCGTGTTTATTTAAAAATTGAGTTATGGAATTTATGTTCTTAAATGTCACAGCTTAACGCCAAGTAATTGAATATGTTTTGAGCGAAATCCGATCAAAATAATTTTATAGAAGGCATGATTTAACTTTGTAAGTATTATTATGTAGTCCATGAACATTTCTGTGTTCTTAATTAACTACGGTGAAATTGTTAAGCAACCAACAGAAAAATGTTATGGATGTTATAAGCTATTCAGAGACAAAAATAAAACAGAAACAAAAAATTCAAAAAACATACATAATGAATGTACAAGGCGTTTATGAGATTCCAAGATGTTATTACATCGCAAAAACGTCAAACAGACATATGATATATGCAATTTAACTATACTTTTTTCAAGCTGAAGTGCTGTAGTTGCTGATGCGACAGGCAGAAAATGCAATATTTGCAACTTTTGATTCATCTGCATATCGAAAAGATAAATAAAGTATACATTTTATTGCATTTAAAAGTATTAATAAATGCAAAAACTGTCATTTGAAAGTTTATCTATGACAATATATTATATAACCTTTTTCTGTACAAACGAAAACCATCAGCGACTGAATAAAACCTTGGTTTTACCATTTTTCTTGGATTGGGTGTTTAACGGTCGCAGTAGCAACAGCTGACACGTGATGTCACCTTCAATACTATTTTTTCCTTAAATGTAATTGTATTGTGCCATGAAAGAGAAGAACATGAACTTTTTTTTTTTTTTTTTTTGTCTTTTGTGTTTTGCCTTCTTAAATGTAAATGCGTTGTAACGCAAAAGAAACAAAACAAGAACTTTTTTTAAAAAAAATGTAAATATGTTGTACCATGAAAAAAAAAAACATCAACTTTTGTTTCTTTCAATGTAAATATTTTGTACCATGAATGAAAGAAAACATAATGTAAATACGTTGTACCACGAAAAAAAAAAACTTTATTTTTGGAAATGTAAGTATGAATAAAAACTGAACTTTTTTAATATAACTTTGTCGTACAATAAAAGAAGAAAAATGAACTTTACTTTTTTATGTAAATATTTTGTACCATGAAATAAAAACGTGAACATTGTTTTTTAAATGTATATATTTTGCACCATGAAATAAAAAGACATGAACTTTTTTAAATGTAAATATTTTGTACCATGAAAGAAAAAATGAAGTTTGTTTTCTTTCTATTTAATGTGAATGTTTGTACCGTGAAAGAAAGAAAACAATAACTTTGCTTATTAAAAGTGAATTTGTTGCAACATAAAAGAAAGAAAACACGGAACAAGCTGAGTTTTATTGAGTACCTCATTCACCTCCTTCATTCCACTCTTTATTTAAATAAGTAAATATGTAAATTGCTGCTTAACAATTCATTTTGTATTAACAAGAATTTTATATATTTCATTGAATTTTATATTTTTCAGCAACAAGAAGAGGAAAAGAGAAAGCAACAAGAAGAGAAGAGAACAACTTTGAACAGTGTACAAAGGAAGAGAATGAAATCAAAATTGTTCGTGTGTTAAAAAAAAACAAAACAACATTTCTGCAGAGTTAAAAGAGAAGCCTAAGGGAACGAGACCATCACAATGCAAGATGTCTAAACCTTCTATGACTACATCGATGACCGCTGCTGTGACGCCAGCAGCAAAAGCAGTCATTGTAACTACAGCAGCAGGAGTAGGATTTGGGCGTTGAAATAGTTTAAGGCAGTAGTTACAGGTGATGATATAAAGTCCATATTTTTTTTCTTCTTCAAAATCCAACGGTCTTTTTTAGGGCCCCCTCGTTTTCTTAGAAACAAAGATGATACTATTCAACTGTTGTCAGTCTGTGTTTTATGTTTGTGTATGTCTGTGTCTTCCACAAAAACTAAAACTTAAACCGCTTACCCTTTTGTGTGATAGTATATACATATGTTTGTGGGTATAGTGTGTGTAAGCACTCCTACACTTCGCATTTGTACAGACAGACAGAAATTTTTTTTCTTAACAAGTAGAAACACTCCATTTACGATGCACAACTTCCTTTCTCTCCATTCTGTTTAATATCTATACAAGGCTACATTACTTAAGTTTTGCCTTTCTTAATCTCAAGCAGAAAAGATTACTTTCTCTCTCTGTCAATATTTAGTTTTGCGCATTTTTTTTTTTTTATCCAAAGCAACATCATCACCCTAAAATTTAGAATGAAAATTAAGAAATTTTAAATTTAAAAAAAGATGAAAATCAAATTTACATTGAAAAAAAAAAAATGAAAATTTAAATTTTAAAAGAAAATAAATATTAAAAAGCCAAAATTTTAAATTAAAATTATAAAACGAAAATTCAAAAAAAAAAAGTTGTAAATAGAAAAAAAAAAATGAAAAGACTTAAAATTACAAAAATTAAAAAATCGAAATAAAAACTGAAAATTACAATGAAAATTACAAAATTGAAGTTAAAAATAAGAAATTGGAATTAATAATGAAAAATTGAAAATTGAAAAATTTTAAAATGAAACTGAAAATGCAAATTTAATAAGCGAAATTAAAAAATGAAAATTAAAATGAACTTTGAAAATAAAAGTGCAAAATGAAAATTAAAAACTAAACTTAAAAAATAAAAATTTGATAAATTAAAATTTAAATTGAAACTCTGAAATGAACATTTTAAAAATAAAATTTGAAGAAGCCAATTTACAAATAAAAAATGAAAGGTAAAAAGTTAAATCTGAAAAACCTGATTTGAAAATTAAAATTGAAATGAAAAGTTGAAAATGAAAACTAAAACGAAAATCGAAAAAAAAAAATTGAAAAAGCCTATTAAAAAATGAACATTGAAGAAAATAAATTGAATATGAGAGTTGACAAACTAAATTTTAAAGTTATAAAGTGAAAATTTAAAAAATGAAAATTTATAATGAAAGCTCACGGCGTGTCGGATATCGGATAGTATAAGTATATGTGATGCGTTGGATATAAATAACTGGGTACTGTATAATAAGGGTATTGGATAGTAGATAACTGAGTATTGGTCACTCTAATATGGATGAATTAAAAATATGCCAGCCTTATGGTAGACAAAGCTAGCTGACATTAAGTTCTTGCTTTAGAAGATTAGATATACGCTTAGCAAAGATGGATTATAGTGTTGATGTAATTCAATCTCGTGAGATTTTACAAAAAAAGATCGGACTTGCTATGAATTTGATACTTTTGGAATGTGTTCTTGAAATTTAATTGCAACTCATGGGGAAGGTATACTAAAAACGTAAGTCTGTATGTCATGATATAATTTTTTCTTAAAAGTATGAATAAGATATTCGCACATACCTACTTTAAGATACTTCTCTCTCTCTCTCTCTTTCTCTCTCTCTCTCTCTCTCTCTCTCTCCTCTCTCTCTCTCTCTCTCTCTCTCTCTCTCTCTCTCATCATGAAATATAATAATAATAATAATAATAATAATAATAATAATAATGAAAACAGACAGACTCCTCATGTGAAACTTTGAGTCTCAAGTGCCCCACTATACTACTAGTGTGTGCCGGATACTAACGCATGTGTGGTCACCCTTGGACTCCTATCAGATCTGAGTATATTATAAAGAGGGATCCATTTTTGTTTGGGGTGGGATGGGTAAATGGAAGTATTTTGAGGTAAGACAAACCTGTAGTACAATTTATTTGTTTATAGAATCAGGAAATTGAAATTAAAACTTCGGAGAACATTGCTGGAACAATTAAAATCAAAGCGCGGGGACAAGAAACATCACCACCGCCTTGACCGAAAACCTTGAAATTAAATAAATACGAATATAAAACTATGTTGTACATTGTTTGTATATGGTTGGCCGAAGAACATAAAGAAGTATTTAATATTTGGAATCCTGTTATTCCAGGTAAGCACAATTAATTTATTTATTTAAATAGATAGAAAGATAGATAATTTATTTATTTAAATAGATAGAAAGATAGATAATTTATTTATTTTAATATATACTTTCGTGAAAAGGTCATAAAGCTCTTTTTGTGATTTCAACCACGTGTAAATGATACACCCGATAGACCCTTATGAATACTGGTCTTTTTGGACCCTTTACGACTGGGGCTGCATCAATGACAGGGAGCCCTTCAGACCCTTTATGACTGGGGCTGCACCAAGAATATGAAGCCTTTCGGACCCTTTACGACTGGGGCTGCATCAAGAATATAGAGACTTTCGGATCCTTTACGACTGGGGCTGCATCAAGAATAGGGAGTTTTTCGGGCCCTTTTCGACTGGGGCTGCATCAAGAAAAGGGGGCCTTTCGGACCCCTTACGACTGGGGCTGCATCAAGAATATGGAGCCTTCTTTGTCATCTACTCATCCATGTCAAACATCATAAAAAATTATATGAGGAACCTCCCTCAGCCTGGAAAAAAGGCGTTAGGTACAAGAAGAAATGACTAAATGAATGACGCACGCACGGACACGATCAATACAATATACCCACACAATTGCGTATATTGAAGAAACGATTGACAGATTACGTTGCTCAAGTATCCGGCTTAATGACTCGATATAGCTGAAAGCTTTGAAAGGGGAGAAAAATCACCAATGTGCATTGACTCAGTCTTGTAAATCTCGTTAGTAGTGTCCCTTGTATAAGCAGACGAGAAGATGGGAGATGAAAATCGAAAGAAAAGTTGCGTTTATTTTAATTATAATTTGGGGTTGGGATAACAACCGTTACTGTTCACCTGACTTTTCGTCAACTGCCAAGAAACAAGAACGTAGTGTTGGTCTTTTTATATAACACCAACAGTTTCAATGCAATCACTAACGAATATGGAAACAGGTTACAGGGTTACATATTTCCTTCTAATAGCCTTGACTTTTAAGCTTGGAACCTGACTATACAAATTATTTGAGGTAAAGCATCATTAAAAATATGTATAGTAATTTTAAGGTACAGACAGGACACGGAAACGGGTTTTAAAATACAGTTACTTTTGTTCTTCTAATGGCCTAGACCTGTAAGTTAGAGACCTAACTATTCCATCTTGTCATTATGTATGTATGTATAAACTTTCATTAAAGTTATGGACTAAAGTTATGAACTGGACAGGAGAAACATAACAGACTGACGGGTAGGATTGGGGAACAGACAGACTAGGTCGTTAATCCTCTTTTGCTGTTTGTAAATACAAGTGAAACTAATAGTGTTACATCCTATGCAAACAATTGTGTATTGCCTTATACATTTTTGTTCAATGACAACAGTAAAATAAAGATGACAACCGGGTAACATTGCGTTATACGGCGTCCAGCTTTCAACGTCAATATTCTGTCTTTCTTCTTTCTTTCTTTGGTCAGATGCATTATACCATTATTGCTGATACATTATATCATTACTGCTGATACATTATTTCATTACTGCTGATACATTATTTCATTACTGCTGATGCATTATATCATTACTGCTGATGCAATATATCATTACTGCTGATGCATTATAACATTACTGCTGATACATTATATCACTACTGCTGATACATTATATCATTACTGCTAATGCATTATTTCATTACTGCTAATGTATTATTTCACTACTGCTAATGCAATATATCATTACTGCTGATACATTATATCATTACTGCTATATCATTACTGCTGATACATTATATCATTACTGCTAATGCATTATTTCATTACTGCTAATGCATTATTTCATTAATGCTAATACATTATTTCATTACTGCTGATGCATTACATCATTACTGCTGATTCGTTACATCATTACTGCTGATACATTATATCATTACTGCTGATACATTACATCATTACTGCTGATTCGTTACATCATTACTGCTGATGCATTACATCATTACTGCTGATACATTATATCATTACTGCTAATGCATTATTTCATTACTGCTAATGCATTACATCATTACTGCTGATGCATCATATCATTACTGCTGATGCATTACATCATTACTGCTGATGCATTACATCTTTACTGCTGATGTATTATATCATTACTGCTGATGCATTACATCATTACTGCTGATGCATTACATCTTTACTGCTGATATGTTATACCATTACTGCTGATACATTATATCATTACTGCTGATATGTTATTCCATTACTGCTGATACATTATATCATTACTGCTGATACATTATGTCATTAATACTGATACATATCGGTAGGACGCTAGATCGTGTAGTGTGCCTACTAATGACAAATATATATATATATATATATATATATATATATATATATATATATATATATATATATATATATATATATATATATATATATATAGTATTTACATCCACGTGCTTTTATAATTTGACTTTGACTTCACGTTGCACTAATTCTTTTCATTTACGTAAATATTTAATACTTACCCTTGAATATACTTATTTCACTGCTGAGTTCTAGCATAGAAAAGATCATTGGATGCAACCACACCTTCAACTACTTGAGTTCTAGCATAGAAAAGATCATTGGATGCAACCACACCTTCAACTACTTGAGTTCTAGCATAGAAAAGATCATTGGATGCAACCACACCTTCAACTACTTGAGTTCTAGCATAGAAAAGATCATTGGATGCAACCACACCTTCAACTACTTGAGTTCTAGCATAGAAAAGATCATTGGATGCAACCACACCTTCAACTACTTGAGTTCAAGCATAGAAAAGATCATTGGATGCAACCACACCTTCAACTACTTGAGTTCTAGCATAGAAAAGATCATTGGATGCAACCACACCTTTAACTACTTGAGTTCTAGCATAGAAAAGATCATTGGATGCAACCACACCCTCAACTACTTGAGGTTCGATAGCGTCTACAGTTTTTGTTTCTATTTCAGGACAGTACCCACTGTACAATAATATGTACCATCCAGAAATGTTTTCGTATTTTCTGGACGCTTTACTGTCCTATTTTGTCAAAGCTTGTCGGGCGGTTTCAAAGAAGTAGTTTCAAGTACGTCGCAGTGTGTGTTTTGGTAGACCCAGCTGTATTTACTATTAAATTTATAGTCGTTGTTTGAAAAACTTAAGAATAAATATAACCAATAAATACAGAGTTGCACGATGACTGAATTAGCTTACTTTTTGTTAACAGATATGTGCGTAATACTACATTCTTATGAAATGTTTGACGAATCTTACGATACGTTTGACAATTCTTATGATACGTTTGACAAGTTATGATTTTGTTTTCAGATATTTTACACCAAAGAGGGTTTCTGCTTTCCTTTACCCGACGGATTAATGAATATTCCACCTTTAATAAAAATTTTAACATATATGATTGGTTTGGTTTTGTGGGTTTAACGCCATCTTTCAGCATATAATAGACTATACATGGCGGCCAGTATATTTGGTGGAGGAAGAATCCGGGAAAACTCCGGAAGAACCAAGGACCCACGGGAAGCTATTGGCAAGCTTTCTAGAACCAACGCGGACAATAGTGAAATGTCAGTGATCTATAAAGGCGAACGCCTTAGACCACTCGGCCATCCGGAGCCCCTAACATATATAAAAAAAATATTTGGAAGAACTCATGAATAATTGCAATCTCTTCTAACTGCTGGATGATAAGCGTAAATTTCATTATGATAAAAAAAAGTAAGAAAGACATTTTAAAACGAGAGAGAGAGAAAGTGTGTGTGTGTGTGTGTGTGTGTGTGTGTGTGTGTGTGTGTGTGTGTGTGTGTGTGTGTAGTGGACTTCTAGTTCATCGGGAGAAGTGCATTCTATTGATTGACTATCACAAAACAAGACACGGGAAGCCAAAACTTCGGTGAGTGTAAACTATATAGCTGGTAAATAATTTAATTTAATCTGCCCTAGTTGTTAAAAAAAAACACTAGCAGTATTTATCGGTTCAAAATTTAAGGGATGGTCCTGGTTTATATCAAGATTCCATGACATATTCATATAATAATAATAATAATAATAATAATAATAATAACAATAACAATAATAATAAAGAGCAGGAGGAAGCTGACCATACATTCTCCATTTAATATGCTTTCCTGAGTAGTACAGACGTTTTTATTTTTTCCGGAGATTTTGCGCCAAATATACTGGTTCCAATTTTTTTTTTTTTTTATTGAACACAATGTGTCAGGATTTTACATATTCCCCTACATCACCACCTGACCTGGTGTATGGGGAATTATCTTAAATTATTTTGCGTCCGGATCTTTACATGTGTTCCCTACACAACACACACACACATGCACACACAGACACTTACATTCACACAAAGTCATACTAGCATACAAACCCCAAGATGTTTAAAATTGCCAAAAAAAAAAAAAAAAAAAAAAAAAAAAAAAAAAATCATGTACCAAAAGTTGATAATAGGGTCCACTTTTTCTTAAACTCGTCATTTCTGTTATTCACTTTGGCGACATATTTTTCCAGCGTTTTATATGATAAAACAATTTTTATAATAGGTGAGATTTGGGATTTTTGATGCACAACGTGATCTGTATATAACATATTTGCAAGCAAAATTAGGAAGTTAATAAGATCATCAAAGTTGTTATTTCCTATAAAGACGTCTTTTCGTATAATTCTAAAATTTGGGTCATAAGTTTGGATCCTTTCTACCAACAGTTTCCAAAAGTGTTCAGTAACTGAACAGTCATAAAATAAGTGCTCAATTTGTTCTATTCCCTCATTACAAAAGGTACATTTATCATTATCACTTAAATTAATCTTTTTCAAAAACTGGTTTGTGGCAATATTTCTATGGAGAAATCTAAAATTAAAGCTAATCAGTTTTGTGTCTTTTGTACAAAGTTTAGCCAAAACAAAAGAGTTGGTCCATTCATTTGCACCAATTGCACAGGCTACCTGCCTGGACCAAGTTTCATGTTTACCATTTGGCTTTTTTATTTTGGTTCTTATCAGGTCTTTATAAATAAATTTATTCTTTGCTCTTACCCTAAGGAGAGATGTTTTGTCCAGAACTACATGAAAACTATTTCCACTTTCAAAAAACCTTTTAATTTTCTTTTTCCACAGCACCGAGATCTTTGAGATAAGAGCAAAGTACTGTATGAAATTATTTGTTTTTGTTTTTTGTTTTATTTCATCAAAACTTAATAGAGATCCTTGTGCATCAAAAAGATGTTGAATAAGTAAACACCGTTTGTTCTCCACCTTGTTTATGATTTAAAATTATCTACAGTCACTAAATTAAGAATATCTTGAGACAAGTATTCATGGACAGTAGATGGTTCATTTTTCCATTGTGATAAAGCATAAATAACATCACGCCAAAAAATATTTTTAATTAATTTAGAAATTACTTTTAATTTAGTTTTTCCTAATGTAAATAACAGCGTACCTCCAAATTTTCCAAATATTTGTTCAGAAACCAGTTTTTGCCATAAGCCATCTTCTTTTAGTAAGAGACGCCTAATCCAGGAAAGTTTTATATAACACACAAATGAATGCAAGTGAATCATATTTAATCCCCCTTCCTTAAAAGAAGTTATAAGAGTGTCTCTTTTAACCCTCTCAGTTTTACCGCCCCAAATAAACTGTAAAAATGATGTATTCAGTTCCTTTTCTATATGGGGTGGAGGATTTGGCAAAGCTGCAAAAAGTTGAATGAATTTAGGCAAAATCAAGGACTTTATCAAAGTAATTTTTCCAATAAGGGATAAATTTCTTCTGCTCCAAAAGCCAAGCAGTTTCTTTACTTCCTTTAACTTCGTCGAATAATTAAGCTCTACCATATCCTCCAAGTTCAAAGAGAAATATACTCCCAGCAATCTAAAATTGGACATTGACCAGTTAATATCAATTTCTGGACATATTTTTTCATTAGAAATTTTTGTATTTCCAATCCAAATAGCTTTCGATTTCAAAACATTGCAGTACAGACCTGACACCAAGGCAAAATCATTTAAAATCTGCATGGTTGTCATCAAGGACAAATGAGAACCATCTAATAATAGAAAAGCCTCATCAACGTACTGCCCTAATTTGAACTCCATTTCATTATAGAAAATGCCTGTAATACTGTAATGTCTGTGTTCTTCTTTAGTTCTATTGCAAGAAGTTCAATTCCTATTATAAATAAGTAGGGTGATAAAGGGTCTCCCTGGCGACAACCTCTCTCCAAATTAAAAAATGGGGATAAATGTCCATTATTAATGACACAACTTTTTTATTTATTGCAAAATAATGTGAACCAGTGACAAATTGATTCTCCAAAGTTAAAAGACTTCAGAGCAGTTTCCAGAAAGTCCCATTCAACCGAGTCAAAAGCCTTTTCAAAGTCTATCAATAGGAGAAGACCAAATTCATTTTTTTCCTCAAGGTATTGCATCAGGTCATACAAAAGTCTTGTATTTTCACCAATGAATCTCCCTTTCATAAAACCCTTTTGGGTGTCACTAATGATAAACGGGAGCACTTTCTTGACCCTATTAGCAATTGACGCCGATGCAATCTTGTAATCTACATTAAGTAGTGAGATTTGTCTCCAATTTTTTTAGAAATTTCCTGTCTTTATCTTCTTTTGGAATGCAGGTAATGATTCCCTGAGACTGAAATTCTGAAAAATGTTGCATATCGTATCCAGTATTTAGAGACCTAAAGAGAAAGCCGCCTAGGTCTTTCCAAAAGAATTTGTAGAATTCTACAGTAAATCCATCGGAACCAGGGCTAGTTTCATTTTTCATATTTTTTAGTGCTAAACCACATTCCTCAAACGTTAACTTACCTTCACATGAGCTTCTTTCAAAATCTGAGAGTTTTTTTTATCATGGTTAAAAAAGTGGCTAAGCGTTTGGAAGTTATATTTGTTTTTGCTTTGGTATAATTTTTCATAAAAGCCTTTCTGTTGATTTAATATTTCTTTTGGATTTGTTACCCTTGTTCCATCTTCCGTAATTAATTCTTTTATTGTTTTGTTTGTGTAATTTCTCTTTTCGAGATTAAGAAAATATTTAGAGTTTTTTTCACCAGACTCATACCATCTTGCCTTGGATCTTAACATTACACCTTCCACCTCTTTTTTCCTCATTTCTTCTAAATCCGCTTGTTTTTTGTTCAATTCTTTCATCGTAGTGGGGTTATTATTTTGATTCACCTAAGCATGTAAGGTATGTATTTCAGTTTAAATTTTCCTGAAATTTTGTTTCTCCTGTTTTGCCTTAGCTTGTGAATACATAATTGATTCTGATCTTATTATCATTTTAAGGATTTCAAAAAACAATTGATTATTACAAGTTAGTTTCACCTGTAGTGGGTTTTTCTTATCACCTTCACAATAGTATTCTTCTACTGTGTTGGTTATACATTTTTTTACCAACTGAATATATTCATTTTGCTTTAATAGCTTTGAATTGAATTTCCAGTACCCATGACCTCTCGGTGATGCAGATATAGACAATTTTAGTGTTATTGCTGAATGATCTGTTTTATAGCCAGGAATAATAGAGGCGTCCATACAATTTGAAAACATGTCCTCAGAGATTAAAAAATAGTCCAGTCTACTCTGTTTCACAGGGTTTGCCTGATGCCAAGTAAATACTCTACTGTCAGGACTGACTGTTCTCCATGGATCCTGTAAATGAAGTTGATTATTGATGTCCTGGACTGCTGCTCGGGCCATGGAGTGTTTATCATGCAAGATATTATAAGAGTCAAGCTCCATGTCCTGAACAACATTCCAGTCAACACAAATAATAACAGAGGAATTGTCAAAATTTATAATATCCTCTTTCAAATTTCTAAAAAAACTCAGCATTATCATCATTATGACCGTATAGATTCACTAGTGTAAATCTCTGTCCATTAACTGATAAATCTAAGAGAATGTATCTGCCCTGACAATCACATCTGTTTCTGTGAATAAGAAATTCAAAATTATTTCTAAACAGGATAGCAACACCAGCACTACTGCTAGATTTATGACTAAAAACACACTTATATCCCCATTCAGCCTCCCAATACTTCTCAGTCTCAACTGTACTATGTGTCTCCTGTAAACATATAATAGATGCATTCTTTTGTTTGACCCAGCAGAAAATATCTCTTCTTTTGAGATTGGAACTGTGTAGACCCCTAACGTTCATTGACAAAATTTTAATCTGGGTATCCATTGTTAAATTATGTTTTGAATAAAACTTTCACAGCCCTTATATAGTTATGCATCACAAAACCAGCATCATGAAAAACGCTCACATACACCTTGGGATACACTCTCACACACACAACCACAGAATGCTTAAAAAACTGATAAGTGTGGTACAATGTCATGCACCACTGGGTACGTATATAATTTTGCCCAATATAGAGATACATGAACTCTGTTCTACGCTGGAGTGTTGGTATAATTAGTAAATGTAAACATCAATACAGTGTGACTGAAAAATAACACTTTTTGTTCATCGATTTTTCTCCCTTTACCAAAAGATTTGAAGCCATTACATTTGAGTTCTCTATTTGTTGGTTCTTTCTATATATGTGTATAGGATTGTAGAAAAATAAGACAATTATATTTCTTTTAGTAAATAAACCCATGATCTAGTTTAAAAAAAAAAGAAAAAAAAAAATAATTATAATGTTTAGTGATCAAAGTTTTTCGTTACAAATTAAAAATAAATCTAGTGACCGAACTCTAAGGAATGATTGAAGAATATAATACATCATCATGTAAACATACTAAATGACCTTGGCAACTCTGTGCCTATGAATCTAACACCAAAAATTCAGAAAAAAAATATATGACCAGCATGAAAACTATACCCTCAATCTTTTCAAGATTGAAATACAATTGTATGCATATTTCAAAATTTAGCTGCAAGATTATACGAACATTCTTACCAATTACAGGCTTTGTCCTTCTACGAAAGTCACTTTTCTAATTTAGAATATACATAGCTGAAATTAAAACTATACACATCCATTGGAAAAATTATTTCGCTTATGGGTTGCGATTGAGTGTTTCATTGATGTCGTCAAAAAGGTCAAATTTGTACCTTTTACCCGCTTTTGTTTTTGCATACACACTACAATTGAAGTACCAGGCAGATTCAATTTTTGGATGGGAGGTTAATCTATTTATGAGACCCATATTTTGTCGAGTGACATCTTCCACTATTCTTACATTAAATTTGCTCTTGAAATCCCTTTTCTTCTTGGCGATGTTGGTTCCAATTTTTGAGGAATTTACATACATCAACACAATAGTCCATTAAAATGTTTTGTTGTTACTCTACATAAACGATTCTTTCTGTGGTTTTAGTTATTTTCCACAAGGATATTGTTCTATTTGTGGTAAATTTTAGACCTTGAAGTGAAAATTGTCTCATGAAATGTGAAAACTATCTTTAAAATGCTCCGAATACAACGAACATGCAGAAGAAAAAAAAATTGCTTTTAATTACAGTTAAAGATGCTCGAACAGTCACCAAGCCCCTGGCACCAAGTTGCAGTACGGAACAAGTTATGCAACGTTTTGTATAAAAATCGGGGACAGTGACGCCACGAGGCAAAATTTGTTTGTTTTGGGGTCGTTTAGAGTGAACGCATATATTCTAGGATAAACTACAAGCAGCCGGTGTAAAGTATGTCAAGCACTGTTGCAGTGGTTATCAGTCTAGAACATGAGTGTCAAACTCATATGCTATGACGGGCCAGATTTGATATAAGTAGTAATAAATAATATTAATAAATAGTTAGTCTGATATGTTGGACACTCCTGGATTAGAACATTTGAAGAAAATATTTAGACATTGATCCAAAGAAAGCTGATTTGGGACAGCATGATGCTGAGAAATTAGCTCAGACACAATTCTTATGATATGGTATTCAGCTTCGTCCATAAATGATGTTAAAATTGTCGTTTATAATTGCTGCTCGCTCAACCATACCACCACTGGTGATAATGAAATTTGTTTCTTTTATAAATGTATGTCCACCTAAAATATGGGGTATTATATACTCTGCTATATGAAATACAATTGTGTGTAATACTTAGCAATTTCAGGACAAGATAATGTTTTTACTCTTACATTTAAAAGGTCTTCTTTTATTTTACATTTTCAACTGTAATATCAGTAAATAAAAGGTATTGAGATTAAAATATTTGATGTCAATAAAGTAAAACATCAATGTAAAGTATGACGATAATTGTAAAAAATACAAATACTGTCAGAACAAATTATCACAATCAAATATTACATGTGCCCTGACACCGACAGTACACAATAACAAATATTTGTTAAGCTGAATTTACTCCAACACTGCTTGATTTTTAATGAAGTTTAGCTTTGCTTTACACACACGGTTGGTTGCGGCTTTGTAAGTCTTCGTACATATATACTTTGTAAGGCATCGTGCATATATACCTATTTAGCACTAATATTGATATGGAAAGGTCAATACAATAGTATTCTTATCTAAAACAGATTCGTTTGCAATGATTTCCATTATAAATGAAAGAAAAATAGTATATACTCGCTTTTCGGCAATTCGTTTTGCCAGTCTGAGTAAAACTGAGATGTACTTATAATAATAAGTCTTATACTTATAATGAGTAGCTCTGACAGGCACTGATAAAGGTTCATGTCCTGCCGACCTTTGAATATTTTCCAGTCCACTTATTTTTATTAAGCTAACAGATGAAGTGTTGTGTGTCGAGTTAGGCGATCGAAAATAATACTGTTCCGTATTCTCACCGTCTCGCGTTAACAAAAGATTTTACGCTAAATAATCAACTTAAATGAACAAAAAAATATACTCAACAAACACACGAGACTTTGTTCATTTATATTTATTCTCTATCAGGTACGTAGAGAACACTGTTAATATTGTAATTTTCGTTCGGTAACTGGTATCATAAGACTCTGTAAGATCTTTGAAAGCCAGCCACATTTTTAAACACTCAGCATAATGATAATGCATTCTATATAATACTAACCTCCATGTAACAGCCACCTTGTATTAAAACCAACCTGTAGTCACAATGTCTAAACACAAAATTTGAAATCGGATTCAAGTGTGCAATATGTAGATGGTTGGTAATTCTACCTTTAAAGTTGCTGAAAATCTGGGTGAGAATAAAGTATTTATGTTCAGATGGATTAATGGCTACGAGGTCTGTTTGATCATACCCAAAAGTAAATCTCTTGTACACATTTCGCTATATAAGACCCATTTATGTAGTATCTTCATTTACAATACATGTATTTAAAATTAATACGGTATCACAAATACGATAACAGAAACTCGAGAGTTAATCTGTTGCAAATTTTTGAACTTCTTTATTTTTTACCCAATCTTCAATCCCGACCGCCCAAGGATGAATTTAGAATTCAAAACATCATGTCAAGTATGATCGCTCTGTCTCCTTTAATCGTTGTAGATCTAGTCCAGGTTGTAAGAAGTGTCCAAGCTACCTATGTGACCTCTGACACCCCCTACCCCCTCCGCCGTGCTGCATTCAGGACCCGAAATCTTCGTTGCCAACAATTCGTCCTTTTGAAACCCTATACCCAACATATTCAACTTTTCTTAATCGGTGTAGATGGAGTTCAGGTTACAAGGAGAACCTACTGACGAACGGATTGACGAACACAGACGAACATGACCAATCACAATATATCCGCAGAAGTGTTGATGAAACGAAGATCCATAATTCAGAGCAAATATGTACGTCACACATTTTTATTGACATGTTATAAAATCGTAAACAAAATGAAGTTTAACTTTGTATTGATGCCACAAAAAAGTGTAACTATATATCACAGAATGTAAAAAAAAACAACAACCCACATATTTACCTCTTTCACACTTTATTTTGTATTGTAGTTGGACAGTGCCTCTATCAAAATTATTTGAGCAGAACGCTTGATGATTTAGCAATATACATTAGAAATAAATTGATACTGTTGGTTTCATTGCATAGCGTCAAAAGTCGATAATCAACCGAATACGACCCGGAGATGATAACGATATATTTTTGATTATTAAAAAAATTCCATCTACTGAGGTGTAACTGGGGGTGGTACTCCTACAGCCTCTCGTTGCCGTTTCATTGCCGTCGCGTGCCAGTCGAGCTGGGTCACGAGATTATTGATGCCAGTTTTCATGTGGTCATTGAGAGGTTTGCCTTGCTCGTCCAACGCTTCATGTACTTTGGGAATGCCAAAAATGTGAGGCACACTTAGACATCCAAGTTCTCCCAGCATGCACCGCAACTGCATGGCACAGCGCATCCCGCCATAGTGCCCTGAAATTTGATTTAAGCCAAAATTAAAATCATTATGTATCTGAAGTCAATGGAATTCACAACTATATCTTGTCTGTTGTGTGACCATAGTGGGATTTCCAGTCTGGTTCTCCCTTTCATAAGGGTTTGCTCATGAGCACAAAAACACAGAACAGAAATATATTTGTATCCACTAGAACTTTACAATTCCTCGTTAAAAATATTTAAATATAAGAAAATGAATAAATATGTTATGTGGTTCGGTGAACAAACATAATCACCAAGTGAGTGAGCGACTTTAAACTCGCGTACAATTCAAAGAATGCGCTGTTCAACGTATCTACCTTACAAAAACAACTCAACAAAAAATGTAAGTACTTATTTTGATACGTAACATGATGCACAGATAAATTCTAAAACAAAAGAGAAACAATACCATTAAAATTTTTACATGTTTTGTCTAGTTCATATAAATCACCATGTTTCAGACAAATATACATTGCAATGCCATGGAACCCTAGTGAAAAATGACTTGTCGCGGGTGAACAAATCTTCATATCTCCCCCAAACAAGGGCAATCAATTGTTTATAATACCAAATCGCACAAGACAGGAAACTCGATTGCGTGAGTTAGACACGAATATTTTGTTCTTTGACACGTGACATTCTGTGCGCCAATCATTGATACTGTTACTTTTACGAGGTATACTACTATTATTTGGGAGCATTTCAAAAGTTTGATTAATATATTTACCAAGATGGTCTATAAAAAAAATACATTTTAAAATAATTTTTACGTAAATTACCATACAAACATCTGTAACTGGTAACTGGTAATATATATAAATAAGCCATCTGCAGGAGTAAATGGTGATCAATTTCATTGTACAACAGGAGTAGTAGCAACTCTGTGGTAAATGTGCCTACCTGCGATCAGAAAGGTGCAGGTTCGAATCCTGACCAGACCAGGTCGGGTATACCTCTGGGCAATACAATTTACTTTCATTCATCGACACTATATAGCAGTGATATAGTATGAAATTCTGCCCCCTTCCTGCGAAACTTAATTCTGGGGTCCACTGCAATATAACCTTAATTTATTTTGATATTAGGTGAAACAACCACCAGTCAATCAATCCTTATAAACGAAGTTATGACCATTGATGATTTGCCAAAACTTAATAAAATTTACTTACATATGAGAGGTCAACTTATCACATCTCATTCTTAAATGACAAAAGGCAAACCCAGCAAACAGAACACCCTGAAAATTAAAAAATTAATTTGGTCATGAGTGATTTCCATGCCGAGACATTGAACTTGACTTTTGTCCCCGTGATTTTAAATTCAATAGCTTTGTATCTATCATTGCTTAGGGGTCTCCATACCACACATAATATTCACCCGTTTTTATGTAATTGTACTATAGTATTTGCCTACACCACCACCACCCCTGGCAGTTTTTACCCCCTGCGATTTTAAAAACGAATTGCATCAAGGGTATAATAAAATGCACACAACTTAATAATTTAATTAATTAATTAATAATTTATAACCTGATTGTCGCAAGGGGGTCCCTAACACTGTCATCTTGTTCGCATTTCAAACCAAACACGAGTTTTCAGTGTAAACAATGAGCCTGCTCAATGTCCTTTTTCCTGGAAAGCCCATTTTCATTGAAAGGGTGAGATGTGTAGGGCAACACATACGCAGAAGGTAAAACTGTGTCGTCTTCATCCAATATTTGCAATGTCTACTTTTAATACTTCTCCCAAAAATTTAACAAAATTAAAAGAGTAAGAGGTGTAACTCTTATGTAAATGGGTTAAAATATTTAACTTCCAAAGTCAGGGAAACTTACGGAATTATTCGGAGCTTATCGAAGATGATAAACTACATCACTTCAGTTGTCTTAAAACACAGACTCGCCCGCGCAATCTTGGCGACTGTATTAGTAAAGAAACTCCCGTTTGGATTGAAAGGCGAACAAGATGATAGTATTAGAGACAATCAGGTGAGAGATTTTAAATTGATGAATGAAATGACTTAAGTTCTGTGCAATTTTTATATCCTTGATGCTTTTTGTTTTTGACACCGGTATGAGGGTACAAACTGCGGGGGGTGGGGGTGGGGGCGGGGAATACTATACTTTCAAGAAAAAGTATGAGCGATTCATTGTTTAATCCTAATCTGGAACTTTGATCCTGCATCACCTTTCACCTTTACATACCAATCGCGTATGTTACAATGCCGCTTGGTCTCCAGGCGAAGTGTGGAGCCGCGAAGTGGTCTAGAGTGTTGGCCAAGGCGGGCGGAATGGAATGGTAGTACTCGCATGACACAACTACAAATGCGTCTGCCTCCTGAATCAATTTGTCTGTTTCTTGCAGAACTATGGGGGCTTTAGAGGGGTCAGGGTAAAAGAACAACGGTTTCTCCAATAACGGAAGTTTTAGTTGGACAGGATCTGGAAGAAAAAAAATGTACAAGTACTTGATGCACATAGCTTAGCGCAATATCCTTTATTACTGATTTTTTCGCCCATCCACAAATTCAAAAATCAAAACATACATACATACATACATACATCAGGCCCGCCGAGAAGAGGGGGGGGGGGGGGGGAATTGCCCATGGGCCCGGCGATTGTTAAAGACCCGCTGTCAACTGAGTTTTAAAAAAAAGTTAATCTTTGCAGCAAATATTACAATTTGTTCCTTCAAAGAGTCAAAGTTATGGTAGATTACTAGAGGTTTTATATGCAAAACTGTTCACATGTTTTTATATAAAAAATTTTAAACTAGTTTTGGGGCCCATGACTGCTCTGCCCAAGGGCCCGGAATTTCTGTCGGCGGGCCTAACACACATACATGTCAAAACAAGCAAAATCGGCCGGATCATGTTTGAATCAACAATCGAATTTTATTTTGCTGCAATAATTTCAGAGGAAAGATTACATGTATCTTACTATTCAAATGTTAAAAAATCTAACACAATTTAATTTTGTAGGAAAATTTCAGTATATTCATAGTGTACAGTGTTATGCAAGCGTAAGAGAGAGAGAGAGAGAGAGAGAGAGAGAGAGAGAGAGAGAGAGAGAGAGAGAGAGATTTTCAATACAAATTTTACTCTAATTGTACGTGAAAACTGAGTCATACCAATAAGGTGCACCTCGTGATTCGTGCTTTCAAGGTGTTTCGTTACAAATTTCGCCACTCTGTCGCCCATTCGTCCCTCTCTGGAAGATCCCAGGAAGACAACAACTTTCAATTTAGCCTCCTTTTTGGACATCGCTAGCTGTCGCACATATGTTCTGTACATAACCTACGAAGCAAAATATGTTAAAGTATTGATCTTGCTCACGGTCTTATAAGCATGGACTAGCTTATGTGTAAAAAAAAGCATCTGCTGGTTCTAACTAGTTTTGTTACAGGCCACCAATTGTCCAGCTAGATCGAAATCACAAACGACTTAATGGAGCGCCACGGCTGTACCAAGCAATGTGTTAAGTGGGTAATTACGGTTAGGTTTATTATCATGATAAAAATTCTCGAAAAGCTTAACTGAAAAGGATTTCCTTTTAAAAGGTTGATAATGAACAGATATTAACAAACACAGGTGCTTATGATGGATAATTTCTCACTTTATGTGGTAGATTAACTATTAATTCTGCAGACTATTTACTAGTTCCACCTACATTCTGAAATAGACTCTTCCAAACAGACAAATATACATACATAGTGTTACTGGAGTAATAGGAAATATGATCAAATATCTAAGCTAAGGTGGGTTCGACAATGATTGTGAGAAAACTTAAGGTCCGACAGAAAGGAATTCTGGTGATTCTCATTTTAAACGTCAAAAGCAGCCATGGGAACTCGTAAAGAAACTGCACAGATGTTTCAGACAAACATTGTTTCACCCTCGCCATACTATAAACAAGAACTTCACCAGACTGAAGATAGTCTACTGACAACTAGTTTTAACAATTACAAGTTGTATCATCTCTCTCTCTCTCGTTGGGGCTGTTTGTTTGTTTGTTTTTTTTTTAAAATGGGAAGTTTGGCACGGATAAAAGGCACGAAAATTATTTATTTTGATTTCTTTTTTAAACCAAGAAACATACATTTAATTTTGAGACTAAAATTACATTATCAGGATCCCAGCGTTCGTACTTAAATTGATGCTCTAGGATTTACAGTTTGGCGGGAGGGCTAACAGTCTTAATGAGAGGGTCTGATGCTGATGTTGTATGGTTGGGCGGCCTGGCAAGTGCACGCCTTCGTTTAAATCGGCTGGTGGTCTCAGCTCTGACGACACGTACATATACTAAGAAGAGTCAGCAGCAAAATGAAAATATCATTAAATAATGAAGTCAGTACCTATATCATCCCATGATTGCATTAGAATGTATGCATGTATTATACAAGCGTTTAACAGCATCTAAGCACAATACTGGTTATATGGTCATGTGTTTTTGTTTTTGTTTACTTTAACGGCACTTTATTGGATATACGATGCCGAAGAAATGGGAACTAAGTGCCTGTTCCAAAGGACACACCGAGGACGCCGACCCAGGTTGGCCTGGGCGGGTATTGAACCCGCGATCCTTGGTCTACGAGTCCGACGCTCTAGCAACTGAGTGGCTCTATGGCACCAACTAAAAGTAACATTGGAAAAATGTAAAACTGTATTGTTCAAGACTACATGTAAGATAAAGCCCTATGAATAAATGTAAACATGCAGTACAGCAAGATATACCAAGAAGGATAAAGATGTTAAATAGTGCATTAGAAACATTTCAGCGTGTAACATGCCCAAATGCTTCGGAATATAAACAGTTTACTTTTGGACAATATCAAACACTGAAACGACACAAACAGAAAGGTGGACGCACAGACCCGGTCTAAGAAACACGGATACAGGGACATACATAGATATACCTAAATCCAAATACTAGTAATTACCGATTTGAATAACTACAAATTAGCTGTAGCTCTGTGAGTAATTAAAGGCCACATTATATATCCGTGCAAAATGATCTGCCGGCGTATTATGCGTGGACCTATCAGGGTCTACGTTGTTTACTATAAATTATAAATAGAAGAAACAGCATAGACCCAGATCAAGCGATGAATTATGCGACTGCAGATCTTGGTATACTCTCTTCACAGTTAGGTGAGTGTAAAACAAAAGAAAATACGGTAATGCAACAAGAACGAACAGGAAACTGTCAACAGTAATAACTTCTATAGATAAAAGATCTTCAATGAGAGTTTCTGTCATATGAAATAGATCAGTACGAAAAGGTTGAATCATTTCTAAAATCTTCAGTGTTCATCTACTCTATGTCAAAGTACTCTCAAGGACATTTCAATTGACATAGAAAAATCTAGTCCATACCATATTTGTGGAAATTGGACATGATCTAAGCATACAGCAGACAGAAATTGCCGCTCCGAAGTACTCAAATAATCAACCTGAATTAGTCAAACGTACACTATTTTCAGCAGGTATTAAAATAGGGAAACGAATTTTGACAGAGTAGGCAATACCAGCCTCTGAAAGTACAATGAATGAATTACAAAATATATAACAAGTGAAAAAAGTTGTCGGCTCTTTTTTTTAAAAATTTACCTTTGAAGTCCAGGAAGTGAAAATGACCAAGTGGAGCTAGCAGTTTTTTTTTAGGTCCACATCTTAAGTAAGACCAAGCAGTATACTCTATAACCCAAACTGCACCCATCAATCATAAACCAAAATAAAGGAAATTCAAAGTTCTTTTAACAATACCTAAGATATACCAGGTCTTTTTTAAATAGCTTGGAAAACCAGTGAGGAAAACCTGGGTAATTCTTTTTCTTTAAAAATCTAACCCTATGCAAAGTACAAAACTGGAGAGTGCCAGTGAAAATCTAACCGCCAAACTTAAAAGCTGCATCTTGGACTGTAAAAGGTTTTAGATCGACAAGGAAAGTAATACATTGGTTTCATGACACCCCATTTTATCTTTAACCCCCTAGGAGCCGCGGTGATTCATTGCCTAGCGTGCCAGTGTCGCAACCGAAATGGTGCGAATCCTACTGTCAGATCAGCCCAGATCAGCTGCCGTGGTGTTTCCTTGGGCAAAGTTTATTTACTCCAGTTGACTCGGCACTAAATAATTGACATCATATTAAAGTTAAATGAGAGTATTTATTATAGATTGGCTTTTGCTCCAAATAAATCACTGAAATCCAGTGTAATGACAGCATCGTAAATAATGAAATAAAAAATTGTGATATTGCTAAACCACGTGAAGGTTTCTAATACTATTCAATAATATCGAGGACGAATTATTGATAAATAAATACCTTTAATCAAAATGCAACGAGGGAGGTGTGACGCCTTTGAAATGTTTGGATCGCCATAAATATATATATGCCTTCTGGTGCCCCTGAATTTTACCGGTCCGAATTTGAGAACATTAAATTGTTCACTGTTTACACTGTATTTAGTTTTCTTGATGGATACCCAAATGTGGAATGTACGAATTATGGAGATCGGGAACAGGCATGTTCACTTCTAATAATTCTATTGTTTATACAACTGAATAATACATACTATCAAGTAGTAATGATAGATAATAATAATATAAAATGGAGAGAGAGAGAGAGAGAGAGAGAGAGAGAGAGAGAGAGAGAGAGAGTGAGAGAGAGAGAGAGAGAGTCAGAGAGCGCACACCAATTTGCTTAACTCTGCGAGATTGCTTGGTTATCAAAATCCCATCAGTTTTATTGCATGAGTACCCGAAATATCTCTTCCAGATAGGAATCATGTGATCGATTGTCCCACTTTACAATAAATAAAGATTAAAACCTGTGACGTTAATTTACTTGAAACGCTGAGTCCACCTTTATCGACATGCATTCACAATTATTATACGAATCTTTTGTTAAGTAACAATTAGCAACTAATTAGCATAATAATTACAGGTCTAATCAGAGCACAAGCTTTGGCCCAGAGACACGTGTTCCTCAGCTTGAACACCTCGATGTTTAGTAGTTATAGGTTACTTCATTTGTATGGGAAAATATTAATGTGTTTATCTGAGCCATACTGCACCACGTTAGGAGTGCAGTATAGCTCAGAAAACACCAGTAAATATTTACCTATACAAATTTAGTAACCTTTTTATTATATACTCATTTTGCTTTTCTACCTAAGGCTGATTAATAAAAAGAACACACAACAAAGTAATTGAATTTCTGCTTGATTCTTAAGTATAATACACAACCCTTGATAAACAAATACACAATAATAGTATTCTTGGGCACATGGCACCGCCCAGCGACCTTTGAACTTGGTAGCGTGCCGCGCGCTCTGTCGTTCGTTTAAAAACAAAATCATTTTGGTCTATTTAAAATTTAAATTCGGAGTCATATTGTGAATGACTGCGCCTTGGAACAACTTTCCCCGTTGGTCTGGAATGGAGGGATTTTGTTTTTATGTCGATCCAACTAAATTTTGCTTATCTAGTTGTGATGGACTGCAGTTATTAGCTGGGTCAATTCCGTGCGATGTACATGTGGCTGTAGGGACCGACCTTGACAGCAAACTGCACATATGTTTCTGTTCAGCCATTGATAGTTTGGAATCATAAGGTGGCCCATTTCGCCTGCGGAAAATAACGCTTCTTCGTCATCTTGGCTTATTGGATCCGAGGCTATTGCTTTTGTACCAAAACTCGCCTTAAATTGGGCGGTCTTTGAGAGAGTTAGGATAGCCCTTGGCCTTAAGATGCCTTTCTATGCTATTTTTACAGACTCTAGAGAGCACGGCTCATAATCTGAACCACTTGATTTACAAATCGTTTTGAACATTTCTGCTAAATAAGTGTTTAAATGATCAGAATGATATTTTAAATACTGCATGTCTCGAGTTTGTTGTCATGAAGCCATATCTGGACATTGCGGATATCACGTTCAGTCGCTTGCTTGGTTGAAAGTTTCTTTTGTGACTCAATGAACTCATCCACATCGTCAACTTTATCATCTCTACTTTCAAATGGCTCAAACAGTTTGCGTAGTTCATCATAGACAAATATAATAAATCAAAGCGTCAGCGTATGCTAGATGCGCGTATATTTTTTGGTTTACAATAAAAAGTAGTTTTCAATACACGATACTATTTTTAGACACACGTGTCGTGCAGTATGAAACAGTGCAGTATGGAGAAATACTGCACGATTCTGACACAATGCAGAGTTAATGGAGAAACAAATGAGTATATAATAACAGTATTTAATACTTGCACTCAAGTTTCTTGCTTAGTAGAATGTTGCCTTTCTATGTTTCTTTTAAAAATATTTTCGTAAATAAATTGTAGGGAATTTTGTTTATGCTTGTTCATAATGTTATTTCCTGTTTGTCAACATTATTCTGTACTAAACGGATTTTATTTGCACCATTCACTGATTTTGGAATTGTATAACAATTTGTATTATCCCTGTAACAGATTGATAACTGGGTTGAGGAACACCATCCAAAGGCCACCTTACAATCAAGCATTTATAGTTGGCAGATAATCTAAGGACAATAAATATGATGTACATAACATGAAAAGGATAGCACGCAATCTCTTTTCATACACACTTCAGATACGCCAACACAAGAATAAAGCGTCTAGGTGATATAGACCATTATTCCTGTTGTCCATTATATCTGACCCAAATACATATCATAAATTGCAAGAAGAAAAAGGATTCTTACACAAGTTCCATATTGATGATTGAAGTCCAGTTTTTAAGAAATTGGTCCTCTTTTTTATTTAATTTAGCAGTGTATTCTTCATTGTTCTGATGCATTTCAACTTTTTGTTAAAAAGCATAAATGGAAGAATTTTGCATATTGAATTTGTAATTGTGACTATAATATTTAGGTCAAATAAGTGTTTTTCTGGACGCTTACTGTCATATTTTGTGAAAGCTTGTCAGGTGGTTTCAAAGAAGTAGTTTCAAGTACGTCGCAGTGTGTGTTTTGGTAGAAGCACCCAGTTGTATTTACTAGTAAATTTATAGTCGCTGTTTGCAAAACTCGAGAATAAATATAACCAATAAATACAGAGTTGCACGATGACTGAATTGGCTTACTTTTTGTTAACAGATATGTGCTTAGTACTACATTCTTATGATACGTTTGACAAATCTTATGATACGTTTTTAGCATTCTAATGATACGTTTGACAATTCTTACGATACATTTTACAATTCTAATGATACGTTTGACAATTCTTATGATACATTTGCCAATTTATGATTTTGTTTTCAGATATTTTACACCAAGGAGGGTTTTTGTTTTCTTTTACCCGACGGATTATTGATATTCCACCTTTAATAAAACTTTTAACATAGATGATTAGTTTTGTTTTGTTTGTTTAACGCCATCTTAAAGCACATGATAGACTATACATGGCGGCCAGTATATTTGGTGGAGGAAGAATCTGGGAAAATCCCGTAAAAAACCAACTATCCACGGGAAGCTATTGGCAAGTGAAATGTCAGTGATCTGTAAAGGCGAACGCCTTAGACCACTCGGATACCCGGGGTTCCTAGCATATATAAATGGAAATTTTTGGAAGAACTCATGAATAATTGCAATCTCTTCTAACTGCTGGATGCTAGGTGTAAATTTAATTATGATAGAAAAAGAAATTTTAAAATGACAGTATAGTGGACTTCTAGTTCATGAGGAGAAGTGCCTTCTATTGATTGACTATCATCAACATGACACGGGAAACCAAAAGGTCGGTGAGTGTAAACTATATAGCTGGTCAAAAAATAAATGAATTTAATCTGCCCTAGTTGTTAAAAAAAGACACTAGCAATATTTATCGGTTCAAAATTTAAGGGATGGTCCTGGTTTATATCAAGATTCTATGACATATTCATATAATAATAATAATAATAATAATAATAATAACGAAGAGCAGGAGGAAGCTGACCATACATTCTCCATTTTATATGCTTTCCTAAGTACTGCAGACGTTTTTATTTTTTCCGGAGATTTTGCGCCAAAAATACTGGTTCCAATTTTTTAGGAATTCACACACATCGACACAATTGTCCATTAAAATGTTTTGTTGTTACTCTTCATAAACGATTCTTTCCGTGGCTTTAATTATTTTCCTAAAGGATATTGTTCTATTGTGGTAAATTTTAGACCTTGAAGTGAAAATTGTCTCATGAAATGTGAAAACTGTCTTTAAAATGCTCCGAATACAACGAACATGCAGAAGAAAAAAAATGCTTTTAATTACAGTTAAAGCTGCTCTAACAGTCACCAAGCCCCTGGCGCCAGGTTACAGTACGGAACAAGTTATGCAACGTTTTGTATAAAAATCTGGGACAATGACGCCACGAGGCAAAATTTGTTTGTTTTGCGGTCGTCTAGAGTGGACGCATATATTCTGTCATAAACTACAAGCAGCAGTTGTGAAGTATGTCAAGCACTGTTGCAGTAGTTTTGAAGAAAATATTTAGACATTGATCCAAAGAAAGGTGATTTGGGACTGCATGATGCTGAGAAATGAGCTCAGACACAATTCCTATGATGTGGTATTTAGTTTCCTCCATAAATGATGTTAAAATTGTCGTTTATAATTGCTGCTCTCTCAACCATACCACCACTGGAGATAATGAAATTTGTTCTTTTACAAATGTATGTCCACCTAAAATATGGGTTATTATATACTCTGCTATATGAAATACAATTGTTTGTAATACTTAGCAATTTTAGATTACGATAATGCTTATGCTCCTACATTTAAAAGGTCTTCTTTTATTTTATATTTTCAACTTTAATATCAGTAAATAAAAGGTATAAACATTAAAATATTTGATGTCGGTAAAGTAAAACATCATTGTAAAGGATGACGATGATTGTAAAAAAAAAACAACCCACAAATACTGTCAGAATCAATTATCACAATCACACTATTACATGTGTCCTAACACTGACAGTACACAATAACAAATAATTGTTAAGCTGAATTTACTCCAACACTGCTTGACTTTGATGAAGTTTAGCTTTGCTTTACACACACGGTTAGTTGCGGCTTTGTAAGTCTTCGTACATATATACTTTGTAAGTCATCGTACATATATACTTTGTAAGTCATCGTACATATATACTCTGTAAGTCTTCGTACATATATACTTTGTAAGTCTTCGTGCATATATACCCATTTAGCATTATTATTGATATGGGTCGGTGGTTCTTCCCGGGATTTTCCCGGGTTCTTCCTCCACCAGATATACTGACCGCCATGTATAGCCGATCATGTGCTGAAAAATGGCGTTAAACCCATAAAACCAAACCATTTCAAACAGATTCGTTTGCAATGATTTCCATTATAAATGAAAGAAAGAATAGTATTTAATCTCGCATTTCGGCAATTCGTTTTGCCAGTCTGAGTAAAACTGAGATGTACTTATAATAATAAGTCTTATACTTATAATAAGTACCTCTGACAGGCACTGATAAAGGTTTATGTCCTGCCGACCTTTGAATATTTTCCGGTTCACATATTTTTAGTAATCTAACAGACGAAGTGTTTTATTTCGAGTTAGGGAGAATTATCGTTAGAAACGATATATTCCGAATGAGGTTGTTTTCTTTCATAAATGTGAAAGCTATAATTTGACTGGTGAATCGAATGGTCAACAGTACATGACCACGTATTGATGTTTGTCAGTTCTCAGATATGTCGGAGATATCGATTTTAACGAGACTGCTGGAACTGCACAGTGATCGAAAATAATACTGTTCCGTATTCTCACTGTCTCGCGTTAACAAAATATTGTACGCTAAATAATCAACTTAAATGAACATAAATTTACTCAACAAGTACAAGAGACTTTGTTGATTGACATTTATTCTTTATCAGGCACGTAGAGAACACTGTTAATTATGTAATTTTCGTTCGGTAACTGGTATCATAAGACTCTGTAAGATCTTTGAAAACCAGCCACATTTTGAAACACTCAGCATAATGGTAATACATTCTATATAATACTAACTTCCATAAACGGCCACCTCTGTATTAAAACCAACCTGTACTCACAATGTCTAAACACAAAATTTGAACTCGGATTCAAGTGTGCAATATGTAGATGGCTAGTAATTCTACCTTTAAAGTTGCTGAAAATCATTTTTTTTTAAATTCTGGGTGAGAATAAAGTATTTATGTTGAGATGGTTTGGTTTTATGGGCTTAACGCCATTTTTCAGGACATGATAGGCTATACATGGCGGCCAGTTTATCTGGTGGAGGAAGAACCCGTGAAAATCCCGGGAAGAACCACCGACCCACGGGAAGCTACTGGCAAGCCATAACCACATTGGCCGAGCCCAAGACTCGAACCCAAGCGGACAGAGGTGAGATGGCAGTGATCGGTAAAGCCGAGCGCCTTAGACCACTCGAGATGGCTTCATGGCTACGAGGTCTGTTTATCATACTCAAAAGTAAATCTCCGTACACATTTCACTATGTAAGGTCCATTTATGTAGTATCTTCATTTGCAATACATGTATTTAAAATTAACACGGTATCCCAAATACGATAACAGAAACTTGAGAGTGAATCTATTTCAAATATCTGCACTTCGTTATTTTTGACCCAATCATCAATCCCTACCGCCCGAGGATGAATTTAGAATTCAAAACATCATGTAAAGTATGATCGCTCTGTCTCCTTTACTCATTGTAAATAGAGTTCATATTGTAAGAAGTGTTCAAACTACCTATGTGACCTCTGACACCCCCTACCCCCTCCCGCCGGGCTGCATCCAGGACCCGAAATCTTCGTTACCATCAACTCGTCCTCTTGAAACACTGTACCCAACATATTCAACTTTTCTTAATCGGTATAGATTGTGTTCAGGTTACAAGGAGAACCTACTGACAAACGGATTGACGGACACAGACGGACATGACCAATCACAATATATCCTCAAAAGTGTTGATGAAACGAAGATCCATAACTCAGAGTAAATATGTACATATTTTTTATTGACATGTTATAAAATCGTAAACAAAATGAACTGTTTAACTTTGTATTGATGCCACAAAAAAGTGTAATTATATATCATAGAATTTTAAAAAAATAGATACTAGTATTCTTGAATAAACCACATATTTACCTCTTTCACACTTTATTTTGTAGTTTTACAGTTCCCCTATCAAAATTATTTGAGCAGAACGTTTGATGATTCAGCAATATACATTAGAAATAAATTGATACTCTTGGTTTCACTGCATAGCGTCACAAGTCGGTAAGTCAGTAATCAACCGAATACGACCCGGAGATGATAACGATATATTTTTGATTATTTAAAAAAAATCCATCTACTGAGGTGTAACTGGGGGTGGTACTCCTACAGCCTCTCGTTGCCGTTTCATTGCCGTCGCGTGCCAGTCGAGCTGGGTCACGAGATTATTGATGCCAGTTTTCATGTGGTCATTGAGAGGTTTGCCTTGCTCATCCAACGCTTCATGTACTTTGGGAATGCCAAAAATGTTAGACACACTTAGACATCCAAGTTCTGCCAACATGCACCGCAACTGCATGGCACAGCGCATCCCGCCATAGTGCCCTGAAATTTGATTGAAGTCAAAAGTAAATCATTATTTATTTGAAGTCAATGAAATTCACATCTATATCTTGTCTGTTGTGTGGCCATTGTGGGATTTCCAGTCTGGTTCTCCCTTTCATAAGGGTTTGCTCATCAGCAGAAAAACACAGAACAGAAATATATTTGTATTCATTAGAACTTTACAATTCCTCGTTAAAAATATTTAAAAATAAGAAAATGAAAAGATATGTTATATGGTTCGGTGAACAAAAATAATCACCAAGTGAGTGAGCGACTTTAAACTCGTGTACATATCAAAGAATGCGCTGTTCAACGTATCTACCTTACAAACACAATTCAACAAAACATGTTAGTACATATACTTATATTGATAAGTGACACAATTCATAGCGAAATTCTAAAACAAAGAGAAAAAAGTAACATTACAAATTTTACATGTTTTGTCTAGTTCATTTAAATCCCCATGTTTCAGACAAATATACATTACAATGCCATGAAACCTTAGTGGAACATAACTTGTCGCGGGTGAACAAATCTTCATATCTCGCCCAAACAAAGATAATAAATTGTTTACAATACCAAATCGTACAAGACAGGGAAACTCGATTGCGTGAGTTAGACACGAATATTTTGTTCTTTGACACGTGACATTCTGTACGCCAATCATTGATACTGTTACTTTTACGAGGTATACTACTATTATTTGGGAGCATTTCAAAAGTTTGATTAATATATTTACCAAGATGAAAAATGTCTCATTTTCTGAGTTTAAAATTTGAATGACCTTTAATATGCTTGGTCTATAAAAAAAAAATACATTTTAAAATAATTTTTACTTAAATTACCTTACAAATATCTGTAACCGGGAACCAGGTAACTGGTAATATATACAAATAAGCCATCTGCAGGAGTAAATGGTGTCCGAATTCATTGTACAACAGAAGCAGCAGTAGTTCTGTGGTAATGTGCCTACCTGCGATCAGAAAGGTGCAGGTTCGAATCCTGACCAGACCAGGTCGGGTAGGCTGCCATCGTATGTCTCTGGGCAATACAATTTACTTCCATTTATCGATACTATATAGCAGTTGTGTATCATGAAATTCTGTCCCCTCCCCACGAAACTTAATTCTGGGGCCCCACTGCAATATAGCCTTACTTGTTTTGATATTCGGTGAAACAACTACCAATCAATCAATCCTTATAAACGAAGTTATGGGCATTGGTGTTTTGCCAAAACTTAAAAGATTTACTTATATATGATAAGTCAACTTATCACATCTCATCCTTAAATGACAAGAGGGAAACCCAGCAAATAGAAAACCCCTGGAAATTAAAAAATTAATTTGGTCGCGAGTGATTTCCTTGCTGAGACCCTGAGCTTGATTTTTGTCCCCGTGATTCTAAATTCGATAGCTTTTTATCTATCACCGCTTAGGGGTCTGCATACAACACACAATATTCACCCACTTTTATGTAAATGTGCTATAGTATTCGCCTACACCCCCCCCCAGGCAGTTTTTACCCCCTGCTATTTGAAAAACGTATACCATCATGGGTATAATAAAATGTACAAAACTTAGTAATTTAATTCATTAATTAATAATTTCTAACCTGATTGCGCCAGGGCGTCCCTAACACTGTCATCTTGTTCGCGTTTCAAACCAAACACGAGTTTTCAGTGTAAACAATGAGCCTGCTCTATGTCTTTTTCCGGTTCCTCGAAAAATCCATTTTCATGGAAGGGGTGAGATGTATAGGGCAACACATACACAGAAGGTAAAGCTGTGTCGTCTTCATCCAATATTTGCAAAGTCTACTTTTAATATTTCTCTGAAAAATTTAACAAAAATTAAAAGAGAGAGCCGTGTAACTCTTATGTAAATGGGTTAAACAAAAATGTAACTCCCAAAGTCACGGAAACTTACTGAATTATTCGGAGCTTATCGAAAATGATAAACTACATCACTCCTGTTGTCTGAAAACATAGACTCGCCCGCGCAAATATGGCGACCGTATTAGTAAAGAAATTCTCGTTTGGATTGAAAGGCGAACAAGATGATAGTGTTAGAGACCATCTAGAGACGATCAGGAGATAAATTATAAATTGATGAACGAAATGACTTAAGTTCTGTGCAATTTCTATATCCTTGATACTTTTTGTTTTTGATACTAGTAGGAGGTACAAACTGCCGGGGGTGGGGATGGGGGGTACTATACTTAAAAGAAAAAGTATGAGCGATTAATCCTAATCTTGAACTTTGATCCTGCATCACCTTTCACCTTTACATACCAGGCGAGTATGTTACAATGCCGCTTGGTCTCCATGCGTAGTGTGCAGGCGCGAAGTGGTCCAACGTGTTGGCCAAGGCGGGCGGAATGGAATGGTTATACTCGCATGACACAACTACAAATGCGTCTGCCTCCTGAATCAACTTGTCTGTTTCTTGCAGAACTTTTGGGGCTTTAGAGGGGTCAGGGTAAAAGAACAACGGTTTCTCCAATAACGGAAGTTTTAGTTGGACAGGATCTGAAAGAAAAAAAAAAGTACAAGCACTTTGATGTACATATCTTAGCGCAATATCCTTTACTACTGATTTTTTTCGCCCATACACAAATTCAAAAATCAAAATAGACATACATACATACATACATACATACATACATACATACATACATACATCAGGCCCGCCTAGCGGGGGGGGGGGGGCTGCAATATCGCAAGGGTCTGTCGATTTCTAGGGGCCCGCCGTCAACTCGGCTAAAAAAAAAATCTTTGCAGTAAATATTAAAATTTGTTCTATGGTAGATTACTAGAGGTTTTATATGCAAAACTGTACAAAGCTTTATATATATATATATATATATATATATATATATATATATATATATATATATATATATATATATATACATATATATATAAATGAAACTAGTTTTGGGGTCCATGACTGCTCTGCTCAGGGGCCCGGAATCTCTTTCGGCGGGCCTGACACACATACATGTCAAAACAGTCAAAATTTGCCGGATTGTGTTTGAATCAATCGAATTTTATTTTGCTGCAATAATTTCAGAGAAAAGATTACATGTGTCTTACTATTCAAATGTCAAAATAATTTAACACAATTTAATCTTGTAGGAAAATTTCAGTATATTCATAGTGTACAGTGTTATGCAAGAGAGAGAGAGAGAGAGAGAGAGAGAGAGAGAGAGAGAGAGAGAGAGAGAGAGAGAGAGAGATTTTCAACACAAATTTTACGCTAATTGTACATGAAAACTGAGTCATACCAATAAGGTGCACATCGTGATTCGTGCTTTCAAGGTGTTTCGTTACAAATTTCGCCACTCTGTCGCCCATTCGTCCCTCTCTGGAAGATCCCAGGAAGACGACAACTTTCAATTTAGCCTCCTTTTTGGACATCGCTAGCTGTCGCACATACGTTCTGTACATAACCTACGAAGCAAAATATGTTATAGCCTAGTCCTATAAGCATGGGCTAACTCGTGTGTAAAAATAATCATCTGCTGGTTCTAACTAGTTTTGTTACAAGCACAGCAATCTTTCTATGACGTACAGCTACACTGAAATCCTTAAGCGACTTAATGGAGCGCCAAGGCCGTACCAAGCAATGTGTTAAGCGGGTAATTACGGTTAGGTTTATTATCATGATAAAAATTCTCGAAAAGCTTAACTGAAAAGGATTTCCTTTTAAAAGGTTGATAATGAACAGATATTAACAAATACAGATGCTTAGGATAAATAATTTCTCACTTCATAAATAATAATAATAATAATAATAATAATAATAATAATAATAATAATGACTTTATTTCAGACTCAAGTCAATAAACAATAAAAAGACCAGCAGTTTCACACAAGATATGACACAAAAATCGCAAAACAAAATTGATACAACAATTTGCTCCAACGATCAATTATTGATGATATATGGTAGATTAACTATTAATTCTGCAGACTTTTTACTTGTTTCACCTGCATTCGGAAATAGACTCTTCCAAATAGACAATACATATATAGTGTTACTGAAGTCATTGGAAATATGATCAAATATCTAAGCTAAGGTGGGTTCGACAATGATTATGAGAAAACGTAAGGTCTGACAGAAAGGAATTCTGGTGATTCTAATTTCAAATGACAAAAGCAGACAGGGAAACTAGTAAAGAAACTGCACAGATGTTTCAGACGAACATTGTTTCACCTCACCATACTGAAAAAACAAGACGTTCACCAGACCGAGGATAGTCTACTGACAACTATTTTTAACAATTAAAAGTTGTATCATCTCTCTCTCTCTCGTGATTAGACTGGACGCCTGATTTGGGAAGGATTTGTTGGCCTGTCACAAAATTTTGTTGCTGCATTTTTTTTTTTTTTTTTTTTTTTTTTTTATTAAAGTGGGAAGTTTGGCACTGATAAAAGATGCGAAAATTATTTCTCTTGATTTCTTTTTAAAACCAAGAAACATTTAATTATGAGACTAAAATTACATTATCAGGACCCCAGCGGTAGTACTTAAATTGAAGCTCCAGGAATTGCAGTTGGGCGGGAGGGCTAACAGTCTTAATGAGAGGGTCCGATGCTGATGTTGTATGGTTGGGCGGCCTGGCAAGTGCACACCTTCGTTTAAATCCGCTGCTAAGCTCTGCTCTGGCGACACGTGCATGTATTAAGAAGAGTCAACATCAAAATGAAAATATCATTAAATAACGAAGTCACTGACTATAGCATCGCGTGATTGCGTTAGAATGTATACATGTTTTGTACTAGCGCTTGACAGCATATAAGCACACTACTGGTTATATGGTCATGTGTTTTTGTTTTTGTTCACTTTAACGGCACTTTATTGGATATATGATGCCGAAGAAATGGAAAATATGTGCCTTTTCCAAAGGACACACCGAGGACGCCGAACCAGGCTTCTGTGGGCCGATATTGAACCCGCGAAACTTGGATTACGAGTCCGACGCTCTACCAACTGGTACCAACCAAAAGTAATATTCGAAAAATGTAAAACTGAATTGCTCAAGACTACATGTAAGATAAACGCCTATGAATAAATGTAAACATGCAGCACAACAAGATATAACAAATGGGAAAAAGATGTTAAATAGTGCATTAGAAACATTACAGTGTGTAACATTCTCAAATGCTTCGGAATATAAACCATTTAGTTTTGGACAATATCAAGCACTGAAACGACACAAACATAAAGGTTGGCGCACAGACACGGTTTAAGAGACACGAAGACAGGGACATACATAGATATACCTAAATTCAAATAATAGTAATTACCAATTTGAATAAGTACAAATTAGCTATAGCTCTGTGAGTAATTATAGGCCACATTATATATTAGTGCAAAATGATCTGCCGGCGTATTATGCGCGGACCTATCAGGGTCTACGTTGTTTGCTATAAATTATAAATAGAAGAAACAGCATAAACCCAGATCAACCGATGCATTATGCGACCGCAGATCTTGGTCTACTCTCTTCACAGTTAGGTGCGCGTAAAACAAAAGAAAATACGGTAATGCAACAAGAACGAACAGAAAACTGTCAACAGTAATAACTTCTATTGATAAAAGATCTTCAATGAGAGTTTCTGTCATATGAAATAGACCTGTACGAAAAGAATAAATCATTTCTAATATCTTCAGCGTTCAGCAACTCTACATTTACTTAACAACGTGTCAATACAGTCAAACTTGACTACTAAAATAGGTGAACATACAAGATTGAAATATGCACGCAGTTTCATATCTATCATACAAAATGAACACAAGTGCAAGATTTGAAATATCACATTACGAAAAACTCTGTTTTCGTTCCAGAGAAAACACGCAACAGCTTAAATATAGCCGGCCGCTTAACAAGTTTTACATTAATGCCATGATGTTACGAATGTGATTTTGTGACGTCATCATGTGGCATTCAGAACACACTGGGGTTTTCTGCAGTGACCGAAATCCACCTCGGACGTGATTATAGACATACGCGTAAATTTCGTGCATACGCGTAAATTTCGTACATGCCCGGCTATCTTAGCATTGTCCGGCGCGTTATACACAGAGATTATACATATATAACCCAAGATGGGTGAAATTCACATCAATTTTCTTTTAATGATGAAAATCATGAATTTTTAAAGCATTTAATTTTTAACAATGAGAATAAAAGTTAAAATCTGTACAAACCGGTACAAGGAACCCAGCTATGATATTAGAAATCCAAATAGTCACCGCTTTCTGACGTGACGTCACTAGTGACATTGTGATGTAGCTTATGCGTCATCTTAGGATGGTTTGCCACGCATACATAAGTAACAGATGCTTTAGATGATAACTGTGGTAACCAGTCTGTATGAACCTTTAAAAAATGGCGTCAGTCAGTGAATTATACTGGAATAGAATGGCCGCAAATAATACTTCAGCTCACAAATCCTAGGCGTTATTATGCTCACAGAAAAAAACACCCCCCCCCCCCCAAAAAAAAAAAAAAAAAAAAAAAACACGGTGGTGTTCCGAATGCACGAAGTGGGATTGCGCGTGTGAAATAAAAAAAACAAGAAATAAATTCAAGAAAATGTTATGATTTTGTAGACAATGTGACTGACAACATACATTGTTTTCATGTGAAGGATTATATTATGACAAAGGCAATATAAATAAATTTGAAATTTGGAGACAGGAAGGAAAACGAGAACTAGTTTGCGTTGTTCATACCCATATCATAATATATTCAAACAAGTAACAAGAAGACCTCAAGTTTTTTTTTTCTTTTTTCGGCCGGGGGGGAGGGGGCGCGTGGAGAGAACGATGATTCAGGAAAAAAAATCTGCACTGAGAGGACATTTTGAAACTTTCTCAGTTCAGTTACTTAAACGGACACATAATACAATTTTATAGAGAGCTAATTGGAACAGTCACATATGGTAAAGGCAATTATTGTCCACATCTCGTGAGAATTCCGCAAATGTGCCACGCCTGCCAAAACTCCGCAAAAAAAATACTATTTCCGCAATTCGCCAAGAGATCCGAGAGGGTGGTCGGCCTATATAATTATATGTGAGAAACGTGGTTATCTTAAATTTGCATACACATATCCTACATAAGCAACGTGTCAGGCGAATCAGTTTTGGGTAATTACCGTTTTTCATATTAAGAGCAAATTTAGTTAGGTCAATTATAGATTTTTTTTTTTTTTGGGGGGGGGGGTAAGATTAGAGGTATGCTTTTTAAGTAAGCTATCAGGAGAGCTTTTAAATGATTTTGAATGAAATTATAACATAACGCAGTATGCATTTCCAATAATGAAATCATAACACAACGCAGTTTCCATTTCCAATAATGAAATCATAACTTAACGCAGTATGCATTTCCAATAATGAAATCATAACATAACGCAGTATGCATTTCCAATAATGAAATCATAACATAACGCAGTTTGCATTTCCAATAATGAAATCATAACATAACGCAGTTTGCATTTCCAATAATGAAATCATAACATAACGCAGTTTCCATTTCCAATAATGAAATCATAACATAACGCAGTTTCCATTTTCAATAATGAAATCATAACATAACGCAGTTTCCATTTCCAATAATGATTAATTCACAAATACATTACAATATATGTTATTCCACTAACTGAAAAGAGGCTGATAAATGATGCAAAGTATCGACCATATACGATACATTATCCTACAGAACACCTAAAAACATGTCCAGAATATTTGTAAAAATAATATTTGAGACCTCCACATAGTTTAGCAATGCCACATATTTTAATTTTTTTTCTACTGTTATATTACTTCACTGGGTTTCAGTGATTCATTGGGAGTAAAAGCCAGTCTATAATAATTACTTTCATTAAACTTCCATATGATGCCCATTCCAAAATGGCTTGCTGAAATCCTTTTATTTTTTTCCACTTAGGGAACTCGTGGTAAGTTAGATCAGTAAAATCCAGTCCATGCCAAATTACTCTCAACGACAGTTCATTTGACATAGAAAAATCTTGTCAATGCCAAAGTACTCTCAACGACATTTCAGTTGACATAGAAAAATCTAGTTCATGCCAAAGTACTCTCAACGACATTTCATTTGACATATATGATGACATGCTTCGGTGATGTTCTATTTATTGATAAGTTGGACCTCTTCTGTTTCCTACAGACCCCGGGATCACACTGAAGGTCTTAAACCTTAGTGAAAATCTAAACTCCATTTATCAGTCACATGCCAAACTTAAAAGCTGCATCCTGGACTGTAAAATGTTTTAGATCGACAAGAAAAGTAATACATTGGTTTCACGACACCCTATTTTTACCTATAACCCGCTAGAGGCCGCAGTGATTCATTCTTTAGCGTGCCAGTGTCGCAACCGAAATGGCGCGGGTTCGAATCCTACTGTCAGCTGCCGTGGTGTGTCCTTGGGAAAGGTACATTACTCCAGTTGACTCGGCACTAAATAATTGACATCATATTAAAGCTTAATGAGAGTATTTATTATAGATTGGCTTTTGCTCCAAATAAATCACTGAAATCCAGTGTAATGACAGCATCGTAAATAATACGATTTAGGTTCATCACTCTGTAATGAACCTAAATAATATTGCTCTTAATTTGAAAAACGGTCAGTTTAAAAAAACGAATACCTTGCGGTGGCGTGGTTACTTTTTCTTTCGTTATAGACGGGGTGTGTGAAGCCTTCGAAAGGTTTGGATCGCCATAAATATCTTTGCCTTCTGGTGCACCTGAATTTTACCGTCCGAATTTGAGAGCTTTTGTTGCATTAAATGCTTCACTGTTTACACTGTATTTAGTTTTGTTGATGGATACCCAGACGTGGAACGAACGAATTATGGAGATCGGGAACAGGCCTGTTCACTTCCAATACTTGATTGTTTATACAACTGAATAATACACACTATCAAGTGGTAATGATGGAGAGAGAGAGAGAGAGAGAGAACACCGATTTGCTTACCTCAGCGAGATTGCTTGGTTATCAAAATCCCCACAGTTTTTATTGCACGAGTACCTTTATTATTTTACAAGCCGATGAACTTAAACCAGATATGCCCGAAATATCTCTCCCAAACAGGAATCATGTGCTCTGTTGTCACACACAAAGGTTAAAAACTGTGACGTTTGTCTACTTGGGACGCTCAGTCCACCTTTTATCGATATGCATTCACAATTATTATACTAATCTTTTGTTAAGTATCCATTTGCAACTAATTAGCATAATAATTACATGACTAATCACAGCACAAGCTTTGGCCCAGAGACACGTGTTTCTGAACTTCAACACCTCGATGTTTAGTAGTTATAGGTTACTGCATTTGTATGGGAAAATATGAATGTGTTTTTCTGAGCCATACTGCACGACGAGTTAATATTTACCTATACAAATTTAGTAACCTTTTTATTATATACTCATTTTGCTTTTCTACCTAAGGCTGAATAACAAAAAGAACACACAAGAAGAAACAAGGTAATTCAATTTCTGCTAGATTCCAAAGTAAAATACACAACCGTAGATAAACAAATGCACTATAACAGTATTCATGCGCACATGGCACCGCCCAGTGACCTTTCAACTTGGTAGCGTACCGCGCACTCTGTCGTTCGTTTGAAGAAAAAAAAATCTCCTTTTGGTCTATGTAAGTTGAAATTCAGAGTCATTTTGTGAATAACTGCGCCTTGGAACAACTTTTCTCGTTGGCCTGGAATAGAGGGATTTTGTTTTTATGTCGATCCAACTAAATTTTGCTTATCTAGTTGCAGTTATTAGCTTGGTCGATTCCGCACGATGTTACAGTATATTATTCCTGTTGTCCATTATATCAGACCCAAATACATATAATCAATTGCAAAAAGAAAAAGGATTCTTACACAAGTTCCGTATTAATGATTGAAGTCCAGTTTTTAATAAATTGGTCCTCTTTGTTATTTAATTTAGCAGTGCATTTTTCATTGTTCTGATGCATTTCAACTATTTGTTAAAAAGCATAAATGAAAGAATTTTGTATATTGAATTTGCAAGTGTAAATATAATATTGAGGCCAAACAAGCAAGAAATTTGAACAATATGTCCAATTATTCACTTCCTAAAAATCTTTCTTTTTTTGGGGCAAATATACAATATTTCGGCAACAAGATGCAAGATGTTTCATGAAAGGTACCAAAACGTAATATCGCAATAACAGAAGAGATGTTCAATACTTTCGTTCTCACTTTTACACAAAGTACATTTTTCGTCCTCTCATATTCTGTTCCAAAAATTATTAGTAAAAATTATTCTATGAATTAATTTAAAATAAAAAGAGATAAATTTGGTATCCTTATCATAAGAAACCTTGCAAGATATTCATAGTTGGTTTAAGAAAAAGTTGAGATCCATAAAGAAGAATAAAATCGTCATCGGCATACTGACCGAATTTATACTCTCTGAATCTTTGCTACTTCCTTCACCAATTTGGGAATTCTCTCTCTCATATTTTCATTTTCCTCCTCCTCCAGCCCTAAAACTGCAACATTCATCTTTCTCGAGTATTGTTCGCTTTGATTTGAAACTGCCTTTGCTTGCTTCTATCTCTTGCCAGATTCGTTCAGATGACTCCTCAGTTTGTAATTTTCCTCCTTTGCCTCTTGTAATTATCCTCCTTTGCCTCTTGTAATTTTTCTCCCAATTGGTGATTCTCAAATTCTAGCGAATCAATCCTAACCATCTCCTCTCCTTTACTACCCTTTCACTTTCTACCATTATCTCCTTTCTTAGATCTTCCTTCACATTGTCGAACGATTCTCTTACAATAGTTGAAACAATTTTCCATAATCTTTTTTTTTTTTTTTACAAAGTCAGCAATAGCAGATATGAAATCTGATTAGAAATGCTCCTCTGAGACTTTAGTTTATTTCCTCTAAGCCGAATCGCACTCAAGTCTGGAGCACCCAAACTTATGTCATATGCCTCCTTTAGGGAACCGTCATGTGATCTGGTTTTCATTGTTTGTTTGCCTAGGTCTTGATCCTTGTTTCCACTCATGTTTGTAGATAGGTTTTTTTTGGACTAATTGTTTCTCAGTACCACTCATTTGTGACACTGACAGTTATCACTAACTTATTGCCAAATAATTCTTACTAATGATGGTAACTGATGAACTGTATACGAGACAGGTAATTATAATGAACTGAGTCAAGTAAACAAGACAGGGAATATCTTATCATCCAAGATTTTGAACGGAAAAACACATTTTTTCCCCAAACTTGTATATGATTCACCATTAATTTCATCTACACTGCATTTTTGAACACTCACATACCTTCCAAACAATTTTTGAACCATTTCACTGCAACCCCACACACCCCCTCACTCCCAGAAAAAAGAAACTTATAACTGTCAAAATCTACAGAGCCACCTCACTTGATTCGACTTTTCACCGCCATTACTATCACAAAAACCTGGTTTTGGAATTTGGGATATTAAGGAGTTGTATTTTAACAAAATCATTGCATCACGTTTTTCATTTTCTCATTTCAAATGGTATTATATCATCCTGATTATTTACTAAATTATGGAGAAGTTCAGTGCCAGCTTTGATGCAAGACTTTTATTGATAGAATAGTTTATGGGGGACAACATTTAAAAACTCTGGGGATAAGTATTCATTTAGATTTTATGTGTGGTTCCTCTTTTCAATACAGTTTTTAATTAACACGGCATACAATTACTAGATTTGTGTAACGGTAGATTGGGTAGTGATCATTTAATTGAATCTTTCACTTATGCCAATAGAATGGGTTCTGCTGTGATTAATTATTTGTTTTTTTTAAAGAATTTGATTTTTCATGTATTGACAATTTTCAAGTTGAACCATTTTGTGAATGGTCGGATCATGCCCCTATTTCATTTACAGTTGTGTCTAATACAAAGCTTGTCACTTCTTGATTTGTGTATAATGGTAATGCAGTTAAACGGAGAGAAGATTTAGGAGATGAATTTAGAAGAGGTGTAATTACTAAATTGCCTAATTTAAATTATATTACGCAACCAAACAAACAGGTAATTTAGGTTCTCTTAATAGTTGTATAAATGACTTCTTATCTGTAATTCATGACGTTGTCAACCCTCTGTTTTTTGAAACCTTCTTTTGTTACTGAGGTATCTTATACACAATTGCATAAAGAAAACAACCGAATGGTTTGATTCTGATTGTATTAATGCTAGCAAGGAAAAATATAATTTTTTAATAAATGCAAATTTTTGTAAAAATGAAGAGAGTAGATCGGAAATGTGTATTAATAAGAGCAACTATAAGAAACTCGAACGTTAGAAGAGGCAGATGTTTCATACAAATAAAATTAAGGAAATTCAACGCCTACAGTATAACAACATAAAGATTGTTAGAAGTTATTCTCAACTAAAAAGGCTTCCAATGTGATTTAGATTCTTTGTATAAGTATTTTTGTGTGAATGAAATGCTACTAATGTAACTGGTAATACCTATGAAGCTGAGGAATTTTGTAAGTATAATAATTTCGATAGCATAAATTGCAATTTGGATGAGCTCGATAAACCTATGACAGTCGCAGTGGTAGAATCTGTTATACGTTTTTCAAACGCATTTTTGCTGGTGAGCTACTGCTCAATGAATATTTCATAGAAACTGTAGATTACTGTCATCGCATCTTGTAAATATGTTTAATGCTATATTTGAATCAATACATTTTCTAGATAAATGGCCATAGGCCATTATTGTGCCTTTGTTTAAAAAAGTTGATCACGAATTGAAGATAATGACAGATGAAATGCGCAAAAAAAAAAAAAAAAATAATAAAAAAAATAAATTATTTTAAAAAAAACCCTAAAAGACAAAAATATAAGTATTAGAAGAGTTCGTTCAACAATAGATGTTATCTTTGTTTTAAATTCTATTGTGCAAAGACATTTAAGTAACAATGGCCGTTTATATTGTGCCTTTATTGATTTTAAAAAAGCTTTTGATGGTGTTTAATGCCGTTGTCTTTGGTATAAATTGTATAAACAGGGTATTAATGGTAAATTGCTTAGGGCCATACGAGACATGTATACAAATGTAAAGTTATGTGTAAAGGGGAATAACTCCTACTTTGATTTTTTTAAAATTTGTATTGTTGACTTAATTGCCGATCTTTGTTACTCTCTTCCCGGATTGCATTGAACCTTGAGGCAAGAGAATAATATTTATGGCATAATGCTAGATGATATTACATTTATAGTGGTGTTATTTGCTAATTATATGGTTGTATTGGGTAAAACTCCACAGAATTTGCACATAGTTTGAAATTGTTAAAAATATATTGTAATAAATGAGGTTTAGAAGCTACTACTGAGAAAACCAAAATAATGGTATTCCAAAATTAGTACCCATCAGAGCCCCAGAGAATGGACTTAGAACTGTAAACAACTACAAGTTGTTAATGATTTTAATTATCTGGTAACTTTTCGTTGAATCATGAGGCCTTAGCCAGTAAAGGTTGTAAAACTCTTAATACCTTAATTGCCAATACACACAGATATGATTTGATTGCCAATACACGCAGATATGATTTGATTGCCAATACACGCAGATATGATTTGATTGCCAATACACGCTGATATGATTTGATTGCCAATACGCATAGATATGATTTGATTGCCAACACATGCAGATATGATTTGATTGCCAATACACGCAGATATGATTTGATTGCCAACACACGCAGATATGATTTGATTGCCAATACACGCAGATATGATTTGATTGCCAATACACGCAGATATGATTTGATTGCCAATACACGCAGATATGATTTGATTGCCAATACATGCAGATATGATTTGAAGCCAAAATGTATCTGTCATCTGTTTGACGCATTTGTTGGGTCTGTATTAAGCTATGCATGTGAAACTTGGGGAATACAAAATCAAGCGAGATTAAACGTGTACATTTAAAATGTTTTAAAACCTGTTATGTGCTTAGTCTTCCACATGCAATATGGAAATGTATGGTGAATTAGGACGGTACCCTGTTCACTTATCACGATATGTACGAATTATTAAGTATTGGTGTTCTAATGTAAATACTGTTAACATTATTGTTAAATATTTATGCATCGTATTATACAATGATTTTAAAAACGGGTATATAAATTGGGCTAGCAATGTTAATTTAGATGAATATGAGTTTTTATATGTTAGGAATGACCCATCGGTTGTTGATGCGAAGAATTGTCATTTAACATTTAAACAAATAGTTTTAACAGTATTCATTCAAGAATTGATGAATGACATTCAGAATAGTCGTGCTTTATGTTCAATTATTTGTATTTGAAGACTGTTTGAACATTTTGCTCCGAAACTTAGATTTCCTTTTACTAAATTGAGTTCATTGTCTCCTTGACAAGTAATTTAAAATGGGCCATTATGCTCTGAATACAATCGAACGAGAGCATCACTATTGTAACGTTTGCAACACACTAATGATTTAGAAGATGAGTATCACTTTTTATTAGTTTGTCCTGTGTACCACCATCTTCGTAGGAAATATATATGTTCATATTAGTACGTAAGACATAGTGTTTTCAAATTTATAGAACTCATGAAAGTTAAACAAAGAACTATTATGTTAAAACTGGCAAAATATGTCTATGAAGGATTCGACTTAAGAAAGGCTTTATTATTGTTTATATATGTCTGAGATATGTTATACTACAAACTCATCGCATTAATCCACTCTCATTCTTTATAAAGTTCATCTTCACATAATACTTCATACATCTAACATAGTATGGGAGTATTCATACACATAATCTATGTACGAGTATGTTGCTTGCTTTTTAGATGTTTTACTCTTCACGTGTTTCTCATTTGTATTTCTTATTCGTAGATGGACGAGAAACTGTATAGTTTAAGTCGGAATGTTTCTGTTCAGTTGTTTTCTGTTGCAATGAGTTACTTCCAAAATGACATAGCTCCAAAACTGTTTTTGATGAGCTGATCGAATCCTTGTAATTTTCTTCCACCTACATTCCGAATATCCTTTTTTAAATATAGTTGTATTGACTATGTTGTGCCACAATCCATTTTCATTTTCCAGCAATTATTTAACATATCTTTTCATAATGTACCTGATGAAGGGACAATATGTTAGCCATATTTAGTGCTTCTTCATTTCCTAAGAGCTACTTGGATCTTACGTCGGAACATGTATTACTCTCAATCCAAATAGCCTTTGGTTTTGCTCTTTTACATTTAAGTCCAGATAATAGAAACAAATATTCAAGGTTGACACTGTTACTTTGAGAGTACGATGAGATCCATAAAGAAGGATAAAAGCGTCATCAACATATTGACCCAATTTATATTTACTGACATCAAAGATCGGTCCTCGTTCACACACATATTGCTTTAAATGTACCGCTAAAATCTCAACACCAATGATAAACAAATAAGGCGCAAGATGATCTCCTTGACGACTGCCTCTTTCATGTCTAACGATGTCGTTTGTCCATTTTTTAATAACACAACTTTCAGAGTTATTACAAAATAATCAGAACCACTTCCAAACAGAATCACAAAAGCTCAAAGACTCTAAAGCTCTTTCCACAAAATTAAAAATTTCCAGTCAATTGCATCGAAGGCTTTTTCAAGGTTCAAGGTCTATTAGTAACAAAAAAAAAAAAAAAAAAAAAAAAAAAAAAAACAACAACATCTATTTTCGTCCTCTAACTGATGCATGGCATCGTATAATAGCCTGGAATTTTCTCTAATGAATCTACCCTTCATAAATCCTTTTTGCGTATCACTGATTATTGATGGAAAAACATGTTTAATCCTAGCTGCAATAGGTGGCGAAGCAATCTTATATCAACATGTAAAAGAGTTATAGGTTATAAATGTTAATGTATATTTTGTCTTTTTCTTTCTTTTGTAAACATGTGATGTCTCCTTGAGTCTCTAAGTCTGAAAGTTTGCCTTCCTCTGGTAAACATGTGATGACTCCTTGAAATTCTAAGTCTGAACGTTTTCCTTCCTCTGGTAAACATGTGATGACTCATTGAGTCTCTAAGTCTGAAAGTTTTCCTTCCTCTGGTAAACATGTGATGACTCATTTAGTCTCTAAGTCTGAAAATTGTCATTCCTCTGGTAAACATGTGATGACTCCTTGAGTCTCTAAGTCTGAAAGTTTTCCTTCCTTTGGTAAACATGTGATGACTCCTTGAGTATCTAAGTCCGAAAGTTGTCCTTCCTTTGGTAAACATGTGATGGTTCTTTGAGTCTTTATATCTGAAAGCTTTCCTTCCTTTTGGTAAACATGTGATGACTCCTTGGGTCTCAAAATCTGAATGTTTTCCTTCCTTTGGTAAACATGTGATGTCTCACTGAGTCTCCAAATCTGAAATTTTCCAACAGTAAATCCATAGTTCACTGATCTGTATAGAAATACCACAAGATTCTTTTAAAATGTATAGAAACCTGCAGCGAGTCCATCCGAGCCTGAACCATTTCCATCGGTTTTAAAGACTTACCGTATTCATTAATTGTATGCAGACCCTCGCATGATTCTCATTCCTCTTGACTAAGTTAAATATTGTGATTACAAAATTTGAGTATCATGGACGTCAAGATGCGCAATTTTACTTTTATACTAATCCATACAAAACTGTTTTTAAGTTCCAAAATATCACATTCATATTCCTTCAGTTTGTCCTGTTTCTAGTTTCCTTTTATTTTCCAAATGCTTATTTGGCTCAGCTCACGAAATAACATGCGTATATATAAATGATATCACATTCTTTTTACAATGGACTAATTATGTAGTTACCATCGTACTGTACTAAATAATAAAGTTAAATGGTTCTCACAGCATTGTGACAACAGCTTTAAACATCATACCAACTTTTTCATAGTTCGCATAGTAATCAGATCATTCTTGTATTAGATTTTAACTGTTATATAAAACAAGATATAAGCATATCAAATATGATATTATAAACATGGTGATAACAAAGATTTAGTTTAACATACAATTTTTAATTTCGTAAAATATTAATCATACATGTGGAATTCAACTTACACAAAAAGTTTTTGATTCACTATCCACTGAATTCCGACATGATAACTATAAATTTACATAAAATGAAAGTTCATTACCTTTGTATTAAACAAATCATTAAAAAGTAATATGTCTGGCCTTCTATGAGATTTCTTTTTTAGGTAGAGTTTTCTTTCATTTTTTGAAATAAGGACAATTAAATATGTAGTGCAATTCATAACCTAAATAATTTTCGTTGCATAATGTACACAATCTTTATTACCTTGAAATATTTTGACCATATGTCAGTTTCAATTGGTAACTGGTGGTTTGAGGTTTTAAATTTAAAGTAAACAATACAAAAGTTTTGGGATAAAGAAATTAAATAAACTTGAAACTGAAGGTTTGTTTTAATAAGGTGTTTCCCTTGCTCAATCAATTTTTGTTTGCGTTCCATGTCTGAAGATTTATTTCAGTTAGTCTGTTCTCTCATACTGTTGTTTATTAGGAAAAGATTGCAAGTACCAAATGTATCCGAATCTACAATCTTCGAAAACAGATTTTAAGTAATCAAACTATTGATAGGTATTATTATGGGCTTTTCATATCGCTCAGTATAATATTATATATGACTTTTGCGTATTTGTCCTGTTTTCCCTCCATTAGTCTACATCAATATTTCCCTCCATTAGTCTACATCAATATTTCCCTCCATTAGTCTACATCAATATTTCCCTCCATTAGTCTACATCAATATTTCCCTCCATTAGTCTACATCAATATTTCACGGTTTTCAATTTGACCTATAGTGTATGTGGTTCTATTTCATTTTCTCCATAAAGCATGGATACCGCGGTAGTCTTTTTACATGTTGAAATCTAGAGGGTCATCTTTACTCCATAAAGCATGGATAACGCGGTAGTCTTTTTACATGTTGAAATCTAGAGGGTCATCTTTACTCCATAAAGCATGGATAACGCGGTAGTCTTTTTACATGTTGAAATCTAGAGGGTCATCTTTACTCCATAAAGCATGGATAACGCGGTGGTCTTTTTACATGTTGAAATCTAGAGGGTCATCTTTACTCCATAAAGCATGGATAACGCGGTAGTCTTTTTACATGTTGAAATCTAGAGGGTCATCTTTACTCCATAAAGCATGGATAACGCGGTAGTCTTTTTACATGTTGAAATCTAGAGGGTCATCTTTACTCCATAAAGCATGGATAACGCGGTAGTCTTTTTACATGTTAAAATCTAGAGGGTCATCTTTACTCCATTAAGTAATATTTTTAAACAGTATTTATTGTTACTAATACTTATATAATATCACATAATGTATTTTGTCTAAAATGTAAGTTTTTATCTTCCATGATATGAAATTTGCGCCCAGAGAAAAAGAGAGAGATTCGAGGGGGGGGGGGGGGGGGAGATAGTGAGAGAGGTTAGTGCCAGTTATAATAGTGTGTAGTGTGTGGGCAAACATCACTCCGCTTAGAGAAAAATCGCGATTATACGAACTCGTTCGGATAAAGGGTTATTCGAATTGCCGAGTTTTATTCATATTTGATCTGTAAATACGTGCCGTTCGGATAAACCAATAATCTCTGGATGAACGATGTTTTGGATTTATTCTCTCTCAGTTATAATAAACTCTCTCTCTCTCTCTCTCTCTCTCTCTCTCTCTCTCTCTCTCTCTCTCTCTCTCTCTCTCTCTTGGTATCTCTTTCCTGTTTATTGCCAACGTAACGCTTTTCTTTTTGTTCAGACCTTAGATCTTATTCCAATCAAATTCATATCCTGCCCATTTGTTTGTTTGAAATATTTAATATTTTAGGAAATTAAATATATATTTTATAAATTGTGAAAGCTTGTTTGAGTTGTTCTTTCTTTTGTTACAATTTCTAACCCCTAGACGTAACAATATATATATATATATATATATATATATATATATATATATATATATATATATATATATATATATATTATGTACGCTGTATCATTGATATACCACAAGATGTATAATTTTTACAATAAAAGAAAACTAAGCTTGCCAAATTTCCTTTTAATTAAAATTGTATGCAAGGAGTGGTATATCAAAGATACAGCGTACATACTATACATGTATTGTATTTATGCCACATACAAATACAATACGTGTGTTTCAAACGGAGTCAAGATTGACTGCAGGAAACTGTATTGACGGAAGTAGTTAACTCTTCATATCCTGCCCATTGTGTCTACTACAAAATGTAGTTCTGCAGCTATTGCAGCTGTCACAATTCTCTTTGGAAATTGAAAATTTGCTTCTTTTTTTATCTTTCTATTTCCATTCATATTGATTAAATAAATAAAAGACACACTTATGATTTAAACACGAAAGTTGGTTTAAATGTAGAAAGTAGAAAGTAGAGCACTACAAACATTGCATGACTAGCTCCTCTAACACCGAGCGAGCATCGATTCAATCACCGCTGAGTATATTGAAACCAGTGGGGAATATAGACCAAACGAAATAACGAACCACCAAGAGGTAATTCAAACATTTAAATTTATTTACAGTTGATGTTAGTCATTATTATGCTTTACTTACTACTGCTAACAACCATATGATTTGCTTTTATTCTCCATCTCTCTCCGTTGATCGTTTTGTGTCAGTTTTACCGTCATAGGTCCAGAGATATCCTCGCATGCCACATGAGAAAATCCGCTACGCTCGTTTTTCACGCATTTTCGCTCGTAGCTTGCGACGATGGTCCAGAGAGAGAGAGAGAGAGAGAGAGAGAGAGAGAGAGAGAGAGAGAGAGAGAGAGAAAGAGATGGGGGGGGGGGACTGACCATAAGATTATTTGTATTTTCCATTCCTCTGTTTCTCTGTTGGTCGATTAGTTTTACCATCATATTGTTATAACCGTTTGTCAAGGTTCTTCAAGTCATAACACATTCTGGGTTCACATGGTACTGGGTTGAGGTGAAAAGATGGTAGAAATATACAAGTTGTGTTGGTGCTGATCTTTCTGTATTATAACGTCGAAAAACAGAAGAGATCACAGAGAAAAGAAAGAAGAAATATATGCTATTTATGCTGTTTTAAATAAATAAAGAATACATTATGTTTTACTTTTTGTTGTGTTTTATTCTTTTTCTCTTATTTACATATTCACAATTTCATTTACATATAATGATATTGACTTTAATTCATTACCATATTACAAACTTGATAAAACAAGGCTTTCACAATACACCACAATTTCATGTGTGCTTAAAAATGACAGATTTTTTAGTATAAATATTATGAAGGGATTAGAAATAGGCTAACAAAATAGATACCAAATTTATATTTTCTAAATTAAATTTGGTAAAGGAATATTTATGTTTGTATTATTGGGGTGCAATCAATTTAATTCTGTTTACTTATGTGGAGACTTACACTGTTGAATTATATGGAGTTTCTAAGAACTTTGTTTTTAAATCTTCTGAAATATGGGTGAGTGAAAATTAGGGAATCTAAAATTTGGTACAATAATAAACACTAAAATCCTGTCAAATCAGATGTATAAATGATATGAAAGAAATATATGATATTTCTTCAATTGATTATATTTTGCACTATTATTTTTTATAATTATTTTGTACTAGTTATAATTTTTGTGTGACTCAAAATCTGGAATTATGATCAATTATTATAACTCTGAAAATAACAATTTCAGAAATGAAATTACCTGATTTAAATTTGTCATTGTTATTATTTCCTGAATGTTACAGACTTAAATTTTGATGTAATTCCGAATTTTGATTTACGGCCGAAATTTATATCTCCAGAGGAATAGACGACTGATGGCGCAAGTGTTGTCCGTCTGAAATCTGATGATGATGATTACTTTTTTATTATTGTCGTATGCGGGTCGTTCGACCCTGTACGACTGATCTGAAATCTGAAGAGACTGGGTCGTATTTATACTCCCCTTACCCTCGGGGAACCTCGGATGTTTACACATCCATACTTTACGGAGACAACCAAGGTTCTCCGATTTGGGTGTTAGAAACGGGAACGCTACTACCTCGCGTTCAGTAATAAAAAATGCTGGGACCAATGGCTCTATCACAAACGTAGCGAGGCACGTTCCGGGAGTCAGTAATAGACGAAAATACACATTAAACAAACAAGACAGTATAAAATATAGTCATTCTGTACAAAATAACTACCTGACAGTTAATCGCAACGTAGCCACGGGGTACAACAATCAGCACAATTGATGAAGTGAATGCCGATCGATCTCATCCAAAGCAGCCATGTGCTTTTGACGAGGGACCGTCTCAAGACAGTGTAATGAAAGGAAACCAGGTACATGTACAAGTATTGTAACATTAATAATAACACGATTTAAGTATGATAAAATTGTGAGACTGGCATAGCAATATATCCAGACAGAGGTACAGAGACATAAGTAGTGAATGATCTGAATCAATTGAAAGTAAAGCTGACATGCTGACTTAGCAATCAACACAGTGAGAGAAAAACAAGAGATGGAGAGGGGCCTTCAGACATTGTCATATTAAAAACGGATCTGTTTTTAGAACACTATTACAGGTTAAAAAAACAAAAACAAACCAAAACCATTAAATAGACTACAGTATGTGTGTGCCGCCCATCCAAGGAATTTACAGTATCGTCCAACCACCCGATGTCGTTTTGATCCTTCCATCGTGCGCCATGTTTCTCGTGATCTAACGCGCTTGTTTCGAGATAATGACGTCATCAACTGTGTCACCAGCGTTCTTCAAGAGTGACAGCATTGAATTAAATAGTAAAATCAGACCAAATGACATTTAAACAGGTAATTTCGTGTAATTCTGTCTGTCTGTCTTTCTCAGTCTATTGAGTCATGTATTTATGTAGTAAAGAACAAGCAAGCAGTAATGTAAGTGCATAAACTGCATATAGAATTAACGGATTTTTTTTTCATATTAACATTTTTTTATTTTTTTATTTCAAAAACACGGAGACGCTATAGACTAATAATATCCACACCTTGACCTAACTGGCACATTCCGGTCATATGTCACGTGACTTTTAGTTAGCGTCACGATCCACGGATGCCACTTCCGGAAATAAGCAAAATAACACACGCTCGGAAAAACGGTAATTCTGAACTAATGTACATAAATGCCAAATTTTTTTTAGCGATGATTAAATGAAGTCGATATATTTGAACACTTCTATGGGTTTTTTTAATAGATTCTCAAAATATTATAACGAACGCACGTTATATAGACTCTGGTTCCTCTAGGTTACTTGTTGTAAGTTCAAGTTCAAGGTTTTCATCCATCTTAAATTCTTTTTTTTCTCTTACTCCACAGAGTTCCATGTATTTTTGTTCCATATGGCATGAGAGAGAGAGAGAGAGAGAGAGAGAGAGAGAGAGAGAGAGAGAGAGAGAGAGAGAGAGAGGATTTCGATGAAATTGTCTAACACGTTTAATTCATTTAGCAAATGGGCTTATTTAATATTATTTCTGGTTATTTTCTTATTTCAATAATGATTCATAAGTTGAAATTCATCGCTATAGAGTATAGAAGCATTAGGCTACTCTTGAAACAATAATCATATGCGTATTCATACGCCATGGGCGAATCACGATTTGATATATCAACAGTACAGTATTGGTATATCAAATTGCTTCTATACCAACAATTTAAAAGCCAATCTACTCAAACGCTCAGTATGCACCGGCAATCGATTAACTCATTAACCCCTGGAGATTTTATTTCATTTTCGCGTGAAATGGGGGTAGGCAACGCATTTTTGGGGTTACTTATGAATTCAGCCAAACAGATCTGCTTAAGAAAGTTTCTCGTTTAGCCAGATGCTTAGGTGTATCAGAAACATTGTTTTTCATTGGCTATTATGCTCGCACATGTGCAGAAGGGTAAAAGTTGGACTTCTTCTTTTTTTTTCATATTGGACCCCCGATTTTTGTGTCCTGGCCCCTTTTTTCTCCAAATCTCAAACTTATCCTACTTTTTGCAAAGGTTCATCTGTCTGTGTGCAGTTCAGACGGGTCTGCTTTAGATCTAAGGCCAAAAAGTCTAAAATCCGGACACAAACTCCGGTTCCGCAACTGTCAATTTTCGACCTAAAAAAAATCGGGTCTCAAAAAATGCATTTTGTTCGCTGTACTTATTAAAGCGAGTAGAAAGTCGACATTATTTGGCATCATTGTAGAGCTACATCTGTCTACTTTCCTGCAATACCATCCACTTTAGTGTATCTTAAATGATGTTGATGTTACAGAGCTCGGAAGTAGGGTACAATCTCATGACGCGTAAACGTGGCGCTAGGGGTTAATGAGTTAACAGGTGTCTTAATCTACTTGCCTACTAAGATCGAACCTATGCGGCTTGACCTAAATCCCTTTACAATCACTTGAACTTTATTTGATAGCCCGCACACTATATGATTGATCTTTGCTTTGCTGAAATGGTTGAAATAAAGTTCCAAAAAAAAAAAAAAAAAATTGTATACCGCGGACTCTGCTGTTGGAATTTTCATGCGTTCAAAATATAAAGTACGCGTACTTTTACGCGGATTTTGGCGTCCCCGAGAACCGTGTATATTATAGAAAAATAATAGAGAAATGTAATTGGATCAAACATATTCCGATATGCTAGATGAAATGCAAATTGACGATGTATTATTCATTTAATAATGTTTTCCTGGTCTTTATCGCTTCATAAACATATTTGGCCAAATTACAATTTACATACAGTTTTCATATTATAACTTTCTAACAACTCAATACGTCTTAGCACTCTTAGCTCTCTCCAGTAATATTTTTTATTTATTTAGTTTTGACGAAGTTGTTGGTACACTGGATATATAAACAAAAAATGAAATTCGTCTTCTTTTTCACAATTATTGATATTTAATTCAGATCTATCTATTCTGTTACTACCACACCTAACCATTCAGATCTATCTATTCTGTTATTACCACATCTAACCATTCAGATCTATCTATTATGTTACTACCACATCTAACCGTTCAGATCTATCTATTCTGTTACTACCACATCTAACCGTTCAGATCTATCTATTCTGTTACTACCACATCTAACCGTTCAGATCTATCTATTATGTTACTACCACATCTAACTGTTCAGATCTATCTATTCTGTTATTACCACATCTAACCGTTCAGATCCATACATTCTGTTATTACTTAATCTAACCGTTCAGATCTATCTATTCTGTTATTACCACATCTAACCGTTCAGATCCATACATTCTGTTATTACCACATCTAACCGTTCAGATCTATCGATTCTTTTATTACCACATCTAACCGTTCAGATCCATACATTCTGTTACTATCGCATCTAACCGTTCAGATCCATACATTCTGTTACTATCGCATCTAACCGTTCAGATCTATCTATTCTGTTACTACCACATCTAACCGTTCAGATCTATCTATTCTTTTACTACCATATCTAACCGTTCAGATCTATCTATTCTGTTATTACCACATATAACCGTTCAGATCTATCTATTCTGTTATTACCACATCTAACCGTTCAGATCTATCTATTCTATTATTACCACATCTAACCGTTCAGGTCGATCTATTCTGTTATTACCACATCTAACCGTTCAGATCCATCTATTCTGTTACTATCACATTTAACCGTTCAGATCTATCTATTCTGTTACTAACACATCTAACCGTTCAGATCTATCTATTCTGTTATGTCCATTTCTCTTCAGCTTGTGACAATTTCGGTCTCACAATCAGTATCAAGAAACCAGAGGTGATGCACCAACCTGCACCAGCAAAGTCTTACGTAGAGCCTACCATCACAGTAAATGGCCAAACTCTCGTGGCAGTGGACAAGTTCGCCTATCTCGGCAGCACACTGTCACGTACAGTCCACATCGATGATGAAACCAGGGCCAGAATTGCTAAAGCAAGTGTGGTCCTTGGCAGACTACCCGCAAATGTGTCGGAGCGCAGAAGCATCATTCTACAAACAAAATATAAGGTCTACAAAGCCATGGTGTTGCCGACCCTGCTGTATGCTTGAGAAAACTGGACGGTGTACAGACGCCATGCCAAGAAGCTGAACCATTTTCACATGGGCTGCCTGAGGAAACTGATGAGGATAAGATGGTAGGACAGGGTCTCACACTGAGGTTCTCACAAGGGCAGGCATTCCAAGCATCCACACTCTGCTGATGAAATCACAGTTGAGATGGGCCGGCCGCGTCACCTGGACGTCAGTAGAGCGACTACCGAAGATCTTCTACGACGAGTTGAAAGAGGGAAAAGCGATCTCAGAGTGGTCAGAAGAAACGCTTCAAAGATCCTTGAAACACTTCAACATTGACCCTGAGTCTTGGGAAGATCTCGCACAGGATCCCACTGGAGTCTCAAACATACTGGAGCTACATACTTTGAATGGAGGAGAATTGCAGAGGCAGTACAGAATCGCGATCAGCGTAAATCTCAGAACTGTAGCACGCCCTCTATTTATCAATCAAACCCAAGCGGCATCTCCGGTCAAGTGTGCCACACATAGTTCAGAGCACAAATTGGGCTGATCAGCCACTTACGTACTCATAGAAACCAAACCAGTTAGTTATGTCATGGTCATCTTCGAAATCGAAGGACGAACAACAACATCTAACCGTTCAAATCTATCTATTCTATTACTACTATATCTAACCCACAGGGCCTCGTATTTTTGCCTATAACTTATCTATCAGTCATACATGTATGCTACTATATATTACTACTATATAGTAGCATACATGTATGACCGATAGATAAGTTGTAAGCAACAATACGAGCCCCTGTGATCTAACCGTTCACATCTGTTTATTCTGTTACTACCCCACCTTACCGTTTCAATAAGAAATTGATATTCTTAAACATATAATAGCATTCCTCTAAGGGTAGGAAGCCTATCTGGCTGATTGTACCTTCACGTGCTTGGTAAGGCATCTCAGGAAAAGTGCTAATTCATCGTCAGTCAAATATCAGACTATTAACGTATTCTAAAGCGTGAAGTATAAATTAAAAGTTTAGATTTTAAAAAACCACGTGTTTTAAGGATTTTATATGTTTTAGCTTTGTCTTTCTTTTATATACATTTTACAGAATTTTAACATATTTACCTTTTTTATTTTATCGTTTAGTACTTAATATTTATGGGTTTTTGTGGAGGGTTTTATCCTCCAATTTTGTGTGTGCAAATCTTTACATTTACATGTGTATAACTTTAGTTTTAATCGGCACCATAAAGTCAGTATTCTACCGATGTGCCGTTAACCCCAACAACTACTATTACTACTAGATTTTAATCCGGAAAATTCCGATTCATGCACACATTGTATTTGCATTTGAACTTACACAAAAATCCCTATAGTACCGATCCCTGCACCCACTGTATGTACTTGCTTACGAACTCACAGAAATACCGTTAATACTGATCATTGTACTTTCTGTACTTGGATATGAACTCACTGAAATCCCGATAATACTGATCATTGTACTTTCTGTACTTGCATATGAACTCACAGCAATCCAGACAATACCACTCCCTGCACACACTGTATGTACTTGCATATGAACTAACTGAAATCCCGATAATACTGATCATGGTACTTTCTGTACTTGTATATAAACTCACAGAAATCCCGATAATACTGATCATTGTACACACTGTACTTGCATATGAACTCACAGAAATCCCGAAAATACTGATCACTGTACACACTGTACTTGCATATTGTAACACGCACAGGGGTTCCTCTACCGAGCGAATCAAACACCTGCATGAGGTCGGGCTGGAAGTGCCGTGTTTTCCCCTATTTTCAAGGACTTCCCGACAACATTCGTTGTCGACTGGAAGTTCTCGTAAGGCGCCCAGACTATGATAGCAACAATTTTTCTCTAAGCAATCGATAAATGACCACAATATCACAACTACAACTTCACATTTGCATGACTTTTCTTCACATTTGCATGGCTTTTCCTTGTTAGCATTGCCGCGGCATGAAGCATACATAACACAATTCAACCACCCAATGCAGAGAAATACTAAAACTGCATCAATAGAATCTTGTCTCTATTTATTTTTAGGTACAGGTAGGATAAGCTCTAAATATAATTCTTTACTAACATTACACTTTTCATTATTAACCAATGATGGACCACCAAACCTGTATTTTGTCTATTGTATCTGAACCCATTTCTAGACTGGTTCACAGTTGTTCTTGAGAAACCAGTTCATGTCACTGCCAAGTCTCTTAACAACTCTAAGTATGACGTTTTGTTCCTAGAAACTGGCTAATTACTCGGGCAGGGAAATATTTTCCCAACACCGACTTCCCATAATCAAACAACTAATCACTAAAATCTAACGAACCTATAAATGGAGACATAAATGCAAATGGAACATACCCAAATTTATTACAATATGAACTTACAGAAATCCCGATAATACTGATCATTGTACACACTGTACCTGTATATGAACTCATAGAAATCCCGATAATGCTGATCATTGTACACACTGTACTCACAGAAATCCCGATAATACTGATCATTGTACACACTGTACTTGTATATGAACTCACATATATCCAGAAAATACTAATCGTCCTAGTGGGTACTGCTATTTTTTTTTTTCTTTCTCCTTCAAATAATCCTATCGAATGTCATGAGGTTTTTTCTAAAATATATCTATCGATATTTTATAAAATCGAAAGAAAATGTGGAAGTTGTTACAAGGCGATATTGGAAATATGACTGTCCAAAAGGGTAATGTTTAGATTTTTTAAAATATTTTTTGTAATAGAAATAATATTGAATGTTACACAAATTGCTTTGCTGCTTTTTGTCACAATTTGAATTGATTTCATCACTAAATGCTGACCTATTGTCCTATGACCGATGCATAATTTCACACTACGTGGAAAGTGTCAATTATGGAATCTGGTATTGGTCTACAACAGTGGCAGATCCGTATGATTTCTGACTTGAATATTCTTGAGGGTCTAATCCAAGATTGGTATTGAACTGCATTATCTGGACAAATTATGACTTGCATACTCACCATGTACGATGTGTGCATAGTTATATACTTTTTTTCTTGAGAGAACGATGCCCTTATATTTATTGTAATGTAATATAAAATGGACACGTTATTTTTGTCAATCTAATATATATATATATATATATATATATATATATATATATATATATATATATATATATATATATATATATATATATATATATATATATATATATTAGACATGTTGGTTTTATTGAACCAGTTCTGAATAACTCATGTGGATATTGATAGTGTAAGGGAAGTAAGTGGCTAGAACTTGTTTGATTAGGTTGGAGCTAAAGTATCTCCATCCCTAACTTGTGTTTAAATCCTGTCGCTTCAAAAAATGACATAGCATCACGGAGAAGGTGAAGATATTTTAGATATGGTGGTCTCTTCAAAGGGAATAATTATCGAAAAGAGAAAGTTTAATTACTGTACATTTTTGTGGATATTCGCGTATTGGGGATGGGGTCTTACCGTTTCCACAGAAAGATGATTGTTCGTTGGATCTTTTAAACACTTGGTCTGTAACAACTATAAATTCTTCGAAAATTGGAACCCCACGAAAACAAGTGTATTCACAGTAGTTAATTTGGAATTAAGAGGTAAAATTTGGTTCTGTTTGGTAACTATAACTGTACGCCGGTACGTACTAACTGCTGTATAATTGTTATTATAACTATTTTGTTTAGTTGCATGGTAATTGTTATTATAACTATGGTGTTTAGTTGCATGGTAATTGTTATTATAACAATGGTGTTTAGTTGCATGGTAATTGTTATTATAACTATGGTGTTTAGTTGCATGGTAATTGTTATTATGACTATGGTGTTTAGTTGCATGGTAATTGTTATTATAGCTATGGTGTTTAGTTGCATGGTAATTGTTATTAAAGAGCGTAACGACGACCAACAAATTTCTCTAAACAGGAAGCTTGAATTCACGTCTCTTCTCGGACGCTTTTTGTCCGCAATAGTTTTATAGCAGTACTTAAAGATTAGTAGGAAGTGGAACCTGGGTACGAGTGTAAGCAATGTTGAATAAACCCTTCAAGTACTTTCGGTGCATGACACATTTTTTCCCGCAAATCCTGCAAATATATTACCATATGTGTACTGATGTGAAAGTTCAAAACAAAGAAAAGGGGGATGGACCTGAGCATTAGTTGATGGAAAGGACGCATATGGAGGAAGTGAATTCTAGATGCTGTCTGTTTCATGAAAGCTAAATAATAATAATAATAATAATAATAATAATAATGACGTAAACTATAAAATTATGAGAATATAATATGCAGGTATAGAAAACCAGAATTTGGAGAATTCAAAGATCTATTCAAATTTTACTCGGACAGAATGATAAAGAATCCTGATAATGCCATTTCCGGGTCTATTGGCAGTCTCCTTTTTTCTTTTAGATCATCTTCTGAATGCAGCGCAGTGTGGCGTAATTACGTAGTCTGTTATAAAAGCATTTGAGCTACGTCCTTTTTTCTTTTCTTTTTTATAAACCCTTATGCCAGGAGCCACTATTACTTTAAACTAAACAGGAGAGAGAGTAAAAGAAATATCCGTTTGCCCATGCCAGCGTGTGGTAGCATTCTTAAGGTCTGTCTGACAGCTTAATGTGAAATGTTGTTAAGTAAATAGCATGTGGGGGTTCATATGAGGCTCTCATTACTTGTGCTAATGGGGGTCCAGATTGTGAAAATTAGGATTAATTGGTCCCGCGTTTGCACAATTTAGCCCTCTACTGGCAAATGATTGCATTGTATGGGGCCCATAGTTCTCGCCCCTCCCCCCTAAAACCTACGTTCTATAAGTAGCAGTAGCACGAACGGTAACCCCAGCAACAATAAAAACAACAAATTCGAAGGCTCTGAAAGTAGTCATTTGAAATCGGGCGATTCGGACACGAGAAGGATAGATACATGAATACTCAGTTTTACTTGACTTTACCTAGCGACAGTTCTCTGTGTGTGTTTCCCAGCAATGAGTTGTATTCTTTGACGGCGAAATTACCTCATTCCAAGCCCATTGGAAAGTGGTTTTTAAATTCCTCCGTAGCCAGCAGCATCTGCGGGATCGTAATAAATACTAATCAAGAGTTCGTCTGTACCCAATAGATCAACCAGTTTCCAGTGCCCTTTTGTTGTGTTTGTTGTTGCTGTGATGCTCTTTGTTTGCGACGAGTAATGGGAGTCAACGATTATGCTAAAGCAGGTGTTGTCTTTTTTCACTTGTTTGTCTTCACTTCCTTCTTTTCTAGTACTGATGTAAAATGCGTCGACGTTATCCTTTTGTCCAACGTTTTCGTTTATTTTTGAATCAGTGTGGACGTGAACGTAGTTTTGCAAGTATCGTCGTCATCGTCGTTGTCTTTATCATGGCGTTTTAGCCGGCAGTGTTTCAAAATTTCCATATCCCCTTTCTCCTCTTCTTTCTTCATATCCGTCTCCCAAAGCTGGCATTGTTTGTACAAGTCGATGACATTGAATCCAACACCATCGCTGTGGATTTCCTAACGCATCTTGGGGAACATTAGTTTCTCTATGATAGCTTAGAATGCCTAGAAGCAAAGGCGTTTATCTTTGCATTCATTTGGGAACACTTTCTTCCACTTGATTTAGTAAAGCGTCGTCTTTCAAGGATATGTCTGTTGGCTGGTGGTTGTTTTCTGCTACAGAAATGGTAGTTGCGGTTGTTGTCGGTGCCGTTATGTCTTCGGTCATTAGATTCATGATGGCATCATAGTTGGTTTTGGTATCTCATCTAAAGCTTTCTGATGAAACATTTGAAGATGCACAAACAGTTGTCCGTATGAATGTGATTTTTCCGCTTCTGTCAAGTCCGATTGATCCATCAAAGACTTCTACTCTTATTGCAAGTAGCAATCGCGGTCTCTTTAGGATTTGGCGGCAAGTGCGTTGTCCGCTGCTTGTACAAGTGGTGGAGGTCCATCCAGCGTTTGTAAGGGACTTAAGTTAATTTTCGTTCTTCCATGGGGTGAAGTTTTGTATCGTTGGCGCCATTCGAGAGTGAATAGCAAGAGTCCTTTTATTTCAAAACGGATTTGATAACTCGTTCGTAAACTAGACCGGCTACCGCTTCTAACCTGGTGGCGGCTACTTTTGCCAACAACGGCACCATAAGCATAGAAAGAACCATCTTCGTTGAACGAGCATTTTCTTTTTTTTAATTTTTTTATTTTTTATTTTTTTGAGTCACTAGAATTGATTTTTTCACCATTTATCGAAGGACATTATGATGCCGCCCCTAATCTCTGTTTTTGTGTCTTCGTCAGTGGAACGGTATATTTCAACACATTTAGACAACATTTGGACAGAGTATCGATGGTCTCCTTGGGAACAATCTGAATCATCTGTTTTCGCATCTGTGCTTTATCTTTGGTTAATACCGAAAACACATCCAAATGTCTTCCTAAACTATGCGTTATTGAATTACGGCCATCAAAATAAACCATCTCTGCACTTCTTTGAGACTTGTGCATCTTTTGCCGTACTGGACCTGAGTGATGTCATGATGAACAACAAAGATAGCTATCACTGGAAATTGAAAGAGTAATTAAGCGATTGAGTGAGTGAGTTTATTACACTTTTAGACTGACAAAAGTACGATGACAATGAGAACTAAAGATCCAACAGCGTGTGTGTGTGTGTGCGCGTGTGTGTGTGTGTGTTTGTGTGTGTGCGTGCTCGATTTTTTAACTCGAAGTTTAAATCAGCGTTAGAAAATGAACACATATCTACGGTTTGGGTTTAAACCGCCATCCGCCGGCTTCATAGCTGATCCTTCCCGACCAACTCTCTCATACACATGGCAATTAGTGGTTACAACTAACAGAACACACTGTAGGAATATTTTATTGGCTGCATGTGCTGCACAGTCTGTACATTGTATAATTATTAAAACACTGTTAGAATTGCCGGGCAAACACTGTTGCGGATAAAGCTTTGAGGTGTCTTACTTCTTGTGATCCATGTCAAGTATGTGTCCTGTTGAAGGTACCTTAACGTGCATTGATTATGTCGACAGTTGTTCACCCACCCGGTTAGAGTAGTTTGATTCCTGTGTTCAATACATACTGTTCGCTTGAAACCATAAAGAAAACAAACAGCTTTTATACTACGCATAGTGCACCAGTAGATCTTGCTCTACGCTTCTCGCTATTACATGTAGGCATGCATTATGAACGCACATTTTTTTCTTCTTTTTATGTGCATAATACCATTATCTGATCCAATAATCTATTAGTATTCTATCCTCCAATCTACTCTATGTCCTTGTGAATGAAGTCATACAGCTTTGAACTTGCTGGCTTAGAGCTGATGAATCGACTTCAAGTGACCAAAGTGGGGCTTCAAGTTTCCACAGCTTAACAATATCTTTCGCATACACAGAATGCTCCGAAATGCAACCACAAATGGCTGGTGTCAATACAAGTTTCCAAAATTATATATATATATATATATATATATATATATATATATATATATATATATATATATATATTATATATATATATATATATATATATATATATATATATATATATATATATATATATATATATATATATATATTATTTAAAAAAAAAATTTTCTTGCAAAGATAAACACATTTTGTTATGAAAAAGGATGGATGATCTGGGTTTACGGTGGCATTTTAGTCCTGTATCGAGTCGTCTTGGGCATTAGATACAATTTGTAGCTCATTTTGGTTTTTTGGTAATCCATGACTGCTACTTAATAAGAGGTCTAAGCCAAGAAAGGTAAGTGTAATAAATTTTTTTTTTTTTTTTTTTTTTTTTCGTTTAGTTTGATGACAGGAACAAAGAAGAGGATACTTGTAAACTGTCAGACAAACCTAACTCTATCTAATAATGTTATATTTCTCTATAAAGATTACCCTATATATTCGCTTGAAGGTCGAATCCAACAGCAAACTGTGTAAACCCAGATCTGCATCAGTCGCCGGCAGTTCTGGGTCTATGCAGTTTGTTAGGACTAATCAGTAGAACAAACAAAATTATGCGACGGCATATCAGAGTCTATTTTGCTTGCAGTTTAATCTCACTCATACAAAAAGATTTACGGTAAATAACATCCCTTCAAACTAACGTATTTATCATGGTCCTAACGTCATGCTAAATCCAGCAAAGTGGAATATATGAGAACTTCAGCATTTATCAATGTATAATACTCAATCAGCAGCAAACATCATAGACCCAGATCTCCTGTCGCATAACGCTCCGGCAGATCAGATTCAATATTGTTTGTTGTAATTATTATTTTAATCAAACAGTATCTAGACATTAAAAACTTTGTGCTACAGAGTATAACCGAAGTCAGAATTTACCAGACTCTTTTTATTCTTTTATTACTAGAACTAGCTAGATGTGGATATAGTGCAATCAGTGAAACTCTGCATGAGACAGGCAGACAGACATAGTATTAAATGACTAATGGCGTGAAACATGCAATCTTTTTTTTAGCTTATCTGGTCATAAGGCCGAGTGAGCTTATGGTATGGCCCTGAGTCCATTGTGTGTCATTCAACATTTGCTATTTTAAACTTTTTCTCAAAAGCCACTGGAGTGAGATAGAATTCTAACATAATGGCCTTTGTTCGGGTTTGTACAAACGATGCCGATCCGCCATCAAACTTGGCCGCTGGTAGTAAAACATAGAAAAATACTTTGAACGACCTCTTTTAGAAATAAGTACAATAGTATTTGTCCAAATTTGACAGAAATCATCCTTGCATGAAGCCCTTTCAAATTTGTACAAATGACGCACATCTACAGTCCAATATCCAATGGTTGAGGGTTCTATACCCGCCCAGGCCATCCCCGGTCGGCTGCCTTGGTGTGTCCTTGGGAAAGGCAACTAGCTTCCATGCTTTCGTCATGATATAGCCAACCAACCAACATTTCTGACATAATTTACAGCGAATGACTGCTTTGCATGGTATAGCTTCCGCTTTTATTCTTTGTATGATTTAGAACATGTCGCTCTTTGAACAGACAAAAGCTTTGTCTGTTTATGTCTATAATGATACAACATGACTTTTCAAATCTTTTAAGCTTCGTCAGTACTGTTGGACACTTTTGTTTTAATAACTCTGATTTAATACGGGACAATTATTCATAGGAAAGGTTAATTAATTATGTATGTGTTGTAGTTGTTTGAATATCCCAGTGATCATTTGAATATTACTTATATGTACCGCAACAGAATATATAAAAATTACTATAAGCCCCGTCGTCAGTAGTTCATAATATTGCGAGTTATTAAAGTATTATGGTACGATTACATTTTAAAATTTAAAGTAGCTGATAATCGTAACAATATTATGCTTAAAAAATTAGGACACGATAATGTTACCGCGAGACGGTTCATGAAATTACAAGAACGTTAAAAACTGATATTGTGACAAAGTAATCAGTAAGTGTCTAGAATATGAAAAAGACAGGAATTTTTCTTGTGTAAGCAACTTATTTGATAAATTACTTTATCAGAGATATTTATATGTATTGTGCTACCCTGTGATAATTTGTTCATTACAGTAATTTAACCTAGGACATGTTGATTTATACTAGTTAGTACATGCTTGTATATTATGGCCGATTAGTCAGAGTTTGATCGGACCTTTCACATCCCGTTTTAGATATTTTGACACTTATGTTGGGATGTGAGGTGAGTGCCCATTCCATATCCAAAACATGTAATTCGCAAAAAAACGCACGATAGCGGCATAGGGTTGTCAAGTAAACAGTGGGTAGCAATATTGAACAACATTGTATCGTACGTACCCTGCCCACTTGACATTGTATCGTACCCTGCCCACTTGACATAGATACGCATAGTATTTATCTTCTCATTCTGAACGATTAAGACTGATTTAGTCGTTTCAGTAAGCCGACGTACTTGCCAAATTTACAGTGTTAACAAATTGTACACCATACTTAGCCATTTCTTACAGCTTATGGTCACGTGATCCATTTTACTTTACGTTAGCGGTCAAAGGGTCACGTGATACAAACAACCTATGTAGGGAAAAGGCCGATTACGATCGAATACTGATGCCACGTGACGTAGCTATCACGTGAATAAGCAATAGAGCATGGAAGAGTAGACTTAAAATAGTTACAACGTTTTCCAACGTTACTACAGGACATGGCCATGATGGCGCACACTTAATATACAAGTGAAGCATGCTGAATGGAACACTACACTATCATTTGTCAACCGAAATGTTGTACTGCGCCAGCTGATAATCTCATTTTTGGTTGACCAATGAGAGTGTAGTATTCCATTCAGGACGTTGCACTTGCATATTAAGTGGGAGCGATCATGGCCATGTCCAGTGGTAACGTTGGAAAACGGGCTGGCATTCCTTAGAGGTGATAGCAGTAAGTCAAATTTGATATAGACCTAAAAGGTCGAATCTCGGACCTAAATATCGGTGCTAAATTTATTTCGCTACGCGAAGTGTAACTTGAAATACTAGTAGGAATTCTTAAATAGGTCGCAGGAGAAATGAGAGAAGTGTCCTCCCTTATTTTAATATAAAATTACTACATGTATTATGTATAGGAAAATAGTAGGCAACGATACGAGCCTCTCTGAGGAATGCACTCTGACGTCACACCCAAACGCAACTGTCTAAATATCTTGAACGGAGTGGGAAAGGTCAGAGGAAACTCAGACTACTGGCCTAAAATCCACGCATTAAGGAGATATTGACATTACCAACAGCCCTTGGATTAGTGGAATTGTTGCAGACTACTTCTGATTAGTATCCTGCTGTGTGCAAGCTAGCCCCCCCCCCCCGTAAAGCTAACAGCAAAATCTCTCGCGCTCCGTCAAATATTAGCAGAAACGACCAGTGTACATAATGCTAATCATATATTAAAAATCCTATAAAGTAACATATTGTTTTACGACATTACTTATCAGTACACGTCTGGAAAGCACAATTTTACATTGATGTAAGATAAATTAAATTTCCTCCACAGCATGGGCCATGACGAGAAGTAGGAATGTTCTGTGCAAATGAAATCTGAGACGATGGCGCACTTGTTTAGACTCCAATTTATTGTATTTATCTGAACTGACGGTGTGTGGATGGATATTTATTTTTTTGATGTTGGTGAAGCGGGTGATGAATCAGCTCCATTAACCTACATCGTATAGAACACATGTATCATGACCGTCAGTTTCCAGCGCAGATGTATTTGTTTATCGTCAACCAACAGAAGAAAGGAGACGCTACTTGCAGACGTATACCACCACATATTAGTTGAGCTAGCATTCCAGGCATGCTCCGGATTAATTATTGCTGCACAACTACTGCAGTTTCTTTCTTTCTTTTTTTAAAAACTTTTCTAGATCCTGCCCACAGGGGCTCGTGTTGTTCTTTACAATTTACCTATCAGTCGTACATGTACTATGTAAAACTACAAGGGAGGACACTTCTCTCCATTCTCGCGCGACCTATTTAAAAATCGATGCTGATATTTCAAGCTACACTTCGCATAGCGTAATAAATTTAGCACCGATGTTTAGCTCAGGCATTCCACTTTTTATGCGTACACAAAGTTTGACTTACTACCACACCTTTAAGGAATTCCAGACCATTTTCCCACGCTACCTGTCGACATGGCCATGATCGCGCCCGCATAATATGCAGGTACAACGCACTGAATGGAATTCTGCCCCTTATTGGTTGACTGAAAATCAGATTATCAGTAGGCGTAGTACGTCATTTTCGGTCAACCAATGAGAGGGCTGTATTTCATTCAGCTCGTTGCAAGGGCATATTAAGCGTGAGCGATCATGGCCATGTCGACCGTTAGCGTGGGAAAATGATCTGGCATTCCTTAAAGATGTGGTAGTAAGTAAAAAGTAAAACTTTGTGTCCTCTCTCTCTCTCTCTCTCTCTCTCTCTCTCTCTCTCTCTCTCTCTCTCTCTCTCTCTCTCTATATATATATATATATATATATATATATATATATATATATATACCTTGTTTACGAAAATGGCGTAATGTGACATCACACATCACAACGTTCATTAGGCCGAAACACGCAAGCCTTCTCTTTCCAAGTCTGAGCTTATTAGATTTTTTTTTCTTTGTTTAACTTCTGACCAGTATTTCTATAAAGATGTCTTGGGTACTTCATCGTGTGAGCGAGATCTCAGCCTTTTCTTGCGATTTCTCCCTTTTCTTTCGGCTGTATCAGTCCATTGAAGTATTTCTGAGGTGGATTGGGTAGGAAAAGCATCGAGGTGTTTGTTTTTGTTTAGTTGGTTTTGACGGAACTTTAAACACATTATTGGCTTTATCTTGCAGAGGAAATGGGAGTTAAGTGCCTTTCCCAAGGACACCGAGGCAGCCGACCCGAGCTGGCCTGGGCGGGTATCGAACACGCAACCATTTAATTACGAGTCCAACGCTCTATCAAGGTGTACCGTTTGCTGGAAAACCCATCGGAAACCAATCAACTCACAGGAAACCAAGGATATTGGATGGGAGACCACTTATCCGCGTGAGTACCGGAACCGAGCATTGAACTTTGAAACTTCAGACATACAGAATGAGTACGTTACTACTCGACATTTTTACTAAAGCTTCATACCTCTAGGTCTAAATTCCAAAATGTTTAAGGAGAGAAATCAGTGCTTTTACAAGTTTGGAAAAATCTCTGACTTTCTGTGGAGAAGAGGGGGGGGGGGTGAGCGTAACCAAGTAGGCGAGGGATATGTGGGATGGAACCCCCGGCAGGAATCCAGGGGACGAAGCCCACCGTAATCTCCTGCATCTTAAGCTTTTCCAGGGCATAATTTGAACCATCTAACTGTAAAGAAAACTTCCTCTGAGAAACGTTCTGTTTCTTCGCGCTCATTTTTGTATGGTGGTGTGGGAATGGAAGAGGCGCGCACCGGCCCCGTTCTCCCCCTCCCCCTGATCCTTCCCTGTGTGTCACAAGCTCACAAAAACTTTCAAGTTCCTCTCCATTATACAAAACAAAATCACATGGGGTGTAGAAATTAACGAATAACATAAATGGAAGATTAAGAATAGAATAAATATGAAAGAGAAAAGAAAAAGGTATGATAGAAAATAGCTCAAGGGATGATGATGGCCCAAGAAAGAAAAGGGCAGGGGTGGGTTTAGCTTCAGGATATTTTTGTTATAAATTTCAATTCATATTATTTGTGCTTCAACACATAACTAAAACAGTTTAAAGAAATGTATATTATTACTAGCAGTCACAACCGACAGAAAGTTTGTAAACATTCAGCTGGTAGAATACTACGATACATCCCATATGAGAATTTTAAATGAATAACTTCAAGCTGGATGTACATTATGGTAAATACAGCATGTTCTTGATTCTAAAACTTGGAAGACGTTTTCCTTTCTTGAGATTACTATTCAGCCATGATGCACATATATACATGTCTCCTTGTGATTCTGTGTGCATTCCACGTGGCGCAAACTGCAGGGGATGATGAGATTAAACAGAAGGTCAAAGAATTTATTCAAAAGGGACTCGAGTGTCATAACAACCCAGCACTGGCGATTTCTGTCGTAAAGGACGGGAAAATAGTTTTTGCGGAGGGTTTCGGTTTGAGGAATATTTCGGATCCATCCTCTGTAGTGACGAATAGAACGTTGTTTGGGATTGCATCTCTTTCAAAAGCATTTGCGGCAACTTTGTTGATGAAACTACTCGATGGAAACAAAAAGTAAGTAACATATGATGCATGTGGCGGACAATACTAGTTTTATATGACCAGTCAAGAAAGTTTGTTGTATTTAAAGTTTGTATTTTAAAGGTTTTAAAAAACGTATGTATTTCATACTTAATATGTTTGTATTTTAATTAACATAAATAATTATATTTAGTCTGAAATATAGAACCATTGTTTTCTATTACTCTTCTTATTTTAACACCGTCTTACTCGTTATCAGTCACTGTTTAACATGGGGATTGGAGAATGATTGTGTAAGCCTATTGGTCCAAGCATTGGGGAATTAATTAGTGAGCCAGGGTTCTATTTCCAGCCAAGATGTTATCTGATAGCTAAAAACTGACCCCCTTCATTCCCGTTTCACATCTGTGTCAGAATTAGCGGTATATCAACATATCGTAGTACTGAAACTTCCGACCATAATTTACCTGCCAGATGGTCAAATATTCCAAAAATTGTGTACATTATGCAATGAAAATGACTTCGGTGATGAATTTCATTACATATTTGATTGTCCTTTTTTCGAAACCGAAAGATAACTCTACCTAAAGAAAGAAATATCACAGAAGGCAAAAAAAAAATAACTTGTTCATGATTTTTTTTTAATTCAAAAGGTATTGAACTTTTAAAATTGTGTAAATTTATAAGAGTTATCATGTCGAAATTCAGTTAATAGTGGGAATATATATTCTTGTGCAAGCTGAATTTCACATGTATGATTAATATTTCATTAAATGAAAAATTGTATGTTAAACGAAATCTTTGTAATAACAATGTGTATAATATCATATGTTTGATATGCTAGCTATGAAAAATTTGGTATGATGTATGACACTGTTATTATTAGTACATAATGGTGTAAAAAAATTTAACTTTATTGTCTAGAACACTTGGTTTACTATACCACAATGGTAACTACGTCATTAGTTCCCTGCAGATGTGATACCAATGTTACAGGCATGTTTATCTACTTTTTATTTACGTTTTACTTTTAATTTGTCACATTTTTGACCTGAGGGGAATAAACATTGTCTATTGTCTATTAACCTTATTGCCTAATGACAGGATTAAGTGTAGAATAAACATTGTCTATTGTCTATTGTGACGCACCTCTTGTTACAGGTGTACGATTTGATTGGTTATCGTTATCTAGAGAATGATCGACCTCGGTGTTTTTGCCCGGATCAAGTAAATAGTGAAATAAAATATGAAATTTTATAGATGGGATAAATAGAGATCTGAGCAGATATATAGAACAGAATAACACTAGCCCCGTACATGAAATATAACAATTAAATCAATTACATGAAACAAATTGAGATAATACATACCATTAGAAAGATACACTTCTTTTTTAAATCATTTTCCGAATTTCAACACAAATATAATTATGTAATTAGCTGATCTGTTTAAAACGATAGACTTAGTTTATCATGGAATCGAGTGAACAATCGAATCAATTGCCCAGCATGCCTGCATAACCTTTATTATTGCTGGTCACTCCAAATTCAATGTTGCTGTCAGGTTGATGTTCTCCCCTTTTAGCTTCTCTCTCTCTCTTATCCAGTCTCTTTCGGTCCTCAAACTTTGTGTGGGATGCCTCTTCTCTCTACCCTCTACGTTGATACTTCTACGTGCATCAATGGTTGGCTTTGTAGGTAGGTAGGTAGGTAGGTGGCTATGTGGATAGATAGGTGGGTAGGTAGGTGGCTATGTGGATAGATAGGTGGGTAGGTAGGTGCAGCTATTTTCCCCTTTAAAATAAACAAGAAGCAACCTAAATATCCCGTCAGATTCCTTCTGGGGAGTAGAATATTACCCCACTCTCCTTACGTCAGATATCGTCCTTTCGGAATTCAAACAGATACCAAAGGCCATCTGGTCAGGCCAAATCTGACAGACGAATACACAAACCTAGTTTCAGATGATTAATGTACTTTCTAACGGCTATTTCATCACTAACTCACTCTAACATCACATGAGACATAACAGTTTCAGTTCACGTCTTAATTATACAAATGAATCTTACGAAATTCACTTCATCACTCAACTCTTTCGCATGCATTATTCATATCATCTAAGACAGAAAAATTCACACAAGATTCCCACAACTCATATTTAAATAAAGTAATGCATGAAATTCTTAGAATACATGATCCCTACAACAATCAAGACGACAAATTCAAACAATTCGTCAAACTCATATATAGAAGATTATTGTACGAATTCAGACAAATTAACTCAAACAAATAGTTATACTCATATCAAGAAAACTGATGTATAAATTTAAACAAATAAATTCAAACAAATAATTATACTGATATCGACGAATTACATGAGATTGATGCAAATACCTTGTGCTTTCAAGACTCATTCACTTCTACCGCCAGAATTGTGTCCCTCAACATCCAGACACCTGTCCCTTGAACAATTGTTTATACAAGAAACGTTCGTCTTATACTGCTCGGAGTCAAGATTTTACCAGCCTTTCGCCGGAACTTGGACTGATTAAATTTTTCGATTTGGAATATTTAAAACATGAAATTTCGTCTGGGAAACACACCTCTTATTTAGCGTAGCCAATCAGATTAAACGTATCTACCGTCTTTTATAAATGCACGCCCATTGCTGTTAGCGTAACCCTCTTGATTTTCGTCCGCTATTTAAATAACTGATTCTGGAAAATTTCAAAAGATTACACTACTTCAACTGGCTTTACAACTAGTCTCTGCATCCTCTCAACTTTGACATTTTCGATACCTAGACCTCAAATGAACCTTACCATTTCAATCTGTCTAACCGTTAACAATGAATGCTTAATTAAGAATCAATCTTGCCCCAAACAGGGACATTAAAACCATCGCAGTCTAGCGATTTAATACGGTACCGTTCCTCATAAATCCGATTACTTGTTATCTGCCAAACTAATGTGCTCTACAGAGATCGACAGAAATTTGCACACTTACATCTATTAACCCCATTGCCTAATGGAAGGTTTAAGTGTGGAATAAACATTGTCTATTGTCTATTGACCCCATTGTCTAATGGAAGGTTTAAGTATGGAATAAACATTGTCTATTGTCTATTAACTCCATTGCCTAATGAAAGGTTTAAGTGTGGAATAAACATTGTCTCTTGTCTATTGACCCCATTGCCTAATGGAAGGTTTAGGTGTGGAAAAAAACATTGTTTATTGTCTATTAACCCCATTGCCTTTTGGAAGGTTTAAGTGTGCAATAGCCGATCCATCTATATATGATTGAGGCACGCTCTATATTTACACATGTATATCTCGCATCCATCTGTGGTCTACGCACACACAGTCCATCCGTCACATAATGCGCTGCCGATCTGGGTCGATGCTGTTCACTTAATATCATAGATATAACGAATACTATCAACTCAGATCTGCCAGCGTATAATGTCAACTCAGATCTGCCAGCGTATTATATCAACTCAATCCTGCCAGCGTATAACGTCAACTTAGATCTGCCAGCATATTATGTCAACTCAGATCTGCCTCCAGGGTATAATGTCAACTCAGATCTGCCAGCATATTATGTCAACTCAGATCTGCCATCGTATTATATCAACTCATACCTGCCAGCTTATAACGTCAACTTAGATCTGCCAGCATATTATGTCAACTCAAATCTGCCGCCAGCGTATGTCAACTCAGATCTGCCAGCATATTATGTCAACTCAGATCTGCCAGCGTATTCTGCTACGGATTATCAGTATATATGCAGTTCACAGTTCTAAACTGTGTGCGTCTTATATACGAAACATTATGATACCAAAAGAAATGTACGATTTTATCTGCCCGTGTGGTTAATATATCAGTTGATGTATGTACGTATGTATGCATGTATATATAAGACATTATAATACAAAAAGAAATGTAAGATTTTATCTGCCGGTGTGGTTAATATATAAGTTGATGTATGTATGTATGTATGCATGTATATATAAGACATTATAATACAAAAAGAAATGTAAGATTTTATCTGCCGGTGTGGTTAATATATCAGTTGATGTACGTATGTATGTATGAAGAGGGTAATTTATCCCGTTTAGTCTAGGCGTATAGCACCGGATTACTGATATAATGATTTGCCTTGTGATTGCCAGAGGTGATTTATTTTCTATATAATTGAGAACCACTTCGTTGTCTGTAGAGGTCACTACATGAACAGCTGGTCAAATACACTCCGCAGTCAAAATAAATATAAGCTCCGTAATCAGGAAATACTTTAATTCCCACAAAATTCCGGGCCGAGTCAAAGTTCCTATGTCTAAGCATGAAGCAACATTGCAAGTCATATGGACTCTTGGGAAGAGATAGTCTTGCGTGGGATTTATTCACGAGATCTGCGTGACACAGTGGCAAAATAAATAAATAAATAAAATAAATACAGATAGACCTTTACAATTCGGCTAAATTTTCCACGTGAACGTATAAAGCCATATACAAGTCAAAAACACTCCAGGTAGAAACTAGTCTAGTGTGGGACTTACGCAGAAAAAACCGCGTGACACGATCACAGCAAACATACAAAAGGATTTACGAAAGTACATTATTTACCTAGCACAAGGTCCAATCGCGAAGCGCTCCCTATATGTACAATACTACTGCTAGTACTACTACTACTACCACTGCTATTATTATTACTATGACTGCTACCACTACCACCAGCACTACTATTACCAATGCTATTTTTATTACTATTACTGATACCACCACCACTTGCACTACCAGTACCACTGCTATTATTATTACTATGACTGCTACAACTAACACTACCACTAGCACTATTACTACCACTGCTATTATTATTACTATGACTGCTACCACTACCACCAGCACTACTACTACCAATGCTATTATTATTACTATGACTGCTACCACTACCACTACCACTAGCACTACTACTACCACTGCTATTATTATTACTATTACTGCTACCACCACCACCACCACCACATCGTTACTACAACTACTTATATTACTGCTACCAAAACATCAACTTCTACCTCAACCACCACCTTTAGCACTATTACTACCTTTCCACAGGTTTTCCCTGTCCAGTAAAGTGTCAGACGTTTTGGGGAAGGATGACGTGTTTTATGGCAAACTTCGAGGCCAGTACGCCACACTCGAGGATCTGCTGGCACACCGACTAGGCGTCCCTAGCAACAACAACATCAGGCTGGATGACTCTCTGACCAGAGAAAATCTTGTCGGGTAAACATACAAACACAAGACTTGGGTATTTTAGGGGGAATTTTTTTTTAAATTAAAAAAATAAATAAGGCACAACGCATAGCTTAAACTGTAAACAATTTTTTGCTTAATTATTTGTTTTGTTTTAGAAAATATTTCAGAAATTAAGAGCATTATGTTGTGATGAAATCTTGTCAGTTTTAGAATATTGCTATACCTCTATGCATAACATTTCTCATCTGTAGTTACAATTATAAATCTTACTGCAAACATATATCATACTAAAAATGTAGAACCTCCAGTCTCAACTTACTGTAAACGCAAAGGGAGGATGAAAGGTTATCAGTCTAGGCAGACAGGTATGGGGCCGGATAGTTTGGGTTTTAAGTCCTTCATCCTTATATATACACACACTCTTACTCTTCCGTCTTATTGATAAAATGTGGAATATGTGAATGTACTACTTGCGTTCAAATGATACACTTATTAAAAATAAAATAAAATTCTCACCAATTTCCACAATTGGTGCATATTATTTAATTTTCTATTCAGTCGGACCGTGAGGAAAGTGCAAATTACCACATTACCATAATGCATTTGCAATTTTTTGTTCATTAGTAAGGCCACTTGTATGGTTCCGCTTGTTTGACCGATTGTAGTATTTGTCTTTGTTGTCGATAGTTGGGTGACAATACTATAGCTCACGCGGAATAAATCTGCAACAATAAACAACATGGAGCGAGACCATCTTACTTTTAAACAGGGAAAACATGGATCAGAACAGAACACAACAACTTGATTCATATCATATTTCTCAGGCCACTCGCACGTGGCTATTGAGACAACACAATTGATATTTAAGGTAGTATATTCATATTGAGGAGGTCAGGTTTACTTAGTGTGAAAATGAATTATAATAATAATAAAAAACCAATAGGATTAATTTAAGATTATTAAGAACTTTATCCTCTCTTTAGATTAGTGATTAAAGCGGATAGGGGAGGTGTCTTGAATCTTATATCTACAAAAATTAAAAAACATTTTGACCGATTTGTTACTTAGAATCAATTACACAACTTGCTCTTTCCAACTTTGGATCATACCACCCCGTGTTTACAATAATATTTGCACTAACATATTGCAGATTTATCTCAGTCGATCAATATCGATTCAGAGTGAGCGTAGCATTGGCTACGCCAGTCCAATATAATATGTACAATTATTAGCGAGCACCTATCATTCACTTGGTGACATTCGACTAGATACCAAGGTGGTGAAATAATATGATCGGAGAGGTAGAGTTTTTATCATTTAAATAAATGACATCACCAAAGGAAGAAAATAAATCCACCTCGCTCTCTCACAGTAACTGTCCTTACAGGGTCGAATATTTAGGAGTTACAAGTTTGATTTATTCTACATGGATCATTACACAACAATTTCTACATGGATCATTACACAACAATTTCTACATGGATCATTACACAACAATTTCTAACTAATTATTCTTCAACTTAACTTGAATTGGTCTTCGATTCAATGAGGTGGATGAAAATCGAAAAATTAGGAAGAAACCGCCGACCACGGATGGACAGTTTTGCCCGTGCACATGCCGCAACCGTGAATTGAACCTGTGATCACAAAGGCATACAAGGATAGCTTTACCGCTGTGTTATTCACTGCCGGTCGAATATTTAAGACGGTCATGTTTTTCATTTGTCGTTACAGGCGACTGAAGTATTTAAAACCTGCTGGTGGATTCCGTACCAGTTTCTACTACAACAACCTGATGTACGGACTAATCACTTACATCACGGAAAGGCTTGGCGGCCGGAAATGGGAGGATATGGTCATGTCAGAATTGTTTCAACCACTAGGAATGACGTCATCCAATTTTGTCACTACTGTCCAGTGGGAGAAAGTAAACATAGCTGAGGGTTATAATGATAAAGATGGACAACTTTATGAAGTGCCTCGTGAATTTTCAAGGTTTTCAGAACAATTTCCATGTTACTTAATTTCTCTTTCCTCCTCTTCACTCTTCTTCTTATTCTTCCTTTTCGTTACAAGAATATGATTCATGATGGAATATATTTCTATACGGGCAGGATATGACTTCTGCTGCTACTACTTCTTTGTTTTTAGTGTCAGTACCAACATTATACATATTCACAAATACAGGTACCATAATGTAGTATTAGGACACAGCCAAGTTGAAGATCTTAAAATAAAGTCTAATGTATTGAAATATTGGCCTTATTTTAAACTTGATAATAAATAACAGTACTTTGTGCTTATTATGGAAAGCTCCCCCCCGCCCTCCGGCTCCTTATGCATTTGAACAAGACACAAAAAGATGAATAGAAGCCGACGTGAGAGCATAGACCAGTCAAAGGCCCAAACACTATACAGGTTCGAAATTAAGTGAAAAACCTACTGATCAACAGGACCCACCACATGACACATTGGCCCCGGATCCTTTATCGCTAAATTTGCTCCGATTTAAAAGGGAGATCGGTTGTGCTTGCATTTGGAATGAAGAGCCATATCGTGAAGCATATCTGAAAAGCACATGCTTGTATTGGTGTCAAAAGAACGTTGTAGATATCTCTTTAACGAAACACACACACACACACACACACACACACATATATATATATATATATATATATATATATATATATATATATATATATATATATATATATATATATATATACTGAGTTACCATGACTGGACAGTATCGCTCTCTTGTTCCAGGCTATGGGGACTGCTGTGTGGATCGGGATGCGTGGTAAGTAACGCCCTAGACATGGCGAAGTGGATGATGTTTCACCTTTACGGCGGACGGAATACGGAAGGGGTCTGGGTGCTCAGGGAGGGGGTATTGGACGAGGCCCACAAGAACCAACAGTCCGTGCAACACTCCTCTATCAGTTCCTATCTGACCCGCCCCACTGCCCCCGTCACTTTCAGCGAAGACAACTATGGGTTCGCCTGGAAGATAGGATACTACCGGGGTAAAACGCAGTCAAAAATTTATGTCCCAAAAATCATAAACATTTTGAACTGGAGATATAGCATAACATATTTGGCTGAACCTATAGCAAATAAGTTAGACTACGTGACATATTTGTTAGTAATAATAAATAATCATAATTTATAATAATAATAACAACAATAATGATAATAATAATGTCTTTATTTTGCGAGGATAACATATTCAGCATTCAATGTTAATGCTTTCTATGGCCCTTTAATTGACTTCTAAAGACAGATTGTGCCTAAAATCATGGATCGGTTATATATATATATATATATATATATATATATATATATATATATATATATATATATATAATTATATTGAAATTCTGACTGCACCATATTAAACCCAAATTAAACCCAACAACTCTAAATGGGAAATATACAGTTTTATTCCTTTCTTCAAGGTATCTTTGATTATTTGAAAATAAAACTGAAAATAGATTTTTTTTAAAAGGGAGAAGCAAAAAAGTACTCTTGGACGAGAGATCTTGAGTTTCTTTATCACTGTAGCATATAATATATTCCATACGGAGGAATTTTATTTCATGAGTAATTTAAAAAGCATCCAATTATAAATATTACTTGCCCAGGCGCTTATGGAAATCTGTGTAAGAAGAGTGACACTTTTCAATTGTTCGTTAATGGACGCTCCCTTTGATTCGGTTTGTTGTAGTTCTATATCACCACCAATCGAGTTTTGCCCCAAAGTTATTTTTCTAATGTGCTTTAATCGTTCTGTATTTTGTTGTTGTCTTTGCCGTCGTTGTTTTTGTTGTTGTAATAAATAAAAGCAAGAACCAACAAAGTATTAAAAAAACAAAAAACAAACCCTCCCCCCCCCCCCACTAAATCACCTTGATGAATTCTGATCCGGAAAAAGTCCACAGTCTCCCACCCTTACCAAGTCAGGCATATTGAGAATGTACAAGTGTTGTGAGAGAGAATATCAGTATTTCCTCAATATTGGTTCTTAGCATACAAAAGAAAATGCTTTGTAGTTTTGTAGACCTAATGTAGATATATTTATCTCAATTAAATCAAAGCCAATACATTTATTCGCACACATTAAGAAACTTGAGATACATTAAATATATAACGCACGCATTCCCTACAGGAGACACGTTTACAGTACCAAACATTAGGTATATAACGCACGCATTCCCTACAGAAGACACGTTTACAGTACCAAACATTAGGTATATAACGCACGCATTCCCTACAGCAGATATGTTAAAAGTACCAAGGTTGTAATACGTAAAGTGCAAGTGCCCATTGCCGAGTGGTCTCTAGGGATCATGTATGTGTTAAACGGCACGTCAGCACAATACTGGCTATATGGTGCTGATTAAAAGTAAAGTTCTAAAAATGTCACTATAAAGAACTGCAAAATCAAAACCTCGAGGAAGAAAAATCCTTCCATATAAACATAAAGATGAAGCAGCAAACATGTTAAAATTCTGTAAAAGGTATATGAAATAAAATAAAAAAATACAGAAATTAAAATCCTTAAATCATAAAAACATAAGGGCAAAATTTGTTATATAAACAGCATTCCCTCAAAAACGTCAAGATTTTTTCTGGCGATACATCATCATAAAGTTTATTTAGTGATTTCATATAAAAAATAAAACAAAGAAAAAAAAAAAAAAAAAATAAAAACAAAGCAAAGCAAAAAGACCAAAACCACTTCTGTCTCACAGGATGGAAGTCGAAACACTGGACAAGAATATGTTCCTCT